>BLIW01000003.1:17144659-18486819 GCA_016586305.1 Ophiorrhiza pumila | reverse complement strand
CCTTTTCATGTGCCTTTCTATCTTGATGGCTTTATGGACAAGTTCATCAATATTATCAAAACTTTGTAAATCAACTTGATGAGCCAAATCAGAATGCATACCTCTTAAAAATCTTCAATTGTAGAGTCGGGATCTTCTTGAACATTAGCCTTGATCATCAAAGCTTCCATCTCATGATAATACTCCTCAACCGATTTGTTACCTTGTACAAGTGTATGTAACTGTCTATTCAATTCACGGTTGTAGTATGAAGGGACATATTTCTTCTCATGAGTGTTTTCATGCGACTCCATGTCTTGATTGGACTTTCACCATCTTCACGTCTAGATTGAGACAACTTATCCCACCACAAACTTGCATGATCCTTTAAGTGCATAAGGCAAGTCGAAATTTTTCCTTTTCGGGATAGTCATGGCCTTCAAAGAAGTGCTCAAGCTCACGAACCCAATCAAAATAAGCTTCCGGATCTGTCTTACCATGAAAAGTGGGAATTGTTAACTTAAGTGAAGCAATTGAGACTTTAGACTTGTTACCCTTAGAAGATGATTCGGACAACTCTTCCTCCTCCTCTTCATTAGATTCACTTTCGGACTCAAAAGCAGCATTATATTTAAACTTCTTGGATGAAGATTTCTTTGATGGCTTAGAAGTTGATGACTCCAAGAAATCAAGGCGGAGGTTGATCTTTTGTAGTATCTGTGCAAGAGAATCATTAGCAAACTTTTGCTCAGCTTCGGTTTGAGGTTTAGAACCTCTTGGTGTATTAGTTTCGTCCTCCATTATCCTGCAAGGTTAGTAAGAAACAAAGAAAACAACAATTGAATTCCTCTCGGGTCTCCACTATGTGGATAGTAGGAGCTCTCCTCTCTTTGATATATGTTTTTCTCGTGTATACCCTAGTCTAATACTCTCAAACTATAGAGAACTTACTGTTGCAATGACTTTAAGAGATTGTCTCAACCGAGATTTTCAACAACAAGATTCACACAAGTCAAATCAAAGAAGTTCAAATAATTCACGTCACAAGAGTATTTCAGAGCCCGTGTGGGTATAATTTGATTGATTCAGAAACTATGATATTTAGAAAGAGGAATCAAAGACGAGAACAACACAATTTGAATCACCAAAATCCGAGTTGTTATAGCAAAAGTTATGGCACTTTTAATCCAAGGTGGTTTCAAATCAAAACTCAAGAACAAAGTGTTCTTTTTAATTTACGAAAATTAATTAAAAAAAAAATACTAAAAATTAAATAACAGAAATATTAAAAGTCCGAGATTATTTTTCTTTATTGGGCCTTTTTTTTTTTTTTTTTAATATCACGGCCTTTTTTTTTTTTTTTTTGATTTGGGCCTTTTTTTTTTTTTTTTTTAAATTACGGCCTCTTTTTTTTTTTTTTTTTTTATTCGGACAACAAAAAGGACAAAACAAACTTTTAAGGTTTTGGACAAAAACCTTGTACAAACAATGACCTAGGTTCGGACAAGAACCTTAAACAACTTAGGTCAAACAAAATCTTTAAGGTAAGACAAGACCTAGTACAAGTACTTTGGTTTAAGGATGTGGCCTTGTCTTATGTGGTTCAACCTTAATTTCTCCAAACTTTAATAACTCACCAAGGACAAAGAATTTGAAAGTGCCACTTTAAAAAAATTTTCAAGATTTTACTCAAGGATTTCAAATATGGTTCAAGATTCAAAATTTGACAACTTTCAAAAATCAAGAACTTCAAGAAGTTCAAGAAAGTGTCAAGAACCAATCTTTTTCACTTGTTCAAAAAGTTTGATCAAAAGTTATTATGACAAGAGTAGATTGATGGAACTAACACAAAAAGAATTTCAAGAATTGAGCAAGAACTCACAAAGTTATGATAATTTGAAACTAGGGTTTTTAAGAAACCCTAATCTTGACACCTAGGGTTTGGACGTGAAATCAACAAATAAAACACAAAGAATCCAACACTATGAATGCAAGAAAATAGTGCAGAATATTGAGACAAAGATGGCAGCAAGGATCGAACAAGAAACACAAGAAGAACAACACAAAAACGCAAGAAAATCAAGTAACAAGATCAACTCGATTTGGGCAGATTTTAAGCACCAAGTTGCATGCGATTTTTGGACAGAATATTAATGAATTTAAGACTCAATTAATATATATATTTACTGCAGAATTTAAACTTTAAAAACAGCAGCAATTCGAAGCAAGAACAGTAGCAAAAAGATGTCAAAAATCGTAAACAACAAGAAGGCAATTTTCGGGCAGATTTGATCAACTTTGGCTTATGCGATTTTGATGAATTTAAAGACACTAACTATGACGACTTTGGACAGCAAGAAACACGTGAAAACAGCAACTAAAAGACTCAAAAAACTGCAGAAAAAATTGACGCACAAAGGACAGCAAGAACGACTCAAAAAGTAGAGCAAAATCCGAGAAGGAAAAACAAAACGCAAACCTGATTTTGTGATGAACAACCTAGAAGCTTTGATACCAATTGATACGAATGGAGTAGGGTGAGAATCCAGCTCCACACGAATTCCACACACTTAGGATCGTTGTGCACCAAAATTCAGAAACCAACACGATCACAAGTAAGATCAAACACGGAAACAACACAAGAAGAAAAGATGGATATCGAATGGATGTATTTGATTGTAAATCAATCAAACCCAACACATTACCACAAAGTGATTTCAATCTAACCTATGTAAATCAATGGTTAAAAAGATCTCAGTTTGGCTCGCTCTTGAAATCAAGAAACAATACGTTCTCTTTAAGGTCCTAGCTTAAAGAATCCGGCCTATGAATAATCAACTAACCCTAATTGATTAATCACGTTTTTTCACAACTTGTTTAAGGCTGCAAATAATTAGCAAAGCTAAAAGGTTTCTTCAAAATTCAATCATCCAAAAAAAGTTACAAAGAATGGCCATTAAATAGGACAAGTTTCGGCCATGTTGCTTGGTAAACAAGGAAATAAAACCCTAAAAGTTGTAAAGTACAACTTGACTTCTAAACTACCCAATCATAATTAAGAAACTTCCAAATTAGAATTGGAAACTAATAACTAACTACCCAAATCCTTCCCCAAAAAGGATTTGCCTAAAGGTGGCCAAATTCAATTTGACTTCCTTTGTTTTCCTAAACTATTACTTGCCTTTATCATGCAAGATAATTGGGCCAAGTAGTATTTATTATAAACGAAATTTCCAAGCCCAAGAACATAATAATTAACGTCATTTATGGGCTGAAAATAAGATAAAATAAATTACTAATTAATACTAAAAATGGCGTGATTCTCTTGTAAGCCCAAAAGCACGCCTTTCATGGACTTCATGATTTCGGACTTGTGTAAGCTTCTTCAAGGTGGATCATGAATTGTTAATGAAGAAACATTCCACAAGACTTCTCCTTGAGATGGTTTGGCCTCCAAAGCTTCACAATGAGTTGACAATAAATTGTGCAAAGCTTCCTTCATCTTCTTACTCCTTGATCTTGTCATTGGTCCATCAAGATTGGTCAAGGGATCTTGTGAATTGGGCTTTGGCAAGATGGACAAGGGTTGATTTCCATCAATAATAGCTGTCTCTAAATGCACTATGACAAAAATTAAATCAATTTGAAACAATCAAGAACAAAAAGTTTTAGTTAACCAATTCGGTATGATAAATTCATAAGAACAAACAAATTCAATGGTTAACTTTTCCAACCTAAGATCGTTAATTAACCAACTTGAATTATCTTTACATTGAGAATATATGGTTAATCTTAAAAAGTTATCATTCTTTATAGTAGCAACACTTAAAGAAAAATCATAATCTAAATAATCTAAATAATTGAATTTAACATGATGAATTACATTTTGTATTGAAGAATTCATTAAAAAATAAGAAAACTTACCAACCAAGTGTTGAACTACAAGATTACCTCTTAGAACTTGATTGATTTGAATGTATAACGAATTGACATCAGTGTAAGCTCACAAAACAAATAATTAAAAAAAAACGTCAATCCAGCAAGTATAATCAATATAATTAACACTTTGATTAATCCAACAAGTGCTTTGGTTTTGTTTTGAAATTATAAAATTCAGTTTGTAACTTACGTAATAAATAAGCAACATAACACACTAACAAACTATACATAGATTCATTCAATTCAAAGTACATTGAAGTAACCATTGAAGAATTATGTAAATCAATTTGCTTATTAAAACACAAGATGTTAGACTCCATAGCACAAATTACAAAATTTCGAATCATTTGTTGAAAAGTATAGGGAAGCTTTTGATATTGATTAAAAAACAGATTGAAAACTTTGAAGCTCAACCGAATTGATAACAACAAAGTTATTAACAGTTTTAAGATCAAAATCAATTGAAAACTTACCTAACTTACCTTGCTTACCTTGCGGGAAACAAGTCATGGCAGATTGGACTCCTTCCATTGTTGGCAACTCCATTAGATTTCTAAGCACTCCATAAATCTGCAAAACAAAATATCAAGGTAGCAAACAATATAATTCGTGATCACTATAATTCATAAGTACAAGATGTTGTTCAACTTTCAATGAACTCTTCTCTCTCTTTTAAGTTTGAACACTCATCTCACTTTCTGAATTTTTCAGCTCATCACTCTTTTTATCACTCATATTTACAAGTTCACATCCTATGCTAATATTTACAATCTTTTGTTTCTCTTGCTCACTCTTTTGTTTCTCTTTTTGGTATCTCATATAACTACAAGCTTTAGCAATCCTTGCTTGATCTTCAAAAATTTCACAAGGTGTTGAAGCTTGGAGAGTAAACTTTTTACCATCCTTCATGAGTGAATAGCAATTTTTAAGTTCATTAAAAACTCACTTGCAAGCAATTTGCCACGGGTTTCCCAATAAAATATGGGTTGTTTGCATTGGAAATATGTCACATAGTACCTCAGCTTTGTATTTGCCCACTGAGAATGCAACCTTGACTTGCATTGACACCCATACTTAGGGACGATCTTCACGAAATTTCAGAATAAGTTTGAAACGAGTTTTCAACACCAATTATGATTGAAATTAGAGCAAAATTACCATGAAATAACAGCAACAAGATGACTCTAATATAGCAGCAAAAGAGAAGCTACAAAAAGCAGAAAAAGGACGCAAGAAAAACAACAAAACACGAAGACACGAAACGAAAATCGTAACCTGAAATTTGAAGCAACAACCGGGTCTCCGATACCAATTGATATGAATGGGCAAGGCTTGATGTCCTGGACCAAACAAATCTCCACACACTTTTTGACCGTGTTGCACAAATTACTCAACAAAAATACAAACAAACAAGTTGGCAGAAGTAGTGTCAAAGGAAACGCGCAAGATTTGATGTTAAGCCAAATTAAACCCCTTATGTTATTACAAACAGGATTGATTAATCTCATGAAATCAAGAGATTAACTACCTAGTTCGGCTTGTTCCTGAAATCAAGAACGGGTAGGCTAATCCTATAGCTCCTCACTAAAGGCTTCGCGGGAATTTAAAAACACAATGTGCTTTCAACTTTTTCAAGGCAAATTTTTTTATTATTTCTATCTAAAAAACGTTTAAGGCCTTTCCTTTTTATGGAATAAATTTGGCCAAGTACAAGAAACCCTAACTAAAGTCAATTACAACATGACTTCTTAACTACCAATCCAATTTTAGGAAACTCCAAATTAGACTTGATAATGGCATGATCCAAAGATAAAAGTCCAAGCACGCCATCTTGGTCTTTAAAAGGTCCATAAATATCACGCGACGGTAATCTGCCAGAATCATGTCATTCGTCTTGGTAGGCATGCAATATTTTATTCATTAATCACCCCAGATTATGCATTATATGAATCATACTTTTTTAATCAAATAGATATTTCATCGATCCCCATCTTTGTATTTCGAAAAGGATACGTGATAGGAAATTTGAGCAATATCAGTCAGCCATAAACTTTGCATTTAAAGATGATAAAGTCAGAATCTCGTAAAACTTAAAACATAAAAGTTTTAGCTCTATCACTTAGCTTTCTAAAGCCGCTTCAATCACGAAATTCGCAGTTATACTGAGAGAGATATGTTAAGAATACCAAAACGTGATAGAATCTTTCAGTATTTAATGTTTGACGCCTTGTTATGATTTTCTCCAAAATCGTTCAAGTCTCCACAATGTGTTGACTTTGGCACCATTTTCATGGACACGGGTTGGCTGGAATATTCCCGAATAATGTTGCAAAAAAGTGCAATTTTTGTATACCACATCAAATATCATCATCGGTTCATCCCCTCTATGTCTGTAAAATGCCATTGTATGTGAACACAAAAATCTATACATTTTCCACTTGCCATATAAACATTTTTTCTTATCATAGCTAACAATTTTGATTTTCCCACATTTTCCATCAACCGGACGAGCTGTAATAAATTTGAACATACTGGATGAATAGTCAAATTCAACTATTTGATGACCTTGTGCGGCGTTGTCAATTTTCTTAAATTTTTTCCTTACAGTATCTGTTAGTGGATAATGATAATGTTTAGCAGTCTTTGTGTTGTCTCTAAATCTTTGCATAATCTGATGCAATGCTGATAAGTTGGTTTTATACCAACTTATATGTGTTATTTCACTTAGCTTTTGCCTTGTTTTTCATGCAATTGTGTAGAGTTTTGTGTCATTGTGTGCATTTATTTGGTTTTTGAACTTCGTGTGCTAAAATGGAGAAAAAGACCAAATATGATGATTAAATAAGCAAATGTGTGTCTTAAGTTAAAGAACAAGGAAAGAATCAAAAAAAAAGGTTTGATATTAAGCCTGTGGAGTTTGAAAAAAGCCATTATATGCTTACTTTGTGTTTGAGCAGAATAGTTAGGGCACTTCATTTGGGTGTAACATTTTCGATACTAATCCCAATGATAAGCTCTTGGATGTTCTAGAACGCTCTTTGGGTATACTTCATTTCTTATGTTTTAACTTTATTCTAATTCTGTGTGCAAGTATGCGAAACGAGAGAATCTTTGCAATTGCTCCTTCAGGTTTACATTGTTGAGCTCACTACCACAGTTTGGTAGATTGTTCATATCTTGAGCTACAGACCTCCAATGATGCTGATTCTTAAACCAATAGAACGCCAAGAGAAATATCTAAAACTCTTATGTTTACCACAAAGTCCAATGCAGAGGCTAAGACACACACACATATATATATATATATATTTGTTTGGCTGGCTAACCTCTTTTTTGAGGTGGGTCGCCACTCCCGATTTTATAAATAAATTGGTGGACGATGGATTTACCCTAAAACCGTCCTTACAAAATGATATCTCTTGAAGTTGGATCCATTTACAAACCTAATGGATCCTAGTTCAAGGGATTTAAACAAAATTATAAATATGGAGTACTTCATCCATTTACAAAATCAATATAATCTAATCAAGCTATTCAAAATACTCCTATAATCACAAGGAGTGACAAAAGAACCTTTTGAGAGGTTATTGTTCATCAAGCAGAATTAGATAACTTCCTTCTCCGAGACAGTGCATTGCTGCATTATGTTTTCTCTACAATCTCGGGTCACTGCAGATTTGCAAATGAGATGCCACAGCAAAGCAGAGCTCCTTTTTGCCTAAAGACTGTGATTCACAGAGTTTGATGAAGTCTGACCAAGTCATGGTCTTCTGTATCCACCAAGCAAAATTCTTGGCAGTTCCTCAGCAACTGACCTCATCTCAGTCTTCCCAGAACTAGCTGACTCCCAATACATCGAAACAGAAAAGGAAGGGAACTTGACCAAACATATGTAACAGCTATTAACAGGCAATAGCAACCAGCTCCAACATCAGTGATACGAATGGAGTAGGGTGAGAATCCAGCTCCACACGAATTCCACACACTTAGGATCGTTGTGCACCAAAATTCAGAAACCAACACGATCACAGTAAGATCAAACACGGAAAACACAAGAAGAAAAGATGGATATCGAATGGGATGTATTTGATTGTAAATCAATCAACCCACACATTACCACAAAGTGATTTCAATCTAACCTATGTAATCAAGGTTAAAAAGATCTCAGTTTGGCTCGCTCTTGAAATCAAGAAACAATACGTTCTCTTTAAGGTCCTAGCTTAAGAATCCGGTCCTATGAATAATCAACTAACCCTAATTGATTAATCACGTTTTTTCACAACTTGTTTAAGGCTGCAAATAATTTAGCAAGCTAAAAGGTTTCTTCAAAATTCAATCATCCATAAAAAAACGTTACAAAGAATGGCCATTAAATAGGACAAGTTTCGGCCATGTTGCTTGGTAAACAAGGAAATAAAACCCTAAAGTTGTAAAGTACAACTTGACTTCTAAACTACCCAATCATAATTAAGAAACTTCCAAATTAGAATTGGAAACTAATAACTAACTACCCAAATCCTTCCCCAAAAAGGATTTGCCTAAAGGTGGCCAATTCAATTTGACTTCCTTTGTTTTCCTAAACTATTACTTGCCCTTATTCACATGCAAGACTGAATTGATCATCTGGTCGGTGGATTAATCAAAGTGTTATTATATTGATTATACTTGCTGGATTGACGTTTTTTTTTAATTATTGTTTTGTGAGCTTACACTGATGTCAATTCGTTATACATTCAAATCAATCAAGTTCTAAGAGGTAATCTTGTAGTTCAACACTTGGTTGGTAAGTTTTCTTATTTTTTAATGATTCTTCAATACAAAATGTAATTCTCATGTTAATTCAATTATTTAGATTATTTAGATTATGATTTTTCTTTAAGTGTTGCTACTATAAAGAATGATAACTTTTTAAGATTAACCATATATTCTCAATGTAAAGATAATTCAAGTTGGTTAATTAACGATCTTAGGTTGGAAAAGTTAACCATTGAATTTGTTTGTTCTTATGAATTTATCATACCGAATTGGTTAACTAAAACTTTTTGTTCTTGATTGTTTCAAATTGATTTAATTTTTGTCATAGTGCATTTAGAGACAGCTATTATTGATGGAAATCAACCCTTGTCCATCTTGCCAAAGCCCAATTCACAAGATCCCTTGACCAATCTTGATGGACCAATGACAAGATCAAGGAGTAAGAAGATGAAGGAAGCTTTGCACAATTTATTGTCAACTCATTGTGAAGCTTTGGAGGCCAAACCATCTCAAGGAGAAGTCTTGTGGAATGTTTCTTCATTAACAATTCATGATCCACCTTGAAGAAGCTTACACAAGTCCGAAATCATGAAGTCCATGAAAGGCGTGCTTTTGGGCTTACAAGAGAATCACGCCATTTTTAGTATTAATTAGTAATTTATTTTATCTTATTTTCAGCCCATAAATGACGTTAATTATTATGTTCTTGGGCTTGGAAATTTCGTTTATAATAAATACTACTTGGCCCAATTATCTTGCATGATAAAGGCAAGTAATAGTTTAGGAAACAAAGGAAGTCAAATTGAATTTGGCCACCTTTAGGCAAATCCTTTTTGGGGAAGGATTTGGGTAGTTAGTTATTAGTTTCCAATTCTAATTGGAAGTTTCTTAATATGATATGTGGGTAGTTTAGAAGTCAAGTTGTACTTTACAACTTTTAGGGTTTTATTCCTTGTTTACCAAGCAACATGGCCGAAACTTGTCCTATTTAATGGCCATTCTTTGTAACATTTTTTTGGATGATTGAATTTTGAAGAAACCTTTTAGCTTTGCTAATTTTTGCAGCCTTAAACAAGTTGTGAAAAAAACGTGATTAATCAATTAGGGTTAGTTGATTATTCATAGGACCGGATTCTTTAAGCTAGGACCTTAAAGAGAACGTATTGTTTTTGATTTCAAGAGCGAGCCAAACTGAGATCTTTTAACCATTGATTTACATAGGTTAGATTGAAATCACTTTGTGGTAATGTGTTGGGTTTGATTGATTTACAATCAAATACATTCCATTCGATATCCATCTTTTCTTCTTGTGTTGTTTCCGTGTTTGATCTTACTTGTGATCGTGTTGGTTTCTGAATTTTGGTGCACAACGATCCTAAGTGTGTGGAATTCGTGTGGAGCTGGATTCTCACCCTACTCCATTCGTATCAATTGGTATCAAAGCTTCTAGGTTGTTCATCACAAATTCAGGTTTGCGTTTTGTTTTTCCTTCTCGGATTTTGCTCTACTTTTTGAGTCGTTCTTGCTGTCCTTTGTGCGTCAATTTTTTCTGCAGTTTTTTTTGGAGTCTTTTAGTTGCTGTTTTCACGTGTTTCTTGCTGTCCAAAGTCGTCATAGTTAGTGTCTTTAAATTCATCAAAATCGCATAAGCCAAAGTTGATCAAATCTGCCCGAAAATTGCCTTCTTGTTGTTTACGATTTTTGACATCTTTTTGCTACTGTTCTTGCTTCGAATTGCTGCTGTTTTAAAGTTTAATTCTGCAGTAAATATATATATTAATTGAGTCTTAAATTCATTAATATTCTGTCCAAAAATCGCATGCAACTTGGTGCTTAAAATCTGCCCAAATCGAGTTGATCTTGTTACTTGATTTTCTTGCGTTTTTGTGTTGTTCTTCTTGTGTTTCTTGTTCGATCCTTGCTGCCATCTTTGTCTCAATATTCTGCACTATTTTCTTGCATTCATAGTGTTGGATTCTTTGTGTTTTATTTGTTGATTTCACGTCCAAACCCTAGGTGTCAAGATTAGGGTTTCTTAAAAACCCTAGTTTCAAATTATCATAACTTTGTGAGTTCTTGCTCAATTCTTGAAATTCTTTTTGTGTTAGTTCCATCAATCTACTCTTGTCATAATAACTTTTGATCAAACTTTTTGAACAAGTGAAAAAGATTGGTTCTTGACCACTTTCTTGAACTTCTTGAAGTTCTTGATTTTTGAAAGTTGTCAAATTTTGAATCTTGAACCATATTTGAAATCCTTGAGTTAAATCTTGAAAATTTTGTTAAAGTGGCACTTTCAAATTCTTTGTCCTTGGTGAGTTATTAAAGTTTGGAGAAATTAAGGTTGAACCACATAAGACAAGGCCACATCCTTAAACCTAAGTACTTGTACTAGGTTCTTGTCTTAAAACCTTAAAGATTTTGTTTGACCTAAGTTGTTTAAGGTTCTTGTCCGAACCTAGGTCATTGTTTGTACAAGGTTTTTGTCCAAAACCTTAAAAGTTTGTTTTGTCCTTTTTGTTGTCCGAATAAAAAAAAAAAAAAAAAAAGAGGCCGTAATTTAAAAAAAAAAAAAAAAAGGCCCAAATCAAAAAAAAAAAAAAAGGCCGTGATATTAAAAAAAAAAAAAAAGGCCCAATAAAAGAAAATAATCTCGGACTTTTAATATTTCTGTTATTTAATTTTTAGTATTTTTTTTTTATTAATTTTCGTAAATTAAAAAGAACACTTTGTTCTTGAGTTTTGATTTGAAACCACCTTGGATTAAAAGTGCCATAACTTTTGCTATACAACTCGGATTTTGGTGATTCAAATTGTGTTGTTCTCGTCTTTGATTCCTCTTTCTAAATATCATAGTTTCTGAATCAATCAAATTATACCCACACGTGCTCTGAAATACTCTTGTGACGTGAATTATTTGAACTTCTTTGATTTGACTTGTGTGAATCTTGTTGTTGAAAATCTCGGTTGAGACAATCTCTTAAAGTCATTGCAACAGTAAGTTCTCTATAGTTTGAGAGTATTAGACTAGGGTATACACGAGAGAAACATATATCAAAGAGAGGAGAGCTCCTACTATCCACATAGTGAGAACCCGAGAGGAATTCAATTGTTGTTTTCTTTTGTTTCTTACTAACCTTGCAGGATAATGGAGGACGAAACTAATACACCAAGAGGTTCTAAACCTCAAACCGAAGCTGAGCAAAAGTTTGCTAATGATTCTCTTGCACAGATACTACAAAAGATCAACCTCCGCCTTGATTTCTTGGAGTCATCAACTTCTAAGCCATCAAAGAAATCTTCATCCAAGAAGTTTAAATATAATGCTGCTTTTGAGTCCGAAAGTGAATCTAATGAAGAGGAGGAGGAAGAGTTGTCCGAATCATCTTCTAAGGGTAACAAGTCTAAAGTCTCAATTGCTTCACTTAAGTTAACAATTCCCACTTTTCATGGTAAGACAGATCCGGAAGCTTATTTTGATTGGGTTCGTGAGCTTGAGCACTTCTTTGAAGGCCATGACTATCCCGAAAAGGAAAAATTCGACTTGCCTTTATGCACTTAAAGGATCATGCAAGTTTGTGGTGGGATAAGTTGTCTCAATCTAGACGTGAAGATGGTGAAAGTCCAATCAAGACATGGAGTCGCATGAAAACACTCATGAGGAAGAAATATGTCCCTTCATACTACAACCGTGAATTGAATAGACAGTTACATACACTTGTACAAGGTAACAAATCGGTTGAGGAGTATTATCATGAGATGGAAGCTTTGATGATCAAGGCTAATGTTCAAGAAGATCCCGACTCTACAATTGAAAGATTTTTAAGAGGTATGCATTCTGATTTGGCTCATCAAGTTGATTTACAAAGTTTTGATAATATTGATGAACTTGTCCATAAAGCCATCAAGATAGAAAGGCACATGAAAGGGAAGGGTAAGTTTTCACAACCAACTCCACCTTGGCAAAGAGATAAGAAGCCGAGTTTTGCCCCTTTCAATCCGCCATCCAAGCCACGCCAATTTCCACAAAGTTCAACGTCAAGTGCCCCTCAAGGTGTCTCAAAAACAACGCCCAAGGTTGCTGTCCAACCTTCTAAAACGGCGTCAACTTCTTCAACTCCAAGATTGAGGGATGTTCGATGTTATAAATGTCAAGGTTATGGTCATATGCAAGCTGAATGTCCAACTCGAAAAGTGATGATAACTCTTGATAGTGGTGAAGTGGTAAGTGATGATGATTGTGCCGACATGCCACCTCTTGAAGAGAAACATGAATCAAGTGAAGAAAGTGAAGACAATGAGCCCTACACGTATGGTGACGGTAAATTTTCTTTAGTCTCTCGCCGTGTTCTAAATGTCCAACCTTTAGTTGATAATGATGATTTGATGCAACGAGAAAACATATTTCACACACGTTGTTTAGTGCAAGACAGAATTTGTAGTGTGATAATTGATAGTGGAAGTTGCACAAATGTGGCGAGCACTTTGTTTGTAAATAAGTTGAACTTGAATTGCACGAAACATCCTAAACCCTACCGACTACAATGGTTGAATAATTCAATGGATGCTAGGGTCACAAAACAAGTAAAGTTCACTTTAACCATTGGGAAATATGTTGATGAAGTTATATGTGATGTTGTTCCAATGGAAGCAAGTCATATCTTGCTTGGCCGTCCTTGGCAATATGATTGTGATGTTCTTTATCATGCCAAGAAAAATTTCTATAGCTTTGTGCACAATGGGAAAAAGTTTAATCTTCGAGCTTTGACACCGGCCCAAGTGTTTGAAGATCAAGCTAAAATCATTCAAGCTACAAGAGATGTGAAATCCGCCAAAGAGAAGAAGAAACAAGAGTTGACAAATGTTCAAGAAAGTCTCGGCCCAACTTCTATTTGTAATAGTGTAGGTCGTACTTTGCATGTTAAGAAATCTTGTTATTTTGCTTCTTCAAATGAGATTAAGAGAGCATTAGTTGATAGGCAATCTTTGTACTTAATGTATCGCAAGGACATTGTACTAATCATTGATAGTGATCACCTTGCTTCTTTGCCTAGTCTTGTTTACTCTCTTTTACAGGAATATCAAGACGTGTTTCCTGAGGAGTTGCCAATTGGTTTGCCGCCAATAAGAGGAATTGAACATCAAATTGATTTCATTCCTGGAGCACAAATTCCAAATCGTCCAGCTTATAGAGCCAACCCCGAGGAAACTAAAGAGATTCAACGACAAGTGGATGAACTCCTTAACAAAGGTATAGTTCGAGAATCTCTAAGTCCATGTTCTGTTCCTGTCATTTTGGTTCCAAAGAAAGATGAGTCTTGGCGTATGTGTGTTGATTGCCGTGCTGTGAACAAGATAACTATTAAGTATAGGCATCCTATTCCTAGATTAGATGACATGCTTGATGAGTTGTATGGTTCATGCATATTTTCCAAGATTGATCTTAAAAGTGGCTATTATCAAATTCGCATGAAAGAAGGTGATGAATGGAAAACTGCTTTTAAAACGAAATTTGGTCTTTATGAATGGTTGGTTATGCCTTTTGGTTTATCTAATGCACCAAGTACTTTCATGAGACTTATGAATCATGTTTTTCGTCACTTAATTGGCAAATTTGTTGTGGTCTACTTTGATGACATACTTGTTTATAGCAAAACGTTAGAAGAGCATGTTTTACACTTGAAATCCGTTTTTGCTATACTTCGTGAGAACCAACTTTATGCTAATCTCAAAAAGTGTTCTTTTTGCATGGAATCTATAATCTTTTTGGGATATGTTGTGAGTTCTCAAGGCATTGCTGTTGATGAGTCTAAGGTAAAGGCAATCATGGATTGGCCTAGACCTACAAATGCTAGTCAAGTTAGGAGTTTTCATGGTCTTGCAAGTTTCTATAGAAGGTTTGTTAAGGATTTTAGTTCTATAGCTGCACCTTTAAATGAACTTGTGAAGAAGAATGTTACATTTGTTTGGACTGATGAGCATGAAAACACCTTTAACAAATTGAAATACATGTTGACTCATGCACCTTTACTTGCTTTGCCTAATTTTCATAAAGCTTTTGAAATACACTGTGATGCCTCCGGGATTGGTATTGGAGCTGTTTTGATGCAGGAATCTAAACCCGTGGCATATTTTAGTGAAAAGCTTCATGGGGCAGCTTTGAAGTATGCAACTTATGACAAGGAGTTGTATGCTTTGGTAAGGTCTTTACAAGTTTGGCAACACTACCTATGGCCAAAGGAATTCATCATACATTCTGATCACGAGAGCCTTAAGTACTTGAAGACTCAAGGTAAGTTGAATAAGAGACATGCTAAGTGGTTAGAATTCATTGAAACCTTTCCATATGTTGTTAAATACAAATCTGGTAATGAAAATGTGGTAGCCGATGCATTGTCTAGGAAATACACTTTGTTTACCTATATGCATGCTAAACTACTTGGTTTTGAATTGATTAAGGATTTGTATAAGACTGACCATGATTTTCACGCCATCTTTGACCTTTGTGTGCATAAACCGAATGGTGACTTCTATATGTATGATGGTTTCTTGTTTAAAAAGGATAAGTTATGCATTCCCCAATGTTCCATTCGTGAGTTGCTTGTTAAGGAAACACATGGGGGAGGGTTAATGGGGCACTTTGGTATTGCTAAAACACTTGCTGTTTTGAATGAGCACTTTTATTGGCCTAGCATGATTAAAGATGTTAAAAGTGTTTGTGATAAATGCATTGTGTGTAAACAATCAAAATCTAAAGTCAAGCCTCATGGTTTGTATCAACCTTTGCCTGTTCCTAGTCATCCTTGGATTGATATTTCTATGGATTTTGTACTTGGTTTGCCTAGGTCACGCAATGGTCATGATAGCATATTTGTTGTAGTTGATAAATTTAGCAAAATGTCTCACTTTATTGCTTGCTCTAAATCTAATGATGCTCAACATATTGCTGATTTGTTCTTTAAGGAAGTTGTAAGATTGCATGGTTTGCCTAAGAGTATTGTTAGTGATAGAGATGTTAAGTTTTTGTCACACTTTTGGCGTACTCTATGGAATAAGTTAGGTACTAAGTTATTGTTTTCTACTGTTGCTCATCCACAAACTGATGGACAAACTGAAGTAGTTAATAGAACTTTGTCTACTTTACTTCGTGCTCTCATACAGAAAAACCTTAAGAACTGGGAAAGTTGTTTACCTCACATTGAGTTTGCTTACAATAGAACTGTTCATAGTGCTACTAATCTTTCACCTTTTGAGATTGTTTACGGTTTTAATCCTATAACTCCATTGGATATTTTGCCTCTTCCTATTAATGAGTTTGTTAATGCTAAAGGAAAGAGTAAAGCTGATTTTGTTAGGGAGTTACATGAAAGGGTTCGAACTACCATTCAAAGGAGGAATGAGCAATATGCTAAGCAAACCAATAAGGGTAGGCGTCAAGTGATTTTCGAACCAGGAGATTGGGTTTGGATTCACTTACGGAAGGAGAGGTTTCCTGACAAGACGAAATCTAAACTTCATCCACGAGGAGATGGTCCTTTTCGTGTCATGGAAAGGATAGGCGACAATGCTTACAAGATTGAACTTCCAAGTGAGTATGGCAATGTTTCATCTACTTTCAATGTTACTGACTTATCTTTGTTTGATGTAGGTGATTCGAGGACGAATCCTTTCAAGGAGGGAGGGAATGATGGAAATCAACCCTTGTCCATCTTGCCAAAGCCCAATTCACAAGATCCCTTGACCAATCTTGATGGACCAATGACAAGATCAAGGAGTAAGAAGATGAAGGAAGCTTTGCACAATTTATTGTCAACTCATTGTGAAGCTTTGGAGGCCGAACCATCTCAAGGAGAAGTCTTGTGGAATGTTTCTTCATTAACAATTCATGATCCACCTTGAAGAAGCTTACACAAGTCCGAAATCATGAAGTCCATGAAAGGCGTGCTTTTGGGCTTACAAGAGAATCACGCCATTTTTAGTATTAATTAGTAATTTATTTTATGTTATTTTCAGCCCATAAATGACGTTAATTATTATGTTCTTGGGCTTGGAAATTTCGTTTATAATAAATACTACTTGGCCCAATTATCTTGCATGATAAAGGCAAGTAATAGTTTAGGAAACAAAGGAAGTCAAATTGAATTTGGCCACCTTTAGGCAAATCCTTTTTGGGGAAGGATTTGGGTAGTTAGTTATTAGTTTCCAATTCTAATTTGGAAGTTTCTTAATTATGATTGGGTAGTTTAGAAGTCAAGTTGTACTTTACAACTTTTAGGGTTTTATTTCCTTGTTTACCAAGCAACATGGCCGAAACTTGTCCTATTTAATGGCCATTCTTTTTAACGTTTTTTTGGATGATTGAATTTTGAAGAAACCTTTTAGCTTTGCTAAATTATTTGCAGCCTTAAACAAGTTGTGAAAAAAACGTGATTAATCAATTAGGGTTAGTTGATTATTCATAGGACCGGATTCTTTAAGCTAGGACCTTAAAGAGAACGTATTGTTTCTTGATTTCAAGAGCGAGCCAAACTGAGATCTTTTTAACCATTGATTTACATAGGTTAGATTGAAATCACTTTGTGGTAATGTGTTGGGTTTGATTGATTTACAATCAAATACATTCCATTCGATATCCATCTTTTCTTCTTGTGTTGTTTCCGTGTTTGATCTTACTTGTGATCGTGTTGGTTTCTGAATTTTGGTGCACAACGATCCTAAGTGTGTGGAATTCGTGTGGAGCTGGATTCTCACCCTACTCCATTCGTATCAATTATGATACATTGTATACATTATCCATACTTGTTAATTATTTTGACATAGATGCACCTATTTCTTATATAAGAGTATATATTAGTCCCTATACATTTATGTTCCTTATTAATAATTTTGTTCCTTAGACTAATAGATTTATTTTGTTCTTTAGGGAAATAAAGTGTTATTGCCCACGAGGTGACACATTCCAAATCGCCTTGGTTCTTGTTGAGTTTATCATATTGGTGTTTGATCCGGGAGCTCAATTTCAAGATTCGAGGACGAATCCTTGGTTCTTGTGCGTTTCCTTTGACTCTACTTCCACCAACTTGTTCGTTTGTATTTTTGTTGACTTAATTTGTGCTACACGGTCAAAAAGTGTGTGGAGATTTGTTTGGCCCAAGACATCAGGTCTCGCCCATTCATATCCCAATGCCACAAGAAGAATATTGGCGAGTTCCAAATTGGCATATTATATCGGATATGAGTCACTTTCATGATCGTCGTCCTGGCCGAACTCGAGTTAGTTGCAGTCATAACGAGATGAACGTTAGACACCCCGATGAACCTCGAAAGTGCTCACATTGTCACCAACCCAATCATAATAAGAGGAATTGCACTAATAATAAACTTAGAGTTTAATTTTTATTGGTGTCCAATGTCGGGTCATTATTACCTTTTCAGATATGTAATAGTAGTTTGTCCTTAATGTAGAAAACTTTGTTATTTTAATTTTTTCTTTAGTATATGTTTGATGGATTAATGCTAATGTATTTGACATACATAATGCGAGTATGTGACACACATACATATTTACGCTTTTTGGGTGTTATCTGTCATAATTTATTGCTATGGGAGATGAAATGTCGACATATATACAGATGAAACATATCATGTCGACATATACATAAAACAAATGCATTGTTTAGAGGACAATTGAATGATGATAAACTTATAGTTAGGCGATGTGATAGTAGTTTTTGGAACCATCCCATACCTGAAAATGTTATGAAATACATTAGATTTGTTATGTTTGAGAGTGTTATACTAAGTGGATATATTTTGGTAGATCAATCTCTTATCACTGCATTTGTTGAGCGATGGTGACCTAAAACTCATACTTTCCACTTACTAATTGACGAGGCAACAATTACACTATAGGATGTCAAAGTTCTATAGGGAATACGTATGAAGGGTGATCCTGTTACTACTATATGTCTTAATTTAAATGTTGATCATTGGATAGAAGTATGTAAATCAATTTTAGAATTTGAGGCACCGCGCGATGCTATTAATGGATGTCGGATTAAGATGAGTTGTTTAGCCAAATCTCTAGATATACATTACAAGAAGATGCTTCTAAAAGGCTTGTATACAGCGTGCTCGCACATACATTCTGATTCTTTTAGGAGGGCATTTACTCTCGGACACTTCTGGATCTATGGTGTCTCTTCTCTATTTAAATTCCCTTAATTAAATGAAACAAGCATCATTATGTAGTAGGGGGAGTGCGATTTTGGCACATTTATATCGTAGCTTGTGTAATACAATATTTCCTTTTCCAACAAATATTTGTGGCCCATTGGTACTAATACAGGTGCGTTTATATATATTTGCTTTTTATATTTAACAAATTACTCACACTTTTTTATACTAATTTGTTTTTAGTTATGGAGCAATTTCCTACATTGCCAAAAACGACTTATACCAAGAATTGATTACTCCCGTCCTTATGGCGTGAGGTAATATGAATATATCATATATTTATCTTTTTTTTCTATTATCTTGTGTACTCTTTTTATTTTCAATCATTTATATCATAAAAAATTGACAATTTAAGTTTCAGTTGGAATGTTGGATTCAATATGTCAAACTTATGTATGAATGTATTAGTCTATCTATCGTGACCAATTGACTAGTTTATGGTTTGAGGAGGTAATTTATGAATTATTTTGTATTGATATATATATATATATATTATAACAAAAACATTTAACTTTATGCCAGTTTTTAAATTGTTGTTTATTTGGATGCCATATAAGAACGAAGTGTTATCTGAGCTTCCTCCGTATTGTAGCAGTGGTAGAGAAATATGGAAAGCAGTTACATATCTTATTTTTTGGGAGATTGTTGAACCGCACATGCCTAATAGAGTACTACGTCAATTTGGCATACATCAGCCCATTCCGGTCCTTAGGATGTTAGAGAATAATGCAGAATTACATAAAATGGACCGACACAGAAGAGGCACTTATAACTACATCACAGTACATAAACCTCATGTTAGTAAATTCATTCCGTGTACAAATTGGGTAGAGTCTGGTGACGTGGTTGCCGATGTTACATGTTCTTCTATTAAGTACATGGATTGGTATAGGCAATGAATTGTGATTTACATCACAAATTTTGGTACAAACAGTAATGTTCGGAGTGGGTTTCAGGGTGATGGTGGTACAACCGAGTATTTGGTATGATTTCTTAAGAGTTTGTCTAAATTTTTTTTTCTTACACATTTTTTTTCCGTAGGGGTTTTTTTTTATTTATTTTAAATCGGGATCTATATATCAAAATAAGCAAAATAAGATGCCGGATATACTCGTCCCACCATTACAATTTAAACCAAGAAAACGTAAATTTGGAGTACTACTGCATTACATGACATATAAATTAGATGACTAAAGTGGAATACTTAAAATGTCTACTCTAGAACAACTAGAGTATAACATTCTATCTCAAATCCACAATCCAATGTACATGAATGTAGTAAATGATGTGGAGCCAAGATTAGTTTACAATGTTAGCGTAGCTCCAAAAAGGCAACCAAAGATAGCCATGAAGTGAAAGTTTCCAAGTTCTACTTAGCAAATGAAATCCATCGAAAGACGGCAAGACCAAAGTATCTTACTAAGTATATAAGTGATTTACAAAGTACATGAATGAAAAACACACTGGGTACTCATGGACCTCGTTTCCAGTCTATCCAATGTTCTCTATTAAATTCGTGCCCACACAAGCCACACTCATGCTCTCAAGTCCAAGGCCTTCTCAAGTCAAAACCTACCAGGACAAAACTAGTTTCTCCTTCACCATTGTCCACCTTTCCAAAATATAAGAAGAGCAAAGTAGTTGCCTCTCGGTTCTGCACTAAGAAGCCTAGGACCGATGACCTCCACATCCAGTAACTATGTAACAAAGTAGTCCAGCACATCAATCATTCTACCACTTCACACTTTTCACATTTGCAAATAATAGGGGCAGAAGACAAATAACGCTATAGCTCTAGCACATAAACATCACTATAACCAAAATCGCCAATCTCTAGATTCAGCCGCTGGCTTCAATTAGTACTCATTCCACTATCCAGGTTACATTGATAATACTACATTTTCATCTAGATGGAAGTGGTGACGAGCATGTATTATATAGCGTTGGATAACATAAAATATACTAATAATGATGGTTCTAGCAATGTATTTTCCAAAGAAATAATAGAATACACACATGATACATTGCAAAATGTTTGTAACTTCTATTGTCTTCAAATCCACCCATCACAAGTACCAAAATGTAGTTTGGCTTAGTTTGGGCCTACACTAAGTACAAAAAGCTTGCCAAAGTTTCCATAATGGTAGGTTGGGTGGTAGACAGAGAAGAAATTCATGACCAGATCATGGTATAATGATTGATGACGTATTGCAGCCCAGCACATCATCAAAGTTTCACACTCTGATAGACATGACGCCAAATGTAGAAGTGTCCATAGTTGCCCACAATACATATCGTGATAAGTCTGCCATTCCATTCCCTGATCTTGATACGAGTAATTAATGTGAATGTTTATGTAGATGAAGTTGAAAAGCATTTAAATGAAATTGATGAACATGTAGATGAAGTGCGTGAACATGTACATGTAAGACTCTGTAGATGATGCATGTAGTCGTATATATCACAAATTTTACACTATCACTACTGTAGTAGTGGTGAGAGGGATCGATCCACAGGGAAGGGGGTGGTTTCAAGAAATTGAAAAGATTGTCATGAAAAGATGAGATTTCAGGATCAAGTAACTACAACTAACACTAGAGCATTATACGAAGAACAATTACAATACTGTAAAACAAGTGTGAGAACAAAGGTAAACTGGATTTCCTAGGGTTCATACACCGGATGAATGAGCATTAGACAACTCCCGCAATGCAATTGGCATACATGTAAAACATGAGGAGACCTAAGTTGCCTAGGAGTCTAGTTTGCACCCACTATGTCGACCGCAATGCTCTCTACACTCCTTGACATCATGCTTTCCCATGGTGAGGCCTAAGCACGATGGATGTAACCCGCAACATCTCAACTTTCCAAAACTAACTACTTTAGCATGCAATTCCTAAGGTCTTTCCATGGCGAGGCCTGACCTAGGTTCATTTGTCTTCGTTAGCCTTAGAAAAGTCTCTTTTCACTCTGGTCTAATGATTCAATGAACTTTAATCGGCATGGTAACCGCATCTCAGCTCATGATTAGGCAAAGCAAATGAAAAGACTCAATAATCATACTTTAAGTTCTCATTTCATGCAATTCTCACATACATCGATAAATCTCACTACAACTCAGCATGGTGATCATAATTAAAGTTCAATTCAATAAATACAATGGGAATTTATGAAACTTAACATAATTCAAGCATTGAAATCGAGTATGATTCCATTCTTAAGAAATTGTGTCAAATGCATAGCATCACATCGTCTAATTACACACTCATCCTGCTAAAACCTTATAACGTCGTGAATTTAGCCACGAGACTCCATTGTCGATTCCCGATAGTCAAAATGCAATATGAAACAGTTCATTTTTATTAAATGGAAAGAATTTACCGAATGAATTGCTTCTAAAGCTCAAATTCACAAGAGAATCGTGAAATGTCTCCTTAATTGAGAAGAGAATTACAATGATTGGACCAAATCTTCGATCAGAATCGAGAACGGAGCTCAAATGTTAGAGAGAGAAAATCTACAGAGAGGAATACCCGCTCAAGATGAAAATTCTGTTACAATTCTAGAAAGTCCTAATATCTAAAGTCAAAAGTCCAAAGGTGTCGAATTCCCAAAAATAATGACAAATTCCTCTATATATAGATGTCTAAAGCTTATTCTATACGCTAACGTAACTGAACACTTATTTATAGAAATGCCACTGCAATATAGAAAATGTCCCAAACATGGTGCACGTACATGAACTCCTAGTCAGCCCAAATTCTTAGCTTCACGCATTCAAGCATAAGCCTTCACGCCATCACCACGCTTTCCAAGCCTTTGAGCCTTTAGTGTCCACGCATTCACACCCTACACACATAGAGAGAAAAATTCCACTTAGCCAAAATTTAGCACTACATATCACCCTACACCCTACACACAAGCGATGCATCGTCGTGTAAAATTTTTCATAGCGATACATCTCCACGATGCATCGCCGTGCATTGTTTCCTATGGCGACTCATCTTGGTGATGCGTCGCCGTGGTGAAGTGCCCATGGCGATGCATCTTCACGATACATCGCCATGCAAGTGTGCATGTGTTGCGTGGTGCATGTGCTTAGAGAGTTTGTGGAGTGGAGTGGTTAAATCTATGTTTGCTAATGAGCAAATGGTAGAAAGGTTGAATTAAAAATGGTAGAAAAGTTGAATTTACATATAATCATTTGTTCTTTATTTGAATGGCAGTCTTCTTCATCTTGTGAACTTCACATGGGTATGTCTTTGAGTGGAAGTCTTAGTCTTCTTTTGAATAAAAGTCTTATTCTTCACATGTTTGGGCCCCCATTTTGTCTTTGACTATTCTTCTTGAAAGCTTGAGTGCGATAGTACCAGTAATCTTGCTTAGTTTTTTGAGTATAATATGTCCACCAAGATTGAATATGTTGTCCTGTTCCTTTAGTTCAGTCTTCTAACAAATCTTGATATATATTTTGATGAATAACTTTAGGATTAGATCTTCCTATCTCTTTTTGTTGTAGAAGATTTGTAATGTTGTTGCTTGAACTGCTTGAATTATTTTTAATCTTATTATCCATGAGGAATTTTTTGTCAAAGAAAACCTACAAAATAAAATATATTGATTATTCTTCAAAAGGATTTGAGCACAATGTCCTCCGGACATATCTTGAGGGGATGGACTTGGAGTGGAATTTATTGACATTTGCGGTTGTGGTGGCTATTGTTGATTACGTCTTCTCTGATATTGCGCAGAGCACACAACACACGCACACGACCGCGCGCATGCGCGCGGGCTCTCTTGCACACACGCCGCTTCGCGCTCGGTGTAGCTGCTTAGCACCAGCTGCATGCTAGTACGTGCGGGGCAGCACCTCTAGGCGCACATGCACATGAGTGAGTGCGCAGAGCACACAACACACGCACATGAGTGCGCATAGCACACAGCACACGCACACGCACACGCCCGCGCGCATGCACGCGGGCACTCTTGCACACACGCTAGTGCATGTGGGGCAGCACCTCTAGGCACACATGGGCACCTCTAGGCGCGGACATGGCTACATTTGCTACGCTTGTTGCACACCTTTGTTACACACCTCGCACGATCATTGCTCACACAAGGCACTCACTTGCCACTCATCACCGCACTTACATGCACAACCTTGCTACACTTTGTGCACTATTTTGCTATACTACATGCGCTACATAAGGCCTAAGCACTACACATTTGCACACATTTCAAACATGCACACAAGCACAACACATATGTGCGCACTTTCCATGCACATTTACATGTTGCTGCAGCGCCATGCACTTGCATTGATTTGGCAAAGTATAAAACAACGAGGGAGGTTTTTAAAAAAATGAAAGGGAAGCATAAAGGCAACGACGTGTGCTAATTTGTGGTGCCTAGTTTTTGCCACTTAAGTTGAACTTCATACGTTGAACAAAATTCATTTTAGATCATTTTTTTTTTCATTTTGGTGTGGTGCAACAAACAACACAAATTAGACAAAACCTTGGTGCTACGAAACTTGGTATAGAAGGAGTCATGATAGGCTATTTTTTATGAACTATCTATTTTTGGCAAAACACCGTGACTTGTTGAATGGCAAAACTGCGGTCTTTGCTATTTTTGGCAAAAATCATGGTGCTTTATATTTTTGGCAAAATCCATGGTGCTTCATATTTTTGGCAAAAACTCTGACTTGATGCAGTATGGCAAAAACGGCAAAGGCCAAAAACGCGTTCATTTTGAATTTTTGTGTGCCTTTTTTTGGCTCACCCTTATTATGAACATGAATTCTAGAGATGAATGTAAAAAAATGACAACCCAAAATTTTTTGCCAAACCTCTAGGTTACATGGGCTATAACACACGTTTTTTGGTAAAAAACGGCAAAGTCCAAAAATGGGTTCATTTTGACTTTTTTTGTGCCGTTTCTTTTACTCACCCTTATTATGAACATGAATTCTAGTGAATAATGTAAAAAAATGACAACCCAAAATTTTTCATCAAACGTCTAGTTTTCACGAGCTATAACACTTTAATTGGTAAAAAATGGCAAAGTCCTAAAACATCGTGACTTGTTGCATGAAAAAACTTCGTTGTGTATAATTTGAATGGCTAAACAATGGTCTTTGCTATTTTTGGCAAAAACTGTTGTTTGTTGAATGGCAAAACCATGGTCTTTGCTATTTTTGGCAAAAACAGTGACTTGTTGCATGGCAAAACTATGGTATTTGCTATTTTTGGCAAAAACCGTGGTTTGTGGCATGGCAAAACTAGGGTCTTTGCTATTTTTGGCAAAAATCGTGACCTTGTTGCATGGCAAAACTAGGGTCTTTGCTATTTTTGACAAAAACCGTGACTTGTTGCATGGCAAAACAAGGGTTTTTGCTATTTTTGGCAAAAACCGTGACTTGTTACATGGCAAAACAAGGGTCTTTGCTATTTTTGGCAAAAACTGGGGTTTGTTGCATGGCAAAACTATGGTCTTTGCTATTTTTGGAAAAAACCGTGATTTGTTAAATGGCAAAACAAGGGTCTTTGCTACTACCACCAAGATATTTGAATAAACGTAAAATTCCCATTATGGTTAAAGCTCAATTCCACAAAGATATAATAGGAATACAGAGTGTAAGGATTTGGATGTGGAGTGGTTTGTAAATTCAACCTTTCTACCATTAGCTCATTAGCAAAGTTAGAGCTTCTCCCACTATCAATCACCATAGCACACACTTTATTTTCGACATTACACCTTGTATAAAACTTTTGTACACATGCTGAAGATGTGGTTTTGGACTCCTCAATTTCATCAAAATCAATTTGTCTTGACGTGGAATTTTTAGGGGTAGGACGTATAGAATCCAAAGCTAAGCTATCAATTTGAATTTGCATCTTTTGAAGCATATCATAAAGCACTTCATTATCAATCTTTCTTCCGGATTGTGATACGGTTTTATCACCCTCTATTGTACCTGCAATTTTAGTGAAAACACAAGGAAATATATGTATATATACCTCACGGGTTTCTCACTTTGGGGGGGATAGGTACACACCACTCTTTAGAAGTAGCTTTCCTCTTATATACCCTAACTACTTTCTTTCAATGGATCACTTATTCTATATTAGACCTATCAATTCTTTGATTAAAGGAACAATTCTCAACTAAGAAGTTCAATTAATCAAGTAAAACATAAGACAAATCAAATCGAGTGAAATTAGGTATAAGATCGTGAAGAGTTTTTAAGATCACATAGGGGTATAAGTTGATTAAGCTACTGCAACCACCGAAATCAGAAAGTGGCAAGAAAAATAAGAAGATGAGGACTTGAATCACCTTAATCCGATTTATATTGAAAAAGATCTGACAATTTCAATTTGAGTGTGCTTTTAGGAACAAATAAGAACACTTAGTTCTTAGTTGCATGATAAATCAATGTTATGCTGATTTTCTCCTCCTTCTCTCTAGAATCACCCATTTCCAGCCCTAAATCTGCCCACTAATTTCCATCCGTTGAAGCAAATTCCACCCTTCTAGCACTCGATTCCACTCCAACAATTGTGAGCCACTACCCGTCACACGGTGGACCACCTGATGCGAATGTTGTATGGCCGAGGCTCCAACTCCTGGACCAAATTCGAATCTCCCACACAAGCTATAGGACCGTGTTGCTCTTACCAAGATAATCCACAACAAGAACACAAAATTGGATGGAACGAAATCAAAGGAAAAACGCTAGGAATTGAGTAAATCAAAACTTCACGTTTTATTACTAATGAACTTAATTTAACCTATGAAAATTCAATCAGTTAAACAAGTTAATTAGGCCTGCTCTTTAAATAAAGAACAATTGGTGTAATCTCCTATAGGTCACGCTAAAGGGGATTAACTACAATGAACAGTTAAATAACTCTTCAAGGCTTTGAACAACTCAAGGAGTTAATTCACGAATTTTAGCAAAGCTAAAAACTCAATTTTATTCACCAACTTATTGTGTAAAAACGTTACATGCATCTCCTTTTTATAGGGGATGAGTTTCGGCCATGCCAAGAAGGAAAAGGAAATAAACCCTAGTAGTTGCAAAGTACAACTTGACTTCTTAATAAACTAGCTAACTAACTAATCCAAGTTGTAAAAGGATTAGGTTAGACAGTTTTTAATGAAGAAGCAAAACGTGTTTTGGCTTCTTGTTTCCTAAACTAATCAACTTTCCAAATTGGAAAAGGAAACTACAACTAACTACCAAATCCTTGTCCAAAAAGGATTTGCTTTACTTGCCATTATCATGCAAGATAATTGGATCAAGTAATTACTTAGCCCATAATTAAAACACCAAGACTTAAGCCCATAATTAATGGACTTAATTATTACAACTTAAAAATAAACCCTAAAATTAAACAATGGCGTGATCCAAAGTTGGCAAAGCCCAAGCACGCCATCTTGGTCTTCAATATAGTCCATGAAATTCGAGATGGAAATCTGCCAGAATCCCGTCACTCATTTTGGCAGCCATATTCCACGATGATACCATCAGAATCTTGGAAAACATAAAACATGAAAGTTGTAGCTTTATCTCTTATCGTTCCAGGGCTTCTTGAATCACCAAATTCCGAGTTATATCTAAAGAGATATGTCCAGAATACCAGAATGTGGCAGAATCTTTCAGGTTTCATATTTGACTTTGGCACCATGGACATGGATTCGGCTCATTCTCATCAAAGTCACCAAAGTGTGATGACAACAAAGTGTGCAAAGCTTCTTTCATCATTTTGCTCCTTGATCTTGTCATTGGTCCATCAAGATTCTTCAAGGGATCATCTAAGCTCGGCTTTGGCACCAAGGATGTGGATGGATTGCTATCATTCCCTCCCTCCTCGAAAAGATTCGTCCTCGAATCACCTTTGTCAAGGAGTTCATCCACTTGACGTTGAATCTCCTTTGTTTCCTCAGGATTTGCTCTATATGCAGGACGGTTGGGAATTTGCGCCCCAGGTATGAAATCAATTTGATGTTCAATACCTCTAATAGGTGGCAATCCGTGTGGTAAGTCCTCGGGAAACACGTCATTGAATTCCTGTAAAAGAGACAAAACAACACTAGGCAAAGAAGCAAGGTGATCACTATCAACAAGAAGTACAAAGTCCTTGCGGATCATCAAATACAATGAATGCCTATCTAGTATTGCTCTCTTTACATCACTCTTAGAAGCAAAATAACAAGATTTAGAAGAACTACTATTTCGGCTATTACAAGATTTAGAATCATTGGTTCGGCCTACACTAGTTACATTCTTTTTATCTTCTTGTTCCTTCTTCTCTTTTGCTTCCATTTCACGGCAAGATTGCACAATCCTTGATTGATCTTCAAAAGCTTGGCTCGGACTCAAAGCCCTTAGATTGTACTTTCGGCCATGATAATCAAAAGAATAATAATTCTTCCTTGCATGATATGTAACATCTCGGTCAAATTGCCATGGACGACCAAGTAATATGTGACTAGCTTCCATTGGTACAACATCACAAACAATATCATCAACATACTTTACAATGGACATAGAAAATTTAACTTGTTTAGTCACCTTACTCTCGGCAGTGTTATTAAGCCATTGAAGCTTATATGGATTTGGATGTTTCATGCAAGTCAAGTTAAGCTTCTTAACAATTAATGTGCTTGCCATATTGGTACAACTTCCACTATCAATAATCAAGCTACAAGTCTTACCTTGAACCATGCATCTAGCGTGAAAGATGTTTTCCCTTTGAGACAAATCATCTTCAACTCGTGGTTGTGCATTCAAGACTCGGCGAGTAACCAATGAGAAATCACCAACATTGTAAATAAGATCTTCACTATCTTCATCACTTTGGTACTTCTCTTCAAGTGGTGGCATGTCGGCACATTCTTCATCACTTTCAACCTCTCCATTATCACGAATTATCATCAACTTTTTGGTTGGGCAGTCACTTTGATAATGGACATAACCTTGACACTTGTAACATCTAATGTCCCTCAATCTTTCATTTGGTTTAGGCGTCACCTTAGTTGAAGATTCAGCAAGGTTGCGGACTGTTTTGGGAGCATTACTTGAAGTGTTTGAAGGCTGATTTTGGTTGAAAACTTTCGGTTTGGTGGAGGTGTAAAAGTCGGCTTTTGATCTCTCCTCCAAGGCGGCAATGGTTGTTGAAAATTTCGCCCTTTACCCTTCATATGCTTCTCAATTTTGATAGCTTTGTGAACAAGTTCATTAATATCAATGTAACTTTGAAGATCAACTTGATAAGCCAATTCGGGATTCATACCTCTAAGAAATCTCTCAATGGTTGTGCTTCTTGAATATTGGCTTTAATCATCAAAGATTCCATCTCATGATAGTAATCTTCAACTGTTCGGCTACCTTGCACAAGAGTATGCAATTTTCGGTTGAGCTCTCTATTAAAGTGTGAAGGAACATACTTCTTTCTCATGATTGCCTTCATTTGAGTCCAAGTCTTAACTGGCCTTTCACCATCTTGTCTCCTAGAACGAACAACTTGATCCCACCAAAGACTAGCATAGTCTTTAAGATGCATAAAAGCAATTCGATATTGCCTTTTCTCGGGGACATCATTACCTTCAAAATAGTGTTCCAAATCTCGAACCCAATCAAAGAAAGCTTCGGGATCTGATTTACCATGAAAAGTAGAGAAGGTGAGTTTAACAGATTCAATGGAAACTTTAGACTTATCACCTTTAGAAGAGCTCGTATATTCCTCATCTTTTTCCTCATCATTTTCATCATCGAAATCATCATGCTCCTCAAATTTAAGCTTCCTTTCGGTTGTGCTTTTAGTTGATGACTCAATGTTATCAAGTCGAAGAGTGAGTTTTTGAAGCATATCAAAGAGTACTTCATTAGCAAACTTTTGTTGAGCATCGGTAATAGGTTTAGAACCTTTAGGAGTTTTATCACCTTCCTCCATTAGTACCTGCAAGTTAGCAAAGAAAACACAAGAAAATATATAGATATACCTCTCGGGTTCCTCACTATAGGTAGTAGGTACTCTCCTCTCTTTTTGGGTAGTGTTCTCTCTTGTTTAACCTAGCTACTACTCTCAATTAATGAATATGTGGGGTTATTAAGATTCACCAAAGTTCAATTACTTTAATAGCAAGATCTCAATCAGCAAGTTCCACACACAAATTTTCACAAATCAAATCAAGAGATGTAACAAGAAATCACGTCAAGAGTGTTTAGAACACGTGAAAGTTATAATTTGATTTACCACCAGAAACTAAGAAATTCAGAAACTAGATTTCAAGACAAAGAGATTGGTTTTTGAATCAACTAATTCCGAGTTGTATTGAAAAAGTCATGGCACTTTTAATCCAAAGTGGTTTTCAAGAAACAAGTTAAGAACAATGTGTTCTTTTCAAAAATAAATTAAATAATTAAATAACAGAAAATAATAACAATAAATAAAGTCCGACTATTTTTTTGTTTTTTTTTTTTTTTTGATTCGGTCACTCTTTTTTTTTTTTTTTGACCGTGAGTTTTTTTTTTTTTTTTTTTTTTTTAACTTCGGACAACAAAGGACAAAATTACACTTTTAAGGTTTGAACATAAACCTTGGACCAATCAAAATACTAGGTTCGGACAAGAACCTTAAACACCACAAAAATTAAGGTTTGAAGACAACAACCTAGGATTTAGGTTTAAGAATGTTTTGTCTTCTTGTCTTAACAACCTTAAAAACTTCAAACTTTATTAACTCACCAAGGACAATGAATTCGGATGTGCCACTTTAACAAGAATATCAAGATTCAAGACAAAGATCAAGAATCCAACTCAAGAATTCAATTTTGACCACTTTGAGTTTTCAAGAAAATAAAGAAGTTCAAGAAAGTTATCCAGAACTTATCTTTTTCGAGTGGAGTAAAAGTTTGATCAAAACTCAATATATGGTGGACAAGATAAAGAATCAAACGCAAAAAGAAAATCAAGAAACGGATAAGAATCAAGAAAGTTATGAAAACTTGACCTAGAAACCCTAGTTATGAAACCCTAGTTTGACACGAAACCCTAACAATGTTATGACGTGAAAACAGCAAAGAAAACTTCAAGAATCCTACACTATGATTATGACAAAAGAGTGCAGAATTTAACACCAAAAGACAGCAAGAAGACGCAACAAGAAACAGCAAGAAACAACACAAAAATCGCAAAAGAAGATAGACTCAATTTAGACGATTTCGGGCAGAATGTATTGACTCAATGTTCATGCGATTTTGGACAGAATTAAGGACTGAATTAAGCACGAATTAAGACAGCAATTAAGACACAAAAAAATGGCAGAAAAGAATGAGCAAAAATTATGGCAGAAACGACGTCAAAAAGAGCAGAATTCAGACGACACAACAATGAACAAATTCGGGCAGATTGTGAATGATTTGTTGCATGCGATTTTGGTGATTTTAATGGGTGAATATGTATCGACTTTGGATAGCAAGAAGAACACCAAATAACAGCAAGAAAGATGCCAGCAAAACTGCAGAAAATTGACACAAAAACGGCAGAATTGTCGCAACAAGAACAGAAATTTTGCGGAAGAATTGAAAACGGATTAACCTGAATTTTCTTGGGCAACAACTTGTGCTCTGATACCAATTGATGCGAATGTTGTATGGCCGAGGCTCCAACTCCTGGACCAAATTCGAATCTCCCACACAAGCTATAGGACCGTGTTGCTCTTACCAAAATAATCCACAACAAGAACACAAAATTGGATGGAACGAAATCAAAGGAAAAAGGCTAGGAATTGAGTAAATCAAAACTTCACGTTTTATTACTAATGAACTTAATTTAACCTATGAAAATTCAATCAGTTAAACAAGTTAATTAGGCCTGCTCTTTAAATAAAGAACAATTGGTGTAATCTCCTATAGGTCACGCTAAAGGGGATTAACTACAATGAACAGTTAAATAACTCTTCAAGGCTTTGAACAACTCAAGGAGTTAATTCACGAATTTTAGCAAAGCTAAAAACTCAATTTTATTCACCAACTTATTGTGTAAAAACGTTACATGCATCTCCTTTTTATAGGGGATGAGTTTCGGCCATGCCAAGAAGGAAAAGGAAATAAACCCTAGTAGTTGCAAAGTACAACTTGACTTCTTAACAAACTAGCTAACTAACTAATCCAAGTTGTAAAAGGATTAGGTTAGACAGTTTTTTTATGAAGAAGCAAAACGTGTTTTGGCTTCTTGTTTCCTAAACTAATCAACTTTCCAAATTGGAAAAGGAAACTACAACTAACTACCAAATCCTTGTCCAAAAAGGATTTGCTTTACTTGCCATTATCATGCAAGATAATTGGGCCAAGTAATTTATTAAACTACCAATTAATTAAAGCCCACATTAAGTGTTTTGGACTTAATTAATTAACAACAAAATAAAACCCTAAAGTAATTAAAGGGCGTGAACCACCTAATGAAGCCCAAAGACACGCCTTTCTTGGACTTAAATTCTTCTCGGCCTTAGCTTGCTTCTTCAAGGTGGAATTTCCTTAAGCTCCAATGTAGATCTTTGAGGAACTTCTTCTTGAATGGTAATTGAAGAAACATGCCAAAGAACACCATGATGAGATGATGTGCACATCTCGGCCTCCAAGTCACCAAAGTGTGATGACAACAAAGTGTGCAAAGCTTCTTTCATCCTTTTGCTCCTTGATCTTGTCATTGGTCCATCAAGATTCTTCAAGGGATCATCTAAGCTCGGCTTTGGCACCAAGGATGTGGATGGATTGCTATCAGAAAGTTATTTTGCGTGTGTTTCGCTTTGTCTTTTAGCATTTTCCTTATTCAGTTGTGGCGGGTATCATCTAGAGAATGGCTAGATAATCCTAGTTCTTGTTGACTTAGTTAGTAAATGAGTTAGTTAGTTAGCAAGTTAACTAAGCTACAAGGGATCAAAGACTAATAATGACTGGAAGTCGTCCCTCTCGATTGACTCAAAAGTGGTCAAAACAAGTGAATTTTGCCAAAAAAAATGTATGTCATGGGGCTATGCCCCTTGACTCTTATGGATCTCGTCGTGATCTTCGAAATGGTGTATGACGGAGGCGATTCTGAACTCAGACAAGAAGAGAAAAAGAAGCTTGGTGGGTCAATGGCATTTTGACTTTCTTTTACATTTGTTCAACACCAACACGATCAAAGTGAATGGAGTGCATTGAGAATGTTTCTTACATTACCTTTAAGAAATATCTCTAAGTTTGGACGACCTTGGAGCTCAACAAATTGCCTTCCTAAAGATATATAAAAAATGATCCAACAATGCTGAGAGAAAGGCTGACAAGACTTGGAAGGATCATCCGATCACCAAATAATGGCCTAAAGTCAAACACGCGCTTTTTCCTTGTTTAATAAATCTAGTATTAGAGAGTTGGTCATTAAGTTGCTTTGCTTTTTTGTTAATGTCGTGTTTGGATACTTTAACCCACGCCTTAAAAACCATTAGTTAACTTATCCATATACTTTGTGCCAACCCCAAAAGCTACTAAACTTCGCTAATTTGCACGTTACTTTAGTGTTAACTCCCACATTGTTCGTCTTTTAGTGTTTCGGTTTAGAAAGTGGACAAATTGCTTGAAAGTGATTTTGCGTGTGTTTCGCTTTGTATTTTTAGCAGTTTCCTTATTCAGTTGTGGCGGGTATCATCTAGAGAATGGCTAGATAATCCTAGTTCTTGTTGACTTAGTTGGTAAATGAGTTAGTTAACTAAGCTACAAGAGATCAAAGACTAACAATGACTGAAAGACGTCCCTCTCGATTGACTCAAAAGTGGTCAAAACTAGTGAATTTTGCCAAAAAAAGCGTATGTAATGGGGCTATTCCCTATGACTCTTGTGGATCTCGTCGAGAGCTTCAAAATGTGGTATAACGGAGGCGATTTTGAACTCGAAAAAGAAGAGAAAAAGAAGCTTGGAGGGTCAATGGCATTTTGACTTTTTACATTTGGTCTCCACCAACACGAACAAAGTGAATGGAGTGCATTGAGAATGTTTCTTACATTACCTTTAAGAAAATCTCTATGTTTGGACGACCTTGGAGCTCAACAAATTGCCTTCCTAAAGATTTATAAAAAAGGGTCCAACAATGCTGAGAGAAAGGCCGAAAAAACTTGGAAGGATCATCTGATCACCAAATGATGGCCTAAAGTCAAAGACGCGCTTTTTCCTCGTGTAATAAATCTAGTATTAGAGAGTTGGTCATTAAGTTGCTTTGCTTTTTTGTTAATGTCGTGTTTGGAAACTTTAACCCACGCCTTAAGAACCGTTAGTTAACTTATCCGTGTCCTTTGTGCCAACCCCAAAAGCTACTAAACTTCGCTAATTCGCACGTTACTTTAGTGTTAACTCCCACATTTTTGGTTTTTTAGTGTTTCGATTTAGAAAGTGGACAAATTGCTTGAAAGTTATTTTGCTTGTGTTTCGCTTTGTCTTTTAGCATTTTCCTTATTCAGTTGTGGCGGGTATCATCTAGAGAATGGCTAGATAATCCTAGTTCTTGTTGACTTAGTTAGTAAATGAGTTAGTTAGTTAGCTAGTTAACTAAGCTACAAGGGATCAAAGACTAATAATGACTGGAAGTCGTCCCTCTCGATTGACTCAAAAGTGGTCAAAACAAGTGAATTTTGCCAAAAAAAATGTATGTCATGGGGCTGCCCCTTGACTCTTATGGATCTCGTCGTGAGCTTCGAAATGGGGTATGACGGAGGCGATTCTGAACTCAGACAAGAAGAGAAAAAGAAGCTTGGTGGGTCAATGGCATTTTGACTTTCTTTTACATTTGTTCAACACCAACACGAACAAAGTGAATGGAGTGCATTGAGAATATTTATTACATTACCTTTAAGAAATATCTCTAAGTTTGGATGACCTTGGAGCTCAACAAATTGCCTTCCTAAAGATATATAAAAAAGGATCCAACAATGCTGAGAGAAAGGCTGACAAGACTTGGAAGGATCATCCGATCACCAAATAATGGCCTAAAGTCAAACTGATGGAAATCAACCCTTGTCCATCTTGCCAAAGCCCAATTCACAAGATCCCTTGACCAATCTTGATGGACCAATGACAAGATCAAGGAGTAAGAAGATGAAGGAAGCTTTGCACAATTTATTGTCAACTCATTGTGAAGCTTTGGAGGCCGAACCATCTCAAGGAGAAGTCTTGTGGAATGTTTCTTCATTAACAATTCATGATCCACCTTGAAGAAGCTTACACAAGTCCGAAATCATGAAGTCCATGAAAGGCGTGCTTTTGGGCTTACAAGAGAATCACGCCATTTTTAGTATTAATTAGTAATTTATTTTATGTTATTTTCAGCCCATAAATGACGTTAATTATTATGTTCTTGGGCTTGGAAATTTCGTTTATAATAAATACTACTTGGCCCAATTATCTTGCATGATAAAGGCAAGTAATAGTTTAGGAAACAAAGGAAGTCAAATTGAATTTGGCCACCTTTAGGCAAATCCTTTTTGGGGAAGGATTTGGGTAGTTAGTTATTAGTTTCCAATTCTAATTTGGAAGTTTCTTAATTATGATTGGGTAGTTTAGAAGTCAAGTTGTACTTTACAACTTTTAGGGTTTTATTTCCTTGTTTACCAAGCAACATGGCCGAAACTTGTTCTATTTAATGGCCATTCTTTGTAACGTTTTTTTTATGATTGAATTTTGAAGAAAACCTTTTAGCTTTGCTAAATTATTTGCAGCCTTAAACAAGTTGTGAAAAAACGTGATTAATCAATTAGGGTTAGTTGATTATTCATAGGACCGGATTCTTTAAGCTAGGACCTTAAAGAGAACGTATTGTTTCTTGATTTCAAGAGCGAGCCAAACTGAGATCTTTTTAACCATTGATTTACATAGGTTAGATTGAAATCACTTTGTGGTAATGTGTTGGGTTTGATTGATTTACAATCAAATACATCCCATTCGATATCCATCTTTTCTTCTTGTGTTGTTTCCGTGTTTGATCTTACTTGTGATCGTGTTGGTTTCTGAATTTTGGTGCACAACGATCCTAAGTGTGTGGAATTCGTGTGGAGCTGGATTCTCACCCTACTCCATTCGTATCAATTGGTATCAAAGCATCTAGGTTGTTCATCACAAAATTCAGGTTTGCACTTTGTTTTTCCTTCTCGGATTTTGCTCTACTTTTTGAGTCGTTCTTGCTGTCCTTTGTGCGTCAATTTTTTCTGCAGTTTTTGGAGTCTTTTAGTTGCTGTTTTCACGTGTTTCTTGCTGTCCAAAGTCGTCATAGTTAGTGTCTTTAAATTCATCAAAATCGCATAAGCCAAAGTTGATCAAATCTGCCCGAAAATTGCCTTCTTGTTGTTTACGATTTTTGACATCTTTTTGCTACTGTTCTTGCTTCGAATTGCTGCTGTTTTTAAAGTTTAAATTCTGCAGTAAATATATATATTAATTGAGTCTTAAATTCATTAATATTCTGTCCAAAAATCGCATGCAACTTGGTGCTTAAAATCTGCCCAAATCGAGTTGATCTTGTTACTTGATTTTCTTGCGTTTTTGTGTTGTTCTTCTTGTGTTTCTTGTTCGATCCTTGCTGCCATCTTTGTCTCAATATTCTGCACTATTTTCTTGCATTCATAGTGTTGGATTCTTTGTGTTTTATTTGTTGATTTCACGTCCAAACCCTAGGTGTCAAGATTAGGGTTTCTTAAAAACCCTAGTTTCAAATTATCATAACTTTGTGAGTTCTTGCTCAATTCTTGAAATTCTTTTTGTGTTAGTTCCATCAATCTACTCTTGTCATAATAACTTTTGATCAAACTTTTTGAACAAGTGAAAAAGATTGGTTCTTGACCACTTTCTTGAACTTCTTGAAGTTCTTGATTTTTGAAAGTTGTCAAATTTTGAATCTTGAACCATATTTGAAATCCTTGAGTTAAATCTTGAAAATTTTGTTAAAGTGGCACTTTCAAATTCTTTGTCCTTGGTGAGTTATTAAAGTTTGGAGAAATTAAGGTTGAACCACATAAGACAAGGCCACATCCTTAAACCTAAGTACTTGTACTAGGTTCTTGTCTTAAAACCTTAAAGATTTTGTTTGACCTAAGTTGTTTAAGGTTCTTGTCCGAACCTAGGTCATTGTTTGTACAAGGTTTTTGTCCAAAACCTTAAAAGTTTGTTTTGTCCTTTTTGTTGTCCGAATAAAAAAAAAAAAAAAAAAAAGAGGCCGTAATTTAAAAAAAAAAAAAAAGGCCCAAATCAAAAAAAAAAAAAAAAAGGCCGTGATATAAAAAAAAAAAAAAGGCCCAATAAAAGAAAATAATCTCGGACTTTTAATATTTCTGTTATTTAATTTTTAGTATTTTTTTTTTTTTAATTAATTTTCGTAAATTAAAAAGAACACTTTGTTCTTGAGTTTTTGATTTGAAACCACCTTGGATTAAAAGTGCCATAACTTTTGCTATACAACTCGGAATTTTGGTGATTCAAATTGTGTTGTTCTCGTCTTTGATTCCTCTTTCTAAATATCATAGTTTCTGAATCAATCAAATTATACCCACACGTGCTCTGAAATACTCTTGTGACGTGAATTATTTGAACTTCTTTGATTTGACTTGTGTGAATCTTGTTGTTGAAAATCTCGGTTGAGACAATCTCTTAAAGTCATTGCAACAGTAAGTTCTTTATAGTTTGAGAGTATTAGACTAGGTTATACACGAGAGAAACATATATCAAAGAGAGGAGAGCTCCTACTATCCACATAGTGAGAACCCGAGAGGAATTCAATTGTTGTTTTCTTTTGTTTCTTACTAACCTTGCAGGATAATGGAGGACGAAACTAATACACCAAGAGGTTCTAAACCTCAAACCGAAGCTGAGCAAAAGTTTGCTAATGATTCTCTTGCACAGATACTACAAAAGATCAATCTCCGCCTTGATTTCTTGGAGTCATCAACTTCTAAGCCATCAAAGAAATCTTCATCCAAGAAGTTTAAATATAATGCTGCTTTTGAGTCCGAAAGTGAATCTAATGAAGAGGAGGAGGAAGAGTTGTCCGAATCATCTTCTAAGGGTAACAAGTCTAAAGTCTCAATTGCTTCACTTAAGTTAACAATTCCCACTTTTCATGGTAAGACAGATCCGGAAGCTTATTTTGATTGGGTTCGTGAGCTTGAGCACTTCTTTGAAGGCCATGACTATCCCGAAAAGGAAAAATTTCGACTTGCCTTTATGCACTTAAAGGATCATGCAAGTTTGTGGTGGGATAAGTTGTCTCAATCTAGACGTGAAGATGGTGAAAGTCCAATCAAGACATGGAGTCGCATGAAAACACTCATGAGGAAGAAATATGTCCCTTCATACTACAACCGTGAATTGAATAGACAGTTACATACACTTGTACAAGGTAACAAATCGGTTGAGGAGTATTATCATGAGATGGAAGCTTTGATGATCAAGGCTAATGTTCAAGAAGATCCCGACTCTACAATTGAAAGATTTTTAAGAGGTATGCATTCTGATTTGGCTCATCAAGTTGATTTACAAAGTTTTGATAATATTGATGAACTTGTCCATAAAGCCATCAAGATAGAAAGGCACATGAAAGGGAAGGGTAAGTTTTCACAACCAACTCCACCTTGGCAAAGAGATAAGAAGCCGAGTTTTGCCCCTTTCAATCCGCCATCCAAGCCACGCCAATTTCCACAAAGTTCAACGTCAAGTGCCCCTCAAGGTGTCTCAAAAACAACGCCCAAGGTTGCTGTCCAACCTTCTAAAACGGCGTCAACTTCTTCAACTCCAAGATTGAGGGATGTTCGATGTTATAAATGTCAAGGTTATGGTCATATGCAAGCTGAATGTCCAACTCGAAAAGTGATGATAACTCTTGATAGTGGTGAAGTGGTAAGTGATGATGATTGTGCCGACATGCCACCTCTTGAAGAGAAACATGAATCAAGTGAAGAAAGTGAAGACAATGAGCCCTACACGTATGGTGACGGTAAATTTTCTTTAGTCTCTCGTCGTGTTCTAAATGTCCAACCTTTAGTTGATAATGATGATTTGATGCAACGAGAAAACATATTTCACACACGTTGCTTAGTGCAAGACAGAATTTGTAGTGTGATAATTGATAGTGGAAGTTGCACAAATGTGGCGAGCACTTTGTTTGTAAATAAGTTGAACTTGAATTGCACGAAACATCCTAAACCCTACCGACTACAATGGTTGAATAATTCAATGGATGCTAGGGTCACAAAACAAGTACAGTTCACTTTAACCATTGGGAAATATGTTGATGACGTTATATGTGATGTTGTTCCAATGGAAGCAAGTCATATCTTGCTTGGCCGTCCTTGGCAATATGATTGTGATGTTCTTTATCATGCCAAGAAAAATTTCTATAGCTTTGTGCACAATGGGAAAAAGTTTAATCTTCGAGCTTTGACACCGGCCCAAGTGTTTGAAGATCAAGCTAAAATCATTCAAGCTACAAGAGATGTGAAATCCGCCAAAGAGAAGAAGAAACAAGAGTTGACAAATGTTCAAGAAAGTCTCGGCCCAACTTCTATTTGTAATAGTGTAGGTCGTACTTTGCATGTTAAGAAATCTTGTTATTTTGCTTCTTCAAATGAGATTAAGAGAGCATTAGTTGATAGGCAATCTTTGTACTTAATGTATCGCAAGGACATTGTACTTATCATTGATAGTGATCACCTTGCTTCTTTGCCTAGTCTTGTTTACTCTCTTTTACAGGAATATCAAGACGTGTTTCCTGAGGAGTTGCCAATTGGTTTGCCGCCAATAAGAGGAATTGAACATCAAATTGATTTCATTCCTGGAGCACAAATTCCAAATCGTCCAGCTTATAGAGCCAACCCCGAGGAAACTAAAGAGATTCAACGTCAAGTGGATGAACTCCTTGACAAAGGTATAGTTCGAGAATCTCTAAGTCCATGTTCTGTTCCTGTCATTTTGGTTCCAAAGAAAGATGAGTCTTGGCGTATGTGTGTTGATTGCCGCGCTGTGAACAAGATAACTATTAAGTATAGGCATCCTATTCCTAGATTAGATGACATGCTTGATGAGTTGTATGGTTCATGCATATTTTCCAAGATTGATCTTAAAAGTGGCTATTATCAAATTCGCATGAAAGAAGGTGATGAATGGAAAACTGCTTTTAAAACGAAATTTGGTCTTTATGAATGGTTGGTTATGCCTTTTGGTTTATCTAATGCACCAAGTACTTTCATGAGACTTATGAATCATGTTTTTCGTCACTTAATTGGCAAATTTGTTGTGGTCTACTTTGATGACATACTTGTTTATAGCAAAACGTTAGAAGAGCATGTTTTACACTTGAAATCCGTTTTTGCTATACTTCGTGAGAACCAACTTTATGCTAATCTCAAAAAGTGTTCTTTTTGCATGGAATCTATAATCTTTTTGGGATATGTTGTGAGTTCTCAAGGCATTGCTGTTGATGAGTCTAAGGTAAAGGCAATCATGGATTGGCCTAGACCTACAAATGCTAGTCAAGTTAGGAGTTTTCATGGTCTTGCAAGTTTCTATAGAAGGTTTGTTAAGGATTTTAGTTCTATAGCTGCACCTTTAAATGAACTTGTGAAGAAGAATGTTACATTTGTTTGGACTGATGAGCATGAAAACGCCTTTAACAAATTGAAATACATGTTGACTCATGCACCTTTACTTGCTTTGCCTAATTTTCATAAAGCTTTTGAAATACACTGTGATGCCTCCGGGATTGGTATTGGAGCTGTTTTGATGCAGGAATCTAAACCCGTGGCATATTTTAGTGAAAAGCTTCATGGGGCAGCTTTGAAGTATGCAACTTATGACAAGGAGTTATATGCTTTGGTAAGGTCTTTACAAGTTTGGCAACACTACCTATGGCCAAAGGAATTCATCATACATTCTGATCACGAGAGCCTTAAGTACTTGAAGACTCAAGGTAAGTTGAATAAGAGACATGCTAAGTGGTTAGAATTCATTGAAACCTTTCCATATGTTGTTAAATACAAATCTGGTAATGAAAATGTGGTAGCCGATGCATTGTCTAGGAAATACACTTTGTTTACCTATATGCATGCTAAACTACTTGGTTTTGAATTGATTAAGGATTTGTATAAGACTGACCATGATTTTCACGCCATCTTTGACCTTTGTGTGCATAAACCGAATGGTGACTTCTATATGTATGATGGTTTCTTGTTTAAAAAGGATAAGTTATGCATTCCCCAATGTTCCATTCGTGAGTTGCTTGTTAAGGAAACCCATGGGGGAGGGTTAATGGGGCACTTTGGTATTGCTAAAACACTTGCTGTTTTGAATGAGCACTTTTATTGGCCTAGCATGATTAAAGATGTTAAAAGTGTTTGTGATAAATGCATTGTGTGTAAACAATCAAAATCTAAAGTCAAGCCTCATGGTTTGTATCAACCTTTGCCTGTTCCTAGTCATCCTTGGATTGATATTTCTATGGATTTTGTACTTGGTTTGCCTAGGTCACGCAATGGTCATGATAGCATATTTGTTGTAGTTGATAGATTTAGCAAAATGTCTCACTTTATTGCTTGCTCTAAATCTAATGATGCTCAACATATTGCTGATTTGTTCTTTAAGGAAGTTGTAAGATTGCATGGTTTGCCTAAGAGTATTGTTAGTGATAGAGATGTTAAGTTTTTGTCACACTTTTGGCGTACTCTATGGAATAAGTTAGGTACTAAGTTATTGTTTTCTACTGTTGCTCATCCACAAACTGATGGACAAACTGAAGTAGTTAATAGAACTTTGTCTACTTTACTTCGTGCTCTCATACAGAAAAACCTTAAGAACTGGGAAAGTTGTTTACCTCACATTGAGTTTACTTACAATAGAACTGTTCATAGTGCTACTAATCTTTCACCTTTTGAGATTGTTTACGGTTTTAATCCTATAACTCCATTGGATATTTTGCCTCTTCCTATTAATGAGTTTGTTAATGCTGAAGGAAAGAGTAAAGCTGATTTTGTTAGGGAGTTACATGAAAGGGTTCGAACTACCATTCAAAGGAGGAATGACCAATATGCTAAGCAAGCCAATAAGGGTAGGCGTCAAGTGATTTTCGAACCTGGAGATTGGGTTTGGATTCACTTAAGGAAGGAGAGGTTTCCTGACAAGAGGAAATCTAAACTTCATCCACGAGGAGATGGTCCTTTTCGTGTCATGGAAAGGATAGGCGACAATGCTTACAAGATTGAACTTCCAAGTGAGTATGGCAATATTTCATCTACTTTCAATGTTACTGACTTATCTTTGTTTGATGTAGGTGATTCGAGGACGAATCCTTTCGAGGAGGGAGGGAATGATGGAAATCAACCCTTGTCCATCTTGCCAAAGCCCAATTCACAAGATCCCTTGACCAATCTTGATGGACCAATGACAAGATCAAGGAGTAAGAAGATGAAGGAAGCTTTGCACAATTTATTGTCAACTCATTGTGAAGCTTTGGAGGCCGAACCATCTCAAGGAGAAGTCTTGTGGAATGTTTCTTCATTAACAATTCATGATCCACCTTGAAGAAGCTTACACAAGTCCGAAATCATGAAGTCCATGAAAGGCGTGCTTTTGGGCTTACAAGAGAATCACGCCATTTTTAGTATTAATTAGTAATTTATTTTATGTTATTTTCAGCCCATAAATGACGTTAATTATTATGTTCTTGGGCTTGGAAATTTCGTTTATAATAAATACTACTTGGCCCAATTATCTTGCATGATAAAGGCAAGTAATAGTTTAGGAAACAAAGGAAGTCAAATTGAATTTGGCCACCTTTAGGCAAATCCTTTTTGGGGAAGGATTTGGGTAGTTAGTTATTAGTTTCCAATTCTAATTTGGAAGTTTCTTAATTATGATTGGGTAGTTTAGAAGTCAAGTTGTACTTTACAACTTTTAGGGTTTTATTTCCTTGTTTACCAAGCAACATGGCCGAAACTTGTTCTATTTAATGGCCATTCTTTGTAACGTTTTTTTTATGATTGAATTTTGAAGAAAACCTTTTAGCTTTGCTAAATTATTTGCAGCCTTAAACAAGTTGTGAAAAAACGTGATTAATCAATTAGGGTTAGTTGATTATTCATAGGACCGGATTCTTTAAGCTAGGACCTTAAAGAGAACGTATTGTTTCTTGATTTCAAGAGCGAGCCAAACTGAGATCTTTTTAACCATTGATTTACATAGGTTAGATTGAAATCACTTTGTGGTAATGTGTTGGGTTTGATTGATTTACAATCAAATACATCCCATTCGATATCCATCTTTTCTTCTTGTGTTGTTTCCGTGTTTGATCTTACTTGTGATCGTGTTGGTTTCTGAATTTTGGTGCACAACGATCCTAAGTGTGTGGAATTCGTGTGGAGCTGGATTCTCACCCTACTCCATTCGTATCACAAACACGCGCTTTTTCCTTGTTTAATAAATCTAGTATTAGAGAGTTGGTCATTAAGTTGCTTTGCTTTTTTGTTAATGTCGTGTTTGGATACTTTAACCCACACCTTAAAAACCATTAGTTAACTTATCCATATACTTTGTGCCAACCCCAAAAGCTACTAAACTTCGCTAATTTGCACGTTACTTTAGTGTTAACTCCCACATTGTTCGTCTTTTAGTGTTTCGGTTTAGAAAGTGGACAAATTGCTTGAAAGTGATTTTGCGTGTGTTTCGCTTTGTATTTTTAGCAGTTTCCTTATTCAGTTGTGGCGGGTATCATCTAGAGAATGGCTAGATAATCCTAGTTCTTGTTGACTTAGTTGGTAAATGAGTTAGTTAACTAAGCTACAAGAGATCAAAGACTAACAATGACTGAAAGACGTCCCTCTCGATTGACTCAAAAGTGGTCAAAACTAGTGAATTTTGCAAAAAAAAGCGTATGTAATGGGGCTATTCCCTATGACTCTTGTGGATCTCGTCGAGAGCTTCAAAATGTGGTATAATGGAGGCGATTCTGAACTCGAACAAGAAGAGAAAAAGAAGCTTGGTGGGTCAATGGCATTTTGACTTTTTACATTTGGTCTCCACCAACACGAACAAAGTGAATGGAGTGCATTGAGAATGTTTCTTACATTACCTTTAAGAAAATCTCTATGTTTGGACGACCTTGGAGCTCAACAAATTGCCTTCCTAATGATTTATAAAAAAGGATCCAACAATGCAGAGAGAAAGGCCGAAAAAACTTGGAAGGATCATCTGATCACCAAATGATGGCCTAAAGTCAAAGACGTGCTTTTTCCTCGTGTAATAAATCTAGTATTAGAGAGTTGGTCATTAAGTTGCTTTGCTTTTTTGTTAATGTCGTGTTTGGAAACTTTAACCCACGCCTTAAGGACCGTTAGTTAACTTATCCGTGTCCGTTGTGCCAACCCCAAAAGCTACTAAACTTCGCTAATTCGCACGTTACTTTAGTGTTAACTCCCACATTTTTGGTTTTTTAGTGTTTCGATTTAGAAAGTGGACAAATTGCTTGAAAGTTATTTTGCGTGTGTTTCGCTTTGTCTTTTAGCATTTTCCTTATTCAGTTGTGGCGGGTATCATCTAGAGAATGGCTAGATAGTCCTAGTTCTTATTGACTTAGTTAGTAAATGAGTTAGTTAGTTAGCTAGTTAACTAAGCTACAAGGGATCAAAGACTAATAATGACTGGAAGTCGTCCCTCTCGATTGACTCAAAAGTGGTCAAAACAAGTGAATTTTGCCAAAAAAAATGTATGTCATGGGGCTATGCCCCTTGACTCTTATGGATCTCGTCGTGAGCTTCGAAATGGGGTATTGCGGAGGCGATTCTGAACTCAGACAAGAAGAGAAAAAGAAGCTTGGTGGGTCAATGGCATTTTGACTTTCTTTTACATTTGTTCAACACCAACACGAACAAAGTGAATGGAGTGCATTGAGAATGTTTCTTACATTACCTTTAAGAAATATCTCTAAGTTTGGACGACCTTGGAGCTCAACAAATTGCCTTCCTAAAGATATATAAAAAAGGATCCAACAATGCTGAGAGAAAGGCTGACAAGACTTGGAAGGATCATCCGATCATCAAATAATGGCCTAAAGTCAAACACGCGCTTTTTCCTTGTTTAATAAATCTAGTATTAGAGAGTTGGTCATTAAGTTGCTTTGCTTTTTTGTTAATGTCGTGTTTGGATACTTTAACCTACGCCTTAAGAACCATTAGTTAACTTATCCATATACTTTGTGCCAACCCCAAAAGCTACTAAACTTCGCTAATTTGCACGTTACTTTAGTGTTAACTCCCACATTGTTCGTCTTTTAGTGTTTCGGTTTAGAAAGTGGACAAATTGCTTGAAAGTGATTTTGCGTGTGTTTCGCTTTGTATTTTTAGCAGTTTCCTTATTCAGTTGTGGCGGGTATCATCTAGAGAATGGCTAGATAATCCTAGTTCTTGTTGACTTAGTTGGTAAATGAGTTAGTTAACTAAGCTACAAGAGATCAAAGACTAACAATGACTGAAGACGTCCCTCTCGATTGACTCAAAAGTGGTCAAAACTAGTGAATTTTGCCAAAAAAAAGCGTATGTGATGGGGCTATTCCCTATGACTCTTGTGGATCTCGTCGAGAGCTTCGAAATGTGGTATAACGGAGGCGATTTTGAACTCGAAAAAGAAGAGAAAAAGAAGCTTGGAGGGTCAATGGCATTTTGACTTTTTACATTTGGTCTCCACCAACACGAACAAAGTGAATGGAGTGCATTGAGAATGTTTCTTACATTACCTTTAAGAAAATCTCTATGTTTGGACGACCTTGGAGCTCAACAAATTGCCTTCCTAAAGATATATAAAAAAGGGTCCAACAATGCTGAGAGAAAGGCCGAAAAACTTGGAAGGATCATCTAATCACCAAATGATGGCCTAAAGTCAAAGACGCGCTTTTTCCTCGTGTAATAAATCTAGTATTAGAGAGTTGGTCATTAAGTTGCTTTGCTTTTTTGTTAATGTCGTGTTTGGAAACTTTAACCCACGCCTTAAGAACCGTTAGTTAACTTATCCGTGTCCTTTGTGCCAACCCCAAAAGCTACTAAACTTTGCTAATTCGCACGTTACTTTAGTGTTAACTCCCACATTTTTGGTTTTTTAGTGTTTCGATTTAGAAAGTGGACAAATTGCTTGAAAGTTATTTTGCGTGTGTTTCGCTTTGTCTTTTAGCATTTTCCTTATTCAGTTGTGGCAGGTATCATCTAGAGAATGGCTAGATAGTCCTAGTTCTTGTTGACTTAGTTAGTAAATGAGTTAGTTAGTTAGCTAGTTAACTAAGCTAAAAGGGATCAAAGACTAATAATGACTGGAAGTCGTCCCTCTCGATTGACTCAAAAGTGGTCAAAACAAGTGAATTTTGCCAAAAAAAACGTATGTCATGGGGCTATGCCCCTTGACTCTTATGGATCTCGTCGTGAGCTTCGAAATGGGGTATGACGGAGGCGATTCTGAACTCAGACAAGAAGAGAAAAAGAAGCTTGGTGGGTCAATGGCATTTTGACTTTGTTTTACATTTGTTCAACACCAACACGAACAAAGTGAATGGAGTGCATTGAGAATGTTTCTTACATTACCTTTAAGAAATATCTCTAAGTTTGGAAGACCTTGGAGCTCAACAAATTGCCTTCCCAAAGATATATAAAAAAGGATCCAACAATGCTGAGAGAAAGGCTGACAAGACTTGGAAGGATCATCCGATAACCAAATAATGGCCTAAAGTCAAACACGCGCTTTTTCCTTGTTTAATAAATCTAGTATTAGAGAGTTGGTCATTAAGTTGCTTTGCTTTGTTGTTAATGTCGTGTTTGGATACTTTAACCCACGCCTTAAGAACCATTAGTTAACTTATCCATATACTTTGTGCCCCAAAAGCTACTAAACTTCGCTAATTTGCACATTACTTTAGTGTTAACTCCCACATTGTTCGTCTTTTAGTGTTTCGGTTTAGAAAGTGGACAAATTGCTTGAAAGTGATTTTGCGTGTGTTTCGCTTTGTATTTTTAGCAGTTTCCTTATTCAGTTGTGGCGGGTATCATCTAGAGAATGGCTAGATAATCCTAGTTCTTGTTGACTTAGTTAGTAAATGAGTTAGTTAACTAAGCTACAAGAGATCAAAGACTAACAATGACTAAAGACGTCCCTCTGGATTGACTCAAAAGTGGTCAAAACTAGTGAATTTTGCCAAAAAAAGCGTATGTGATGGGGCTATTCCCTATGACTCTTGTGGATCTCGTCGAGAGCTTCGAAATGTGGTATAACAGAGGCGATTCTGAACTCGAACAAGAAGAGAAAAAGAAGCTTGGAGGGTCAATGGCATTTTGACTTTTTACATTTGGTCTCCACCAACACGAACAAAGTGAATGGAGTGCATTGAGAATGTTTCTTACATTACCTTTAAGAAAATCTCTATGTTTGGACGACCGTGGAGCTCAACAAATTGCCTTCCTAAAGATATATAAAAAAGGGTCCAACAATGCTGAGAGAAAGGCCGAAAAAACTTGGAAGGATCATCTGATCACCAAATGATGGCCTAAAGTCAAAGACGCGCTTTTTCCTCGTGTAATAAATCTAGTATTAGAGAGTTGGTCATTAAGTTGCTTTGCTTTTTTGTTAATGTCGTGTTTGGAAACTTTAACCCACGCCTTAAGAACCGTTAGTTAACTTATCCGTGTCCTTTGTGCCAACCCCAAAAGCTACTAAACTTCGCTAATTCGCACGTTACTTTAGTGTTAACTCCCACATTTTTGGTTTTTTAGTGTTTCGATTTAGAAAGTGGACAAATTGCTTGAAAGTTATTTTGCGTGTGTTTCGCTTTGTCTTTTAGCATTTTCCTTATTCAGTTGTGGCGGGTATCATCTAGAGAATGGCTAGATAATCCTAGTTCTTGTTGACTTAGTTAGTAAATGAGTTAGTTAGTTAGCTAGTTAACTAAGCTACAAGGGATCAAAGACTAATAATGACTGGAAGTCGTCCCTCTCGATTGACTCAAAAGTGGTCAAAACAAGTGAATTTTGCCAAAAAAAATGTATGTCATGGGGCTATGCCCCTTGACTCTTATGGATCTCGTCGTGAGCTTCGAAATGGGGTATGACGGAGGCGATTCTGAACTCAGACAAGAAGAGAAAAAGAAGCTTGGTGGGTCAATGGCATTTTGACTTTGTTTTACATTTGTTCAACACCAACACGAACAAAGTGAATGGAGTGCATTGAGAATGTTTCTTACATTACCTTTAAGAAATATCTCTAAGTTTGGACGACCTTGGAGCTCAACAAATTGCCTTCCTAAAGATATATAAAAAAGGATCCAACAATGCTGAGAGAAAGGCTGACAAGACTTGGAAGGATCATCCGATCACCAAATAATGGCCTAAAGTCAAACACGCGCTTTTTCCTTGTTTAATAAATCTAGTATTAGAGAGTTGGTCATTAAGTTGCTTTGCTTTTTTGTTAATGTCGTGTTTGGATACTTTAACCCACGCCTTAAGAACCATTAGTTAACTTATCCATATACTTTGTGCCAACCCCAAAAGCTACTAAACTTCGCTAATTTGCACGTTACTTTAGTGTTAACTCCCACATTGTTCGTCTTTTAGTGTTTCGGTTTAGAAAGTGGACAAATTGCTTGAAAGTGATTTTGCGTGTGTTTCGCTTTGTATTTTTAGCAGTTTCCTTATTCAGTTGTGGCGTGTATCATCTAGAGAATGGCTAGATAATCCTAGTTCTTGTTGACTTAGTTAGTAAATGAGTTAGTTAACTAAGCTACAAGAGATCAAAAACTAACAATGACTGAAAGTCGTCCCTCTCGATTGACACAAAAGTGGTCAAAACTAGTGAATTTTGCCAAAAAAAGCGTATGTGATGGGGCTATACCCTATGACTCTTGTGGATCTCGTCGAGAGCTTCGAAATGTGGTATTACGGAGGCGATTCTGAACTCGAATAAGAAGAGAAAAAGAAGCTTGGCGGGTCAATGGCATTTTGACTTTCTTTTAAATTTGGTCTCCACCAACACGAACAAAGTGAATGGAGTGCATTGAGAATGTTTCTTACATGACCTTTAAGAAAAATCTCTAAGTTTAGTTGACCTTGGAGCTCAACCAATTGCCTTCCTAAAGATATATAAAAAAGGATCCAACAATGCTGAGAGAAAAGCCGAAAAGACTTGGAAGGATCATCCGATCACCAAATGATGGCCTAAAGTCAAACATGCGCTTTTTCCTCGTTTAATAAATCTAGTATTAGAGAGTTGGTCATTAAGTTGCTTTGCTTTTTTGTTAATGTCGTGTTTGGATACTTTAACCCACGCCTTAAGAAACGTTAGTTAACTTATCCGTGTCCTTTGTGCCAACCCCAAAAGCTACTAAACTTCGCTAATTCGCACGTTACTTTAGTGTTAACTCCCACATTGTTTGGTATTTAGTGTTTCGGTTTAGAAAGTGGACAAATTGCTTGAAAGTTATTTTGCGTGTGTTTCGCTTTGTATTTTTAGCAGTTTCCTTATTCAGTTGTGGCGGGTATCATCTAGAGAATGGCTAGATAATCCTAGTTCTTGTTGACTTAGTTGGTAAATGAGTTAGTTAACTAAGCTACAAGAGATCAAAGACTAACAATGACTGAAGACGTCCCTCTCGATTGACTCAAAAGTGGTCAAAACTAGTGAATTTTGCCAAAAAAAAGCGTATGTGATGGGGCTATTCCCTATGACTCTTGTGGATCTCGTCGAGAGCTTCGAAATGTGGTATAACGGAGGCGATTTTGAACTCGAAAAAGAAGAGAAAAAGAAGCTTGGAGGGTCAATGGCATTTTGACTTTTTACATTTGGTCTCCACCAACACGAACAAAGTGAATGGAGTGCATTGAGAATGTTTCTTACATTACCTTTAAGAAAATCTCTATGTTTGGACGACCTTGGAGCTCAACAAATTGCCTTCCTAAAGATATATAAAAAAGGGTCCAACAATGCTGAGAGAAAGGCCGAAAAAACTTGGAAGGATCATCTGATCACCAAATGATGGCCTAAAGTCAAAGACGCGCTTTTTCCTCGTGTAATAAATCTAGTATTAGAGAGTTGGTCATTAAGTTGCTTTGCTTTTTTGTTAATGTCGTGTTTGGAAACTTTAACCCACGCCTTAAGAACCGTTAGTTAACTTATCCGTGTCCTTTGTGCCAACCCCAAAAGCTACTAAACTTTGCTAATTCGCACGTTACTTTAGTGTTAACTCCCACATTTTTGGTTTTTTAGTGTTTCGATTTAGAAAATGGACAAATTGCTTGAAAGTTATTTTGCGTGTGTTTCGCTTTGTCTTTTAGTATTTTCCTTATTCAGTTGTGGCGGGTATCATCTAGAGAATGGCTAGATAGTCCTAGTTCTTGTTGACTTAGTTAGTAAATGAGTTAGTTAGTTAGCTAGTTAACTAAGCTACAAGGGATCAAAGACTAATAATGACTGGAAGTCGTCCCTCTCGATTGACTCAAAAGTGGTCAAAACAAGTGATTTTTGCCAAAAAAAACGTATGTCATGGGGCTATGCCCCTTGACTCTTATGGATCTCGTCGTGAGCTTCGAAATGTGGTATGACGGAGGCGATTCTGAACTCAGACAAGAAGAGAAAAAGAAGCTTGGTGGGTCAATGGCATTTTGACTTTGTTTTACATTTGTTCAACACCAACACGAACAAAGTGAATGGAGTGCATTGAGAATGTTTCTTACATTACCTTTAAGAAATATCTCTAAGTTTGGACGACCTTGGAGCTCAACAAATTGCCTTCCGAAAGATATATAAAAAAGGATCCAACAATGCTGAGAGAAAGGCTGACAAGACTTGGAAGGATCATCCGATCACCAAATAATGGCCTAAGGTCAAAGACGCGCTTTTTCCTTGTTTAATAAATCTAGTATTAGAGAGTTGGTCATTAAGTTGCTTTGCTTTTTTGTTAATGTCGTGTTTGGATACTTTAACCCACGCCTTAAGAACCATTAGTTAACTTATCCATATACTTCGTGCCACCAAAAGCTACTAAACTTCGCTAATTTGCACGTTACTTTAGTAACTCCCACATTGTTCGTCTTTTAGTGTTTCGGTTTAGAAAGTGGACAAATTGCTTGAAAGTGATTTTGCGTGTGTTTCGCTTTGTATTTTTAGAAGTCTCCTTATTCAGTTGTGGCGTGTATCATCTAGAGAATGGCTAGATAATCCTAGTTCTTGTTGACTTAGTTAGTAAATGAGTTAGTTAACTAAGCTACAAGAGATCAAAAACTAACAATGACTGAAAGTCGTCCCTCTCGATTGACACAAAAGTGGTCAAAACTAGTGAATTTTGCCAAAAAAAGCGTATGTGATGGGGCTATACCCTATGACTCTTGTGGATCTCGTCGAGAGCTTCGAAATGTGGTATTACGGAGGCGATTCTGAACTCGAATAAGAAGAGAAAAAGAAGCTTGGCGGGTCAATGGCATTTTGACTTTCTTTTAAATTTGGTCTCCACCAACACGAACAAAGTGAATGGAGTGCATTGAGAATGTTTCTTACATGACCTTTAAGAAAAATCTCTAAGTTTAGTTGACCTTGGAGCTCAACCAATTGCCTTCCTAAAGATATATAAAAAAGGATCCAACAATGCTGAGAGAAAAGCCGAAAAGAATTGGAAGGATCATCCGATCACCAAATGATGGCCTAAAGTCAAAAATGCGCTTTTTCCTCGTTTAATAAATCTAGTATTAGAGAGTTGGTCATTAAGTTGCTTTGCTTTTTTGTTAATGTCGTGTTTGGATACTTTAACCCACGCCTTAAGAAACGTTAGTTAACTTATCCGTGTCCTTTGTGCCAACCCTCAAAAGCTACTAAACTTCGCTAATTCGCACGTTACTTTAGTGTTAACTCCCACATTGTTGGTTTTTTAGTGTTTCGGTTTAGAAAGTGGACAAATTGCTTGAAAGTTATTTTGCGTGTGTTTCGCTTTGTATTTTTAGCAGTTTCCTTATTCAGTTGTGGCGGGTATCATCTAGAGAATGGCTAGATAATCCTAGTTTTTGTTGACTTAGTTGGTAAATGAGTTAGTTAACTAAGCTACAAGAGATCAAAGACTAACAATGACTGAAGACGTCCCTCTCGATTGACTCAAAAGTGGTCAAAACTAGTGAATTTTGCCAAAAAAAAGCGTATGTGATGGGGCTATTCCCTATGACTCTTGTGGATCTCGTCGAGAGCTTCGAAATGTGGTATAACGGAGGCGATTTTGAACTCGAAAAAGAAGAGAAAAAGAAGCTTGGAGGGTCAATGGCATTTTGACTTTTTACATTTGGTCTCCACCAACACGAATAAAGTGAATGGAGTGCATTGAGAATGTTTCTTACATTACCTTTAAGAAAATCTCTATGTTTGGACGACCTTGGAGCTCAACAAATTGCCTTCCTAAAGATATATAAAAAAGGGTCCAACAATGCTGAGAGAAAGGCCGAAAAAACTTGGAAGGATCATCTGATCACCAAATGATGGCCTAAAGTCAAAGACGCGCTTTTTCCTCGTGTAATAAATCTAGTATTAGAGAGTTGGTCATTAAGTTGCTTTGCTTTTTTGTTAATGTCGTGTTTGGAAACTTTAACCCACGCCTTAAGAACCGTTAGTTAACTTATCTGTGTCCTTTGTGCCAACCCCAAAAGCTACTAAACTTTGCTAATTCGCACGTTACTTTAGTGTTAACTCCCACATTTTTGGTTTTTTAGTGTTTCGATTTAGAAAGTGGACAAATTGCTTGAAAGTTATTTTGCGTGTGTTTCGCTTTGTCTTTTAGCATTTTCCTTATTCAGTTGTGGCGGGTATCATCTAGAGAATGGCTAGATAGTCCTAGTTCTTGTTGACTTAGTTAGTAAATGAGTTAGTTAGTTAGCTAGTTAACTAAGCTACAAGGGATCAAAGACTAATAATGACTGGAAGTCGTCCCTCTCGATTGACTCAAAAGTGGTCAAAACAGGTGAATTTTGCCAAAAAAAACGTATGTCATGGGGCTATGCCCCTTGACTCTTATGGATCTCGTCGTGAGCTTCGAAATGGGGTATGACGGAGGCGATTCTGAACTCAGACAAGAAGAGAAAAAGAAGCTTGGTGGGTCAATGGCATTTTGACTTTGTTTTACATTTGTTCAACACCAACACGAACAAAGTGAATGGAGTGCATTGAGAATGTTTCTTACATTACCTTTAAGAAATATCTCTAAGTTTGGACGACCTTGGAGCTCAACAAATTGCCTTCCTAAAGATATATAAAAAAGGATCCAACAATGCTGAGAGAAAGGCTGACAAGACTTGGAAGGATCATCCGATAACCAAATAATGGCCTAAAGTCAAACACGCGCTTTTTCCTTGTTTAATAAATCTAGTATTAGAGAGTTGGTCATTAAGTTGCTTTGCTTTGTTGTTAATGTCGTGTTTGGATACTTTAACCCACGCCTTAAGAACCATTAGTTAACTTATCCATATACTTTGTGCCAACCCCAAAAGCTACTAAACTTCGCTAATTTGCACATTACTTTAGTGTTAACTCCCACATTGTTCGTCTTTTAGTGTTTCGATTTAGAAAGTGGACAAATTGCTTGAAAGTGATTTTGCGTGTGTTTCGCTTTGTATTTTTAGCAGTTTCCTTATTCAGTTGTGGCGGGTATCATCTAGAGAATGGCTAGATAATCCTAGTTCTTGTTGACTTAGTTAGTAAATGAGTTAGTTAACTAAGCTACAAGAGATCAAAGACTAACAATGACTAAAGGCGTCCCTCTCGATTGACTCAAAAGTGGTCAAAACTAGTGAATTTTGCCAAAAAAAGCGTATGTGATGGGGCTATTCCCTATGACTCTTGTGGATCTCGTCGAGAGCTTCGAAATGTGGTATAACGGAGGCGATTCTCAACTCGAACAAGAAGAGAAAAAGAAGCTTGGAAGGTCAATGGCATTTTGACTTTTTACATTTGGTCTCCACCAACACGAACAAAGTGAATGGAGTGCATTGAGAATGTTTCTTACATTACCTTTAAGAAAATCTCTATGTTTGGACGACCGTGGAGCTCAACAAATTGCCTTACTAAAGATATATAAAAAAGGGTCCAACAATGCTGAGAGAAAGGCCGAAAAAACTTGGAAGGATCATCTGATCACCAAATGATGGCCTAAAGTCAAAGACGCGCTTTTTCCTCGTGTAATAAATCTAGTATTAGAGAGTTGGTCATTAAGTTGCTTTGCTTTTTTGTTAATGTCGTGTTTGGATACTTTAACCCACGCCTTAAGAACCATTAGTTAACTTATCCATATACTTTGTGCCAACCCCAAAAGCTACTAAACTTCGCTAATTTGCACGTTACTTTAGTGTTAACTCCCACATTGTTCGTCTTTTAGTGTTTCGGTTTAGAAAGTGGACAAATTGCTTGAAAGTGATTTTGCGTGTGTTTCGCTTTGTATTTTTAGCAGTTTCCTTATTCAGTTGTGGCGGGTATCATCTAGAGAATGGCTAGATAATCCTAGTTCTTGTTGACTTAGTTGGTAAATGAGTTAGTTAACTAAGCTACAAGAGATCAAAGACTAACAATGACTGAAAGACGTCCCTCTGGATTGACTCAAAAGTGGTCAAAACTAGTGAATTTTGACAAAAAAAGCGTATGTGATGGGGCTATTCCCTATGACTCTTGTGGATCTCGTCGAGAGCTTCGAAATGTGGTATAACAGAGGCGATTCTGAACTCGAACAAGAAGAGAAAAAGAAGCTTGGAGGGTCAATGGCATTTTGACTTTTTACATTTGGTCTCGACCAACACGAACAAAGTGAATGGAGTGCATTGAGAATGTTTCTTACATTACCTTTAAGAAAATCTCTATGTTTGGACGACCGTGGAGCTCAACAAATTGCCTTCCTAAAGATATATAAAAAAGGGTCCAACAATGCTGAGAGAAAGGCCGAAAAAACTTGGAAGGATCATCTGATCACCAAATGATGGCCTAAAGTCAAAGACGCGCTTTTTCCTCGTGTAATAAATCTAGTATTAGAGAGTTGGTCATTAAGTTGATTTGCTTTTTTGTTAATGTCGTGTTTGGAAACTTTAACCCACTCCTTAAGAACCGTTAGTTAACTTATCCTTGTCCTTTGTGCCAACCCCAAAAGCTACTAAACTTCGCTAATTCGCACGTTACTTTAGTGTTAACTCCCACATTTTTGGTTTTTTAGTGTTTCGATTTAGAAAGTGGACAAATTGCTTGAAAGTTATTTTGCGTGTGTTTCGCTTTGTCTTTTAGCATTTTCCTTATTCAGTTGTGGCGGGTATCATCTAGAGAATGGCTAGATAATCCTAGTTCTTGTTGACTTAGTTAGTAAATGAGTTAGTTAGTTAGCTAGTTAACTAAGCTACAAGGGATCAAAGACTAATAATGACTGGAAGTCGTCCCTCTCGATTGACTCAAAAGTGGTCAAAACAAGTGAATTTTGCCAAAAAAAATGTATGTCATGGGGCTATGCCCCTAGACTCTTATGGATCTCGTCGTGAGCTTCGAAATGGGGTATGACGGAGGCGATTCTGAACTCAGACAAGAAGAGAAAAAGAAGCTTGGTGGGTCAAGGGCATTTTGACTTTGTTTTACATTTGTTCAACACCAACACGAACAAAGTGAATGGAGTGCATTGAGAATAATTCTTACATTACCTTTAAGAAATATCTCTAAGTTTGGAAGACCTTGGAGCTCAACAAATTGCCTTCCTAAAGATATATAAAAAAGGATCCAACAATGCTGAGAGAAAGGCTGACAAGACTTGGATGGATCATCCGATCACCAAATAATGGCCTAAAGTCAAACACGCGCTTTTTCCTTGTTTAATAAATCTAGTATTAGAGAGTTGGTCATTAAGTTGCTTTGCTTTTTTGTTAATGTCGTGTTTGGATACTTTAACCCACGCCTTAAGAACCATTAGTTAACTTATCCATATACTTTGTGCCAACCCCAAAAGCTACTAAACTTCGCTAATTTGCACGTTACTTTAGTGTTAACTCCCACATTGTTCGTCTTTTAGTGTTTCGGTTTAGAAAGTGGACAAATTGCTTGAAAGTGATTTTGCGTGTGTTTCGCTTTGTATTTTTAGAAGTTTCCTTATTCAGTTGTGGCGTGTATCATCTAGAGAATGGCTAGATAATCCTAGTTCTTGTTGACTTAGTTAGTAAATGAGTTAGTTAACTAAGCTACAAGAGATCAAAAACTAACAATGACTGAAAGTCGTCCCTCTCGATTGACACAAAAGTGGTCAAAACTAGTGAATTTTGCCAAAAAAAGCGTATGTGATGGGGCTATACCCTATGACTCTTGTGGATCTCGTCGAGAGCTTCGAAATGTGGTATTACGGAGGCGATTCTGAACTCGAATAAGAAGAGAAAAAGAAGCTTGGCGGGTCAATGGCATTTTGACTTTCTTTTAAATTTGGTCTCCACCAACACGAACAAAGTGAATGGAGTGCATTGAGAATGTTTCTTACATGACCTTTAAGAAAAATCTCTAAGTTTAGTTGACCTTGGAGCTCAACCAATTGCCTTCCTAAAGATATATAAAAAAGGATCTAACAATGCTGAGAGAAAAGCCGAAAAGACTTGGAAGGATCATCCGATCACCAAATGATGGCCTAAAGTCAAACATGCGCTTTTTCCTCGTTTAATAAATCTAGTATTAGAGAGTTGGTCATTAAGTTGCTTTGCTTTTTTGTTAATGTCGTGTTTGGATACTTTAACCCACGCCTTAAGAAACGTTAGTTAACTTATCCGTGTCCTTTGTGCCAACCCCAAAAGCTACTAAACTTCGCTAATTCGCACGTTACTTTAGTGTTAACTCCCACATTGTTGGTTTTTTAGTGTTTCGGTTTAGAAAGTGGACAAATTGCTTGAAAGTTATTTTGCGTGTGTTTCGCTTTGTCTTTTAGCATTTTCCTTATTCAGTTGTGGCGGGTATCATCTAGAGAATGGCTAGATAATCCTAGTTCTTGTTGACTTAGTTAGTAAATGAATTAGTTAGTTAGCTAGTTAACTAAGCTACAAGGGATCAAAGACTAACAATGACTAGAAGTCGTCCCTCTCGATTGACTCAAAAGTGGTCAAAACAAGCGAATTTTGCCAAAAAAAACGTATGTCATGGGGCTATGCCCTATGACTATTATGGATCTCGTCGTGAGCTTCGAAATGGGGTATGACGTAGGCGATTCTGAACTCAGACAAGTAGAGAAAAAGAAGCTTGGTGGGTCAATGGCATTTTGACTTTCTTTTACAAATTGTTCAACACCAACACGAACAAAGTGAATGGAGTGCATTGAGAATGCTTCTTACATTACCTTTAAGAAATATCTCTAAGTTTGGACGACCTTGGAGCTCAACAAATTGCCTTCCTAAAGATATATAAAAAAGGATCCAACAATGCTGAGAGAAAGGCTGAAAAGACTTGGAAGGATCACACGATCACCAAATAATGGGCTAAAGTCAAACACGCACTTTTTCCTTGTTTAATAAATCTAGTATTTGAGAGTTGGTCATTAAGTTGCTTTGCTTTTTGTTAATATCGTGTTTGGATACTTTAACTTATCCATATACTTTGTGCCAACCCCAAAAGCTAATAAACTTCGTTAATTCGCACGTTACTTTAGTGTTAACTCCTACATTGTTCGTCTTTTAGTGTTTCGGTTTAGAAAGTGGACAAATTGCTTGAAATTTATTTTACGTGTGTTTCGCTTTATCTTCTAGCAGTTTCCTTATTCAGTTGTGGCGGGTATCATCTAGAGAATGGCTATATAATCCTAGTTCTTGTTGATTTAGTTAGTAAATGTGTTAGTTAGTTAGCTAGTTAACTAAGCTACAAGGGATCAAAGACTAACAATGACTGGAAGTCGTCCCTCTCGATTGACTCAAAAGTGGTCAAAACAAGTGAATTTTGCCAAAAAAAGCGTATGTCATGGGCCTATGCCCCATGACTCTTATGGATCTCGTCGCGAGCTTCGAAATGGGGTATGACGGAGGCGATTCTGAACTCAGACAAGAAGAGAAAAAGAAGCTTGGTGGGTCAATGGCATTTTGACTTTCTTTTACATTTGTTCAACACCAACACGAACAAAGTGAATGGAGTGCATTGAGAATGTTTCTTACATTACCTTTAAGAAATATCTCTAAGTTTGGACGACCTTGGAGCTCAACAAATTGCCTTTCTAAAGATATATAAAAAAGGATCCAACAATGCTGAGAGAAAGGCTGACAAGACTTGGAAGGATCATCCGATCACCAAATAATGGCCTAAAGTCAAACACGCGCTTTTTCCTTGTTTAATAAATCTAGTATTAAAGAGTTGGTCATTAAGTTGCTTTGCTTTTTTGTTAATGTCGTGTTCGGATACTTTAACCCGCGCCTTAAGAACCATTACTTAACTTATCCATATACTTTGTGCCAACCCCAAAAGCTACTTAACTTCGCTAATTTGCACGTTACTTTAGTGTTAACTCCCACATTGTTCGTCTTTTAGTGTTTCGGTTTAGAAAGTGGACAAATTGCTTGAAAGTGATTTTGCGTGTGTTTCGCTTTGTATTTTTAGCAGTTTCCTTATTCAGTTGTGGCGGGTATCATCTAGAGAATGGCTAGATAATCCTAGTTCTTGTTGACTTAGTTAGTAAATGAGTTAGTTAAATAAGCTACAAGAGATCAAAAACTAACAATGACTGAAAGTCGTCACTCTCGATTGACTCAAAAGTGGTTAAAACTAGTGAATTTTGCCAAAAAAAGCGTATGTGATGGGGCTATGCCCTATGACTCTTGTGGATCTTGTCGAGAGCTTCGAAATGTGGTATTACGGAGGCGATTCTGAACTCGAACAAGAAGAGAAAAAGAAGCTTGGCGGGTCAATGGCATTTTGACTTTCTTTTAAATTTGGTCTCCACCAACACAAACAAAGTGAATGGAGAATGTTTCTTACATGACCTTTAAGAAAAATCTCTAAGTTTAGTTGACCTTGGAGCTCAACCAATTGCCTTCCTAAAGATATATAAAAAAGGATCCAACAATGCTGAGCGAAAAGCCGAAAAGACTTGGAAGGATCATCCGATCACCAAATGAAGGCCTAAAGTCAAACATGCGCTTTTTCCTCGTTTAATAAATCTAGTATTAGACAGTTGGTCATTAAGTTGCTTTGCTTTTTTGTTAATGTCGTGTTTGGATACTTTAACCCACGCCTTAAGAACCGTTTGTTAACTTATCCGTGTCCTTTGTGCCAACCCCAAAAGCTACTAAACTTCGCTAATTCGCACGTTACTTTAGTGTTAACTCCTACATTGTTGGTTTTTTAGTGTTTCGGTTTAGAAAGTGGACAAATTGCTTGAAAGTTATTTTGCGTGTGTTTCGCTTTGTCTTTTAGCATTTTCCTTATTCAGTTGTGGCGGGTATCATCTAGAGAATGGCTAGATAATCCTAGTTCTTGTTGACTTAGTTAGTAAATGAATTAGTTAGTTAGCTAGTTAACTAAGCTACAAGGGATCAAAGACTAACAATGACTGGAAGTCGTCCCTCTCGATTGACTCAAAAGTGGTCAAAAACAAGTGAATTTTGGCAAACAAAAGCGTATGTCATAGGGCTATGCCCTATGACTCTTGTGGATCTCGTCGAGAGCTTCAAAATGGGGTATTACGGAGGCGATTCTGAACTCGGACAAGAAGTGAAAAAGAAGCTTGTTGGGTCAATGGCATTTTGACTTTCTTTTAAATTTGGTCTCCACCAACACGAACATAGTGAATGGAGTGCATTGAGAATGTTTCTTACATGACCTTTAAGAAAATTCTCTAAGTTTGGTTGACCTTGGAGCTCAACAAATTGCCTTCCTAAAGATATATAAAAAAGTATCCAACAATGCTGAGAGAAAAGCCGAAAAGACTTGGAAGGATAATCCGATCACCAAATGATGGTCTAAAGTCAAACATGCGCTTTTTCCTCGTTTAATAAATGTAGTAGTAGAGAGTTGGTCATTAAGTTACTTTACTTTTTTGTTAATGTCGTGTTTTGATACTTTAACACACGCCTTAAGAACCATTAATTAACTTATCCATATACTTTGTGCCAACCCTAAAAGCTACTAAACTTCGCTAATTCGCACGTTACTTTAGTTTTAACTCCCACATTGTTCGTCTTTTAGTGTTTCGGTTTAGAAAGTGGACAAATTGCTTAATACTTATTTTGCGTGTGTTTCGCTTTGTCTTTTAGCAGTTTCCTTATTTAGTTGTGGCGGGAATCATCTAAAGAATGGCTAGATAATCCTAGTTCTTGTTGACTTAGTTAGTAAATGAGTTAGTTAACTAAGCTACAAGGGATCAAAGACTAACAATGACTGGAAGTCGTCGCTCTCGATTGACTCAAAAGTGGTCAAAACAAGTGAATTTTGCCAAAAAAAGCATATGTGATAGGGCTATGCCCTATGACTTTGTGGATCTCGTCGAGAGCTTCTAAATGGGGTATGATACGAATGGAGTAGGGTGAGAATCCAGCTCCACACGAATTCCACACACTTAGGATCGTTGTGCACCAAAATTCAGAAACCAACACGATCACAAGTAAGATCAAACACGGAAACAACACAAGAAGAAAAGATGGATATCGAATGGGATGTATTTGATTGTAAATCAATCAAACCCAACACATTACCACAAAGTGATTTCAATCTAACCTATGTAAATCAATGGTTAAAAAGATCTCAGTTTGGCTCGCTCTTGAAATCAAGAAACAATACGTTCTCTTTAAGGTCCTAGCTTAAAGAATCCGGTCCTATGAATAATCAACTAACCCTAATTGATTAATCACGTTTTTTTCACAACTTGTTTAAGGCTGCAAATAATTTAGCAAAGCTAAAAGGTTTCTTCAAAATTCAATCATAAAAAAAACGTTACAAAGAATGGCCATTAAATAGAACAAGTTTCGGCCATGTTGCTTGGTAAACAAGGAAATAAAACCCTAAAAGTTGTAAAGTACAACTTGACTTCTAAACTACCCAATCATAATTAAGAAACTTCCAAATTAGAATTGGAAACTAATAACTAACTACCCAAATCCTTCCCCAAAAAGGATTTGCCTAAAGGTGGCCAAATTCAATTTGACTTCCTTTGTTTCCTAAACTATTACTTGCCTTTATCATGCAAGATAATTGGGCCAAGTAGTATTTATTATAAACGAAATTTCTAAGCCCAAGAACATAATAATTAACGTCATTTATGGGCTGAAAATAACATAAAATAAATTACTAATTAATACTAAAAATGGCGTGATTCTCTTGTAAGCCCAAAAGCACGCCTTTCATGGACTTCATGATTTCGGACTTGTGTAAGCTTCTTCAAGGTGGATCATGAATTGTTAATGAAGAAACATTCCACAAGACTTCTCCTTGAGATGGTTCGGCCTCCAAAGCTTCACAATGAGTTGACAATAAATTGTGCAAAGCTTCCTTCATCTTTTTACTCCTTGATCTTGTCATTGGTCCATCAAGATTGGTCAAGGGATCTTGTGAATTGGGCTTTGGCAAGATGGACAAGGGTTGATTTCCATCATTCCCTCCCTCCTCGAAAGGATTCGTCCTCGAATCACCTACATCAAACAAAGATAAGTCAGTAACATTGAAAGTAGATGAAACATTGCCATACTCACTTGGAAGTTCAATCTTGTAAGCATTGTCGCCTATCCTTTCCATGACACGAAAAGGACCATCTCCTCGTGGATGAAGTTTAGATTTCCTCTTGTCAGGAAACCTCTCCTTCCTTAAGTGAATCCAAACCCAATCTCCAGGTTCGAAAATCACTTGACGCCTACCCTTATTGGCATGCTTAGCATATTGGTCATTCCTCCTTTGAATGGTAGTTCGAACCCTTTCATGTAACTCCCTAACAAAATCAGCTTTACTCTTTCCTTCAGCATTAACAAACTCATTAATAGGAAGAGGCAAAATATCCAATGGAGTTATAGGATTAAAACCGTAAACAATCTCAAAAGGTGAAAGATTAGTAGCACTATGAACAGTTCTATTGTAAGCAAACTCAATGTGAGGTAAACAACTTTCCCAGTTCTTAAGGTTTTTCTGTATGAGAGCACGAAGTAAAGTAGACAAAGTTCTATTAACTACTTCAGTTTGTCCATCAGTTTGTGGATGAGCAACAGTAGAAAACAATAACTTAGTACCTAACTTATTCCATAGAGTACGCCAAAAGTGTGACAAAAACTTAACATCTCTATCACTAACAATACTCTTAGGCAAACCATGCAATCTTACAACTTCCTTAAAGAACAAATCAGCAATATGTTGAGCATCATTAGATTTAGAGCAAGCAATAAAGTGAGACATTTTGCTAAATCTATCAACTACAACAAATATGCTATCATGACCATTGCGTGACCTAGGCAAACCAAGTACAAAATCCATAGAAATATCAATCCAAGGATGACTAGGAACAGGCAAAGGTTGATACAAACCATGAGGCTTGACTTTAGATTTTGATTGTTTACACACAATGCATTTATCACAAACACTTTTAACATCTTTAATCATGCTAGGCCAATAAAAGTGCTCATTCAAAACAGCAAGTGTTTTAGCAATACCAAAGTGCCCCATTAACCCTCCCCCATGGGTTTCCTTAACAAGCAACTCACGAATGGAACATTGGGGAATGCATAACTTATCCTTTTTAAACAAGAAACCATCATACATATAGAAGTCACCATTCGGTTTATGCACACAAAGGTCAAAGATGGCGTGAAAATCATGGTCATTCTTATACAAATCCTTAATCAATTCAAAACCAAGTAGTTTAGCATGCATATAGGTAAACAAAGTGTATTTCCTAGACAATGCATCGGCTACCACATTTTCATTACCAGATTTGTATTTAACAACATATGGAAAGGTTTCAATGAATTCTAACCACTTAGCATGTCTCTTATTCAACTTACCTTGAGTCTTCAAGTACTTAAGGCTCTCGTGATCAGAATGTATGATGAATTCCTTTGGCCATAGGTAGTGTTGCCAAACTTGTAAAGACCTTACCAAAGCATACAACTCCTTGTCATAAGTTGCATACTTCAAAGCTGCCCCATGAAGCTTTTCACTAAAATATGCCACGGGTTTAGATTCCTGCATCAAAACAGCTCCAATACCAATCCCGGAGGCATCACAGTGTATTTCAAAAGCTTTATGAAAATTAGGCAAAGCAAGTAAAGGTGCATGAGTCAACATGTATTTCAATTTGTTAAAGGCGTTTTCATGCTCATCAGTCCAAACAAATGTAACATTCTTCTTCACAAGTTCATTTAAAGGTGCTGCTATAGAACTAAAATCCTTAACAAACCTTCTATAGAAACTTGCAAGACCATGAAAACTCCTAACTTGACTAGCATTTGTAGGTCTAGGCCAATCCATGATTGCCTTTACCTTAGACTCATCAACAGCAATGCCTTGAGAACTCACAACATATCCCAAAAAGATTATAGATTCCATGAAAAAAGAACACTTTTTGAGATTAGCATAAAGTTGGTTCTCACGAAGTATAGCAAAAACGGATTTCAAGTGTAAAACATGCTCTTCTAACGTTTTGCTATAAACAAGTATGTCATCAAAGTAGACCACAACAAATTTGCCAATTAAGTGACGAAAAACATGATTCATAAGTCTCATGAAAGTACTTGGTGCATTAGATAAACCAAAAGGCATAACCAACCATTCATAAAGACCAAATTTCGTTTTAAAAGCAGTTTTCCATTCATCACCTTCTTTCATGCGAATTTGATAATAGCCACTTTTAAGATCAATCTTGGAAAATATGCATGAACCATACAACTCATCAATCATGTCATCTAATCTAGGAATAGGATGCCTATACTTAATAGTTATCTTGTTCACAGCACGGCAATCAACACACATACGCCAAGACTCATCTTTCTTTGGAACCAAAATGACAGGAACAGAACATGGACTTAGAGATTCTCGAACTATACCTTTGTCAAGGAGTTCATCCACTTGATGTTGAATCTCTTTAGTTTCCTCGGGGTTGGCTCTATAAGCTGGACGATTTGGAATTTGTGCTCCAGGAATGAAATCAATTTGATGTTCAATTCCTCTTATTGGCGGCAAACCAATTGGCAAATCCTCAGGAAACACGTCTTGATATTCCTGTAAAAGAGAGTAAACAAGACTAGGCAAAGAAGCAAGGTGATCACTATCAATGATAAGTACAATGTCCTTGCGATACATTAAGTACAAAGATTGCCTATCAACTAATGCTCTCTTAATCTCATTTGAAGAAGCAAAATAACAAGATTTCTTAACATGCAAAGTACGACCTACACTATTACAAATAGAAGTTGGGCCGAGACTTTCTTGAACATTTGTCAACTCTTGTTTCTTCTTCTCTTTGGCGGATTTCACATCTCTTGTAGCTTGAATGATTTTAGCTTGATCTTCAAACACTTGGGCCGGTGTCAAAGCTCGAAGATTAAACTTTTTCCCATTGTGCACAAAGCTATAGAAATTTTTCTTGGCATGATAAAGAACATCACAATCATATTGCCAAGGACGGCCAAGCAAGATATGACTTGCTTCCATTGGAACAACATCACATATAACGTCATCAACATATTTCCCAATGGTTAAAGTGAACTGTACTTGTTTTGTGACCCTAGCATCCATTGAATTATTCAACCATTGTAGTCGGTAGGGTTTAGGATGTTTCGTGCAATTCAAGTTCAACTTATTTACAAACAAAGTGCTCGCCACATTTGTGCAACTTCCACTATCAATTATCACACTACAAATTCTGTCTTGCACTAAGCAACGTGTGTGAAATATGTTTTCTCGTTGCATCAAATCATCATTATCAACTAAAGGTTGGACATTTAGAACACGGCGAGAGACTAAAGAAAATTTACCGTCACCATACGTGTAGGGCTCATTGTCTTCACTTTCTTCACTTGATTCATGTTTCTCTTCAAGAGGTGGCATGTCGGCACAATCATCATCACTTACCACTTCACCACTATCAAGAGTTATCATCACTTTTCGAGTTGGACATTCAGCTTGCATATGACCATAACCTTGACATTTATAACATCGAACATCCCTCAATCTTGGAGTTGAAGAAGTTGACGCCGTTTTAGAAGGTTGGACAGCAACCTTGGGCGTTGTTTTTGAGACACCTTGAGGGGCACTTGACGTTGAACTTTGTGGAAATTGGCGTGGCTTGGATGGCGGATTGAAAGGGGCAAAACTCGGCTTCTTATCTCTTTGCCAAGGTGGAGTTGGTTGTGAAAACTTACCCTTCCCTTTCATGTGCCTTTCTATCTTGATGGCTTTATGGACAAGTTCATCAATATTATCAAAACTTTGTAAATCAACTTGATGAGCCAAATCAGAATGCATACCTCTTAAAAATCTTTCAATTGTAGAGTCGGGATCTTCTTGAACATTAGCCTTGATCATCAAAGCTTCCATCTCATGATAATACTCCTCAACCGATTTGTTACCTTGTACAAGTGTATGTAACTGTCTATTCAATTCACGGTTGTAGTATGAAGGGACATATTTCTTCCTCATGAGTGTTTTCATGCGACTCCATGTCTTGATTGGACTTTCACCATCTTCACGTCTAGATTGAGACAACTTATCCCACCACAAACTTGCATGATCCTTTAAGTGCATATAGGCAAGTCGAAATTTTTCCTTTTCGGGATAGTCATGGCCTTCAAAGAAGTGCTCAAGCTCACGAACCCAATCAAAATAAGCTTCCGGATCTGTCTTACCATGAAAAGTGGGAATTGTTAACTTAAGTGAAGCAATTGAGACTTTAGACTTGTTACCCTTAGAAGATGATTCGGACAACTCTTCCTCCTCCTCTTCATTAGATTCACTTTCGGACTCAAAAGCAGCATTATATTTAAACTTCTTGGATGAAGATTTCTTTGATGGCTTAGAAGTTGATGACTCCAAGAAATCAAGGCGGAGGTTGATCTTTTGTAGTATCTGTGCAAGAGAATCATTAGCAAACTTTTGCTCAGCTTCGGTTTGAGGTTTAGAACCTCTTAGTGTATTAGTTTCGTCCTCCATTATCCTGCAAGGTTAGTAAGAAACAAAAGAAAACAACAATTGAATTCCTCTCGGGTTCTCACTATGTGGATAGTAGGAGCTCTCCTCTCTTTGATATATGTTTCTCTCGTGTATACCCTAGTCTAATACTCTCAAACTATAGAGAACTTACTGTTGCAATGACTTTAAGAGATTGTCTCAACCGAGATTTTCAACAACAAGATTCACACAAGTCAAATCAAAGAAGTTCAAATAATTCACGTCACAAGAGTATTTCAGAGCACGTGTGGGTATAATTTGATTGATTCAGAAACTATGATATTTAGAAAGAGGAATCAAAGATGAGAACAACACAATTTGAATCACCAAAATCCGAGTTGTATAGCAAAAGTTATGGCACTTTTAATCCAAGGTGGTTTCAAATCAAAACTCAAGAACAAAGTGTTCTTTTTAATTTACGAAAATTAATTAAAAAAAAATACTAAAAATTAAATAACATAAATATTAAAAGTCCGAGATTATTTTCTTTTATTGGGCCTTTTTTTTTTTTTTATGTCACGGCCTTTTTTTTTTTTTTTTTGATTTGGGCCTTTTTTTTTTTTTTTTTTAAATTACGGCCTCTTTTTTTTTTTTTTTTTATTATTCGGACAACAAAAAGGACAAAACAAACTTTTAAGGTTTTGGACAAAAACCTTGTACAAACAATGACCTAGGTTTGGACAAGAACCTTAAACAACTTAGGTCAAACAAAATCTTTAAGGTTTTAAGACAAGAACCTAGTACAAGTACTTAGGTTTAAGGATGTGGCCTTGTCTTATGTGGTTCAACCTTAATTTCTCCAAACTTTAATAACTCACCAAGGACAAAGAATTTGAAAGTGCCACTTTAACAAAATTTTCAAGATTTAACTCAAGGATTTCAAATATGGTTCAAGATTCAAAATTTGACAACTTTCAAAAATCAAGAACTTCAAGAAGTTCAAGAAAGTGGTCAAGAACCAATCTTTTTCACTTGTTCAAAAAGTTTGATCAAAAGTTATTATGACAAGAGTAGATTGATGGAACTAACACAAAAAGAATTTCAAGAATTGAGCAAGAACTCACAAAGTTATGATAATTTGAAACTAGGGTTTTTAAGAAACCCTAATCTTGACACCTAGGGTTTGGACGTGAAATCAACAAATAAAACACAAAGAATCCAACACTATGAATGCAAGAAAATAGTGCAGAATATTGAGACAAAGATGGCAGCAAGGATCGAACAAGAAACACAAGAAGAACAACACAAAAACGCAAGAAAATCAAGTAACAAGATCAACTCGATTTGGGCAGATTTTAAGCACCAAGTTGCATGCGATTTTTGGACAGAATATTAATGAATTTAAGACTCAATTAATATATATATTTACTGCAGAATTTAAACTTTAAAAACAGCAGCAATTCGAAGCAAGAACAGTAGCAAAAAGATGTCAAAAATCGTAAACAACAAGAAGGCAATTTTCGGGCAGATTTGATCAACTTTGGCTTATGCGATTTTGATGAATTTAAAGACACTAACTATGACGACTTTGGACAGCAAGAAACACGTGAAAACAGCAACTAAAAGACTCCAAAAACTGCAGAAAAAAATTGACGCACAAAGGACAGCAAGAACGACTCAAAAAGTAGAGCAAAATCCGAGAAGGAAAAACAAAGCGCAAACCTGAATTTTGTGATGAACAACCTAGATGCTTTGATACCAATTGATACGAATGGAGTAGGGTGAGAATCCAGCTCCACACGAATTCCACACACTTAGGATCGTTGTGCACCAAAATTCAGAAACCAACACGATCACAAGTAAGATCAAACACGGAAACAACACAAGAAGAAAAGATGGATATCGAATGGGATGTATTTGATTGTAAATCAATCAAACCCAACACATTACCACAAAGTGATTTCAATCTAACCTATGTAAATCAATGGTTAAAAAGATCTCAGTTTGGCTCGCTCTTGAAATCAAGAAACAATACGTTCTCTTTAAGGTCCTAGCTTAAAGAATCCGGTCCTATGAATAATCAACTAACCCTAATTGATTAATCACGTTTTTCACAACTTGTTTAAGGCTGCAAATAATTTAGCAAAGCTAAAAGGTTTCTTCAAAATTCAATCATATCTAAAAACGTTTACAATGATCTCTTTATATAGAGATGAGTTTCGGCTCTACAAATTGGAAAAGGAAATAAAACCCTAGAAGTTGTAAATTACAACTTGACTTCTAAACTAACCAACTTACAAACTAATCCTTTATGGAAAAAGGAAGCTAAAAACGTTTTGCCCTTCTAGAAGACAAGGACAAGCTCCTAAAATTTAGGGAATTACTTTCCTAACAAATTAAAGCCCATTACATGCCATTATCATGCAAGATAACTTGGGCCATGTAATTAAAAACGAAAATATACTAATAATAAGCCCAATTAAAATGTTTTGGACTTAATTATTAAAACATTAATTAATTCTAACTACTTAAGAAAAAGGCGCGATCCAATTTGGCAAAAGCCCAAGCACGCCATCTTGGTCTTCAATAAATAATGTCCATGGATTAGTGAATCCTAATCCCACTAGGATTGTGAATCCTAGTCTCATTTGGATTTGCCTTTATGGAACTCTTATGGAACTTGGACAAGATGAGGATTGATGAATCCTAATCCTATTAGGATTGAGCTTGGAAATCCTAATGCCATTAGGATTTGTCTTGGAAATCCTATTCCTATTAGGATTTGGCTTGGTAATCCTATTTCCATTAGGATTTGGAGTAGATTGCTTGTACGGATTCTTATCAGCTATGCCCTATGACTCTTGTGGATCTCGTCGAGAGCTTCGAAATGGGTTTTACGGAGGCGATTCTGAACTCGGACAAGAAGTGAAAAAGAAGCTTGGTGGGTCAATGGCATTTTGACTTTCTTTTAAATTTGGTCTCCACCAACACGAACAAAGTGAATGGAGTGCATTGAGAATGTTTCTTACATTACCTTTAAGAAATATCTCTAAGTTTGGACGACCTTGGAGCTCAACAAATTGCCTTCCTAAAGATATATAAAAAAGGATCCAACAATGCTGAGAGAAAGGCTGAAAAGACTTGGAAGGATCACACGATCACCAAATAATGGGCTAAAGTCAAACACGCGTTTTTTCCTTGTTTAATAAATCTAGTATTGAGATTTGGTCATTAAGTTGCTTTGCTTTTTGTTAATATCGTGTTTGGATACTTTAACTTATCCATATACTTTGTGCCAACCCCAAAAGCTAATAAACTTCGCTAATTCGCACGTTACTTTAGTGTTAACTCCTACATTGTTCGTCTTTTAGTGTTTCGGTTTAGAAAGTGGACAAATTGCTTGAAATTTATTTTGTGTGTGTTTCGCTTTATCTTTTAGCAGTTTCCTTATTCAGTTGTGGCGGGTATCATCTAGAGAATGGCTAGATAATCCTAGTTCTTGTTGATTTAGTTAGTAAATGTGTTAGTTAGTTAGCTAGTTAACTAAGCTACAAGGGATCAAAGACTAACAATGACTGGAAGTCGTCCCTCTCGATTGACTCAAAAGTGGTCAAAAACAAGTGAATTTTGGAAAAAAAAAGCGTATGTCATAGGGCTATGCCCTATGACTCTTGTGGATCTCGTCGAGAGCTTCGAAATGGGTTTTACGGAGGCGATTCTGAACTCGGACAAGAAGTTAAAAAGAAGCTTGGTGGGTCAATGGCATTTTGACTTTCTTTTAAATTTGGTCTCCACCAACACGAACAAAGTGAATGGAGTGCATTGAGAATGTTTCTTACATGACCTTTAAGAAAAATATCTAAGTTTGGTTGACCTTGGAGCTCAACAAATTCCCTTAAGATATATAAAAAAGGATCCAACAATGCTGAGAGAAAGGACTAAAAGACTTGGAAGGATCATCCGATCACCAAATGATGGCCTAAAGTCAAACACGCACTTTTTCCTCTTTTAATAAATCTAGTATTAGAGAGTTGGTCATTAAGTTACTTTACTTTTTTGTTAATGTCGTGTTTGGATAATTTAACCCACGCCTTAAGAACCGTTAGTTAACTTATCCGAATACTTTCTGCCAACCCCAAAAGCTACTAAACTTCGCTAATTCGCACGTTACTTTAGTGTTAACTCCCACATTGTTCGTCTTTTAGTGTTTCGATTTAAAAAGTGGACAAATTGCTTAAAAATTATTTTGCGAGTGTTTCGCTTTGTCTTTTAGCAGTTTCCTTATTCAGTTGTGGCAGGTATCATCTAGAGAATGGCTAGATAATCCTAGTTCTTGTTGACTTAGTTAGTAAATGAGTGAGTTAGTTAGCTAGTTAACTAAGCTACAAGGGATCAAAGACTAACAATGACTGGAAGTCATCGCTCTCGATTGACTCAAAAGTGGTCAAAACAAGTGAATTTTGCCAAAAAAAGCGTATGTCATGGGACTATGCCCTATGACTTTGTGGATCTCGTCAAGAGCTTCGAAATGGGGTATGACGGAGGCTATTCTGAACTTAGACAAGAAGAGAAAAAGAAGCTTGGTGGGTCAATGGCATTTTGACTTTCTTTTACAAATTGTTCAACACCAACACGAACAAAGTGAATGGAGTGCATTGAGAATGCTTCTTACATTACCTTTAAGAAATATCTCTAAGTTTGGACGACCTTGGAGCTCAACAAATTGCCTTCCTAAAGATATATAAAAAAGGATCCAACAATGCTGAGAGAAAGGCTGAAAAGACTTGGAAGGATCACACGATCACCAAATAATGGGCTAAAGTCAAACACGCGTTTTTTCCTTGTTTAATAAATCTAGTATTAGAGATTTGGTCATTAAGTTGCTTTGCTTTTTGTTAATATCGTGTTTGGATACTTTAACTTATCCATATACTTTGTGCCAACCCCAAAAGCTAATAAACTTCGCTAATTCGCACGTTACTTTAGTGTTAACTCCTACATTGTTCGTCTTTTAGTGTTTCGGTTTAGAAAGTGGACAAATTGCTTGAAATTTATTTTGTGTGTGTTTCGCTTTATCTTTTAGCAGTTTCCTTATTCAGTTGTGGCGGGTATCATCTAGAGAATGGCTAGATAATCCTAGTTCTTGTTGATTTAGTTAGTAAATGTGTTAGTTAGTTAGCTAGTTAACTAAGCTACAAGGGATCAAAGACTAACAATGACTGGAAGTCGTCCCTCTCGATTGACTCAAAAGTGGTCAAAAACAAGTGAATTTTGGAAAAAAAAAGCGTATGTCATAGGGCTATGCCCTATGACTCTTGTGGATCTCGTCGAGAGCTTCGAAATGGGTTTTACGGAGGCGATTCTGAACTCGGACAAGAAGTGAAAAAGAAGCTTGGTGGGTCAATGGCATTTTGACTTTCTTTTAAATTTGGTCTCCACCAACACGAACAAAGTGAATGGAGTGCATTGAGAATGTTTCTTACATGACCTTTAAGAAAAATATCTAAGTTTGGTTGACCTTGGAGCTCAACAAATTCCCTTAAGATATATAAAAAAGGATCCAACAATGCTGAGAGAAAGGACTAAAAGACTTGGAAGGATCATCCGATCACCAAATGATGGCCTAAAGTCAAACACGCACTTTTTCCTCTTTTAATAAATCTAGTATTAGAGAGTTGGTCATTAAGTTACTTTACTTTTTTGTTAATGTCGTGTTTGGATAATTTAACCCACGCCTTAAGAACCGTTAGTTAACTTATCCGAATACTTTCTGCCAACCCCAAAAGCTACTAAACTTCGCTAATTCGCACGTTACTTTAGTGTTAACTCCCACATTGTTCGTCTTTTAGTGTTTCGATTTAAAAAGTGGACAAATTGCTTAAAAATTATTTTGCGAGTGTTTCGCTTTGTCTTTTAGCAGTTTCCTTATTCAGTTGTGGCAGGTATCATCTAGAGAATGGCTAGATAATCCTAGTTCTTGTTGACTTAGTTAGTAAATGAGTGAGTTAGTTAGCTAGTTAACTAAGCTACAAGGGATCAAAGACTAACAATGACTGGAAGTCATCGCTCTCGATTGACTCAAAAGTGGTCAAAACAAGTGAATTTTGCCAAAAAAAGCGTATGTCATGGGACTATGCCCTATGACTTTGTGGATCTCGTCAAGAGCTTCGAAATGGGGTATGACGGAGGCTATTCTGAACTTAGACAAGAAGAGAAAAAGAAGCTTGGTGGGTCAATGGCATTTTGACTTTCTTTTACAAATTGTTCAACACCAACACGAACAAAGTGAATGGAGTGCATTGAGAATGCTTCTTACATTACCTTTAAGAAATATCTCTAAGTTTGGACGACCTTGGAGCTCAACAAATTGCCTTCCTAAAGATATATAAAAAAGGATCCAACAATGCTGAGAGAAAGGCTGAAAAGACTTGGAAGGATCACACGATCACCAAATAATGGGCTAAAGTCAAACACGCGTTTTTTCCTTGTTTAATAAATCTAGTATTAGAGATTTGGTCATTAAGTTGCTTTGCTTTTTGTTAATATCGTGTTTGGATACTTTAACTTATCCATATACTTTGTGCCAACCCCAAAAGCTAATAAACTTCGCTAATTCGCACGTTACTTTAGTGTTAACTCCTACATTGTTCGTCTTTTAGTGTTTCGGTTTAGAAAGTGGACAAATTGCTTGAAATTTATTTTGTGTGTGTTTCGCTTTATCTTTTAGCAGTTTCCTTATTCAGTTGTGGCGGGTATCATCTAGAGAATGGCTAGATAATCCTAGTTCTTGTTGATTTAGTTAGTAAATGTGTTAGTTAGTTAGCTAGTTAACTAAGCTACAAGGGATCAAAGACTAACAATGACTGGAAGTCGTCCCTCTCGATTGACTCAAAAGTGGTCAAAAACAAGTGAATTTTGGAAAAAAAAAGCGTATGTCATAGGGCTATGCCCTATGACTCTTGTGGATCTCGTCGAGAGCTTCGAAATGGGTTTTACGGAGGCGATTCTGAACTCGGACAAGAAGTGAAAAAGAAGCTTGGTGGGTCAATGGCATTTTGACTTTCTTTTAAATTTGGTCTCCACCAACACGAACAAAGTGAATGGAGTGCATTGAGAATGTTTCTTACATGACCTTTAAGAAAAATATCTAAGTTTGGTTGACCTTGGAGCTCAACAAATTCCCTTAAGATATATAAAAAAGGATCCAACAATGCTGAGAGAAAGGACTAAAAGACTTGGAAGGATCATCCGATCACCAAATGATGGCCTAAAGTCAAACACGCACTTTTTCCTCTTTTAATAAATCTAGTATTAGAGAGTTGGTCATTAAGTTACTTTACTTTTTTGTTAATGTCGTGTTTGGATAATTTAACCCACGCCTTAAGAACCGTTAGTTAACTTATCCGAATACTTTCTGCCAACCCCAAAAGCTACTAAACTTCGCTAATTCGCACGTTACTTTAGTGTTAACTCCCACATTGTTCGTCTTTTAGTGTTTCGATTTAAAAAGTGGACAAATTGCTTAAAAATTATTTTGCGAGTGTTTCGCTTTGTCTTTTAGCAGTTTCCTTATTCAGTTGTGGCAGGTATCATCTAGAGAATGGCTAGATAATCCTAGTTCTTGTTGACTTAGTTAGTAAATGAGTGAGTTAGTTAGCTAGTTAACTAAGCTACAAGGGATCAAAGACTAACAATGACTGGAAGTCATCGCTCTCGATTGACTCAAAAGTGGTCAAAACAAGTGAATTTTGCCAAAAAAAGCGTATGTCATGGGACTATGCCCTATGACTTTGTGGATCTCGTCAAGAGCTTCGAAATGGGGTATGACGGAGGCTATTCTGAACTTAGACAAGAAGAGAAAAAGAAGCTTGGTGGGTCAATGGCATTTTGACTTTCTTTTACAAATTGTTCAACACCAACACGAACAAAGTGAATGGAGTGCATTGAGAATGCTTCTTACATTACCTTTAAGAAATATCTCTAAGTTTGGACGACCTTGGAGCTCAACAAATTGCCTTCCTAAAGATATATAAAAAAGGATCCAACAATGCTGAGAGAAAGGCTGAAAAGACTTGGAAGGATCACACGATCACCAAATAATGGGCTAAAGTCAAACACGCGTTTTTTCCTTGTTTAATAAATCTAGTATTAGAGATTTGGTCATTAAGTTGCTTTGCTTTTTGTTAATATCGTGTTTGGATACTTTAACTTATCCATATACTTTGTGCCAACCCCAAAAGCTAATAAACTTCGCTAATTCGCACGTTACTTTAGTGTTAACTCCTACATTGTTCGTCTTTTAGTGTTTCGGTTTAGAAAGTGGACAAATTGCTTGAAATTTATTTTGTGTGTGTTTCGCTTTATCTTTTAGCAGTTTCCTTATTCAGTTGTGGCGGGTATCATCTAGAGAATGGCTAGATAATCCTAGTTCTTGTTGATTTAGTTAGTAAATGTGTTAGTTAGTTAGCTAGTTAACTAAGCTACAAGGGATCAAAGACTAACAATGACTGGAAGTCGTCCCTCTCGATTGACTCAAAAGTGGTCAAAAACAAGTGAATTTTGGAAAAAAAAAGCGTATGTCATAGGGCTATGCCCTATGACTCTTGTGGATCTCGTCGAGAGCTTCGAAATGGGTTTTACGGAGGCGATTCTGAACTCGGACAAGAAGTGAAAAAGAAGCTTGGTGGGTCAATGGCATTTTGACTTTCTTTTAAATTTGGTCTCCACCAACACGAACAAAGTGAATGGAGTGCATTGAGAATGTTTCTTACATGACCTTTAAGAAAAATATCTAAGTTTGGTTGACCTTGGAGCTCAACAAATTCCCTTAAGATATATAAAAAAGGATCCAACAATGCTGAGAGAAAGGACTAAAAGACTTGGAAGGATCATCCGATCACCAAATGATGGCCTAAAGTCAAACACGCACTTTTTCCTCTTTTAATAAATCTAGTATTAGAGAGTTGGTCATTAAGTTACTTTACTTTTTTGTTAATGTCGTGTTTGGATAATTTAACCCACGCCTTAAGAACCGTTAGTTAACTTATCCGAATACTTTCTGCCAACCCCAAAAGCTACTAAACTTCGCTAATTCGCACGTTACTTTAGTGTTAACTCCCACATTGTTCGTCTTTTAGTGTTTCGATTTAAAAAGTGGACAAATTGCTTAAAAATTATTTTGCGAGTGTTTCGCTTTGTCTTTTAGCAGTTTCCTTATTCAGTTGTGGCAGGTATCATCTAGAGAATGGCTAGATAATCCTAGTTCTTGTTGACTTAGTTAGTAAATGAGTGAGTTAGTTAGCTAGTTAACTAAGCTACAAGGGATCAAAGACTAACAATGACTGGAAGTCATCGCTCTCGATTGACTCAAAAGTGGTCAAAACAAGTGAATTTTGCCAAAAAAAGCGTATGTCATGGGACTATGCCCTATGACTTTGTGGATCTCGTCAAGAGCTTCGAAATGGGGTATGACGGAGGCTATTCTGAACTTAGACAAGAAGAGAAAAAGAAGCTTGGTGGGTCAATGGCATTTTGACTTTCTTTTACAAATTGTTCAACACCAACACGAACAAAGTGAATGGAGTGCATTGAGAATGCTTCTTACATTACCTTTAAGAAATATCTCTAAGTTTGGACGACCTTGGAGCTCAACAAATTGCCTTCCTAAAGATATATAAAAAAGGATCCAACAATGCTGAGAGAAAGGCTGAAAAGACTTGGAAGGATCACACGATCACCAAATAATGGGCTAAAGTCAAACACGCGTTTTTTCCTTGTTTAATAAATCTAGTATTAGAGATTTGGTCATTAAGTTGCTTTGCTTTTTGTTAATATCGTGTTTGGATACTTTAACTTATCCATATACTTTGTGCCAACCCCAAAAGCTAATAAACTTCGCTAATTCGCACGTTACTTTAGTGTTAACTCCTACATTGTTCGTCTTTTAGTGTTTCGGTTTAGAAAGTGGACAAATTGCTTGAAATTTATTTTGTGTGTGTTTCGCTTTATCTTTTAGCAGTTTCCTTATTCAGTTGTGGCGGGTATCATCTAGAGAATGGCTAGATAATCCTAGTTCTTGTTGATTTAGTTAGTAAATGTGTTAGTTAGTTAGCTAGTTAACTAAGCTACAAGGGATCAAAGACTAACAATGACTGGAAGTCGTCCCTCTCGATTGACTCAAAAGTGGTCAAAAACAAGTGAATTTTGGAAAAAAAAACCGTATGTCATAGGGCTATGCCCTATGACTCTTGTGGATCTCGTCGAGAGCTTCGAAATGGGTTTTACGGAGGCGATTCTGAACTCGGACAAGAAGTGAAAAAGAAGCTTGGTGGGTCAATGGCATTTTGACTTTCTTTTAAATTTGGTCTCCACCAACACGAACAAAGTGAATGGAGTGCATTGAGAATGTTTCTTACATGACCTTTAAGAAAAATATCTAAGTTTGGTTGACCTTGGAGCTCAACAAATTCCCTTAAGATATATAAAAAAGGATCCAACAATGCTGAGAGAAAGGACTAAAAGACTTGGAAGGATCATCCGATCACCAAATGATGGCCTAAAGTCAAACACGCACTTTTTCCTCTTTTAATAAATCTAGTATTAGAGAGTTGGTCATTAAGTTACTTTACTTTTTTGTTAATGTCGTGTTTGGATAATTTAACCCACGCCTTAAGAACCGTTAGTTAACTTATCCGAATACTTTCTGCCAACCCCAAAAGCTACTAAACTTCGCTAATTCGCACGTTACTTTAGTGTTAACTCCCACATTGTTCGTCTTTTAGTGTTTCGATTTAAAAAGTGGACAAATTGCTTAAAAATTATTTTGCGAGTGTTTCGCTTTGTCTTTTAGCAGTTTCCTTATTCAGTTGTGGCAGGTATCATCTAGAGAATGGCTAGATAATCCTAGTTCTTGTTGACTTAGTTAGTAAATGAGTGAGTTAGTTAGCTAGTTAACTAAGCTACAAGGGATCAAAGACTAACAATGACTGGAAGTCATCGCTCTCGATTGACTCAAAAGTGGTCAAAACAAGTGAATTTTGCCAAAAAAAGCGTATGTCATGGGACTATGCCCTATGACTTTGTGGATCTCGTCAAGAGCTTCGAAATGGGGTATGACGGAGGCTATTCTGAACTTAGACAAGAAGAGAAAAAGAAGCTTGGTGGGTCAATGGCATTTTGACTTTCTTTTACAAATTGTTCAACACCAACACGAACAAAGTGAATGGAGTGCATTGAGAATGCTTCTTACATTACCTTTAAGAAATATCTCTAAGTTTGGACGACCTTGGAGCTCAACAAATTGCCTTCCTAAAGATATATAAAAAAGGATCCAACAATGCTGAGAGAAAGGCTGAAAAGACTTGGAAGGATCACACGATCACCAAATAATGGGCTAAAGTCAAACACGCGTTTTTTCCTTGTTTAATAAATCTAGTATTAGAGATTTGGTCATTAAGTTGCTTTGCTTTTTGTTAATATCGTGTTTGGATACTTTAACTTATCCATATACTTTGTGCCAACCCCAAAAGCTAATAAACTTCGCTAATTCGCACGTTACTTTAGTGTTAACTCCTACATTGTTCGTCTTTTAGTGTTTCGGTTTAGAAAGTGGACAAATTGCTTGAAATTTATTTTGTGTGTGTTTCGCTTTATCTTTTAGCAGTTTCCTTATTCAGTTGTGGCGGGTATCATCTAGAGAATGGCTAGATAATCCTAGTTCTTGTTGATTTAGTTAGTAAATGTGTTAGTTAGTTAGCTAGTTAACTAAGCTACAAGGGATCAAAGACTAACAATGACTGGAAGTCGTCCCTCTCGATTGACTCAAAAGTGGTCAAAAACAAGTGAATTTTGGAAAAAAAAACCGTATGTCATAGGGCTATGCCCTATGACTCTTGTGGATCTCGTCGAGAGCTTCGAAATGGGTTTTACGGAGGCGATTCTGAACTCGGACAAGAAGTGAAAAAGAAGCTTGGTGGGTCAATGGCATTTTGACTTTCTTTTAAATTTGGTCTCCACCAACACGAACAAAGTGAATGGAGTGCATTGAGAATGTTTCTTACATGACCTTTAAGAAAAATATCTAAGTTTGGTTGACCTTGGAGCTCAACAAATTCCCTTAAGATATATAAAAAAGGATCCAACAATGCTGAGAGAAAGGACTAAAAGACTTGGAAGGATCATCCGATCACCAAATGATGGCCTAAAGTCAAACACGCACTTTTTCCTCTTTTAATAAATCTAGTATTAGAGAGTTGGTCATTAAGTTACTTTACTTTTTTGTTAATGTCGTGTTTGGATAATTTAACCCACGCCTTAAGAACCGTTAGTTAACTTATCCGAATACTTTCTGCCAACCCCAAAAGCTACTAAACTTCGCTAATTCGCACGTTACTTTAGTGTTAACTCCCACATTGTTCGTCTTTTAGTGTTTCGATTTAAAAAGTGGACAAATTGCTTAAAAATTATTTTGCGAGTGTTTCGCTTTGTCTTTTAGCAGTTTCCTTATTCAGTTGTGGCAGGTATCATCTAGAGAATGGCTAGATAATCCTAGTTCTTGTTGACTTAGTTAGTAAATGAGTGAGTTAGTTAGCTAGTTAACTAAGCTACAAGGGATCAAAGACTAACAATGACTGGAAGTCATCGCTCTCGATTGACTCAAAAGTGGTCAAAACAAGTGAATTTTGCCAAAAAAAGCGTATGTCATGGGACTATGCCCTATGACTTTGTGGATCTCGTCAAGAGCTTCGAAATGGGGTATGACGGAGGCTATTCTGAACTTAGACAAGAAGAGAAAAAGAAGCTTGGTGGGTCAATGGCATTTTGACTTTCTTTTACAAATTGTTCAACACCAACACGAACAAAGTGAATGGAGTGCATTGAGAATGCTTCTTACATTACCTTTAAGAAATATCTCTAAGTTTGGACGACCTTGGAGCTCAACAAATTGCCTTCCTAAAGATATATAAAAAAGGATCCAACAATGCTGAGAGAAAGGCTGAAAAGACTTGGAAGGATCACACGATCACCAAATAATGGGCTAAAGTCAAACACGCGTTTTTTCCTTGTTTAATAAATCTAGTATTAGAGATTTGGTCATTAAGTTGCTTTGCTTTTTGTTAATATCGTGTTTGGATACTTTAACTTATCCATATACTTTGTGCCAACCCCAAAAGCTAATAAACTTCGCTAATTCGCACGTTACTTTAGTGTTAACTCCTACATTGTTCGTCTTTTAGTGTTTCGGTTTAGAAAGTGGACAAATTGCTTGAAATTTATTTTGTGTGTGTTTCGCTTTATCTTTTAGCAGTTTCCTTATTCAGTTGTGGCGGGTATCATCTAGAGAATGGCTAGATAATCCTAGTTCTTGTTGATTTAGTTAGTAAATGTGTTAGTTAGTTAGCTAGTTAACTAAGCTACAAGGGATCAAAGACTAACAATGACTGGAAGTCGTCCCTCTCGATTGACTCAAAAGTGGTCAAAAACAAGTGAATTTTGGAAAAAAAAACCGTATGTCATAGGGCTATGCCCTATGACTCTTGTGGATCTCGTCGAGAGCTTCGAAATGGGTTTTACGGAGGCGATTCTGAACTCGGACAAGAAGTGAAAAAGAAGCTTGGTGGGTCAATGGCATTTTGACTTTCTTTTAAATTTGGTCTCCACCAACACGAACAAAGTGAATGGAGTGCATTGAGAATGTTTCTTACATGACCTTTAAGAAAAATATCTAAGTTTGGTTGACCTTGGAGCTCAACAAATTCCCTTAAGATATATAAAAAAGGATCCAACAATGCTGAGAGAAAGGACTAAAAGACTTGGAAGGATCATCCGATCACCAAATGATGGCCTAAAGTCAAACACGCACTTTTTCCTCTTTTAATAAATCTAGTATTAGAGAGTTGGTCATTAAGTTACTTTACTTTTTTGTTAATGTCGTGTTTGGATAATTTAACCCACGCCTTAAGAACCGTTAGTTAACTTATCCGAATACTTTCTGCCAACCCCAAAAGCTACTAAACTTCGCTAATTCGCACGTTACTTTAGTGTTAACTCCCACATTGTTCGTCTTTTAGTGTTTCGATTTAAAAAGTGGACAAATTGCTTAAAAATTATTTTGCGAGTGTTTCGCTTTGTCTTTTAGCAGTTTCCTTATTCAGTTGTGGCAGGTATCATCTAGAGAATGGCTAGATAATCCTAGTTCTTGTTGACTTAGTTAGTAAATGAGTGAGTTAGTTAGCTAGTTAACTAAGCTACAAGGGATCAAAGACTAACAATGACTGGAAGTCATCGCTCTCGATTGACTCAAAAGTGGTCAAAACAAGTGAATTTTGCCAAAAAAAGCGTATGTCATGGGACTATGCCCTATGACTTTGTGGATCTCGTCAAGAGCTTCGAAATGGGGTATGACGGAGGCTATTCTGAACTTAGACAAGAAGAGAAAAAGAAGCTTGGTGGGTCAATGGCATTTTGACTTTCTTTTACAAATTGTTCAACACCAACACGAACAAAGTGAATGGAGTGCATTGAGAATGCTTCTTACATTACCTTTAAGAAATATCTCTAAGTTTGGACGACCTTGGAGCTCAACAAATTGCCTTCCTAAAGATATATAAAAAAGGATCCAACAATGCTGAGAGAAAGGCTGAAAAGACTTGGAAGGATCACACGATCACCAAATAATGGGCTAAAGTCAAACACGCGTTTTTTCCTTGTTTAATAAATCTAGTATTAGAGATTTGGTCATTAAGTTGCTTTGCTTTTTGTTAATATCGTGTTTGGATACTTTAACTTATCCATATACTTTGTGCCAACCCCAAAAGCTAATAAACTTCGCTAATTCGCACGTTACTTTAGTGTTAACTCCTACATTGTTCGTCTTTTAGTGTTTCGGTTTAGAAAGTGGACAAATTGCTTGAAATTTATTTTGTGTGTGTTTCGCTTTATCTTTTAGCAGTTTCCTTATTCAGTTGTGGCGGGTATCATCTAGAGAATGGCTAGATAATCCTAGTTCTTGTTGATTTAGTTAGTAAATGTGTTAGTTAGTTAGCTAGTTAACTAAGCTACAAGGGATCAAAGACTAACAATGACTGGAAGTCGTCCCTCTCGATTGACTCAAAAGTGGTCAAAAACAAGTGAATTTTGGAAAAAAAAACCGTATGTCATAGGGCTATGCCCTATGACTCTTGTGGATCTCGTCGAGAGCTTCGAAATGGGTTTTACGGAGGCGATTCTGAACTCGGACAAGAAGTGAAAAAGAAGCTTGGTGGGTCAATGGCATTTTGACTTTCTTTTAAATTTGGTCTCCACCAACACGAACAAAGTGAATGGAGTGCATTGAGAATGTTTCTTACATGACCTTTAAGAAAAATATCTAAGTTTGGTTGACCTTGGAGCTCAACAAATTCCCTTAAGATATATAAAAAAGGATCCAACAATGCTGAGAGAAAGGACTAAAAGACTTGGAAGGATCATCCGATCACCAAATGATGGGCTAAAGTCAAACACGCACTTTTTCCTTTTTAATAAATCTAGTATTAGAGATTTGGTCATTAAGTTGCTTTGCTTTTTGTTAATATCGTGTTTGGATACTTTAACTTATCCATATACTTTGTGCCAACCCCAAAAGCTAATAAACTTCGCTAATTCGCACGTTACTTTAGTGTTAACTCCTACATTGTTCGTCTTTTAGTGTTTCGGTTTAGAAAGTGGACAAATTGCTTGAAATTTATTTTGTGTGTGTTTCGCTTTATCTTTTAGCAGTTTCCTTATTCAGTTGTGGCGGGTATCATCTAGAGAATGGCTAGATAATCCTAGTTCTTGTTGATTTAGTTAGTAAATGTGTTAGTTAGTTAGCTAGTTAACTAAGCTACAAGGGATCAAAGACTAACAATGACTGGAAGTCGTCCCTCTCGATTGACTCAAAAGTGGTCAAAAACAAGTGAATTTTGGAAAAAAAACCGTATGTCATAGGGCTATGCCCTATGACTCTTGTGGATCTCGTCGAGAGCTTCGAAATGGGTTTTACGGAGGCGATTCTGAACTCGGACAAGAAGTGAAAAAGAAGCTTGAAAGACTTGGAAGGATCATCCGATCACCAAATGATGGCCTAAAGTCAAACACGCACTTTTTCCTCTTTTAATAAATCTAGTATTAGAGAGTTGGTCATTAAGTTACTTTACTTTTTTGTTAATGTCGTGTTTGGATAATTTAACCCACGCCTTAAGAACCGTTAGTTAACTTATCCGAATACTTTCTGCCAACCCCAAAAGCTACTAAACTTCGCTAATTCGCACGTTACTTTAGTGTTAACTCCCACATTGTTCGTCTTTTAGTGTTTCGATTTAAAAAGTGGACAAATTGCTTAAAAATTATTTTGCGAGTGTTTCGCTTTGTCTTTTAGCAGTTTCCTTATTCAGTTGTGGCAGGTATCATCTAGAGAATGGCTAGATAATCCTAGTTCTTGTTGACTTAGTTAGTAAATGAGTGAGTTAGTTAGCTAGTTAACTAAGCTACAAGGGATCAAAGACTAACAATGACTGGAAGTCATCGCTCTCGATTGACTCAAAAGTGGTCAAAACAAGTGAATTTTGCCAAAAAAAGCGTATGTCATGGGACTATGCCCTATGACTTTGTGGATCTCGTCAAGAGCTTCGAAATGGGGTATGACGGAGGCTATTCTGAACTTAGACAAGAAGAGAAAAAGAAGCTTGGTGGGTCAATGGCATTTTGACTTTCTTTTACAAATTGTTCAACACCAACACGAACAAAGTGAATGGAGTGCATTGAGAATGCTTCTTACATTACCTTTAAGAAATATCTCTAAGTTTGGACGACCTTGGAGCTCAACAAATTGCCTTCCTAAAGATATATAAAAAAGGATCCAACAATGCTGAGAGAAAGGCTGAAAAGACTTGGAAGGATCACACGATCACCAAATAATGGGCTAAAGTCAAACACGCGTTTTTTCCTTGTTTAATAAATCTAGTATTAGAGATTTGGTCATTAAGTTGCTTTGCTTTTTGTTAATATCGTGTTTGGATACTTTAACTTATCCATATACTTTGTGCCAACCCCAAAAGCTAATAAACTTCGCTAATTCGCACGTTACTTTAGTGTTAACTCCTACATTGTTCGTCTTTTAGTGTTTCGGTTTAGAAAGTGGACAAATTGCTTGAAATTTATTTTGTGTGTGTTTCGCTTTATCTTTTAGCAGTTTCCTTATTCAGTTGTGGCGGGTATCATCTAGAGAATGGCTAGATAATCCTAGTTCTTGTTGATTTAGTTAGTAAATGTGTTAGTTAGTTAGCTAGTTAACTAAGCTACAAGGGATCAAAGACTAACAATGACTGGAAGTCGTCCCTCTCGATTGACTCAAAAGTGGTCAAAAACAAGTGAATTTTGGAAAAAAAAACCGTATGTCATAGGGCTATGCCCTATGACTCTTGTGGATCTCGTCGAGAGCTTCGAAATGGGTTTTACGGAGGCGATTCTGAACTCGGACAAGAAGTGAAAAAGAAGCTTGAAAGACTTGGAAGGATCATCCGATCACCAAATGATGGCCTAAAGTCAAACACGCACTTTTTCCTCTTTTAATAAATCTAGTATTAGAGAGTTGGTCATTAAGTTACTTTACTTTTTTGTTAATGTCGTGTTTGGATAATTTAACCCACGCCTTAAGAACCGTTAGTTAACTTATCCGAATACTTTCTGCCAACCCCAAAAGCTACTAAACTTCGCTAATTCGCACGTTACTTTAGTGTTAACTCCCACATTGTTCGTCTTTTAGTGTTTCGATTTAAAAAGTGGACAAATTGCTTAAAAATTATTTTGCGAGTGTTTCGCTTTGTCTTTTAGCAGTTTCCTTATTCAGTTGTGGCAGGTATCATCTAGAGAATGGCTAGATAATCCTAGTTCTTGTTGACTTAGTTAGTAAATGAGTGAGTTAGTTAGCTAGTTAACTAAGCTACAAGGGATCAAAGACTAACAATGACTGGAAGTCATCGCTCTCGATTGACTCAAAAGTGGTCAAAACAAGTGAATTTTGCCAAAAAAAGCGTATGTCATGGGACTATGCCCTATGACTTTGTGGATCTCGTCAAGAGCTTCGAAATGGGGTATGACGGAGGCTATTCTGAACTTAGACAAGAAGAGAAAAAGAAGCTTGGTGGGTCAATGGCATTTTGACTTTCTTTTACAAATTGTTCAACACCAACACGAACAAAGTGAATGGAGTGCATTGAGAATGCTTCTTACATTACCTTTAAGAAATATCTCTAAGTTTGGACGACCTTGGAGCTCAACAAATTGCCTTCCTAAAGATATATAAAAAAGGATCCAACAATGCTGAGAGAAAGGCTGAAAAGACTTGGAAGGATCACCACGATCACCAAATAATGGGCTAAAGTTCAAACACGCGTTTTTTCCTTTGTTTAATAAATCTAGTATTAGAGATTTGGTCATTAAGTTGCTTTGCTTTTTGTTAATATCGTGTTTGGATACTTTAACTTATCCATATACTTTGTGCCAACCCCAAAAGCTAATAAACTTCGCTAATCTCCGCACGTTACTTTAGTGTTAATCTCCTACATTGTTCGTCTTTTAGTGTTTCGGTTTAGAAAGTGGACAAATTGCTTGAAATTTTATTTTGTGTGTGTTTTCGCTTTTATCTTTTAGCAGTTTCCTTATTCAGTTGTGGCGGGTATCATCTAGAGAATGGCTAGATAATCCTAGTTTCTTGTTGATGTTAGTTAGTAATGTGTTAGTTAGTTAGCTAGTTAACTAAGCTACAAGGGATCAAAGACTAACAATGACTGGAAGTCGTCCCTCGTCGGATTGACTCAAAAGTGGTCAAAAACAGTGAATTTTGGAAAAAAAAAAACCGTATGTCATAGGGCTATGCCCTATGACTCTTGTGGATCTCGTCGAGAGCTTCGAAATGGGTTTTACGGAGGCGATTCTGAACTCGGACAAGAAGTGAAAAAGAAGGCTTGAAAGACTTGGGAAGGATCAATCCGATCACCAAATGATGGCCTAAAGTCAAACACGCACTTTTTCCTCTTTTAACTAAATCTAGTATTAGAGAGTTGGTCATTAAGTTACTTTACTTTTTGTTAATGTCGTGTTTGGATAATTTAACCCACGCCTTAAGAACCGTTAGTTAACTTATCCGAATACTTTCTGCCAACCCAAAAGCTACTAAACTTCGCTAATTCGCACGTTACTTAGTGTTAACTCCCACATTGTTCGTCTTTTTAGTGTTTCGATTTAAACAAGTGGACAAATTGCTTAAAAATTATTTTGCGAGTGGTTTCGCTTTGTTCTTTAGCAGCTTTCCTTATTCAGTTGTGGCAGGTATCATCTAGAGAATGGCTAGATAATCCTAGTTCTTGTTGACTTAGTTAGTAAATGAGTGAGTTTAGTTAGCTAGTTAACTAAGCTACAAGGGATCAAAGACTAACAATGACTGGAAGTCATCGCTCTCGATTGACTCAAAAGTGGTCAAAACAAGTGAATTTGCCAAAAAAGCGTATGTCATGGACTATGCCCTATGACTTTGTGGATCTCGTCAAGAGCTTCGAAATGGGGTATGACGGAGGCTATTCTGAACTTAGACAAGAAGAGAAAAAGAAGCTTGGTGGGTCAATGGCATTTTGACTTTCTTTTACAAAATTGTTCAACACCAACACGAACAAAGTGAAGTGGAGTGCATTGAGAATGCTTCTTTACATTTACCTTTAAGAAATATCTCTATACGTTTGGACGACCTTGGAGCTCAACAATGCCTTCCTAAAGATATATAAAAAAGGATCCAACAATGCTGAGAGAAAGGCTGAAAGACTTGGAAGGATCACACGATCACCAAATAATGGGCTAAGTCAAACACGCGTTTTTTCCTTGTGTTAATAAATCTAGTATTAGAGATTGGTCATTAAGTTGCTTTGCTTTTTGTTAATATCGTGTTTGGATACTTTACTTATCCATATACTTTGTGCCAACCCCAAAGCTAATAAACTTCGCTAATTCGCACGTTACTTTAGTGTTAACTCCTACATTGTTCGTCTTTTAGTGTTTCGGTTTAGAAAGTGGACAAATTGCTTGAAAATTTATTTTGTGTGTGTTTCGCTTTATCTTTTAGCAGTTTCCTATATTCAGTTGTGGCGGGTATCATCTAGAGAATGGCTAGATAATCCTAGTTCTTGTTGATTTAGTTAGTAAATGTGTTAGTTAGTTAGCTAGTTAACTAAAGCTACAAGGGATCAAAGACTAACAATGACTGGAAGTTCGTCCCTCTCGATTGACTCAAAAGTGGTCAAAAACAAGTGAATTTTGGAAAAAAAAACCGTATGTCATAGGGCTATGCCCTATGACTTCTTGTGGATCTCGTCGAGAGCTTCGAAATGGGTTTTACGGAGGCGATTCTGAACTCGGACAAGAAGTGAAAAAGAAGGCTTGAAAGACTTGGAAGGATCATCCGATCACCAAATGATGGCCTAAAGTCAAACACGCACTGTTTTCCTCTTTTAATAAATCTAGTATTAGAGACGTTGGTCATTAAGTTACTTTACTTTTTTGTTAATGTCGTGTTTGGATAATTTAACCCCAGCCTTAAGAACCGTTAGTTAACTTATCCGAATACTTTCTGCCAACCCCAAAAGCTACTAACTTCGCTAATTCGCACGTTACTTTAGTGTTAACTCCCACATTGTTCGTCTTTTAGTGTTTCGATTTAAAAAGTGGACAAATTGCTTAAAAATTATTTTGCGAGTGTTTCGCTTTGTCTTTTTAGCAGTTTCCTTATTCAGTTGTGGCAGGTATCATCTAGAGAATGGCTAGATAATCCTAGTTCTTGTTGACTTCAGTTAGTAAATGAGTGAGTTAGTTAGCTAGTTAACTAAGCTACAAGGGATCAAAGACTAACAATGACTGGAAGTCATCGCTCTCGATTGACTCCAAAATGGTCAAAACAAGTGAATTTTGCCAAAAAAAGCGTATTGTCATGGGACTATGCCCTATGCTTTGTGGATCTCGTCAAGAGCTACGAAATGGGGTATGAGGAGGCTATTCTGAACTTAGACAAGAAGAGAAAAAGAAGCTGGTGGGTCAATGGCATTTTGACTTTCTTTACAAATTGTTCAACATCCAACCCGAACAAAGTGAATGGAGTGCATTGAGAATGCTTCTTACATTACCTTTAAGAATATCTCTAAGTTTGGACGACCTTGGAGCTCAACAAATTGCCTTCCTAAAGATATATAAAAAAGGATCAACAATGCTCGAGAGAAAGGCTGAAAAGACTTGAAGGATCACACGATCACCAAATAATGGGCTAAAGTCAAACACGCGTTTTTTCCTTGTTTTAATAAATCTAGTATTAGGATTTGGTCATTAAGGTTGCTTTGCTTTTTGTTAATATCGTGTTTGGATACTTTAACTTATCCATATACTTTGTGCCAACCCGCAAAAGCTAATTAAACTTTCGCTAATTCGCACGTTACTTTAGTGTTAACCTCCTACATTGTTCGTCTTTTAGTGTTTCGGGTTTAAGAAAGGGGACAAATTGCTTGGAAATTTATTTTGTGTGTGTTTCGCTTTATCTTTTAGCAGTTTCCTTATTCAGGTTGTGGCGGGTATCATCTAGAGAATGGCTAGATAATCCTAGTTCTTGTTGATTTAGTTAGTAAATGTGTTAGTTAGTTAGCTAGTTAACTAAGCTACAAGGGATCAAAGACTAACAATGACTGGGAAGTCGTCCCATCTCGATTGACTCAAAGTGGTCAAAAACAAGTGAATTTTGGAAAAAAAAACCGTATGGTCATAGGGCTATGCCCTATGATCTTGTGGATCTCGTCGAGAGCTTCGAAATGGGTTTTACGGAGGCGATTCTGAACTCGGACAAGAAGTGAAAAAGAAGCTTGAAAGACTTGGCCAGGATCATCCAGATCACCAAATGATGGCCTAAAGTCAAACACGCACTTTTTCCTTCTTTATATAAATCTAGTATTTAGAGAGTTGGTCATTAAGTTACTTTACTTTTTGTTAATGTCGTGTTGGATAATTTAACCCCACGCCTTAAGAACCGTTAGTTAACTTATCGAATACTTTCTGCCAACCCCAAAGCTACTAAACTTCGCTAATTCGCACGTTACTTTAGTGTTAACTCCCACATTGTTCGTCTTTTAGTGTTTCGATTTAAAAGTGGACAAATTGCTTAAAAATTATTTTGCGAGTGGTTTCGCATTTGTCTTTTAGCAGTTTCCTTATTCAGTTGTGGCAGGTATCATCTAGAGAATGGCTAGATAATCCTAGTTCTTGTTGACTTAGTTAGTAATGAGTGAGTTAGTTTAGCTACGTTAACTAAGCTACCAAGGGATGCTAACGACTAACATGACTCGGAAGTCATCCGCTCTCCAGATTGACTCAAAAGTGGTCAACAACAAGTGGAATTTTGCACAATAAAAATGCGTCTGTCCCTTCGGCGAAGCTGATGCCCTATGCTTGTGGGACTCTCGTCAAGAGCTTCGAAATGGGGTATGACTGAGGCTATTCTGAACTTAGACAAGAAGAGAAAAAGAAGCTTGGTGGGTCAATGGCACTTTTGACTTTCTTTTACAAAATTGTTCAAACACCCAACACGAACAATAGTGAATGGAGTGCATTGAGAATGCTTCTTACATTACCTTTAAGAAATATCTCTAAGTTTGGACGACCTTGGGAGCTCAACAAAATTGCCTTCCTAAAGATATATAAAAAAAGGATCCAACAATGCTGAGAGAAAGGCTGAAAAGACTTGGAAGGATCACCACGATCACCAAATAATGGGCTAAAGTCAAACACGCGTTTTTTCCTTGTTTAATAAATCTAGTAATTAGAGATTTGGTCATTAAGTTGCTTCTGCTTTTTGTTAATATCGTGTTTGGATACTTTAACTTATCCATATACTTTGTGCCAACGCCCAAAAGCTAATAAACTTCGCTAATTTCGCAACGCTTACTTTAGTGTTAACCTCTACATTGTTCGTCTTTTAGTGTTTCGGTTTAAGAAAGGTGGACAAATTGCTTGAAATTTATTTTGTGTGTGTTTCGCTTTATCTTTTAGCAGTTTCCTTATTCAGTTGTGGCGGGTATCATCTAGAGAATGGCTAGATAATCCTAGTTTCTTGTTGATCTTAGTTAGTAAATGTGTTAGTTAGTTAGCTAGTTAACTAAGCTACAAGGGATCAAAGACTAACAATGACTGGAAGTCGTCCCATCTCGATTGACTCAAAGTGGTCAAAAACAAGTGAATTTTGGCAAAAAAAAAAACCGTAGTGTCATAGGGCTATGCCCTATGATCTTGTGGATCTCGTCGAGAGCTTCGAAATGGGTTTTACGGAGGCGATTCTGAACTCGGACAAGAAGTGAAAAAGAAGCTTGAAAGACTTGGCAGGATCATCCGATCACCAAATGATGGCCTATAAGTCAAACACGCACTTTTTCCTTCTTTAATAAATCTAGTATTAGAGAGTTGGTCATTAAGTTACTTTATTTTTTGTTAATGTCGTGTTTGGATAATTTAACCCACGCCTTAAGAACCGTTAGTTAACTTATCCGAATACTTTCTGCCAACCCCAAAAGCTACTAAACTTCGCTAATTCGCACGTTACTTTAGTGTTAACTTCCCACATTGTTCGTCTTTTAGTGTTTCGATTTAAAAGTGGACAATTGCTTAAAAATTATTTTGCGAGTGGTTTCGCTTTGTCTTTTAGCAGTTTCCTTATTCAGTTGTGGCAGGTATCATCTAGAGAATGGCTAGATAATCCTAGTTCTTGTTGACTTAGTTAGTAAATGAGTGAGTTAGCTTAGCTAGTTAACTAAGCTACAAGGGATCAAAGACTAACAATGACTGGAAGTCATCGCTCCTCGAATTGAGCTCAAAAGGTGGTCAAAAGCATAGTGAATTTTGCCCAAAAACAAGCGTATGTCATGGGACTGATGCCCTATGACTTTGTGGATCTCGGTCAAGAGCTTCGAAATGGGGTATGAACGGAGGCTATTCTGAACTTAGACAAGAAGAGAAAAAAGAAGCTTGGTGGGTCAATGGCCATTTTGACTTCTTTACAAATTGTTCAACACCAACACGAACAAAGTGAATGGAGTGCATTGAGAATGCTTCTTACATTACCTTTAAGAAATATCTCTAAGTTTGGACGACCTTGGAGCTCAACAAATTGCCTTCCTAAAGATATATAAAAAAGGATCCAACAATGCTGAGAGAAAGGCTGAAAAGACTTGGAAGGATCACACGATCACCAAATAATGGGCTAAAGTCAAACACGCGTTTTTTCCTTGTTTAATAAATCTAGTATTAGAGATTTGGTCATTAAGTTGCTTTGCTTTTTGTTAATATCGTGTTTGGATACTTTAACTTATCCATATACTTTGTGCCAACCCCAAAAGCTAATAAACTTCGCTAATTCGCACGTTACTTTAGTGTTAACTCCTACATTGTTCGTCTTTTAGTGTTTCGGTTAGAAAGTGGACAACATTGCTTGAAATTTATTTTGTGTGTGTTTCGCTTTATCTTTTAGCAGTTCCTTATTCAGTTGTGGCGGGTATCATCTAGAGAATGGCTAGATAATCCTAGTTCTTGCTTGATTACGTTAGTAAATGTGTTAGTTAGTTAGCTAGTTACTAAGCTACAAGGGATCAAAGACTAACAATGACTGGAAGTTCGTCCCTCTCGATTGACTCAAAAGTGTCAAAAACAAGTGAATTTTGGAACCAAAAAACCGTATGTCATAGGGCTATGCCCTATGACTCTTGTGGATCTCGTCGAGAGCTTCGAAATGGGTTTTACCGGAGGCGATTCTGAACTCGGACAAGAAGTGAAAAAGAAGGCTTGAACAGACTTGGAAGGGATCATCCGATCACCAAATGATGGCCTAAAGTCAAACACATGCACTTTTTCCTCTTTAATAAATCTAGTATTAGAGAGTTGGTCATTAAGTTACTTTACTTTTTGTTAATGTCGTGTTTGGATAATTTAACCCCGGCTTAAGAACCGTAGTTAACTTATCCGAATACTTCTGCCAACCCCAAAAAGCTACTAACTTCGCTAATCGCACGTTACTTTAGTGTTAACTCCCACATTGTTCGTCTTTTAGTGTTTCGATTTAAAAAGTGGACAAATGCTTAAAATTATTTTGCGAGTGTTTCGCTTTGTCTTTTAGCAGTTTCTTATTCAGTTGTGGCAGGTATCATCTAGAGAATGGCTAGATAATCTAGTTCTTGTTGACTTAGTTAGTAAATGAGGTGAGTTAGTTAGCTAGTTAACTAAGCTACAAGGGATCAAAGACTAACAATGACTGGAAGTCATCGCTCTCGATTGACTCAAAAGTGGTCAAAACAAGTGAATTTTGCCAAAAAAAGCGTATGTCATGGGACTATGCCCTATGACTTTGTGGATCTCGTCAAGAGCTTCGAAATGGGGTATGACGGAGGCTATTCTGAACTTAGACAAGAAGAGAAAAAGAAGCTTGGTGGGTCAATGGCATTTTGACTTTCTTTTACAAATTGTTCAACACCAACACGAACAAAGTGAATGGAGTGCATTGAGAATGCTTCTTACATTACCTTTAAGAAATATCTCTAAGTTTGGACGACCTTGGAGCTCAACAAATTGCCTTCCTAAAGATATATAAAAAAGGATCCAACAATGCTGAGAGAAAGGCTGAAAAGACTTGGAAGGATCACACGATCACCAAATAATGGGCTAAAGTCAAACACGCGTTTTTTCCTTGTTTAATAAATCTAGTATTAGAGATTTGGTCATTAAGTTGCTTTGCTTTTTGTTAATATCGTGTTTGGATACTTTAACTTATCCATATACTTTGTGCCAACCCCAAAAGCTAATAAACTTCGCTAATTCGCACGTTACTTTAGTGTTAACTCCTACATTGTTCGTCTTTTAGTGTTTCGGTTTAGAAAGTGGACAAATTGCTTGAAATTTATTTTGTGTGTGTTTCGCTTTATCTTTTAGCAGTTTCCTTATTCAGTTGTGGCGGGTATCATCTAGAGAATGGCTAGATAATCCTAGTTCTTGTTGATTTAGTTAGTAAATGTGTTAGTTAGTTAGCTAGTTAACTAAGCTACAAGGGATCAAAGACTAACAATGACTGGAAGTCGTCCCTCTCGATTGACTCAAAAGTGGTCAAAAACAAGTGAATTTTGGAAAAAAAAACCGTATGTCATAGGGCTATGCCCTATGACTCTTGTGGATCTCGTCGAGAGCTTCGAAATGGGTTTTACGGAGGCGATTCTGAACTCGGACAAGAAGTGAAAAAGAAGCTTGAAAGACTTGGAAGGATCATCCGATCACCAAATGATGGCCTAAAGTCAAACACGCACTTTTTCCTCTTTTAATAAATCTAGTATTAGAGAGTTGGTCATTAAGTTACTTTACTTTTTTGTTAATGTCGTGTTTGGATAATTTAACCCACGCCTTAAGAACCGTTAGTTAACTTATCCGAATACTTTCTGCCAACCCCAAAAGCTACTAAACTTCGCTAATTCGCACGTTACTTTAGTGTTAACTCCCACATTGTTCGTCTTTTAGTGTTTCGATTTAAAAAGTGGACAAATTGCTTAAAAATTATTTTGCGAGTGTTTCGCTTTGTCTTTTAGCAGTTTCCTTATTCAGTTGTGGCAGGTATCATCTAGAGAATGGCTAGATAATCCTAGTTCTTGTTGACTTAGTTAGTAAATGAGTGAGTTAGTTAGCTAGTTAACTAAGCTACAAGGGATCAAAGACTAACAATGACTGGAAGTCATCGCTCTCGATTGACTCAAAAGTGGTCAAAACAAGTGAATTTTGCCAAAAAAAGCGTATGTCATGGGACTATGCCCTATGACTTTGTGGATCTCGTCAAGAGCTTCGAAATGGGGTATGACGGAGGCTATTCTGAACTTAGACAAGAAGAGAAAAAGAAGCTTGGTGGGTCAATGGCATTTTGACTTTCTTTTACAAATTGTTCAACACCAACACGAACAAAGTGAATGGAGTGCATTGAGAATGCTTCTTACATTACCTTTAAGAAATATCTCTAAGTTTGGACGACCTTGGAGCTCAACAAATTGCCTTCCTAAAGATATATAAAAAAGGATCCAACAATGCTGAGAGAAAGGCTGAAAAGACTTGGAAGGATCACACGATCACCAAATAATGGGCTAAAGTCAAACACGCGTTTTTTCCTTGTTTAATAAATCTAGTATTAGAGATTTGGTCATTAAGTTGCTTTGCTTTTTGTTAATATCGTGTTTGGATACTTTAACTTATCCATATACTTTGTGCCAACCCCAAAAGCTAATAAACTTCGCTAATTCGCACGTTACTTTAGTGTTAACTCCTACATTGTTCGTCTTTTAGTGTTTCGGTTTAGAAAGTGGACAAATTGCTTGAAATTTATTTTGTGTGTGTTTCGCTTTATCTTTTAGCAGTTTCCTTATTCAGTTGTGGCGGGTATCATCTAGAGAATGGCTAGATAATCCTAGTTCTTGTTGATTTAGTTAGTAAATGTGTTAGTTAGTTAGCTAGTTAACTAAGCTACAAGGGATCAAAGACTAACAATGACTGGAAGTCGTCCCTCTCGATTGACTCAAAAGTGGTCAAAAACAAGTGAATTTTGGAAAAAAAAACCGTATGTCATAGGGCTATGCCCTATGACTCTTGTGGATCTCGTCGAGAGCTTCGAAATGGGTTTTACGGAGGCGATTCTGAACTCGGACAAGAAGTGAAAAAGAAGCTTGAAAGACTTGGAAGGATCATCCGATCACCAAATGATGGCCTAAAGTCAAACACGCACTTTTTCCTCTTTTAATAAATCTAGTATTAGAGAGTTGGTCATTAAGTTACTTTACTTTTTTGTTAATGTCGTGTTTGGATAATTTAACCCACGCCTTAAGAACCGTTAGTTAACTTATCCGAATACTTTCTGCCAACCCCAAAAGCTACTAAACTTCGCTAATTCGCACGTTACTTTAGTGTTAACTCCCACATTGTTCGTCTTTTAGTGTTTCGATTTAAAAAGTGGACAAATTGCTTAAAAATTATTTTGCGAGTGTTTCGCTTTGTCTTTTAGCAGTTTCCTTATTCAGTTGTGGCAGGTATCATCTAGAGAATGGCTAGATAATCCTAGTTCTTGTTGACTTAGTTAGTAAATGAGTGAGTTAGTTAGCTAGTTAACTAAGCTACAAGGGATCAAAGACTAACAATGACTGGAAGTCATCGCTCTCGATTGACTCAAAAGTGGTCAAAACAAGTGAATTTTGCCAAAAAAAGCGTATGTCATGGGACTATGCCCTATGACTTTGTGGATCTCGTCAAGAGCTTCGAAATGGGGTATGACGGAGGCTATTCTGAACTTAGACAAGAAGAGAAAAAGAAGCTTGGTGGGTCAATGGCATTTTGACTTTCTTTTACAAATTGTTCAACACCAACACGAACAAAGTGAATGGAGTGCATTGAGAATGCTTCTTACATTACCTTTAAGAAATATCTCTAAGTTTGGACGACCTTGGAGCTCAACAAATTGCCTTCCTAAAGATATATAAAAAAGGATCCAACAATGCTGAGAGAAAGGCTGAAAAGACTTGGAAGGATCACACGATCACCAAATAATGGGCTAAAGTCAAACACGCGTTTTTTCCTTGTTTAATAAATCTAGTATTAGAGATTTGGTCATTAAGTTGCTTTGCTTTTTGTTAATATCGTGTTTGGATACTTTAACTTATCCATATACTTTGTGCCAACCCCAAAAGCTAATAAACTTCGCTAATTCGCACGTTACTTTAGTGTTAACTCCTACATTGTTCGTCTTTTAGTGTTTCGGTTTAGAAAGTGGACAAATTGCTTGAAATTTATTTTGTGTGTGTTTCGCTTTATCTTTTAGCAGTTTCCTTATTCAGTTGTGGCGGGTATCATCTAGAGAATGGCTAGATAATCCTAGTTCTTGTTGATTTAGTTAGTAAATGTGTTAGTTAGTTAGCTAGTTAACTAAGCTACAAGGGATCAAAGACTAACAATGACTGGAAGTCGTCCCTCTCGATTGACTCAAAAGTGGTCAAAAACAAGTGAATTTTGGAAAAAAAAACCGTATGTCATAGGGCTATGCCCTATGACTCTTGTGGATCTCGTCGAGAGCTTCGAAATGGGTTTTACGGAGGCGATTCTGAACTCGGACAAGAAGTGAAAAAGAAGCTTGAAAGACTTGGAAGGATCATCCGATCACCAAATGATGGCCTAAAGTCATCCGATCACCAAATGATGGCCTAAAGTCAAACACGCACTTTTTCCTCTTTTAATAAATCTAGTATTAGAGAGTTGGTCATTAAGTTACTTTACTTTTTTGTTAATGTCGTGTTTGGATAATTTAACCCACGCCTTAAGAACCGTTAGTTAACTTATCCGAATACTTTCTGCCAACCCCAAAAGCTACTAAACTTCGCTAATTCGCACGTTACTTTAGTGTTAACTCCCACATTGTTCGTCTTTTAGTGTTTCGATTTAAAAAGTGGACAAATTGCTTAAAAATTATTTTGCGAGTGTTTCGCTTTGTCTTTTAGCAGTTTCCTTATTCAGTTGTGGCAGGTATCATCTAGAGAATGGCTAGATAATCCTAGTTCTTGTTGACTTAGTTAGTAAATGAGTGAGTTAGTTAGCTAGTTAACTAAGCTACAAGGGATCAAAGACTAACAATGACTGGAAGTCATCGCTCTCGATTGACTCAAAAGTGGTCAAAACAAGTGAATTTTGCCAAAAAAAGCGTATGTCATGGGACTATGCCCTATGACTTTGTGGATCTCGTCAAGAGCTTCGAAATGGGGTATGACGGAGGCTATTCTGAACTTAGACAAGAAGAGAAAAAGAAGCTTGGTGGGTCAATGGCATTTTGACTTTCTTTTACAAATTGTTCAACACCAACACGAACAAAGTGAATGGAGTGCATTGAGAATGCTTCTTACATTACCTTTAAGAAATATCTCTAAGTTTGGACGACCTTGGAGCTCAACAAATTGCCTTCCTAAAGATATATAAAAAAGGATCCAACAATGCTGAGAGAAAGGCTGAAAAGACTTGGAAGGATCACACGATCACCAAATAATGGGCTAAAGTCAAACACGCGTTTTTTCCTTGTTTAATAAATCTAGTATTAGAGATTTGGTCATTAAGTTGCTTTGCTTTTTGTTAATATCGTGTTTGGATACTTTAACTTATCCATATACTTTGTGCCAACCCCAAAAGCTAATAAACTTCGCTAATTCGCACGTTACTTTAGTGTTAACTCCTACATTGTTCGTCTTTTAGTGTTTCGGTTTAGAAAGTGGACAAATTGCTTGAAATTTATTTTGTGTGTGTTTCGCTTTATCTTTTAGCAGTTTCCTTATTCAGTTGTGGCGGGTATCATCTAGAGAATGGCTAGATAATCCTAGTTCTTGTTGATTTAGTTAGTAAATGTGTTAGTTAGTTAGCTAGTTAACTAAGCTACAAGGGATCAAAGACTAACAATGACTGGAAGTCGTCCCTCTCGATTGACTCAAAAGTGGTCAAAAACAAGTGAATTTTGGAAAAAAAAACCGTATGTCATAGGGCTATGCCCTATGACTCTTGTGGATCTCGTCGAGAGCTTCGAAATGGGTTTTACGGAGGCGATTCTGAACTCGGACAAGAAGTGAAAAAGAAGCTTGAATGGCATTTTGACTTGGACCAACACGAACAAAGTGAATGGAGTGCATTGAGAATGTTTCTTACATGACCTTTAAGACTAAGTTTGGTTGACCTTGGAGCTCAACAAATGATGGATCCAACAATGCTGAGAGAAAGGACTAAAAGACTTGGAAGGATCATCCGATCACCAAATGATGGCCTAAAGTCAAACACGCACTTTTTCCTCTTTTAATAAATCTAGTATTAGAGAGTTGGTCATTAAGTTACTTTACTTTTTTGTTAATGTCGTGTTTGGATAATTTAACCCACGCCTTAAGAACCGTTAGTTAACTTATCCGAATACTTTCTGCCAACCCCAAAAGCTACTAAACTTCGCTAATTCGCACGTTACTTTAGTGTTAACTCCCACATTGTTCGTCTTTTAGTGTTTCGATTTAAAAAGTGGACAAATTGCTTAAAAATTATTTTGCGAGTGTTTCGCTTTGTCTTTTAGCAGTTTCCTTATTCAGTTGTGGCAGGTATCATCTAGAGAATGGCTAGATAATCCTAGTTCTTGTTGACTTAGTTAGTAAATGAGTGAGTTAGTTAGCTAGTTAACTAAGCTACAAGGGATCAAAGACTAACAATGACTGGAAGTCATCGCTCTCGATTGACTCAAAAGTGGTCAAAACAAGTGAATTTTGCCAAAAAAAGCGTATGTCATGGGACTATGCCCTATGACTTTGTGGATCTCGTCAAGAGCTTCGAAATGGGGTATGACGGAGGCTATTCTGAACTTAGACAAGAAGAGAAAAAGAAGCTTGGTGGGTCAATGGCATTTTGACTTTCTTTTACAAATTGTTCAACACCAACACGAACAAAGTGAATGGAGTGCATTGAGAATGCTTCTTACATTACCTTTAAGAAATATCTCTAAGTTTGGACGACCTTGGAGCTCAACAAATTGCCTTCCTAAAGATATATAAAAAAGGATCCAACAATGCTGAGAGAAAGGCTGAAAAGACTTGGAAGGATCACACGATCACCAAATAATGGGCTAAAGTCAAACACGCGTTTTTTCCTTGTTTAATAAATCTAGTATTAGAGATTTGGTCATTAAGTTGCTTTGCTTTTTGTTAATATCGTGTTTGGATACTTTAACTTATCCATATACTTTGTGCCAACCCCAAAAGCTAATAAACTTCGCTAATTCGCACGTTACTTTAGTGTTAACTCCTACATTGTTCGTCTTTTAGTGTTTCGGTTTAGAAAGTGGACAAATTGCTTGAAATTTATTTTGTGTGTGTTTCGCTTTATCTTTTAGCAGTTTCCTTATTCAGTTGTGGCGGGTATCATCTAGAGAATGGCTAGATAATCCTAGTTCTTGTTGATTTAGTTAGTAAATGTGTTAGTTAGTTAGCTAGTTAACTAAGCTACAAGGGATCAAAGACTAACAATGACTGGAAGTCGTCCCTCTCGATTGACTCAAAAGTGGTCAAAAACAAGTGAATTTTGGAAAAAAAAACCGTATGTCATAGGGCTATGCCCTATGACTCTTGTGGATCTCGTCGAGAGCTTCGAAATGGGTTTTACGGAGGCGATTCTGAACTCGGACAAGAAGTGAAAAAGAAGCTTGGTGGGTCAATGGCATTTTGACTTTCTTTTAAATTTGGTCTCCACCAACACGAACAAAGTGAATGGAGTGCATTGAGAATGTTTCTTACATGACCTTTAAGAAAAATATCTAAGTTTGGTTGACCTTGGAGCTCAACAAATTCCCTTAAGATATATAAAAAAGGATCCAACAATGCTGAGAGAAAGGACTAAAAGACTTGGAAGGATCATCCGATCACCAAATGATGGCCTAAAGTCAAACACGCACTTTTTCCTCTTTTAATAAATCTAGTATTAGAGAGTTGGTCATTAAGTTACTTTACTTTTTTGTTAATGTCGTGTTTGGATAATTTAACCCACGCCTTAAGAACCGTTAGTTAACTTATCCGAATACTTTCTGCCAACCCCAAAAGCTACTAAACTTCGCTAATTCGCACGTTACTTTAGTGTTAACTCCCACATTGTTCGTCTTTTAGTGTTTCGATTTAAAAAGTGGACAAATTGCTTAAAAATTATTTTGCGAGTGTTTCGCTTTGTCTTTTAGCAGTTTCCTTATTCAGTTGTGGCAGGTATCATCTAGAGAATGGCTAGATAATCCTAGTTCTTGTTGACTTAGTTAGTAAATGAGTGAGTTAGTTAGCTAGTTAACTAAGCTACAAGGGATCAAAGACTAACAATGACTGGAAGTCATCGCTCTCGATTGACTCAAAAGTGGTCAAAACAAGTGAATTTTGCCAAAAAAAGCGTATGTCATGGGACTATGCCCTATGACTTTGTGGATCTCGTCAAGAGCTTCGAAATGGGGTATGACGGAGGCTATTCTGAACTTAGACAAGAAGAGAAAAAGAAGCTTGGTGGGTCAATGGCATTTTGACTTTCTTTTACAAATTGTTCAACACCAACACGAACAAAGTGAATGGAGTGCATTGAGAATGCTTCTTACATTACCTTTAAGAAATATCTCTAAGTTTGGACGACCTTGGAGCTCAACAAATTGCCTTCCTAAAGATATATAAAAAAGGATCCAACAATGCTGAGAGAAAGGCTGAAAAGACTTGGAAGGATCACACGATCACCAAATAATGGGCTAAAGTCAAACACGCGTTTTTTCCTTGTTTAATAAATCTAGTATTAGAGATTTGGTCATTAAGTTGCTTTGCTTTTTGTTAATATCGTGTTTGGATACTTTAACTTATCCATATACTTTGTGCCAACCCCAAAAGCTAATAAACTTCGCTAATTCGCACGTTACTTTAGTGTTAACTCCTACATTGTTCGTCTTTTAGTGTTTCGGTTTAGAAAGTGGACAAATTGCTTGAAATTTATTTTGTGTGTGTTTCGCTTTATCTTTTAGCAGTTTCCTTATTCAGTTGTGGCGGGTATCATCTAGAGAATGGCTAGATAATCCTAGTTCTTGTTGATTTAGTTAGTAAATGTGTTAGTTAGTTAGCTAGTTAACTAAGCTACAAGGGATCAAAGACTAACAATGACTGGAAGTCGTCCCTCTCGATTGACTCAAAAGTGGTCAAAAACAAGTGAATTTTGGAAAAAAAAACCGTATGTCATAGGGCTATGCCCTATGACTCTTGTGGATCTCGTCGAGAGCTTCGAAATGGGTTTTACGGAGGCGATTCTGAACTCGGACAAGAAGTGAAAAAGAAGCTTGGTGGGTCAATGGCATTTTGACTTTCTTTTAAATTTGGTCTCCACCAACACGAACAAAGTGAATGGAGTGCATTGAGAATGTTTCTTACATGACCTTTAAGAAAAATATCTAAGTTTGGTTGACCTTGGAGCTCAACAAATTCCCTTAAGATATATAAAAAAGGATCCAACAATGCTGAGAGAAAGGACTAAAAGACTTGGAAGGATCATCCGATCACCAAATGATGGCCTAAAGTCAAACACGCACTTTTTCCTCTTTTAATAAATCTAGTATTAGAGAGTTGGTCATTAAGTTACTTTACTTTTTTGTTAATGTCGTGTTTGGATAATTTAACCCACGCCTTAAGAACCGTTAGTTAACTTATCCGAATACTTTCTGCCAACCCCAAAAGCTACTAAACTTCGCTAATTCGCACGTTACTTTAGTGTTAACTCCCACATTGTTCGTCTTTTAGTGTTTCGATTTAAAAAGTGGACAAATTGCTTAAAAATTATTTTGCGAGTGTTTCGCTTTGTCTTTTAGCAGTTTCCTTATTCAGTTGTGGCAGGTATCATCTAGAGAATGGCTAGATAATCCTAGTTCTTGTTGACTTAGTTAGTAAATGAGTGAGTTAGTTAGCTAGTTAACTAAGCTACAAGGGATCAAAGACTAACAATGACTGGAAGTCATCGCTCTCGATTGACTCAAAAGTGGTCAAAACAAGTGAATTTTGCCAAAAAAAGCGTATGTCATGGGACTATGCCCTATGACTTTGTGGATCTCGTCAAGAGCTTCGAAATGGGGTATGACGGAGGCTATTCTGAACTTAGACAAGAAGAGAAAAAGAAGCTTGGTGGGTCAATGGCATTTTGACTTTCTTTTACAAATTGTTCAACACCAACACGAACAAAGTGAATGGAGTGCATTGAGAATGCTTCTTACATTACCTTTAAGAAATATCTCTAAGTTTGGACGACCTTGGAGCTCAACAAATTGCCTTCCTAAAGATATATAAAAAAGGATCCAACAATGCTGAGAGAAAGGCTGAAAAGACTTGGAAGGATCACACGATCACCAAATAATGGGCTAAAGTCAAACACGCGTTTTTTCCTTGTTTAATAAATCTAGTATTAGAGATTTGGTCATTAAGTTGCTTTGCTTTTTGTTAATATCGTGTTTGGATACTTTAACTTATCCATATACTTTGTGCCAACCCCAAAAGCTAATAAACTTCGCTAATTCGCACGTTACTTTAGTGTTAACTCCTACATTGTTCGTCTTTTAGTGTTTCGGTTTAGAAAGTGGACAAATTGCTTGAAATTTATTTTGTGTGTGTTTCGCTTTATCTTTTAGCAGTTTCCTTATTCAGTTGTGGCGGGTATCATCTAGAGAATGGCTAGATAATCCTAGTTCTTGTTGATTTAGTTAGTAAATGTGTTAGTTAGTTAGCTAGTTAACTAAGCTACAAGGGATCAAAGACTAACAATGACTGGAAGTCGTCCCTCTCGATTGACTCAAAAGTGGTCAAAAACAAGTGAATTTTGGAAAAAAAAACCGTATGTCATAGGGCTATGCCCTATGACTCTTGTGGATCTCGTCGAGAGCTTCGAAATGGGTTTTACGGAGGCGATTCTGAACTCGGACAAGAAGTGAAAAAGAAGCTTGGTGGGTCAATGGCATTTTGACTTTCTTTTAAATTTGGTCTCCACCAACACGAACAAAGTGAATGGAGTGCATTGAGAATGTTTCTTACATGACCTTTAAGAAAAATATCTAAGTTTGGTTGACCTTGGAGCTCAACAAATTCCCTTAAGATATATAAAAAAGGATCCAACAATGCTGAGAGAAAGGACTAAAAGACTTGGAAGGATCATCCGATCACCAAATGATGGCCTAAAGTCAAACACGCACTTTTTCCTCTTTTAATAAATCTAGTATTAGAGAGTTGGTCATTAAGTTACTTTACTTTTTTGTTAATGTCGTGTTTGGATAATTTAACCCACGCCTTAAGAACCGTTAGTTAACTTATCCGAATACTTTCTGCCAACCCCAAAAGCTACTAAACTTCGCTAATTCGCACGTTACTTTAGTGTTAACTCCCACATTGTTCGTCTTTTAGTGTTTCGATTTAAAAAGTGGACAAATTGCTTAAAAATTATTTTGCGAGTGTTTCGCTTTGTCTTTTAGCAGTTTCCTTATTCAGTTGTGGCAGGTATCATCTAGAGAATGGCTAGATAATCCTAGTTCTTGTTGACTTAGTTAGTAAATGAGTGAGTTAGTTAGCTAGTTAACTAAGCTACAAGGGATCAAAGACTAACAATGACTGGAAGTCATCGCTCTCGATTGACTCAAAAGTGGTCAAAACAAGTGAATTTTGCCAAAAAAAGCGTATGTCATGGGACTATGCCCTATGACTTTGTGGATCTCGTCAAGAGCTTCGAAATGGGGTATGACGGAGGCTATTCTGAACTTAGACAAGAAGAGAAAAAGAAGCTTGGTGGGTCAATGGCATTTTGACTTTCTTTTACAAATTGTTCAACACCAACACGAACAAAGTGAATGGAGTGCATTGAGAATGCTTCTTACATTACCTTTAAGAAATATCTCTAAGTTTGGACGACCTTGGAGCTCAACAAATTGCCTTCCTAAAGATATATAAAAAAGGATCCAACAATGCTGAGAGAAAGGCTGAAAAGACTTGGAAGGATCACACGATCACCAAATAATGGGCTAAAGTCAAACACGCGTTTTTTCCTTGTTTAATAAATCTAGTATTAGAGATTTGGTCATTAAGTTGCTTTGCTTTTTGTTAATATCGTGTTTGGATACTTTAACTTATCCATATACTTTGTGCCAACCCCAAAAGCTAATAAACTTCGCTAATTCGCACGTTACTTTAGTGTTAACTCCTACATTGTTCGTCTTTTAGTGTTTCGGTTTAGAAAGTGGACAAATTGCTTGAAATTTATTTTGTGTGTGTTTCGCTTTATCTTTTAGCAGTTTCCTTATTCAGTTGTGGCGGGTATCATCTAGAGAATGGCTAGATAATCCTAGTTCTTGTTGATTTAGTTAGTAAATGTGTTAGTTAGTTAGCTAGTTAACTAAGCTACAAGGGATCAAAGACTAACAATGACTGGAAGTCGTCCCTCTCGATTGACTCAAAAGTGGTCAAAAACAAGTGAATTTTGGAAAAAAAAACCGTATGTCATAGGGCTATGCCCTATGACTCTTGTGGATCTCGTCGAGAGCTTCGAAATGGGTTTTACGGAGGCGATTCTGAACTCGGACAAGAAGTGAAAAAGAAGCTTGGTGGGTCAATGGCATTTTGACTTTCTTTTAAATTTGGTCTCCACCAACACGAACAAAGTGAATGGAGTGCATTGAGAATGTTTCTTACATGACCTTTAAGAAAAATATCTAAGTTTGGTTGACCTTGGAGCTCAACAAATTCCCTTAAGATATATAAAAAAGGATCCAACAATGCTGAGAGAAAGGACTAAAAGACTTGGAAGGATCATCCGATCACCAAATGATGGCCTAAAGTCAAACACGCACTTTTTCCTCTTTTAATAAATCTAGTATTAGAGAGTTGGTCATTAAGTTACTTTACTTTTTTGTTAATGTCGTGTTTGGATAATTTAACCCACGCCTTAAGAACCGTTAGTTAACTTATCCGAATACTTTCTGCCAACCCCAAAAGCTACTAAACTTCGCTAATTCGCACGTTACTTTAGTGTTAACTCCCACATTGTTCGTCTTTTAGTGTTTCGATTTAAAAAGTGGACAAATTGCTTAAAAATTATTTTGCGAGTGTTTCGCTTTGTCTTTTAGCAGTTTCCTTATTCAGTTGTGGCAGGTATCATCTAGAGAATGGCTAGATAATCCTAGTTCTTGTTGACTTAGTTAGTAAATGAGTGAGTTAGTTAGCTAGTTAACTAAGCTACAAGGGATCAAAGACTAACAATGACTGGAAGTCATCGCTCTCGATTGACTCAAAAGTGGTCAAAACAAGTGAATTTTGCCAAAAAAAGCGTATGTCATGGGACTATGCCCTATGACTTTGTGGATCTCGTCAAGAGCTTCGAAATGGGGTATGACGGAGGCTATTCTGAACTTAGACAAGAAGAGAAAAAGAAGCTTGGTGGGTCAATGGCATTTTGACTTTCTTTTACAAATTGTTCAACACCAACACGAACAAAGTGAATGGAGTGCATTGAGAATGCTTCTTACATTACCTTTAAGAAATATCTCTAAGTTTGGACGACCTTGGAGCTCAACAAATTGCCTTCCTAAAGATATATAAAAAAGGATCCAACAATGCTGAGAGAAAGGCTGAAAAGACTTGGAAGGATCACACGATCACCAAATAATGGGCTAAAGTCAAACACGCGTTTTTTCCTTGTTTAATAAATCTAGTATTAGAGATTTGGTCATTAAGTTGCTTTGCTTTTTGTTAATATCGTGTTTGGATACTTTAACTTATCCATATACTTTGTGCCAACCCCAAAAGCTAATAAACTTCGCTAATTCGCACGTTACTTTAGTGTTAACTCCTACATTGTTCGTCTTTTAGTGTTTCGGTTTAGAAAGTGGACAAATTGCTTGAAATTTATTTTGTGTGTGTTTCGCTTTATCTTTTAGCAGTTTCCTTATTCAGTTGTGGCGGGTATCATCTAGAGAATGGCTAGATAATCCTAGTTCTTGTTGATTTAGTTAGTAAATGTGTTAGTTAGTTAGCTAGTTAACTAAGCTACAAGGGATCAAAGACTAACAATGACTGGAAGTCGTCCCTCTCGATTGACTCAAAAGTGGTCAAAAACAAGTGAATTTTGGAAAAAAAAACCGTATGTCATAGGGCTATGCCCTATGACTCTTGTGGATCTCGTCGAGAGCTTCGAAATGGGTTTTACGGAGGCGATTCTGAACTCGGACAAGAAGTGAAAAAGAAGCTTGGTGGGTCAATGGCATTTTGACTTTCTTTTAAATTTGGTCTCCACCAACACGAACAAAGTGAATGGAGTGCATTGAGAATGTTTCTTACATGACCTTTAAGAAAAATATCTAAGTTTGGTTGACCTTGGAGCTCAACAAATTCCCTTAAGATATATAAAAAGGATCCAACAATGCTGAGAGAAAGGACTAAAAGACTTGGAAGGATCATCCGATCACCAAATGATGGCCTAAAGTCAAACACGCACTTTTTCCTCTTTTAATAAATCTAGTATTAGAGAGTTGGTCATTAAGTTACTTTACTTTTTTGTTAATGTCGTGTTTGGATAATTTAACCCACGCCTTAAGAACCGTTAGTTAACTTATCCGAATACTTTCTGCCAACCCCAAAAGCTACTAAACTTCGCTAATTCGCACGTTACTTTAGTGTTAACTCCCACATTGTTCGTCTTTTAGTGTTTCGATTTAAAAAGTGGACAAATTGCTTAAAAATTATTTTGCGAGTGTTTCGCTTTGTCTTTTAGCAGTTTCCTTATTCAGTTGTGGCAGGTATCATCTAGAGAATGGCTAGATAATCCTAGTTCTTGTTGACTTAGTTAGTAAATGAGTGAGTTAGTTAGCTAGTTAACTAAGCTACAAGGGATCAAAGACTAACAATGACTGGAAGTCATCGCTCTCGATTGACTCAAAAGTGGTCAAAACAAGTGAATTTTGCCAAAAAAAGCGTATGTCATGGGACTATGCCCTATGACTTTGTGGATCTCGTCAAGAGCTTCGAAATGGGGTATGACGGAGGCTATTCTGAACTTAGACAAGAAGAGAAAAAGAAGCTTGGTGGGTCAATGGCATTTTGACTTTCTTTTACAAATTGTTCAACACCAACACGAACAAAGTGAATGGAGTGCATTGAGAATGCTTCTTACATTACCTTTAAGAAATATCTCTAAGTTTGGACGACCTTGGAGCTCAACAAATTGCCTTCCTAAAGATATATAAAAAAGGATCCAACAATGCTGAGAGAAAGGCTGAAAAGACTTGGAAGGATCACACGATCACCAAATAATGGGCTAAAGTCAAACACGCGTTTTTTCCTTGTTTAATAAATCTAGTATTAGAGATTTGGTCATTAAGTTGCTTTGCTTTTTGTTAATATCGTGTTTGGATACTTTAACTTATCCATATACTTTGTGCCAACCCCAAAAGCTAATAAACTTCGCTAATTCGCACGTTACTTTAGTGTTAACTCCTACATTGTTCGTCTTTTAGTGTTTCGGTTTAGAAAGTGGACAAATTGCTTGAAATTTATTTTGTGTGTGTTTCGCTTTATCTTTTAGCAGTTTCCTTATTCAGTTGTGGCGGGTATCATCTAGAGAATGGCTAGATAATCCTAGTTCTTGTTGATTTAGTTAGTAAATGTGTTAGTTAGTTAGCTAGTTAACTAAGCTACAAGGGATCAAAGACTAACAATGACTGGAAGTCGTCCCTCTCGATTGACTCAAAAGTGGTCAAAAACAAGTGAATTTTGGAAAAAAAAACCGTATGTCATAGGGCTATGCCCTATGACTCTTGTGGATCTCGTCGAGAGCTTCGAAATGGGTTTTACGGAGGCGATTCTGAACTCGGACAAGAAGTGAAAAAGAAGCTTGGTGGGTCAATGGCATTTTGACTTTCTTTTAAATTTGGTCTCCACCAACACGAACAAAGTGAATGGAGTGCATTGAGAATGTTTCTTACATGACCTTTAAGAAAAATATCTAAGTTTGGTTGACCTTGGAGCTCAACAAATTCCCTTAAGATATATAAAAAAGGATCCAACAATGCTGAGAGAAAGGACTAAAAGACTTGGAAGGATCATCCGATCACCAAATGATGGCCTAAAGTCAAACACGCACTTTTTCCTCTTTTAATAAATCTAGTATTAGAGAGTTGGTCATTAAGTTACTTTACTTTTTTGTTAATGTCGTGTTTGGATAATTTAACCCACGCCTTAAGAACCGTTAGTTAACTTATCCGAATACTTTCTGCCAACCCCAAAAGCTACTAAACTTCGCTAATTCGCACGTTACTTTAGTGTTAACTCCCACATTGTTCGTCTTTTAGTGTTTCGATTTAAAAAGTGGACAAATTGCTTAAAAATTATTTTGCGAGTGTTTCGCTTTGTCTTTTAGCAGTTTCCTTATTCAGTTGTGGCAGGTATCATCTAGAGAATGGCTAGATAATCCTAGTTCTTGTTGACTTAGTTAGTAAATGAGTGAGTTAGTTAGCTAGTTAACTAAGCTACAAGGGATCAAAGACTAACAATGACTGGAAGTCATCGCTCTCGATTGACTCAAAAGTGGTCAAAACAAGTGAATTTTGCCAAAAAAAGCGTATGTCATGGGACTATGCCCTATGACTTTGTGGATCTCGTCAAGAGCTTCGAAATGGGGTATGACGGAGGCTATTCTGAACTTAGACAAGAAGAGAAAAAGAAGCTTGGTGGGTCAATGGCATTTTGACTTTCTTTTACAAATTGTTCAACACCAACACGAACAAAGTGAATGGAGTGCATTGAGAATGCTTCTTACATTACCTTTAAGAAATATCTCTAAGTTTGGACGACCTTGGAGCTCAACAAATTGCCTTCCTAAAGATATATAAAAAAGGATCCAACAATGCTGAGAGAAAGGCTGAAAAGACTTGGAAGGATCACACGATCACCAAATAATGGGCTAAAGTCAAACACGCGTTTTTTCCTTGTTTAATAAATCTAGTATTAGAGATTTGGTCATTAAGTTGCTTTGCTTTTTGTTAATATCGTGTTTGGATACTTTAACTTATCCATATACTTTGTGCCAACCCCAAAAGCTAATAAACTTCGCTAATTCGCACGTTACTTTAGTGTTAACTCCTACATTGTTCGTCTTTTAGTGTTTCGGTTTAGAAAGTGGACAAATTGCTTGAAATTTATTTTGTGTGTGTTTCGCTTTATCTTTTAGCAGTTTCCTTATTCAGTTGTGGCGGGTATCATCTAGAGAATGGCTAGATAATCCTAGTTCTTGTTGATTTAGTTAGTAAATGTGTTAGTTAGTTAGCTAGTTAACTAAGCTACAAGGGATCAAAGACTAACAATGACTGGAAGTCGTCCCTCTCGATTGACTCAAAAGTGGTCAAAAACAAGTGAATTTTGGAAAAAAAAACCGTATGTCATAGGGCTATGCCCTATGACTCTTGTGGATCTCGTCGAGAGCTTCGAAATGGGTTTTACGGAGGCGATTCTGAACTCGGACAAGAAGTGAAAAAGAAGCTTGGTGGGTCAATGGCATTTTGACTTTCTTTTAAATTTGGTCTCCACCAACACGAACAAAGTGAATGGAGTGCATTGAGAATGTTTCTTACATGACCTTTAAGAAAAATATCTAAGTTTGGTTGACCTTGGAGCTCAACAAATTCCCTTAAGATATATAAAAAAGGATCCAACAATGCTGAGAGAAAGGACTAAAAGACTTGGAAGGATCATCCGATCACCAAATGATGGCCTAAAGTCAAACACGCACTTTTTCCTCTTTTAATAAATCTAGTATTAGAGAGTTGGTCATTAAGTTACTTTACTTTTTTGTTAATGTCGTGTTTGGATAATTTAACCCACGCCTTAAGAACCGTTAGTTAACTTATCCGAATACTTTCTGCCAACCCCAAAAGCTACTAAACTTCGCTAATTCGCACGTTACTTTAGTGTTAACTCCCACATTGTTCGTCTTTTAGTGTTTCGATTTAAAAAGTGGACAAATTGCTTAAAAATTATTTTGCGAGTGTTTCGCTTTGTCTTTTAGCAGTTTCCTTATTCAGTTGTGGCAGGTATCATCTAGAGAATGGCTAGATAATCCTAGTTCTTGTTGACTTAGTTAGTAAATGAGTGAGTTAGTTAGCTAGTTAACTAAGCTACAAGGGATCAAAGACTAACAATGACTGGAAGTCATCGCTCTCGATTGACTCAAAAGTGGTCAAAACAAGTGAATTTTGCCAAAAAAAGCGTATGTCATGGGACTATGCCCTATGACTTTGTGGATCTCGTCAAGAGCTTCGAAATGGGGTATGACGGAGGCTATTCTGAACTTAGACAAGAAGAGAAAAAGAAGCTTGGTGGGTCAATGGCATTTTGACTTTCTTTTACAAATTGTTCAACACCAACACGAACAAAGTGAATGGAGTGCATTGAGAATGCTTCTTACATTACCTTTAAGAAATATCTCTAAGTTTGGACGACCTTGGAGCTCAACAAATTGCCTTCCTAAAGATATATAAAAAAGGATCCAACAATGCTGAGAGAAAGGCTGAAAAGACTTGGAAGGATCACACGATCACCAAATAATGGGCTAAAGTCAAACACGCGTTTTTTCCTTGTTTAATAAATCTAGTATTAGAGATTTGGTCATTAAGTTGCTTTGCTTTTTGTTAATATCGTGTTTGGATACTTTAACTTATCCATATACTTTGTGCCAACCCCAAAAGCTAATAAACTTCGCTAATTCGCACGTTACTTTAGTGTTAACTCCTACATTGTTCGTCTTTTAGTGTTTCGGTTTAGAAAGTGGACAAATTGCTTGAAATTTATTTTGTGTGTGTTTCGCTTTATCTTTTAGCAGTTTCCTTATTCAGTTGTGGCGGGTATCATCTAGAGAATGGCTAGATAATCCTAGTTCTTGTTGATTTAGTTAGTAAATGTGTTAGTTAGTTAGCTAGTTAACTAAGCTACAAGGGATCAAAGACTAACAATGACTGGAAGTCGTCCCTCTCGATTGACTCAAAAGTGGTCAAAAACAAGTGAATTTTGGAAAAAAAAACCGTATGTCATAGGGCTATGCCCTATGACTCTTGTGGATCTCGTCGAGAGCTTCGAAATGGGTTTTACGGAGGCGATTCTGAACTCGGACAAGAAGTGAAAAAGAAGCTTGGTGGGTCAATGGCATTTTGACTTTCTTTTAAATTTGGTCTCCACCAACACGAACAAAGTGAATGGAGTGCATTGAGAATGTTTCTTACATGACCTTTAAGAAAAATATCTAAGTTTGGTTGACCTTGGAGCTCAACAAATTCCCTTAAGATATATAAAAAAGGATCCAACAATGCTGAGAGAAAGGACTAAAAGACTTGGAAGGATCATCCGATCACCAAATGATGGCCTAAAGTCAAACACGCACTTTTTCCTCTTTTAATAAATCTAGTATTAGAGAGTTGGTCATTAAGTTACTTTACTTTTTTGTTAATGTCGTGTTTGGATAATTTAACCCACGCCTTAAGAACCGTTAGTTAACTTATCCGAATACTTTCTGCCAACCCCAAAAGCTACTAAACTTCGCTAATTCGCACGTTACTTTAGTGTTAACTCCCACATTGTTCGTCTTTTAGTGTTTCGATTTAAAAAGTGGACAAATTGCTTAAAAATTATTTTGCGAGTGTTTCGCTTTGTCTTTTAGCAGTTTCCTTATTCAGTTGTGGCAGGTATCATCTAGAGAATGGCTAGATAATCCTAGTTCTTGTTGACTTAGTTAGTAAATGAGTGAGTTAGTTAGCTAGTTAACTAAGCTACAAGGGATCAAAGACTAACAATGACTGGAAGTCATCGCTCTCGATTGACTCAAAAGTGGTCAAAACAAGTGAATTTTGCCAAAAAAAGCGTATGTCATGGGACTATGCCCTATGACTTTGTGGATCTCGTCAAGAGCTTCGAAATGGGGTATGACGGAGGCTATTCTGAACTTAGACAAGAAGAGAAAAAGAAGCTTGGTGGGTCAATGGCATTTTGACTTTCTTTTACAAATTGTTCAACACCAACACGAACAAAGTGAATGGAGTGCATTGAGAATGCTTCTTACATTACCTTTAAGAAATATCTCTAAGTTTGGACGACCTTGGAGCTCAACAAATTGCCTTCCTAAAGATATATAAAAAAGGATCCAACAATGCTGAGAGAAAGGCTGAAAAGACTTGGAAGGATCACACGATCACCAAATAATGGGCTAAAGTCAAACACGCGTTTTTTCCTTGTTTAATAAATCTAGTATTAGAGATTTGGTCATTAAGTTGCTTTGCTTTTTGTTAATATCGTGTTTGGATACTTTAACTTATCCATATACTTTGTGCCAACCCCAAAAGCTAATAAACTTCGCTAATTCGCACGTTACTTTAGTGTTAACTCCTACATTGTTCGTCTTTTAGTGTTTCGGTTTAGAAAGTGGACAAATTGCTTGAAATTTATTTTGTGTGTGTTTCGCTTTATCTTTTAGCAGTTTCCTTATTCAGTTGTGGCGGGTATCATCTAGAGAATGGCTAGATAATCCTAGTTCTTGTTGATTTAGTTAGTAAATGTGTTAGTTAGTTAGCTAGTTAACTAAGCTACAAGGGATCAAAGACTAACAATGACTGGAAGTCGTCCCTCTCGATTGACTCAAAAGTGGTCAAAAACAAGTGAATTTTGGAAAAAAAAACCGTATGTCATAGGGCTATGCCCTATGACTCTTGTGGATCTCGTCGAGAGCTTCGAAATGGGTTTTACGGAGGCGATTCTGAACTCGGACAAGAAGTGAAAAAGAAGCTTGGTGGGTCAATGGCATTTTGACTTTCTTTTAAATTTGGTCTCCACCAACACGAACAAAGTGAATGGAGTGCATTGAGAATGTTTCTTACATGACCTTTAAGAAAAATATCTAAGTTTGGTTGACCTTGGAGCTCAACAAATTCCCTTAAGATATATAAAAAAGGATCCAACAATGCTGAGAGAAAGGACTAAAAGACTTGGAAGGATCATCCGATCACCAAATGATGGCCTAAAGTCAAACACGCACTTTTTCCTCTTTTAATAAATCTAGTATTAGAGAGTTGGTCATTAAGTTACTTTACTTTTTTGTTAATGTCGTGTTTGGATAATTTAACCCACGCCTTAAGAACCGTTAGTTAACTTATCCGAATACTTTCTGCCAACCCCAAAAGCTACTAAACTTCGCTAATTCGCACGTTACTTTAGTGTTAACTCCCACATTGTTCGTCTTTTAGTGTTTCGATTTAAAAAGTGGACAAATTGCTTAAAAATTATTTTGCGAGTGTTTCGCTTTGTCTTTTAGCAGTTTCCTTATTCAGTTGTGGCAGGTATCATCTAGAGAATGGCTAGATAATCCTAGTTCTTGTTGACTTAGTTAGTAAATGAGTGAGTTAGTTAGCTAGTTAACTAAGCTACAAGGGATCAAAGACTAACAATGACTGGAAGTCATCGCTCTCGATTGACTCAAAAGTGGTCAAAACAAGTGAATTTTGCCAAAAAAAGCGTATGTCATGGGACTATGCCCTATGACTTTGTGGATCTCGTCAAGAGCTTCGAAATGGGGTATGACGGAGGCTATTCTGAACTTAGACAAGAAGAGAAAAAGAAGCTTGGTGGGTCAATGGCATTTTGACTTTCTTTTACAAATTGTTCAACACCAACACGAACAAAGTGAATGGAGTGCATTGAGAATGCTTCTTACATTACCTTTAAGAAATATCTCTAAGTTTGGACGACCTTGGAGCTCAACAAATTGCCTTCCTAAAGATATATAAAAAAGGATCCAACAATGCTGAGAGAAAGGCTGAAAAGACTTGGAAGGATCACACGATCACCAAATAATGGGCTAAAGTCAAACACGCGTTTTTTCCTTGTTTAATAAATCTAGTATTAGAGATTTGGTCATTAAGTTGCTTTGCTTTTTGTTAATATCGTGTTTGGATACTTTAACTTATCCATATACTTTGTGCCAACCCCAAAAGCTAATAAACTTCGCTAATTCGCACGTTACTTTAGTGTTAACTCCTACATTGTTCGTCTTTTAGTGTTTCGGTTTAGAAAGTGGACAAATTGCTTGAAATTTATTTTGTGTGTGTTTCGCTTTATCTTTTAGCAGTTTCCTTATTCAGTTGTGGCGGGTATCATCTAGAGAATGGCTAGATAATCCTAGTTCTTGTTGATTTAGTTAGTAAATGTGTTAGTTAGTTAGCTAGTTAACTAAGCTACAAGGGATCAAAGACTAACAATGACTGGAAGTCGTCCCTCTCGATTGACTCAAAAGTGGTCAAAAACAAGTGAATTTTGGAAAAAAAAACCGTATGTCATAGGGCTATGCCCTATGACTCTTGTGGATCTCGTCGAGAGCTTCGAAATGGGTTTTACGGAGGCGATTCTGAACTCGGACAAGAAGTGAAAAAGAAGCTTGGTGGGTCAATGGCATTTTGACTTTCTTTTAAATTTGGTCTCCACCAACACGAACAAAGTGAATGGAGTGCATTGAGAATGTTTCTTACATGACCTTTAAGAAAAATATCTAAGTTTGGTTGACCTTGGAGCTCAACAAATTCCCTTAAGATATATAAAAAAGGATCCAACAATGCTGAGAGAAAGGACTAAAAGACTTGGAAGGATCATCCGATCACCAAATGATGGCCTAAAGTCAAACACGCACTTTTTCCTCTTTTAATAAATCTAGTATTAGAGAGTTGGTCATTAAGTTACTTTACTTTTTTGTTAATGTCGTGTTTGGATAATTTAACCCACGCCTTAAGAACCGTTAGTTAACTTATCCGAATACTTTCTGCCAACCCCAAAAGCTACTAAACTTCGCTAATTCGCACGTTACTTTAGTGTTAACTCCCACATTGTTCGTCTTTTAGTGTTTCGATTTAAAAAGTGGACAAATTGCTTAAAAATTATTTTGCGAGTGTTTCGCTTTGTCTTTTAGCAGTTTCCTTATTCAGTTGTGGCAGGTATCATCTAGAGAATGGCTAGATAATCCTAGTTCTTGTTGACTTAGTTAGTAAATGAGTGAGTTAGTTAGCTAGTTAACTAAGCTACAAGGGATCAAAGACTAACAATGACTGGAAGTCATCGCTCTCGATTGACTCAAAAGTGGTCAAAACAAGTGAATTTTGCCAAAAAAAGCGTATGTCATGGGACTATGCCCTATGACTTTGTGGATCTCGTCAAGAGCTTCGAAATGGGGTATGACGGAGGCTATTCTGAACTTAGACAAGAAGAGAAAAAGAAGCTTGGTGGGTCAATGGCATTTTGACTTTCTTTTACAAATTGTTCAACACCAACACGAACAAAGTGAATGGAGTGCATTGAGAATGCTTCTTACATTACCTTTAAGAAATATCTCTAAGTTTGGACGACCTTGGAGCTCAACAAATTGCCTTCCTAAAGATATATAAAAAAGGATCCAACAATGCTGAGAGAAAGGCTGAAAAGACTTGGAAGGATCACACGATCACCAAATAATGGGCTAAAGTCAAACACGCGTTTTTTCCTTGTTTAATAAATCTAGTATTAGAGATTTGGTCATTAAGTTGCTTTGCTTTTTGTTAATATCGTGTTTGGATACTTTAACTTATCCATATACTTTGTGCCAACCCCAAAAGCTAATAAACTTCGCTAATTCGCACGTTACTTTAGTGTTAACTCCTACATTGTTCGTCTTTTAGTGTTTCGGTTTAGAAAGTGGACAAATTGCTTGAAATTTATTTTGTGTGTGTTTCGCTTTATCTTTTAGCAGTTTCCTTATTCAGTTGTGGCGGGTATCATCTAGAGAATGGCTAGATAATCCTAGTTCTTGTTGATTTAGTTAGTAAATGTGTTAGTTAGTTAGCTAGTTAACTAAGCTACAAGGGATCAAAGACTAACAATGACTGGAAGTCGTCCCTCTCGATTGACTCAAAAGTGGTCAAAAACAAGTGAATTTTGGAAAAAAAAACCGTATGTCATAGGGCTATGCCCTATGACTCTTGTGGATCTCGTCGAGAGCTTCGAAATGGGTTTTACGGAGGCGATTCTGAACTCGGACAAGAAGTGAAAAAGAAGCTTGGTGGGTCAATGGCATTTTGACTTTCTTTTAAATTTGGTCTCCACCAACACGAACAAAGTGAATGGAGTGCATTGAGAATGTTTCTTACATGACCTTTAAGAAAATATCTAAGTTTGGTTGACCTTGGAGCTCAACAAATTCCCTTAAGATATATAAAAAAGGATCCAACAATGCTGAGAGAAAGGACTAAAAGACTTGGAAGGATCATCCGATCACCAAATGATGGCCTAAAGTCAAACACGCACTTTTTCCTCTTTTAATAAATCTAGTATTAGAGAGTTGGTCATTAAGTTACTTTACTTTTTTGTTAATGTCGTGTTTGGATAATTTAACCCACGCCTTAAGAACCGTTAGTTAACTTATCCGAATACTTTCTGCCAACCCCAAAAGCTACTAAACTTCGCTAATTCGCACGTTACTTTAGTGTTAACTCCCACATTGTTCGTCTTTTAGTGTTTCGATTTAAAAAGTGGACAAATTGCTTAAAAATTATTTTGCGAGTGTTTCGCTTTGTCTTTTAGCAGTTTCCTTATTCAGTTGTGGCAGGTATCATCTAGAGAATGGCTAGATAATCCTAGTTCTTGTTGACTTAGTTAGTAAATGAGTGAGTTAGTTAGCTAGTTAACTAAGCTACAAGGGATCAAAGACTAACAATGACTGGAAGTCATCGCTCTCGATTGACTCAAAAGTGGTCAAAACAAGTGAATTTTGCCAAAAAAAGCGTATGTCATGGGACTATGCCCTATGACTTTGTGGATCTCGTCAAGAGCTTCGAAATGGGGTATGACGGAGGCTATTCTGAACTTAGACAAGAAGAGAAAAAGAAGCTTGGTGGGTCAATGGCATTTTGACTTTCTTTTACAAATTGTTCAACACCAACACGAACAAAGTGAATGGAGTGCATTGAGAATGCTTCTTACATTACCTTTAAGAAATATCTCTAAGTTTGGACGACCTTGGAGCTCAACAAATTGCCTTCCTAAAGATATATAAAAAAGGATCCAACAATGCTGAGAGAAAGGCTGAAAAGACTTGGAAGGATCACACGATCACCAAATAATGGGCTAAAGTCAAACACGCGTTTTTTCCTTGTTTAATAAATCTAGTATTAGAGATTTGGTCATTAAGTTGCTTTGCTTTTTGTTAATATCGTGTTTGGATACTTTAACTTATCCATATACTTTGTGCCAACCCCAAAAGCTAATAAACTTCGCTAATTCGCACGTTACTTTAGTGTTAACTCCTACATTGTTCGTCTTTTAGTGTTTCGGTTTAGAAAGTGGACAAATTGCTTGAAATTTATTTTGTGTGTGTTTCGCTTTATCTTTTAGCAGTTTCCTTATTCAGTTGTGGCGGGTATCATCTAGAGAATGGCTAGATAATCCTAGTTCTTGTTGATTTAGTTAGTAAATGTGTTAGTTAGTTAGCTAGTTAACTAAGCTACAAGGGATCAAAGACTAACAATGACTGGAAGTCGTCCCTCTCGATTGACTCAAAAGTGGTCAAAAACAAGTGAATTTTGGAAAAAAAAACCGTATGTCATAGGGCTATGCCCTATGACTCTTGTGGATCTCGTCGAGAGCTTCGAAATGGGTTTTACGGAGGCGATTCTGAACTCGGACAAGAAGTGAAAAAGAAGCTTGGTGGGTCAATGGCATTTTGACTTTCTTTTAAATTTGGTCTCCACCAACACGAACAAAGTGAATGGAGTGCATTGAGAATGTTTCTTACATGACCTTTAAGAAAAATATCTAAGTTTGGTTGACCTTGGAGCTCAACAAATTCCCTTAAGATATATAAAAAAGGATCCAACAATGCTGAGAGAAAGGACTAAAAGACTTGGAAGGATCATCCGATCACCAAATGATGGCCTAAAGTCAAACACGCACTTTTTCCTCTTTTAATAAATCTAGTATTAGAGAGTTGGTCATTAAGTTACTTTACTTTTTTGTTAATGTCGTGTTTGGATAATTTAACCCACGCCTTAAGAACCGTTAGTTAACTTATCCGAATACTTTCTGCCAACCCCAAAAGCTACTAAACTTCGCTAATTCGCACGTTACTTTAGTGTTAACTCCCACATTGTTCGTCTTTTAGTGTTTCGATTTAAAAAGTGGACAAATTGCTTAAAAATTATTTTGCGAGTGTTTCGCTTTGTCTTTTAGCAGTTTCCTTATTCAGTTGTGGCAGGTATCATCTAGAGAATGGCTAGATAATCCTAGTTCTTGTTGACTTAGTTAGTAAATGAGTGAGTTAGTTAGCTAGTTAACTAAGCTACAAGGGATCAAAGACTAACAATGACTGGAAGTCATCGCTCTCGATTGACTCAAAAGTGGTCAAAACAAGTGAATTTTGCCAAAAAAAGCGTATGTCATGGGACTATGCCCTATGACTTTGTGGATCTCGTCAAGAGCTTCGAAATGGGGTATGACGGAGGCTATTCTGAACTTAGACAAGAAGAGAAAAAGAAGCTTGGTGGGTCAATGGCATTTTGACTTTCTTTTACAAATTGTTCAACACCAACACGAACAAAGTGAATGGAGTGCATTGAGAATGCTTCTTACATTACCTTTAAGAAATATCTCTAAGTTTGGACGACCTTGGAGCTCAACAAATTGCCTTCCTAAAGATATATAAAAAAGGATCCAACAATGCTGAGAGAAAGGCTGAAAAGACTTGGAAGGATCACACGATCACCAAATAATGGGCTAAAGTCAAACACGCGTTTTTTCCTTGTTTAATAAATCTAGTATTAGAGATTTGGTCATTAAGTTGCTTTGCTTTTTGTTAATATCGTGTTTGGATACTTTAACTTATCCATATACTTTGTGCCAACCCCAAAAGCTAATAAACTTCGCTAATTCGCACGTTACTTTAGTGTTAACTCCTACATTGTTCGTCTTTTAGTGTTTCGGTTTAGAAAGTGGACAAATTGCTTGAAATTTATTTTGTGTGTGTTTCGCTTTATCTTTTAGCAGTTTCCTTATTCAGTTGTGGCGGGTATCATCTAGAGAATGGCTAGATAATCCTAGTTCTTGTTGATTTAGTTAGTAAATGTGTTAGTTAGTTAGCTAGTTAACTAAGCTACAAGGGATCAAAGACTAACAATGACTGGAAGTCGTCCCTCTCGATTGACTCAAAAGTGGTCAAAAACAAGTGAATTTTGGAAAAAAAAAGCGTATGTCATAGGGCTATGCCCTATGACTCTTGTGGATCTCGTCGAGAGCTTCGAAATGGGTTTTACGGAGGCGATTCTGAACTCGGACAAGAAGTGAAAAAGAAGCTTGGTGGGTCAATGGCATTTTGACTTTCTTTTAAATTTGGTCTCCACCAACACGAACAAAGTGAATGGAGTGCATTGAGAATGTTTCTTACATGACCTTTAAGAAAAATCTCTAAGTTTGGTTGACCTTGGAGCTCAACAAATTCCCTTAAGATATATAAAAAAGGATCCAACAATGCTGAGAGAAAGGACTAAAAGACTTGGAAGGATCATCCGATCACCAAATGATGGCCTAAAGTCAAACACGCACTTTTTCCTCTTTTAATAAATCTAGTATTAGAGAGTTGGTCATTAAGTTACTTTACTTTTTTGTTAATGTCGTGTTGGATAATTTAACCCACGCCTTAAGAACCGTTAGTTAACTTATCCGAATACTTTCTGCCAACCCCAAAAGCTACTAAACTTCGCTAATTCGCTCGTTACTTTAGTGTTAACTCCCACATTGTTCGTCTTTTAGTGTTTCGATTTAAAAAGTGGACAAATTGCTTAAAAATTATTTTGCGAGTGTTTCGCTTTGTCTTTTAGCAGTTTCCTTATTCAGTTGTGGCAGGTATCATCTAGAGAATGGCTAGATAATCCTAGTTCTTGTTGACTTAGTTAGTAAATGAGTGAGTTAGTTAGCTAGTTAACTAAGCTACAAGGGATCAAAGACTAACAATGACTGGAAGTCATCGCTCTCGATTGACTCAAAAGTGGTCAAAACAAGTGAATTTTGCCAAAAAAAGCGTATGTCATGGGACTATGCCCTATGACTTTGTGGATCTCGTCAAGAGCTTCGAAATGGGGTATGACGGAGGCTATTCTGAACTTAGACAAGAAGAGAAAAAGAAGCTTGGTGGGTCAATGGCATTTTGACTTTCTTTTACAAATTGTTCAACACCAACACGAACAAAGTGAATGGAGTGCATTGAGAATGCTTCTTACATTACCTTTAAGAAATATCTCTAAGTTTGGACGACCTTGGAGCTCAACAAATTGCCTTCCTAAAGATATATAAAAAAGGATCCAACAATGCTGAGAGAAAGGCTGAAAAGACTTGGAAGGATCACACGATCACCAAATAATGGGCTAAAGTCAAACACGCGTTTTTTCCTTGTTTAATAAATCTAGTATTAGAGATTTGGTCATTAAGTTGCTTTGCTTTTTGTTAATATCGTGTTTGGATACTTTAACTTATCCATATACTTTGTGCCAACCCCAAAAGCTAATAAACTTCGCTAATTCGCACGTTACTTTAGTGTTAACTCCTACATTGTTCGTCTTTTAGTGTTTCGGTTTAGAAAGTGGACAAATTGCTTGAAATTTATTTTGTGTGTGTTTCGCTTTATCTTTTAGCAGTTTCCTTATTCAGTTGTGGCGGGTATCATCTAGAGAATGGCTAGATAATCCTAGTTCTTGTTGATTTAGTTAGTAAATGTGTTAGTTAGTTAGCTAGTTAACTAAGCTACAAGGGATCAAAGACTAACAATGACTGGAAGTCGTCCCTCTCGATTGACTCAAAAGTGGTCAAAAACAAGTGAATTTTGGAAAAAAAAAGCGTATGTCATAGGGCTATGCCCTATGACTCTTGTGGATCTCGTCGAGAGCTTCGAAATGGGTTTTACGGAGGCGATTCTGAACTCGGACAAGAAGTGAAAAAGAAGCTTGGTGGGTCAATGGCATTTTGACTTTCTTTTAAATTTGGTCTCCACCAACACGAACAAAGTGAATGGAGTGCATTGAGAATGTTTCTTACATGACCTTTAAGAAAAATCTCTAAGTTTGGTTGACCTTGGAGCTCAACAAATTCCCTTAAGATATATAAAAAAGGATCCAACAATGCTGAGAGAAAGGACTAAAAGACTTGGAAGGATCATCCGATCACCAAATGATGGCCTAAAGTCAAACACGCACTTTTTCCTCTTTTAATAAATCTAGTATTAGAGAGTTGGTCATTAAGTTACTTTACTTTTTTGTTAATGTCGTGTTTGGATAATTTAACCCACTGATAAGAATCCGTACAAGCAATCTACTCCAAATCCTAATGGAAATAGGATTACCAAGCCAAATCCTAATAGGAATAGGATTTCCAAGACAAATCCTAATGGGATTAGGATTTCCAAGCTCAATCCTAATAGGATTAGGATTCATCAATCCTCATCTTGCCCAAGTTCCATAAGAGTTCCATAAAGGCAAATCCAAATGAGACTAGGATTCACAATCCTAGTGGGATTAGGATTCACTAATCCATGGACATTATTTATTGAAGACCAAGATGGCGTGCTTGGGCTTTTGCCAAATTGGATCGCGCCTTTTCTTAAGTAGTTAGAATTAATTAATTTTTTAATAATTAAGTCCAAAACATTTTAATTGGGCTTATTATTAGTATATTTTCGTTTTTAATTACATGGCCCAAGTTATCTTGCATGATAATGGCATGTAATGGGCTTTAATTTGTTAGGAAAGTAATTCCCTAAATTTTAGGAGCTTGTCCTTGTCTTCTAGAAGGGCAAAACGTTTTTAGCTTCCTTTTTCCATAAAGGATTAGTTTGTTAGTTAGTTAGTTTAGAAGTCAAGTTGTACTTTACAACTTTTAGGGTTTTATTTCCTTGTTTACCAAGCAACATGGCCGAAACTTGTTCTATTTAATGGCCATTCTTTGTAACGTTTTTTTTATGGATGATTGAATTTTGAAGAAACCTTTTAGCTTTGCTAAATTATTTGCAGCCTTAAACAAGTTGTGAAAAACGTGATTAATCAATTAGGGTTAGTTGATTATTCATAGGACCGGATTCTTTAAGCTAGGACCTTAAAGAGAACGTATTGTTTCTTGATTTCAAGAGCGAGCCAAACTGAGATCTTTTTAACCATTGATTTACATAGGTTAGATTGAAATCACTTTGTGGTAATGTGTTGGGTTTGATTGATTTACAATCAAATACATCCCATTCGATATCCATCTTTTCTTCTTGTGTTGTTTCCGTGTTTGATCTTACTTGTGATCGTGTTGGTTTCTGAATTTTGGTGCACAACGATCCTAAGTGTGTGGAATTCGTGTGGAGCTGGATTCTCACCCTACTCCATTCGTATCAATTGGTATCAAAGCATCTAGGTTGTTCATCACAAAATTCAGGTTTGCGCTTTGTTTTTCCTTCTCGGATTTTGCTCTACTTTTTGAGTCGTTCTTGCTGTCCTTTGTGCGTCAATTTTTTCTGCAGTTTTTGGAGTCTTTTAGTTGCTGTTTTCACATGTTTCTTGCTGTCCAAAGTCGTCATAGTTAGTGTCTTTAAATTCATCAAAATCGCATAAGCCAAAGTTGATCAAATCTGCCCGAAAATTGCCTTCTTGTTGTTTACGATTTTTGACATCTTTTTGCTACTGTTCTTGCTTCGAATTGCTGCTGTTTTTAAAGTTTAAATTCTGCAGTAAATATATATATTAATTGAGTCTTAAATTCATTAATATTCTGTCCAAAAATCGCATGCAACTTGGTGCTTAAAATCTGCCCAAATCGAGTTGATCTTGTTACTTGATTTTCTTGCGTTTTTGTGTTGTTCTTCTTGTGTTTCTTGTTCGATCCTTGCTGCCATCTTTGTCTCAATATTCTGCACTATTTTCTTGCATTCATAGTGTTGGATTCTTTGTGTTTTATTTGTTGATTTCACGTCCAAACCCTAGGTGTCAAGATTAGGGTTTCTTAAAAACCCTAGTTTCAAATTATCATAACTTTGTGAGTTCTTGCTCAATTCTTGAAATTCTTTTTGTGTTAGTTCCATCAATCTACTCTTGTCATAATAACTTTTGATCAAACTTTTTGAACAAGTGAAAAAGATTGGTTCTTGACCACTTTCTTGAACTTCTTGAAGTTCTTGATTTTTGAAAGTTGTCAAATTTTGAATCTTGAACCATATTTGAAATCCTTGAGTTAAATCTTGAAAATTTTGTTAAAGTGGCACTTTCAAATTCTTTGTCCTTGGTGAGTTATTAAAGTTTGGAGAAATTAAGGTTGAACCACATAAGACAAGGCCACATTCTTAAACCTAAGTACTTGTACTAGGTTCTTGTCTTAAAACCTTAAAGATTTTGTTTGACCTAAGTTGTTTAAGGTTCTTGTCCGAACCTAGGTCATTGTTTGTACAAGGTTTTTGTCCAAAACCTTAAAAGTTTGTTTTGTCCTTTTTGTTGTCCGAATAAAAAAAAAAAAAAAAAAAAAGAGGCCGTAATTTAAAAAAATAATAATAAAAAAAAAGGCCCAAATCAAAAAAAAAAAAAAAAAAGAGGCCGTGATATAAAAAAAAAAAAAAAAGGCCCAATAAAAGAAAATAATCTCGGACTCTTAATATTTCTGTTATATAATTTTTAGTATTTTTTTTTTTTAATTAATTTTCGTAAATTAAAAAGAACACTTTGTTCTTGAGTTTTGATTTGAAACCACCTTGGATTAAAAGTGCCATAACTTTTGCTATACAACTCGGATTTTGGTGATTCAAATTGTGTTGTTCTCGTCTTTGATTCCTCTTTCTAAATATCATAGTTTCTGAATCAATCAAATTATACCCACACGTGCTCTGAAATACTCTTGTGACGTGAATTATTTGAACTTCTTTGATTTGACTTGTGTGAATCTTGTTGTTGAAAATCTCGGTTGAGACAATCTCTTAAAGTCATTGCAACAGTAAGTTCTCTATAGTTTGAGAGTATTAGACTAGGGTATACACGAGAGAAACATATATCAAAGAGAGGAGAGCTCCTACTATCCACATAGTGAGAACCCGAGAGGAATTCAATTGTTGTTTTCTTTTGTTTCTTACTAACCTTGCAGGATAATGGAGGACGAAACTAATACACCAAGAGGTTCTAAACCTCAAACCGAAGCTGAGCAAAAGTTTGCTAATGATTCTCTTGCACAGATACTACAAAAGATCAATCTCCGCCTTGATTTCTTGGAGTCATCAACTTCTAAGCCATCAAAGAAATCTTCATCCAAGAAGTTTAAATATAATGCTGCTTTTGAGTCCGAAAGTGAATCTAATGAAGAGGAGGAGGAAGAGTTGTCCGAATCATCTTCTAAGGGTAACAAGTCTAAAGTCTCAATTGCTTCACTTAAGTTAACAATTCCCACTTTTCATGGTAAGACAGATCCGGAAGCTTATTTTGATTGGGTTCGTGAGCTTGAGCACTTCTTTGAAGGCCATGACTATCCCGAAAAGGAAAAATTTCGACTTGCCTTTATGCACTTAAAGGATCATGCAAGTTTGTGGTGGGATAAGTTGTCTCAATCTAGACGTGAAGATGGTGAAAGTCCAATCAAGACATGGAGTCTCATGAAAACACTCATGAGGAAGAAATATGTCCCTTCATACTACAACCGTGAATTGAATAGACAGTTACATACACTTGTACAAGGTAACAAATCGGTTGAGGAGTATTATCATGAGATGGAAGCTTTGATGATCAAGGCTAATGTTCAAGAAGATCCCGACTCTACAATTGAAAGATTTTTAAGAGGTATGCATTCTGATTTGGCTCATCAAGTTGATTTACAAAGTTTTGATAATATTGATGAACTTGTCCATAAAGCCATCAAGATAGAAAGGCACATGAAAGGGAAGGGTAAGTTTTCACAACCAACTCCACCTTGGCAAAGAGATAAGAAGCCGAGTTTTGCCCCTTTCAATCCGCCATCCAAGCCACGCCAATTTCCACAAAGTTCAACGTCAAGTGCCCCTCAAGGTGTCTCAAAAACAACGCCCAAGGTTGCTGTCCAACCTTCTAAAACGGCGTCAACTTCTTCAACTCCAAGATTGAGGGATGTTCGATGTTATAAATGTCAAGGTTATGGTCATATGCAAGCTGAATGTCCAACTCGAAAAGTGATGATAACTCTTGATAGTGGTGAAGTGGTAAGTGATGATGATTGTGCCGACATGCCACCTCTTGAAGAGAAACATGAATCAAGTGAAGAAAGTGAAGACAATGAGCCCTACACGTATGGTGACGGTAAATTTTCTTTAGTCTCTCGCCGTGTTCTAAATGTCCAACCTTTAGTTGATAATGATGATTTGATGCAACGAGAAAACATATTTCACACACGTTGCTTAGTGCAAGACAGAATTTGTAGTGTGATAATTGATAGTGGAAGTTGCACAAATGTGGCGAGCACTTTGTTTGTAAATAAGTTGAACTTGAATTGCACGAAACATCCTAAACCCTACCGACTACAATGGTTGAATAATTCAATGGATGCTAGGGTCACAAAACAAGTAAAGTTCACTTTAACCATTGGGAAATATGTTGATGAAGTTATATGTGATGTTGTTCCAATGGAAGCAAGTCATATCTTGCTTGGCCGTCCTTGGCAATATGATTGTGATGTTCTTTATCATGCCAAGAAGAATTACTACAGCTTTGTACATAAAGGTAAAAAGTTTAGGCTTCATGCCTTAACTCCCGCACAAGTCATTGAAGACCAAGTAAGACTTGCAAAAGCTTGGAGTGATTTAAGAGATCAAGAAGCAAAGGAAAAGATTGAACAAGAGAAACAAAAGAAGGAAATAGCTGGCTTAGGCCGAGAGAGTGATTCTTCATCTTGTAATAGCCGAGAATTAGTTGTTTCAAAATCTTGTAGTTTTGCTTCTTCTAGTGAGATAAAGAGAGTAATACTAGATAGGTATCACTTGTATTTGATGATCCGTAAGGATTTTGTACTTATCATTAATAGTGATCACCTTAATTCTTTGTCTAGTGTTGTTTTGTTTTTTTTGCAGAGTTTTGGAGTTCCTAAAAGCTTAATGGAGTTCGAACCAACTCATTATCAATTGGAAGGAGTCCAATCTGCCTTAGCTTGTTTTCCACAAGGTAAGCAAGGTAAGTTGAGTGCTTATAATTTCGATCATTACAAAACCCTTGTAAACACTAAACAAAGTGTTAAATCTATTGATTATCCTAACTGGAATACACTTTATTTTGATGATTTGATTCATAACTTTGCTCTTACTGTTTTCAATTCATTCCAAAATCAAAAGTATCCACTTCGACAAGGTAATCTGATTGTTCAACACTTGTTTGGTAAGTTATCTCAATTTCGAATTTCTTTTCAATTCCCGAAGGTACAATATTCTGTTCTTATTCTTTGGAATTGTAAGTTCTTAATCTTTCATAACTTCAACATGCTTGTAAAGAATGTACAACTTAGTTTTTGTGATTTACATTTAATCCGGGATGTCTATATATATACTTGCTTTGCAAATTCTTATGAATCCTTGGATAATATTTGTAATTACATTAATATATGTTTACTTTCTTTTCATTCTTTACATGTTAACATCATTGATTTTCATGTTATTATTAGTGTGTCCAAGCATGACGTTAATAAATTTCTCTTGAATACTTTCTTGTTGCTCAAAACATTATGTTCATCTTTATTTGAAGTATTCTTTTTAAAGTTGTTTAATATTGCATATCATCATAAGTTTTCTGATTTGCATTTATTAAATGATGTTTATATGCATAATTATTTTAAGTTTTCTTTAACTGACACATTTATTTTCTTATTGCAGGATTTGTTTTACTTGGCTCGAGTTTGTAATGAGTTTTTCTTATTGGTGTTTGATCCAGGAGCTCAATTTCCAGATTCGAGGACGAATCCTTTCGAGGAGGGAGGGAATGATAAGAATCCGTACAAGCAATCTACTCCAAATCCTAATGGAAATAGGATTACCAAGCCAAATCCTAATAGGAATAGGATTTCCAAGACAAATCCTAATGGGATTAGGATTTCCAAGCTCAATCCTAATAGGATTAGGATTCATCAATCCTCATCTTGCCCAAGTTCCATAAGAGTTCCATAAAGGCAAATCCAAATGAGACTAGGATTCACAATCCTAGTGGGATTAGGATTCACTAATCCATGGACATTATTTATTGAAGACCAAGATGGCGTGCTTGGGCTTTTGCCAAATTGGATCGCGCCTTTTCTTAAGTAGTTAGAATTAATTAATGTTTTAATAATTAAGTCCAAAACATTTTAATTGGGCTTATTATTAGTATATTTTCGTTTTTAATTACATGGCCCAAGTTATCTTGCATGATAATGGCATGTAATGGGCTTTAATTTGTTAGGAAAGTAATTCCCTAAATTTTAGGAGCTTGTCCTTGTCTTCTAGAAGGGCAAAACGTTTTTAGCTTCCTTTTTCCATAAAGGATTAGTTTGTTAGTTAGTTAGTTTAGAAGTCAAGTTGTAGTTAGTTAGACCCGCGAAGCCTTAGTGAGGAGCTATAGGTTAGCTTACCCGTTCTTGATTTAAAGAACTCGCCAAACTGAAGAGATTTAACTTTTGATTTACATTAGTTAAGTTAATTCTTTTTGTTATAACGTTGGGGTGTAGATTGCTTCAATCTTTGTCCTTGCGTTTCATCTTGTTCCTTCCGCTTTGTTTTTGTGTTTCTTGTTCGTGATTGTGTTGAGTTTGGTGTACAATTGATGGAAATCAACCCTTGTCCATCTTGCCAAAGCCCAATTCACAAGATCCCTTGACCAATCTTGATGGACCAATGACAAGATCAAGGAGTAAGAAGATGAAGGAAGCTTTGCACAATTTATTGTCAACTCATTGTGAAGCTTTGGAGGCCGAACCATCTCAAGGAGAAGTCTTGTGGAATGTTTCTTCATTAACAATTCATGATCCACCTTGAAGAAGCTTACACAAGTCCGAAATCATGAAGTCCATGAAAGGCGTGCTTTTGGGCTTACAAGAGAATCACGCCATTTTTAGTATTAATTAGTAATTTATTTTATGTTATTTTCAGCCCATAAATGACGTTAATTATTATGTTCTTGGGCTTGGAAATTTCGTTTATAATAAATACTACTTGGCCCAATTATCTTGCATGATAAAGGCAAGTAATAGTTTAGGAAACAAAGGAAGTCAAATTGAATTTGGCCACCTTTAGGCAAATCCTTTTTGGGGAAGGATTTGGGTAGTTAGTTATTAGTTTTCAATTCTAATTTGGAAGTTTCTTAATTATGATTGGGTAGTTTAGAAGTCAAGTTGTACTTTACAACTTTTAGGGTTTTATTTCCTTGTTTACCAAGCAACATGGCCGAAACTTGTTCTATTTAATGGCCATTCTTTGTAACGTTTTTTTTATGGATGATTGAATTTTGAAGAAACCTTTTAGCTTTGCTAAATTATTTGCAGCCTTAAACAAGTTGTGAAAAACGTGATTAATCAATTAGGGTTAGTTGATTATTCATAGGACCGGATTCTTTAAGCTAGGACCTTAAAGAGAACGTATTGTTTCTTGATTTCAAGAGCGAGCCAAACTGAGATCTTTTTAACCATTGATTTACATAGGTTAGATTGAAATCACTTTGTGGTAATGTGTTGGGTTTGATTGATTTACAATCAAATACATCCCATTCGATATCCATCTTTTCTTCTTGTGTTGTTTCCGTGTTTGATCTTACTTGTGATCGTGTTGGTTTCTGAATTTTGGTGCACAACGATCCTAAGTGTGTGGAATTCGTGTGGAGCTGGATTCTCACCCTACTCCATTCGTATCACCCACGCCTTAAGAACCGTTAGTTAACTTATCCGAATACTTTCTGCCAACCCCAAAAGCTACTAAACTTCGCTAATTCGCACGTTACTTTAGTGTTAACTCCCACATTGTTCGTCTTTTAGTGTTTCGATTTAAAAAGTGGACAAATTGCTTAAAAATTATTTTGCGAGTGTTTCGCTTTGTCTTTTAGCAGTTTCCTTATTCAGTTGTGGCAGGTATCATCTAGAGAATGGCTAGATAATCCTAGTTCTTGTTGACTTAGTTAGTAAATGAGTGAGTTAGTTAGCTAGTTAACTAAGCTACAAGGGATCAAAGACTAACAATGACTGGAAGTCATCGCTCTCGATTGACTCAAAAGTGGTCAAAACAAGTGAATTTTGCCAAAAAAAGCGTATGTCATGGGACTATGCCCTATGACTTTGTGGATCTCGTCAAGAGCTTCGAAATGGGGTATGACGGAGGCTATTCTGAACTTAGACAAGAAGAGAAAAAGAAGCTTGGTGGGTCAATGGCATTTTGACTTTCTTTTACAAATTGTTCAACACCAACACGAACAAAGTGAATGGAGTGCATTGAGAATGCTTCTTACATTACCTTTAAGAAATATCTCTAAGTTTGGACGACCTTGGAGCTCAACAAATTGCCTTCCTAAAGATATATAAAAAAGGATCCAACAATGCTGAGAGAAAGGCTGAAAAGACTTGGAAGGATCACACGATCACCAAATAATGGGCTAAAGTCAAACACGCGTTTTTTCCTTGTTTAATAAATCTAGTATTAGTGATTTGGTCATTAAGTTGCTTTGCTTTTTGTTAATATCGTGTTTGGATACTTTAACTTATCCATATACTTTGTGCCAACCCCAAAAGCTAATAAACTTCGCTAATTCGCACGTTACTTTAGTGTTAACTCCTACATTGTTCGTCTTTTAGTGTTTCGGTTTAGAAAGTGGACAAATTGCTTGAAATTTATTTTGTGTGTGTTTCGCTTTATCTTTTAGCAGTTTCCTTATTCAGTTGTGGCGGGTATCATCTAGAGAATGGCTAGATAATCCTAGTTCTTGTTGATTTAGTTAGTAAATGTGTTAGTTAGTTAGCTAGTTAACTAAGCTACAAGGGATCAAAGACTAACAATGACTGGAAGTCGTCCCTCTCGATTGACTCAAAAGTGGTCAAAAACAAGTGAATTTTGGAAAAAAAAAGCGTATGTCATAGGGCTATGCCCTATGACTCTTGTGGATCTCGTCGAGAGCTTCGAAATGGGTTTTACGGAGGCGATTCTGAACTCGGACAAGAAGTGAAAAAGAAGCTTGGTGGGTCAATGGCATTTTGACTTTCTTTTAAATTTGGTCTCCACCAACACGAACAAAGTGAATGGAGTGCATTGAGAATGTTTCTTACATGACCTTTAAGAAAAATCTCTAAGTTTGGTTGACCTTGGAGCTCAACAAATTCCCTTAAGATATATAAAAAAGGATCCAACAATGCTGAGAGAAAGGACTAAAAGACTTGGAAGGATCATCCGATCACCAAATGATGGCCTAAAGTCAAACACGCACTTTTTCCTCTTTTAATAAATCTAGTATTAGAGAGTTGGTCATTAAGTTACTTTACTTTTTTGTTAATGTCGTGTTTGGATAATTTAACCCACGCCTTAAGAACCGTTAGTTAACTTATCCGAATACTTTCTGCCAACCCCAAAAGCTACTAAACTTCGCTAATTCGCACGTTACTTTAGTGTTAACTCCCACATTGTTCGTCTTTTAGTGTTTCGATTTAAAAAGTGGACAAATTGCTTAAAAATTATTTTGCGAGTGTTTCGCTTTGTCTTTTAGCAGTTTCCTTATTCAGTTGTGGCAGGTATCATCTAGAGAATGGCTAGATAATCCTAGTTCTTGTTGACTTAGTTAGTAAATGAGTGAGTTAGTTAGCTAGTTAACTAAGCTACAAGGGATCAAAGACTAACAATGACTGGAAGTCATCGCTCTCGATTGACTCAAAAGTGGTCAAAACAAGTGAATTTTGCCAAAAAAAGCGTATGTCATGGGACTATGCCCTATGACTTTGTGGATCTCGTCAAGAGCTTCGAAATGGGGTATGACGGAGGCTATTCTGAACTTAGACAAGAAGAGAAAAAGAAGCTTGGTGGGTCAATGGCATTTTGACTTTCTTTTACAAATTGTTCAACACCAACACGAACAAAGTGAATGGAGTGCATTGAGAATGCTTCTTACATTACCTTTAAGAAATATCTCTAAGTTTGGACGACCTTGGAGCTCAACAAATTGCCTTCCTAAAGATATATAAAAAAGGATCCAACAATGCTGAGAGAAAGGCTGAAAAGACTTGGAAGGATCACACGATCACCAAATAATGGGCTAAAGTCAAACACGCGTTTTTTCCTTGTTTAATAAATCTAGTATTAGAGATTTGGTCATTAAGTTGCTTTGCTTTTTGTTAATATCGTGTTTGGATACTTTAACTTATCCATATACTTTGTGCCAACCCCAAAAGCTAATAAACTTCGCTAATTCGCACGTTACTTTAGTGTTAACTCCTACATTGTTCGTCTTTTAGTGTTTCGGTTTAGAAAGTGGACAAATTGCTTGAAATTTATTTTGTGTGTGTTTCGCTTTATCTTTTAGCAGTTTCCTTATTCAGTTGTGGCGGGTATCATCTAGAGAATGGCTAGATAATCCTAGTTCTTGTTGATTTAGTTAGTAAATGTGTTAGTTAGTTAGCTAGTTAACTAAGCTACAAGGGATCAAAGACTAACAATGACTGGAAGTCGTCCCTCTCGATTGACTCAAAAGTGGTCAAAAACAAGTGAATTTTGGAAAAAAAAAGCGTATGTCATAGGGCTATGCCCTATGACTCTTGTGGATCTCGTCGAGAGCTTCGAAATGGGTTTTACGGAGGCGATTCTGAACTCGGACAAGAAGTGAAAAAGAAGCTTGGTGGGTCAATGGCATTTTGACTTTCTTTTAAATTTGGTCTCCACCAACACGAACAAAGTGAATGGAGTGCATTGAGAATGTTTCTTACATGACCTTTAAGAAAAATCTCTAAGTTTGGTTGACCTTGGAGCTCAACAAATTCCCTTAAGATATATAAAAAAGGATCCAACAATGCTGAGAGAAAGGACTAAAAGACTTGGAAGGATCATCCGATCACCAAATGATGGCCTAAAGTCAAACACGCACTTTTTCCTCTTTTAATAAATCTAGTATTAGAGAGTTGGTCATTAAGTTACTTTACTTTTTTGTTAATGTCGTGTTTGGATAATTTAACCCACGCCTTAAGAACCGTTAGTTAACTTATCCGAATACTTTCTGCCAACCCCAAAAGCTACTAAACTTCGCTAATTCGCACGTTACTTTAGTGTTAACTCCCACATTGTTCGTCTTTTAGTGTTTCGATTTAAAAAGTGGACAAATTGCTTAAAAATTATTTTGCGAGTGTTTCGCTTTGTCTTTTAGCAGTTTCCTTATTCAGTTGTGGCAGGTATCATCTAGAGAATGGCTAGATAATCCTAGTTCTTGTTGACTTAGTTAGTAAATGAGTGAGTTAGTTAGCTAGTTAACTAAGCTACAAGGGATCAAAGACTAACAATGACTGGAAGTCATCGCTCTCGATTGACTCAAAAGTGGTCAAAACAAGTGAATTTTGCCAAAAAAAGCGTATGTCATGGGACTATGCCCTATGACTTTGTGGATCTCGTCAAGAGCTTCGAAATGGGGTATGACGGAGGCTATTCTGAACTTAGACAAGAAGAGAAAAAGAAGCTTGGTGGGTCAATGGCATTTTGACTTTCTTTTACAAATTGTTCAACACCAACACGAACAAAGTGAATGGAGTGAATTGAGAATGCTTCTTACATTACCTTTAAGAAATATCTCTAAGTTTGGACGACCTTGGAGCTCAACAAATTGCCTTCCTAAAGATATATAAAAAAGGATCCAACAATGCTGAGAGAAAGGCTGAAAAGACTTGGAAGGATCACACGATCACCAAATAATGGGCTAAAGTCAAACACGCGTTTTTTCCTTGTTTAATAAATCTAGTATTAGAGATTTGGTCATTAAGTTGCTTTGCTTTTTGTTAATATCGTGTTTGGATACTTTAACTTATCCATATACTTTGTGCCAACCCCAAAAGCTAATAAACTTCGCTAATTCGCACGTTACTTTAGTGTTAACTCCTACATTGTTCGTCTTTTAGTGTTTCGGTTTAGAAAGTGGACAAATTGCTTGAAATTTATTTTGTGTGTGTTTCGCTTTATCTTTTAGCAGTTTCCTTATTCAGTTGTGGCGGGTATCATCTAGAGAATGGCTAGATAATCCTAGTTCTTGTTGATTTAGTTAGTAAATGTGTTAGTTAGTTAGCTAGTTAACTAAGCTACAAGGGATCAAAGACTAACAATGACTGGAAGTCGTCCCTCTCGATTGACTCAAAAGTGGTAAAAAACAAGTGAATTTTGGAAAAAAAAAGCGTATGTCATAGGGCTATGCCCTATGACTCTTGTGGATCTCGTCGGAAACTTAGCAAAACTTTGGTTTATATATCAATCTTTTGACCATTTAAAAGATAGAACATGTCTCATTTTTATTATGGATGATCTTGCTCGACTGTCAACGACATATTACCGGCTAAAAAGAGGACTTACAACATCATCAACCGCCTCATGAAACGCCGAACGCGACTTGGGTGTCGACCCACAAGATCATACCATAAGAAATTTGAAACCGTTCATTCTTTTAAGAGTCATTAGATTTAACATATAAAATAAGTTTCAACTAAGAAACAACGCCTTATTGTTATCAATATGAATAGATCTAAAACTTCATATTGTGAAGTCAAACTGAATAGATCTAAAACTTCTTGTTGTGAAACCATATGTTCAGATCCAAAGTTACGTTACCATAACTGCTAGTAATCCCCCCCCGAAAGGAGGCTTAGCCTTCCATGGCTTTGATACCAAATTTACACCAGGAATTAAACATTAAAATTAAATAAACAAAAATAAAATAGTAAGGGACTTACTACTTATTTTCTCTAATCTTGAAGCATTTATCTTCAAGCTTTATGTGCAAAACTTGAAAGTAATTTACAACAGGAGGGAAGAACTTGAAAGAACTTCTTAACTCCTTAGCATAAACCTGTAAAATATAAAAACTTAAAGAAGAAAGAAGAAGAGAAGCTTGCTTGAAGAAAAGAAGAGAAAGTTTTGAAACCAAGAAATTTCTATTGCATAAGAACTCTTGATTACAAAAGAGAATTACAAAGAGAGCTAGAGAGCTTTCTTCAAAGATTGAAAGACTTGATTACAAAAGAGAATTACAAAGAGAGCTAGAGAGCTTTCTTCAAAGATTGAAAGATGTAGTCATGAAAAGGTGTCCATTACAACCCATTTTGATTCTATTTATAGACCACCTAAGGACTTTTAAATAAAATACAAAAAAGTAAGGACTAATCACAAAATAAAAAAGTAAAAGACAATAATACAAAAGACAACCATTCAAAAGTGATGTGACATTTTTCTAACTTCACATTTCTTTGTCTCCATGATGTCTCCTACTTGATTGATGTCCCCACTTGCTTGGAATTTTTCTTCCCACTTGATATCATTTCTTTGAATTTTTCTTTTTTGCAACCTTTTGTGAACTGATTTTTCCAGCTTCATCCGATGAAGATTTTCTTGAAGGAGTATTTGCTCTGGATTTTTCTGAACAACTGGAATCCAACAATTTTAATACATAGTCTTTATTTTTATACAGATTATGTATTAATTGTTCGAATTCATTTTTCTCTTTTTCTGTCATTTGCAATTTTTCACCATCAGAATTGGTACTTGAATTTTCATCTGAAGAAATTTGCAAATCCTCTTCTGTTGAAGGTTCATCATCAGTGAATTTGATCAAATTTTTATCAAAAGAGAATCTTGAAATGGATGTTCTTTTTTCTTTTTTCTTTTTTCTTTTCTCATTTTCTTTTTTCTTTTCTATTTTTTCTTTTTCAATTTTTTCCTTTTCTTTTCCTTTTGTCATTTTTTCTTCTTTTTCTTTTTCAGGAGAAGAAACAGCTTTCACTTTTTTCAATTCATTTTGCAATTTTGCAATCAAGTCATTTTTCTCATTTAATTCTTTCTGAGAAAAATTATCAATTTCTTGTGTCACTTTTTCTTTTTCAAGAGAACTTTTTGCATTAACAAGTGACTTCTCAATTTCAATGTAATCTACTTGACATTTTGGCCACCATTTAGTGTATCCAACTCTTGTGAGCTGTAAAATTCCATCAGTATTGTATCCAGTTTCATATTTCCAAGCATATAACCATGGAATTTGAAATTTTATTAAAAAGAGTAAAAATGATTGTTTTGGAAATTTTGAATGCTGAAATTTTTCAGAATAGACATTTTTAAACTGAATAAACAAATTTTTCAATTTTTCAGGTAAGAAAGTTTCTTCTTTTGGTCCATGAATTTTAAACCAATTAAGAAACCAACCTGGAATAATTTTATTGAAATTGGCTTCATCAATACGAATCCACCAAGTATGCTTGTAAGAAGAATTTTGATATAAGTGGACATTGTGAAAACTTTCCACCATATCTGTGTACGTAAATGCATATTCAAAATTGTTATATCTTGAAATAAAATTTTGAGTTTGAATTAGAGAAGAATTCCAGTCAGAACCATAACTGCTAGTAATCCCCCCCCGATGGAAGGCTTAGCCTTCCATGGCTCTGATGTACTAACTGTCAATTTACAAACTAAAGGTTATGATATGAAACCTGGATCTGAAAATATTAATTTGACATATAGACTTTATTATAAATTAATGAATACTATAAGTCCAGGAGCAAGAATAACAGATAATGGGAAAAGTACATTATTAATGGAAACTAATTTAAAAAGATCAAAATTACAAATACCTAGATTAATAAATTGGGATGAAATATCTTTGCCATCAAATTGGGTCTTAGAAAAAATAAGTAGACCAACAATTCCTTTAAAATGTAAGGATGCTCAAATTCATGAAGATAACGAAGGAAATGTAGAAATAATATTTGAAACACATGTTCCTAGAAGAAATTCATACTCCTCATTTCCATACTCTTCTGCATCTAGATCTGATAGGTTTAACTTTGAAGGAATTAAAGAAACAGATAATCAAATTCCAAGACCAATATACACACAAAAATCACAAGATGATATAAGCCTTGGATCAGAAATGAATTTTGAAATAAATACAATTTCTCAAGAAAATAAAATTAATCTAAAAGAAATAAGTAAAATATGTGTTAAAGATTTTAATCTTCCACAATATACACCATTTAGAAATTGGTTTTTTAAAATTTATAATACTAAACAACAAAAACAATTTCAAGATCAGTATTATAATTTTATTAAAGTCACTGGTGTTATAATTTCATTCATATCATGGTTTAATACTGAACAAAAAGCAAAATACATTGATGATCAATATAGTCTAAATGTTCTAGAAGAAGCTCATCAGACTTGGAAATTATCTGATGATAAATTATTAAAAGCAATTCATCCTCCTTCACAGTTAATAAAAATAGAAGCTGCAAATACTTCAACTGAGGCTTATCCTTATATTGATGTTAGTAATGTTGAATTAGCAAAAATAGCCAGACAAAATAATTTTACAAATCTTAATTTAAATACCATTTCTAAACAATTATGTCGTATTGAAGATAAAATTAATCTTCAAACCCCAAAAAATGTTTTTCCTTTAAAAATGTTTTTCCCAAAAAATGTTTTTCTTCAAATCAGAACCAATATTATTTTCAATATTTTCATCTAAATTATTATTAACTATTTCTATTTCAAAATTACAATTTTTATCAATATTTTTAGATTTAATAATTTTAACTTTTGAATTATTATCTTCTATATTATATAATTTATTAATATTTTTAGAACTGTTTTCTTCTATGTCACTTACTTCAATTTTATGTAATTCTTCTTGTTCTATTATTTCATTTTTATTAACAAAAGAACCATTATTATGTTCAATTATTTCAATTTTCTTATCAACATAAAAGAGATTATTATTTTGAATTATATCAATTTCTTTATTTTGAACATAAGAGTAATTCATAATTTCTTCTTTATGTTTTTGCAAAATATAAATTGATTTTAGTAATTTATTATTTGGTAATTTCCAAATTTGATAAGACTTATCTATGATAATTAAACTAGATAATTCATGCACGTAATTTACTCTTTTTTCATTATAAAACCATGCAATAAAAGAAATAATAATTTCATTATTTTTAATAAAATCATAATATTCATTTTGAATATATTTTTGTTGATTAGAATCATGAGTTCTAAAGAACCAAGTTCTAAATAATGTATAATAAGGGAGATTAAAATCTTCAACGCATATTTTACTTATTTCTTTTAAATCTAATTTAATTATTTGTTTATTTTCCATAGAAAAATAAAAAATAATACTATCAGATAATAAAATTGAAACAATTCAAAAGAGCAATTTAAGAAAATTAAAATGAGCTTCGGGTAGGATTACTAACAGAATTTATGGTAGTATACACATAACTTAGTTTCTTTCATATGGAATCACGTATTGAATATCTTAGATTTTCTCCAAACTTGATATCACTTATTGAATATTTTAGATTTCTCCACACTTGATAACTTATTGTGCTAATGAAACTTAGTAAAACTTTGGTTTATATATCAATCTTTTGACCATTTAAAAGATAGAACATGTCTCATTTTTATTATGGATGATCTTGCTCGACTGTCAACGACATATTACCGGCTAAAAAGAGGACTTACAACATCATCAACCGCCTCATGAAACGCCGAACGCGACTTGGGTGTCGACCCACAAGATCATACCATAAGAAATTTGAAACCGTTCATTCTTTTAAGAGTCATTAGATTTAACATATAAAATAAGTTTCAACTAAGAAACAACGCCTTATTGTTATCAATATGAATAGATCTAAAACTTCATATTGTGAAGTCAAACTGAATAGATCTAAAACTTCTTGTTGTGAAACCATATGTTCAGATCCAAAGTTACGTTACCATAACTGCTAGTAATCCCCCCCCGAAAGGAGGCTTAGCCTTCCATGGCTTTGATACCAAATTTACACCAGGAATTAAACATTAAAATTAAATAAACAAAAATAAAATAGTAAGGGACTTACTACTTATTTTCTCTAATCTTGAAGCATTTATCTTCAAGCTTTATGTGCAAAACTTGAAAGTAATTTACAACAGGAGGGAAGAACTTGAAAGAACTTCTTAACTCCTTAGCATAAACCTGTAAAATATAAAACTTAAAGAAGAAAGAAGAAGAGAAGCTTGCTTGAAGAAAAGAAGAGAAAGTTTTGAAACCAAGAAATTTCTATTGCATAAGAACTCTTGATTACAAAAGAGAATTACAAAGAGAGCTAGAGAGCTTTCTTCAAAGATTGAAAGACTTGATTACAAAAGAGAATTACAAAGAGAGCTAGAGAGCTTTCTTCAAAGATTGAAAGATGTAGTCATGAAAAGGTGTCCATTACAACCCATTTTGATTCTATTTATAGACCACCTAAGGACTTTTAAATAAAATACAAAAAAGTAAGGACTAATCACAAAATAAAAAAGTAAAAGACAATAATACAAAAGACAACCATTCAAAAGTGATGTGACATTTTTCTAACTTCACATTTCTTTGTCTCCATGATGTCTCCTACTTGATTGATGTCCCCACTTGCTTGGAATTTTTCTTCCCACTTGATATCATTTCTTTGAATTTTTCTTTTTTGCAACCTTTTGTGAACTGATTTTTCCAGCTTCATCCGATGAAGATTTTCTTGAAGGAGTATTTGCTCTGGATTTTTCTGAACAACTGGAATCCAACAATTTTAATACATAGTCTTTATTTTTATACAGATTATGTATTAATTGTTCGAATTCATTTTTCTCTTTTTCTGTCATTTGCAATTTTTCACCATCAGAATTGGTACTTGAATTTTCATCTGAAGAAATTTGCAAATCCTCTTCTGTTGAAGGTTCATCATCAGTGAATTTGATCAAATTTTTATCAAAAGAGAATCTTGAAATGGATGTTCTTTTTTCTTTTTTTTTTTCTTTTCTCATTTTCTTTTTTCTTTTCTATTTTTTCTTTTTCAATTTTTTCCTTTTCTTTTCCTTTTGTCATTTTTTCTTCTTTTTCTTTTTCAGGAGAAGAAACAGCTTTCACTTTTTTCAATTCATTTTGCAATTTTGCAATCAAGTCATTTTTCTCATTTAATTCTTTCTGAGAAAAATTATCAATTTCTTGTGTCACTTTTTCTTTTTCAAGAGAACTTTTTGCATTAACAAGTGACTTCTCAATTTCAATGTAATCTACTTGACATTTTGGCCACCATTTAGTGTATCCAACTCTTGTGAGCTGTAAAATTCCATCAGTATTGTATCCAGTTTCATATTTCCAAGCATATAACCATGGAATTTGAAATTTTATTAAAAAGAGTAAAAATGATTGTTTTGGAAATTTTGAATGCTGAAATTTTTCAGAATAGACATTTTTAAACTGAATAAACAAATTTTTCAATTTTTCAGGTAAGAAAGTTTCTTCTTTTGGTCCATGAATTTTAAACCAATTAAGAAACCAACCTGGAATAATTTTATTGAAATTGGCTTCATCAATACGAATCCACCAAGTATGCTTGTAAGAAGAATTTTGATATAAGTGGACATTGTGAAAACTTTCCACCATATCTGTGTACGTAAATTGCAATATCAAAGATTGTTATATCTTGAAATAAAATTTGAGTTTGAATTAGAGAAGAATTCCAGTCAGAATAAGATGGTATTTTATGAATATACATCTGAGACAAAGCAATTTCATGTCTTCAGTTGTAGGAAACCAATTTTGGTGACGACTGGTTCTGGGTCTGTCATTTATATCAGTAATTTTGGTAAAATTAAAAAATCAGCATAAGTATGGTTCCAGAGTTTTAGAGGAAGTGGGTCCGCTTAAACTGAAATGAGAATTAGAAGGATTATTGAAATAATTTATGAATAATCCATACAAATCTAATTTTGAGATTTGTTTTCATGAAATGAAAATTGAATGTGCGATTATTCCATTTTAATATAATCATGGTCCTGATTTGAGGATTCATCAAGAAGGACATTTTTGGCTGTGGGTATATGACCCAATGGAACAAGAGAATTATTTTTGGAATTTGATTGATTTAAAGAAGACTGACCTCTCATTTGAGATGACCAGTATAGTGGAGGATATTGGGAATTGTAATGGCTAACATAACCAAAATCCATTTGAGGTCTATGACCTCTTCCACCTCTACCTTGCATTTCCTGCAAAAAAATTTTAAAAAGATTTTAAATAATAATAGCAATTTCTTTTCTAAAATTTTCAAGACGATTCCATAAAAATTGATTTATTATTGGATGTCTTCTAGTTTTATTTATGTGATATGAAATCAACATTTGGTAGTATTGCATTTGATGTAAAAATACTTGTTGTTTTATTGATAAAACATTTACATTTTCTACATGATAAACATGAGGAAATTCAGAATCTTGTCGAACCCTTTCTTTTAATGAATAAATTTTTCTAATTTTCTTAATTGTAGCTGGATTTTCAATATAATCTTTTAACCATTGTAATTTAAAATTTTCTTCCATTCTTTGATTTTTTTTTTTTTTTTTTTTTAAACAAAATATATTTTCTTTCCAAAAGATTGTATAAATCTATAATAAGCTTCGTTATTTGGTGAACCTGATTTTTGTATGAATTTCTTTATTCTTACCATTCTGTAATATTGTACTTGATGAATAAAAATTTGATCCTTTAAGGATTTTGTATTATAATTTCTTATTCTAATTTCTTTTTTAGAAAATTTTTGAAGATAATCTTTTAAATAATTTTCTTTTAAAATTTCAATTTCTTCTTCAGTTTGTTGTTTCATAACCTGCAAAAAATGTTATCCTTGTAAGAATTCTCTAGTAAGAAAATCAGGTAAAGAATTTAATTCACCTTTAATATAAACAATTTTAAAGTCAAATACAGATAAAATAGCTTGCCATCTAGCAAATATTTGTTTAGATGCAATATTTTTTACATCTTTCTGTAAAACTTCTTTTGCAGCACTACAGTCAACTCTAAGTAAAAATTCTTGATTTAATAAAATCATCTTGGAATTTAGAAATACAAAGAACTATACTAGAATTTCTTTTTTAATTGTAGAATAATTTATTTGAGCATTTTTCCATGTTCCCAGAATAATATCTAACTAATTCTTCTTTATTAGTTTGTGGATTCTTTTGTTTTTAAAATTCCTCCATAACCAATATCAGAAGCATCAGTTTCAACATTTTAAACCAATCAGGATTTACTAAACTTAAACATGGTTTAAAAATTTACTTTTTGTTTAATTAATTTTACTGCATTTGTATGAATTTCAGACCATGCAAGAGGATTTTTCTTTAATCTATCATATAAAGGTTTACTATCAATTGCTAAATTTTTATAATATTCACCAATATAATTTAAACTTCCTAAAAATCTTTGTAATTGTTTTTTATCTATTAATTCATCAGGAAATTTATTTGCAAATTCAATACTTCTAGCAATTGGAGTAATTTGACCATTTTCTAATTCATATCCTAAGAATCTAATTTTAGATTGGAATAATTTTAATTTTTTAGCAGAAACAACTAAACCATTTTTAACAACTATTTTAATAAAAATATTCAAATGTTTAAAATGTTGTTCAATATTTTGTGAAAAAATTAAAATATCATCAATATAAACAATTATAAATGAATATGATGAAAAAATATCATTCATTATATGTTGAAATTCAGAAGGAGCATTTTTGAGACCAAAAGGCATTACATTCCATTCATAATGACCAAATGGAACAGTAAATGCAGTTTTATATTTATCTTTTTCAGCAATTTGTATTTGCCAAAATCCAGATTTTAAATCAAATTTAGAATATATCATTGCTCCAAAAGTCCTATTTAATAAATCTTTTTTATTTGGAATTGGATATCTAATCCATTGTAAGACTGTATTTAAGGGTTTATAATTAATAACTAATCTTGGAACACCTCTTTCTATTTCTGAATTTTTATTAACATAAAATGCAGAACAACTCCAAGGAGAGTAACTTTTTCTAATTATTTTCTTTTTTAACAAATCATCAATTTCTTTTTTACAATATTCAACCATTTCTTTATTCATTTGAGATGGTCTTGCTTTTGTTGGTATTTTTTGTTCATCAAAATCTTTTTCATATGGTAATTCAACAATATGTTGTTTTCTTTCCCAAAAAGCATTTGGCAATTCACTACAAATTTTTGTAGTAATTTCTTGCGTAATATTTTTAATTTGATTTTGTAATTTTGGAGATTTTAATTGTTCTTCTATTTTTAAAGATAAAATCTCATTTGAAAGAAAATCAATTTGATTATTTTTTAATTTTATATTTCTTGTAAAGATGACAAATTTAAAGAACAAAGATCTCTAGTTTTTGGAGAAGTAATAAATTTAAATGATAAATCAGAATCAATTTTTGATAATGTTTTACCATCACATTTATATGGATGCATTAAATTTAGGAAAGGAGTTCCCAATATTATATGTTGGTTAATTGTTTTAGCTAAAACAAATGGACAACAAACATAATTATTTTCTTCAGAAAATATACACACATTTGATAATTTATAATTTACTTGTATTTTTCCCCCTTGTGCAGCATTTAATATGACTTGAGTTTTTTCAAAATATTTAGAAGGTATTATTCCTTCTCTAATACAATTTAAATCTGCACCTGAATCTACCATTGCTATTGATTTAATTTTATATTCTTTATTTATTATAAGAGTTGCAAAAATGTAATATTTTTGAGAAGTAATTAAAGTATTTAATTGAGAATTTTGATCAAAATTTTTATCTATTTATTAAGTTCTTTTTCTTCTAAAGTTTTATTTTTTAATATTTTAATTTCTGTTTTTAACTCATTAATTTCTTGTTTTAATATAGGTGAAGTAATTTTATCTTCTTTTAAGGAAGTGTTTACTTTATCTATTTGTTTTATGTTTAAAGAATTATTGTTTTGAAAAGAATTTTCATTAGATGGAAAAGAATAATTTTGTAAGGAATTATTTTGAAAATATATTTCAAAATATTGATTTCTTTTTATAGGATTTTTAATTTCATTAATTAAATTTAACATCATTTTATGATTTTCAGATAATGTAAAAATTTCTAACTGATTTAATTTTCTATTTTTAACAATTTTAGTTTTATTAGTTTCACTTACCTTATCAATATTATTTTCAATATTTTCATCTAAATTATTATTAACTATTTCTATTTCAAAATTACAATTTTTATCAATATTTTTAGATTTAATAATTTTAACTTTTGAATTATTATCTTCTATATTATATAATTTATTAATATTTTTAGAACTGTTTTCTTCTATGTCACTTACTTCAATTTTATGTAATTCTTCTTGTTCTATTATTTCATTTTTATTAACAAAAGAACCATTATTATGTTCAATTATTTCAATTTTCTTATCAACATAAAAGAGATTATTATTTTGAATTATATCAATTTCTTTATTTTGAACATAAGAGTAATTCATAATTTCTTCTTTATGTTTTTGCAAAATATAAATTGATTTTAGTAATTTATTATTTGGTAATTTCCAAATTTGATAAGACTTATCTATGATAATTAAACTAGATAATTCATGCACGTAATTTACTCTTTTTTCATTATAAAACCATGCAATAAAAGAAATAATAATTTCATTATTTTTAATAAAATCATAATATTCATTTTGAATATATTTTTGTTGATTAGAATCATGAGTTCTAAAGAACCAAGTTCTAAATAATGTATAATAAGGGAGATTAAAATCTTCAACGCATATTTTACTTATTTCTTTTAAATCTAATTTAATTATTTGTTTATTTTCCATAGAAAAATAAAAAATAATACTATCAGATAATAAAATTGAAACAATTCAAAAGAGCAATTTAAGAAAATTAAAATGAGCTTCGGGTAGGATTACTAACAGAATTTATGGTAGTATACACATAACTTAGTTTCTTTCATATGGAATCACGTATTGAATATCTTAGATTTTCTCCAAACTTGATATCACTTATTGAATATTTTAGATTTCTCCACACTTGATAACTTATTGTGCTAATGAAACTTAGTAAAACTTTGGTTTATATATCAATCTTTTGACCATTTAAAAGATAGAACATGTCTCATTTTTATTATGGATGATCTTGCTCGACTGTCAACGACATATTACCGGCTAAAAAGAGGACTTACAACATCATCAACCGCCTCATGAAACGCCGAACGCGACTTGGGTGTCGACCCACAAGATCATACCATAAGAAATTTGAAACCGTTCATTCTTTTAAGAGTCATTAGATTTAACATATAAAATAAGTTTCAACTAAGAAACAACGCCTTATTGTTATCAATATGAATAGATCTAAAACTTCATATTGTGAAGTCAAACTGAATAGATCTAAAACTTCTTGTTGTGAAACCATATGTTCAGATCCAAAGTTACGTTACCATAACTGCTAGTAATCCCCCCCCGAAAGGAGGCTTAGCCTTACTATTTTAAATATTTTCATCTAAATTATTATTAACTATTTCTATTTCAAAATTACAATTTTTATCAATATTTTTAGATTTAATAATTTTAACTTTTGAATTAGTTTCCATTAATAATGTACTTTTCCCATTATCTGTTATTCTTGCTCCTGGACTTATAGTATTCATTAATTTATAATAAAGTCTATATGTCAAATTAATATTTTCAGATCCAGGTTTCATATCATAACCTTTAGTTTGTAAATTGACAGTTAGTACATCATATAAATTTCTATCAGTTAAAGATACAGAAAAATTGGATATGTATTAAAATAAATTGGACCATTGCAAAGACTAGACTCAATTAAGCCTAATAAAGAATCATGAAATTTATTATGCCTACAATCTCTTAAAGCAACTAAAATTGTAGTTTCTAATCCTTGTCTATTTAAAGGTTGTACAGCAATTTGTATAAGACCAATATGTAAATAATTATATCCTTGTTGTCTAATTTGAGACAAATAATCTAAATCTAGTAAATGTATTTCTTCAAATTGATTTTGTATAGAAATTGTTTTTTCTACATTTTTTATGGCTCTTTTAGTTTTTTGATCAAAAGTTCCATATTTATAAATTTTGAAAATCTAAGATATTCAATACGTGATTCCATATGAAAGAAACTAAGTTATGTGTATATTACCATAAATTCTGTTAGTAATCCTACCCGAAGCTCTTATCAATTATTATGACATCTATATTATCTAGAAGTAATTCTACTGCTTCATCTTCAAATAAAAATACTAAAAATTCTGAATTAGTTGAATTTTCTGAAATTGAACAAAAAATACAAAATTGGCATATTCCAAAAATTGAACATAAAAAAATTTATAAATATGGAACTTTTGATCAAAAAACTAAAAGAGCCATAAAAAATGTAGAAAAAACAATTTCTATACAAAATCAATTTGAAGAAATACATTTACTAGATTTAGATTATTTGTCTCAAATTAGACAACAAGGATATAATTATTTACATATTGGTCTTATACAAATTGCTGTACAACCTTTAAATAGACAAGGATTAGAAACTACAATTTTAGTTGCTTTAAGAGATTGTAGGCATAATAAATTTCATGATTCTTTATTTGAAATTATAACTATATTATCTAGAAGTAATTAAATTAGTCCCTTACTATTTTATTTTTGTTCAATACGACATAATTGTTTGGACTTCTACAATTTTAGAAGTAATTAAATTACTTCCCGAAGCTCTTATCAATTATTATGACATCTATATTATCTAGAAGTAATTAAATTATAACTATTTCTATTAATTAAATGAGACATGTTCTATCTTTTAAATGGTCAAAAGATTGATATATAAACCAAAGTTTTGCTAAGTTTCATTAGCACAATAAGTTATCAAGTGTGGAGAAATCTAAAATATTCAATAAGTGATATCAAGTTTGGAGAAAATCTAAGATATTCAATACGTGATTCCATATGAAAGAAACTAAGTTATGTGTATATTACCATAAATTCTGTTAGTAATCCTACCCGAAGCTCTTATCAATTATTATGACATCTATATTATCTAGAAGTAATTCTACTGCTTCATCTTCAAATAAAAATACTAAAAATTCTGAATTAGTTGAATTTTCTGAAATTGAACAAAAAATACAAAATTGGCATATTCCAAAAATTGAACATAAAAAAATTTATAAATATGGAACTTTTGATCAAAAAACTAAAAGAGCCATAAAAAATGTAGAAAAAACAATTTCTATACAAAATCAATTTGAAGAAATACATTTACTAGATTTAGATTATTTGTCTCAAATTAGACAACAAGGATATAATTATTTACATATTGGTCTTATACAAATTGCTGTACAAAATTGTTACACCAGGAATTAAACATTAAAATTAAATAAACAAAAATAAAATAGTAAGGGACTTACTACTTAAATTTACACCAGGAATTAAACATTAAAATTAAATAAACAAAAATAAAATAGTAAGGGACTTACTACTTATTTTCTCTAATCTTGAAGCATTTATCTTCAAGCTTTATGTGCAAAACTTGAAAGTAATTTACAACAGGAGGGAAGAACTTGAAAGAACTTCTTAACTCCTTAGCATAAACCTGTAAAATATAAAAACTTAAAGAAGAAAGAAGAAGAGAAGCTTGCTTGAAGAAAAGAAGAGAAAGTTTTGAAACCAAGAAATTTCTATTGCATAAGAACTCTTGATTACAAAAGAGAATTACAAAGAGAGCTAGAGAGCTTTCTTCAAAGATTGAAAGACTTGATTACAAAAGAGAATTACAAAGAGAGCTAGAGAGCTTTCTTCAAAGATTGAAAGATGTAGTCATGAAAAGGTGTCCATTATAACCCATTTTGATTCTATTTATAGACCATCTAAGGACTTTTAAATAAAATACAAAAAAGTAAGGACTAATCACAAAATAAAAAAGTAAAAGACAATAATACAAAAGACAACCATTCAAAAGTGATGTGACATTTTTCTAACTCCACTTTATCCTTTACTTGTCTTTATCTTCCACTTGTCTTGATATTTCTTGTAATTTTCCTTGCAAAGTCTTCCACTTGTCTTCATATTTCTTTTCAGTTTTTTGATTTCTTCTTTCTTGCAGATCTTCTTATCGGCATTTTATCATCTTCAATTTCTTCAGATGAGAATGTCTTTTGAGTAGATACTGGAGATACTGCTCTGGATTTATCAGAATTAGAATCTAAAACTTTTAATACATAATCTTTATTTTTATAAAGATTATATATTAATTGTTCAAAGTTATATTTTTCCTTTTCTGTCATCTCAGGATAAGGATCATGATTTTGATATACAGATGTATCAAATTCTTCTTCATCATTAAGATTTATTAAATCCTCATTTGATATATAAGATGTTGAGGCATTTATTTTTTCTTTTCCTTTTCTATTTTTCTCTTTTTCAATTTTTTCTTTTTCAATTTTTTCTTTTTCAACTTTTTCCTTTTCTTTTCTTTGCTAATTTTTCCTCTTTCTCCTTAAGTGGAGTAGAGACAGCAAAAATTCTATCAATTTCTTTTTTCATTTTTTCAATCATTTCTTTTTCTTATTTTCAACAAAATTGTCTCTTTTGAAAGGAGATACATTGAAAGAAACATCTAATAATTTTCCTTTTGCTAGAAGAACATCTTCTTGTGCCAAGATTTTTTGAATTGAATCATAATCAACTTGACACTTTGGCCACCATTTTGTGTATAATATTCTTCTAAGCTGTGGAATGCCATCAATTGCATATCCTACTTCATATTTCCATGCAAATAACCATGGTATTTGGAATTTTATTAAGAATAATAGAAAGGATTCTCCAAAGATTTCAGGATTTTGGAATTTTGAGGAATAAATATATTGGAATTGGCTAAAAAATGGTTGTAATTTTTCAGGTAAAAAATTTTCTTGTTTTGGTCCCATATTTTTGAACCATTCAATAAACCAATTTGGTATGGGTTTTTCAAAAATGGAATCATCAATGCGTATCCACCAAGTGTGTCTACACAAGGAATTTTGATATAAGAATACTTTGGAGAAACTATCCACCATATCATAATAGGTAAATTGATATTCAATTTTATTGTAATTTGAAATGAATTTTAAGGCTTGGGTAGATGGTATTTTCCAATCTGAAAATGAAGGAATTTGGTGGATATATATTTGAGAAAGGGCTATTTCACTATCCTCATAAGTAGGAGACCATTCTTGAGGATGATTTGTTTTTGGTTTGTCTTTAACATCTGCAAATTTTGTGAAATTTAAAAAATCTGCATATGTATGACGGGTTTTAAGGGTAAAGGTCCTTTTAAACCAAATTGAGAACTAGAAGGATGATTAAAATATTTATTTGCTACATCATAAGGATCTAATTTAAGATCACTTGTAGATATAGTTAAAGCATGTACTTGTACTCCATTTGGAATGTAATCATAATCCTGATTTGAGGATGTTCCTTCTAAAATATTTCTTTTAACATTGGGATTAAAACATATAGAAGGTGTAGTAATTTTCTGACTACGGAAATTTTGTCCTCTCATTTGAGATGACCATTGAGAAGAGGAATTAGGAAGTCTATTTTGACTTATTTGATTTATATTGTAACCAAATTTATTTTGGGATTGACGGCCTCTGCCTCTCATTTCCTGCAAAAAAGAAAATATTATTGTAGAGAACCAAATCTTTTCCTCCTTTATCATAACTAAAACCTGCAAAAAACAATATTGTGAGATTTTAAGACAAATTAAAGTAAATATTTTAAAGATCTCTAATTTTAGGAAGAGTTACAAATTGAAATGATAAATTAGAATTTATTTTTGATAATTTTTTACCATCACATTGATAAGGATGCATTAAATTTAAAAAAGGATTTCCTAATATTACATGTTGACCAATTGCATTAGTTATTACAAATGGAGAACAAATGTAATTATTTTCTTCAGAAAATATGCAAACATCTGATATTTTATATTTTATATTTATTTGTGTACCTTGTGCTGCATGTAATTCTACATGAGTATTTTCAAAATATTTTGAAGGAATTAATCCTTCTTTTATACAATTTAAATCTGCACCTGAATCAACCATTGCAATTGTTTGAATTTTATATTCTCTATTTATTATTAATGTAATAGAAATATAATATTTATGAGAAGTGACTAAGGTATTTATTTGAAGAAAATTATTTTGTTCAGAAATTTCTTCTATTTGTTCTTCATTCTGTGTATTTAATATATTTGTTAAATTTAATTCTTCTAAAATTAAAATTCTTTCTTTTAATTTTTGAATTTCTATTTTTAATTCATTAACTTCTTCTTTTAAAATTGGTAAAGTAATTTGTTTAGGATTTTGATTTTGTAAATGATCTATTACATCTTGCATTGTAAATGAAGTATTTATTCTATCTAATTTTCTTTTTATTTGAGAATTTTCATAAGAAGTAGATGGAGAATGATTTAAAGAATTTTTATTGTCTTCTTCTAATTGTAAATATTTTTCTAAATATTGTCTTTTTCTTATTGGATCTTGAATTTCTTCAACTAAATCAAGCATCATTTTATGCTTTTCAGATAATGTGAATATTCCTATTTCATTTAATCCATTAGCTTCAATTATTGCTTTGTAATAATCTGATTTCGAATTACAATTTTCACAATTTTCATCAGTATCATCTGAACTTATATTATTTATTTCTACAGATTCTTCACTATCTGATGAATCGGTTTTGTAAATTTTATTTTCTATTGTTTGTATTAAATATTCTTTTAATTCTTTATCTAAATTTATATCTTCTAATTTTTCCAAAAGAATTTCATTAATATTTGTCCTAGAAGTACATTTATTAGCATAATGTCCTTTTTTACCACATTTTCTACATGTTATATTTTCTTCTATCCATTTCTTTCTAGATTTTTTCTTTCTTTTAATTCTTTCTTCAGAATTTTCAGATCTTTCAGATGATCTCTCATATTTTTTATGTTTTTTCTTTAATTTTTTTTCTATTTTCTAAGAGGTGATTTTAATTCATGTGGATTATAAGCAAATTGATGACAAAAATCTCCTAATTCTGCTTTTTGAGTTTCTCTTTTTATTTGTGCTTTTAATTTTATCATTGCATAATTTTAACCTTCTTCAGTACATACACTGATTAATTCTCCATAAGTAATTTGAGAAAATGGGATATTTATTCCATCAAAACAATTTCTTAGATTTCCTCTAACTTTTTCAGCAAATAATTTTGGTAAACCAGAAAGAAATTTTTCTTTCCAAAAATCTGCTTGAGAATCAGATCTTGAGTATAATTTTGACAAGAAAACATCTTTATACCATCTAAAATGAGATAGTGTAGGACATTTTAAATTCATTAGTAATTCTTTATGAGAATTTGTTAAGTAATTATTTCCAACAAAATGTTTAATTATTGCACATACAAGATTAAATGCAGCATCTGGAATATTAGTTGTAACAGTTATTTCTTGTGGTTGATTATTTTCTGGTTTTGGAAATATGGGTGTGGTTGTAGTTATTTGTTTAGTAGCTTTTATAATTTCACCTCTTTGATTTTCATTTAGATAATGATCCCACCAACCCCGTAATTGTCCAGTAAAACCTTGAGTACAAGCTCTTACAGCTTGTTCTTCAGTAATATTTTCCATTTTTAAAATATTAATATACATTGATATTTTATGACACATATTAGCAATTTGATAAGGTGTAAACCCATCAAGATTCCATTCATATATAGCATTATTTTGATAACAATTTTGCCAATCACCATGTTCTTCAATTAAAAGATCTTGAGGAGTTGGTCTAGGATAATAAAATTGAGTTTGTGGATATTTTGGTCTAAATTTTGAGTTAGGTTTTTTTATTTTATTTATTTCCAATTGATTTGAATCTTCATCTATGTATAAATTATTAAACATTTCTTCTAATTGATCTATTTGTAAATTATTATTAATCATTTCTTCTTTTTCAGAACTTAATACATTGAGTCTTAATTTATTAAATTCTGAATTTAATTTTTCTAATTTTTCTTTAGTAAAACCTGAAGGTAAAGACTTTAACATATTTAAAGGTAAATCAGGCATAGGTTTAAATGAAAATGGTTGAGTTTTACTAGACCCTAATTTTATATTTTCTAAAGGAAAAACATTTTTTGGGGTTTGAAGATTAATTTTATCTTCAATACGACATAATTGTTTAGAAATGGTATTTAAATTAAGATTTGTAAAATTATTTTGTCTGGCTATTTTTGCTAATTCAACATTACTAACATCAATATAAGGACAAGCCTCAGTTGAAGTATTTGCAGCTTCTATTTTTATTAACTGTGAAGGAGGATGAATTGCTTTTAATAATTTATCATCAGATAATTTCCAAGTCTGATGAGCTTCTTCTAGAACATTTAGACTATATTGATCATCAATGTATTTTGCTTTTTGTTCAGTATTAAACCATGATATGAATGAAATTATAACACCAGTGACTTTAATAAAATTATAATACTGATCTTGAAATTGTTTTTGTTGTTTAGTATTATAAATTTTAAAAAACCAATTTCTAAATGGTGTATATTGTGGAAGATTAAAATCTTTAACACATATTTTACTTATTTCTTTTAGATTAATTTTATTTTCTTGAGAAATTGTATTTATTTCAAAATTCATTTCTGATCCAAGGCTTATATCATCTTGTGATTTTTGTGTGTATATTGGTCTTGGAATTTGATTATCTGTTTCTTTAATTCCTTCAAAGTTAAACCTATCAGATCTAGATGCAGAAGAGTATGGAAATGAGGAGTATTGGAATTTCTTCTAGGAACATAGTGTTTCAAATATTATTTCTACATTTCCTTCGTTATCTTCATGAATTTGAGCATCCTTAGATTTTTAAAGGAATTGTTGCGTTCTACTTATGTTTTTCTAAGACCCAATTTGATGGGCAAAGATATTTCATCCCAATTTATTAATCTAGGTATTTGTAATTTTGATCTTTTTTAAATTAGTTCCATTAATAAATGTACTTTTCCCAATTATCTGTTTTACCTATGCATGCCTAGGACTGTATAGTATTCATTAATTTAAATAAAGTACAACTTATATGTCTAAAATTAATATTTTCAGAACCTCCAGGTTTCATATCATAACCTTAGTTTGTAAATTGACAGTTTTAGTACAGGTCATAGTAAATTTCTATCAGTTGAAAGATACAGAAAAATTTTGATATGTATTAAAATCAATTGGATCCATTGCAAAGACTAAGGACTGCAAATAATAAAGAACCTAATAAAAGATCAAATGAAAATTAATTATTGCCTACAACTCTTAAAGCAACTAAAATTGTAGTTTCTAATCCTTGTCTATTTAAAGGTTGTTACAGCAATTTGTATAAGACCAATTATGTAAATAATTTATATCCTTGTTGTCTAATTTGAGACAAATAATCTAAATCTAGTAAAAATGTATTTCTTCAAATTGGATTTTTGTATAGAAATTGTTTTTTCTACATTTTTTATGGCTCTTTTAGTTTTTGATCAAAAGTTCCATATTTATAAATTTTTTATGTTCAATTTTGGAATATTGCCAATTTTGTATTTTTTTGTTCAATTTTCAGAAAATTCAACTATTCAGAATTTTTAGTATTTTTATTTGAAGATGAAGCAGTAGAATTACTTCTAGATAAATATAGATGTCATAAATAATTGATAAGAGCTTCGGGTAGGATTACTAACAGAATTTATGGTAAATACACATAACTAGTTTCTTTCATATGGAATCACGTATTGAATATCTTAGATTTTCTCCAAAACTTGGATCAGCACTTATTGAATATTTTAGATTTCTCCACACTTTGGATAACTTATTGTGCTAATGAAACTTAGCAAAACTTTGTTATATATCAATCTTTTGACCATTTAAAAGATAGAACCATGTCTCATTTTTATTATAGGATGATCATTGCTCGACTGGTCAAAGACATATTACCGGCTAAAAAGAGGACTTACAACATCATCAACCGCCTCATGAAACGCCGAACGCGACTTGGGTGTCGACCCACAAGATCATACCATAAGAAATTTGAAACCGTTCATTCTTTTAAGAGTCATTAGATTTAACATATAAAATAAGTTTCAACTAAGAAACAACGCCTTATTGTTATCAATATGAATAGATCTAAAACTTCATATTGTGAAGTCAAACTGAATAGATCTAAAACTTCTTGTTGTGAAACCATATGTTCAGATCCAAAGTTACGTTACCATAACTGCTAGTAATCCCCCCCCGAAAGGAGGCTTAGCCTTCCATGGCTCTGATACCAAATTTTAAGGCTTGGGTAGATGGTATTTTCCAATCTGAAAATGAAGGAATTTGGTGGATATATATTTGAGAAAGGGCTATTTCACTATCCTCATAAGTAGGAGACCATTCTTGAGGATGATTTGTTTTTGGTTTGTCTTTAACATCTGCAAATTTTGTGAAATTTAAAAAATCTGCATATGTATGACGGGTTTTTAAGGGTAAAGGTCCTTTTAAACCAAATTGAGAACTAGAAGGATGATTAAAATATTTATTTGCTACATCATAAGGATCTAATTTAAGATCACTTGTAGATATAGTTAAAGCATGTACTTGTACTCCATTTGGAATGTAATCATAATCCTGATTTGAGGATGTTCCTTCTAAAATATTTCTTTTAACATTGGGATTAAAACATATAGAAGGTGTAGTAATTTTCTGACTACGGAAATTTTGTCCTCTCATTTGAGATGACCATTGAGAAGAGGAATTAGGAAGTCTATTTTGACTTATTTGATTTATATTGTAACCAAATTTATTTTGGGATTGACGGCCTCTGCCTCTCATTTCCTGCAAAAAAGAAAATATTATTGTAGAGAACCAAATCTTTTCCTCATAGAATTAAACATTAAAATTAAATAAACAAAAATAAAATAGTAAGGGACTTACTACTTATTTTCTCTAATCTTGAAGCATTTATCTTCAAGCTTTATGTGCAAAACTTGAAAGTAATTTACAACAGGAGGGAAGAACTTGAAAGAACTTCTTAACTCCTTAGCATAAACCTGTAAAATATAAAAACTTAAAGAAGAAAGAAGAAGAGAAGCTTGCTTGAAGAAAAGAAGAGAAAGTTTTGAAACCAAGAAATTTCTATTGCATAAGAACTCTTGATTACAAAAGAGAATTACAAAGAGAGCTAGAGAGCTTTCTTCAAAGATTGAAAGACTTGATTACAAAAGAGAATTACAAAGAGAGCTAGAGAGCTTTCTTCAAAGATTGAAAGATGTAGTCATGAAAAGGTGTCCATTACAACCCATTTTGATTCTATTTATAGACCACCTAAGGACTTTTAAATAAAATACAAAAAAGTAAGGACTAATCACAAAATAAAAAAGTAAAAGACAATAATACAAAAGACAACCATTCAAAAGTGATGTGACATTTTTCTAACTTCACATTTCTTTGTCTCCATGATGTCTCCTACTTGATTGATGTCCCCACTTGCTTGGAATTTTCTTCCCACTTGATATCATTTCTTTGAATTTTTCTTTTTTGCAACCTTTTGTGAACTGATTTTTCCAGCTTCATCCGATGAAGATTTTCTTGAAGGAGTATTTGCTCTGGATTTTTCTGAACAACTGGAATCCAACAATTTTAATACATAGTCTTTATTTTTATACAGATTATGTATTAATTGTTCGAATTCATTTTTCTCTTTTTCTGTCATTTGCAATTTTTCACCATCAGAATTGGTACTTGAATTTTCATCTGAAGAAATTTGCAAATCCTCTTCTGTTGAAGGTTCATCATCAGTGAATTTGATCAAATTTTTATCAAAAGAGAATCTTGAAATGGATGTTCTTTTTTCTTTTTTCTTTTTTCTTTTCTCATTTTCTTTTTTCTTTCTATTTTTTCTTTTTCAATTTTTTCCTTTTCTTTTCCTTTTGTCATTTTTTCTTCTTTTTCTTTTTCAGGAGAAGAAACAGCTTTCACTTTTTTCAATTCATTTTGCAATTTTGCAATCAAGTCATTTTTCTCATTTAATTCTTTCTGAGAAAAATTATCAATTTCTTGTGTCACTTTTTCTTTTTCAAGAGAACTTTTTGCATTAACAAGTGACTTCTCAATTTCAATGTAATCTACTTGACATTTTGGCCACCATTTAGTGTATCCAACTCTTGTGAGCTGTAAAATTCCATCAGTATTGTATCCAGTTTCATATTTCCAAGCATATAACCATGGAATTTGAAATTTTATTAAAAAGAGTAAAAATGATTGTTTTGGAAATTTTGAATGCTGAAATTTTTCAGAATAGACATTTTTAAACTGAATAAACAAATTTTTCAATTTTTCAGGTAAGAAAGTTTCTTCTTTTGGTCCATTGAATTTTAAACCAATTAAGAAACCAAACCTGGAATAATTTTATTGAAATTGGCTTCATCAATACGAATCCACCAAGTATGCTGTACGAAGAATTTTGATATAAGTGGACATTGTGAAAACTTTCCACCATATCTGTGTACGTAAATGCATATTCAAAATTGTTATATCTTGAAATAAAATTTTGAGTTTGAATTAGAGAAGAATTCCAGTCAGAATAAGATGGTATTTTATGAAATATACATCTGAGACCAAAGCAATTTCATTGTCTTCAGTTGTAGGGAAACCAATTTTGGTGACGACTGGTTCTGGGTCTGTCATTTATATCAGCAATTTTGGTAAAATTTAAAAAATCAGCATAAGTATGCCGAGTTTTCAGAGGAAGTGGTCCTCTTAAAACTGAAATGAGAATTAGAAGGATTATTGAAATATTTATGAATAATCGCATACAAATCTAATTTGAGATCTGTTTCAGAAATGAAAATTGAATGTGCGATTATTCCATTTTTAATTAATCATGGTCCTGATTTGAGGATTCATCAAGAAGGACATTTTGGCTGTGGGTATATGACCCAATGGAACAAGAGAATTATTTTTGGAATTTGATTGATTTAAAGAGACTGACCTCTCATTTGAGATGACCAGTATAGTGGAGGATATGGGAATTGTAATGGCTAACATAACCAAAATCCATTTGAGGTCTATGACCTCTTCCACCTCTACCTTGCATTTCCTGCAAAAAAATTTTAAAAAGATTTTAAATAATAATAGCAATTTCTTTTCTAAAATTTTCAAGACGATTCCATAAAAATTGATTTATTATTGATGTCTTCTAGTTTTATTTATGTTGATATGAAATCAACATTTGGTAGTATGCATTTGATGTAAAAATCACTTGTTTGTTTTATTGATAAAAACATTTACATTTTCTACATGATAAACATGAGGAAATTTCAGAATTCTTGTCGAACCCTTTTCTTTTAATGAATAAATTTTTCTAATTTTCTTAATTGTAGCTGGATTTTCAATATAATCTTTTAACCATTGTAATTTAAAATTTTCTTCCATTCTTTGATTTTTTTTTTTTTTTTTTTAAACAAAATATATTTTCTTTCCAAAAGATTGTATAAATCTATAATAAGCTTCGTTATTTGGTGAACCTGATTTTTGTATGAATTTCTTTATTCTTACCATTCTGTAATATTGTACTTGATGAATAAAAATTTGATCCTTTAAGGATTTTGTATTATAATTTCTTATTCTAATTTCTTTTTTAGAAAATTTTTGAAGATAATCTTTTAAATAATTTTCTTTTAAAATTTCAATTTCTTCTTCAGTTTGTTGTTTCATAACCTGCAAAAAATGTTATCCTTGTAAGAATTCTCTAGTAAGAAAATCAGGTAAAGAATTTAATTCACCTTTAATATAAACAATTTTAAAGTCAAATACAGATAAAATAGCTTGCCATCTAGCAAATATTTGTTTAGATGCAATATTTTTTACATCTTTCTGTAAAACTTCTTTTGCAGCACTACAGTCAACTCTAAGTAAAAATTCTTGATTTAATAAATCATCTTGGAATTTAGAAATACAAAGAACTATACTAAGAATTTCTTTTTTAATTGTAGAATAATTTATTTGAGCATTTTTCCATGTTCCAGAATAATATCTAACTAATTCTTCTTTATTAGTTTGTGGATTCTTTTGTTTTAAAATTCCTCCATAACCAATATCAGAAGCATCAGTTTCAACAATTTTAAACCAATCAGGATTTACTAAACTTAAACATGGTAAAAATTTTACTTTTTGTTTAATTAATTTTACTGCATTTGTATGAATTTCAGACCATGCAAGAGGATTTTTCTTTAATCTATCATATAAAGGTTTACTATCAATTGCTAAATTTTTATAATATTCACCAATATAATTTAAACTTCCTAAAAATCTTTGTAATTGTTTTTTATCTATTAATTCATCAGGAAATTTATTTGCAAATTCAATACTTCTAGCAATTGGAGTAATTTGACCATTTTCTAATTCATATCCTAAGAATCTAATTTTAGATTGGAATAATTTTAATTTTTTAGCAGAAACAACTAAACCATTTTTAACAACTATTTTAATAAAAATATTCAAATGTTTAAAATGTTGTTCAATATTTTGTGAAAAAATTAAAATATCATCAATATAAACAATTATAAATGAATATGATGAAAAAAATATCATTCATTATATGTTGAAATTCAGAAGGAGCATTTTTGAGACCAAAAGGCATTACATTCCATTCATAATGACCAAATGGAACAGTAAATGCAGTTTTATATTTATCTTTTTCAGCAATTTGTATTTGCCAAAATCCAGATTTTAAATCAAATTTAGAATATATCATTGCTCCAAAAGTCCTATTTAATAAATCTTTTTTATTTGGAATTGGATATCTAATCCATTGTAAGACTGTATTTAAGGGTTTATAATTAATAACTAATCTTGGAACACCTCTTTCTATTTCTGAATTTTTATTAACATAAAATGCAGAACAACTCCAAGGAGAGTAACTTTTTCTAATTATTTTCTTTTTTAACAAATCATCAATTTCTTTTTTACAATATTCAACCATTTCTTTATTCATTTGAGATGGTCTTGCTTTTGTTGGTATTTTTTGTTCATCAAAATCTTTTTCATATGGTAATTCAACAATATGTTGTTTTCTTTCCCAAAAAGCATTTGGCAATTCACTACAAATTTTTGTAGTAATTTCTTGCGTAATATTTTTAATTTGATTTTGTAATTTTGGAGATTTTAATTGTTCTTCTATTTTTAAAGATAAAATCTCATTTGAAAGAAAATCAATTTGATTATTTTTTAATTTTATATTTTCTTGTAAAGATGACAAATTTAAAGAACAAAGATCTCTAGTTTTTGGAGAAGTAATAAATTTAAATGATAAATCAGAATCAATTTTTGATAATGTTTTACCATCACATTTATATGGATGCATTAAATTTAGGAAAGGAGTTCCCAATATTATATGTTGGTTAATTGTTTTAGCTAAAACAAATGGACAACAAACATAATTATTTTCTTCAGAAAATATACACACATTTGATAATTTATAATTTACTTGTATTTTTCCCCCTTGTGCAGCATTTAATATGACTTGAGTTTTTTCAAAATATTTAGAAGGTATTATTCCTTCTCTAATACAATTTAAATCTGCACCTGAATCTACCATTGCTATTGATTTAATTTTATATTCTTTATTTATTATAAGAGTTGCAAAAATGTAATATTTTTGAGAAGTAATTAAAGTATTTAATTGAGAATTTTGATCAAAATTTTTATCTATTTTATTAAGTTCTTTTTCTTCTAAAGTTTTATTTTTTAATATTTTAATTTCTGTTTTTAACTCATTAATTTCTTGTTTTAATATAGGTGAAGTAATTTTATCTTCTTTTAAGGAAGTGTTTACTTTATCTATTTGTTTTATGTTTAAAGAATTATTGTTTTGAAAAGAATTTTCATTAGATGGAAAAGAATAATTTTGTAAGGAATTATTTTGAAAATATATTTCAAAATATTGATTTCTTTTTATAGGATTTTTAATTTCATTAATTAAATTTAACATCATTTTATGATTTTCAGATAATGTAAAAATTTCTAACTGATTTAATTTTCTATTTTTAACAATTTTAGTTTTATTAGTTTCACTTACCTTATCAATATTATTTTCAATATTTTCATCTAAATTATTATTAACTATTTCTATTTCAAAATTACAATTTTTATCAATATTTTTAGATTTAATAATTTTAACTTTTGAATTATTATCTTCTATATTATATAATTTATTAATATTTTTAGAACTGTTTTCTTCTATGTCACTTACTTCAATTTTATGTAATTCTTCTTGTTCTATTATTTCATTTTTATTAACAAAAGAACCATTATTATGTTCAATTATTTCAATTTTCTTATCAACATAAAAGAGATTATTATTTTGAATTATATCAATTTCTTTATTTTGAACATAAGAGTAATTCATAATTTCTTCTTTATGTTTTTGCAAAATATAAATTGATTTTAGTAATTTATTATTTGGTAATTTCCAAATTTGATAAGACTTATCTATGATAATTAAACTAGATAATTCATGCACGTAATTTACTCTTTTTTCATTATAAAACCATGCAATAAAAGAAATAATAATTTCATTATTTTTAATAAAATCATAATATTCATTTTGAATATATTTTTGTTGATTAGAATCATGAGTTCTAAAGAACCAAGTTCTAAATAATGTATAATAAGGGAGATTAAAATCTTCAACGCATATTTTACTTATTTCTTTTAAATCTAATTTAATTATTTGTTTATTTTCCATAGAAAAATAAAAAATAATACTATCAGATAATAAAATTGAAACAATTCAAAAGAGCAATTTAAGAAAATTAAAATGAGCTTCGGGTAGGATTACTAACAGAATTTATGGTAGTATACACATAACTTAGTTTCTTTCATATGGAATCACGTATTGAATATCTTAGATTTTCTCCAAACTTGATATCACTTATTGAATATTTTAGATTTCTCCACACTTGATAACTTATTGTGCTAATGAAACTTAGTAAAACTTTGGTTTATATATCAATCTTTTGACCATTTAAAAGATAGAACATGTCTCATTTTTATTATGGATGATCTTGCTCGACTGTCAACGACATATTACCGGCTAAAAAGAGGACTTACAACATCATCAACCGCCTCATGAAACGCCGAACGCGACTTGGGTGTCGACCCACAAGATCATACCATAAGAAATTTGAAACCGTTCATTCTTTTAAGAGTCATTAGATTTAACATATAAAATAAGTTTCAACTAAGAAACAACGCCTTATTGTTATCAATATGAATAGATCTAAAACTTCATATTGTGAAGTCAAACTGAATAGATCTAAAACTTCTTGTTGTGAAACCATATGTTCAGATCCAAAGTTACGTTACCATAACTGCTAGTAATCCCCCCCCGAAAGGAGGCTTAGCCTTACTATTTTAAATATTTTCATCTAAATTATTATTAACTATTTCTATTTCAAAATTACAATTTTTATCAATATTTTTAGATTTAATAATTTTAACTTTTGAATTAGTTTCCATTAATAATGTACTTTTCCCATTATCTGTTATTCTTGCTCCTGGACTTATAGTATTCATTAATTTATAATAAAGTCTATATGTCAAATTAATATTTTCAGATCCAGGTTTCATATCATAACCTTTAGTTTGTAAATTGACAGTTAGTACATCATATAAATTTCTATCAGTTAAAGATACAGAAAAATTTGGATATGTATTAAAATAAATTGGACCATTGCAAAGACTAGACTCAATTAAGCCTAATAAAGAATCATGAAATTTATTATGCCTACAATCTCTTAAAGCAACTAAAATTGTAGTTTCTAATCCTTGTCTATTTAAAGGTTGTACAGCAATTTGTATAAGACCAATATGTAAATAATTATATCCTTGTTGTCTAATTTGAGACAAATAATCTAAATCTAGTAAATGTATTTCTTCAAATTGATTTTGTATAGAAATTGTTTTTTCTACATTTTTTATGGCTCTTTTAGTTTTTTGATCAAAAGTTCCATATTTATAAATTTTGAAAATCTAAGATATTCAATACGTGATTCCATATGAAAGAAACTAAGTTATGTGTATATTACCATAAATTCTGTTAGTAATCCTACCCGAAGCTCTTATCAATTATTATGACATCTATATTATCTAGAAGTAATTCTACTGCTTCATCTTCAAATAAAAATACTAAAAATTCTGAATTAGTTGAATTTTCTGAAATTGAACAAAAAATACAAAATTGGCATATTCCAAAAATTGAACATAAAAAAATTTATAAATATGGAACTTTTGATCAAAAAACTAAAAGAGCCATAAAAAATGTAGAAAAAACAATTTCTATACAAAATCAATTTGAAGAAATACATTTACTAGATTTAGATTATTTGTCTCAAATTAGACAACAAGGATATAATTATTTACATATTGGTCTTATACAAATTGCTGTACAAAATTGTTACACCAGGAATTAAACATTAAAATTAAATAAACAAAAATAAAATAGTAAGGGACTTACTACTTAAATTTACACCAGGAATTAAACATTAAAATTAAATAAACAAAAATAAAATAGTAAGGGACTTACTACTTATTTCTCTAATCTTGAAGCATTTATCTTCAAGCTTTATGTGCAAAACTTGAAAGTAATTTACAACAGGAGGGAAGAACTTGAAAGAACTTCTTAACTCCTTAGCATAAACCTGTAAAATATAAAAACTTAAAGAAGAAAGAAGAAGAGAAGCTTGCTTGAAGAAAAAAGAGAGAAAGTTTTGAAACCAAGAAATTTCGTATTGCATTAAGAACCTCTTGATTACAAAAGAGAATTACAAAGAGAGCTAGAGAGCTTTCTTCAAAGATTGAAAGACTTGATTACAAAAGAGAATTACAAAGAGAGCTAGAGAGCTTTCTTCAAAGATTGAAAGATGTATGTCATGAAAAGGTGTCCATTTATAACCCATTTTTGATTCTATTTATAGACCGCATCTAAGGACTTTAAATAAAATACAAAAAAGTAAGGACTAATCACAAAATAAAAAAGTAAAAGACAATAATACAAAAGACAACCATTCAAAAGTGATGTGACATTTTTCTAACTCCACTTTATCCTTTACTTGTCTTTATCTTCCACTTGTCTTGATATTTCTTGTAATTTTCCTTGCAAAGTCTTCCACTTGTCTTCATATTTCTTTTCAGTTTTTTGATTTCTTCTTTCTTGCAGATCTTCTTATCGGCATTTTATCATCTTCAATTTCTTCAGATGAGAATGTCTTTTGAGTAGATACTGGAGATACTGCTCTGGATTTATCAGAATTAGAATCTAAAACTTTTAATACATAATCTTTATTTTTATAAAGATTATATATTAATTGTTCAAAGTTATATTTTTCCTTTTCTGTCATCTCAGGATAAGGATCATGATTTTGATATACAGATGTATCAAATTCTTCTTCATCATTAAGATTTATTAAATCCTCATTTGATATATAAGATGTTGAGGCATTTATTTTTTCTTTTCCTTTTCTATTTTTCTCTTTTTCAATTTTTTCTTTTTCAATTTTTTCTTTTTCAACTTTTTCCTTTTCTTTTTCTTTTGCTAATTTTTCCTCTTTCTCCTTAAGTGGAGTAGAGACAGCAAAAATTCTATCAATTTCTTTTTTCATTTTTTCAATCATTTCTTTTTTCTTATTTTCAACAAAATTGTCTCTTTTGAAAGGAGATACATTGAAAGAAACATCTAATAATTTTCCTTTTGCTAGAAGAACATCTTCTTGTGCCAAGATTTTTTGAATTGAATCATAATCAACTTGACACTTTGGCCACCATTTTGTGTATAATATTCTTCTAAGCTGTGGAATGCCATCAATTGCATATCCTACTTCATATTTCCATGCAAATAACCATGGTATTTGGAATTTTATTAAGAATAATAGAAAGGATTCTCCAAAGATTTCAGGATTTTGGAATTTTGAGGAATAAATATATTGGAATTGGCTAAAAAATGGTTGTAATTTTTCAGGTAAAAAATTTTCTTGTTTTGGTCCCATATTTTTGAACCATTCAATAAACCAATTTGGTATGGGTTTTTCAAAAATGGAATCATCAATGCGTATCCACCAAGTGTGTCTACACAAGGAATTTTGATATAAGAATACTTTGGAGAAACTATCCACCATATCATAATAGGTAAATTGATATTCAATTTTATTGTAATTTGAAATGAATTTTAAGGCTTGGGTAGATGGTATTTTCCAATCTGAAAATGAAGGAATTTGGTGGATATATATTTGAGAAAGGGCTATTTCACTATCCTCATAAGTAGGAGACCATTCTTGAGGATGATTTGTTTTTGGTTTGTCTTTAACATCTGCAAATTTTGTGAAATTTAAAAAATCTGCATATGTATGACGGGTTTTTAAGGGTAAAGGTCCTTTTAAACCAAATTGAGAACTAGAAGGATGATTAAAATATTTATTTGCTACATCATAAGGATCTAATTTAAGATCACTTGTAGATATAGTTAAAGCATGTACTTGTACTCCATTTGGAATGTAATCATAATCCTGATTTGAGGATGTTCCTTCTAAAATATTTCTTTTAACATTGGGATTAAAACATATAGAAGGTGTAGTAATTTTCTGACTACGGAAATTTTGTCCTCTCATTTGAGATGACCATTGAGAAGAGGAATTAGGAAGTCTATTTTGACTTATTTGATTTATATTGTAACCAAATTTATTTTGGGATTGACGGCCTCTGCCTCTCATTTCCTGCAAAAAAGAAAATATTATTGTAGAGAACCAAATCTTTTCCTCCTTTATCATAACTAAAACCTGCAAAAAACAATATTGTGAGATTTTAAGACAAATTAAAGTAAATATTTTAAAGATCTCTAATTTTAGGAAGAGTTACAAATTGAAATGATAAATTAGAATTTATTTTTGATAATTTTTTACCATCACATTGATAAGGATGCATTAAATTTAAAAAAGGATTTCCTAATATTACATGTTGACCAATTGCATTAGTTATTACAAATGGAGAACAAATGTAATTATTTTCTTCAGAAAATATGCAAACATCTGATATTTTATATTTTATATTTATTTGTGTACCTTGTGCTGCATGTAATTCTACATGAGTATTTTCAAAATATTTTGAAGGAATTAATCCTTCTTTTATACAATTTAAATCTGCACCTGAATCAACCATTGCAATTGTTTGAATTTTATATTCTCTATTTATTATTAATGTAATAGAAATATAATATTTATGAGAAGTGACTAAGGTATTTATTTGAAGAAAATTATTTTGTTCAGAAATTTCTTCTATTTGTTCTTCATTCTGTGTATTTAATATATTTGTTAAATTTAATTCTTCTAAAATTAAAATTCTTTCTTTTAATTTTTGAATTTCTATTTTTAATTCATTAACTTCTTCTTTTAAAATTGGTAAAGTAATTTGTTTAGGATTTTGATTTTGTAAATGATCTATTACATCTTGCATTGTAAATGAAGTATTTATTCTATCTAATTTTCTTTTTATTTGAGAATTTTCATAAGAAGTAGATGGAGAATGATTTAAAGAATTTTTATTGTCTTCTTCTAATTGTAAATATTTTTCTAAATATTGTCTTTTTCTTATTGGATCTTGAATTTCTTCAACTAAATCAAGCATCATTTTATGCTTTTCAGATAATGTGAATATTCCTATTTCATTTAATCCATTAGCTTCAATTATTGCTTTGTAATAATCTGATTTCGAATTACAATTTTCACAATTTTCATCAGTATCATCTGAACTTATATTATTTATTTCTACAGATTCTTCACTATCTGATGAATCGGTTTTGTAAATTTTATTTTCTATTGTTTGTATTAAATATTCTTTTAATTCTTTATCTAAATTTATATCTTCTAATTTTTCCAAAAGAATTTCATTAATATTTGTCCTAGAAGTACATTTATTAGCATAATGTCCTTTTTTACCACATTTTCTACATGTTATATTTTCTTCTATCCATTTCTTTCTAGATTTTTTCTTTCTTTTAATTCTTTCTTCAGAATTTTCAGATCTTTCAGATGATCTCTCATATTTTTTATGTTTTTTCTTTAATTTTTTTTCTATTTTTCTAAGAGGTGATTTTAATTCATGTGGATTATAAGCAAATTGATGACAAAAATCTCCTAATTCTGCTTTTTGAGTTTCTCTTTTTATTTGTGCTTTTAATTTTATATCATTGCATAATTTTAAACCTTCTTCAGTACATACACTGATTAATTCTCCATAAGTAATTTGAGAAAATGGGATATTTATTCCATCAAAACAATTTCTTAGATTTCCTCTAACTTTTTCAGCAAATAATTTTGGTAAACCAGAAAGAAATTTTTCTTTCCAAAAATCTGCTTGAGAATCAGATCTTGAGTATAATTTTGACAAGAAAACATCTTTATACCATCTAAAATGAGATAGTGTAGGACATTTTAAATTCATTAGTAATTCTTTATGAGAATTTGTTAAGTAATTATTTCCAACAAAATGTTTAATTATTGCACATACAAGATTAAATGCAGCATCTGGAATATTAGTTGTAACAGTTATTTCTTGTGGTTGATTATTTTCTGGTTTTGGAAATATGGGTGTGGTTGTAGTTATTTGTTTAGTAGCTTTTATAATTTCACCTCTTTGATTTTCATTTAGATAATGATCCCACCAACCCCGTAATTGTCCAGTAAAACCTTGAGTACAAGCTCTTACAGCTTGTTCTTCAGTAATATTTTCCATTTTTAAAATATTAATATACATTGATATTTTATGACACATATTAGCAATTTGATAAGGTGTAAACCCATCAAGATTCCATTCATATATAGCATTATTTTGATAACAATTTTGCCAATCACCATGTTCTTCAATTAAAAGATCTTGAGGAGTTGGTCTAGGATAATAAAATTGAGTTTGTGGATATTTTGGTCTAAATTTTGAGTTAGGTTTTTTTATTTTATTTATTTCCAATTGATTTGAATCTTCATCTATGTATAAATTATTAAACATTTCTTCTAATTGATCTATTTGTAAATTATTATTAATCATTTCTTCTTTTTCAGAACTTAATACATTGAGTCTTAATTTATTAAATTCTGAATTTAATTTTTCTAATTTTTCTTTAGTAAAACCTGAAGGTAAAGACTTTAACATATTTAAAGGTAAATCAGGCATAGGTTTAAATGAAAATGGTTGAGTTTTACTAGACCCTAATTTTATATTTTCTAAAGGAAAAACATTTTTTGGGGTTTGAAGATTAATTTTATCTTCAATACGACATAATTGTTTAGAAATGGTATTTAAATTAAGATTTGTAAAATTATTTTGTCTGGCTATTTTTGCTAATTCAACATTACTAACATCAATATAAGGACAAGCCTCAGTTGAAGTATTTGCAGCTTCTATTTTTATTAACTGTGAAGGAGGATGAATTGCTTTTAATAATTTATCATCAGATAATTTCCAAGTCTGATGAGCTTCTTCTAGAACATTTAGACTATATTGATCATCAATGTATTTTGCTTTTTGTTCAGTATTAAACCATGATATGAATGAAATTATAACACCAGTGACTTTAATAAAATTATAATACTGATCTTGAAATTGTTTTTGTTGTTTAGTATTATAAATTTTAAAAAACCAATTTCTAAATGGTGTATATTGTGGAAGATTAAAATCTTTAACACATATTTTACTTATTTCTTTTAGATTAATTTTATTTTCTTGAGAAATTGTATTTATTTCAAAATTCATTTCTGATCCAAGGCTTATATCATCTTGTGATTTTTGTGTGTATATTGGTCTTGGAATTTGATTATCTGTTTCTTTAATTCCTTCAAAGTTAAACCTATCAGATCTAGATGCAGAAGAGTATGGAAATGAGGAGTATGAATTTCTTCTAGGAACATGTGTTTCAAATATTATTTCTACATTTCCTTCGTTATCTTCATGAATTTGAGCATCCTTACATTTTAAAGGAATTGTTGGTCTACTTATTTTTTCTAAGACCCAATTTGATGGCAAAGATATTTCATCCCAATTTATTAATCTAGGTATTTGTAATTTTGATCTTTTTAAATTAGTTTCCATTAATAATGTACTTTTCCCATTATCTGTTATTCTTGCTCCTGGACTTATAGTATTCATTAATTTATAATAAAGTCTATATGTCAAATTAATATTTTCAGATCCAGGTTTCATATCATAACCTTTAGTTTGTAAATTGACAGTTAGTACATCAGAGCCATGGAAGGCTAAGCCTTCCATCGGGGGGGGATTACTAGCAGTTATGGTTCTGACTGGAATTCTTCTCTAATTCAAACTCAAAATTTTATTTCAAGATATAACAATTTTGAATATGCATTTACGTACACAGATATGGTGGAAAGTTTTCACAATGTCCACTTATATCAAAATTCTTCTTACAAGCATACTTGGTGGATTCGTATTGATGAAGCCAATTTCAATAAAATTATTCCAGGTTGGTTTCTTAATTGGTTTAAAATTCATGGACCAAAAGAAGAAACTTTCTTACCTGAAAAATTGAAAAATTTGTTTATTCAGTTTAAAAATGTCTATTCTGAAAAATTTCAGCATTCAAAATTTCCAAAACAATCATTTTTACTCTTTTTAATAAAATTTCAAATTCCATGGTTATATGCTTGGAAATATGAAACTGGATACAATACTGATGGAATTTTACAGCTCACAAGAGTTGGATACACTAAATGGTGGCCAAAATGTCAAGTAGATTACATTGAAATTGAGAAGTCACTTGTTAATGCAAAAAGTTCTCTTGAAAAAGAAAAAGTGACACAAGAAATTGATAATTTTTCTCAGAAAGAATTAAATGAGAAAAATGACTTGATTGCAAAATTGCAAAATGAATTGAAAAAAGTGAAAGCTGTTTCTTCTCCTGAAAAAGAAAAAGAAGAAAAAATGACAAAAGGAAAAGAAAAGGAAAAATTGAAAAAGAAAAAATAGAAAAGAAAAAAGAAAATGAGAAAAGAAAAAAGAAAAAAGAAAAAAGAACATCCATTTCAAGATTCTCTTTTGATAAAAATTTGATCAAATTCACTGATGATGAACCTTCAACAGAAGAGGATTTGCAAATTTCTTCAGATGAAAATTCAAGTACCAATTCTGATGGTGAAAAATTGCAAATGACAGAAAAAGAGAAAAATGAATTCGAACAATTAATACATAATCTGTATAAAAATAAAGACTATGTATTAAAATTGTTGGATTCCAGTTGTTCAGAAAAATCCAGAGCAAATACTCCTTCAAGAAAATCTTCATCGGATGAAGCTGGAAAAATCAGTTCACAAAAGGTTGCAAAAAAGAAAAATTCAAAGAAATGATATCAAGTGGGAAGAAAAATTCCAAGCAAGTGGGGACATCAATCAAGTAGGAGACATCATGGAGACAAAGAAATGTGAAGTTAGAAAAATGTCACATCACTTTTGAATGGTTGTCTTTTGTATTATTGTCTTTTACTTTTTTATTTTGTGATTAGTCCTTACTTTTTTGTATTTTATTTAAAAGTCCTTAGGTGGTCTATAAATAGAATCAAAATGGGTTGTAATGGACACCTTTTCATGACTACATCTTTCAATCTTTGAAGAAAGCTCTCTAGCTCTCTTTGTAATTCTCTTTTGTAATCAAGTCTTTCAATCTTTGAAGAAAGCTCTCTAGCTCTCTTTGTAATTCTCTTTTGTAATCAAGAGTTCTTATGCAATAGAAATTTCTTGGTTTCAAAACTTTCTCTTCTTTTCTTCAAGCAAGCTTCTCTTCTTCTTTCTTCTTTAAGTTTTTATATTTTACAGGTTTATGCTAAGGAGTTAAGAAGTTCTTTCAAGTTCTTCCCTCCTGTTGTAAATTACTTTCAAGTTTTGCACATAAAGCTTGAAGATAAATGCTTCAAGATTAGAGAAAATAAGTAGTAAGTCCCTTACTATTTTATTTTTATCTATTTAATTTTAATTAATGTTTAATTCCTGGTGTAAATTTGGTATCAAAGCCAGGTTTCGATCCTGGGACCTGTGGGTTATGGGCCCACCACGCTTCCGCAAGATGGCGTGCTTGGGCTTTTGCCAAATTGGATCGCGCCTTTTCTTAAGTAGTTAGAATTAATTAATGTTTTAATAATTAAGTCCAAAACATTTTAATTGGGCTTATTATTAGTATATTTTCGTTTTTAATTACATGGCCCAAGTTATCTTGCATGATAATGGCATGTAATGGGCTTTAATTTGTTAGGAAAGTAATTCCCTAAATTTTAGGAGCTTGTCCTTGTCTTCTAGAAGGGCAAAACGTTTTTAGCTTCCTTTTTCCATAAAGGATTAGTTTGTTAGTTAGTTAGTTTAGAAGTCAAGTTGTAGTTAGTTAGACCCGCGAAGCCTTAGTGAGGAGCTATAGGTTAGCTTACCCGTTCTTGATTTAAAGAACTCGCCAAACTGAAGAGATTTAACTTTTGATTTACATTAGTTAAGTTAATTCTTTTTGTTATAACGTTGGGGTGTAGATTGCTTCAATCTTTGTCCTTGCGTTTCATCTTGTTCCTTCCGCTTTGTTTTTGTGTTTCTTGTTCGTGATTGTGTTGAGTTTGGTGTACAATTGATGGAAATCAACCCTTGTCCATCTTGCCAAAGCCCAATTCACAAGATCCCTTGACCAATCTTGATGGACCAATGACAAGATCAAGGAGTAAGAAGATGAAGGAAGCTTTGCACAATTTATTGTCAACTCATTGTGAAGCTTTGGAGGCCGAACCATCTCAAGGAGAAGTCTTGTGGAATGTTTCTTCATTAACAATTCATGATCCACCTTGAAGAAGCTTACACAAGTCCGAAATCATGAAGTCCATGAAAGGCGTGCTTTTGGGCTTACAAGAGAATCACGCCATTTTTAGTATTAATTAGTAATTTATTTTATGTTATTTTCAGCCCATAAATGACGTTAATTATTATGTTCTTGGGCTTGGAAATTTCGTTTATAATAAATACTACTTGGCCCAATTATCTTGCATGATAAAGGCAAGTAATAGTTTAGGAAACAAAGGAAGTCAAATTGAATTTGGCCACCTTTAGGCAAATCCTTTTTGGGGAAGGATTTGGGTAGTTAGTTATTAGTTTCCAATTCTAATTTGGAAGTTTCTTAATTATGATTGGGTAGTTTAGAAGTCAAGTTGTACTTTACAACTTTTAGGGTTTTATTTCCTTGTTTACCAAGCAACATGGCCGAAACTTGTTCTATTTAATGGCCATTCTTTGTAACGTTTTTTTTATGGATGATTGAATTTTGAAGAAACCTTTTAGCTTTGCTAAATTATTTGCAGCCTTAAACAAGTTGTGAAAAACGTGATTAATCAATTAGGGTTAGTTGATTATTCTTAGGACCGGATTCTTTAAGCTAGGACCTTAAAGAGAACGTATTGTTTCTTGATTTCAAGAGCGAGCCAAACTGAGATCTTTTTAACCATTGATTTACATAGGTTAGATTGAAATCACTTTGTGGTAATGTGTTGGGTTTGATTGATTTACAATCAAATACATCCCATTCGATATCCATCTTTTCTTCTTGTGTTGTTTCCGTGTTTGATCTTACTTGTGATCGTGTTGGTTTCTGAATTTTGGTGCACAACGATCCTAAGTGTGTGGAATTCGTGTGGAGCTGGATTCTCACCCTACTCCATTCGTATCACCCACGCCTTAAGAACCGTTAGTTAACTTATCCGAATACTTTCTGCCAACCCCAAAAGCTACTAAACTTCGCTAATTCGCACGTTACTTTAGTGTTAACTCCCACATTGTTCGTCTTTTAGTGTTTCGATTTAAAAAGTGGACAAATTGCTTAAAAATTATTTTGCGAGTGTTTCGCTTTGTCTTTTAGCAGTTTCCTTATTCAGTTGTGGCAGGTATCATCTAGAGAATGGCTAGATAATCCTAGTTCTTGTTGACTTAGTTAGTAAATGAGTGAGTTAGTTAGCTAGTTAACTAAGCTACAAGGGATCAAAGACTAACAATGACTGGAAGTCATCGCTCTCGATTGACTCAAAAGTGGTCAAAACAAGTGAATTTTGCCAAAAAAAGCGTATGTCATGGGACTATGCCCTATGACTTTGTGGATCTCGTCAAGAGCTTCGAAATGGGGTATGACGGAGGCTATTCTGAACTTAGACAAGAAGAGAAAAAGAAGCTTGGTGGGTCAATGGCATTTTGACTTTCTTTTACAAATTGTTCAACACCAACACGAACAAAGTGAATGGAGTGCATTGAGAATGCTTCTTACATTACCTTTAAGAAATATCTCTAAGTTTGGACGACCTTGGAGCTCAACAAATTGCCTTCCTAAAGATATATAAAAAAGGATCCAACAATGCTGAGAGAAAGGCTGAAAAGACTTGGAAGGATCACACGATCACCAAATAATGGGCTAAAGTCAAACACGCGTTTTTTCCTTGTTTAATAAATCTAGTATTAGAGATTTGGTCATTAAGTTGCTTTGCTTTTTGTTAATATCGTGTTTGGATACTTTAACTTATCCATATACTTTGTGCCAACCCCAAAAGCTAATAAACTTCGCTAATTCGCACGTTACTTTAGTGTTAACTCCTACATTGTTCGTCTTTTAGTGTTTCGGTTTAGAAAGTGGACAAATTGCTTGAAATTTATTTTGTGTGTGTTTCGCTTTATCTTTTAGCAGTTTCCTTATTCAGTTGTGGCGGGTATCATCTAGAGAATGGCTAGATAATCCTAGTTCTTGTTGATTTAGTTAGTAAATGTGTTAGTTAGTTAGCTAGTTAACTAAGCTACAAGGGATCAAAGACTAACAATGACTGGAAGTCGTCCCTCTCGATTGACTCAAAAGTGGTCAAAAACAAGTGAATTTTGGAAAAAAAAAGCGTATGTCATAGGGCTATGCCCTATGACTCTTGTGGATCTCGTCGAGAGCTTCGAAATGGGTTTTACGGAGGCGATTCTGAACTCGGACAAGAAGTGAAAAAGAAGCTTGGTGGGTCAATGGCATTTTGACTTTCTTTTAAATTTGGTCTCCACCAACACGAACAAAGTGAATGGAGTGCATTGAGAATGTTTCTTACATGACCTTTAAGAAAAATCTCTAAGTTTGGTTGACCTTGGAGCTCAACAAATTCCCTTAAGATATATAAAAAAGGATCCAACAATGCTGAGAGAAAGGACTAAAAGACTTGGAAGGATCATCCGATCACCAAATGATGGCCTAAAGTCAAACACGCACTTTTTCCTCTTTTAATAAATCTAGTATTAGAGAGTTGGTCATTAAGTTACTTTACTTTTTTGTTAATGTCGTGTTTGGATAATTTAACCCACGCCTTAAGAACCGTTAGTTAACTTATCCGAATACTTTCTGCCAACCCCAAAAGCTACTAAACTTCGCTAATTCGCACGTTACTTTAGTGTTAACTCCCACATTGTTCGTCTTTTAGTGTTTCGATTTAAAAAGTGGACAAATTGCTTAAAAATTATTTTGCGAGTGTTTCGCTTTGTCTTTTAGCAGTTTCCTTATTCAGTTGTGGCAGGTATCATCTAGAGAATGGCTAGATAATCCTAGTTCTTGTTGACTTAGTTAGTAAATGAGTGAGTTAGTTAGCTAGTTAACTAAGCTACAAGGGATCAAAGACTAACAATGACTGGAAGTCATCGCTCTCGATTGACTCAAAAGTGGTCAAAACAAGTGAATTTTGCCAAAAAAAGCGTATGTCATGGGACTATGCCCTATGACTTTGTGGATCTCGTCAAGAGCTTCGAAATGGGGTATGACGGAGGCTATTCTGAACTTAGACAAGAAGAGAAAAAGAAGCTTGGTGGGTCAATGGCATTTTGACTTTCTTTTACAAATTGTTCAACACCAACACGAACAAAGTGAATGGAGTGCATTGAGAATGCTTCTTACATTACCTTTAAGAAATATCTCTAAGTTTGGACGACCTTGGAGCTCAACAAATTGCCTTCCTAAAGATATATAAAAAAGGATCCAACAATGCTGAGAGAAAGGCTGAAAAGACTTGGAAGGATCACACGATCACCAAATAATGGGCTAAAGTCAAACACGCGTTTTTTCCTTGTTTAATAAATCTAGTATTAGAGATTTGGTCATTAAGTTGCTTTGCTTTTTGTTAATATCGTGTTTGGATACTTTAACTTATCCATATACTTTGTGCCAACCCCAAAAGCTAATAAACTTCGCTAATTCGCACGTTACTTTAGTGTTAACTCCTACATTGTTCGTCTTTTAGTGTTTCGGTTTAGAAAGTGGACAAATTGCTTGAAATTTATTTTGTGTGTGTTTCGCTTTATCTTTTAGCAGTTTCCTTATTCAGTTGTGGCGGGTATCATCTAGAGAATGGCTAGATAATCCTAGTTCTTGTTGATTTAGTTAGTAAATGTGTTAGTTAGTTAGCTAGTTAACTAAGCTACAAGGGATCAAAGACTAACAATGACTGGAAGTCGTCCCTCTCGATTGACTCAAAAGTGGTCAAAAACAAGTGAATTTTGGAAAAAAAAAGCGTATGTCATAGGGCTATGCCCTATGACTCTTGTGGATCTCGTCGAGAGCTTCGAAATGGGTTTTACGGAGGCGATTCTGAACTCGGACAAGAAGTGAAAAAGAAGCTTGGTGGGTCAATGGCATTTTGACTTTCTTTTAAATTTGGTCTCCACCAACACGAACAAAGTGAATGGAGTGCATTGAGAATGTTTCTTACATGACCTTTAAGAAAAATCTCTAAGTTTGGTTGACCTTGGAGCTCAACAAATTCCCTTAAGATATATAAAAAAGGATCCAACAATGCTGAGAGAAAGGACTAAAAGACTTGGAAGGATCATCCGATCACCAAATGATGGCCTAAAGTCAAACACGCACTTTTTCCTCTTTTAATAAATCTAGTATTAGAGAGTTGGTCATTAAGTTACTTTACTTTTTTGTTAATGTCGTGTTTGGATAATTTAACCCACGCCTTAAGAACCGTTAGTTAACTTATCCGAATACTTTCTGCCAACCCCAAAAGCTACTAAACTTCGCTAATTCGCACGTTACTTTAGTGTTAACTCCCACATTGTTCGTCTTTTAGTGTTTCGATTTGAAAAGTGGACAAATTGCTTAAAAATTATTTTGCGAGTGTTTCGCTTTGTCTTTTAGCAGTTTCCTTATTCAGTTGTGGCAGGTATCATCTAGAGAATGGCTAGATAATCCTAGTTCTTGTTGACTTAGTTAGTAAATGAGTGAGTTAGTTAGCTAGTTAACTAAGCTACAAGGGATCAAAGACTAACAATGACTGGAAGTCATCGCTCTCGATTGACTCAAAAGTGGTCAAAACAAGTGAATTTTGCCAAAAAAAGCGTATGTCATGGGACTATGCCCTATGACTTTGTGGATCTCGTCAAGAGCTTCGAAATGGGGTATGACGGAGGCTATTCTGAACTTAGACAAGAAGAGAAAAAGAAGCTTGGTGGGTCAATGGCATTTTGACTTTCTTTTACAAATTGTTCAACACCAACACGAACAAAGTGAATGGAGTGCATTGAGAATGCTTCTTACATTACGTTTAAGAAATATCTCTAAGTTTGGACGACCTTGGAGCTCAACAAATTGCCTTCCTTAAGATATATAAAAAAGGATCCAACAATGCTGAGAGAAAGGCTGAAAAGACTTGGAAGGATCACACGATCACCAAATAATGGGCTAAAGTCAAACACGCGTTTTTTCCTTGTTTAATAAATCTAGTATTAGAGATTTGGTCATTAAGTTGCTTTGCTTTTTGTTAATATCGTGTTTGGATACTTTAACTTATCCATATACTTTGTGCCAACCCCAAAAGCTAATAAACTTCGCTAATTCGCACGTTACTTTAGTGTTAACTCCTACATTGTTCGTCTTTTAGTGTTTCGGTTTAGAATGTGGACAAATTGCTTGAAATTTATTTTGTGTGTGTTTCGCTTTATCTTTTAGCAGTTTCCTTATTCAGTTGTGGCGGGTATCATCTAGAGAATGGCTAGATAATCCTAGTTCTTGTTGATTTAGTTAGTAAATGTGCTAGTTAGTTAGCTAGTTAACTAAGCTACAAGGGATCAAAGACTAACAATGACTGGAAGTCGTCCCTCTCGATTGACTCAAAAGTGGTCAAAAACAAGTGAATTTTGGAAAAAAAAAGCGTATGTCATAGGGCTATGCCCTATGACTCTTGTGGATCTCGTCGAGAGCTTAGAAATGGGTTTTACGGAGGCGATTCTGAACTCGGACAAGAAGTGAAAAAGAAGCTTGGTGGGTCAATGGCATTTTGACTTTCTTTTAAATTTTGATACGAACCTAGAAAGCCTATTATTTGGGTGGTCAATAAGCAAGTGGTTCATGAAATTCATTCCATTAATTTGTGATGAATCATATAGTTGGAGGCCTGGAATAAATTCGAAATCACAGTTCCTAAAGGTTCCATGGAGGTTTGTTGCTTCACGACATTTAAGGTGTTAAAGTCAATTATTCATCCTGAAAGATTCTGCCACGTTTTGGTATTCTGGACGTATATCACTCGGTATAACTCCGAATTACATGATTTAAGAAGCCCTGGAACGATAAGCGATAGGGCTACAACTTTTATGTTTTACATTTATCGAGATTCGGACGTTAGCATTGTCAAAAATGCCTACCAAGATGAGTGACGTGATTCTGGCAGATTACCGTCGCGAATCCATGGACTATATTGAAGACCAAGATGGCGTGCTTGGGCTTGATATGGATCACGCCACTTTTAAGTTATTTAGGATTTATTTTGCTTTAAATAAATTAAGTCCATTGGATGTTAATTAATGGGCTTATTTACGTTAAGTAGTTATTGTTATTCGTTTAGGAAAGTAGTTTGTTATTGGTTTCCTTTTCCAACTTGGAAACTAAGTTGTAATAGGATTAAGTTAGGGTTTTCTTTCCTTATTCTTCAAGCAAGAGCCGAACTCATCTCTATAAATAGAGAGCTGCCTTGTAACGTTTTTAAGGGGAGGATGAATGAAAGAAAGTTTTAGCCTTGCTAAAATCGTGGATTAACTCCTTGAGTTGTTCAAAACCTTTAAGAATTATTTAATTCTTGATTGTAGAAGCTTTTCCTTTAGCGTGACCTTTAGGAGACTTCACCATTGTTCTTGATTTCGAGAACACGCCAAATTGACAAAGTTCAATTGCATGAATTTTCATGAGTTGAATTGGGTTCGTTTGTAATAAAAACGTTGGGTTGAATTTATCTTCCTCTTAGCGTTTTTCACTTTGAATTCTATTCCGCCAAAATCTGTTTTGTTGTTCTTGTTCTATCGTTTTTGTGCAGCAACGATCCGAAGGTTGTGGAATCCGTGTGGTTGAGGACTTCCATCCAAGGCCATTCGTATCAATTGGTATCAGAGCGAAGGTTGTTGCATAAAATTCAGGTTTTACTCGTAGGTAAATTTTCGTTTTTTTGGGTCAGGGCAATATTTTTTTGCTCATATCTTATTCGTTTGGAGTTGAAATCGAGTTCCGTTTTTTTCGTTGTGATCCTTGTTTCATCTAGTTACTGGGACGAAGTTTTTATGTTCAAAAAGTGTCATCCAAAGATCGAAAAAAAATTAGTCTTATTTTAGTCTTTATTTTGTCCCGGGCAAATATCAGATTGACTATAACTTTTTCGTTTTAACTCGGAATTTGATTCTGCTTTTTGCAGTGTGTTCCTTGTTTTAAATACTATTAGGGACGAAATTTATTTGTTCTATTCCTGCCCAGAAAATATTCGTGAAAAAAAAACAAAGGTTCTTTAAGATTTCTTTGTAATTTTTTTTTGTGTCGTCAAGTTTCAATCTTTTGATTGTTCTTGATTCTTTGTGTCTTCTTAACTCATATTCTTGAGTCTAGTGAAATTTTGTTCCAACAAACATATACCTCTATTCATCAATTATGGCTTTTCAAAGTAAAAGATATCAAAGGGAACTTCGATCTATTGCGAAAGATCTAAAGGAGATTATAGTGATGTTTCAAGAAAAAATTCGAATTGAAGAACAGCAGAAAAAAGCCATTGAGGAAAGCACATTGGTAAAACCAACTTCTTTACCTACTCCCAAAGTTCGTGTTGTTAAATGCTTGAGGTGTTTAGGAGTTGGGCATAGTGCAATCCAATGCCCTCATTGGTATGATGAGCCGAAGGATGAACTTCTAGTGGATCTTCAACCATTAAACATGGAGAATGTGTGTGATGAGATAAAGAATTCATCTTTTCCTTTAAATTGTCTTGGAGATATAGCACCTTTGGAGGTTGATATGGTTCAAATTGATAATGTCATGGCGGATCCAATTCCAGAAGATGTGATAATTCCAATTATTCCAATTGAAGAAACTTCTCAAACATATTTGTTTTCTTTTGATGTATTGAATATTGTTAATATGTGTGAGAATATAATACCCAATGATGAACATATAAAAAGTGAGGTTGTTGTTGTAAGTGGAAAAAGCCTAGAACTGAATCTTGATGAAAAAGGCAAAGAAGAGATATCAAAACCCGTTGGAGATATTTTTGTATTTGGTTCTTCTTGTTGTCTAACAGATCATATAGGTTATGATTTACTTGGTGTCACAACAATCGTTCAAGATTCGAGGTCGAATCTTCTCCAAGAAAGGGAGTATGATACGAACCTAGAAAGCCTATTATTTGGGTGGTCAATAAGCAAGTGGTTCATGAAATTCATTCCATTAATTTGTGATGAATCATATAGTTGGAGGCCTGGAATAAATTCGAAATCACAGTTCCTAAAGGTTCCATGGAGGTTTGTTGCTTCACGACATTTAAGGTGTTAAAGTCAATTATTCATCCTGAAAGATTCTGCCACGTTTTGGTATTCTGGACGTATATCACTCGGTATAACTCCGAATTACATGATTTAAGAAGCCCTGGAACGATAAGCGATAGGGCTACAACTTTTATGTTTTACATTTATCGAGATTCGGACGTTAGCATTGTCAAATATTCCTACCAAGATGAGTGACGTGATTCTGGCAGATTACCGTCGCGAATCCATGGACTATATTGAAGACCAAGATGGCGTGCTTGGGCTTGATATGGATCACGCCACTTTTAAGTTATTTAGGATTTATTTTGCTTTAAATAAATTAAGTCCATTGGATGTTAATTAATGGGCTTATTTACGTTAAGTAGTTATTGTTATTCGTTTAGGAAAGTAGTTTGTTATTGGTTTCCTTTTCCAACTTGGAAACTAAGTTGTAATAGGATTAAGTTAGGGTTTTCTTTCCTTATTCTTCAAGCAAGAGCCGAACTCATCTCTATAAATAGAGAGCTGCCTTGTAACGTTTTTAAGGGGAGGATGAATGAAAGAAAGTTTTAGCCTTGCTAAAATCGTGGATTAACTCCTTGAGTTGTTCAAAACCTTTAAGAATTATTTAATTCTTGATTGTAGAAGCTTTTCCTTTAGCGTGACCTTTAGGAGACTTCACCATTGTTCTTGATTTCGAGAACACGCCAAATTGACAAAGTTCAATTGCATGAATTTGCATGAGTTGAATTGGGTTCGTTTGTAATAAAAACGTTGGGTTGAATTTATCTTCCTCTTAGCGTTTTTCCCTTTGAATTCTATTCCGCCAAAATCTGTTTTGTTGTTCTTGTTCTATCGTTTTTGTGCAGCAACGATCCGAAGGTTGTGGAATCCGTGTGGTTGAGGACTTCCATCCAAGGCCATTCGTATCAAATTTGGTCTCCACCAACACGAACAAAGTGAATGGAGTGCATTGAGAATGTTTCTTACATGACCTTTAAGAAAAATCTCTAAGTTTGGTTGACCTTGGAGCTCAACAAATTCCCTTAAGATATATAAAAAAGGATCCAACAATGCTGAGAGAAAGGACTAAAAGACTTGGAAGGATCATCCGATCACCAAATGATGGCCTAAAGTCAAACACGCACTTTTTCCTCTTTTAATAAATCTAGTATTAGAGAGTTGGTCATTAAGTTACTTTACTTTTTTGTTAATGTCGTGTTTGGATAATTTAACCCACGCCTTAAGAACCGTTAGTTAACTTATCCGAATACTTTCTGCCAACCCCAAAAGCTACTAAACTTCGCTAATTCGCACGTTACTTTAGTGTTAACTCCCACATTGTTCGTCTTTTAGTGTTTCGATTTAAAAAGTGGACAAATTGCTTAAAAATTATTTTGCGAGTGTTTCGCTTTGTCTTTTAGCAGTTTCCTTATTCAGTTGTGGCAGGTATCATCTAGAGAATGGCTAGATAATCCTAGTTCTTGTTGACTTAGTTAGTAAATGAGTGAGTTAGTTAGCTAGTTAACTAAGCTACAAGGGATCAAAGACTAACAATGACTGGAAGTCATCGCTCTCGATTGACTCAAAAGTGGTCAAAACAAGTGAATTTTGCCAAAAAACGCGTATGTCATGGGACTATGCCCTATGACTTTGTGGATCTCGTCAAGAGCTTCGAAATGGGGTATGACGGAGGCTATTCTGAACTTAGACAAGAAGAGAAAAAGAAGCTTGGTGGGTCAATGGCATTTTGACTTTCTTTTACAAATTGTTCAACACCAACACGAACAAAGTGAATGGAGTGCATTGAGAATGCTTCTTACATTACCTTTAAGAAATATCTCTAAGTTTGGACGACCTTGGAGCTCAACAAATTGCCTTCCTAAAGATATATAAAAAAGGATCCAACAATGCTGAGAGAAAGGCTGAAAAGACTTGGAAGGATCACACGATCACCAAATAATGGGCTAAAGTCAAACACGCGTTTTTTCCTTGTTTAATAAATCTAGTATTAGAGATTTGGTCATTAAGTTGCTTTGCTTTTTGTTAATATCGTGTTTGGATACTTTAACTTATCCATATACTTTGTGCCAACCCCAAAAGCTAATAAACTTCGCTAATTCGCACGTTACTTTAGTGTTAACTCCTACATTGTTCGTCTTTTAGTGTTTCGGTTTAGAAAGTGGACAAATTGCTTGAAATTTATTTTGTGTGTGTTTCGCTTTATCTTTTAGCAGTTTCCTTATTCAGTTGTGGCGGGTATCATCTAGAGAATGGCTAGATAATCCTAGTTCTTGTTGATTTAGTTAGTAAATGTGTTAGTTAGTTAGCTAGTTAACTAAGCTACAAGGGATCAAAGACTAACAATGACTGGAAGTCGTCCCTCTCGATTGACTCAAAAGTGGTCAAAAACAAGTGAATTTTGGAAAAAAAAAGCGTATGTCATAGGGCTATGCCCTATGACTCTTGTGGATCTCGTCGAGAGCTTCGAAATGGGTTTTACGGAGGCGATTCTGAACTCGGACAAGAAGTGAAAAAGAAGCTTGGTGGGTCAATGGCATTTTGACTTTCTTTTAAATTTGGTCTCCACCAACACGAACAAAGTGAATGGAGTGCATTGAGAATGTTTCTTACATGACCTTTAAGAAAAATCTCTAAGTTTGGTTGACCTTGGATGATACGAATGGAGTAGGATGAAGTCCAATCCACGCGAATTTTCCACAAGTTCGGATCGTTGTGCACCAAAAACGCAATTCAAGAAACAAGAAACACAATTTGCGGAAAAGAGATATGGAACGAAAAGGCAAGATTAAAATTAACCTAACCCCAACGTTAACACAAATTGATTAAGTTTAACAATTGTAAATCAATAAATTAAACCTATCAGTTTGGCCGGTTCTATAAATCTAGAACTTGTAAGCTTTACCTAAAGTTCCTCACTTAAGGTTTGGCGGGTCTTATGAATTACTCAAGAATAATTCACGTTGGTGATGTCAAATTTAATTTAGCAAAGCCAAAATTCTTTCAATTCAACATATCTAAAAAACGTTTACAATGATCTCTTTATATAGAGATGAGTTTCGGCTCTACAAATTGGAAAAGGAAATAAAACCCTAGAAGTTGTAAATTACAACTTGACTTCTAAACTAACCAACTTTCCAAATTGGAATTGGAAACTAACAACTAACAAACTAGTAAGCTAATCCTTTTCCAAAAAGGATTAGGGCAAACGATTATTCCAAAGGTGGCCAAACACGATTTTACTTTCCATTATCATGCAAGATAATTGGGCCAAGTAATACCTTATTAACACTTAATAAAAACGCCAATTAAGCCCATAAAATTGTTAAGTGGACTTAATTAAAAACAACATAATAAACCCTAAAATATATTAAAAAGGGCGTGATCCATTTCAAAGCCCAAAACACGCCTACTTCTTGGACTTTAATATTTCGGCCTTCACATTATTTCTTCAAGGTGGATCATAAATTGTTATTGAAGAAATATGCCAAAGTACTTCATCTTGAGATGGTGGTGTCGAACTCCTTTGAACATTGGCCATCAACTCACAATGTGTTGATAACAATGCTTGTAGTGCTTCCTTCATCCTCTTGCTCCTTGATCTTGTCATTGGACCACCAAGATTTATTAATGGATCATGGGAAGCTGGATTCGGCAATGTGGACTCGGGCTCATTCCTATCATTCCCTCCCTCCTCGAAAGGATTCGTCCTCGAATCACCTACATCATATAAGCTCAAATCAGAAACATTGAAAGTAGATGAAACATTACCATACTCACTAGGTAGTTCGATTCTATATGCATTTTCTCCAATTCTTTCCAAGACTTGAAAAGGACCATCTCCTCTTGGATGAAGTTTAGATTTCCTCTTTTCAGGAAACCTTTCCTTCCGCAAGTGAATCCAAACCCAATCTCCAGGTTCGAAAATCACTTGTCTTCTGCCCTTGTTGGCTTGTTTTGCATATTGCTCATTACGCCTTTGAATATTTTTGTAAACCTTTTCATGCAATTCCCTTACAAAATCAGCTTTAGCTTTACCTTCCACATTAACAAACTCATTAATAGGAAGAGGCAAAATATCAAGGGGAGTTAAAGGATTAAATCCATACACGACTTCAAAAGGCGAATAACCAGTAGAACTATGAACAGTTCTGTTATATGCAAATTCAATGTGTGGCAAACAATTCTCCCAATTCTTTAAGTTTTTTTGAATGATAGCACGAAGCAAATTAGACAATGTACGATTTACTACTTCTGTTTGACCATCAGTCTGTGGATGTGCAACAGTAGAAAACAATAATTTTGTGCCTAATTTATTCCAAAGTGTACGCCAAAAATGTGACAAAAACTTGACATCTCTATCACTGACAATACTCTTAGGAATTCCATGCAAACGTACAATATCCTTAAGGAAAAGGTCAGCAATTTTGGTAGCATCATTAGATTTAGAACATGCAAGGAAGTGAGCCATTTTACTAAATCTATCAACCACAACAAAAATGCTATCATTACCAGTGCGTGATCTAGGTAACCCTAACACAAAATCCATAGATATGTCAATCCAAGGGTTGCTAGGAACAGGCATAGGTTGATACAAACCATGAGGCATTACTTTGGACTTAGCATGCTTACACACAATACATTTTTCACAAACACTTTAACATCTTTAATCATGTTAGGCCAATAAAAGTGCTCATTCAAAACAGAAAGTGTTTTAACAATACCAAAATGCCCCATTAACCCTCCCCCATGGGTTTCTTTAACAAGTAAATCACGAATGGAACATGAGGGAATGCACAATTTATCCTTGCGAAACAAGAAACCATCATGCACAAAATAATCACCATTCGGCCGTATTGAACAAAGATCATAAGATTCGGCAAAGTCAACATCTTCCTTATACAAGTCTTTAATCAATTCAAATCCAAGTAGCTTTGCATGTAAATAGGTAAATAAAGCATATCTCCTAGATAAAGCATCAGCTACCACATTCTCTTGACCAGATTTATATTTAATCACATAAGGAAAAGTTTCAATGAATTCTAACCATTTTGCATGTCTCTTATTCAACTTACCTTGAGTCTTTAAGAATTTGAGACTTTCATGATCAGAATGGATTATGAATTCTTTTGGCCATAAATAGTGTTGCCAAACCTGCAATGACCTTACCAATGCATACAACTCCTTGTCATAAGTTGCATACTTTAAGGATGCCCCATTAAGCTTTTCACTGAAATAAGCCACGGGCCTTGATTCCTGCATAAGAACAGCACCAATACCAATCCCGGAGGCATCACAGTGTATCTCAAAAGCTTTATTAAAATTCGGCAAAGCAAGTAAAGGGGCATGAGTCAATTTATACTTCAAAGTGTTAAAGGCGTTTTCATGTTCTTTATTCCATGCAAAAGTGACATTCTTTTTAATAAGTTCATTCAAAGGTGCAGCAATGGAACTAAAGTCTTTAACAAATCTTCTATAAAAACTTGCTAATCCATGAAAACTTCTTACCTCACTAGCATTTTGTGGTCTCGGCCAATCTAAGATTGCCTTGACTTTTGACTCATCAACAGCAATACCTTGAGAACTTACAACATAACCCAAAAAGATAATAGATTCCAAACAGAAAGAACACTTTTTAAGGTTAGCATATAATTGGTTCTCACGCAATATAGCAAACACGAGTTTTAAATGTTCAACATGCTCATCAAGTGATTTGCTATATATCAAGATATCATCAAAGTAGACTACCACAAACTTTCCAATGAAATGACGAAAAACATGGTTCATAAGCCTCATGAAAGTACTAGGTGCATTAGATAAACCAAAAGGCATAACTAACCATTCATACAACCCATACTTTGTTTTAAAAGCAGTTTTCCATTCATCTCCTTCTTTCATTCGTATTTGGTAGTACCCACTTTTCAAATCAACTTTGGAAAATATGGAAGATCCATGCAATTCATCAAGCATATTATCTAATCTAGGAATTGGATGTCTATACTTAATGGTAATCTTATTAACAGCACGGCAATCTACACACATTCGCCAAGTATCATCCTTTTTAGGGACTAAGATAACAGGAACTGAACATGGACTAAGAGATTCACGCACAATACCTTTGTCAAGGAGTTCATCCACTTGACGTTGAATCTCTTTTGTTTCCTCCGGATTTGCTCTATAAGCTGGTCGGTTTGGAATTTGAGCTCCTGGGATGAAATCAATTTGGTGCTCAATGCCACGAATAGGTGGTAAACCTATTGGTAACTCCTCGAGAAACACATCACTATATTCCTGCAAAAGAGAGTACACGGCACTAGGCAAAGAAGCAAGGTTATCACTGTCAACAACAAGTATAAGTTCCTTACTAAACATGAAGTATAAGGACTGCCTATTAATCAATGCTCTCTTAATCTCATTAGAAGAAGCAAAACAACAAGATTTCTTATTAACTACATCTCGGCCTAAATTAGATTTTTCGTTTTGTTGTTTTTCTAGTTCCTTCTTCTTCTTAGCTTCATTTATGTCTTTAAAAGCTTGTGCAATTCGAGTTTGATCTTCAAAAACTTGAGCAGGAGTTAAAGCATGAAGACTATACTTTTTACCATTATGCACGAAGCTGTAAAAATTTTTCTTGGCATGATAAAGCACATCACAATCAAATTGCCAAGGTCTACCAAGTAAAATATGACTAGCCTCCATTGGAACAACATCACATAAAACAGTATCAACATATTTACCAATGGTGAAAGAAAACTTTACTTGTTTAGTGACACGAGTTTCAACTGAATTATTTAACCATTGAAGCCTATATGGTTTTGGATGTTTCATGCAATTCAAATTCAGTTTGTTAACAAGTAAGGTGCTCGCCACATTTGTGCAACTACCACTATCAATAATCACACTACAAACCATGTTTTGCACTAAACAGCGTGTGTGAAATATGTTATCACGTTGCATCAAATCATTATCTTCCAAAGGTTGAACATTAAGAACACGGCGAGAAACTAAAGAAAAGTTACCAACTGAGTAGGTCGGCTCATCAAGCTTTTCACCCTCATCACTTTGATCATCTTGGTACTTTTCTTCAAGAGGTGGCATGTCGGCACAATCATCATCACTTACCACTTCGCCAGTATCTAAAGTAATCATGATCCGGGCAGTAGGACAATTGGCTTGCAAGTGACCATAGCCTTGACATTTAAAACATCTAATATCCCTCAATCTTGGAGCAGAAGTTGTCGCCGGTTTAGGGGCATTTTCAGCAGCTTTGGGGACTGATTTTGGGACATAAGGAGGCGCACTAGATGGCTGGTTTGAGGTAAATTGCCTTGGTTTTGTTGGTGGAGTGAAAGGGGCTGATTTAGATTTCAAATCCCTTTGCCATGGTGGATTCTGTTGTGTGAACCTGTTCTTACCTTTCATGTGCCTTTCAATCTTAATAGCTTTATGAACAAGCTCATTAATATCAACATAAGATTGTAAATCAACATGATAAGACAATTCAGAATTCATACCTCTAAGAAATCTTTCAATTGTTGAATCGGGATCTTCACGAACATTGGCCTTGATCATGAGAGCTTCCATCTCATGGTAGTATTCCTCCACGGTTTTGTTTCCTTGCACAAGGGAGTGCAATTTTCTGTTGAGCTCTCGGCTATAATGTGATGGAACATACTTCTTCCTCATAAGCGCTTTCATTTGCTTCCAAGTTTGAATAGGTGGTTCGTCATCTTCACGTCTAGATCTCATTACCTTATCCCACCACAAACTTGCATAATCCTTGAGGTGCATGAAGGCTAGGCGATACCTCTTATGTACGGGATAGCTATTACCTTCAAAGAAGTGTTCAAGCTCTCGAACCCAATCAAAATAAGCTTCCGGATCTGCTTTACCATGGAAAGTAGGCAATGTTAGTTTAACTCCACTAATTGACAAATCAGATTTCTTACCATCTTTAGGAGAATCCATGAACTCCTCATTCTCCTCATCACTAGGCTCGGCTTCTTCATGTTTATTCTGTCGAGAAGTAGAACCTTTTTTTGGTGAAGGAAAAATTGTTAAATTATCAATCTTTAGATTGAGCTTTCGGATCATGTCAAATAGAACATCATTAACATATTTTTGATCCGTTTGGGGTTGTCCTTGAGGTGTTTTATCATCTCCCTCCATTGTTCCTGCAAGTTAGTAAAAAAACAACAAAAGATAGCAAAAATAAAAAACCTCTCGGGTTCTCACTTTTGGTGAGTAATACTCTCCTCTCTAGTGTAATGGCTTTTCTCGTGTATACCCTATCTAAATACTCTCAATGAATCTCTCAAACTAATTGAAGCTTACTGTTTGTCGATTTTAAGAACAAGTCTCAACCAATTAGTTCAAACAAATCAATTCACAAAAGCAAAACCAAAGAAGTTTGAAAAGAAAAATTCACGTCACAAGAAGAATTTAAGATCACGTATGGGGTATAAACAGATTAACTTCAGAAAGCTACGAATTCAGAAACTAGAGAAGATAACAAGAAGATGTGTTTTTGAATCACTCAATTCCGATTAAAAATGAGAAAGTTATGAAGGTTTGAAGTTATAGTATATAGAAACTCTCTGCCGAGTTTCGGACGGTAGAACAAAGGTTCGGACGGCCGAAAGTGGCGTCCGAAACTTTGTTAAAAAATTTCAAATCTCTGTCGAGGATCGGACGGTAGTTTCGGACGGGTCAGGGGTCCGAAAGTGGCGTCCGAAATTCTGTGAAAATTTGTGACTTTTCTGTCGAGGTTCGGACGGGTAAGGGGTACGAAAGTGGCGTCCGAAACTATAAAATTAAATACGAAAAAAATAAAAAAATTTTTTGTTTTTTTTTTTTTTTTTTTTTTCACTTTAGACCAAATGCCTTTGGGCTGATTTTTACTTGGTCTCTTTTTTTTTTTTTTGTAATGGCCTTTTTTTTTTTTTTGTAATGGCCTTTTTTTTTTTTTTTTTTTTGACAAAAAGCTTAACTAGGGTTTTTGAGGTTGTTGATAAACCCTAAATTTTCAACCACTTCAATGTATCAAGAAGTCAACAAAATTTCGGATTTTGAAGATACCACTTTTACCAAAGATTCAAGAAATATCACAAAGAGCAAGAATATGTCTTCAAGATTCAAATTTGAGCACTTTCGGATTTCCAAGAAAAATCAAGATTTTCAAGAAAGTGGTCAAGAACTCGTCTTTTTGAGATGGTGAAAAAGTTTGATCAAAACACACTTTGATGGCAATAGAATGATTGATACGAATGGAGTAGGGTGAGAATCCAGCTCCACACGAATTCCACACACTTAGGATCGTTGTGCACCAAAATTCAGAAACCAACACGATCACAAGTAAGATCAAACACGGAAACAACACAAGAAGAAAAGATGGATATCGAATGGGATGTATTTGATTGTAAATCAATCAAACCCAACACATTACCACAAAGTGATTTCAATCTAACCTATGTAAATCAATGGTTAAAAAGATCTCAGTTTGGCTCGCTCTTGAAATCAAGAAACAATACGTTCTCTTTAAGGTCCTAGCTTAAAGAATCCGGTCCTATGAATAATCAACTAACCCTAATTGATTAATCACGTTTTTCACAACTTGTTTAAGGCTGCAAATAATTTAGCAAAGCTAAAAGGTTTCTTCAAAATTCAATCATCCATAAAAACGTTTACAATGATCTCTTTATATAGAGATGAGTTTCGGCTCTACAAATTGGAAAAGGAAATAAAACCCTAGAAGTTGTAAATTACAACTTGACTTCTAAACTAACCAACTTACAAACTAATCCTTTATGGAAAAAGGAAGCTAAAAACGTTTTGCCCTTCTAGAAGACAAGGACAAGCTCCTAAAATTTAGGGAATTACTTTCCTAACAAATTAAAGCCCATTACATGCCATTATCATGCAAGATAACTTGGGCCATGTAATTAAAAACGAAAATATACTAATAATAAGCCCAATTAAAATGTTTTGGACTTAATTATTAAAACATTAATTAATTCTAACTACTTAAGAAAAAGGCGCGATCCAATTTGGCAAAAGCCCAAGCACGCCATCTTGGTCTTCAATCAATAATGTCCATGGATTAGTGAATCCTAATCCCACTTGGATTGTGAATCCTAGTCTCATTCGGATTTGCGTTTATGGAACTCTTATGGAACTCGGACAAGATGAGGATTGATGAATCCTAATCCTATTAGGATTGAGCTTGGAAATCCTAATCCCATTAGGATTTGTCTTGGAAATCCTATTCCTATTAGGATTTGGCTTGGTAATCCTATTCCCATTAGGATTTGGAGTAGATTGCTTGTACGGATTCCTATCATTCCCTCCCTCCTCGAAAGGATTCGTCCTCGAATCTGGAAATTGAGCTCCTGGATCAAACACCAATAAGAAGAACTCATTACAAACTCGAGCCAAGTAAAACAAATCCTGCAATAAGAAAATAAATGTGTAAGTTAAAGAAAACTCAAAATAATTATGCATATAAACATCATTTAATAAATGCAAATCAGAAAACTTATGATGATATGCAATATTAAACAACTTTAAAAAGAATACTTCAAATAAAGATGAACATAATGTTTTGAACAACAAGAAAGTATTCAAGAGAAATTTATTAACGTCATGCTTGGACACACTAATAATAACATGAAAATCAATGATGTTAACATGTAAAGAATGAAAAGAAAGTAAACATATATTAATGTAATTACAAATATTATCCAAGGATTCATAAGAATTTGCAAAGCAAGTATATATATAGACATCCCGGATTAAATGTAAATCACAAAAACTAAGTTGTACATTCTTTACAAGCATGTTGAAGTTATGAAAGATTAAGAACTTACAATTCCAAAGAATAAGAACAGAATATTGTACCTTCGGGAATTGAAAAGAAATTCGAAATTGAGATAACTTACCAAACAAGTGTTGAACAATCAGATTACCTTGTCGAAGTGGATACTTTTGATTTTGGAATGAATTGAAAACAGTAAGAGCAAAGTTATGAATCAAATCATCAAAATAAAGTGTATTCCAGTTAGGATAATCAATAGATTTAACACTTTGTTTAGTGTTCACAAGGGTTTTGTAATGATCGAAATTATAAGCACTCAACTTACCTTGCTTACCTTGTGGAAAACAAGCTAAGGCAGATTGGACTCCTTCCAATTGATAATGAGTTGGTTCGAACTCCATTAAGCTTTTAGGAACTCCAAAACTCTGCAAAAAAAACAAAACAACACTAGACAAAGAATTAAGGTGATCACTATTAATGATAAGTACAAAATCCTTACGGATCATCAAATACAAGTGATACCTATCTAGTATTACTCTCTTTATCTCACTAGAAGAAGCAAAACTACAAGATTTTGAAACAACTAATTCTCGGCTATTACAAGATGAAGAATCACTCTCTCGGCCTAAGCCAGCTATTTCCTTCTTTTGTTTCTCTTGTTCAATCTTTTCCTTTGCTTCTTGATCTCTTAAATCACTCCAAGCTTTTGCAAGTCTTACTTGGTCTTCAATGACTTGTGCGGGAGTTAAGGCATGAAGCCTAAACTTTTTACCTTTATGTACAAAGCTGTAGTAATTCTTCTTGGCATGATAAAGAACATCACAATCATATTGCCAAGGACGGCCAAGCAAGATATGACTTGCTTCCATTGGAACAACATCACATATAACTTCATCAACATATTTCCCAATGGTTAAAGTGAACTTTACTTGTTTTGTGACCCTAGCATCCATTGAATTATTCAACCATTGTAGTCGGTAGGGTTTAGGATGTTTCGTGCAATTCAAGTTCAACTTATTTACAAACAAAGTGCTCGCCACATTTGTGCAACTTCCACTATCAATTATCACACTACAAATTCTGTCTTGCACTAAGCAACGTGTGTGAAATATGTTTTCTCGTTGCATCAAATCATCATTATCAACTAAAGGTTGGACATTTAGAACACGGCGAGAGACTAAAGAAAATTTACCGTCACCATACGTGTAGGGCGCATTGTCTTCACTTTCTTCACTTGATTCATGTTTCTCTTCAAGAGGTGGCATGTCGGCACAATCATCATCACTTACCACTTCACCACTATCAAGAGTTATAATCACTTTTCGAGTTGGACATTCAGCTTGCATATGACCATAACCTTGACATTTATAACATCGAACATCCCTCAATCTTGGAGTTGAAGAAGTTGACGCCGTTTTAGAAGGTTGGACAGCAACCTTGGGCGTTGTTTTTGAGACACCTTGAGGGGCACTTGACGTTGAACTTTGTGGAAATTGGCGTGGCTTGGATGGCGGATTGAAAGGGGCAAAACTCGGCTTCTTATCTCTTTGCCAAGGTGGAGTTGGTTGTGAAAACTTACCCTTCCCTTTCATGTGCCTTTCTATCTTGATGGCTTTATGGACAAGTTCATCAATATTATCAAAACTTTGTAAATCAACTTGATGAGCCAAATCAGAATGCATACCTCTTAAAAATCTTTCAATTGTAGAGTCGGGATCTTCTTGAACATTAGCCTTGATCATCAAAGCTTCCATCTCATGATAATACTCCTCAACCGATTTGTTACCTTGTACAAGTGTATGTAACTGTCTATTCAATTCACGGTTGTAGTATGAAGGGACATATTTCTTCCTCATGAGTGTTTTCATGCGACTCCATGTCTTGATTGGACTTTCACCATCTTCACGTCTAGATTGAGACAACTTATCCCACCACAAACTTGCATGATCCTTTAAGTGCATAAAGGCAAGTCGAATTTTTTCCTTTTCGGAATAGTCATGGCCTTCAAAGAAGTGCTCAAGCTCACGAACCCAATCAAAATAAGCTTCCGGATCTGTCTTACCATGAAAAGTGGGAATTGTTAACTTAAGTGAAGCAATTGAGACTTTAGACTTGTTACCCTTAGAAGATGATTCGGACAACTCTTCCTCCTCCTCTTCATTAGATTCACTTTCGGACTCAAAAGCAGCATTATATTTAAACTTCTTGGATGAAGATTTCTTTGATGGCTTAGAAGTTGATGACTCCAAGAAATCAAGGCGGAGGTTGATCTTTTGTAGTATCTGTGCAAGAGAATCATTAGCAAACTTTTGCTCAGCTTCGGTTTGAGGTTTAGAACCTCTTGGTGTATTAGTTTCGTCCTCCATTATCCTGCAAGGTTAGTAAGAAACAAAAGAAAACAACAATTGAATTCCTCTCGGGTTCTCACTATGTGGATAGTAGGAGCTCTCCTCTCTTTGATATATGTTTCTCTCGTGTATACCCTAGTCTAATACTCTCAAACTATAGAGAACTTACTGTTGCAATGACTTTAAGAGATTGTCTCAACCGAGATTTTCAACAACAAGATTCACACAAGTCAAATCAAAGAAGTTCAAATAATTCACGTCACAAGAGTATTTCAGAGCACGTGTGGGTATAATTTGATTGATTCAGAAACTATGATATTTAGAAAGAGGAATCAAAGACGAGAACAACACAATTTGAATCACCAAAATCCGAGTTGTATAGCAAAAGTTATGGCACTTTTAATCCAAGGTGGTTTCAAATCAAAACTCAAGAACAAAGTGTTCTTTTTAATTTACGAAAATTAATTAAAAAAAAAAAAAAAAATACTAAAAATTAAATAACAGAAATATTAAAAGTCCGAGATTATTTTCTTTTATTGGGCCTTTTTTTTTTTTTTTTATATATCACGGCCTTTTTTTTTTTTTTTTTATTTGGGCCTTTTTTTTTTTTTTTTAAATTACGGCCCTTTTTTTTTTTTTTTATTCGGACAACAAAAAGGACAAAACAAACTTTTAAGGTTTTGGACAAAAACCTTGTACAAACAATGACCTAGGTTCGGACAAGAACCTTAAACAACTTAGGTCAAACAAAATCTTTAAGGTTTTAAGACAAGAACCTAGTACAAGTACTTAGGTTTAAGGATGTGGCCTTGTCTTATGTGGTTCAACCTTAATTTCTCCAAACTTTAATAACTCACCAAGGACAAAGAATTTGAAAGTGCCACTTTAACAAAATTTTCAAGATTTAACTCAAGGATTTCAAATATGGTTCAAGATTCAAAATTTGACAACTTTCAAAAATCAAGAACTTCAAGAAGTTCAAGAAAGTGGTCAAGAACCAATCTTTTTCACTTGTTCAAAAAGTTTGATCAAAAGTTATTATGACAAGAGTAGATTGATGGAACTAACACAAAAAGAATTTCAAGAATTGAGCAAGAACTCACAAAGTTATGATAATTTGAAACTAGGGTTTTTAAGAAACCCTAATCTTGACACCTAGGGTTTGGACGTGAAATCAACAAATAAAACACAAAGAATCCAACACTATGAATGCAAGAAAATAGTGCAGAATATTGAGACAAAGATGGCAGCAAGGATCGAACAAGAAACACAAGAAGAACAACACAAAAACGCAAGAAAATCAAGTAACAAGATCAACTCGATTTGGGCAGATTTTAAGCACCAAGTTGCATGCGATTTTTGGACAGAATATTAATGAATTTAAGACTCAATTAATATATATATTTACTGCAGAATTTAAACTTTAAAAACAGCAGCAATTCGAAGCAAGAACAGTAGCAAAAAGATGTCAAAAATAGTAAACAACAAGAAGGAAATTTTCGGGCAGATTTGATCAACTTTGGCTTATGCGATTTTGATGAATTTAAAGACACTAACTATGACGACTTTGGACAGCAAGAATCACGTGAAAACAGCAACTAAAAGACTCCAAAAACTGCAGAAAAAATTGACGCACAAAGGACAGCAAGAACGACTCAAAAAGTAGAGCAAAATCCGAGAAGGAAAAACAAAGCGCAAACCTGAATTTTGTGATGAACAACCTAGAAGCTTTGATACCAATTGATACGAATGGAGTAGGGTGAGAATCCAGCTCCACACGAATTCCACACACTTAGGATCGTTGTGCACCAAAATTCAGAAACCAACACGATCACAAGTAAGATCAAACACGGAAACAACACAAGAAGAAAAGATGGATATCGAATGGGATGTATTTGATTGTAAATCAATCAAACCCAACACATTACCACAAAGTGATTTCAATCTAACCTATGTAAATCAATGGTTAAAAAGATCTCAGTTTGGCTCGCTCTTGAAATCAAGAAACAATACGTTCTCTTTAAGGTCCTAGCTTAAAGAATCCGGTCCTATGAATAATCAACTAACCCTAATTGATTAATCACGTTTTTCACAACTTGTTTAAGGCTGCAAATAATTTAGCAAAGCTAAAAGGTTTCTTCAAAATTCAATCATCCATAAAAACGTTTACAATGATCTCTTTATATAGAGATGAGTTTCGGCTCTACAAATTGGAAAAGGAAATAAAACCCTAGAAGTTGTAAATTACAACTTGACTTCTAAACTAACCAACTTACAAACTAATCCTTTATGGAAAAAGGAAGCTAAAAACGTTTTGCCCTTCTAGAAGACAAGGACAAGCTCCTAAAATTTAGGGAATTACTTTCCTAACAAATTAAAGCCCATTACATGCCATTATCATGCAAGATAACTTGGGCCATGTAATTAAAAACGAAAATATACTAATAATAAGCCCAATTAAAATGTTTTGGACTTAATTATTAAAACATTAATTAATTCTAACTACTTAAGAAAAAGGCGCGATCCAATTTGGCAAAAGCCCAAGCACGCCATCTTGGTCTTCAATCAATAATGTCCATGGATTAGTGAATCCTAATCCCACTTGGATTGTGAATCCTAGTCTCATTCGGATTTGCGTTTATGGAACTCTTATGGAACTCGGACAAGATGAGGATTGATGAATCCTAATCCTATTAGGATTGAGCTTGGAAATCCTAATCCCATTAGGATTTGTCTTGGAAATCCTATTCCTATTAGGATTTGGCTTGGTAATCCTATTCCCATTAGGATTTGGAGTAGATTGCTTGTACGGATTCCTATCAATGATGAAACTAACACAAAAGAAAGATCAAGAAAAGGATGAGAAACAAGGAAGTTATGAAATTTTGAATAAGAACCCTAATTTCACAAACCCTAGTTTGACAAACCCTAATTCTTTGGACGTGATTTCAGCAAGAATGACTCAAGAATTCCACACTATGATGATGAACAAGAACAATGCAGAATTATGAAGAAAAACAGCAGCAAAACACGACACAAAACAGCGAAGAACAACACAACAAAAATCGCAAAAATCCGAACAATGGATGAACACGAATTGGACAGATTTTAGCAACAAATTGCATGCGATTTTGACGTAATTTAAAGGCAGAACTATGACGACCTTGGACAGCAATAAAGACACGAAAACAGCAACAAAAAGACACCACAAAATCTGCAGAAATTAACGCAACAAAACAGCAAGAAGGACGCCAAAAGAAGGACAAGATCCGAGAAGAGAAAAACAAGAACAAGACTCAAATAAAAAAGATTATTTACCGAATTTGATGAACAACCTGGATAGCTTTGATACCAATTGATACGAATGGAGTAGGATGAAGTCCAATCCACGCGAATTTTCCACAAGTTCGGATCGTTGTGCACCAAAAACGCAATTCAAGAAACAAGAAACACAATTTGCGGAAAAGAGATATGGAACGAAAAGGCAAGATTAAAATTAACCTAACCCCAACGTTAACACAAATTGATTAAGTTTAACAATTGTAAATCAATAAATTAAACCTATCAGTTTGGCCGGTTCTATAAATCTAGAACTTGTAAGCTTTACCTAAAGTTCCTCACTTAAGGTTTGGCGGGTCTTATGAATTATTCAAGAATAATTCACGTTGGTGATGTCAAATTTAATTTAGCAAAGCCAAAATTCTTTCAATTCAACATATCTAAAAAACGTTTACAATGATCTCTTTATATAGAGATGAGTTTCGGCTCTACAAATTGGAAAAGGAAATAAAACCCTAGAAGTTGTAAATTACAACTTGACTTCTAAACTAACCAACTTTCCAAATTGGAATTGGAAACTAACAACTAACAAACTAATAAGCTAATCCTTTTCCAAAAAGGATTAGGGCAAACGATTATTCCAAAGGTGGCCAAACACGATTTTACTTGCCATTATCATGCAAGATAATTGGGCCAAGTAATACCTTATTAACACTTAATAAAAACGCCAATTAAGCCCATAAAATTGTTAAGTGGACTTAATTAAAAACAACATAATAAACCCTAAAATATATTAAAAAGGGCGTGATCCATTTCAAAGCCCAAAACACGCCTACTTCTTGGACTTTAATATTTCGGCCTTCACATTATTTCTTCAAGGTGGATCATAAATTGTTATTGAAGAAATATGCCAAAGTACTTCATCTTGAGATGGTGGTGTCGAACTCCTTTGAACATTGGCCATCAACTCACAATGTGTTGATAACAATGCTTCTAGTGCTTCCTTCATCCTCTTGCTCCTTGATCTTGTCATTGGACCACCAAGATTTGCTAATGGATCATGGGAAGCTGGATTCGGCAATGTGGACTCGGGCTCATTCCTATCATTGGAGCTCAACAAATTCCCTTAAGATATATAAAAAAGGATCCAACAATGCTGAGAGAAAGGACTAAAAGACTTGGAAGGATCATCCGATCACCAAATGATGGCCTAAAGTCAAACATGCACTTTTTCCTCTTTTAATAAATCTAGTATTAGAGAGTTGGTCATTAAGTTACTTTACTTTTTTGTTAATGTCGTGTTTGGATAATTTAACCCACGCCTTAAGAACCGTTAGTTAACTTATCCGAATACTTTCTGCCAACCCCAAAAGCTACTAAACTTCGCTAATTCGCACGTTACTTTAGTGTTAACTCCCACATTGTTCGTCTTTTAGTGTTTCGATTTGAAAAGTGGACAAATTGCTTAAAAATTATTTTGCGAGTGTTTCGCTTTGTCTTTTAGCAGTTTCCTTATTCAGTTGTGGCAGGTATCATCTAGAGAATGGCTAGATAATCCTAGTTCTTGTTGACTTAGTTAGTAAATGAGTTAGTTAGTTAGCTAGTTAACTAAGCTACAAGGGATCAAAGACTGGAAGTCATCGCTCTCGATTGACTCAAAAGTGGTCAAAACAAGTGAATTTTGCCAAAAAAAGCGTATGTCATGGGACTATGCCCTATGACTTTGTGGATCTCGTCAAGAGCTTCGAAATGGGGTATGACGGAGGCTATTCTGATCTTAGACAAGAAGAGAAAAAGAAGCTTGGTGGGTCAATGGCATTTTGACTTTCTTTTACAAATTGTTCAACACCAACACGAACAAAGTGAATGGAGTGCATTGAGAATGCTTCTTACATTACCTTTAAGAAATATCTCTAAGTTTGGACGACCTTGGAGCTCAACAAATTGCCTTCCTAAAGATATATAAAAAAGGATCCAACAATGCTGAGAGAAAGGCTGAAAAGACTTGGAAGGATCACACGATCACCAAATAATGGGCTAAAGTCAAACACGCGCTTTTTCCTTGTTTAATAAATCTAGTATTAGAGAGTTGGTCATTAAGTTGCTTTACTTTTTGTTAATATCGTGTTTGGATACTTTAACTTATCCATATACTTTGTGCCAACCCCAAAAGCTAATAAACTTCGCTAATTCGCACATTACTTTAGTATTAACTCCTACATTGTTCGTCTTTTAGTGTTTCGGTTTAGAAAGTGGACAAATTGCTTGAAATTTATTTTGTGTGCGTTTCGCTTTATCTTTTAACAGTTTCCTTATTCAGTTGTGGCAGGTATCATCTAGAGAATGGCAAGATAATCCTAGTTCTTGTTGATTTAGTTAGTAAATGTGTTAGTTAGTTAGCTAGTTAACTAAGCTACAAGGGATCAAAGACTAACAATGACTGGAAGTCGTCACTCTCGATTGACTCAAAAGTGGTCAAAAACAAGTGAATTTTGGAAAAAAAAAGCGTATGTCATAGGGCTATGCCCTATGACTCTTGTGGATCTCGTCGAGAGCTTCGAAATGGGTTTTACGAAGGCGATTCTGAACTCGGACAAGAAGTGAAAAAGAAGCTTGGTGGGTCAATGGCATTTTGACTTTCTTTTAAATTTGGTCTCCACCAACACGAACAAAGTGAATGGAGTGCATTGAGAATGTTTCTTACATGACCTTTAAGAAAAATCTCTAAGTTTGGTTGACCTTGGAGCTCAACAAATTCCCTTAAGATATATAAAAAAGGATCCAACAATGCTGAGAGAAAGGACTAAAAGACTTGGAAGGATCATCCGATCACCAAATGATGGCCTAAAGTCAAACATTTACTTTTTCCTCTTTTAATAAATCTAGTATTAGAGAGTTGGTCATTAAGTTACTTTACTTTTTTGTTAATGTCGTGTTTGGATAATTTAACCCACGCCTTAAGAACCGTTAGTTAACTTATCCGAATACTTTCTGCCAACCCCAAAAGCTACTAAACTTCGCTAATTCGCACGTTACTTTAGTGTTAACTCCCACATTGTTCGTCTTTTAGTGTTTCGATTTAAAAAGTGGACAAATTGCTTAAAAATTATTTTGCGAGTGTTTCGCTTTGTCTTTTAGCAGTTTCCTTATTCAGTTGTGGCAGGTATCATCTAGAGAATGGCTAGATAATCCTAGTTCTTGTTGACTTAGTTAGTAAATGAGTTAGTTAGTTAGCTAGTTAACTAAGCTACAAGGGATCAAAGACTAACAATGACTGGAAGTGATAGCTTTCGATTGACTCAAACGTGGTCAAAACAAGTGAATTTTGCCAAAAAAAGCGTATGTCATGGGACTATGCCCTATGACTTTGTGGATCTCGTCAAGAGCTTCGAAATGGTGTATGACGGAGGCTATTCTGAACTTAGACAAGAAGAGAAAAAGAAGCTTGGTGGGTCAATGGCATTTTGACTTTCTTTTACAAATTGTTCAACACCAACACGAACAAAGTGAATGGAGTGCATTGAGAATGCTTCTTACATTACCTTTAAGAAATATCTCTAAGTTTGGACGACCTTGGAGCTCAACAAATTGCCTTCCTAAAGATATATAAAAAAGGATCCAACAATGCTAAGAGAAAGGCTGAAAAGACTTGGAAGGATCACACGATCACCAAATAATGGGCTTAAGTCAAACACGCACTTTTTCCTTGTTTAATAAATCTAGTATTAGAGAGTTGGTCATTAAGTTGCTTTGCTTTTTGTTAATATCGTGTTTGGATACTTTAACTTATCCATATACTTTGTGCCAACCCCAAAAGCTAATAAACTTCGCTAATTCGCACGTTACTTTAGTGTTAACTCCTACATTGTTCGTCTTTTAGTGTTTCGGTTTAGAAAGTGGACAAATTGCTTGAAATTTATTTTGCGTGTGTTTTGCTTTATCTTTTAGCAGTTTCCTTATTCAGTTGTGGCGGGTATCATCTAGAGAATGGCTAGATAATCCTAGTTCTTGTTGATTTAGTTAGTAAATGTGTTAGTTAGTTAGCTAGTTAACTAAGCTACAAGGGATCAAAGACTAACAATGACTGGAAGTCGTCCCTCTCGATTGACTAAAAAGTGGTCAAAACAAGTTAATTTTGGCAAAAAAAGCGTATGTCATAGGGCTATGCCCTATGACTCTTGTGGATCTCGTCGAGAGCTTCGAAATGGGGTATTACGGAGGCGATTCTGAACTCGGACAAAAAGAGAAAAAGAAGCTTGGTCGGTCAATGGCATTTTGACTTTCTTTTACATTTGGTCTCCACCAACACGAACAAAGTGAATGTAGTGCATTAAGAATGTTTCTTACATGACCTCTAAGAAAAATCTCTCAGTTTGGTTGACCTTGGAGCTCAACCAATTGCTTTCCTAAAGATATATAAAAGAGGATCCAACAATGCTGAGAGAAAAGCCAAAAAGACTTGGAAGGATCATCCGATCACCAAATGATGGCCTAAAGTCAAACATGCACTTTTTCCTCGTTTAATAAATCTAGTATTAAAGAGTTGGTCATTAAGTTACTTTACTTTTTTTGTTAATGTCGTGTTTGGATACTTTAACCCACGCCTTACGAACCGTTAGTTAACTTATCCGTATACTTTGTGCCAACCCCGAAAGCTACTAAACTTCGCTAATTCGTAGGTTACTTTAGTGTTAACTGCCACATTGTTCGTCTTTTAGTGTTCTTTTTAGAAAGTGGATGAATTGCCTAAAAGTTATTTTGCGTGTGTTTTGCTTTGTCTTTTAGTAGTTTCCTTATACAGTTGTGTCGAGTATCATATAGAGTTTGGCTAGATAATCCTAGTTCTTGTTGACTTAGTAAATGAGTTAGTTAGTTAGCTAGTTAACTAAGATACAAGGGGTCAAAGACTAACAATGACTGGAAGTCATCGCTCTCGATTGACTCAAAAGTGGTCAAAACAAGTGAATTTTGCCAAAAAAAGCGTATGTCATGGGACTATGTAAAAAGAAGCTTGGTCGGTCCATGGCATTTTGGCTTTCTTTTACATTTGGTCTCCATCAACACGAACTAAGTGAATGGAGTGCATTGAGAATGTTTCTTACATTACCTTTAAGAAAAATCTCTAAGTTTCGACGACTTTGGAGCTCAGAAAATTGCCTTCCTGAGGATGTATAAAAAAGGATCCAAAAATGCTGAAAAGATGGCCAAAAAGACTTGGAAGGATCATCCGATCACCAAATGATGGCCTTAAGTCAAACACGCGCTTTTTCCTCGTTTAATAAATGTAGTATTAGAGAGTTGGTCATTATGTTGCTTTGCTTTTTTGTTACTAGTGTTAACTCCACATTGTTCGTCTTTCAGTGGTTCGGTTCAAAAATTGGATTAATTGCTTGAAAGTTATTTTGCGTGTGTTTTCCTTTGTCTTTTTGATGAGAATACGCCCGTGTTCAGCCTGTGTCCATGTCCGTGGTGTTAAAGTTAAATTGTCATCCAGAAAGTTTCTGTCACGTTGTGGTATTCTTGCCATAACTCTTTCGATATAACTTGGAATTGCATGATTCAAGAAGCCCTGGAACGATAAGAGATAGAACTACAACTTTCATGTTTTAAGTTTTACGAGATTCTGATGTTATCACCATTGAAAGAGCCTTCTGAAGTTGATAACGGGATTCTGGCCGAATTTTCATCTCGAATTTTATGGACTACATTGAAGACCAAGATGGCGTGCTTGGGCTTTGCCATTAATGGATCACGCCATTGTTTAATCTTTAGGATTTATTTTGTTGTTAATAATTAAGTCCATTAAACATTTAAATTATGGGCTTAAATCTTTATGTTTTAATGGGCTAAGTAATTTTAGGAAAGTAGTTTAGTTCCTAGTGTTTCATTACAATTAGGAAGTTTCATTAACTTGTCCTAGGGTTAAGGTTTTGTAGCCTATTAAAGGCAACACATCATTAACGTTTTAATGGTCGAGAAATTTTAGAATTTTAGCAGGTGCTAATTTCGTGATTAACATTGTGTTGTCAAAGCCTTGAAGTTCAAGTTTGATCATCATTGTAGATAGTCCACCTTTAGGTGACTTCACTGAGTTCTTTATTTAAAGAGCAAGCCAAATTAACTAGTTTAATGCATGAATTTTCATGGTTGAATCAAGTTCGTTTGTATAACGTGAGGGTTTGATTTTCTTCAAGTCTGGCCTTTTCGTTCCCCTTGAATTACTTCCTTCAAATTCTGTTTTTGTGCTTGTTTGTTTCGCTTTTTGTTACAGCAACGATCCGAAGGTTGTGGTTCTTGAATGATCAATGTTTCTCCAGCCTAGAACATTCGTATCAATTGGTATCAAAGCAAAGGTTGTTGTCTCAAAAATTCAGGTTTTTCCGCTTTTGTCTTCTTGCTGTTTTGTGTCTTCTTTTGCTGCACTTTTAGCGTCAAATCTGCAGCTGTTTATTGAGTCCTTTTTCTGCTGTAATTGAGTCCTTCTTACTGTCCAAATTCGTGTTAGATTCAATCTATAATTTCGTCATTATAATGCTCAAAATCTCATGCTAAAGTGTTGCTGAAATCTGCCCCAATCTTTCTTGTTCGTGTTTTGCGTTTTGTGTCTTTCTTGTGTTGTTTTCTTTGTTGTCCTTTTGTGTTTCTTTTGGTGTCTACATTCTGCACTCTTGAATTGTCTTCATAGTGTTGAATTCCTTGTGTTTTCATTGTTGTGTCACACGTCAAAAAGAATTTTAGGGTTTTTTTCGTCAAAAATTTCGTCAAAAATTTTCGTCAAAAATTTAGGGTTTTCACCAAGTCGCGACAGTTTCGGCCGTCCGAAACCGCAGACAGGCGTCCGAAACTTTGGATCGGACGGGGTGGTCGTCCGAAAGTATTGTCCGAAACTCTGCAAAAATATTGTCGTTCCAGTAGTTTAGGATCAGACGGGGTGGTCGTCCGAAACAGGCGTCCGAAACTTTGATAAAAAATTCTGATCCCAAAAATTTAGGTTCGGACGGGTTAGATCGTCCGAAACAGGCGTCCGAAAGTTAAAAAAAAAAGACCGATTTAAAAAAAAATTAAATAAATAAATACGGTCAATTCAAAAAAATAGTATATATCTTCGGACTTTCTTTTATTTATTTTCTATTTTATTTGAAAGAACTAAATGTTCTTAAGTTGTGCTTGAAAATCACCAATATTGGAAGTGACATATTTTGCTCATCTTAATTTGGACTTGAGTGATTCAAAACCCAATCTTCTTCTTTTATAGTCTATTGTCTATTTTTAATTTCTTAGCTTTTTGAAGGTGAATCAATTTATACCCACACGTGTTCTTAAACCTCTTGTGACGTGTTTTTCTTTGTTATACTCTTTGGTTTTTACTTGTGTGAATTTTTGTTGTGGAACTTGTTAATTGAGACGTGCTATCTAAATAATTGAACTTAGTAAGTCTCAATAGTCCTAACACATTCATTACTTGAGAGTAATAGCTAGGATAAACAAGAGAGAACACTACATAAATAGAGTGAAGAGTACCTACTATCCTAAAGTGAGGAACCCGTGAGGATTTTCTCTATATTCTTTCTTTTTTCTTTACTAACTTGCAGGTACAAAATGGAGGAATCAAAAGGTGATAAACCAATCATCCAAGCTGAACAAAAATTCGCCAATGAAGTACTTTTTGGTATGTTGCAAAAGAAAAATCTCCGACTTGATAGTTTGGAGTCATCCACTAAAAACTCCGCATCAAGAAAGCTCAAATTTGAAGATGATGAATCCGAAGATGAGGAGGAGGAGGAGATCTTGAGTTCTTCTAAGAAAGGTGACAAGTCTGAGATTTCAATTGCGTCTGTTAAGCTGACAATTCCTACTTTTCATGGCAAAGCAGATCCCGAGGCTTATTTTGATTAGGTTAGAGACCTAGATCACTTCTTTGAAGGCCATGATTACCCCGAAAAGGAGAAGTACCGACTTAACTTCATGCATCTTAAGGATTATGCTAGTCTTTGGTGGGATGAGGTTACTCGATCTAGACGTCAAGATGGTGAAAAGCCAGTCAAGACTTGGTCCCAAATGAAAGCATTAATGAGAAAGAAGTATGTGCCTTCTCATTACAATCGTTAATTGAATCGCCAATTGCATACACTTGTGCAAGGTAGCCGAACTGTTGAGGAGTACTACCATGAGATGGAATCTCTTATGATCAAGGCCAATGTCCAAGAAGATCCGGATTCCACCATTGAAAGGTTCCTTCGAGGTATGGGTGCTGAACTAGCTTACCATGTTGATTTGCAAAGTTATGTCGATATTAATGAGTTAGTTCATAAATCCAAAAAGATAGAAAAGCATCTCAAATCCAAGGGGCGATTCACACAATCACAACCACCATGGAGAAGAGATCAAAAGCCGAATGTGTCCCCTTTCACTCCATCAACAAAGCTGCACCAATTCACCTCGAATCAGTCTTCAAGTGAAACATCTAATGTTCCAAAATCAGTATCCAAAGTTGCTGATTTTACACCTAAATCGGCATCAACTACTGGTCAAAGGTTAAGGGATATTCGTTGTTTTAAATGTCAAAGATATGGTCATTATCAATCTGATTGTCCAACTTTAAAGATAATGATGCTTCTTCCTAATGGTGAAGTGGTAAGTGAAGACGAAGATGATGATTGTGCCGACATGCCACCACTTGTAGAGAAATACCAAAGTGAAGAAGGTCTTCATCTTGACACATATGAGGTTGGTAATGGTCAATTTTCGTTAGTCACTCGACAAGTTCTTAGTACACAACCACAAATTGATGATTTGTCTCAAAGAGATAATATATTTCACACTAGATGCATGGTTCAAGGAAAGATTTGTAGTGTGATCATTGATAGTGGTAGTTGTACAAATGTGGCTAGTACTTTACTTGTTAAGAAATTGAAGTTGTCTTGCATGAAGCATCCAAAACCGTATAAACTTCAATGGTTCAACAATTCTGCTGAAAGTAAAGTTACTAAACAAGTGAAATTTACATTCACCATTGGAAAGTTTGTAGATGAGATCTTATGTGATGTTGTTCCAATGGAAGCTTGCCATATTTTACTTGGTCGACCTTGGAAATTTGATCATGATGTACTTTATCATGCCAAGAAGAACTTTTATAGTTTCGACTTTGAGGGTAAGAAGTACAATCTTCGAGCTTTAACTCCATTCCAAGTTTTCGAAGATCAAGCTAAAATTGTTCAAGCTTGTAAAGAGATGAGTGCCGCCAAGGAGAAGAAAGTTCAAGAGAAGAGCAATGTAATAGCTAGTGCATCTTGTAATAGCCGAGCTTTAAGTGTTTTAAAGTCTTGTTATTTTACTTCTTCTAGCGAGATTGAGAGAGGAATACTAGATAGGCAATCAATGTACTTACTTGATGATAGTGATCACCATTTGAATTGTTTGCTGCCTAGTTCCTTTGTTTTGCAGGTTTTTGGAGTTCCTAAGTGCTTAATGGAGTTCAAAACAACTCAATATGCATTGGAAGGAGTCCAATCTGCTATGTCTTGTTTTTCACAAGGTAAGCAAGATAAGTTAGGTAAGTATGAAAGCTCTTTGATTGATTTTAATGGTTTGAATGTCAAGAACTTTGTTAATGTCAATGCTATTGATTTTCAAAGTTTGAATTCTGTTTTGAATCAATTTCAATGTCTTTCACCTACCTTTGATGTTTTGGTTCAAAAATTTATACCATATGTTTTAAAGTTTGATGATTTGTGTTTTGGTAAGCAAATTATTTCACATAGTTCTTCAATTAAAAAATCCAACTATTTTGCATTGAATGAGTTTATGTATAGTTTCTTAACATGCTATGTTGCTTATCTAATATATGAATCATATTGTGAGCTTAATGATTATAATTTCGAACTACACCAATCCTTTGTATGCATTCATTCAAGTGTTAATTATATCAACTCTACTTGCTGGATTATTGATTCCTTTGATTATTTGTTTCGTGACTTTGCTCACATCCATCAAGTTCAAAGAGGTCCTTTGGTAACTCAACACTTGTATGGTAAGTTATCTCCGTTCCAAATTTCTTTTGAATTCCAAGAGGTAAAATTTTCTGTTTACAACTATTCAATAGATTGTTTACATTCTAGTCTTTGGAATTATATTATCATACTTGATAACTTCCGCATGTTTTCAAACGATATTGAGATTTGCACTTCGTCAAGGATGCATATATGTTTTCTTGTTATGAATATTCTTGTCCTTATGATTCTATTCATATATGTTTACATCCTTTGCTGATATTACATGTTCTTAACGTAAACAAAGTGTTCATGAATGTTGATAGTGAATTCGTTTTGATTAGTTCTCTAATTCAGAACATTCGGTTTTCTGATTTGCATAAACTACATGATAGTTATTTGCATCATTGTTTTGAATTCATTAACTTCAACATTATGACTCATGCAAAATTTGTTAATACTAATCATGCTATATTTATTTCGATTTTGCATGCATATTTTGCCCGTTCTATTCTTTTGGTGAAAGAAAATTATTCTCAGTCTTGTTCTAGATTAATGTACTTTCTTTTACCTTATACATTTGTCTTGTTTTGGCAGGATATAAATTCTTATTGGCTGAGATTTGCATCTTCCCAATTTTACTTGGCTCGAGTTTGCAATGAGTTAGTGATTTTGGTGTTTGATCCAGGAACTCAACTTCTAAGATTCGAGGACGAATCCTTTCCGAGGAGGGAGGGATTGATGAGAATACGCCCGTGTCCATGTCCGTGGTGTTAAAGTCAAATTGTCATCCTGAAAGTTTCTGTCATGTTGTGGTATTCTTGCCATAACTCTTTCGATATAATTCGGAATTGCATGATTCAAGAAGCCCTGGAACGAGACGAGATAGAGCTACAACTTTCATGTTTTAAGTTTTACGAGATTCGGACATTATCATCATTGAAAGTGCCTTCCAAAGTTGATGACGGGATTCTGGCTGAATTTTCATCTCGAATTTTATGGACTACATTGAAGACCAAGATGGCGTGCTTGGGCTTTGCCATTAATGGATCACGCCATTGTTTAATCTTTAGGATTTATTTTGTTGTTAATAATTAAGTCCATTAAACATTTAAATTATGGGCTTAAGTCATTATGTTTTAATGGGCTAAGTAATTTTAGGAAAGTAGTTTAGTTCCTAGTGTTTCATTACAATTAGGAAGTTTCATTAACTTGTCCTAGGGTTAACGTTTTGTAGCCTATTAAAGGCAACACATCATTAACATTTTAATGGTCGAGAAATTTCAGAATTTTAGCAGGTGCTAATTTCGTGATTAACACTATGTGCTGTCAAAGCCTTGAAGTTCAAGTTTGATCTTCATTGTAGATAGTCCAACTTTAGCGTGACCTTTAGGTGACTTCACTGATTTCTTTATTTAAAGAGCAAGCCAAATTAACTAGTTTAACGCATGAATTTTCATGGTTGAATCAAGTTCGTTTGTATAACGTGAGGGTTTGATTTGCTTCAAGTCTGGCCTTTTCGTTCCCCTTGAATTACTTCCGCCAAATTCTGTTTTTGTGCTTGTTTGTTTCGCTTTTTGTTACAGCAACGATCCGAAGGTTGTGGTTCTTGAATGATCAAGGTTTCTCCAGCCTAGAACATTCGTATCACTTTTAGTTGTTTCCTTATTCAGTTGTGGAGGGTATCATTTAGAGAATGGTAGATAATCCTAGTTCTTGTTGACTTAGTTAGTAAATGAGTTAGTTAGTTAGCTAGTTAACTGAGCTACATGGGGTTAAAGACTAACAATGACTTGAAGTCGTCCCCCTTGATTGACTCAAAAGTGTTGAAAACAAGTCAATTTTTCCAAAAACATACGTATGTCATGGGGCTTTGCCCAATGAGTCTTGTAGATCTCGTCTAGAGCTTCGAAACGGGGTAATACGGAGGCGATTCTGAACTCGGACGAGAAGAGAAATAGAAGCTTGGTCGGTGGATGGCATTTTGAGTTTTTTTTACATTTGGTCTCCACCAACACGAACGAAGTGAATGGAGTGCATTGAGAATTTTTCTTACATTACCTTTAAGAAAAATCTCTAAGTTTCGACGACTTTGGAGCTCAACTGATTGTCTTCTTGAAGATGTATAAAAAAGGATCCAACATTGCTAAGAGAAAGGCCGAAAAGACTTGGAAGGATCATCCGATCACCAAATGATGGTCTAAAGTCAAACACGCACTTTTTTCTCCTTTAATAAATCTAGTATTAGAGAGTTGGTCATTAAGTTACTTTACTTGTTTGTTAATGTCGTGTTTGGATACTTTAACCCACGCCTTAAGAACCATTAATTAACTTATTCGTATACTTTGTGCAAACCCCAAAAGCTACTAAACTTCGCTAATTCGCAGGTTACTTTAGTATTAACTCCCACATTGTTCGTCTTTTAGTGTTTCGATTTAGAAAGTGGACAAATGGCGTGAAAGTTATTTTGCGTGTGCTTCGCTTTGTCTTTTAGCTGTTTCCTTATTTAGTTGTGGCAGGTATCATGATAGCAATCCATCCATGTCCATGCCAAAGCCGACTTCAAGTGTTCACCCATTGACAAATCTTGAAGGTCCAATGACAAGATCAAGGAGCAAGAAGATGAAGGAGGCGTTGCAAGCATTATTGATAACTCATTGTGAAGAATTGGACATCTTTGAAGAGAATCATGATCCGGTCCAAGCATCTTCCTCCAATGGAGTTTTATGGAATATCTCTTCAATCACAATCCATGAAGAGATGGATCAATCACAATGAAGTCCAAAGAAGGCGTGCTTGGGCTTTGCTTAATGGATCACGCTTTTGTGTTAATTAAATTAGGGTTTTTATTTAATGTAATTTTAAGCCCAATGTGACGTTTTTTATTTATTAATAAATGGGATTGGAATTTCGGTCATTAATAAGTTACTTGGCCCATTTATCTGGTATGATAAAGGCAAGTAAAAGTTTAGGAAAGTTAAGAAGTCAATTTGAGTTTTGCTTCTTCATAGTTTAGGAAACAAAGGAAGCCAAATTGTATTTGGCCACCTTTTAAGTCCGTGTGTCACAATCCTTTTTGGAAAAGGATTAGTTGGTTAGTTGTTAGTTTCCAATTCCAATATGGAAAGTTAGATAGCTTAGAATTCAAGTTGGAATTGAATTAAGCTAGGGTTTTACAAGGGATGGCCGATTTTGCCTCTATAAAAAGGCCACCATTGTAACAATTTTTATATGTTGAATTTTGATAAAGTTTAGCTTTGCTAAAACCCTTTTTGCAGCCGTGAAAAGCTTCAAGAAAAACGTGAATTAATTCAATTAAGTTTAGTTGAGTTTTCATAAGAACCGTGAACCTAGAAGCTAAGACCTTTAGGTGAACTTACAAGTTCTTGATTCAAAGAACAAGCCAAACTGATTTGTTTAGCTTATGAATTTTCATAGGTGATCCGAATCTTTTTGATTCATACGTGGGGGTTTGATTGCTTCATATCAAATCTTTTCGTGTCAATATCTTTTACTTTCTTTGTTTGTTAATTCCGCACCTTGTTGGTTCTTGTTCTTGTTCGTGATAATTTGGTAAGCAACGGTCCAAAGGAGGTGGTTTCGAGTGGTCCAAGGTGCTGCATCTTGATCATTCATATCAATTGGTATCAGAGCACAATGTTGTCTTCCAAATTCAGGTTTAAATTTCGGTTTTGAGTCTTCATTGTTTCTCGGTTTTGTCTTGCTGTTTTGCATCGTTTTGTGTTGCTATTTTTGGCGTCTTTTTGCTGCTGTTTATTGAGTCCATTTTCTGCAGTAAATTGTGTCTTAAATCTGCTCTATATTCCGTCCTAAAGTCGTCATAATTCTGTCCAAAAATCGCATGCAAAAGGTTGTTGAAATCTGCCCAAAATCGCTATTGATCTTGCTTTCGGTTTTTGCGTTTTGTTGTGCTGATTTCTTGCTGTTTTATTGACGTTTTTGTTGCTGTTTCTTGGTGTCTATATTCTGCACTTTTTCTTGTCCTCATAGTGTTGAATTCTTGTGTTTTCTTTGGCTATCCACACGTCAACTTGTTAGGGTTTTTGAAGTCAAGAATTAGGGTTTCTTACCATAACTTTCTTGTTTGAAGTCAAGAATTAGTCAAGTTTGCATAACTTTCTTGTTTCTTATCCAATTCTTGATCTTTCTTTTGTGTTAGTTTCTTTGTTTCATTCTTGTCATAGTGTGTTTTGATCAAACTTTTATCACACTTGAAAAAGATAAGTTCTTGAATACTTTCTTGAATTTCTTGATTTTCTTGAAAATTCAAAAAGTGTCAAAATTTGAATCTAAAGCCATATTCTTGATCTTCTTGATAAATCTTGAATATTTTGTGAAAGTGGCACATGCAAATTCATAATTCTTGGTGAGATATTAAAGTTTGAAAATTTTAAGGTTTTTAAGGTTAAGACAAAAGACAACATCCTTAAGCCCTAATCCTAGGTTGTTGTCCTCAAACCTTAAACCTAGTATTGTCCTAGGTTCTTGTCCAACCTTAATTGTTTTTTTTGTTTGTCCAAGGTTTGTGTCCAAACCTTAAAAAGTTTGTTTTGTCCTAGGTTGTGTCCGAACAAAAAAAAAGTGAGAAAAAAAGAGGCCGAATTTAAAAAAAAAAGGCCCAACTAAAAAAAAAAAAAAAAAAAGGCCGAACTATATAAAAAAAAGGGCCCAATACAAAAAAATATATATATATTCGGACTTTATTTATTTATTATTTTCAGTTTATTGTTTTTATTTAATTTATTTTATTTAAAGAACACATTATTCTTAAGTTGTTTCTTGAAAACCACCTTGGATTAAAAGTGCCATAACTTTCTTAATACAACTCGGAATTAAGTGATTCAAATTGCGTTTTCTTCGTCTTGAAGTCTACTTTCTGTTTCTCTTAGTTTCTGAAGTTAAATCAAGTTATACCCACACGTATTATTAAATACTCTTGACGTGATTTGTTGAAACTTCGTTGGTTTTACTTGTGAAAATTTGTTGGTGGAATTAATTGGTTGAGTCTTGTTATTACAATCATTGAACCAGTAAGTTCCATAGTTTGAGAGTATTAGTATAGGGTATACACGAGAAAAGCTTTCATATTAAGAGAGGAGAGTACCTACTACCCCATATTGTGAGAACCCATGAGGTATATTTCTATATATTTCTTGTGTTTTTACTAACTTGCAGGTACAAATGGAGGGTGAAGAATCTAAATCACCAAAGGTAGTGGACCAAAAGTTCACTAATGATGTCCTCTTTGACATGATCCGAAAACTCACACTCAAAGTTGATAGTTTGTCTTCGCCACCACCCAAGGGTCCTAAATCCCGAAGAGTTGATTTTGAGTCTGACAATGATTCTAGTCATGATGAGGAAGAGGAAGAGGAGGATACGAGTTCTTCTAAGACAGGTGACAAGTCTAAGATTTCAATTGATTCTTTAAAGCTAACTATCCCTACTTTCCATGGTAAAGCAGATCCCGAGGCTTATTTTGATTGGGTTCGTGAGCTTGAGCACTTCTTTGAAGGCCATGATTACCCCGAAAAGGATAAATATCGAATTGCTTTTGTGCACCTTAAGGATTATGCTAGTTTATGGTGGGATGAAGTTATGAGGTCTAGACGTCAAGATGGTGAAAGGCCAATCAAGACTTGGAGCCAAATGAAGATTCTTATGAGGAAAAAGTATGTTCCTTCTCATTACAATCGTGAATTGAACAAGAGATTGCACTCACTTGTGCAAGGTAATAAATCGGTTGAGGAGTATTACCATGAGATGGAAGCTTTGATGATCAAGGCTAATGTGCATGAAGATCCTGATTCCACTATAGAACGATTTTTGAGAGGTATGCATTCTAAATTAGCATATCATGTGAATTTACAAAGTTATGTTGACATTAATGAGCTTGTGCATAAGGCTATTAAGATTGAAAGGCATATGAAAGGGAAAAATAAGTTTTCACAACCGTCACCACCATGGCAGAGAGATAAGAAGCCGAATGTGTCTCCTTTCACTCCATCCACAAAACCGCGTCAATTCACTTCCAATCAACCATCAAGTACACCATCTAATGTCTCGAAATCAGTTCCCAAAGCTGCTGATCCAACACCTAAATCGGCACCAACTTCTGATCAAAGGTTAAGAGATATTCGTTGTTATAAGTGTCAAGGTTTCGGTCACATGCAATCAGATTGTCCAACTCGGAAAATTATGATGCTTCTTCCTAATGGTGAAGTGGTAAGTGAAGATGATAATGATGATGAATGTGCTGACATGCCTGCACTTGAGGAGAAATATGTAAGTGATGAAAGTGAAGAGTGTGATGGTTCTTCTTATAAGGTTGGTGATTACTGTTTAGTCTCTCGTAGAGTACTTAATGCACATCCACTTGTTGATGAAGATTTGATCCATCGTGAGAACATATTTCATATACATTGCATGGTTCAAAACAAAATTTGCACTGTTATTACTGATAGTGGTAGTTGTGCAAATGTGGCAAGTACTTTATTTGTAAATAAGCTGAATTTGACTTGCATGAAACATCCTAAACTATATAGACTTCAATGGTTAAATAATTCAGCTGAGTCACGAGTTACCAAGCAAGTTAAATTTACATTCACCATTGGTAGTTATGTTGATAAAGTTACATGTGATGTTGTTCCAATGGAAGATAGTCATATATTGCTTGGAAGACCTTGGCAATTTGATAGAGATGTTGTGTATCATGCCAAGAAGAACTTTAACCATTTTTCGCACCAAGGTAAAAAGTTTAATTTGAGAGCCTTAAGTCCTACTGAAGTCTTTGAAGATCAAGCTAAAATAGCTAAGGCTTATGGTGCAATGCGTGAAGCCAAAGAGAAGAAGTTACAAGAGAAGAACAATGTAACTAGTATAGGGCGAAACATTGTAACTAGAAATAGTGATAGTGATAGCCGTGAGTTAGTTGTTTCAAAATCTTGTAATAATGCTTCTAAAAGTGAGGTTAAGAGAGCTATATTAGATAGGCAAGTAGTGTATTTACTTTTTCGCAAGGATGTACTTATCATTGATAGTGCTCACCTTGATTCTTTTCCTAGCATTGTTTTAGCTCTTTTGCAGGAATATGAAGATGTGTTTCCTGAGGATTTATCGAAGGGTTTACCGCCTATTAGAGGTATTGAACATCAAATCGATTTCATACCTGGATCTCAAATTCCAAACCGTCCAGCTTATAGAGCAAACCCTGAGGAGACCGAAGAGATTCAACGTCAAGTGGACGAACTTATTGACCGAGGTATGGTTCAAGAATCTTATAGTCCATGTGCTATTCCTGTTATTTTAGTTCCTAAGAAAGATGATTCATGGAGAATGTGTGTTGATTGTCGTGCCATAAATAAAATAACTATTAAGTAAGGCATCCTATTCCTAGACTAGATGACATGCTTGATGAGTTATATGGTTCATGCATATTTTCTAAGATAGACCTAAAGAGTGGTTATTATCAAATTCGAATGAAAGAAGGTGATGAATGGAAAACTGCTTTTAAGACAAAGTTTGGTCTGTATGAATGGTTAGTCATGCCTTTTGGATTAACCAATGCACCCAGTACTTTTATGAGATTAATGAATCAAGTTTTTCGTCACTTCATTGGAAAATTTGTTGTGGTCTATTTTGATGATATCCTTTATATAGTAAATCACTTGATGAGCATGTTGATCATTTAAGACAAGTGTTTGCTGCTTTACGTGAGAACAAATTATATGCTAACCTTAAAAAGTGTTCTTTTTGTATGGAATCAATTATCTTTTTAGGTTATGTTGTTAGTTCTCAGGGAATATCTGTTGATGAGTCAAAGGTTAAGGCAATTCAGTGTTGGTCTCGACCTACATGTGCTAGTGATGTTAGAAGCTTTCATGGATTGGCAAGTTTTTATAGGATATTTATTAAAGATTTTAGTACTATAGCAGCTCCTCTAAATGAACTTGTTAAGAAAAATGTTGTCTTTGAATGGAAGGAAGAACATGAAAATGCTTTTAACAAGTTGAAGTATTTGTTGACTCATGCGCCTTTACTTGTTTTGCCCAATTTTAGTAAAGCTTTTGAGATACACTGTGATGCCTCCGGGATAGGTATTGGTGCTGTTTTGATGCAGGAATCAAGACCGGTGGCCTATTTTAGTGAAAAGCTCAATGTGGCGCAATTGAAGTATGCAATTTATGACAAGGAGTTGTATGCGTTGGTAAGGTCATTACAGGTTTGGCAACATTATCTATGGCCTAAAGAGTTTATAATTCATTCTGATCATGAAAGCCTTAAATTTCTGAAATCTTAAGGAAAATTGAATAAGAGGCATGCTAAATGGTTAGAGTTTATTGAAACTTTTCCTTATGTGATTAAGTATAAATCTGGTAATGAGAATGTTGTAGCTGATGCATTATCTAGGAGACATTCGTTATTCACCTATATGCATGCTAAGTTACTTGGTTTTGATTTGATCAAGGATTTATACAAAGATGATGTTGACTTCAAAAATGTAATTGATACTTGTGTTGTAAAGCCGAATGGAGAATTTTATATGTATGATGGTTTCTTGTTTAAAAAGGATAAATTGTGCATACCCTCTTGTTCCATTCGTGAATTGCTTGTTAAGGAAACCCATGGGGGAGGGTTAATGGGGCATTTTGGGGTTGCCAAGACTTTTTCTGTTTTGAATGAAGACTTTTATTGGCCTAACATGATTAAAAATGTTAAAAGTGTTTGTGAAAGATAATGCATATGTAAACAAGCAAAGTCGAAAATTATGCCTCATGGTTTGTATACACCATTGCCTGTTCCTAGTCATCCTTGGGTAGATATTTCTATGGATTTTGTACTTGGATTGCCTAGATCACGTGATACGAGTTGATCTAGGAAGGACCTTGATCTCACGTATTTTCCACAAATCTTTGGATCATTGTTGATACGAATGGAGTAGGGTGAGAATCCAGCTCCACACGAATTCCACACACTTAGGATCGTTGTGCACCAAAATTCAGAAACCAACACGATCACAAGTAAGATCAAACACGGAAACAACACAAGAAGAAAAGATGGATATCGAATGGGATGTATTTGATTGATACAATCAATCAAACCCAACACATTACCACAAAGTGATTTCAATCTAACCTATGTAAATCAATGGTTAAAAAGATCTCAGTTTGGCTCGCTCTTGAAATCAAGAAACAATACGTTCTCTTTAAGGTCCTAGCTTAAAGAATCCGGTCCTATGAATAATCAACTAACCCTAATTGATTAATCACGTTTTTCACAACTTGTTTAAGGCTGCAAATAATTTAGCAAAGCTAAAAGGTTTCTTCAAAATTCAATCATCCATAAAAAAAACGTTACAACGAATGGCCATTAAATAGAACAAGTTTCGGCCATGTTGCTTGGTAAACAAGGAAATAAAACCCTAAAAGTTGTAAAGTACAACTTGACTTCTAAACTACCCAATCATAATTAAGAAACTTCCAAATTAGAATTGGAAACTAATAACTAACTACCCAAATCCTTCCCCAAAAAGGATTTGCCTAAAGGTGGCCAAATTCAATTTGACTTCCTTTGTTTCCTAAACTATTACTTGCCTTTATCATGCAAGATAATTGGGCCAAGTAGTATTTATTATAAACGAAATTTCCAAGCCCAAGAACATAATAATTAACGTCATTTATGGGCTGAAAATAACATAAAATAAATTACTAATTAATACTAAAAATGGCGTGATTCTCTTGTAAGCCCAAAAGCACGCCTTTCATGGACTTCATGATTTCGGACTTGTGTAAGCTTCTTCAAGGTGGATCATGAATTGTTAATGAAGAAACATTCCACAAGACTTCTCCTTGAGATGGTTCGGCCTCCAAAGCTTCACAATGAGTTGACAATAAATTGTGCAAAGCTTCCTTCATCTTCTTACTCCTTGATCTTGTCATTGGTCCATCAAGATTGGTCAAGGGATCTTGTGAATTGGGCTTTGGCAAGATGGACAAGGGTTGATTTCCATCAATTGTACACCAAACTCAACACAATCACGAACAAGAAACACAAAAACAAAGCGGAAGGAACAAGATGAAACGCAAGGACAAAGATTGAAGCAATCTACACCCCAACGTTATAACAAAAAGAATTAACTTAACTAATGTAAATCAAAAGTTAAATCTCTTCAGTTTGGCGAGTTCTTTAAATCAAGAACGGGTAAGCTAACCTATAGCTCCTCACTAAGGCTTCGCGGGTCTTATGAAAACACAATTGAAATCAATTGAATCCTCACGTTTTTCTTTCAACTTTTCACGATTGGAAGAAGGCTTAAGCAATGCTTAATTTTTATCAAAATTCATCTTATTATTTCATGTGAAAAACTCACCTATAAATAGGCTACAAAAACATGAAACCCTAGCTTAATCCTATTACAACTTAGTTTCCAAATTGGAAAAGGAAACCAATAACTAAAAGACAAACTTTAAGTTTTCTAATCATAGCAAATCGGTTATGAAGAAGTAAAAACCGATTTGTACTCTTACTTTCCTAAATCCTCCTAAAAAGTAGGAGATTACTTTCCTAATTACCATGCAAGGTAATTGGGCCAAGTAATGACTTATTAATTAACGAAAATAAAGCCCAATTAATTAATGTTAATGGACTTATTATTACAACTTAAATAAATCCTAAAGATTAACAATGGCGTGATCCAATAATGACAAAGCCCAAGCATGCCATCTTGGTCTTCCATGTAGTCCATGAAATTCGAAATGAAAATTTTGTCAGAATCCCTTCATCAACTTTGGAAGGCATTTTCAACGGTGATAATGTCAGAATCTCGGAAAACTTAAAACATGAAAGTTGTAGCTCTATCTCTTATCGTTCCAGGGCTTCTTGAATCATGCAATTCCGAGTTATATCAAAAGAGTTATGGCAAGAATACCAAAACGTGACAGAAACTTTCAGGATGACAATTTGACTTTAACACCACGGACATGGACACGGGCTCATTCTCATCATTCCCTCCCTCCTCGAAAGGATTCGTCCTCGAATCTTGAAAATGAGTTCCTGGATCAAACACCAATATGATGAACCCAAAGCAAACTCGAGCCAAATAAAATTGGGAAGATGCACATCTCGAGCAACAAGAAGTTATATCCTGCCAAAACAAGACAAATGTATAAGGTAAAAGAAAGCACAAAATCTAAAACAATACGTAGAATAATTTCCTTTCACCAAAAGAATAGAACGGGCAGAATATGTATGCAAAATCGAAATACATATAACATGATTAGTCGTAACAAATTTTGCATGAGTCATAATGTTGAAGTCAATGAATTCAAAACAATTATGCAAATAACTATCATATAGTTTATGCAAATCAGAAAATCGAATGTTCTTAATTAAAGAACTAATCAATATGAATTCACTAACAACATTCATGAACACATTATTTACGTTATTAACATGTAATGTAAGCAAAGGATGTAAACATATATGAATAGAATCATAAAGACACGAAAATTCATAACAAGAAAACATATATGCATCCTTGAGAAAGTGCAAATCACATGAACGATTAAGACCTCTAAAAACATGCAAAAGTTATCAAATATGAGAGTGTAATTCCAAAAACTAGAATGTAAACAATCTATTGAATAGTTGTAAACAGAAAATTTTACCTCTTGGAATTCAAAAGAAATTTGGAACGGAGATAACTTACCATACAAGTGTTGAATTATCCAAGGACCTCTTTGAACTTGATGGATGTGAGCAAAATCACGAAATAAAGAATCAAAAGAATCATTAACCCAACAAGTAGAGTCAATATAATTAACACTTGAATGAGTGCATGCAAAGGTTTGATGTATTTCGAAATTATCAATATTAAGCTCAAAATATAATTCATGTATGAGATAAGCAACATAGCATGTGAAGAAACTATACATAAACTCATTCAAAACGAAATAATTGGATTTCATAATTGAAGAATTATGTGAAATAATTTGCTTACCAAAACACAAATCATTGGATTTTAATGCACATGTTAAAGAATTTCGAACTAATGTTTCAAAGGTGTGTGAAAGACATTGAAATTGATTCAAAACAGAAATCAAACTTTGAAAATCAATAGCATTGACATTAACAAAGTTCTTTACTTTAAAACCATTGAAATCAACCAATAAGCTTTCATACTTACCTAACTTACCTTGCTTACCTTGTGGAAAACAAGCTAAGGCGGATTGGATTCCTTGCAATTGATAATGAGTTATTTCGAACTCCATTAAGCACTTAGGAACTCCAAAAACCTGCAAAACAAAGGAACTAGACAGCAAACAATTCAAATGGTGATCACTCTCATCAAGTAAGTACATTGATTGCCTATCTAGTATTCCTCTCTTAAACTCGCTAGAAGAAGCAAAATGACAAGATTTTGAAACAACTAGATCATGACTATTACAAGATTTCGATCCATTATTACATTGTTTCTCTTGCAATTTCTTCTCCTTTGCGGCGTTTGCATCTCTGGTAGCTTGAATGATTCTTGTTTGATCTTCAAAGACTTGTGCAGGAGTCAAAGCGTGAAGATTAAACCTCTTTCCTTCGTATACTAAGCTATAGAAATTTTTCTTGGCATGATAAATCACATCACAATCAAATTGCCAAGGACGCCCAAGTAAAATATGACTTGCTTCCATGGGAACAACATCACATAAAATAGTATCAACATACTTCCCAATGGTAAAAGAAAACATAACTTGTTTGGTAACTCGTGTATCAACCGAATTATTTAACCATTGAAGACGATAAGGCTTGGAATGTTTCATGCAAGTCAAATTCAATTTATTCACAAACAAAGTGCTCGCCACATTGGTGCAACTACCACTATCAATAATCACACTTCAAATCTTTCCTTGAACCATGCATCGTGTGTGAAATATGTTATCTCGTTGCATCAAATCATCATTATCAACTAAAGGTTGAACATTAAGAACACGGTGAGAAACTAAAGAGTAATTACCAACATCATAAGTATATGATTCAAGAGCTTCATTATCACTTGACTCACTTTGGTGCTTCTCTTCAAGAGGTGGCATGTCGGTACAATCATCATCACTTACCACTTCTCCATTATCAAGAGTTATCATCAATTTTTGAGTTGGACACTCAGCTTGCACATGTCCATAACCTTGACATTTATAACAACGAACATCCCTCAATCTTGGACTAGGAGTTGACACCGTTTTTGGGGTGTTCTCCACAGGTTTAGGGACTGATTTTGGGACTTGGGATGAGGCACTTGATGTTGGATTGGAGGTGAATTGATGCGGCTTTGACGGTGGTGTAAAAGGGGTAACATTCGACTTTTGTTCCCTTCGCCAAGGTGGTGGCGGTTGTGAGAACTTACTCTTCCCTTTCATGTGCCTTTCAATCTTGATTGCTTTGTGGACAAGTTCATTAATATCAACATAACTTTGCAAATCCACATGATAAGCCAAATCAGAATGCATACCTCTCAAAAACCTTTCAATTGTAGAGTCGGGATCCTCTTGAACATTAGCTTTAATCATCAAAGCTTCCATCTCATGGTAATACTCCTCAACTGATTTATTACCTTGCACAAGAGAGTGCAATTTTCTGTTCAATTCACGGTTGTAATGAGTAGGGACATACTTCTTCCTCATAAGCATCTTCATTTGGCTCCAAGTCTTGATTGGCCTTTCTCCATCTTGACGTCTAGACCTTATAACCTCATCCCACCATAAACTAGCATAATTCTTAAGGTGCATAAAAGCAAGTCGATACTTTTCCTTTTCGGGGTAATCATGGCCTTCAAAGAAGTGCTTAAGTTCACGAACCCAATCAAAATAAGCCTCGGGATCTGCTTTACCATAGAAAGTTGGGATAGTTAGTTTAACAGAAGCAATGGAAATCTTAGACTTGTCACCTTTCTTAGAAGAGCTTGTGCCCTCCTCTTCCTCCTCCTCATCATGACTAGAATCATTGTCGGACTCAAAACACAACTCTTCGGGATCTAGGACCCTTAGGTGGTGGTGAAGACAAACTATCAACTTTGAGTGTGAGTTTTCGGATCATGTCAAAGAGGACATCGTTAGTGAACTTTTGGTCCACTAACTTTGGTGATTTAGATTCATCACCCTCCATTTGTACCTGCAAGTTAGTAAAAACACAAGAAATATATAGAAATATACCTCACGGGTTCTCACAATATGGGTAGTATATGCTCTCCTCTCTAGTGTAGAGGTTTTTCTCGTGTATACCCTATCTAATCTCTCAACAATGAATCTCTCAAACTAATTTAGCTTACTGTTCATTGATTATAATAACAAGTCTCAACCAAATAGTCCAACAAATCAATTCACACAAGTAAAGCCAATGAAGTTTGAAGGAAAATCACGTCACTAGAACAATTTATAGAACACAGATTAACTCCAGAATACTATGAAAAACAGAAAGTAGACAGAAAAAGAAGAAAAATGGTTTTTGAATCACTCAATTCCGAGCTAAAATGAGAAAGATATGGCACTTTCAATATTGGTGATTTTCAAAGAACAAACAAGAATTTTAGTTCTTTTCTTGGGCTGTCTTTATTTTTTTTTTATATATAAATATGGTCCGACTTTTTCTTTCTTTTCTCTCTTTTTTTTTTGAATTGGGCCTTTTTTTTTTCAATTCGGCCTCTTTTTTTTTTTTGAATTCGGTCAACCTTAAACAAATCAAACTTTAAGATTTTTTAAGACAAGAACCTAGTACAAGTACTTAGGTTTAAGGATGTTGTCTTGTCTTATGTTGTTCAAACCTTAATTTCTTCAAAATTTTCAGCCAACAAGAATTTCACATAACTCACCAAATATAAGGAATTTCAATTTGCTTCTTTAACAAGATAATCAAGATTTGCAACAAGAAGCAAGAATCAAGCTCAAGATTCAAATTTTGACACTTTCGGATTTTCAAGAAAATCAAGATTTTCAAGAAAGTGGTCAAGAACTCGTCTTTTTGAGATGGTGAAAAAGTTTGATCGAAACACACTTTGATGGTATTAAAATGACGAAACTAACACAAAAGAAAGATCAAGAAACGGATGAGAAACAAGGAAGTTATGAAATTTCTACCAAGAAACCCTAATTTCACAAACCATAGTTTGACAAACCCTAATAGTTTGGACGTGAAAACAGCAATAATGACTCAAGAATTCCACACTATGATGATGAACACAACAATGCAGAATTTATGAAAAGAAAACAGCAGCAAGACGCAACAAATTTCAACAAGAAAGCAGCACAAATCCGAGAAGCAAGATGAAGATAATTTCGGGCAGATTTGAGCAAGTATTGTGCATGCGATTTTTACGAAATTAATGACTGAACCTATCACGACCTAGGAAAGCAGCAAGGACTCACAAACAGTAGCAAAAACGAAGAAAAATCTGCAGCAAAAAGAACGACACAAAATAGCAAGAAAACAGCAAGAAAACGAGACACGCAAAAACCGAAATAAAGGTCAATAGCAATTTTGGGCAGATTTCAAACAACCTTTTGCATGCGATTTTTTGACAGAATTAGAGCAGATTTAAGACACAATTTACTGCAAAAAATTGACTCAATAAACAGCAGCAAAAAGACGCCAAAAACAGCAACACGAAACGATGCAAAACAGCAAGACAAAACCGAGAAACAATGAAGACTCAAAACCGAGATTTAAACCTGAATTTGGAAGACAACCTGGCTTTGATACCAATTGATACGAGTTGATCTAGGAAGGACCTTGATCTCACGTATTTTCCACAAATCTTTGGATCGTTGTACACCAAACTCAACACAATCACGAACAAGAAACAAAAAAACAAAGCGGAAGGAACAAGATGAAACGCAAGAACAAAGATTGAAGCAATCTACACCCCAACGTTATAACAAAAAGAATTAACTTAACTAATGTAAATCAAAAGTTAAATCTCTTCAGTTTGGCGAGTTCTTTAAACCAAGAACGGGTAAGCTAACCTATAGCTCCTCACTAAAGGCTTCGCGGGTCTTATGAAAACACAATTGAAATCAATTGAATCCTCACGTTTTTCTTTCAACTTTTCACGGCTGGAAGAAGGCTTAAGCAATGCTTAATTTTTATCAAAATTCATCTTATTATTTCATGTGAAAAACTCACCTATAAATAGGCTACAAAAACATGAAACCCTAGCTTAATCCTATTACAACTTAGTTTCCAAATTGGAAAAGGAAACCAATAACTAAAAGACAAACTTTAAGTTTCCTAATCATAGCAAATCGGTTATGAAGAAGTAAAAACCGATTTGTACTCTTACTTTCCTAAATCCTCCTAAAAAGTAGGAGATTACTTTCCTAATTACCATGCAAGGTAATTGGGCCAAGTAATGACTTATTAATTAACGAAAATAAAGCCCAATTAATTAATATTAATGGACTTATTATTACAACTTAAATAAATCCTAAAGATTAACAATGGCGTGATCCAATAATGACAAAGCCCAAGCACGCCATCTTGGTCTTCCATGTTGATGGAAATCAACCCTTGTCCATCTTGCCAAAGCCCAATTCACAAGATCCCTTGACCAATCTTGATGGACCAATGACAAGATCAAGGAGTAAGAAGATGAAGGAAGCTTTGCACAATTTATTGTCAACTCATTGTGAAGCTTTGGAGGCCGAACCATCTCAAGGAGAAGTCTTGTGGAATGTTTCTTCATTAACAATTCATGATCCACCTTGAAGAAGCTTACACAAGTCCGAAATCATGAAGTCCATGAAAGGCGTGCTTTTGGGCTTACAAGAGAATCACGCCATTTTTTAGTATTAATTAGTAATTTATTTTATTTTCAGCCCATAAATGACGTTAATTATTATGTTCTTGGGCTTGGAAATTTCGTTTATAATAAATACTACTTGGCCCAATTATCTTGCATGATAAAGGCAAGTAATAGTTTAGGAAACAAAGGAAGTCAAATTGAATTTGGCCACCTTTAGGCAAATCCTTTTTGGGGAAGGATTTGGGTAGTTAGTTATTAGTTTCCAATTCTAATTTGGAAGTTTCTTAATTATGATTGGGTAGTTTAGAAGTCAAGTTGTACTTTACAACTTTTAGGGTTTTATTTCCTTGTTTACCAAGCAACATGGCCGAAACTTGTCCTATTTAATGGCCATTCTTTGTAACGTTTTTTTTATGGATGATTGAATTTTGAAGAAACCTTTTAGCTTTGCTAAATTATTTGCAGCCTTAAACAAGTTGTGAAAAACGTGATTAATCAATTAGGGTTAGTTGATTATTCATAGGACCGGATTCTTTAAGCTAGGACCTTAAAGAGAACGTATTGTTTCTTGATTTCAAGAGCGAGCCAAACTGAGATCTTTTTAACCATTGATTTACATAGGTTAGATTGAAATCACTTTGTGGTAATGTGTTGGGTTTGATTGATTTACAATCAAATACATCCCATTCGATATCCATCTTTTCTTCTTGTGTTGTTTCCGTGTTTGATCTTACTTGTGATCGTGTTGGTTTCTGAATTTTGGTGCACAACGATCCTAAGTGTGTGGAATTCGTGTGGAGCTGGATTCTCACCCTACTCCATTCGTATCAATTGGTATCAAAGCAAAGGTTGTTCATCGAAAATTTCAGGTTTTGTGCTTCTTTGTCTTCTCGGATATTTCTTGATTTCTTGAGTCGTTCTTGCTGTCTTTTTTTTTGCGTCATTTTTCCTGCAGTTTCTGGAGTCTTTTAGTTGCTGTTTTCACGTGTTTCTTGCTGTCCAAAGTCGTCATAGTTAGTGTCTTTAAATTCATCAAAATCGCATAAGCCAAAGTTGATCAAATCTGCCCGAAAATTTCCTTCTTGTTGTTTACGATTTTTGACATCTTTTTGCTACTGTTCTTGCTTCGAATTGCTGCTGTTTTTAAAGTTTAAATTCTGCAGTAAATATATATATTAATTGAGTCTTAAATTCATTAATATTCTGTCCAAAAATCGCATGCAACTTGGTGCTTAAAATCTGCCCAAATCGAGTTGATCTTGTTACTTGATTTTCTTGCGTTTTTGTGTTGTTCTTCTTGTGTTTCTTGTTCGATCCTTGCTGCCATCTTTGTCTCAATATTCTGCACTATTTTCTTGCATTCATAGTGTTGGATTCTTTGTGTTTTATTTGTTGATTTCACGTCCAAACCCTAGGTGTCAAGATTAGGGTTTCTTAAAAACCCTAGTTTCAAATTATCATAACTTTGTGAGTTCTTGCTCAATTCTTGAAATTCTTTTTGTGTTAGTTCCATCAATCTACTCTTGTCATAATAACTTTTGATCACACTTTTTGAACAAGTGAAAAAGATTGGTTCTTGACCACTTTCTTGAACTTCTTGAAGTTCTTGATTTTTGAAAGTTGTCAAATTTTGAATCTTGAACCATATTTGAAATCCTTGAGTTAAATCTTGAAAATTTTGTTAAAGTGGCACTTTCAAATTCTTTGTCCTTGGTGAGTTATTAAAGTTTGGAGAAATTAAGGTTGAACCACATAAGACAAGGCCACATCCTTAAACCTAAGTACTTGTACTAGGTTCTTGTCTTAAAACCTTAAAGATTTTGTTTGACCTAAGTTGTTTAAGGTTCTTGTCCGAACCTAGGTCATTGTTTGTACAAGGTTTTTGTCCAAAACCTTAAAAGTTTGTTTTGTCCTTTTTGTTGTCCGAATAAAAAAAAAAAAAAAAAAAAAAAAAAAGAGGCCGTAATTTAAAAAAAAAAAAAAAAATCAAAAAAAAAAAAAAAAAAAGGCCGTGATATAAAAAAAAAAAAAAAAAGGCCCAATAAAAGAAAATAATCTCGGACTTTTAATATTTCTGTTATTTAATTTTTAGTATTTTTTTTTTTAATTAATTTTCGTAAATTAAAAAGAACACTTTGTTCTTGAGTTTTGATTTGAAACCACCTTGGATTAAAAGTGCCATAACTTTTGCTATACAACTCGGATTTTGGTGATTCAAATTGTGTTGTTCTCGTCTTTGATTCCTCTTTCTAAATATCATAGTTTCTGAATCAATCAAATTATACCCACACGTGCTCTGAAATACTCTTGTGACGTGAATTATTTGAACTTCTTTGATTTGACTTGTGTGAATCTTGTTGTTGAAAATCTCGGTTGAGACAATCTCTTAAAGTCATTGCAACAGTAAGTTCTCTATAGTTTGAGAGTATTAGACTAGGGTATACACGAGAGAAACATATATCAAAGAGAGGAGAGCTCCTACTATCCACATAGTGAGAACCCGAGAGGAATTCAATTGTTGTTTTCTTTTGTTTCTTACTAACCTTGCAGGATAATGGAGGACGAAACTAATACACCAAGAGGTTCTAAACCTCAAACCGAAGCTGAGCAAAAGTTTGCTAATGATTCTCTTGCACAGATACTACAAAAGATCAACCTCCGCCTTGATTTCTTGGAGTCATCAACTTCTAAGCCATCAAAGAAATCTTCATCCAAGAAGTTTAAATATAATGCTGATTTTGAGTCCGAAAGTGAATCTAATGAAGAGGAGGAGGAAGAGTTGTCCGAATCATCTTCTAAGGGTAACAAGTCTAAAGTCTCAATTGCTTCACTTAAGTTAACAATTCCCACTTTTCATGGTAAGACAGATCCGGAAGCTTATTTTGATTGGGTTCGTGAGCTTGAGCACTTCTTTGAAGGCCATGACTATCCCGAAAAGGAAAAATTTCGACTTGCCTTTATGCACTTAAAGGATCATGCAAGTTTGTGGTGGGATAAGTTGTCTCAATCTAGACGTGAAGATGGTGAAAGTCCAATCAAGACATGGAGTCGCATGAAAACACTCATGAGGAAGAAATATGTCCCTTCATACTACAACCGTGAATTGAATAGACAGTTACATACACTTGTACAAGGTAACAAATCGGTTGAGGAGTATTATCATGAGATGGAAGCTTTGATGATCAAGGCTAATGTTCAAGAAGATCCCGACTCTACAATTGAAAGATTTTTAAGAGGTATGCATTCTGATTTGGCTCATCAAGTTGATTTACAAAGTTTTGATAATATTGATGAACTTGTCCATAAAGCCATCAAGATAGAAAGGCACATGAAAGGGAAGGGTAAGTTTTCACAACCAACTCCACCTTGGCAAAGAGATAAGAAGCCGAGTTTTGCCCCTTTCAATCCGCCATCCAAGCCACGCCAATTTCCACAAAGTTCAACGTCAAGTGCCCCTCAAGGTGTCTCAAAAACAACGCCCAAGGTTGCTGTCCAACATTCTAAAACGGCGTCAACTTCTTCAACTCCAAGATTGAGGGATGTTCGATGTTATAAATGTCAAGGTTATGGTCATATGCAAGCTGAATGTCCAACTCGAAAAGTGATGATAACTCTTGATAGTGGTGAAGTGGTAAGTGATGATGATTGTGCCGACATGCCACCTCTTGAAGAGAAACATGAATCAAGTGAAGAAAGTGAAGACAATGAGCCCTACACGTATGGTGACGGTAAATTTTCTTTAGTCTCTCGCCGTGTTCTAAATGTCCAACCTTTAGTTGATAATGATGATTTGATGCAACGAGAAAATATATTTCACACACGTTGCTTAGTGCAAGACAGAATTTGTAGTGTGATAATTGATAGTGGAAGTTGCACAAATGTGGCGAGCACTTTGTTTGTAAATAAGTTGAACTTGAATTGCACGAAACATCCTAAACCCTACCGACTACAATGGTTGAATAATTCAATGGATGCTAGGGTCACAAAACAAGTAAAGTTCACTTTAACCATTGGGAAATATGTTGATGAAGTTATATGTGATGTTGTTCCAATGGAAGCAAGTCATATCTTGCTTGGCCGTCCTTGGCAATATGATTGTGATGTTCTTTATCATGCCAAGAAGAATTACTACAGCTTTGTACATAAAGGTAAAAAGTTTAGGCTTCATGCCTTAACTCCCGCACAAGTCATTGAAGACCAAGTAAGACTTGCAAAAGCTTGGAGTGATTTAAGAGATCAAGAAGCAAAGGAAAAGATTGAACAAGAGAAACAAAAGAAGGAAATAGCTGGCTTAGGCCGAGAGAGTGATTCTTCATCTTGTAATAGCCGAGAATTAGTTGTTTCAAAATCTTGTAGTTTTGCTTCTTCTAGTGAGATAAAGAGAGTAATACTAGATAGGTATCACTTGTATTTGATGATCCGTAAGGATTTTGTACTTATCATTAATAGTGATCACCTTAATTCTTTGTCTAGTGTTGTTTTGTTTTTTTTGCAGAGTTTTGGAGTTCCTAAAAGCTTAATGGAGTTCGAACCAACTCATTATCAATTGGAAGGAGTCCAATCTGCCTTAGCTTGTTTTCCACAAGGTAAGCAAGGTAAGTTGAGTGCTTATAATTTCGATCATTACAAAACCCTTGTGAACACTAAACAAAGTGTTAAATCTATTGATTATCCTAACTGGAATACACTTTATTTTGATGATTTGATTCATAACTTTGCTCTTACTGTTTTCAATTCATTCCAAAATCAAAAGTATCCACTTCGACAAGGTAATCTGATTGTTCAACACTTGTTTGGTAAGTTTTCTCAATTTCGAATTTCTTTTCAATTCCCGAAGGTACAATATTCTGTTCTTATTCTTTGGAATTGTAAATTCTTAATCTTTCATAACTTCAACATGCTTGTAAAGAATGTACAACTTAGTTTTTGTGATTTACATTTAATCCGGGATGTCTATATATATACTTGCTTTGCAAATTCTTATGAATCCTTGGATAATATTTGTAATTACATTAATATATGTTTACTTTCTTTTCATTCTTTACATGTTAACATCATTGATTTTCATGTTATTATTAGTGTGTCCAAGCATGACGTTAATAAATTTCTCTTGAATACTTTCTTGTTGTTCAAAACATTATGTTCATCTTTATTTGAAGTATTCTTTTTAAAGTTGTTTAATGTTGCATATCATCATAAGTTTTCTGATTTGCATTTATTAAATGATGTTTATATGCATAATTATTTTGAGTTTTCTTTAACTTACACATTTATTTTCTTATTGCAGGATTTGTTTTACTTGGCTCGAGTTTGTAATGAGTTCTTCTTATTGGTGTTTGATCCAGGAGCTCAATTTCCAGATTCGAGGACGAATCCTTTCGAGGAGGGAGGGAATGATAGGAATCCGTACAAGCAATCTACTCCAAATCCTAATGGGAATAGGATTACCAAGCCAAATCCTAATAGGAATAGGATTTCCAAGACAAATCCTAATGGGATTAGGATTTCCAAGCTCAATCCTAATAGGAATAGGATTTCCAAGACAAATCCTAATGGGATTAGGATTTCCAAGCTCAATCCTAATAGGATTAGGATTCATCAATCCTCATCTTGTCCGAGTTCCATAAGAGTTCCATAAACGCAAATCCGAATGAGACTAGGATTCACAATCCAAGTGGGATTAGGATTCACTAATCCATGGACATTATTGATTGAAGACCAAGATGGCGTGCTTGGGCTTTTGCCAAATTGGATCGCGCCTTTTCTTAAGTAGTTAGAATTAATTAATGTTTTAATAATTAAGTCCAAAACATTTTAATTGGGCTTATTATTAGTATATTTTCGTTTTAATTACATGGCCCAAGTTATCTTGCATGATAATGGCATGTAATGGGCTTTAATTTGTTAGGAAAGTAATTCCCTAAACTTTAGGAGCTTGTCCTTGTCTTCTAGAAGGGCAAAACGTTTTTAGCTTCCTTTTTTCATAAAGGATTAGTTTGTAAGTTGGTTAGTTTAGAAGTCAAGTTGTACTTTACAACTTTTAGGGTTTTATTTCCTTGTTTACCAAGCAACATGGCCGAAACTTGTCCTATTTAATGGCCATTCTTTGTAACGTTTTTTTTTAGAATGATTGAATTTTGAAGAAACCTTTTAGCTTTGCTAAATTATTTGCAGCCTTAAACAAGTTGTGAAAAACGTGATTAATCAATTAGGGTTAGTTGATTATTCATAGGACCGGATTCTTTAAGCTAGGACCTTAAAGAGAACGTATTGTTTCTTGATTTCAAGAGCGAGCCAAACTGAGATCTTTTTAACCATTGATTTACATAGGTTAGATTGAAATCACTTTGTGGTAATGTGTTGGGTTTGATTGATTTACAATCAAATACATCCCATTCGATATCCATCTTTTCTTCTTGTGTTGTTTCCGTGTTTGATCTTACTTGTGATCGTGTTGGTTTCTGAATTTTGGTGCACAACGATCCTAAGTGTGTGGAATTCGTGTGGAGCTGGATTCTCACCCTACTCCATTCGTATCAGTTACATGAAAAAGTAAGGCATAATATTCAAAGACGTAATGAGCAATATGCCAAACAAGCTAATAAAGGTCGGAAAAGAGTGATATTTGAACCGGGTGATTGGGTTTGGATTTACTTAAGGAAGGAGAGGTTTCCCGATAAAAGGAAATCTAAGCTTCATCCACGAGGTGATGGTCCTTTTCGTGTTTTGGAAAGGATTGGAGATAATGCTTACAAGATAGAGCTTCCTAGTGCCTATGGCAATGTCTCATCTACATTTAATGTTACTAACTTATCTTTGTTTGATGTAGGTGATTCGAGGACGAATCCTTTCGAGGAGGGAGGGAATGATAGCAATCCATCCATGTCCATGCCAAAGCCGACTTCAAGTGTTCACCCATTGACAAATCTTGATGGTTCAATGACAAGATCAAGGAGCAAGAAGATGAAGGAGGCGTTGCAAGCATTATTGATAACTCATTGTGAAGAATTGGACATCTTTGAAGAGAATCATGATCCGGTCCAAGCATCTTCCTCCAATGGAGTTTTATGGAATATCTCTTCAATCACAATCCATGAAGAGATGGATCAATCACAATGAAGTCCGAAGAAGGCATGCTTGGGCTTTGCTTAATGGATCACGCTTTTGTGTTAATTAAATTAGAGTTTTTATTTAATGTAATTTTAAGCCCAATGTGACGTTTTTTATTTATTAATAAATGGGCTTGGAATTTCGGTCATTAATAAGTTACTTGGCCCATTTATCTTGCATGATAAAGGCAAGTAAAAGTTTAGGAAAGTTAAGAAGTCAATTTGAGTTTTGCTTCTTCATAGTTTAGGAAACAAAGGAAGCCAAATTGTATTTGGCCACCTTTTAAGTCCGTGTGTCACAATCCTTTTTGGAAAAGGATTAGTTGGCTAGTTGTTAGTTTCCAATTCCAATATGGAAAGTTAGATAGCTTAGAATTCAAGTTGGAATTGAAATAAGCTAGGGTTTTACAAAGGATAGCCGATTTTGCCTCTATAAAAAGGCCACCATTGTAACGATTTTTATATGTTGAATTTTGATAAAGTTTAGCTTTGCTAAAACCCTTTTTGCAGCCGTGAAAAGCTTCAAGAAAAACGTGAATTAATTCAATTAAGTTTAGTTGAGTTTTCATAAGAACCGTGAACCTAGAAGCTAAGACCTTTAGGTGAACTTACAAGTTCTTGATTCTAAGAACAAGCCAAACTGATTTGTTTAGCTTATGTATTTTCATAGGTGATCCGAATCTTTTTGATTCATACATGGGGGTTTGATTGCTTCATATCAAATCTTTTCGTGTCAATATCTTTTACTTTCTTTGTTTGTTAAATTCCGCACCTTGTTGTTGCTTGTTCTTGTTCGTGATAATTTGGTAAGCAACGGTCCAAAGGAGGTGGCTTCGAGTGGTCCAAGGTGCTGCATCTTGATCATTCATATCATATCATCTAGAGAATGGCTAGATAATCCTAATTCTTGTTGACTTAGTTAGCAAATGAGTTAGTTAGCTAGTTAACTAAGCCACAGGGGTCAAAAGACTAACAATGACATGAAGTCGTCCCTCTTGATTGACTCAAAAGTGGTCAAAACAAGTGAATTTTGCCAAAAAAAGCGTATGTCATGAGGCTTTCCCCGATGACTCTTGTAGATCTCGTCGAGAGCTTCGAAACGGGGTATTTCGGAGACGATTCTAAACTCGGACTAGAAGAGAAAAAGAAGCTTGGTCGATCCATGGCATTTTGACTTCCTTTTACATTTAGATTCCACCAACACGAACAAAGTGAATGGAGTGCATTGAGAATGATTCTTACATTACCATTAAGAAAAATCTTTAAGTTTGGATGACTTTGGAGCTCAACAAATTGCTTTCCTAAAGATATAAAAAAGGATCCAACAATGCTGAGAGAAAGGCCGAAAAGACTTGGAAGGATCATCCAATCACCAAATGATGGCCTAAAGTCAAACACGCGCTTTTTCCACGTTTAATAAAGTTAGTATTAGAGAGTTGGTCATTATGTTGCTTTGCTTTTTTGTTAATGTCGTGTTTGGATACTTTAACCCACGCCTTAAGAACCTTTAGTTAACTTATACGTATACTTTGTGCCAACCCCAAAAGATACTAAACTTCGCTAATTCTCACGTTACTATAGTGTTAACTCCATATTGTTCGTCTTTTAGTGTTTCGGTTCAGAAAGTGGATAAATTTCTTGAAAGTTATTTTGCGTGTGTTTCGTTTTGTCTTTTAGCAGTTTCCTTATTCAGTTGTGGCGGGTATCATCTAGAGAATGGCTAGATAATCCTAGTTCTTGTTGACTTAGTTAGTAAATAAGTTAGCTAGTTAACTAATCTACATGGGTCAAAGACTAACAATGACTTGAAGTCGTCCCCCTCAATTACCTCAAAAGTGGTCAAAACAAGTGAATTTTGCCAAAAAAGCGTATATCATGGGACCTTGCCCTATGACTCTTGTAGATCTCATCGAGAGCTTCGAAATGGTATTACAGAGGCGATTCTGAACTCGGACTAGAAGAGAAAAAGAAGCTTGGTCGGTCCATGGCATTTTGACTTTCTTTTACATTTGGTCTCCACCAACACGAATAAAGTGAATGGAGTGCATTGAGAATGTTTCTTACATTACCTTTAAGAAAAATCTCTAAGTTTGGACGACTTTGGAGCTCAACAGATTGCCTTCCTAAAGATATATAAATGACAAGCGTGTTGTTACCCTTGCAATTTTCCCCCTAAACTAACGTAGTAGTGATGAGTGGGGATTGTATCCACAGGGAAGGGAGATTTGGTTCAAGAATTCAAAGTGTTTCTCAAAATGTGTTGTAGATTGCATAGTATCAAGACTCAGTAAAATAAGAGAAGTACTCAAAACTCAAAATAGTAGAACACTTGCGAGAACAACAGATAGAAATAACAAGAATTCAAACAGATGTCCTAGAGTTTATGAATCAGACTACTGTGAACCCAATACGATTGCTATGCACTTGACCTCATGTAAATCTAATTAGGAGGAGACGATTGTTGCCTAGAAGGCTAGCAAACACTTAGCATGACGATCATAGTGTCCCCTATACTCCTTAACATTTCACTTTTCCCATGTTAAGGCCTAAGCAAAATGGATACAAACCGCAACATCTCAACTTCATGTTTCTAGCTATTAATCGTGCGATTTCCTAAGTCTCCCATGGCGAGGCCTAACTTGAGTGTCTAATATTAAGCTAGCTTCACAAGGTCATTCTTCACCTAATTCTTAAGACTCAACGACCTCCGATTAGCATGACGACCACATCTCGGATCGTGTACAAAGTAAAACAGGCGAAGGAACTCTATAGTCATACAACACGTCCATTGTTCATGCAAATTCCACTGTTAATGGTGAATCAAACCTTGAACTGGCATGGCGACCTCAATCGAAGTGCAATTCAACTAAACACAAGTGAAATTATTATAAAACTTCTCAGATTTCAACAATTAAAAACATTAATGAACTCTTCTGTAGAGATTAGGTCAATTGCATAGCTTTTCACGGTTCAAATTCACAGTTATCCGATCAAAACCCTAGGACATCAAAGATCTAGCCGAGAATCTTCATTTCAAATTCACGATCGATATTTCTCAACATTAAGCAATTCGTCATCAATAATTGAAAAGATTATACCGAATAACTTGCTTCGTAGGCTTCAATTCTCAAGTGAATTACAACGTTCGGATCAAATTCTCAAAGGAATTGAAACTGAAGATCGATCGGAGAAGATAGAAATTCTAGTGAGAGAAAGTAGAGAGAGATAATTTCCCGCTCCAAAAATCAAAAGATGGTTCTGAATTCTAGAATATTCGTCGTCTTAATTCGCTGACCGACCCTCTATATATAGAGGTTACAGAAAATGTAAACAATACCCAAACATTAATTGACTATATTATTACAAAAGTGCCACTGCATAAAACCAAAAGTTTAGGAATTCGGCCTTTGCTAAACACTGATCCACGCCTTTGAGCTTTGAAATCCCGGCCTTCATCAGCCTATCTGCACCTTCAAGCTATCAGCTCTCACGCCTCCAGCATCCTTTTCACGCCTTTGAGCCTTTGTCCTTCACGCCTTCATCTTCCTGCATAGAAAGTACCCAACCTACCACACTTAGCCAATTTCGAGCACACCACAAACACATGCAAAGAACACCCCCAAAAATGCACGCACCGGCTCTCTACCAGTGAGAACTCGCGTCGAGGTCTCGCCGCTCGAGCAGTTATCAAGGCGAGACCTCTCGGCGAGGTCTCACCGTACATTCACACAACCGGCGAGACCTCGTGCACCACCAATTCCACGAGACCTCTCGGCGAGGTCTCGTCCACCATCATGTGTGAGTGTGTGTGTGTGAAGAATTCAGATCGTGAAGTGTTGTGAGATGATTGTGATGCGAATAGTTGGCCGAGGCTCTAGCTCCTGGACCAAATTCGATCTCCACAATGTAGGACCATGCTGCACAAAGGTTATTCCAAGACTCAAAAACAACAAGAACTCGTACGGATGAAGATTCAAAGGAAAAACGCAAAGTTGTTGAGTAAATCAAAACCCCACGCTTTAATACAAATGAACTCAATTTAACCTATGAAAATTCAATTAGTTAAACAAGTTAATATGGCCGGCTCTTTAAATAAAGAACAATGGTGAAGTCACCTATAGGTTACGCTAAAGGTAATCTTCTACAATGGACAATTAAATAATTCTCCAAGGCTTGGACAACACAAAGTGTTAATCACAATTGTTAGCAAGCTAAAAATCTCGAAATTCTTCTTCTTTCTTCTTATTGAATAAAAAAATTAATGACCCCTTTAAATAAAGGATTAAAGTCGGTCATACAAGAAACCCTAATAGTAGCAAAACACAACTTGACTTCTTAGCTAACTAACTAACTAACTAATCGTTTTCCAAAAAGGAATGGATAAAACGGTTTTAAAAGGAAGCAAAACACGTTTTTGCTACCTTGGTTTCCTAAACTTATACTTGCCATTATCATGTAAGATAATTGGGCCAAGCAACTTATTAATGAATTAATTAAAGCCCACATTAAGTGTTTTGGACTTAATTAATAAACAACAAAATAAAACCCTAAAATTACTTAAGGGAGTGATCTATATGAAAGCCCAAGTATACGCCTTTCATTGGACTTCAACTCTCGACCATGGAATATTTCTTCAAGGTGGAATTTCCTTAAGCACCAATGTAGAACTTCTAGAAACTTCATCATTAATGATTATTGAAGAAACATGCCAAAGAACTCCATGTTGAGATGGATTACAAGTCTCGGCCTCCAAATCTTCAAAGTGTGATGACAACAAAGTGTGCAGAGTTTCTTTCATCCTTTTGCTCCTTGATCTAGTCATTGGGCCATCAAGATTCTTCAAAGGATCATGTAAGCTCGGTTTTGGCACCAAGGAAGTGGATGGATTGCTATCATTCCCTCCCTCCTCGAAAAGATTCGTCCTCGAATCACCTACATCAAATAAAGATAAATCAGAAACATTGAATGTAGATGAAACATTGCCATACTCACTTGGAAGCTCGATTTTGTAAGCATTATCTCCTATCCTTTCCAAAACACGAAAAGGACCATCTCCTCTTGGATGAAGTTTAGATTTCCTCTTTTCAGGAAACCTTTCCTTCCTCAAGTGAATCCAAACCCAATCCCCTGGTTCGAAAATCACTCTCTTCCTTCATTTATTGGCTTGCTTGGCATATTGTTCATTTCGCTTTTCAATGGTATTTCGAACCCTTTCATGTAATCCCTTAATAAATTCAGCTTTTTTTTACCTTCAACATTAACAAACTCATTAATAGTGATGAGGAGGCTCACCCAAGAAGCTTTGTGGATGATCCATTGCAAGGAGTTGGTGGACCTATGACTTGTTCGAGGACTAAATGTATGAGGAGCGAACTACACACGTTGATCAAGAACATATTTGAGCAAGAACTTGTTCGTGAAGCTCGTGAGGAGGACGCAACCATCATTTCTTGTTTGGAAGTGTCTAGAATGGAGTTCAATATTATGGTGGATCAAAATGAGGCATTGGAATGAAGAAGAGAAGTTTCTTGATGAGAATCCATCCAAGCAATCTACTCCAAATCCTAACGGGAATAGGATTTCCAAGTCAAATCCTAATGGGAATAAGATAACCAAATTCAAATCCTAATGGGAAAAGGATTACCAAGCTAAATCCTAATGGGAGTAGGATTTCCAAGCTCAATCCTAATAAGATTAGGATTCACCAATCATCATGTTATCCGAGTTCCATAGAAGCAAATCCTAATGATACTAGGATTCACAATCCTAATGGGATTAGGATTCATTTGTTCATGGACTTTATTAAAGACCAAGAAGGCGTGCTTGGGCTTTGCCATTTGTTGGATCACGTCTTTACTTAAGTAATTTTAGGGTTTAATTTGTGTTTTAATTAATTAAGTCCAATTGGTAATTAGTGGGCTTATTGATTTCGGGATTAAATAAATTAATTACATGGCCCAAGTTATCTTGCATGATAATGGCATGTAATGGGCTTATGGGTTAGTTAATTAGATTAGGAAGTTTCCCCTACTTTTTAGGAGATGTTTGGAAATTATCCTACATCGGAAAAATACCAAACATTGAGTCTTTTTGTAGCCTATATAAAGGCAACCCCTTTAACGTTTTTAATACAAGTTGAATTTTGATAATTTTGAACAATGCAAATCAGAAAAATAAGGAAGTTCAACAATGCATGTTGTTAGAGAGTTTGTCTTGCATAGTTTCATATTTTCAAAATCACTACATGTGTCTTTTTTGAAGTATTATATTTTAAGTTATTTTGTGTTGCATGTAGTAATATGTTTTCTGATTTGCATTTAATACATGATGTTTATTTGCATAATTGTTATGAATTTTCTTTAACAATATCGTGTTTATATGCTTCATGCATACATAAATATTCTGCTAGAGAAAGTTTATCTTATACACTTGTTTTGATCTCACAGAATATTATGCATTGTTGGTCGAGAATTGTTTCATTCCAACTCGACTTGATTCTTGTGGAGTTCGTGATATTGGTGTTTGATCCAAGAGTTCAATTCAAGATTCGAGGACGAATCCTTTTCGAGGAGGGAGGGAATGATGAGAATCCATCCAAGCAATCTACTCCAAATCCTAACGGGAATAGGATTTCCAAGTCAAATCCTAATGGGAATAGGATTACCAAATTCAAATCCTAATGGGAATAGGATTACCAAGCTAAATCCTAATGGGAGTAGGATTTCCAAGCTCAATCCTAATAGGATTAGGATTCACCAATCATCATGTTATCCGAGTTCCATAGAAGCAAATCCTAATGATACTAGGATGAACAAATGAATCCTAATGGGATTAGGATTCATTTATTCATGGACTTTATTAAAGACCAAGAAGGCGTGCTTGGGCTTTGCCATTTGTTGGATCACGTCTTTACTTAAGTAATTTTAGGGTTTAATTTGTGTTTTAATTAATTAAGTCCAATTGGTAATTAGTGGGCTTATTGATTTCGGGATTAAATAAATTAATTACATGGCCCAAGTTATCTTGCATGATAATGGCATGTAATGGGCTTATGGGTTAGTTAATTAGATTAGGAAGTTTCCCCTACTTTTTAGGAGATGTTTGGCAATTATCCCACATCGGAAAAATACCAAACATTGAGTCTTTTTGTAGCCTATATAAAGGCAACCCCTTTAACGTTTTTAATACAAGTTGAATTTTGATAATTTTGAACAATGCAAATCAGAAAAATAAGGAAGTTCAACAATACATGTTGTTAGAGAGTTTGTCTTGCATAGTTTCATATTTTCAAAATCACTACATGTGTCTTTTTTTGAAGTATTATATTTTAAGTTATTTTGTGTTGCATGTAGTAATATGTTTTCTGATTTGCATTTAATACATGATGTTTATTTGCATAATTGTTATGAATTTTCTTTAACAATATCGTGTTTATATGCTTCATGCATACATAAATATTCTGCTAGAGAAAGTTTATCTTATACACTTGTTTTGATCTCACAGAATATTATGCATTGTTGGTCGAGAATTGTTTCATTCCAACTCGACTTGATTCTTGTGGAGTTCGTGATATTGGTGTTTGATCCAGGAGTTCAATTCAAGATTCGAGGACGAATCCTTTTCGAGGAGGGAGGGAATGATGAGAATCCATCCAAGCAATCTACTCCAAATCCTAACGGGAATAGGATTTCCAAGTCAAATCCTAATGGGAATAGGATTACCAAATTCAAATCCTAATGGGAATAGGATTACCAAGCTAAATCCTAATGGGAGTAGGATTTCCAAGCTTAATCCTAATAGGATTAGGATTCACCAATCATCATCTTATCCGAGTTCCATAGAAGCAAATCCTAATGATACTAGGATGCACAAATGAATCCTAATGGGATTAGGATTCATTTGTTCATGGACTTTATTAAAGACCAAGAAGGCGTGCTTGGGCTTTGCCATTTGTTGGATCACGTCTTTACTTAAGTAATTTTAGGGTTTAATTTGTGTTTTAATTAATTAAGTCCAATTGGTAATTAGTGGGCTTATTGATTTCGGGATTAAATAAATTAATTACATGGCCCAAGTTATCTTGCATGATAATGGCATGTAATGGGCTTATGGGTTAGTTAATTAGATTAGGAAGTTCCCCTACTTTTTAGGAGATGTTTGGCAATTATCCCACATCGGAAAAATACCAAACATTGAGTCTTTTTGTAGCCTATATAAAGGCAACCCCTTTAACGTTTTTAATACAAGTTGAATTTTGATAATTTTAGCCTTGCTAAATTAACCTTGCAGCCGTGACAAGCTTTAGGAAAAACGTGAAAACTCAATTGATTTCAATTGTGTGTTCATAAGAACTGTGATTTTAAGCTAAGACCTTAGGAAGAACCTACCCGTTCTTGATTTAAAGAACAAGCCAAACTGAGATCTTTTCAACTCTTGATTTACATAGGTTGGATTGAAATCTCTTTGTGGTAACGTGTTGGGTTTGGTTGATTTCAATCAAAAACAGTCCGTTCAATATCTTCTTGTTTTCTTTGTTGTTTTCGCATTGTTATTGTTTCTTCTTGTTGTTCGTGAATTTTGGTGAACAAACGGTCCAAAGAAGAGGGTTTCGTGTGGTTGAGGATCTCCATCCGAAGACCATTCGTATCATTTCTGGAGAGTTTCGGACGCATCTCAAAGACTTTCGGCCGTCCGAAACTGTTGAAGAAAAATTGAATTTCTCTGGAGAGTTTCGGACGCATCTGCCAGACTTTCGGCCGTCCGAAACCCTCGTCCAAAACTATCGCTGAACGTTACTTTTGAATTTTTCTGTTGACTTTTGTTAGGGTTTTGGGGAGCCTATAAAAGGCTATTTCATGTACGTTAGCTGCAGACAATTTTGAAATTAAAAACTTGAGAGCTTGAAGTTTTTCTTTTGTTCTTTGTGAAGAACAATCCATTCCATTCAATCAAGATTGTGATTGAATTGAAATCCTTGATAGCAAAGGTTCTAAGGGCAAGTCCACTTAGGGTGTTTGTTCCTAACTTGATAGGTACGTTTTTTATTCATATATTGAATTAGGGGCTGCCTCCTTTTGTGTTTATGTTATAAATTCATTCAAATTCCTCAAATTGATCTTGGATTTACGTTCTATAATCTCTTTGGGTAATTAGATCTTATCAGATTGGAATCAAAGCCAATTTGGGGAATTTTTCCATCAAAGACTTTCATCTTTGATTGTTTTATGACTTGAATTTCTTTTTCTGTTTTTGTTTTGTTGTTGTTATTGATTGTATCTTGTTCTTTATATCATTGTTTGTGATTTGTGGCCAAGAAGAAAATTTTAAAAAAAAATAGTGCAGAAAAAAAAAACGTGAACAAAAAATAGTGCAGAAAAACGTGAAAAAAAATGCAGAAAATTGATAAAAAAAGGGCCAATTTGAGTTTTGGTTCTTGAGTTTCAGTTTTGGTAACATTCAAGGTAACCTCTTCACCTTGATTTCGTAGAAACCTTATTGAAATTGTTGAATTGCAAATTGTGCAGAAATTTTCCTTTTTGATTCATGCTTAAAAGTTGCTGCACTAATTCATTGTGGACATTAGTGAGTTTATGTTGTTTTGGGAAATCAATTGTGTTCCGCAATCTTGAGTCCTTGTGTTGCATTTGTTTGGTTCCTTGTTGAAATTTGTTGTGGCATAAAGCCAATTCTTGTGTCATATCATTGTGACCCGTTGCTTCATTGTCTTTCTCTTAAATTTTCTTTTGTGAAATCATTTCCGTTCCTTAAGAGTCTTTCATTGCCTTTAAGCATTCCTAATTGAATTGCATTCTTGGTTGGTGTGTGAGTTTTTGTTCAACTCAAAGAACTTATAAAGAGAGCTAAGTGAGTTTTCATTCTTTTGTGTGATACACGAGAGTGAGAGTAAACACTTAGGGAGTGGAAAGGACAACATATATTTCTAAATTCATTATGAGTAGGGAAGGTACTAGTAATCCTACAGGTACTAGTAATCTCAAAGGTACTAGTGAACCAACAATTAATCTTGAAACTGTTTTTAAAGCTATTCAAGCACAGTTTGATAAAATCAATGTTAGGCTTGATTTTCTAGAGTCTAATGAACCAACAACGGGGGAGAGAGCGAGTAGGAATCCATTATTTGAGGGGGAAGATTATGAGGAAGTGTCGGAGGAGGAAGAAGAAAGGACATGGGGTCGAGGTAGGAATAATAGGGATCACAGGAATGATAGGAATGATAGGAGGAAGGACAATCACATGGGGTCTATTAAAATGAAAATTCCAGAATTTCAAGGGAAGAATGATCCTGAGGTTTACTTAAGAGTGGGAAATGAGGGTAGATCATGTTTTTGACTGTCATGACTATTTGGAGGAGAAAAAGGTGAAGTTAGCCGTAGTGGAGTTTACCAATTATGCTTCAATTTGGTGGGACCAGTTAGTACACAATAGAAGGAGGTATGGAATGAGACCAGTTAGGACTTGGGCGGAGGTTAAGAGGATAATGAGAAAGAGGTACGTTCCTACTCATTACCAAAGGGATGTAGTGAGGAAATTGCAAACCTTGAACCAGGGTAATAAGAGTGTGGAGGAGTATTTTCAGGAGATGGAGGTATCCTTGATTCGGGCCAACATAGATGAGGACCCTGAGTTTACAATGGGTAGATTTTTGGCGGGTTTGAATAGGGAGATAGCCGATGTGGTAGACTTGTGGAGGAGTTGTTGCTCAAGGCTTTGAAAGTTGAAAGACTTGTTAAGTCTAGAGGGAAGAATACTTGGAAGAGTTCTTGGAAGGATAATAAGCCAGTGACTAACACCAAATTTGGGAATAACAATGTTGACTCCAAGCCTAAGGTAGAACCGAAATGGGGAGCCGGAAAGGATAAGGTTGAGATGAAAACAAATGTGAGGAGTAAAGACATAAGGTGTTATAAGTGCCAAGGTATAGGACACATAATGTCCCAATGCCCAAACAAAATGACAGTGTTCGTGTTATCTAATGGGGAGTGTGAGAGTGTGCATTCCGATGATGAGAGTGATATACCGTGTGTTGAGGAGAGTGATGAAGAGGAAGAGCTACCAATGGGGGGAGAGGCACTTGTCAACTTAAGAGTTCTAAATGTCCAATCTAAGATAGAAGGAGAGCTAGTGCAAAGGGACAATATTTTTCACACTAGGTGTCATGTGCAAGGAAAGGTGTGTAGCTTGATCATTGATAGTGGGAGTTGTACTAACATAGCTAGTACATTGTTGGTAGAGAAGTTAGGGTTGAAAACGCTTAAGCATCCAAAACCCTATAGATTGCAGTGGTTGAGTACTAGGGGGAGGCCAAGATGACCAAACAAGTGAAAGTTGAGTTTGTGATAGGTCTAAGGATGAGGTGATGTGTGATGTGGTGCCTATGCAAGCTGCCCATATTCTTTTGGGGCGTCCTTGGCAGTTTGATCGAAAGGAAGTGTATGATAGGTATACAAATAAGTACACATTGGAGATGAATAATCGCAAGCATACATTGGTGCTATTGAAACCTTGGGAGGCACATGAAGACCAGATTCGCATTGTAAAAGATTTTGAAAAGAAAGAAAAAGGCGAATCAAGTGAGAGTAAAATCCGAGAGGAAATCATCAAAAGTGAGGAAGAAAAATCAGAAAATGAAAAACAGAAATTGAGTGTTTTTGCAACAAAAAGAGAGATAAAAGAAACATTGAGAGAGGGAGAGTGTGTTTTTCTTTTATTGTATAAAGATGTGTTTTTGCTTGATGCTAAGATGCTTGATCTTTTGCCTCGAGAAGTGGTATTTTTATTGCAGGAATACGAAGACATTTTCCCCGAGGAGTTGCCTTCAGGACTTCCACCATTACGAGGAATCGAGCACCAAATCGATTTCCTTCAGGGAGCATCTATTCCGAACCGACCGGCTTATCGAGCTAATCCGGAGGAGTCTAAGGAAATCCCGACTCAAGTGGAGGAGTTGCTACAAAAAAGGGCTGTGAGGGAGAGCCTTAGTCCATGCGCGGTGCCTGTTATTTTGGTCCCCAAGAAGGACGCGAGTTGGAGGATATGTATGGACTGCCGAGCCGTCAACAAAATTACGGTAAAGTATCGTCATCCTATTCCTCGACTTGATGATATGTTGGATGAGTTGCATGGTGCATGTATATTTTCTAAGGTCGATTTGAAAAGTGGTTATTTCCAAATTCGCATGAAAGAGGGAGATGAGTGGAAAACCGCTTCCAAAAAAAAAATTTGGTTTATATGAGTGGCTTGTCATGCCTTTTGGGTTGACAAATGCGCCTAGCACATTTATGAGATTAATGAACCATGTTTTGAGATCTTTCATAGGGAGGTTTGTTGTTGTTTATTTCGATGACATATTAATTTATAGTAAGTCGTTGGATGAACATGTGTTGCATTTAAGAGAAGTTTTCATTGTATTACGAGAACATAAATTATATGCCAATTTGAAGAAATGCTCTTTTTGTATGGATTCAATTGTGTTTCTTGGTTTTGTTGTGAGTGCTAACGGCATTAAGGTAGATGAAGAGAAGGTTAGGGCAATCAAAGAATGGCCTACACCAAAGAATGCCAGTGAGGTCCGGAGTTTTCATGATTTGGCGGGATTTTATCGAAGGTTTGTTAAAAATTTTAGCACTATTGCCGCACCATTGAATGATCTAGTTAAAAAGCATGCTGTATTTAAATGGGAAAAAGTGCATGAAAAGGCTTTTAACTTGTTGAAGGACAAACTCACACAAGCACCTGTTTTAATGTTGCCTAATTTCGATAAAGTTTTTGAAGTTCAATGTGATGCCTCTGGGCTTGGGATTGGAGCTGTTTTGATGCAGGACTCGAAGCCGATAGCGTATTTCAGCGAGAAAATGCATGGGGCTGTCCTGAACTATCCAACGTATGACAAAGAGCTTTATGCTCTCGTGAGGGCGTTGCAAACTTGGCAACATTATTTGTGGCCAAAGGAGTTCGTTATCCACTCCGATCATGAACCACTCAAGCATTTGAAGTCTCAAGGGAAGCTGCATTGAAGGCATGCTAGGTGGATGGAATTCATTGAATCTTTCCCTTACGTCATCAAGCACAAGAAAGGTAAGGAAAATGTAATGGCAGATGCTTTGTCACGAAGGTATGTGCTTCTTACCTTTTTACAGTCGAAGTTGTTGGGATTTGATTTGCTTAAGGGATTGTATGTTGATGATAGTGAATTTGGTGCAATTTTTACTGAATGTGCACAAACTGCATTTGAAGATTATTTTCAGCGTGATGGTTTTCTTTTCAAGAAAGGGAAATTGTGTGTGCCTAAGAGTTCATATCGTGAATTACTTGTTAGGGAAGCACATTGTGGGGGTCTTATGGGGCATTTTGGAATCACAAAGACATTAGACATATTGCATGAACATTTTTATTGGCCTAAAGTGAGAAATGATGTTCAAAGTTTTTGTGCAAAATGTGTTTCATATCGTCAAGCAAAGTCTAAGGTCATGCCTCACGGTTTTTATACCCCATTACCCGTTCCTAGTCATCCATGGGTCGACATATCAATGAATTTTGTGTTAGGGTTGCCTAGGACACAGTCGGGTCATGATAGCATCTTTGTGGTTGTCGATCGCTTTGCCAAAATGGCGCGCATTTCATAGCGTACAATAAGACTAATGATGCATCTCATATTGCTGAGTTATTCTTTCGTGAAATAGTTAGATTGCATGGAATTCCGAAAACCATTGTTAGTGATCGAGATGTGAAGTTTTTGAGTCATTTTTGGCGCACATTATGGCCTAGGTTAGGCACGAAGTTGTTGTTTTCCACAGCTGCACATCCGCAAACGGATGGGCAAACTGAAGTTGTTAATCGAACACTAACAACCTTGCTTCGAGCTTTAATTCAGAAAAATTTGAAAAGTTGGGAAAAATGTTTGCCACGTGTAGAATTTGCATATAATAGGGCCATGCATTCCACTACATCTTATTCTTCGTTTGAAGTGGTTTATGGGTTTAATCCACTAACCCCTTTAGATGTATTGCCTATATCTACTAGTCATATTTTGGATTTAGATGGTAAGCAGAAGGCGGATCACATCAAGGAAATACATGCCAAAGTTCGAGCAAACATTGAGCGTCGAAATGAACAGGTTGCTAAGAGAGCAAGTCAATCAAAGTTTCTTTTGAACCCGGAGATTGGGTGTGGGTTCATATGCGCAAAGAACGATTTCCACATCAACGGAAATCAAAGCTTCAACAAAGGTGATGCGAATGGTTGGCCGAGGCTTCAACTCCTGGACCAAATTCGATCTCCACACACAAGTTAAGGACCGTGCTGCACTATCAAGAAATCGGGTGGATGAAATTCAAGGGAAAAATGCCAAGAATTGAGTAAATCAAAACCCCACATTTTATTACTAATGAACTTAATTTAACCTATGAAAATTCAATTAGTTAAACAAGTTAATTAGGCCTGCTCTTTAAATAAAGAACAATGGTGAAATCACCTAAAGGTCATGCTAAAGGTAATTTGCTACAATGGACAATTAAATAATTCTCCAAGGCTTGAACAACACAAAGTGTTAATTCTAATTTCAGCAAAGCTAAAACTTTCATTCATCAACTTCCATGTAAAAACGTTACAAGGCTTCTCTTTATATAGAGAATGATTTCGGCTTTACCAAAAGGAAAAGGAAATAAAACCCAAGTAGTTGCAAAGTACAACTTGACTTCTTAACTAATTAACTAACTAATTTGGAATAGGAAACTAACAACTAACAAACTAATCCAAGTTAGAAAAGGATTAGATGACACGGTTTTAATGAAGAAGCAAAACAAGTTTTTGCTTCCTTGTTTCCTAAACTATTGCTTGCCTTTATCATGTAAGATAATTGGGCCAAACAACTTATTAACAACCAATTAATTAAAGCCCACATTAAGTGTTTTGGACTTAATTAATTATCAACAAAATAAAACCCTAATATCTAAATAAGGGCGTGTGATCCATATGAAAGCCCAAGGACACGCCTTTCATTGGACTTCAACTCTCGGCCTTTGCAAGCTTCTTCAAGGTGGAATTTCCTTAAGCTCCAATGTAGAACTTTGAGGAACATCTTCATGAATTGTTATGTAAGAAACGTGCAAAAGAACTCCATGTTGAGAAGATTAGGGTTTCATGTTTTTGTAGCCTATTTGATACGAATGGAGTAGGGTGAGAATCCAGCTCCACACGAATTCCACACACTTAGGATCGTTGTGCACCAAAATTCAGAAACCAACACGATCACAAGTAAGATCAAACACGGAAACAACACAAGAAGAAAAGATGGATATCGAATGGGATGTATTTGATTGTAAATCAATCAAACCCAACACATTACCACAAAGTGATTTCAATCTAACCTATGTAAATCAATGGTTAAAAAGATCTCAGTTTGGCTCGCTCTTGAAATCAAGAAACAATACGTTCTCTTTAAGGTCCTAGCTTAAAGAATCCGGTCCTATGAATAATCAACTAACCCTAATTGATTAATCACGTTTTTTCACAACTTGTTTAAGGCTGCAAATAATTTAGCAAAGCTAAAAGGTTTCTTCAAAATTCAATCATCCAAAAAAAAACGTTACAAAGAATGGCCATTAAATAGGACAAGTTTCGGCCATGTTGCTTGGTAAACAAGGAAATAAAACCCTAAAAGTTGTAAAGTACAACTTGACTTCTAAACTACCCAATCATAATTAAGAAACTTCCAAATTAGAATTGGAAACTAATAACTAACTACCCAAATCCTTCCCCAAAAAGGATTTGCCTAAAGGTGGCCAAATTCAATTTGACTTCCTTTGTTTCCTAAACTATTACTTGCCTTTATCATGCAAGATAATTGGGCCAAGTAGTATTTATTATAAACGAAATTTCCAAGCCCAAGAACATAATAATTAACGTCATTTATGGGCTGAAAATAACATAAAATAAATTACTAATTAATACTAAAAATGGCGTGATTCTCTTGTAAGCCCAAAAGCACGCCTTTCATGGACTTCATGATTTCGGACTTGTGTAAGCTTCTTCAAGGTGGATGATACGAATGGAGTAGGGTGAGAATCCAGCTCCACACGAATTCCACACACTTAGGATCGTTGTGCACCAAAATTCAGAAACCAACACGATCACAAGTAAGATCAAACACGGAAACAACACAAGAAGAAAAGATGGATATCGAATGGGATGTATTTGATTGTAAATCAATCAAACCCAACACATTACCACAAAGTGATTTCAATCTAACCTATGTAAATCAATGGTTAAAAAGATCTCAGTTTGGCTCGCTCTTGAAATCAAGAAACAATACGTTCTCTTTAAGGTCCTAGCTTAAAGAATCCGGTCCTATGAATAATCAACTAACCCTAATTGATTAATCACGTTTTTTCACAACTTGTTTAAGGCTGCAAATAATTTAGCAAAGCTAAAAGGTTTTCTTCAAAATTCAATCATAAAAAAAACGTTACAAAGAATGGCCATTAAATAGAACAAGTTTCGGCCATGTTGCTTGGTAAACAAGGAAATAAAACCCTAAAAGTTGTAAAGTACAACTTGACTTCTAAACTACCCAATCATAATTAAGAAACTTCCAAATTAGAATTGGAAACTAATAACTAACTACCCAAATCCTTCCCCAAAAAGGATTTGCCTAAAGGTGGCCAAATTCAATTTGACTTCCTTTGTTTCCTAAACTATTACTTGCCTTTATCATGCAAGATAATTGGGCCAAGTAGTATTTATTATAAACGAAATTTCCAAGCCCAAGAACATAATAATTAACGTCATTTATGGGCTGAAAATAACATAAAATAAATTACTAATTAATACTAAAAATGGCGTGATTCTCTTGTAAGCCCAAAAGCACGCCTTTCATGGACTTCATGATTTCGGACTTGTGTAAGCTTCTTCAAGGTGGATCATGAATTGTTAATGAAGAAACATTCCACAAGACTTCTCCTTGAGATGGTTCGGCCTCCAAAGCTTCACAATGAGTTGACAATAAATTGTGCAAAGCTTCCTTCATCTTCTTACTCCTTGATCTTGTCATTGGTCCATCAAGATTGGTCAAGGGATCTTGTGAATTGGGCTTTGGCAAGATGGACAAGGGTTGATTTCCATCATTCCCTCCCTCCTCGAAAGGATTCGTCCTCGAATCACCTACATCAAACAAAGATAAGTCAGTAACATTGAAAGTAGATGAAATATTGCCATACTCACTTGGAAGTTCAATCTTGTAAGCATTGTCGCCTATCCTTTCCATGACACGAAAAGGACCATCTCCTCGTGGATGAAGTTTAGATTTCCTCTTGTCAGGAAACCTCTCCTTCCTTAAGTGAATCCAAACCCAATCTCCAGGTTCGAAAATCACTTGACGCCTACCCTTATTGGCTTGCTTAGCATATTGGTCATTCCTCCTTTGAATGGTAGTTCGAACCCTTTCATGTAACTCCCTAACAAAATCAGCTTTACTCTTTCCTTCAGCATTAACAAACTCATTAATAGGAAGAGGCAAAATATCCAATGGAGTTATAGGATTAAAACCGTAAACAATCTCAAAAGGTGAAAGATTAGTAGCACTATGAACAGTTCTATTGTAAGTAAACTCAATGTGAGGTAAACAACTTTCCCAGTTCTTAAGGTTTTTCTGTATGAGAGCACGAAGTAAAGTAGACAAAGTTCTATTAACTACTTCAGTTTGTCCATCAGTTTGTGGATGAGCAACAGTAGAAAACAATAACTTAGTACCTAACTTATTCCATAGAGTACGCCAAAAGTGTGACAAAAACTTAACATCTCTATCACTAACAATACTCTTAGGCAAACCATGCAATCTTACAACTTCCTTAAAGAACAAATCAGCAATATGTTGAGCATCATTAGATTTAGAGCAAGCAATAAAGTGAGACATTTTGCTAAATCTATCAACTACAACAAATATGCTATCATGACCATTGCGTGACCTAGGCAAACCAAGTACAAAATCCATAGAAATATCAATCCAAGGATGACTAGGAACAGGCAAAGGTTGATACAAACCATGAGGCTTGACTTTAGATTTTGATTGTTTACACACAATGCATTTATCACAAACACTTTTAACATCTTTAATCATGCTAGGCCAATAAAAGTGCTCATTCAAAACAGCAAGTGTTTTAGCAATACCAAAGTGCCCCATTAACCCTCCCCCATGGGTTTCCTTAACAAGCAACTCACGAATGGAACATTGGGGAATGCATAACTTATCCTTTTTAAACAAGAAACCATCATACATATAGAAGTCACCATTCGGTTTATGCACACAAAGGTCAAAGATGGCGTGAAAATCATGGTCAGTCTTATACAAATCCTTAATCAATTCAAAACCAAGTAGTTTAGCATGCATATAGGTAAACAAAGTGTATTTCCTAGACAATGCATCGGCTACCACATTTTCATTACCAGATTTGTATTTAACAACATATGGAAAGGTTTCAATGAATTCTAACCACTTAGCATGTCTCTTATTCAACTTACCTTGAGTCTTCAAGTACTTAAGGCTCTCGTGATCAGAATGTATGATGAATTCCTTTGGCCATAGGTAGTGTTGCCAAACTTGTAAAGACCTTACCAAAGCATATAACTCCTTGTCATAAGTTGCATACTTCAAAGCTGCCCCATGAAGCTTTTCACTAAAATATGCCACGGGTTTAGATTCCTGCATCAAAACAGCTCCAATACCAATCCCGGAGGCATCACAGTGTATTTCAAAAGCTTTATGAAAATTAGGCAAAGCAAGTAAAGGTGCATGAGTCAACATGTATTTCAATTTGTTAAAGGCGTTTTCATGCTCATCAGTCCAAACAAATGTAACATTCTTCTTCACAAGTTCATTTAAAGGTGCAGCTATAGAACTAAAATCCTTAACAAACCTTCTATAGAAACTTGCAAGACCATGAAAACTCCTAACTTGACTAGCATTTGTAGGTCTAGGCCAATCCATGATTGCCTTTACCTTAGACTCATCAACAGCAATGCCTTGAGAACTCACAACATATCCCAAAAAGATTATAGATTCCATGCAAAAAGAACACTTTTTGAGATTAGCATAAAGTTGGTTCTCACGAAGTATAGCAAAAACGGATTTCAAGTGTAAAACATGCTCTTCTAACGTTTTGCTATAAACAAGTATGTCATCAAAGTAGACCACAACAAATTTGCCAATTAAGTGACGAAAAACATGATTCATAAGTCTCATGAAAGTACTTGGTGCATTAGATAAACCAAAAGGCATAACCAACCATTCATAAAGACCAAATTTCGTTTTAAAAGCAGTTTTCCATTCATCACCTTCTTTCATGCGAATTTGATAATAGCCACTTTTAAGATCAATCTTGGAAAATATGCATGAACCATACAACTCATCAAGCATGTCATCTAATCTAGGAATAGGATGCCTATACTTAATAGTTATCTTGTTCACAGCGCGGCAATCAACACACATACGCCAAGACTCATCTTTCTTTGGAACCAAAATGACAGGAACAGAACATGGACTTAGAGATTCTCGAACTATACCTTTGTCAAGGAGTTCATCCACTTGACGTTGAATCTCTTTAGTTTCCTCGGGGTTGGCTCTATAAGCTGGACGATTTGGAATTTGTGCTCCAGGAATGAAATCAATTTGATGTTCAATTCCTCTTATTGGCGGCAAACCAATTGGCAACTCCTCAGGAAACACGTCTTGATATTCCTGTAAAAGAGAGTAAACAAGACTAGGCAAAGAAGCAAGGTGATCACTATCAATGATAAGTACAATGTCCTTGCGATACATTAAGTACAAAGATTGCCTATCAACTAATGCTCTCTTAATCTCATTTGAAGAAGCAAAATAACAAGATTTCTTAACATGCAAAGTACGACCTACACTATTACAAATAGAAGTTGGGCCGAGACTTTCTTGAACATTTGTCAACTCTTGTTTCTTCTTCTCTTTGGCGGATTTCACATCTCTTGTAGCTTGAATGATTTTAGCTTGATCTTCAAACACTTGGGCCGGTGTCAAAGCTCGAAGATTAAACTTTTTCCCATTGTGCACAAAGCTATAGAAATTTTTCTTGGCATGATAAAGAACATCACAATCATATTGCCAAGGACGGCCAAGCAAGATATGACTTGCTTCCATTGGAACAACATCACATATAACGTCATCAACATATTTCCCAATGGTTAAAGTGAACTGTACTTGTTTTGTGACCCTAGCATCCATTGAATTATTCAACCATTGTAGTCGGTAGGGTTTAGGATGTTTCGTGCAATTCAAGTTCAACTTATTTACAAACAAAGTGCTCGCCACATTTGTGCAACTTCCACTATCAATTATCACACTACAAATTCTGTCTTGCACTAAGCAACGTGTGTGAAATATGTTTTCTCGTTGCATCAAATCATCATTATCAACTAAAGGTTGGACATTTAGAACACGACGAGAGACTAAAGAAAATTTACCGTCACCATACGTGTAGGGCTCATTGTCTTCACTTTCTTCACTTGATTCATGTTTCTCTTCAAGAGGTGGCATGTCGGCACAATCATCATCACTTACCACTTCACCACTATCAAGAGTTATCATCACTTTTCGAGTTGGACATTCAGCTTGCATATGACCATAACCTTGACATTTATAACATCGAACATCCCTCAATCTTGGAGTTGAAGAAGTTGACGCCGTTTTAGAAGGTTGGACAGCAACCTTGGGCGTTGTTTTTGAGACACCTTGAGGGGCACTTGACGTTGAACTTTGTGGAAATTGGCGTGGCTTGGATGGCGGATTGAAAGGGGCAAAACTCGGCTTCTTATCTCTTTGCCAAGGTGGAGTTGGTTGTGAAAACTTACCCTTCCCTTTCATGTGCCTTTCTATCTTGATGGCTTTATGGACAAGTTCATCAATATTATCAAAACTTTGTAAATCAACTTGATGAGCCAAATCAGAATGCATACCTCTTAAAAATCTTTCAATTGTAGAGTCGGGATCTTCTTGAACATTAGCCTTGATCATCAAAGCTTCCATCTCATGATAATACTCCTCAACCGATTTGTTACCTTGTACAAGTGTATGTAACTGTCTATTCAATTCACGGTTGTAGTATGAAGGGACATATTTCTTCCTCATGAGTGTTTTCATGCGACTCCATGTCTTGATTGGACTTTCACCATCTTCACGTCTAGATTGAGACAACTTATCCCATCACAAACTTGCATGATCCTTTAAGTGCATAAAGGCAAGTCGAAATTTTTCCTTTTCGGGATAGTCATGGCCTTCAAAGAAGTGCTCAAGCTCACGAACCCAATCAAAATAAGCTTCCGGATCTGTCTTACCATGAAAAGTGGGAATTGTTAACTTAAGTGAAGCAATTGAGACTTTAGACTTGTTACCCTTAGAAGATGATTCGGACAACTCTTCCTCCTCCTCTTCATTAGATTCACTTTCGGACTCAAAAGCAGCATTATATTTAAACTTCTTGGATGAAGATTTCTTTGATGGCTTAGAAGTTGATGACTCCAAGAAATCAAGGCGGAGATTGATCTTTTGTAGTATCTGTGCAAGAGAATCATTAGCAAACTTTTGCTCAGCTTCGGTTTGAGGTTTAGAACCTCTTGGTGTATTAGTTTCGTCCTCCATTATCCTGCAAGGTTAGTAAGAAACAAAAGAAAACAACAATTGAATTCCTCTCGGGTTCTCACTATGTGGATAGTAGGAGCTCTCCTCTCTTTGATATATGTTTCTCTCGTGTATAACCTAGTCTAATACTCTCAAACTATAAAGAACTTACTGTTGCAATGACTTTAAGAGATTGTCTCAACCGAGATTTTCAACAACAAGATTCACACAAGTCAAATCAAAGAAGTTCAAATAATTCACGTCACAAGAGTATTTCAGAGCACGTGTGGGTATAATTTGATTGATTCAGAAACTATGATATTTAGAAAGAGGAATCAAAGACGAGAACAACACAATTTGAATCACCAAAATCCGAGTTGTATAGCAAAAGTTATGGCACTTTTAATCCAAGGTGGTTTCAAATCAAAACTCAAGAACAAAGTGTTCTTTTTAATTTACGAAAATTAATTAAAAAAAAAAATACTAAAAATTAAATAACAGAAATATTAAAAGTCCGAGATTATTTTCTTTTATTGGGCCTTTTTTTTTTTTTTATATCACGGCCTTTTTTTTTTTTTTTTTTTTGATTTGGGCCTTTTTTTTTTTTTTAAATTACGGCCTCTTTTTTTTTTTTTTTTTTTTTATTCGGACAACAAAAAGGACAAAACAAACTTTTAAGGTTTTGGACAAAAACCTTGTACAAACAATGACCTAGGTTCGGACAAGAACCTTAAACAACTTAGGTCAAACAAAATCTTTAAGGTTTTAAGACAAGAACCTAGTACAAGTACTTAGGTTTAAGGATGTGGCCTTGTCTTATGTGGTTCAACCTTAATTTCTCCAAACTTTAATAACTCACCAAGGACAAAGAATTTGAAAGTGCCACTTTAACAAAATTTTCAAGATTTAACTCAAGGATTTCAAATATGGTTCAAGATTCAAAATTTGACAACTTTCAAAAATCAAGAACTTCAAGAAGTTCAAGAAAGTGGTCAAGAACCAATCTTTTTCACTTGTTCAAAAAGTTTGATCAAAAGTTATTATGACAAGAGTAGATTGATGGAACTAACACAAAAAGAATTTCAAGAATTGAGCAAGAACTCACAAAGTTATGATAATTTGAAACTAGGGTTTTTAAGAAACCCTAATCTTGACACCTAGGGTTTGGACGTGAAATCAACAAATAAAACACAAAGAATCCAACACTATGAATGCAAGAAAATAGTGCAGAATATTGAGACAAAGATGGCAGCAAGGATCGAACAAGAAACACAAGAAGAACAACACAAAAACGCAAGAAAATCAAGTAACAAGATCAACTCGATTTGGGCAGATTTTAAGCACCAAGTTGCATGCGATTTTTGGACAGAATATTAATGAATTTAAGACTCAATTAATATATATATTTACTGCAGAATTTAAACTTTAAAAACAGCAGCAATTCGAAGCAAGAACAGTAGCAAAAAGATGTCAAAAATCGTAAACAACAAGAAGGCAATTTTCGGGCAGATTTGATCAACTTTGGCTTATGCGATTTTGATGAATTTAAAGACACTAACTATGACGACTTTGGACAGCAAGAAACACGTGAAAACAGCAACTAAAAGACTCCAAAAACTGCAGAAAAAATTGACGCACAAAGGACAGCAAGAACGACTCAAAAAGTAGAGCAAAATCCGAGAAGGAAAAACAAAGTGCAAACCTGAATTTTGTGATGAACAACCTAGATGCTTTGATACCAATTGATACGAATGGAGTAGGGTGAGAATCCAGCTCCACACGAATTCCACACACTTAGGATCGTTGTGCACCAAAATTCAGAAACCAACACGATCACAAGTAAGATCAAACACGGAAACAACACAAGAAGAAAAGATGGATATCGAATGGGATGTATTTGATTGTAAATCAATCAAACCCAACACATTACCACAAAGTGATTTCAATCTAACCTATGTAAATCAATGGTTAAAAAGATCTCAGTTTGGCTCGCTCTTGAAATCAAGAAACAATACGTTCTCTTTAAGGTCCTAGCTTAAAGAATCCGGTCCTATGAATAATCAACTAACCCTAATTGATTAATCACGTTTTTTCACAACTTGTTTAAGGCTGCAAATAATTTAGCAAAGCTAAAAGGTTTCTTCAAAATTCAATCATAAAAAAAACGTTACAAAGAATGGCCATTAAATAGAACAAGTTTCGGCCATGTTGCTTGGTAAACAAGGAAATAAAACCCTAAAAGTTGTAAAGTACAACTTGACTTCTAAACTACCCAATCATAATTAAGAAACTTCCAAATTAGAATTGGAAACTAATAACTAACTACCCAAATCCTTCCCCAAAAAGGATTTGCCTAAAGGTGGCCAAATTCAATTTGACTTCCTTTGTTTCCTAAACTATTACTTGCCTTTATCATGCAAGATAATTGGGCCAAGTAGTATTTATTATAAACGAAATTTCCAAGCCCAAGAACATAATAATTAACGTCATTTATGGGCTGAAAATAACATAAAATAAATTACTAATTAATACTAAAAATGGCGTGATTCTCTTGTAAGCCCAAAAGCACGCCTTTCATGGACTTCATGATTTCGGACTTGTGTAAGCTTCTTCAAGGTGGATCATGAATTGTTAATGAAGAAACATTCCACAAGACTTCTCCTTGAGATGGTTCGGCCTCCAAAGCTTCACAATGAGTTGACAATAAATTGTGCAAAGCTTCCTTCATCTTCTTACTCCTTGATCTTGTCATTGGTCCATCAAGATTGGTCAAGGGATCTTGTGAATTGGGCTTTGGCAAGATGGACAAGGGTTGATTTCCATCAGTGGATCATGAATTGTTAATGAAGAAACATTCCACAAGACTTCTCCTTGAGATGGTTCGGCCTCCAAAGCTTCACAATGAGTTGACAATAAATTGTGCAAAGCTTCCTTCATCTTCTTACTCCTTGATCTTGTCATTGGTCCATCAAGATTGGTCAAGGGATCTTGTGAATTGGGCTTTGGCAAGATGGACAAGGGTTGATTTCCATCATTTAGTATTTATTATAAACGAAATTTCCAAGCCCAAGAACATAATAATTAACGTCATTTATGGGCTGAAAATAACATAAAATAAATTACTAATTAATACTAAAAATGGCGTGATTCTCTTGTAAGCCCAAAAGCACGCCTTTCATGGACTTCATGATTTCGGACTTGTGTAAGCTTCTTCAAGGTGGATCATGAATTGTTAATGAAGAAACATTCCACAAGACTTCTCCTTGAGATGGTTCGGCCTCCAAAGCTTCACAATGAGTTGACAATAAATTGTGCAAAGCTTCCTTCATCTTCTTACTCCTTGATCTTGTCATTGGTCCATCAAGATTGGTCAAGGGATCTTGTGAATTGGGCTTTGGCAAGATGGACAAGGGTTGATTTCCATCATTCCCTCCCTCCTCGAAAGGATTCGTCCTCGAATCACCTACATCAAACAAAGATAAGTCAGTAACATTGAAAGTAGATGAAACATTGCCATACTCACTTGGAAGTTCAATCTTGTAAGCATTGTCGCCTATCCTTTCCATGACACGAAAAGGACCATCTCCTCGTGGATGAAGTTTAGATTTCCTCTTGTCAGGAAACCTCTCATTCCGTAAGTGAATCCAAACCCAATCTCCAGGTTCGAAAATCACTTGACGCCTACCCTTATTGGCTTGCTTAGCATATTGCTCATTCCTCCTTTGAATGGTAGTTCGAACCCTTTCATGTAACTCCCTAACAAAATCAGCTTTACTCTTTCCTTCAGCATTAACAAACTCATTAATAGGAAGAGGCAAAATATCCAATGGAGTTATAGGATTAAAACCGTAAACAATCTCAAAAGGTGAAAGATTAGTAGCACTATGAACAGTTCTATTGTAAGCAAACTCAATGTGAGGTAAACAACTTTCCCAGTTCTTAAGGTTTTTCTGTATGAGAGCACGAAGTAAAGTAGACAAAGTTCTATTAACTACTTCAGTTTGTCCATCAGTTTGTGGATGAGCAACAGTAGAAAACAATAACTTAGTACCTAACTTATTCCATAGAGTACGCCAAAAGTGTGACAAAAACTTAACATCTCTATCACTAACAATACTCTTAGGCAAACCATGCAATCTTACAACTTCCTTAAAGAACAAATCAGCAATATGTTGAGCATCATTAGATTTAGAGCAAGCAATAAAGTGAGACATTTTGCTAAATCTATCAACTACAACAAATATGCTATCATGACCATTGCGTGACCTAGGCAAACCAAGTACAAAATCCATAGAAATATCAATCCAAGGATGACTAGGAACAGGCAAAGGTTGATACAAACCATGAGGCTTGACTTTAGATTTTGATTGTTTACACACAATGCATTTATCACAAACACTTTTAACATCTTTAATCATGCTAGGCCAATAAAAGTGCTCATTCAAAACAGCAAGTGTTTTAGCAATACCAAAGTGCCCCATTAACCCTCCCCCATGGGTTTCCTTAACAAGCAACTCACGAATGGAACATTGGGGAATGCATAACTTATCCTTTTTAAACAAGAAACCATCATACATATAGAAGTCACCATTCGGTTTATGCACACAAAGGTCAAAGATGGCGTGAAAATCATGGTCAGTCTTATACAAATCCTTAATCAATTCAAAACCAAGTAGTTTAGCATGCATATAGGTAAACAAAGTGTATTTCCTAGACAATGCATCGGCTACCACATTTTCATTACCAGATTTGTATTTAACAACATATGGAAAGGTTTCAATGAATTCTAACCACTTAGCATGTCTCTTATTCAACTTACCTTGAGTCTTCAAGTACTTAAGGCTCTCGTGATCAGAATGTATGATGAATTCCTTTGGCCATAGGTAGTGTTGCCAAACTTGTAAAGACCTTACCAAAGCATACAACTCCTTGTCATAAGTTGCATACTTCAAAGCTGCCCCATGAAGCTTTTCACTAAAATATGCCACGGGTTTAGATTCCTGCATCAAAACAGCTCCAATACCAATCCCGGAGGCATCACAGTGTATTTCAAAAGCTTTATGAAAATTAGGCAAAGCAAGTAAAGGTGCATGAGTCAACATGTATTTCAATTTGTTAAAGGCGTTTTCATGCTCATCAGTCCAAACAAATGTAACATTCTTCTTCACAAGTTCATTTAAAGGTGCAGCTATAGAACTAAAATCCTTAACAAACCTTCTATAGAAACTTGCAAGACCATGAAAACTCCTAACTTGACTAGCATTTGTAGGTCTAGGCCAATCCATGATTGCCTTTACCTTAGACTCATCAACAGCAATGCCTTGAGAACTCACAACATATCCCAAAAATATTATAGATTCCATGCAAAAAGAACACTTTTTGAGATTAGCATAAAGTTGGTTCTCACGAAGTATAGCAAAAACGGATTTCAAGTGTAAAACATGCTCTTCTAACGTTTTGCTATAAACAAGTATGTCATCAAAGTAGACCACAACAAATTTGCCAATTAAGTGACGAAAAACATGATTCATAAGTCTCATGAAAGTACTTGGTGCATTAGATAAACCAAAAGGCATAACCAACCATTCATAAAGACCAAATTTCGTTTTAAAAGCAGTTTTCCATTCATCACCTTCTTTCATGCGAATTTGATAATAGCCACTTTTAAGATCAATCTTGGAAAATATGCATGAACCATACAACTCATCAAGCATGTCATCTAATCTAGGAATAGGATGCCTATACTTAATAGTTATCTTGTTCACAGCACGGCAATCAACACACATACGCCAAGACTCATCTTTCTTTGGAACCAAAATGACAGGAACAGAACATGGACTTAGAGATTCTCGAACTATACCTTTGTCAAGGAGTTCATCCACTTGACGTTGAATCTCTTTAGTTTCCTCGGGGTTGGCTCTATAAGCTGGACGATTTGGAATTTGTGCTCCAGGAATGAAATCAATTTGATGTTCAATTCCTCTTATTGGCGGCAAACCAATTGGCAACTCCTCAGGAAACACGTCTTGATATTCCTGTAAAAGAGAGTAAACAAGACTAGGCAAAGAAGCAAGGTGATCACTATCAATGATTAGTACAATGTCCTTGCGATACATTAAGTACAAAGATTGCCTATCAACTAATGCTCTCTTAATCTCATTTGAAGAAGCAAAATAACAAGATTTCTTAACATGCAAAGTACGACCTACACTATTACAAATAGAAGTTGGGCCGAGACTTTCTTGAACATTTGTCAACTCTTGTTTCTTCTTCTCTTTGGCGGATTTCACATCTCTTGTAGCTTGAATGATTTTAGCTTGATCTTCAAACACTTGGGCCGGTGTCAAAGCTCGAAGATTAAACTTTTTCCCATTGTGCACAAAGCTATAGAAATTTTTCTTGGCATGATAAAGAACATCACAATCATATTGCCAAGGACGGCCAAGCAAGATATGACTTTCTTCCATTGGAACAACATCACATATAACTTCATCAACATATTTCCCAATGGTTAAAGTGAACTTTACTTGTTTTGTGACCCTAGCATCCATTGAATTATTCAACCATTGTAGTCGGTAGGGTTTAGGATGTTTCGTGCAATTCAAGTTCAACTTATTTACAAACAAAGTGCTCGCCACATTTGTGCAACTTCCACTATCAATTATCACACTACAAATTCTGTCTTGCACTAAGCAACGTGTGTGAAATATGTTTTCTCGTTGCATCAAATCATCATTATCAACTAAAGGTTGGACATTTAGAACACGGCGAGAGACTAAAGAAAATTTACCGTCACCATACGTGTAGGGCTCATTGTCTTCACTTTCTTCACTTGATTCATGTTTCTCTTCAAGAGGTGGCATGTCGGCACAATCATCATCACTTACCACTTCACCACTATCAAGAGTTATCATCACTTTTCGAGTTGGACATTCAGCTTGCATATGACCATAACCTTGACATTTATAACATCGAACATCCCTCAATCTTGGAGTTGAAGAAGTTGACGCCGTTTTAGAAGGTTGGACAGCAACCTTGGGCGTTGTTTTTGAGACACCTTGAGGGGCACTTGACGTTGAACTTTGTGGAAATTGGCGTGGCTTGGATGGCGGATTGAAAGGGGCAAAACTCGGCTTCTTATCTCTTTGCCAAGGTGGAGTTGGTTGTGAAAACTTACCCTTCCCTTTCATGTGCCTTTCTATCTTGATGGCTTTATGGACAAGTTCATCAATATTATCAAAACTTTGTAAATCAACTTGATGAGCCAAATCAGAATGCATACCTCTTAAAAATCTTTCAATTGTAGAGTCGGGATCTTCTTGAACATTAGCCTTGATCATCAAAGCTTCCATCTCATGATAATACTCCTCAACCGATTTGTTACCTTGTACAAGTGTATGTAACTGTCTATTCAATTCACGGTTGTGGTATGAAGGGACATATTTCTTCCTCATGAGTGTTTTCATGCGACTCCATGTCTTGATTGGACTTTCACCATCTTCACGTCTAGATTGAGACAACTTATCCCACCACAAACTTGCATGATCCTTTAAGTGCATAAAGGCAAGTCGAAATTTTTCCTTTTCGGGATAGTCATGGCCTTCAAAGAAGTGCTCAAGCTCACGAACCCAATCAAAATAAGCTTCCGGATCTGTCTTACCATGAAAAGTGGGAATTGTTAACTTAAGTGAAGCAATTGAGACTTTAGACTTGTTACCCTTAGAAGATGATTCGGACAACTCTTCCTCCTCCTCTTCATTAGATTCACTTTCGGACTCAAAAGCAGCATTATATTTAAACTTCTTGGATGAAGATTTCTTTGATGGCTTAGAAGTTGATGACTCCAAGAAATCAAGGCGGAGGTTGATCTTTTGTAGTATCTGTGCAAGAGAATCATTAGCAAACTTTTGCTCAGCTTCGGTTTGAGGTTTAGAACCTCTTGGTGTATTAGTTTCGTCCTCCATTATCCTGCAAGGTTAGTAAGAAACAAAAGAAAACAACAATTGAATTCCTCTCGGGTTCTCACTATGTGGATAGTAGGAGCTCTCCTCTCTTTGATATATGTTTCTCTCGTGTATACCCTAGTCTAATACTCTCAAACTATAGAGAACTTACTGTTGCAATGACTTTAAGAGATTGTCTCAACCGAGATTTTCAACAACAAGATTCACACAAGTCAAATCAAAGAAGTTCAAATAATTCACGTCACAAGAGTATTTCAGAGCACGTGTGGGTATAATTTGATTGATTCAGAAACTATGATATTTAGAAAGAGGAATCAAAGACGAGAACAACACAATTTGAATCACCAAAATCCGAGTTGTATAGCAAAAGTTATGGCACTTTTAATCCAAGGTGGTTTCAAATCAAAACTCAAGAACAAAGTGTTCTTTTTGCATGGAATCTATAATATTTTTGGGATATGTTGTGAGTTCTCAAGGCATTGCTGTTGATGAGTCTAAGGTAAAGGCAATCATGGATTGGCCTAGACCTACAAATGCTAGTCAAGTTAGGAGTTTTCATGGTCTTGCAAGTTTCTATAGAAGGTTTGTTAAGGATTTTAGTTCTATAGCTGCACCTTTAAATGAACTTGTGAAGAAGAATGTTACATTTGTTTGGACTGATGAGCATGAAAACGCCTTTAACAAATTGAAATACATGTTGACTCATGCACCTTTACTTGCTTTGCCTAATTTTCATAAAGCTTTTGAAATACACTGTGATGCCTCCGGGATTGGTATTGGAGCTGTTTTGATGCAGGAATCTAAACCCGTGGCATATTTTAGTGAAAAGCTTCATGGGGCAGCTTTGAAGTATGCAACTTATGACAAGGAGTTGTATGCTTTGGTAAGGTCTTTACAAGTTTGGCAACACTACCTATGGCCAAAGGAATTCATCATACATTCTGATCACGAGAGCCTTAAGTACTTGAAGACTCAAGGTAAGTTGAATAAGAGACATGCTAAGTGGTTAGAATTCATTGAAACCTTTCCATATGTTGTTAAATACAAATCTGGTAATGAAAATGTGGTAGCCGATGCATTGTCTAGGAAATACACTTTGTTTACCTATATGCATGCTAAACTACTTGGTTTTGAATTGATTAAGGATTTGTATAAGACTGACCATGATTTTCACGCCATCTTTGACCTTTGTGTGCATAAACCGAATGGTGACTTCTATATGTATGATGGTTTCTTGTTTAAAAAGGATAAGTTATGCATTCCCCAATGTTCCATTCGTGAGTTGCTTGTTAAGGAAACCCATGGGGGAGGGTTAATGGGGCACTTTGGTATTGCTAAAACACTTGCTGTTTTGAATGAGCACTTTTATTGGCCTAGCATGATTAAAGATGTTAAAAGTGTTTGTGATAAATGCATTGTGTGTAAACAATCAAAATCTAAAGTCAAGCCTCATGGTTTGTATCAACCTTTGCCTGTTCCTAGTCATCCTTGGATTGATATTTCTATGGATTTTGTACTTGGTTTGCCTAGGTCACGCAATGGTCATGATAGCATATTTGTTGTAGTTGATAGATTTAGCAAAATGTCTCACTTTATTGCTTGCTCTAAATCTAATGATGCTCAACATATTGCTGATTTGTTCTTTAAGGAAGTTGTAAGATTGCATGGTTTGCCTAAGAGTATTGTTAGTGATAGAGATGTTAAGTTTTTGTCACACTTTTGGCGTACTCTATGGAATAAGTTAGGTACTAAGTTATTGTTTTCTACTGTTGCTCATCCACAAACTGATGGACAAACTGAAGTAGTTAATAGAACTTTGTCTACTTTACTTCGTGCTCTCATACAGAAAAACCTTAAGAACTGGGAAAGTTGTTTACCTCACATTGAGTTTGCTTACAATAGAACTGTTCATAGTGCTACTAATCTTTCACCTTTTGAGATTGTTTACGGTTTTAATCCTATAACTCCATTGGATATTTTGCCTCTTCCTTTTAATGAGTTTGTTAATGCTGAAGGAAAGAGTAAAGCTGATTTTGTTAGGGAGTTACATGAAAGGGTTCGAACTACCATTCAAAGGAGGAATGAGCAATATGCTAAGCAAGCCAATAAGGGTAGGCGTCAAGTGATTTTCGAACCTGGAGATTGGGTTTGGATTCACTTACGGAAGGAGAGGTTTCCTGACAAGAGGAAATCTAAACTTCATCCACGAGGAGATGGTCCTTTTCGTGTCATGGAAAGGATAGGCGACAATGCTTACAAGATTGAACTTCCAAGTGAGTATGGCAATGTTTCATCTACTTTCAATGTTACTGACTTATCTTTGTTTGATGTAGGTGATTCGAGGACGAATCCTTTCGAGGAGGGAGGGAATGATGGAAATCAACCCTTGTCCATCTTGCCAAAGCCCAATTCACAAGATCCCTTGACCAATCTTGATGGACCAATGACAAGATCAAGGAGTAAGAAGATGAAGAAAGCTTTGCACAATTTATTGTCAACTCATTGTGAAGCTTTGGAGGCCGAACCATCTCAAGGAGAAGTCTTGTGGAATATTTCTTCATTAACAATTCATGATCCACCTTGAAGAAGCTTACACAAGTCCGAAATCATGAAGTCCATGAAAGGCGTGCTTTTGGGCTTACAAGAGAATCACGCCATTTTTAGTATTAATTAGTAATTTATTTTATGTTATTTTCAGCCCATAAATGACGTTAATTATTATGTTCTTGGGCTTGGAAATTTCGTTTATAATAAATACTACTTGGCCCAATTATCTTGCATGATAAAGGCAAGTAATAGTTTAGGAAACAAAGGAAGTCAAATTGAATTTGGCCACCTTTAGGCAAATCCTTTTTGGGGAAGGATTTGGGTAGTTAGTTATTAGTTTCCAATTCTAATTTGGAAGTTTCTTAATTATGATTGGGTAGTTTAGAAGTCAAGTTGTACTTTACAACTTTTAGGGTTTTATTTCCTTGTTTACCAAGCAACATGGCCGAAACTTGTCCTATTTAATGGCCATTCTTTGTAACGTTTTTTTTTGGATGCTTGAATTTTGAAGAAACCTTTTAGCTTTGCTAAATTATTTGCAGCCTTAAACAAGTTGTGAAAAAACGTGATTAATCAATTAGGGTTAGTTGATTATTCATAGGACCGGATTCTTTAAGCTAGGACCTTAAAGAGAACGTATTGTTTCTTGATTTCAAGAGCGAGCCAAACTGAGATCTTTTTAACCATTGATTTACATAGGTTAGATTGAAATCACTTTGTGGTAATGTGTTGGGTTTGATTGATTTACAATCAAATACATCCCATTCGATATCCATCTTTTCTTCTTGTGTTGTTTCCGTGTTTGATCTTACTTGTGATCGTGTTGGTTTCTGAATTTTGGTGCACAACGATCCTAAGTGTGTGGAATTCGTGTGGAGCTGGATTCTCACCCTACTCCATTCGTATCACTATTTATAGGTGAGTTTTTCACATGAAATAATAAGTCGAATTTTGAGAATTTTAGCATTGCTAATTTCGAGATTAACACCTTGTGTTGTCCAAAGCCTTGGCGAATTAGTTAATTCACCATTGTAGAAGATTTGCCTTTAGCGTGACCTTTAGGTGACTTCACCATTGTTCTTGATTTCGAGAACTAGCCAAATTGACAAAGTTCAATCACATGAATTTTCATGTGTTGAATCAAGTTCTTTTGTATTAAAACGTGGGGTTTGATTTTCTTCAACACTTGGCGTTTTTCCTTTGAATTCCTTCCGCCCAAAATTCTATTTTGTTGTCTTTGTTCTAACGTTTTTGTGCAGCAACGATCCGAAGGTTGTGGATTTCGTGTGGTCAAGGACATCCATCCAAGGCCATTCGCATCAAGATATGCAAGTCTCGGCCTCCAAATCTCCAATGTGTGATGACAACAAAGTGTGCAAAGCTTCTTTCATCCTTTTGCTCCTTGATCTTGTCATTGGTCCATCAAGATTCATCAAAGGATCATGTAAGCTCGGCTTTGGCACCAAGGATGTGGATGGATTGCTATCATTCCCTCCCTCCTCGAAAAGATTCGTCCTCGAATCACCTACATCAAACAAAGATAAATCAGAAACATTGAATGTAGATGAAACATTACCATACTCACTTGGAAGCTCGACTTTATAAGCATTATCTCCTATCCTTTCCAAAATTCGAAAAGTACCATCTCCTCTAGGATGAAGTTTAGATTTCCTCTTGTCAGGAAACCTTTCCTTCCTCAAGTGAATCCAAACCCAATCACCAGGTTTGAAAATCACTCTCTTCCTTCCTTTATTGGCTTGCTGTGCATATTGTTCATTCCTCCTTTCAATAGTATTTCGAACCCTCTCATGTAACTCCTTAATAAATTCAGCTTTCTTTTTACCTTCAACATTAACAAACTCATTAATAGGCAAAGGCAAAATATCAAGTGGAGTCAAAGGATTGAAATCATATACAATCTCAAATGGTGAACAAGATGTCGAACTATGAAAAGTTCTATTGTAAGCAAAATCAATATGTGGAAGACAAGTTTCCCAATTCTTTAAGTTTCTTTGGATGATGGCTCGAAGCAAGGTAGATAAAGTGCAGTTAACTACTTCAGTTTGCCCATCAGTTTGCGGATGTGCGACAGTAGAAAACAACAACTTAGTGCCTAACTTATTCCATAAAATACGCCAAAAGTGAGACAAGAACTTAACATACCTATCACTAACAATACTTTGTGGAATGCCATGCAATCTAACAATCTCCTTAAAGAACAAGTCAGCAATATGTGTAGCATCATTAGTTTTGTAACATGCAATAAAATGTGCCATTTTACTAAATCGATCTACTACTACAAATATGCTATCTTTACCATTGCGTGATCTAGGCAATCCTAAAACAAAATCCATAGAGATATCAACCCAAGGATGACTAGGAACAGGCAAAGGTGTATACAATCCATGAGGCAAAAATTTCAATTTGGCTTGTTTACACACAATACATTTATCACAAACACTTTTCACATCTTTAATCATGTTAGGTGTTTTAGCAATTCCTGATGCGAATGGTTGGCCGAGGCTCCAACTCCTGGACCAAATTCAATCTCCACACACAAGTAAGGACCGTGCTGCACTATCAAGATAATCCACGAACTAGAACACAAACAAGAATCAATTCGGGTGGAAGAAATTCAAGGGAAAAACGCCAAGTTGTTGAGTAAATCAAAACCCCACGTTTTATTACTAATGAACTTAATTTAACCTATGAAAATTCAATTAGTTAAACAAGTTAATTAGGCCTGCTCTTTAAATAAAGAACAATGGTGAAATCACCTAAAGGTCACGCTAAAGGTAATTTGCTACAATGGACAATTAAATAATTCTCCAAGGCTTGAACAACACAAAGTGTTAATTCTAATTTCAGCAAAGCTAAAACTTTCATTCATCAACTTCCATGTAAAAACGTTACAAGGCTTCTCTTTATATAGAGAATGATTTCAGCTTTACCAAAAGGAAAATGAAATAAAACCCTAGTAGTTGCAAAGTACAACTTGACTTCTTAACTAACTAACTAACTAATTTGGAATAGGAAACTAACAACTAACAAACTAATCCAAGTTAGAAAAGGATTAGATGACACGGTTTTAATGAAGAAGCAAAACACGTTTTTGCTTCCTTGTTTCCTAAACTATTGCTTGCCTTTATCATGTAAGATAATTGGGCCAAACAACTTATTAACAACCAATTAATTAAAGCCCACATTAAGTGTTTTGGACTTAATTAATTATCAACAAAATAAAACTGATAAGAATCCGTACAAGCAATCTACTCCAAATCCTAATGGAAATAGGATTACCAAGCCAAATCCTAATAGGAATAGGATTTCCAAGACAAATCCTAATGGGATTAGGATTTCCAAGCTCAATCCTAATAGGATTAGGATTCATCAATCCTCATCTTGTCCAAGTTCCATAAGAGTTCCATAAAGGCAAATCCAAATGAGACTAGGATTCACAATCCTAGTGGGATTAGGATTCACTAATCCATGGACATTATTTATTGAAGACCAAGATGGCGTGCTTGGGCTTTTGCCAAATTGGATCGCGCCTTTTTCTTAAGTAGTTAGAATTAATTAATGTTTTAATAATTAAGTCCAAAACATTTTAATTGGGCTTATTATTAGTATATTTTCGTTTTTAATTACATGGCCCAAGTTATCTTGCATGATAATGGCATGTAATGGGCTTTAATTTGTTAGGAAAGTAATTCCCTAAATTTTAGGAGCTTGTCCTTGTCTTCTAGAAGGGCAAAACGTTTTTAGCTTCCTTTTTCCATAAAGGATTAGTTTGTAAGTTGGTTAGTTTAGAAGTCAAGTTGTAATTTACAACTTCTAGGGTTTTATTTCCTTTTCCAATTTGTAGAGCCGAAACTCATCTCTATATAAAGAGATCATTGTAAACGTTTTTAGATATATGATTGAATTTTGAAGAAACCTTTTAGCTTTGCTAAATTATTTGCAGCCTTAAACAAGTTGTGAAAAACGTGATTAATCAATTAGGGTTAGTTGATTATTCATAGGACCGGATTCTTTAAGCTAGGACCTTAAAGAGAACGTATTGTTTCTTGATTTCAAGAGCGAGCCAAACTGAGATCTTTTTAACCATTGATTTACATAGGTTAGATTGAAATCACTTTGTGGTAATGTGTTGGGTTTGATTGATTTACAATCAAATACATCCCATTCGATATCCATCTTTTCTTCTTGTGTTGTTTCCGTGTTTGATCTTACTTGTGATCGTGTTGGTTTCTGAATTTTTGGTGCACAACGATCCTAAGTGTGTGGAATTCGTGTGGAGCTGGATTCTCACCCTACTCCATTCGTATCAATTGGTATCAGAGAATCTAGGTTGTTCATCACAAAATTCAGGTTTGCGCTTTGTTTTTCCTTCTCGGATTTTGCTCTACTTTTTGAGTCGTTCTTGCTGTCCTTTGTGCGTCAATTTTTTCTGCAGTTTTTGGAGTCTTTTAGTTGCTGTTTTCACGTGTTTCTTGCTGTCCAAAGTCGTCATAGTTAGTGTCTTTAAATTCATCAAAATCGCATAAGCCAAAGTTGATCAAATCTGCCCGAAAATTTCCTTCTTGTTGTTTACGATTTTTGACATCTTTTTGCTACTGTTCTTGCTTCGAATTGCTGCTGTTTTTAAAGTTTAAATTCTGCAGTAAATATATATATTAATTGAGTCTTAAATTCATTAATATTCTGTCCAAAAATCGCATGCAACTTGGTGCTTAAAATCTGCCCAAATCGAGTTGATCTTGTTACTTGATTTTCTTGCGTTTTTGTGTTGTTCTTCTTGTGTTTCTTGTTCGATCCTTGCTGCCATCTTTGTCTCAATATTCTGCACTATTTTCTTGCATTCATAGTGTTGGATTCTTTGTGTTTTATTTGTTGATTTCACGTCCAAACCCTAGGTGTCAAGATTAGGGTTTCTTAAAAACCCTAGTTTCAAATTATCATAACTTTGTGAGTTCTTGCTCAATTCTTGAAATTCTTTTTGTGTTAGTTCCATCAATCTACTCTTGTCATAATAACTTTTGATCAAACTTTTTGAACAAGTGAAAAAGATTGGTTCTTGACCACTTTCTTGAACTTCTTGAAGTTCTTGATTTTTGAAAGTTGTCAAATTTTGAATCTTGAACCATATTTGAAATCCTTGAGTTAAATCTTGAAAATTTTGTTAAAGTGGCACTTTCAAATTCTTTGTCCTTGGTGAGTTATTAAAGTTTGGAGAAATTAAGGTTGAACCACATAAGACAAGGCCACATCCTTAAACCTAAGTACTTGTACTAGGTTCTTGTCTTAAAACCTTAAAGATTTTGTTTGACCTAAGTTGTTTAAGATTCTTGTCCGAACCTAGGTCATTGTTTGTACAAGGTTTTTGTCCAAAACCTTAAAAGTTTGTTTTGTCCTTTTTGTTGTCCGAATAAAAAAAAAAAAAAAAAAAAAAGAGGCCGTAATTAAAAAAAAAAAAAAAGGGCCCAAATAAAAAAAAAAAAAAAGGCCGTGATATTGAAAAAAAAAAAAAAAAAAAGGCCCAATAAAAGAAAATAATCTCGGACTTTTAATATTTCTGTTATTTAATTTTTAGTATTTTTTTTTTAATTAATTTTCGTAAATTAAAAAGAACACTTTGTTCTTGAGTTTTGATTTGAAACCACCTTGGATTAAAAGTGCCATAACTTTTGCTATACAACTCGGATTTTGGTGATTCAAATTGTGTTGTTCTCGTCTTTGATTCCTCTTTCTAAATATCATAGTTTCTGAATCAATCAAATTATACCCACACGTGCTCTGAAATACTCTTGTGACGTGAATTATTTGAACTTCTTTGATTTGACTTGTGTGAATCTTGTTGTTGAAAATCTCGGTTGAGACAATCTCTTAAAGTCATTGCAACAGTAAGTTCTCTATAGTTTGAGAGTATTAGACTAGGGTATACACGAGAGAAACATATATCAAAGAGAGGAGAGCTCCTACTATCCACATAGTGAGAACCCGAGAGGAATTCAATTGTTGTTTTCTTTTGTTTCTTACTAACCTTGCAGGATAATGGAGGACGAAACTAATACACCAAGAGGTTCTAAACCTCAAACCGAAGCTGAGCAAAAGTTTGCTAATGATTCTCTTGCACAGATACTACAAAAGATCAACCTCCGCCTTGATTTCTTGGAGTCATCAACTTCTAAGCCATCAAAGAAATCTTCATCCAAGAAGTTTAAATATAATGCTGCTTTTGAGTCCGAAAGTGAATCTAATGAAGAGGAGGAAGAGTTGTCCGAATCATCTTCTAAGGGTAACAAGTCTAAAGTCTCAATTGCTTCACTTAAGTTAACAATTCCCACTTTTCATGGTAAGACAGATCCGGAAGCTTATTTTGATTGGGTTCGTGAGCTTGAGCACTTCTTTGAAGGCCATGACTATCCCGAAAAGGAAAAATTTCGACTTGCCTTTATGCACTTAAAGGATCATGCAAGTTTGTGGTGGGATAAGTTGTCTCAATCTAGACGTGAAGATGGTGAAAGTCCAATCAAGACATGGAGTCGCATGAAAACACTCATGAGGAAGAAATATGTCCCTTCATACTACAACCGTGAATTGAATAGACAGTTACATACACTTGTACAAGGTAACAAATCGGTTGAGGAGTATTATCATGAGATGGAAGCTTTGATGATCAAGGCTAATGTTCAAGAAGATCCCGACTCTACAATTGAAAGATTTTTAAGAGGTATGCATTCTGATTTGGCTCATCAAGTTGATTTACAAAGTTTTGATAATATTGATGAACTTGTCCATAAAGCCATCAAGATAGAAAGGCACATGAAAGGGAAGGGTAAGTTTTCACAACCAACTCCACCTTGGCAAAGAGATAAGAAGCCGAGTTTTGCCCCTTTCAATCCGCCATCCAAGCCACGCCAATTTCCACAAAGTTCAACGTCAAGTGCCCCTCAAGGTGTCTCAAAAACAACGCCCAAGGTTGCTGTCCAACCTTCTAAAACGGCGTCAACTTCTTCAACTCCAAGATTGAGGGATGTTCGATGTTATAAATGTCAAGGTTATGGTCATATGCAAGCTGAATGTCCAACTCGAAAAGTGATGATAACTCTTGATAGTGGTGAAGTGGTAAGTGATGATGATTGTGCCGACATGCCACCTCTTGAAGAGAAACATGAATCAAGTGAAGAAAGTGAAGACAATGAGCCCTACACGTATGGTGACGGTAAATTTTCTTTAGTCTCTCGCCGTGTTCTAAATGTCCAACCTTTAGTTGATAATGATGATTTGATGCAACGAGAAAACATATTTCACACACGTTGCTTAGTGCAAGACAGAATTTGTAGTGTGATAATTGATAGTGGAAGTTGCACAAATGTGGCGAGCACTTTGTTTGTAAATAAGTTGAATTTGAATTGCATGAAACATCCAAAACCATATAGGCTTCAATGGTTAAATAATTCAGTTGAAACTCGTGTCACTAAACAAGTAAAGTTTTCTTTCACCATTGGTAAATATGTTGATACTGTTTTATGTGATGTTGTTCCAATGGAGGCTAGTCATATTTTACTTGGTAGACCTTGGCAATTTGATTGTGATGTGCTTTATCATGCCAAGAAAAATTTTTACAGCTTCGTGCATAATGGTAAAAAGTATAGTCTTCATGCTTTAACTCCTGCTCAAGTTTTTGAAGATCAAACTCGAATTGCACAAGCTTGTAAAGACATAAATGAAGCTAAGAAGAAGAAGGAACTAGAAAAACAACAAAACGAAAAATCTAATTTAGGCCGAGATGTAGTTAGTAAGAAATCTTGTTGTTTTGCTTCTTCTAATGAGATTAAGAGAGCATTGATTAATAGGCAGTTCTTATACTTCATGTTTAGCAAGGAACTTATACTTGTTGTTGACAGTGATAACCTTGTTTCTTTGCCTAGTGCTGTTTACTCTCTCTTACAGGTTTTTGGAATTCCTAAATGCCTAATGGCATTGAAACCCCTTCATTATCAAATGAAAGGAATCCAATCTGCCTTAACTTGTTTTCCACAAGGTAAGCAAGGTAAGTTGAGTGCTTATAATTTCGATCATTACAAAACCCTTGTGAACACTAAACAAAGTGTTAAATCTATTGATTATCCTAACTGGAATACACTTTATTTTGATGATTTGATTCATAACTTTGCTCTTACTGTTTTCAATTCATTCCAAAATCAAAAGTATCCACTTCGACAAGGTAATCTGATTGTTCAACACTTGTTTGGTAAGTTATCTCAATTTCGAATTTCTTTTCAATTCCCGAAGGTACAATATTCTGTTCTTATTCTTTGGAATTGTAAGTTCTTAATCTTTCATAACTTCAACATGCTTGTAAAGAATGTACAACTTAGTTTTTGTGATTTACATTTAATCCGGGATGTCTATATATATACTTGCTTTGCAAATTCTTATGAATCCTTGGATAATATTTGTAATTACATTAATATATGTTTACTTTCTTTTCATTCTTTACATGTTAACATCATTGATTTTCATGTTATTATTAGTGTGTCCAAGCATGACGTTAATAAATTTCTTTTGAATACTTTCTTGTTGTTCAAAACATTATGTTCATCTTTATTTGAAGTATTCTTTTTAAAGTTGTTTAATATTGCATATCATCATAAGTTTTCTGATTTGCATTTATTAAATGATGTTTATATGCATAATTATTTTAAGTTTTCTTTAACTGACACATTTATTTTCTTATTGCAGGATTTGTTTTACTTGGCTCGAGTTTGTAATGAGTTTTTCTTATTGGTGTTTGATCCAGGAGCTCAATTTCCAGATTCGAGGACGAATCCTTTCGAGGAGGGAGGGAATGATAAGAATCCGTACAAGCAATCTACTCCAAATCCTAATGGAAATAGGATTACCAAGCCAAATCCTAATAGGAATAGGATTTCCAAGACAAATCCTAATGGGATTAGGATTTCCAAGCTCAATCCTAATAGGATTAGGATTCATCAATCCTCATCTTGTCCAAGTTCCATAAGAGTTCCATAAAGGCAAATCCAAATGAGACTAGGATTCACAATCCTAGTGGGATTAGGATTCACTAATCCATGGACATTATTTATTGAAGACCAAGATGGCGTGCTTGGGCTTTTGCCAAATTGGATCGCGCCTTTTTCTTAAGTAGTTAGAATTAATTAATGTTTTAATAATTAAGTCCAAAACATTTTAATTGGGCTTATTATTAGTATATTTTCGTTTTTAATTACATGGCCCAAGTTATCTTGCATGATAATGGCATGTAATGGGCTTTAATTTGTTAGGAAAGTAATTCCCTAAATTTTAGGAGCTTGTCCTTGTCTTCTAGAAGGGCAAAACGTTTTTAGCTTCCTTTTTCCATAAAGGATTAGTTTGTAAGTTGGTTAGTTTAGAAGTCAAGTTGTAATTTACAACTTCTAGGGTTTTATTTCCTTTTCCAATTTGTAGAGCCGAAACTCATCTCTATATAAAGAGATCATTGTAAACGTTTTTAGATATATGATTGAATTTTGAAGAAACCTTTTAGCTTTGCTAAATTATTTGCAGCCTTAAACAAGTTGTGAAAAACGTGATTAATCAATTAGGGTTAGTTGATTATTCATAGGACCGGATTCTTTAAGCTAGGACCTTAAAGAGAACGTATTGTTTCTTGATTTCAAGAGCGAGCCAAACTGAGATCTTTTTAACCATTGATTTACATAGGTTAGATTGAAATCACTTTGTGGTAATGTGTTGGGTTTGATTGATTTACAATCAAATACATCCCATTCGATATCCATCTTTTCTTCTTGTGTTGTTTCCGTGTTTGATCTTACTTGTGATCGTGTTGGTTTCTGAATTTTTGGTGCACAACGATCCTAAGTGTGTGGAATTCGTGTGGAGCTGGATTCTCACCCTACTCCATTCGTATCAAAAACCCTAATATCTAAATAAGGGCGTGATCCATATGAAAGCCCAAGGATACGCCTTTCACTGGACTTCAACTCTCGGCCTTTGCAAGCTTCTTCAAGGTGGAATTTTCTTAAGCTCCAATGTAGAACTTTGAGGAACATCTTCATGAATGGTTAATGAAGAAACATGCCGAAGAACTCCATGATGAGATGGTTTACAAGTCTCGGCCTCCAAATCTTCAAAGTGTGAAGACAACAAAGTGTGCAAAGCTTCTTTCATCCTTTTGCTCCTTGATCTTGTCATTGGTCCATCAAGATTCTTCAAGGGATCATGGAAACTCGGCTTTGGCACCAAGGATGTGGATGGATTGCTATCATTCCCTCCCTTCTCGAAAAGATTCGTCCTCGAATCACCTACATCAAACAAAGATAAATCAGAAACATTGAATGTACATGAAACATTGCCATACTCACTTGGAAAGCTCGATTTTGTAAGCATTATCTCTAATCCTTTCCAAAACACGAAAAGGACCATCTCCTCTGGGATGAAGTTTAGATTTCCTCTTTTCAGGAAACCTTTCCTTCCTCAAGTGAATCCAAACCCAATCACCAGGTTCGAAAATCTCTCTCTTCCTTCCTTTATTGACTTGCTGAGCATATTGTTCATTTCTCCTTTCAATTGTATTTCGAACTCTCTCATGTAACCCCTTAATAAATTCAGCTTTCTTTTTACCTTCAACATTAACAAACTCATTAATAGGCAAAGGCAAAATATCAAGTGGAGTCAAAGGATTGAAACCATATACAATCTCAAATGGTGAACAAGATGTCGAACTATGAAAAGTTCTATTATATGCAAACTCAATATGTGGAAGACAACTTTCCCAATTCTTTAAGTTTCTTTGGATGATGGTTCGAAGTAAGGTAGATAAAGTGCGGTTAACTACTTCAGTTTGTCCATCAGTTTGTGGATGTGCAACAGTAGAAAACAACAATTTAGTGCCTAACTTATTCCATAAAGTACGCCAAAAGTGAGACAAGAACTTAACATCCCTATCACTAACAATACTTTGTGGAATGCCATGCAATCTAACAATCTCCTTGAAGAACAAGGCAGCAATATGTGTAGCATCATTAGTTTTGGAACATGCAATAAAATGTGCCATTTTACTAAATCGGTCCACTACTACAAATATGCTATCTTTACCATTGCGTGATATAGGCAATCCTAAAACAAAATCCATAGAGATATCAACCCAAGGATGACTAGGAACAGGCAAAGGTGAATACAATCCATGAGGCAAAAATTTCGATTTGGCTTGTTTACACACAATACATTTATCACAAACACTTTTCACATCTTTAATCATGTTAGGCCAATAAAAGTGTTCATTCAATACAGTAAGTGTTTTAGCAATTCCAAAATGCCCCATTAACCCTCCCCTATGGGTTTCCTTAACAAGTAAATCACGAATGGAACAAAGGGGTATGCACAATTTATTTTTTCTAAACAAGAAACCATCATGCAAGTAGTAGTCACCATTCGGTTTTGAAACACAATCACTGAAGGCGGTAGCAAAATCATGATCATCTTTGTACAAATCTTTTATCAATTCAAATCCAAGTAACTTAGCATGCATATAGGTGAACAATGAATAACGCCTAGATAATGCATCAGCTACAATGTTTTCTTGACCAGATTTATACTTAATCACATATGGAAAAGTTTCAATAAATTCCAACCATTTAGCATGCCTCTTATTCAACTTACCTTGAGTCTTCAAGAATTTAAGGCTTTCATGATCAGAATGAATTATAAACTCTTTAGGCCATAAGTAATGTTGCCAAACCTGTAATGATCTTACCAAAGCATACAACTCCTTGTCATAAGTTGCATACTTTAAAGCTGCCCCATTAAGCTTTTCACTAAAGTAAGCCACGGGAGGAGCATCAAAACAGCTCCAATACCAATCCCGGAAGCATCACAGTGTATCTCAAAAGCTTTATGAAAATTAGGCAATGCAAGTAAAGGGGCGTGAGTCAACATATACTTTAACTTAGTGAAGGCGTTCTCATGCTTATCTTTCCATTCAAAAGCAATGTTCTTTTTAACAAGTTCATTCAAAGGTGCAGCTATAGAACTAAAGTCTTTAACAAACCTTCTATAAAAACTTGCTAAACCATGAAAACTCCTAACTTCACTAGCATTCTTAGGTCTCGGCCACTCCTCAATAGCCTTGACTTTTGACTCATCAACAGAAATACCTTGAGAACTAACAACATAACCCAAAAAGACAATTGATTCCATGCAAAAAGAACACTTTTTAAGGTTAGCATACAATCTGTTCTCACGCAATATAACAAACACTTGTTTTAAATGTTCAACATGCTCATCAAGTGATTTGCTATAAATAAGGATGTCATCAAAATAGACCACAACAAACTTACCAATGAAAGACCTAAAAACGTGATTCATTAGCCTCATAAAAGTACTAGGTGCATTAGTTAGACCAAAAGGCATGACTAACCATTCATACAAACCATACTTTGTTTTAAAGGCTGTTTTCCATTCATCACCTTCTTTCATTCTAATTTGATAGTAGCCACTTTTTAAATCAATCTTGGTAAAAATACACGAACCATACAATTCATCAAGCATATCATCTAATCAAGGAATTGGATGTCTATACTTAATGGTGATTTTGTTTATGGCACGACAATCAACACACATTCTCCAAGATTCATCCTTTTTAGGAACTAATATGACAGGAACTGCACAAGGACTTAGAGATTCACGCACAATACCTTTGTCAAGGAGTTCATCCACTTGACGTTGAATCTCTTTTGTTTCCTCAGGATTTGCTCTATATGCTGGACGATTTGGAATTTGTGCACCAGGAATGAAATCAATTTGATGTTCAATTCCTCTTAGAGGCGGCAATCCAATGGGTAAGTCCTCGGGAAACACATCTTTATATTCCTGCAAAAGAGATAAAACAACACTAGGCAAAGAAGCAAGGTGATCACTATCAACAATAAGTACAAATTCCTTGCGGATCATCAAATACAATGATTGCTTATCTCGTATTGCTCTCTTAACATCACTCTTAGAAGCAAAATAACAAGATTTAGAAGAAACTCTATTTCGGCTATTACAAGATTTAGAATCAATGCTTCGACCTACACTAGTTACATTCTTTTTATCTTGTTGTTCCTTCTTCTCCTTTGCTTCCATCTCTCGGCAAGATTGTACAATCCTTGATTGATCTTCAAAAGCTTGGCTCGGACTCAAGGACCTAAGATTGTACTTTCGGCCATGGTATTTAAAAGAATAATAATTCTTCCTTGCATGATATGTAACATCTCGATCAAATTGCCATGGACGACCAAGTAATATGTGACTAGCTTCCATTGGTACAACATCACACACAATATCATCAACATACTTTCCAATGGTTAAAGAAAATTTAACTTGTTTAGTCACCTTACTCTCGGCAGTGTTATTAAGCCATTGAAGCTTATATGGATTTGGATGTTTCATGCAAGTCAAGTTTAGCTTCTTAACAAATAATGTGCTTGCCACATTTGTACAACTACCACTATCAACAATCACACTACAAATTTTACCTTGAACCATGCATCTAGCGTGAAATATGTTTTCCCTTTGAGACAAATCATCTTCAATTAGTGGTTATGCACTCAAGACTCGGCGAGTAACTAAAGAGAAATCACCAACACTGTATGTAGTAAGATCTTCACTGTCTTCATCACTTTGGTACTTCTCTTCAAGTGGTGGCATGTCGGCACATTCTTCATCACTTTCAACCTCTCCATTATCAAGGATTATCATTAATTTTCTGGTTGGGCAGTCACTTTGATAATGGCCATAACCTTGACACTTGTAACATCTAATGTCCCTCAATCTCTCATTCGGTTTGGGCGTTGCTTTGGCTGAAGATTCAGCAAGTTGGCGGCCTGTTTTGGGAGCATTATTTGAAGTGTTTGAAGACTGATTTTGGTTGAAAACTTCGGCGTTGGTGGAGGTGTGAAAGTCGGCTTTTGATCTCTCCTCTAAGGCGGCAATGGTTGTTGGAAATTTCGCCCTTTACCCTTCATATGCTTCTCAATTTTGATAGCTTTGTGAACAAGTTCATTAATATCAATTTAACTTTGAAGATCAACTTGATAAGCCAATTCGGAATTCATACCTCTAAGGAATCTCTCAATGGTGGTGTCGGGGTCTTCTTGAATATTGGCTTTTATCATCAATGCCTCCATCTCATGGTAATAATCTTCAACTGTTCGGCTACCTTGCACAAGGGTATGTAACTTTCGGTTGAGCTCTCTATTATAATGTGAAGGAACATACTTTTTCCTCATGATTGCCTTCATTTGATTCCAAGTCTTAATTGGCCTTTCACCATCTTGTCTTCTCGCTCGAACAACTTGATCCCACCAAAGACTAGCATAATCTTTAAGGTGCATAAAAGCAATTCGGTATTACTTTTTCTCGGGGACATCATTACCTTCAAAGAAGTGTTCTAAATCTCGAACCCAATCAAAGAAAGCTTCGGGATCTGATTTGCCATGAAAGGTAGAGATGGTGAGTTTAACAGACTCAATGGAAACTTTAGACTTATCACCTTTAGAAGAGCTCGCATTATCCTCCCCCTCCTCATTATCATCATCGGATTCATCATGATCATCATACTTAAACTTTCTTGAGGTTGAGCTTTTAGTGGAAGACTCTATGTTGTCAAGTCGAATGTTGATCTTTTGAAGCATATCAAAAAGTACTTCATTAGCAAACTTTTGTTGAGCATCGGTTATAGGTTTAGAACCTCTAGGAGTTCTATCACTTTCATCCATGGTACCTGCAAGGTTAGTAAAGAAAACACAAGAATATATATGTATATATACCTCTCGGGTTCCTCACTATTGGGTAGTATGTACTCTCCTCTCTATTTAGGTAGTGTTCTCTCTTGTTTACCCTAGCTAAAACTCTCAATTAATGAATGTGTTGGGACTATTAAGACTCACCAAGTTCAATTATTTTAATAGCAAAGTCTCAATCAACAAGTTCCACACACAAATTTTCACAAGAAAATCAAGAGAATCAACAAAGAAAAATCACGTCAAGGGGTTTAGAACACGTGTGGGTTACAATTTTATTTACCACCAGAAACTAAGAGATTCAGAAACTAGGTTTAAAGATGAAAAGAATGGTTTTTGAATCAACTAATTCCGAGTTGTATTGAAAAAGTTATGGCACTTTTAATCCAAGGTGGTTTCAAGCAACAACTTAAGAACAATATGTTCTTTAAAAAAATATTAAATAAAATTAAATAATAAACTGAAAATAAATAACAGAAATTAAAAAGTCCGAAATTATATATATTTTTTTGTTCTTTTTTCTATTTTTTTTTGAATTGACCGTTTTTTTTATACGGTCTCTTTTTTTTTTTTTGTTCGGACAACTACAAGACAAAAGCAAACTTTTAAGGTTTTGAACACAAACCTTGGACAAACAAAAACTACTAGGTTCGGACAAGAACCTTAAACAATGCAAACTTTAAGGTTTTTAAGACAAGAACCTAGTACTAAGTACTTAGGTTTAATGTTTGAAGACAACAACCTAGGATTTAAGGTTTATAATGTTTTGTCTTCTTGTCTTAACCTTAACAACCTTAAAATTATCACACTTTAATATCTCACCAAGGAAAAGGAATTTGTATGTGCCACTTTCACAAAATATTCAAGATTTTCAACAAGGATCAAGAATATGTCTCAAGATTCAAATTTGGAGACTTTTGAATTTTCAAGAAAATCAAGAAGTTCAAGAAAGTGTTCAAGAACTTATCTTTTTGAGATGGTGAAAAAGTTTGATGAAAACTCAAGATATGGTAGTCAAGATAAAGAATCTAACACAAAAGAAAGAAAGCAATTCGGATCAAAATCAAGAAAGTTATGAATTTTGGACCGAGAAAACCCTAGTTTTGAAACCCCAGTTTTTAGACACTAAACCCTAGCAATGTTTTGAAGTGAAATCAGCAAGGACAACTCCAAGAATTCCACACTATGGTGATGAACAAGACAATGCAGAATATTGACACGAAAAACAGCAAGAAACGCAACAAGAAACAACACACAAAAGACGCTAAAGACGCAAAACAAGATGAGGTTCAATTCGGGCAGATTGTGTGCAATATGTTGCATGCGATTTTGGCGATTTTAATGGATGATTATGAGACGACCTTGGACAGCAAGAAGGACACCAAATAACAGAAAGAAAGATGCACGAAAAATTGCAGAAAATTGACGCAAGATACGGGCAGAAAAGACACGAACAAAACAGCAACAATGCGGAAGAAATTTAGACGGATTAACCTGAAATGTTTGGGCAACAACTTGTGCTCTGATACCAATTGATGCGAATGGTTGGCCGAGGCTCCAACTCCTGGACCAAATTCGATCTCCACACACAAGTTAAGGACCGTGCTGCACTATCAAGATAATCCATGACCAAGAACACAAACAAGCAAGAAATCGGGTGGATGAAATTCAAGGGAAAAACGCAAAGAATTGAGTAAATCAAAACCCCACGTTTTATTACTAATGAACTTAATTTAACCTATGAAAATTCAATTAGTTAAACAAGTTAATTAGACCTGCTCTTTAAATAAAGAACAATGGTGAAATCACCTAAAGGTCACGCTAAAGGTAATTTGCTACAATGGACAATTAAATAATTCTCCAAGGCTTGAACAACACAAAGTGTTAATTCTTATTTCAGCAAAGCTAAAACTTTCATTCATCAACTTCCATGTAAAAACGTTACAAGGCTTCTCTTTATATAGAGAATGATTTCGGCTTTACCAAAAGGAAAATGAAATAAAACCCTAGTAGTTGCAAAGTACAACTTGACTTCTTAACTAACTAACTAACTAATTTGGAATAGGAAACTAACAACTAACAAACTAATCCAAGTTAGAAAAGGATTAGATGACACGGTTTTAATGAAGAAGCAAAACACGTTTTTGCTTCCTTGTTTCCTAAACTATTGCTTGCCTTTATCATGTAAGATAATTGGGCCAAACAACTTATTAACAACCAATTAATTAAAGCCCACATTAAGTGTTTTGGACTTAATTAATTATCAACAAAATAAAACCCTAATATCTAAATAAGAGCGTGATCCATATGAAAGCCCAAGGACACGCCTTTCATTGGACTTCAACTCTCGGCCTTTGCAAGCTTCTTCAAGGTGGAATTTCCTTAAGCTCCAATGTAGAACTTTGAGGAACATCTTCATGAATTGTTATGTAAGAAACGTGCAAAAGAACTCCATGTTGAGAAGATGTGCAAGTCTCGGCCTCCAAATCTCCAATGTGTGATGACAACTAAGTGTGCAAAGCTTCTTTCATCCTTTTGCTCCTTGATCTTGTCATTGGTCCATCAAGATTCATCAAAGGATCATGTAAGCTCGGCTTTGGCACCAAGGATGTGGATGGATTGCTATCAAAAGGGGAGATGGTCCATTTCAAGTTTTATCTAAAATTAATGATAATGCATATGTTATTGATTTGCCTAGTGAATTTGGTAATGTTTCTAGCACGTTTAATGTTAGTGATCTTTCTTTGTATGACCTAGGTGATTCGAGGACGAATCCTCTTGAGGAAGGGGAGAATGATGAGGAGGCTCACCCAAGAAGCTTTGTGGATGATCCATTGCAAGGAGTTGGTGGACCTATGACTCGTTCGAGGACTAAACGTATGAGGAGCGCACTACACACGTTGATCAAGAACATATTTGAGCAAGAACTTGTTCATGAGGAGGACGTAACCATCATTTCTTGTTTGGAAGTGTCTAGAATGGAGTTCAATATTATGGTGGATCGAAATGAGGCGTTGGAATGAAGAAGAGAAGTTTCTGGAGAGTTTCGGACGCATCTCAAAGACTTTCGGCCGTCCAAAACTGTTGAAGAAAAATTGAATTTCTCTGGAGAGTTTCGGACGCATCAGCCAGACTTTCGGCCGTCCGAAACCCTCGTCCGAAACTGTCGCTGAACGTTACTTTTGAATTTTTCTGTTGACTTTTGTTAGGGTTTTGGGGAGCCTATAAAAGGCTAATTCATGTACGTTAGCTGCAGACAATTTTGAAATTAAAAACTTGAGAGCTTGAAGTTTTTCTTTTAAAGAACAATCCATTCCATTCAATCAAGATTGTGATTGAATTGAATCCTTGATAGCAAAGGTTCTAAGGGCAAGTCCACTTAGGGTGTTTGTTCCTAACTTGATAGGTACGTTTTTTATTCATATATTGAATTGGGGGCTGCCTCCTTTTGTGTTTATATTATAAATTCATTCAAATTCCTCAAATTGATCTTGGGTTTACGTTATATAATCTCTTTGGGTAATTAGATCGTATCAAATAGGCAAAGGCAAAATATCAAGTGGAGTTAAAGGATTGAACCCATATACAATCTCAAATGGTGAACAAGATGTCGAACTATGAAAAGTTCTATTATATGCAAACTCAATATGTGGAAGACAACTTTCCCAATTCTTTAAGTTTCTTTGGATGATGGCTCGAAGCAAGGTAGATAAAGTGCGGTTAACTACTTCAGTTTGTCCATCAGTTTGTGGATGTGCAACAGTAGAAAACAACAATTTAGTGCCTAACTTATTCCATAAAGTACGCCAAAAGTGAGACAAGAACTTAACATCCCTATCACTAACAATACTTTGTGGAATACCATGCAATCTAACAATTTCCTTAAAGAACAAATCAGCAATATGTGTAGCATCATTAGTTTTGGAACATGCAATAAAATGTGCCATTTTACTAAATCGATCCACTACTACAAATATGCTATCTTTACCATTGCGTGATCTAGGCAATCCAAGAACAAAATCCATAGAAATATCAACCCAAGGATGACTAGGAACAGGCAAAGGTGTATATAATCCATGAGGCAATATTTTCGATTTGGCTTGTTTACACACAATACATTTATCACAAACACTTTTCACATCTTTAATCATGTTAGGCCAATAAAAGTGTTCATTCAAAACAGTAAGTGTTTTAGCAATACCAAAATGCCCCATTAACCCTCCCCCATGGGTTTCCTTAACAAGTAATTCACGAATGGAACAAAGGGGTATGCACAATTTATCCTTTCGAAACAAGAAACCATCATGCAAGTAGTAGTCACCATTCGGTTTTGAAACACAATCATTATAGGAGGCATTGAAATCATGATCATCTTTGTACAAATCTTTTATCAATTCAAATCCAAGTAACTTAGCATGCATATAGGTGAATAATGAATAACGCCTAGATAATGCATCGGCTATAATGTTTTCTTGACCAGATTTATACTTAATCACATATGGAAAAGTTTCAATAAATTCTAGCCATTTAGCATGCCTCTTATTCAATTTACCTAGAGTTTTCAAAAATTTAAGGCTTTCATGATCAGAATGAATTATAAACTCTTTAGGCCATAAGTAATGTTGCCAAACCTGTAATGACCTTACCAAAGCATACAACTCCTTGTCATAAGTTGCATACTTTAAAGTTGCCCCATTAAGCTTTTCACTAAAGTAAGCTACGGGTTTTGATTCCTGCATCAAAACAGCACCAATACCAATCCCGGAGGCATCACAGTGTATCTTAAAAGCTTTATGAAAATTAGGCAATGCAAGTAAAGGGGCGTGAGTCAACATATACTTTAATTTAGTGAAGGCGTTTTCGTGCTCCTCTTTCCATTCAAAAATAATGTTCTTTTTAACAAGTTCATTCAAAGGTGCAGCTATAGAACTAAAGTCTTTAACAAACCTTCTATAAAAACTCGCTAAACCATGAAAACTCCTAACTTCACTAGCATTTTTAGGTCTCGGCCACTCCTCTATAGCCTTGATGATACGAATGGAGTAGGATGAAGCCCCCAATCCACACGAATTTTCCACAAGTTCGGATCGTTGTGCACCAAAAACTCAATTCAAGAAACAAGAACACAATTTGCGGAAAAGAGATATGGAACGAAAAGGCAAGATTAAAATTAACCTAACCCCAATGTTAACACAAATTGAATCAGTTCAACTAATGTAAATCAAAAGTTTAAACCTATCAAGTTTGGCCGGTTCTATAAATCTAGAACTTGTAAGCTTCACCTAAAGTTCCTCACTTAAGGTTTGGCGGGTCTTATGAATTATTTAAGAATAACTCACGTTGGTGATGTCAAATTTAATTTAGCAAAGCCAAAATTCTTTTAATTCAACATGTGTAAAAACGTTACATAGCTTTCCCTTTTATAGGGAGTAATTCGGCTTTCCTAAGAGAAAAAGGTAATAAAACCCTAACTTGACTCCTAAACTAACTAACATACTAATCCTTTTCCGAAAAGGATTTGTGACACACATAAGCTAATCCTTTTCCAAAAAGGATTGGTGTCTCACGTTTTCTTCTTAAAGGTGGCCAAACACAATTTGGCTTCCTTTGTTTCCTAAACTTAAACAAAGACTAAAATCGGTTTTGCCTTGAAGAAGCAAAATTCGATTTTACTTTCTAAAACTTTACTTTCCTAATTATCATGCAAGATAATTGGATCAAGTAATTACTTAGCCCATAATTAAAAACACAAAGACTTAAGCCCATAATTAAATGTTTAATGGACTTAATTATTACAACTCATAAATAAATCCTATGACTTAAATAGATAATGGCGTGATCCATTAATGGCAAAGCCCAAGTACGCCATCTTGGTCTTCAATGTAGTCCATGAAATTCGAGATGAAAATTCGCCCAGAAATCCGTCATCAACTTTGGAAGGCATTTTCAACGGTGATAATGTCAGAATCTTGGAAAACTTAAAACATGAAAGTTGTAGCTCTATCTCTTATAGTTCCAAGGCTTCTTGAATCATGCAATTCCGAGTTATATCGAAAGAGTTATGGCAAGAATACCAAAACGTGACAGAAACTTTCAGGATGACAATTTGACTTTAACACCACGGACATGGACACGGGCTTATTCTCATCATTCCCTCCCTCCTCGAAAGGATTCGTCCTCGAATCTTGAATTTGAGTTCCTGGATCAAACACCAATATGATGAACTCAATGCAAACTCGAGCCAAATAAAATTGGGAAGATGCACATCTCGAGCAACAAGAAGTTATATCCTGCCAAAACAAGACAAATGTATAAGGTAAAAGAAAGCACAATAATCTAAAACAATACGTAGAATAATTTCCTTTCACCAAAAGAATAGAACGGCCAGAATATGTATGCAAAATCGAAATACATATAACATGATTAGTCGTAACAAATTTTGCATGAGTCATAATGTTGAAGTCAATGAATTCAAAACAATTATACAAATAACTATCATATAGTTTATGCAAATCAGAAAATCGTATGTTCTTAATTAAAGAACTAATCAATATGAATTCACTAACAACATTCATGAACACATTATTTACGTTATTAACATGTAATGTAAGCAAAGGATGTAAACATATATGCATCCTTGAGAAAGTGCAAATCACATGAACGTATTAAGACCTCTAAAAACATGCAAAAGTTATCAAATATGAGAGTGTAATTCCAAAAACTAGAATGTAAACAATCTATTGAATAGTTGTAAACAGAAAATTTTACCTCTTGGAATTCAAAAGAAATTTGGAACGGAGATAACTTACCATACAAGTGTTGAATTATCCAAGGACCTCTTTGAACTTGATGGATGTGAGCAAAATCACGAAATAAAGAATCAAAAGAATCATTAACCCAACAAGTATAGTCAATATAATTAACACTTGAATGAGTGCATGCAAAGGTTTGATGTAGTTCGAAATTATCAATATTAAGCTCAAAATATAATTCATGTATGAGATAAGCAACATAGCATGTGAAGAAACTATACATAAACTCATTCAAAACGAAATAATTGGATTTCATAATTGAAGAATTATGTGAAATAATTTGCTTTCCAAAACACCAATCATTGGATTTTAATGCACATGTTAAAGAATTTCGAACTAATGTTTCAAAGGTGTGTGAAAGACATTGAAATTGATTCAAAACAGAAATCAAACTTTGAAAATCAATAGCATTGACGTTAACAAAGTTCTTTACTTTAAAACCATTGAAATCAACCAATAAGCTTTCATACTTACCTAACTTACCTTGCTTACCTTGTTGAAAACAAACTGAGGCGGATTGGACTCCTTCCAATTGATAATGAGTTGTTTCTAACTCCATTAGATGTCTAGGAACTCCAAAAACCTGCAAAACAAAGGAACTAGGCAGCAAACAATTCAAATGGTGATCACTATCATCAAGTAAGTACATTGATTGCCTATCTAGTATTCCTCTCTCAATCTCGCTAGAAGAAGTAAAATAACAAGGTTGCTTAACAACTAACTCTCGGCCTATGCTAGAAGAAGACAAAGAATCTTTATCTCGGCCTACACTATTACAAGTTGAGCTAGCTATTACATTGCTTTTCCCTTGAACTTTCTTCTCTTTGGCGGCATTCATATCTCTAGTAGCTTGAATGATTCGAGTTTGATCTTCAAAGACTTGTGCTGGGGTTAAGGCTCGAAGATTAAACTTTTTACCTTTATGTACAAAGCTGTAGTAATTCTTCTTGGCATGATAAAAAGCATTTCTATCAAATTGCCAAGGTCTTCCAAGAAGGATGTGACCAGCCTCCATTGGCACCACGTCGCACAAGACTTCATCAACATAGTTTCCAATTTTGAATGGAACCTTTACTTGTTTAGTTACTCTAGTCTCGGCGGAATTGTTAAGCCATTGAAGTTGATATGGCTTTGGATGTTTCATACACGTTAAGTTCAACCTCTTGACAAGTAGAGTGCTTGCCAAATTAGACCAACTCTCACTATCAATGATGACACAACAAATTTTATCTTGAACCATACAACGTGCACGAAAAATATTCTCCTCCATGGTACCTGCAAGTTAGTAAGAAAACAAGAATAACACAAATGAAGTCCTCTCGGGTTCTCACTATATGGTGAGTTGGTACACTCCTCTCTAGTGTAATGGCTTTTCTCGTGTATACCCTATCTAAACACTCAACAATGAATCTCTCAAACTAATTAAAGCTTACTGTTTGTCGATTTTAAGAACAAGTCTCAACCAATTAGTTCAAACAAATCAATTCACAAAAGTAAAACCAAAGAAGTTTGGAAAAGAAAAAATTCACGTCACAAGAAGATTTTAAGATCACGTATGAGGTATAAACAGATTAACTTCAGAAAGCTACGAAATTCAGAAACTAGAGAAGATAACAAGAAGATGTGTTTTTGAATCACTCAATTCCGATTTAAAAATGGAGAAAGTTATGAAGGTTTGAAGATATAGGTAGTTATAACCTCTCTGTCTCGAGTTTCGGACGGTAGATCAAAGGTTCGGACGGCCGGAAATGTGGCGTCCGAAACTTTGTTAAAAAAAATTTCAAATCTCTTGTCGAGGATTCGGACGGTAGTTTCGGACGGGTCAAGGGACCGAAAGTGGCCGTCCGAAACTTTTTGTGAGAATTTGTGACTCTATGTCGAGGTTCGGACGGTAGTTTCGGAACGGGTAAGGGGTCCCGAAAGTGGCGGTCCCGAAACTATAAAATTAAATACGAAAAAAATAAAAAAAAATTTTTGTTATTTTTTTTTTTTCACTTTAGACCAAATGCCTTTGGCCTGATTTTTACTTGGTCTTTTTTTTTTTGTAATGGCCTCTTTTTTTTTTCTTTTTGTAATGGCCTTTTTTTTTTGACAAAAAGCTTAACTAGGGTTTTTGAGGTTGTTGATAAATCCTAAATTTTCAACCACTTCAATGTATCAAGAAGTCAACAAAATTTCGGATTTTGAAGATACCACTTTTACCAAAGATTCAAGAAATATCACAAAGAGCAAGAATATGTCTTCAAGATTCAAATTTGAGCACTTTCAGATTTTCAAGAAAAATCAAGATTTTCAAGAAAGTGGTCAAGAACTCGTCTTTTTGAGATGGTGAAAAAGTTTGATCAAAACACACTTTGATGGCAATAGAATGATGAAACTAACACAAAAGAAAGATCAAGAAAAGGATGAGAAACAAGGAAGTTATGAAATTTTGAATAAGAACCCTAATTTTACAAACCCTAGTTTGACAAACCCTAATTCTTTGGACGTGATTTCAGCAAGAATGACTCAAGAATTCCACACTATGATGATGAACAAAAACAATGCAGAATTATGAAGAAAAACAGCAGCAAAACACGACACAAAACAGCAAGAACAACACAACAAAAATCGCAAAAAAAAAATCCGAGCAAGAGATGAACACGAATTGGACAGATTTTAGCAAACAAATTGCATGCGATTTTGACGTAATTAAAAGGCAGAACTATGACGACCATGGACAGCAATAAAGACACGAAAACAGCAACAAAAAGACACCACAAAAACTGCAGAAATTGACGCAACAAAACAGCAAGAAGGACGCCAAAAGAAGGACAAGATCCGAGAAGAGAAAAACAAGAACAAGACTCAAATAAAAAGATTAATTACCGAATTTGATGAACAACCTGGATAGCTCTGATACCAATTGATACGAATGGAGTAGGATGAAGCCCCAATCCACACGAATTTTCCACAAGTTCGGATCGTTGTGCACCAAAAACTCAATTCAAGAAACAAGAACACAATTTACGGAAAAGAGATATGGAACGAAAAGGCAAGATTAAAATTAACCTAACCCCAACGTTAACACAAATTGAATCAGTTCAACTAATGTAAATCAAAAGTTTAAACCTATCAAGTTTGGCCGGTTCTATAAATCTAGAACTTGTAAGCTTCACCTAAAATTCCTCACTTAAGGTTTGGCGGGTCTTATGAATTATTTAAGAATAACTCACGTTGGTGATGTCAAATTTAATTTAGCAAAGCCAAAATTCTTTTAATTCAACATGTCTAAAAACGTTATATAGCTTTCCCTTTTATAAGGAGTAATTCGGCTTTCCTAAGAGAAAAAAGAAATAAAACCCTAACTTGACTCCTAAACTAACTAACATACTAATCTTTTTCCAAAAAGGATTTGTGACACACATAAGCTAATCCTTTTCCAAAAAGGATTGGTGTCTCACGTTTTCTTCTTAAAGGTGGCCAAACACAATTTGGCTTCCTTTGTTTCCTAAACTTAAACAAAGACTAAAATCGGTTTTGCCTTGAAGAAGCAAAATTCGATTTTACTTTCTAAAACTTTACTTTCCTAATTATCATGCAAGATAATTGGATCAAGTAATTACTTAGCCCATAATTAAAAACACAAAGACTTAAGCCCATAATTAAATGTTTAATGGACTTAATTATTACAACTCATAAATAAATCCTATGACTTAAATAGATAATGGCGTGATCCATTAATGGTAAAGCCCAAGTATGCCATCTTGGTCTTCAATGTAGTCCATGAAATTCGAGATGAAAATTCGGCCAGAAACCCGTCATCAACTTTGGAAGGCATTTTCAACGGTGATAATGTCAGAATCTTGGAAACCTTAAAACATGAAAGTTGTAGCTCTATCACTTATAGTTCCAGGGCTTCTTGAATCATGCAATTCCGAGTTATATCGAAAGAGTTATGGCAAGAATACCAAAACGTGACAGAAACTTTCAGGATGACAATTTGACTTTAACACCACGGACATGGACACGGGCTTATTCTCATCACTTGACTTTTGACTCATCAACAGAAATACCTTGAGAACTAACAACATAACCCAAAAAGACAATTGATTCCATGCAAAAAGAACACTTTTTAAGGTTAGCATACAACCGGTTCTCACGTAATACAACAAATACTTGTGTTAAGTGTTGAACATGCTCATCAAGTGATTTTCTATAAATAAGGATGTCATCAAAATAGACCACAACAAATTTACCAATGAAAGACCGAAATACGTGATTCATTAGCCTCATAAAAGTACTAGGTGCATTAGTTAGACCAAAAGGCATGACTAACCATTCATACAAACCATACTTTGTTTTAAAGGTTATTTTCCATTCATCACCTTCTTTCATTCTAATTTGATAGTAGCCACTTTTTAAATCAATCTTCGTGAAAATACACGAACCATACAATTTATCAAGCATATCATCTAATCTAGGAATTGGATGTCTATACTTAATGGTGATTTTGTTTATGTGATACATGTGGTCTAGGCTCCAAGAATCTGGACCAAACAAGCTCCACAAATTCGGATCGTTGTTGAAACAAAACACTCGAACAAACACACAAGAACCGGCGGAATTACAATCAAAGGAAACGGCAAGAAAGATTCAATATAGAATCAAACCCTCACGTTATCACAAATCGATTCAGTTTAACAAGTGATAAATTCAGTTGCTAATCTTAATTGATTTGGCTCGTTCTTTAACTAAAGAACTATGGCGAAGTCTCCTAAAGGTCACGCTAAAGGGGAAGCTTCTTACAATAAAAATCAAACTTGATTCTTAAGGTTTGAACTACACAAAGTGTAAATTCGGATTTTAGCAAGGCTAAAACTTTCTTTCATTCATTAACTTGTGTAAAACGTTACAACCATCTCTCTATTTATAGAGATGAATTTCGGCCATGCTTGGGAAACAAGGAAAGAAAGCCCTAAAAGTTGCAAAGTACAACTTGACTTCTAAACTAACTACTTTCCAAATTGGAATAGGAAACTAACAACTAACAAACTAATCCTTTTCCAAAAAGGATTAAGGAACACGGTTTCAAAGGTGGCCAAATTCAATTTGACTTCCTTTGTTTCCTAAACTATTACTTGCCATTATCATGCAAGATAATTGGGCCAAGTAATTTATTAAACAACCAATTAATTAAAGCCCACATTAAGTGTTTTGGACTTAATTAATTAACAACAAAATAAAACCCTAAATTACTTAAATGGCGTGATCCATATTCAAGCCCAAATACACGCCTCTTCATGGACTTGAACAATTCGGCCATGCAAGCTTCTTCAAGGTGGAATTTCCTTAAGCTCCAATGTAGAACTTCTAGAAACTTCATCATGAATGATTATTAAAGAAACATGCCAAAGAACTCCATGTTGAGATGGTAATGAACTCTCGGCCTCCAAGTCTTCAAAGTGTGATGACAACAAAGTGTGCAAAGCTTCTTTCATCCTTTTGCTCCTTGATCTTGTCATTGGTCTATCAAGATTCTTCAAGGGATCATGGAAACTCGGCTTTGGCACCAAGGATGTGGATGGATTGCTATCATTATGGCACAATAATCAACACACATTCTCTAAGATTCATCCTTTTTAGGTACTAAAATTACTGGAATAGAACAAGGAATTAGAGATTCACGCACAATACCTTTGTCAAGGAGTTCATCCACTTGACATTGAATCTCTTTTGTTTCCTCAGGATTTGCTCTATATGCTGGACGGTTTGGGATTTGCGCTCCAGGTATGAAATCGTTTTGATGTTCAATACCTCGAATAGGTTGCAACCCTATTGGTAAGTCCTCAGGAAACACGTCACTAAATTCCTGCAAAAGAGATAAAACAACACTAGGCAAAGAAGCAAGGTGATCACTATCAACAATAAGTACAAAATCCTTGCGGATCATCAAATACAATGATTGCCTATCTAGTATTGCTCTCTTAATCTCTCTTAGAAGCAAAATAAGAAGATTTAGAAGAAACACTATTTCGGCTATTACAAGATTTAGAATCAATGCTTCGGCCTACACTAGTTACATTCTTTTTATCTTCTTGTTCTTTCTTTTCCTTTGCTTCCATCTCATGGCAAGATTGTACAATCCTTAATTGATCGTCAAAAGCTTGGCTTTGGACTCAATGCCCTAAGGTTGTACTTTCGGCCATGATAATCAAAAGAATAATAATTCTTCTTTGCATGATATATAACATCTCGATCAAATTGCCATGGACGACCAAGTAATATGTGACTAGCTTCCATTGGTACAACATCACACACAATATCATCAACATACTTTCCAATGGTTATAGAAAATTTAACTTGTTTAGTCACTTTACTCTCGGCAGTGTTATTAAGCCACTGAAGCTTATATGGATTTGGATATTTCATGCAAGTCAAGTTTAGCTTCTTAACAAATAATGTGCTTGCCACATTTGTACAACTACCACTATCAACAATCACACTACAAATCTTACCTTGAACCATGCATCGAGTGTGAAATATGTTTTCTCTTTGAGATAAATTGATAGGAATCCATCTATGCCTATGCCAAAGGAGACTTCCAGTGTTCATCCATTGTCAAATCTTGATGGACCAATGACAAGATCAAGGAGCAAAAGGATGAAGGAGGCGTTGCAAGCATTATTGATAACTCATTGTGAGGAGTTGGACATCTTTGAAGAGAATCATGATCCGGTCCAAGCATCTTCCACCAATGGAGTTTTATAGAATATCTCTTCAATCACAATCCATGAAGAGATGGATCAATCACAATGAAGTCCAAGAAAGGCGTGTTTGGGCTTTCACCAATGGATCACGTCTTCTTGCTAATTTAATTAGGGTTTTATTTAATGTTGTTTTAAGCCCAACTTGACGTTTTATATTTATTATTTATGGGCTTGGAATTTCGGTTTTAATAAAGTTTACTTGGCCCAATTATCTTGCATGATAATGGCAAGTAAAAGTTTAGGAAACTTAAGAAGTCAAATTGAGTTTTGCTTCTTCATAGTTTAGGAAGCAAAGGAAGCCAAAACGTGTTTGGCCACCTTGATAAAACCGTGTGCCCTAATCCTTATTAGAAAAGGATTAGTTTGTTAGTTGTTAGTTTCCAATTCCAATTTGGAAAGTTGGTTAGTTTAGAAGTTAAGTTGTAATTGACTTGAGTTAGGGTTTATAAGCCTTGGCCGAATTAGCCTCTATAAAAGACCATCATTGCAAACGATTTTTCATAGATGAATTTTGATAAAGTTTAGCTTTGCTAAAGTGTTTTTACAGCCTTGAAAATTTGTGAAGCAAAACGTGAATTAATTCAATTAAGTTTAATTGAGTTTTCATAAGAACCGTGAACCTAGAAGCTAAGACCTTTAGGTGAACTTACAAGTTCTTGATTCAAAGAACAAGCCAAACTGATTTGTTTAGCCATTGAATTTTCATAGGTTGGCCGAATCCTTTTGTTTCATACGTGGGGGTTTGATTACTTCATATCAAATCTTTTCGTGTCAATATCTTTTAATTTCTGTTTTTTGTGTAATTCCGCATCTTTGTGATTCTTGTTCTTGGTTCGAGTTTGGTAAGCAACGGTCCAAAGGAAGTGGATTCGAGTGGTCTAAGGTGCTGCATCTTGATCATTCATATCAATTGGTATCAAAGCTCAAGGTTGTCTTCCAAATTCAGGTTTTTATTCTCGGTTTTTTAGTCTTCTTGTGTCTCGGTTTTTCTTGCTGTTTTTGCTTCGTTTTTGTGCTGCTGTTTTTGCGTCTTTTTGCTGCTGTTCTTGAGTCAATTTTCTGCAGTAAATTTGTGTCTTAATTCAGTCCTAAAGTCGTCATAATTCTGTCCAAAAATCGCATGCAAAAGATTGTTGAAAACTGCCCAAAATCGCTAGTTTGCTTGTTCTCGGTTTTGCGAATTTTTGTGTTGTTTTCTTGCTGATTTGTGTTGCGTTTTTGTTGCTGTTCTTGGTGTCTATATTCTGCACTTTTTGTTGTCTTCATAGTGTTGAATTCCATTGGTTTTCAATTCTGTCCACACGTCATACTTGTTATGGTTTTTGAGTCAAGAATTAGGGTTTTTACAAACCCTAGTTTTGGTCAAGATTGCATAACTTTCTTGTTTCTTATCCAATTCTTGATCTTTCTTTTGTGTTAGTTTCTTTGTTTCATTCTTGTCATAGTGTGTTTTAATCAAACTTTTATCACACTTGAAAAAGATAAGTTCTTGAACACTTTCTTGAACTTCTTGATTTTCTTGAAAATCCAAAAGTGTCAAAATTTGAATCTAAAGCCATATTCTTGATCTTCTTGATAAATCTTGAATATTTTGTGAAAGTGGCACATGCAAATTCATAATTCTTGGTGAGATATTAAAGTTTGAAAATTTTAAGGTTTTTAAGGTTAAGACAAAAGACACAACATCCTTAAACCCTAATCCTAGGTTGTTGTCTTCAAACCTTAAAAGTTTTTGTTTGTCCTAGGTTCTTGTCCGAACCTTAATTGTTTTTGTTTGTCCAAGGTTTGTGTCCAAACCTTAAAAAGTTTGTTTTGTCCTAGGTTGTTGTCCGAACAAAAAAAAAGAGGCCGAATTTAAAAAAAAAAAGGCCCAACTCAAAAAAAAAAGGCCGAATTAAAAAAAAAGGCCCAATACAAAAGAAAAAAATATTCGGACTTTAATTATTATTTTCAGTTTATTATTATTTTTTATTTAATTTAATTTATTCTTGAAGAACACATTGTTCTTAAGTTGATTACTTGAAAACCACCTTGGATTAAAAGTGCCATAAGTTTTTCAATACAACTCGGAATTAAGTGATTCAAATTGCGTTTTCTTCGTTTTGAAATCTACTTTCTGTTTCTCTTAGTTTCTGAAGTTAAATCAAGTTATACCCACACGCGTTCTTAAATACTCTTGACGTGAATTTGTGAAAAACTTCTTTGGTTTTCACTTGTGAAAATTTGTGGTGGAATTAATTGGTTGAGTCTTGTTATTACAATCATTGAACCAGTAAGTTCCATAGTTTGAGAGTATTAGTATAGGGTATACAAGAGAAAAGCCATCACACTAGAGAGGAGAGTACCTGCTACCCCATATTATGAGAACCCGTGAGATATATTTCTATATATTTCTTGTGTTTTTACTAACTTGCAGGTACAAATGGAGGGTGAAGAATCTAAATCACCAAAGGTAGTGGACCAAAAGTTCACTAATGATGTCCTCTTTGACATGATCCGAAAACTCACACTCAAAGTTGATAGTTTGTCTTCACCACTACCCAAGGGTTCCAAATCCCGAAGAGTTGAGTTTGAATCAGACAATGACTCTAGTCATGATGAGGAGGAGGAAGAGGAGGACACGAGTTCTTCTAAGAAAGGTGACAAATCTAAGATTTCAATTGGTTCTTTAAAGCTAACTATCCCTACTTTCCATGGTAAAGCAGATCCCGAGGCTTATTTTGATAGGGTTCGTGAGCTTGAGCACTTCTTTGAAGGCCATGATTACCCCGAAGAGTTGAGTTTGAATCAGACAATGACTCTAGTCATGATGAGGAGGAGGAAGAGGAGGACACGAGTTCTTCTAAGAAAGGTGACAAATCTAAGATTTCAATTGGTTCTTTAAAGCTAACTATCCCTACTTTCCATGGTAAAGCAGATCCCGAGGCTTATTTTGATTGGGTTCGTGAGCTTGAGCACTTCTTTGAAGGCCATGATTACCCCGAAAAGGAGAAATATCGAATTGCTTTTGTGCACCTTAAGGATTATGCTAGTTTATGGTGGGATGAAGTTATGAGGTCTAGACGTCAAGATGGTGAAAGGCCAATCAAGACATGGAGCCAAATGAAGATACTTATGAGGAAAAAGTATGTCCCTTCTCATTACAACCTTGAGTTGAACAGAAAAATGCATTCTCTTGTGCAAGGTAATAAATCGGTTGAGGAGTATTATCATGAGATGGAAGCTTTGATGATCAAGGCTAACGTGCATGAAGATCTCGACTCCACTATAGAACGATTTTTGAGAGGTATACATTCTGATTTAGCATATCATGTGGATTTACAAAGTTATGTTGATATTAATGAGCTTGTGCATAAGGCTATTAAGATTGAAAGGCATATGAAAGGGAAGAATAAGTTTTCACAACCGCCACCACCATGGCAAAGAGATAAGAAGCCGAATGTTGTCCCTTATTCTCCATCCACAAAGCCACGACAATTCACTTTAACTCAGCCATCAAGTGCACCTTCCAATATACCAAAATCAGTTCCAAAGGTTACCGAAACCCCTCCAAAATCGGCGCCAACTTCAGCCACAAGATTGAGGGATATTCGTTGTTATAAGTGTCAAGGTTACGGTCATATGTGATCTGATTGCCCTACTAGTAAGTTGATGATTATTCTTGACAATGGAGAAGTTGAGAGTGATGAGGATTGTGCTGATATGCGACCACTTGAGGAGAAATATGTAAGTGATGAAATTGAAGATTTCGATGGTTCTTCTTATAAGGTTGGTGATTATTATTTAGTCTCTCGTCGAGTACTTAATGCACATCCACTTGTTGATGAAGATTTGATCCATCGTGAAAACATATTTCATACACGTTGCATGGTTCAAAATAAAATTTGCACTGTTATTATTGATAGTGGTAGTTGTGCAAATGTGGCAAGTACTTTACTTGTAAATAAGCTGAATTTGACTTGTATGAAACATCCCAAACCATATAGACTTCAATGGTTAAATAATTCAGCTGAATCACGAGTAACCAAGCAAGTTAAATTTACATTTACCATTGGTAGTTATGTTGATAAAGTTACATGTGATGTTGTTCCAATGGAAGCTAGTCATATATTGCTTGGAAGACCTTGGCAATTTGATAGAGATGTTGTGTATCATGCCAAGAAGAACTTTTACCATTTTTCGCACCAAGGTAAAAAGTTTAATCTGAGAGCCTTAAGTCCTACTGAAGTCTTTAAAGATCAAGCTAAGATAGCTAAGGCTTATGGTGCAATGCGTGAAGCAAAGGAGAAGAAGTTACAAGAGAAGAACAATGTAACTAGCATAGGGCGAAACATTGTAACTAGAAATAGTGATAGTGATAGCCGAGAGTTAGTTGTTTCAAAATCTTGTAATTATGCTTCTAAAAGTGAGGTTAAGAGAGCAATATTAGGTAGGCAAGTAGTGTATTTACTTTTTCGCAAGGATGTACTTATAATTGATAGTACTCACCTTGATTCTTTGCCTAGTATTGTTTCAGTTCTTTTGCAGGAATATGGAGATGTGTTTCCTGAGGATTTACCAAAGGGTTTACCACCTATAAGAGGTATTGAACATCAAATCGATTTCATACCTGGAGCTCAAATTCCAAACCGTCCAACCTATAGAGCAAACCCTGAGGAGACAGAGGAAATTCAACGCCAAGTGGACGAACTTATTGACCGAGGTATGGTTCAAGAATCTTATAGTCCATGTGCTGTTCCTGTTATTTTAGTTCCTAAAAAGGATGATTCATTGAGAATGTGTGTTGATTGTTGTGCCATAAATAAAATAACTATTAAGTATAGACATCCTATTCCTATACTAGATGACATGCTTGATGAGTTATATGGTTCATGCATATTTTCTAAGATAGACCTAAAGAGTGGTTATTATCAAATTCGAATGAAAGAAGGTGATGAATGGAAAACTGCTTTCAAAACAAAGTTTGGTTTGTATGAATGGTTAGTCATGCCTTTTGGTTTAACCAATGCACCCAGTACTTTTATGAGATTAATGAATCAAGTTTTTCATCACTTCATTGGAAAATTTGTTGTGGTCTATTTTGATGATATCCTTATATATAGTAAATCACTTGATGAGCATGTTGATCATTTAAGACAAGTGTTTTCTGTTTTACGTGAGAACAAATTATATGCTAACCTTAAAAAGTGTTCTTTTTGTATGGAATCAATTTTCTTTTTAGGTTATGTTGTTAGTTCTAAAGGTATATATGTTGATGAGTCAAAGGTTAAGGCAATTCAGAGTTGGTCTCGACCTACATGTGCTAGTGATGTTAGAAGCTTTCATGGATTGGCAAGTTTTTATAGGAGATTTATTAATGATTTTAGTACTATAGCAGCTCCTCTAAATGAACTTGTTAAGAAAAATGTTGTCTTTGAATAGAAGGAAGAACATGAAAATGCTTTTAACAAGTTGAAATATTTGTTGACTCATGCGCCTTTACTTGCTTTGCCCAATTTTAGTAAAGCTTTTGAGATACATTGTGATGCCTCCGGGATAGGTATTGGTGCTGTTTTGATGCAGGAATCTAGACCAGTGGCCTATTTTAGTGAAAAGCTCAATGGGGCGCAATTGAAGTATGCAACTTATGACAAGGAGTTGTATGCGTTGGTAAGGTCATTACAGGTTTGGCAACATTATCTATGGCCTAAAGAGTTTATAATTCATTCTGATCATGAAAGCCTTAAATTTATGAAATCTCAAGGAAAATTGAATAAGAGGCATGCTAAGTGGTTAGAGTTTATTGAAACTTTTCCTTATGTGATTAAGTATAAATCTGGTAATAAAAATGTTGTAGCTGATGCATTATCTAGGAGACATTTGTTATTCACCTATATACATGCTAAGTTACTTGGTTTTGATTTGGTCAAGGATTTATACAAAGATGATGTTGATTTCAAAAATGTAATTGATTCTTGTGTTGTAAAGCCGAATGGAGACTTTTATATGTATGATGGTTTCTTGTTTAAAAAGGATAAATTGTGCATACCCTAATGTTCCATTCGTGAATTACTTGTTAAGGAAACCCATGGGGGAGGGTTAATGGGGCATTTTGGGGTTGCCAAGACTTTTGCTGTTTTGAATGAACACTTTTACTGGCCTAACATGATTAAAATTGTTAAAAGTGTTTGTGAAAGATGCATTGTATGTAAACAAGCAAAATCGAAAATTATGCCTCATGGTTTGTATACACCATTGCCTGTTCCTAGTCATCCATGGGTAGACTTTTCTATGGATTTTGTACTTGGATTGCCTAGATCACGTAATGGTCATGATAGCATTTTTGTGGTAGTTGATAGATTTAGTAAGATGGAACATTTCATTGCATGTTGTAAGTCTAATGATGCTACAAAAGTTGCTGATTTGTTCTTTAAGGAAATTGTAAGATTGCATGGAATTCCTATGAGTATTGTTAGTTATAGAGATGTCAAGTTTTTATCTCACTTTTGGCGCACTCTTTGGAATAAGTTAGGCACTAAGTTATTATTTTCTACTGTTGTACATCCCCAAACTGATGGGCAAACTGAGGTAGTAAATCGTACTTTGTCTACTTTACTTCGTGCTATTATTCAGAAAAACTTAAAGAATTGGGAAGGTTGTTTGCCGCATATTGAATTTGCTTACAATAGAACTGTTCATAGTTCCACTAACTGTTCGCCTTTTGAAATAGTTTATGGATTCAATCCTTTAACTCCTCTTGATATTTTGCCTTTGCCTATTAATGAGTTTGTTAATGTTGAAGGTCAAAAGAAAGCATATTTTATTAAGGAGTTACATGAAAAAGTAAGGCATAATATTCAAAGGCGTAATGAGCAATATGCCAAACAAGCTAATAAAGGTCGGAAAAGAGTGATATTTGAACCGGGTGATTGGGTTTGGATTCACTTAAAGAAGGAGAGGTTTCCCGACAAAAGGAAATCTAAGCTTCATCCACGAGGAGATGGTCCTTTTCGTGTTCTGGAAATGATTGGAGATAATGCTTACAAGATAGAGCTTCCTAGTGCCTATGGAAATGTTTCATCTACATTTAATGTTACTGACTTATCTTTGTTTGATGTAGGTGATTCGAGGACGAATCCTTTCGAGGAGGGAGGGAATGATAGGAATCCATCTATGCCTATGCCAAAGGAGACTTCCAGTGTTCATCCATTGTCAAATCTTGATGGACCAATGACAAGATCAAGGAGCAAAAGGATGAAGGAGGCGTTGCAAGCATTATTGATAACTCATTGTGAGGAGTTGGACATCTTTGAAGAGAATCATGATCCGGTCCAAGCATCTTCCACCAATGGAGTTTTATGGAATATCTCTTCAATCACAATCCATGAAAGATGGATCAATCACAATGAAGTCCAAGAAAGGCGTGTTTGGGCTTTCACCAATGGATCACGTCTTCTTGCTAATTTAATTAGGGTTTTATTTAATGTTGTTTTAAGCCCAACTTGACGTTTTATATTTATTATTTATGGGCTTGGAATTTCGGTTTTAATAAAGTTTACTTGGCCCAATTATCTTGCATGATAATGGCAAGTAAAAGTTTAGGAAACTTAAGAAGTCAAATTGAGTTTTGCTTCTTCATAGTTTAGAAAGCAAAGGAAGCCAAAACGTGTTTGGCCACCTAGATAAAACCGTGTGCCCTAATCCTTATTAGAAAAGGATTAGTTTGTTAGTTGTTAGTTTCCAATTCCAATTTGGAAAGTTGGTTAGTTTAGAAGTCAAGTTGTAATTGACTTGAGTTAGGGTTTACAAGCCTTGGTCGAATTAGCCTCTATAAAAGGCCATCATTGTAAACGATTTTTCATAGATGAATTTTTATAAAGTTTAGCTTTGCTAAAGTGTTTTTACAGCCTTGAAAAGTTGTGAAGCAAAACGTGAATTAATTCAATTAAGTTTAATTGAGTTTTCATAAGAACCGTTAACCTAGAAGCTAAGACCTTTAGGTGAACTTACAAGTTCTTGATTCAAAGAACAAGCCAAACTGATTTGTTTAGCCTTTGAATTTTCATAGGTTGGCCGAATCCTTTTGTTTCATACGTGGGGGTTTGATTACTTCATATCAAATCTTTTCGTGTCAATATCTTTTAATTTCTATTTTTTGTGTAATTCCGCATCTTTGTGATTCTTGTTCTTGGTTCGAGTTTGGTAAGCAACGGTCCAAAGGAAGTGGATTCGAGTGGTCTAAGGTACTGCATCTTGATCATTCATATCACAAATCATCTTCAATTAGTGGTTGTGCACTCAAGACTCGGCGAGTAACTAAAGAGAATTCACCAACATCATATGTAGTAAGATCTTCACTATCTTCATCACTTTGGTACTTCTCTTCAAGTGGTGGCATGTCGGCACATTCTTCATCACTTTCAACCTCTCCATTATCACGAATTATCATCAATTTTCTGGTTGGGCAGTCGGTTTGATAATGGCCATAACCTTGACACTTATAACATCTAATGTCCCTCAATCTCTCATTCGGTTTGGGCGTTGCTTTGGCTGAAGATTCAGCAAGTTGGCGGACTGTTTTGGGAGCATTATTTGAAGTGTTTGAAGGCTGGTTTGGGGTGAAAACTTTCGGCTTTGGTAGAGGTGTATAATTCAGTTTTTGATCTCTCCACCAAGGCGGCAATGGTTGTTGGAAATTTCGTCCTTTACCCTTCATATGTTTCTCAATTTTGATAGCTTTGTGAACAAGTTCATTAAGATCAATGTAACTTTGAAGGTCAACTTGATAAGCCAATTCGGAATTCATACCTCTAAAGAACCTCTCAATGGTTGTGTCGGGGTCTTCATGAATATTGGCCTTTATCATCAACGCCTCCATCTCATGGTAGTAATCTTCAACTATTCGGCTACCTTGCACAAGGGTATGTAACTTTCGGTTGTGATACGAATGGAATGATAAGGTGAACCCTAACTCAACCTGAAAACCATGGTGTCCAAGTGAGGTTTGACCCAACCTTATATACTAGCCTGGACCTCCTTGTGGAACCGATGTGGGATTCACATCATTCACCCACTCTTAAAGAGCCGACTGCCTCAGTCGGCGATCTGACGGACCCCCGGGGCCTCAACTGCCTCCGTCGGCGTTCTGTCGGTCGTAGTCCAAGGAGCAGGGTGTGGTTCGCACAAGTGGCTCTGATACCAAATGATAAGGTGAACCCTAACTCAACCTGAAAACCATGGTGTCCAAGTGAGGTTTGACACAACCTTATATACTAGCCTGGACCTCCTTGTGGAACCGATGTGTTATCACATCAGGTTGAGCTCTCTATTATAATGTGAAGGAACATACTTCTTCCTCATGATTGCCTTCATTTCATTCCAAGTCTTAACTGGCCTTTCACCATCTTGTCTTCTAGCTCGAACAACTTCATCCCACCAAAGACTAGCATAATCTTTAAGGTGCATAAAAGCAAGTCGGTATTGTTTTTTCTCGAGGACTTCATTACCTTCAAAGAAGTGTTCTAACTCTCGAACCCAATCAAAGAAAGCTTCGGGATCTGATTTACCATGAAACGTAGAGATTGTGAGTTTAACAGAATCAATGGAAATTTTAGACTTTTCACCTTTAGAAGAGCTCGTGTACTCCTCCCCCCTCATTATCATCATCGGACTCATCATGTTCTTGATAGGCGTGAAAGATTAGACTTTAATTCCCCGGGCGCCAATTTGATAGAGGTTTTGGAACTAGAGTTAAAAGTTAAGGCTTAATCGAATCAAATAAATTTATAACCCTAATCCTCATGACATTTAAGGTGCATCAAGACACCGACGTTTGTGTAGCAAAGAGGAAGTAGGGGTCGAACCCACAGGGAGGGGATGAGTTTATGGAATTAGTGTGAACGTGTGTGTAGTAGTGAAAGTATAAACAAGAACAGATAAATGACCTAAACTACCAACTAGACAAAAGAACAAATAAGGAAGAAATGCATCAAGGACAAGGAATCATGCAATGAAGTGTACCCTTAGAGTATTGGTTTTCCTAAACATTAGTGCTTAATGTGTTTTACAAAAGTGAGTTAACGAACTAAGAGTGTGACAACATTGATCAAGTTCCACTTTTATGGCGAAAGCTAGAACCTAATAACGTTGACACCTACGGGAAATTAACTTCGTAGCTAATCCCCCCTTTATGGTGGAGGCAAGGATTTGCCAATTTAGGTCAACCGAGATCCCTATGTTCTCCCAATCTTACCACACTCTAATTCGTCTTCTCCTTTATGGCGAAGGTAAGAGCCAAACCTAGTCACTCTTTCGGACGTCACTCCCTAACCTATCCCTTCCTTTATGGCGGAGGCATGGTCTAAGTTAGTTCATGCTACCCGAATTCACCAACCCTAACATCGGTATCTCAATGTCCTAACCAATTCCCCCTTTATGGCGGAGGCAAGAAAAGGCTAGAACACGACCACTAATCTACTATCCACATACTAATCTACCTTAAGCATTACTAGCATGGAATGTTAGATTAGCTTGTAGTTCCTAATTCTTGATTACCCACAACATAAATCCACAATAAAACACAACAATTCAACAATCATAACCAATCTCCAAGGGCACTAGCAATTTAGCACATCAAAGCTTCTAAGAACATCACAATAATGAATTAAAACAATGGAATTAAACAAAGAAATACAAAGAGTAGTACTCCCCTTTGATGTTCCAAGCCAAAGCTCCAAACTTCCTCAATCAAAACAAGTCCTTAGAGCCAATGATTTTACATGAAATCCTCTCCAATTGATGCTATTTACTCCAAGAACACACACTAGTTGTGTGTTCTTGTGGAGTTCCTATGGAGGGAAGGTTACAAAATAAACTAATCTAATCTAAACTAACTACAAAGCTAACAAGAAAAATGGTTTCCTCTTGTTCTCTTCTTCTTTTCCCTCTTTTCTTCCTCTTTTTCCCTCTTGGCAGCTGAATATATCAATTTAGGGTTGGAGAAATATGTGTCCCAAAGTTCCAAAATTGCCCTTGAAGAATCCGAAAATTGGAGGACAAAATTGGCTTGTAGAAGCTGCAGCGCGGACGAACGTCGCGACGTTCGAACATGAACGTCGCGACGTTCGGTTGGGAACGGCACGACGTTAAGCTTTTCACAGCTTTTCACAAATTTCAGCATTTTCTATCCGGCGTGCCGGACAAATTCTCCGGCGCGCCAGAGAGCTTCCGGCGCACCGGAGAGCACTGGAAGTTGTATTTCTTGGCCCTTTTAAATGTTGATTTTTCGGCGAGCCGGAGAGACTTCTCCGGCGCGCCGCTGGGCTTTTTTCCAGCTTCAGACGCGCTTCAAAACGTCCTTTTTTCATTGTTCTTCACTCCGTTGCTCATCCCATGCCATAACGTTCTACAAATACATCAAAAACACATCAAAACACATAGAAACATGCTACAAGGACACTCAAAAGATAAGTAAAATGAATCCAATAATGTGAAAATCCTCACATTATCACTCCTCCACACTTAAACCTTGCTCGTCCTCGAGCAACAAAACAAAATAAAACCAAACACATATATGCTCGTTCTCGAGCAACACAACAAATTCATGCTAAAACACATATATACAACAAAGAATGACGGATTGGCCACTTTACATTATTCAAAAATGTGTCTAATCATTTAAAGCATTTGATAAGTGTATGTGTACATGCCTCGTGGCTTACTCTACTAAAATGACAAGTAATCACTCCATGTATCCACAAAAGTCCTCAAAGTGCCTTTTTGTACACATTCAACATGTTGAGTACATTGTGTGTATGTGTGTGCAATGGGTACCACTTGGTTCTTGACTTATTCATGTCTATGCCATAGGTAAGAGATCCGACAACCAAGCTTTGTTCCACTCTTTTCCCTACAATCACCTCTTTGACCATTATGTAGATAATAAAATGTTTACAAGATCCTTGGGACTTTTATTTTTATTACAACATATGCCAAGGGTTTTTTTGGCTTTTTATACCCATATTCCACCTCATATGAGTTCTCCTCCAACCTTTTGGTTAGTAAAGGAGCGGTCTCGCATTGGAGGGGAACTTATTCACATCAAAATTCATAAAACAAATAACTTAAACACATGCCAAGGGTTTAGTGGCTATTTTTTCCCATTCCATCTCATATGAATTCTCCTTCTACCTTTTCGGTTAGTAAAAGAGCAGTCCCACATTGGAGAGGAATTTATTCATTGCAAATAGCGAAATATTAAAAACAACACATAATGCCCAATTCATTTATTCAAACCTTAAAGTATCTACACATGTCTCTTAGGGAAAGTTAGTCCAAAAGCTAAACTAACCAAGTGCCAAGGTACTCCGACCTATCTTATTAACCAAACTTGTCAATCTCCATGAGTTCCCCACTTGTGCGTATTAACAATAAACTCAAAATGATAAACTTTCCAACAAGGACCCGACTTCCCTTATATAACATGTCATTTTCCTTATCACAAGTCGAGTTCTAAAATACAACAATTCACATTATTGGCTACACAACACTTATCTCACATAATTTACATTAGACACATTTTTTTCATTTTGGTTGCCAACACCATCACTCAAACACTTAACACAAATATACAACATATACATAATCACTAAAATCCACAAAAGTTCAAAAGTCACAAAAATGAAAAGTTCACAAGAATCACAAAAACAACAACAAATATGGACATTATGGGATCCCAAAATAGCAACAATGGATTTCCTATTGTAGAGCTTCAAGCCTAAAGACAAGGGACTTTTAAAACTTCAAAACACACAATGAACTTTCAATGTGCACTCAAGAGACACAAGAATCAACCAAAAATCAAAACCTAAACAAGAAAAACACTAAAAATTCAAGTTCAACATCCATAAATCACCAAATATTCATTGAAGCACAATTTCAAACATCTTCACCAATCTTATCTCCTCCACACTTAAAATATGCATATTTTTCCAAAGATAAGAGAGGGATAAGAAAACACCCATGGTGTATGCATTGTGGCCATCTCTTCAATTGCGCATGTGAAATGTGGCCATTGTGAAGATGTTTTTCATTTTTGTTTCCTTATGGATGGAAAACCTGAAAAAAAAGATAAAAAAAAAGAAAACAAGTAAACTAATTTCAAGTATGAGTTCAAGAAGAAAACATTTAAGCAATTAAGCTCTATACATGACACTCAAACCTAATCACTCAAAACAAAAATGTTCAAAATCACTCTTTGGCATGCATGAAAAGTTTTACATTGTGCTCATGTGAGTGCTCTTGTGCTAAGTGTGCATCTCAATCATGTTCAAATCCTAATCTCATTCATTAAGCTCATGTGCACTTGAGTCCTAATGAATTCATGCTAGGTAAATCATAAATGTGCCATTAACTACATATATGAATATTGCACACATCAAACCTTTGAGACTCACAACATATGCTAACTCATGCAATTTAATCATTGAAAATCATGAAGTGATTTAGAGTGAAAAGTTGTTTGTTGTGTGCCATTGACATGAGAGTGAAAAAGAAGAAAAAATTAAGCAAGTTTAGCGAGGGTATGCATCCCCCCTCCACACTTAGCTCTTTTTATCATTTATGCACATTTTTCATTCTCTCATATTCATTCGTTCACTTTTAATGCTTTCTTTGAACTCATGCAAGAAAAACAAACCTAACTATTCTAAAAAAATGCGAAACAAGCACAAAAGCTAGCATGCAAATGGAAATAAAAATAATGGAAAGAAATGGTAGTTCTAGGTTTATTTAGTCCCTAGCTAGACTTTATTTATGTGGCTATTCCCTCAAGATTCGGAATAGCTATCACGGTACCAAAAGAATGCCATTTCGTAGGCACTTCTATGCCTTTTGAAAGGCACCCTTTGGAACCATTTGAGGAGGTACTTGAGCTCAAGTACATGAGGAGCAATGTCAACAAATTCCATCTTGTACCATTGTTGCTCCTCCTTCGTAGGTACCTACCTCCTCCTTCTCTCCCTCATTGTCTTTTGGGAACACCAATGACCTAACCTTCCCTAAGACTTCTTCACTTACTATGCTAAGTGATGACTCTCTACATGGCTTGTCTAGATGCTCTACATCCAAGGTCTCTTCACCCTCATAAGGCATTTCAAATATGGATGATGAGAATGAGCCCGTGTCCATGTCCGTGGTGTTAAAGTCAAATTGTCATCCTGAAAGTTTCTGTCACGTTTTGGTATTCTTGCCATAACTCTTTTGATATAACTCGGAATTGCATGATTCAAGAAGCCCTGGAACTATAAGGGATAGAGCTACAACTTTCATGTTTTAAGTTTTCCGAGATTCTGACATTATCACCGTTGAAAATGCCTTCCAAAGTTGATGACGGGATTCTGACCAAATTTTCATTTCGAATTTCATGGACTACATGGAAGACCAAGATGGCGTGCTTGGGCTTTGTCATTATTGGATCACGCCATTGTTAATCTTTAGGATTTATTTAAGTTGTAATAATAAGTCCATTAACATTAATTAATTGGGCTTTATTTTCGTTAATTAATAAGTCATTACTTCGCCCAATTACCTTGCATGGTAATTAGGAAAGTAATCTCCTACTTTTTAGGAGGATTTAGGAAAGTAAGAGTACAAATCGGTTTTTACTTCTTCATAACCGATTTGCTATGATTAGGAAACTTAAAGTTTGTCTTTTAGTTATTGGTTTCCTTTTCCAATTTGGAAACTAAGTTGTAATAGGATTAAGCTAGGGTTTCATATTTTTGTAGCCTATTTATAGGTGAGTTTTTCACATGAAATAATAAGATGAATTTTGATAAAAATTAAGCATTCCTTAAGCCTTCTTCCAGCGGTGAAAAGTTGAAAGAAAAACTTGAGGATTCAATTGATTTCAATTGTGTTTTCATAAGACCCGCGAAGCCTTAGTGAGGAGCTATAGGTTAGCTTACCCGTTCTTGATTTAAAGAACTCGCCAAACTGAAGAGATTTAACTTTTGATTTACATTAGTTAAGTTAATTCTTTTTGTTATAACGTTGGGGTGTAGATTGCTTCAATCTTTGTCCTTGCGTTTCATCTTGTTCTTTCCGCTTTGTTTTGTGTTTCTTGTTCGTGATTGTGTTGAGTTTGGTGTACAACGATCCAAAGATTTGTGGAAAATACGTGAGATCAAGGTCCTTCCTAGGTCAACTCGTATCAATTGGTATCAGAGCCCAAGGTTGTCTTCCAAATTCAGGTTTAAATCTCGATTTTGAGTCTTCATTGTTTCTCGGTTTTGTCTTTCTGTTTTGCATCGTTTCGTGTTGCTGTTTTTGGAGTCTTTTTGCTGTTGTTTATTGAGTCAATTTTTTGCAGTAAATTGTGTCTTAAATCTGCTCTAATTCTGTCCAAAAATCGCATGCAAAAGGTTGTTGAAATCTGCCCAAAATCGCTATTGATCTTTATTTCGGTTTTTGCGTGTCTCGTTTTCTTGCTGTTTTCTTGCTGTTTTGTGTCGTTCTTTTTGCTGCAGATTTTTCTTCGTTTTTGCTACTGTTTGTGAGTCCTTCTTGCTGTCCTAGGTCGTGATAGGTTCAGTCATTAATTTCGTAAAAATCGCATGCACAATACTTGCTCAAATCTGCCCGAAATTATCTTCATCTTGCTTCTCGGATTTGTGCTGCTTTCTTGTTGAAATTTGTTGCGTCTTGCTGCTGTTTTCTTTTCATAAATTCTGCATTGTTGTGTTCATCATCATAGTGTGGAATTCTTGAGTCATTATTGCTGTTTTCACATCCAAACTATTAGGGTTTGTCAAACTAGGGTTTGTGAAATTGGGGTTTCGTGGTAGAAATTTCATAACTTCCTTGTTTCTCATCCGTTTCTTGATCTTTCTTTTGTGTTAGTTTCGTCATTCTAATACCATCAAAGTGTGTTTTGATCAAACTTTTTCACCATCTCAAAAAGACGAGTTCTTGACCACTTTCTTGAAAATTTTGATTTTCTTGAAAATCCGAAAGTGTCAAAATTTGAATCTTGAGCTTGATTCTTGCTTCTTGTTGCAAATCTTGATTATCTTGTTAAAGAAGCATATTGAAATTCCTTATATTTGGTGAGTTATGTGAAATTCTTGTTGGCTGAAAATTTTGAAGAAATTAAGGTTTGAACAACATAAGACAAGACAACATCCTTAAACCTAAGTACTTGTACTAGGTTCTTGTCTTAAAAAACCTTAAAGTTTGATTTGTTTAAGGTTGTCCGAATTCAAAAAAAAAAAAAAAAAGAGGCCGAATTGAAAAAAAAAGGCCCAATTCAAAAAAAAAAAAAGAGAGAAAAGAAAGAAAAAGTCGGACCATATTTATATAAAAAACAAATAAAGACAGCCCAAGAAAAGAACTAAAGTTCTTGTTTGTTCTTTGAAAATCACCAATATTGAAAGTGCCATATCTTGCTCATTTTAGCTCGGAATTGAGTGATTCAAAAACCATTTATCTTCTTTTTCTGTCTACTTTCTGTTTTTCATAGTATTCTGGAGTTAATCTGTTTATACCCCATACGTGTTCAATAAATTTTTCTAGTGATGTGATTTTCCTTCAAACTTCATTGGCTTTACTTGTGTGAATTGATTTGTTGGATTATTCGGTTGAGACTTGTTATTATAATCAATGAACAGTAAGCTAAATTAGTTTGAGAGATTCATTGTTGAGAGATTAGATAGGGTATACACGAGAAAAACCTCTACACTAGAGAGGAGAGCATATACTACCCATATTGTGAGAACCTGTGAGGTACATTTCTATATATTTCTTGTGTTTTTACTAACTTGCAGGTACAAATGGAGGGTGATGAATCTAAATCACCAAAGGTAGTGGACCAAAAGTTCACTAACGATGTCCTCTTTGACATGATCCGAAAACTCACATTCAAAGTTGATAGTTTGTCTTCACCACCACCTAAGGGTCCTAGATCCCGAAGAGTTGTGTTTGAGTCCGACAATGATTCTAATCATGATGAGGAGGAGGAAGAGGAGGGCACGAGCTCTTCTAAGAAAGGTGACAAGTCTAAGATTTCCATTGCTTCTGTTAAACTAACTATCCCAACTTTCCATGGTAAAGCAGATCCCGAGGCTTATTTTGATTGGGTTCGAGAGCTTGAGCACTTCTTTGAAGGCCATGATTACCCCAAAAAGGAAAAGTACCGACTTGCTTTTATGCACCTTAAGGATTATGCTAGTTTATGGTGGGATGAGGTTATAAGGTCTAGACGTCATGATGGAGAAAGGCCAGTCAAGACTTGGAGCCAAATGAAGATGCTTATGAGGAAGAAGTATGTCCCTTCTCATTACAACCGTGAATTGAACAGAAAATTGCACTCTCTTGTGCAAGGTAATAAATCGGTTGAGGAGTATTACCATGAGATGGAAGCTTTGATGATTAAATCTAATGTTCAAGAGGATCCCGACTCTACAATTGAAAGGTTTTTGAGAGGTATGCATTATGATTTGGCTTATCATGTGGATTTGCAAAGTTATGTTGATATTAATGAACTTGTCCACAAAGCAATCAAGATTGAAAGGCACATGAAAGGGAAGAGTAAGTTCTCACAACCGCCACCACCTTGGCGAAGGGAACAAAAGCCAAATGTTACCCCTTTTACACCACCGTCAAAGCCGCATCAATTCACCTCCAATCCAACATCAAGTACATCATCCCAAGTCCCAAAATCAGTCCCTAAACCTGTGGAGAACACCCCAAAAACGGCGTCAACTCCTAGTCCAAGATTGAGGGATGTTCGCTGTTATAAATGTCAAGGTTATGGACATGTGCAAGCTGAGTGTCCAACTTAAAAATTGATGATAACTCTTGATAGTCGAGAAGTGGTAAGTGATGATGATTGTGCCGACATGCCACCTCTTGAAGAGAAGCACCAAAGTGAGTCAAGTGATAATGAAGCTCTTGAATCATATACTTATGATGTTGGTAATTACTCTTTAGTTTCTCGCCGTGTTCTTAATGTTCAACCTTTAGTTGATAATGATGATTTGATGCAACGAGATAACATATTTCACACACGATGCATGGTTCAAGAAAAGATTTGTAGTGTGATTATTGATAGTGGTAGTTGCACCAATGTGGCGAGCACTTTGTTTGTGAATAAATTGAATTTGACTTGCATGAAACATTCCAAGCCTTATCGTCTTCAATGGTTAAATAATTTGGTTGATACACGAGTTACCAAACAAGTTATGCTTTCTTTTACCATTGGGAAGTATGTTGATACTATTTTATGTGATGTTGTTCCCATGGAAGCAAGTCATATTTTACTTGGGCGTCCTTGGCAATTTGATTGTGATGTGATTTATCATGCCAAGAAAAATTTCTATAACTTTGTATACGAAGGAAAGAGGTTTAATCTTCACGCTTTGACTCCTGCACAAGTTTTTGAAGATCAAACAAGAATCATTCAAGCTACCAGAGATGCAAACGCCGCAAAGGAGAAGAAATTGCAAGAGAAACAATGTAATAATGGATCAAAATCTTGTAATAGTCATGATATAGTTGTTTCAAAATCTTGTCATTTTGCTTCTTCTAGCGAGTTTAAGAGAGGAATACTAGATAGGCAATCAATGTACTTACTTGATGATAGTGATCACCATTTGAATTGTTTGCTGCCTAGTTCCTTTGTTTTGCAGGTTTTTGGAGTTCCTAAGTGCTTAATGGAGTTCGAAATAACTCATTATCAATTGCAAGGAATCCAATCCGCCTTAGCTTGTTTTCCATAAGGTAAGCAAGGTAAGTTAGGTAAGTATGAAAGCTTATTGGTTGATTTCAATGGTTTTAAAGTAAAGAACTTTGTTAACGTCAATGCTATTGATTTTCAAAGTTTGATTACTGTTTTGAATAAATTTCAATGTCTTTCACACACCTTTGAAACATTAGTTCGAAATTCTTTAACATGTGCATTAAAATCCAATGATTTGTGTTTTGGTAAGCAAATTATTTCACATAATTCTTCAATTATGAAATCCAATTATTTCGTTTTGAATGAGTTTATGTACAGTTTCTTCACATGCTATGTTGCTTATCTCATACATGAATTATATTTTGAGCTTAATATTGATAATTTCGAAATACATCAAACCTTTGTATGCACTCATTCAAGTGTTAATTATATTGACTCTACTTGTTGGGTTAATGATTCTTTTGATTCTTTATTTCGTGATTTTGCTCACATCCATCAAGTTCAAAGAGGTCCTTGGATAATTCAACACTTGTATGGTAAGTTATCTCCGTTCCAAATTTCTTTTGAATTCCAAGAGGTAAAATTTTCCGTTTACAACTATTCAATAGATTGTTTACATTCTAGTTTTTGGAATTACACTCTCATATTTGATAACTTTTGCATGTTTTTAGAGGTCTTAATACGTTCATGTGATTTGCACTTTCTCAAGGATGCATATATGTTTTCTTGTTATGAATTTTCGTGTCTTTATGATTCTATTCATATATGTTTACATCCTTTGCTTACATTACATGTTAATAACGTAAATAATGTGTTCATGAATGTTGTTAGTGAATTCATATTGATTAGTTCTTTAATTAAGAACATTCGATTTTCTGATTTGCATAAACTATATGATAGTTATTTGCATAATTGTTTTGAATTCATTGACTTCAACATTATGACTCATGCAAAATTTGTTACTACTAATCATGTTATATGTATTTCGATTTTGCATACATATTCTGCCTGTTCTATTCTTTTGGTGAAAGGAAATTATTCTACGTATTGTTTTAGATTATTGTGCTTTCTTTTACCTTATACATTTGTCTTGTTTTGGCAAGATATAACTTCTTGTTGCTCGAGATGTGCATCTTCCCAATTTTATTTGGCTCGAGTTTGCATTGGGTTCATCATATTGGTGTTTGATCCAGGAACTCATTTTCAAGATTCGAGGACGAATTCTTTCGAGGAGGGAGGGAATGATGAGAATGAGCCCGTGTCCATGTCCGTGGTGTTAAAGTCAAATTGTCATCCTGAAAGTTTCTGTCACGTTTTGGTATTCTTTCCCTAACTCTTTTGATATAACTTTGAATTGAATGATTCAAGAAGCCCTGGAACGATAAGTACAACTTTCATGTTTTAAGTTTTCCGAGATTCTGACATTATCACCGTTGAAAATGCCTTCCAAAGTTGATGACGGGATTCTGACCAAATTTTCATTTCGAATTTCATGGACTACATGGAAGACCAAGATGGCGTGCTTGGGCTTTGTCATTATTGGATCACGCCATTGTTAATCTTTAGGATTTATTTAAGTTGTAGTAATAAGTCCATTAACATTAATTAATTGGGCTTTATTTTCGTTAATTAATAAGTCATTACTTGGCACAATTACCTTGCATGGTAATTAGGAAAGTAATCTCCTACTTTTTAGGAGGATTTAGGAAAGTAAGAGTACAAATCGGTTTTTACTTCTTCATAACCGATTTGCTATGATTAGGAAACTTAAAGTTTGTCTTTTAGTTATTAGTTTCCTTTTCCAATTTGGAAACTAAGTTGTAATAGGATTAAGCTAGGGTTTCATGTTTTTGTAGCCTATTTATAGGTGAGTTTTTCACATGAAATAATAAGATGAATTTTGATAAAAATTAAGCATTGCTTAAGCCTTCTTCCAGCCGTGAAAAGTTGAAAGAAAAACATGAGGATTCAATTGATTTCAATTGTGTTTTCATAAGACCCGCGAAGCCTTAGTGAGGAGCTATAGGTTAGCTTACCCGTTCTTGATTTAAAGAACTCGCCAAACTGAAGAGATTTAACTTTTGATTTACATTAGTTAAGTTAATTCTTTTTGTTATAACGTTGGGGTGTAGATTGCTTCAATCTTTGTCCTTGCATTTCATCTTGTTCTTTCCGCTTAGTTTTGTGTTTCTTGTTCGTGATTGTGTTGAGTTTGGTGTACAACGATCCAAAGATTTGTGGAAAATACGTGAGATCAAGGTCCTTCCTAGGTCAACTCGTATCAATGGATGCATCAACAAAGCTATTTTCAACCAAGTTAGCTAATTCACAAAAAATTTTCATGTCTTCTTCATCAAAGCTAACATGGTATTCAACTTGAGATTCACCCTTTTTCGCATCACATTGGGCATTATCATCATTCAAGGGTTTCTCATTGTACATACACCTAATTGTATCTACCATTTCATGTAAATCATTGAATTCCATGTAAGATGTCAAAATTACACATGAATGCACTATGTTAGCTAGCTCTTGACAAATTAACAACTCATTTTCATCCAAGCCATCATATGCATCAACATGTGTTGTCTCCTCATTCCTAAGGTGATCAAGCTTAAGAGGAAGGGTGTTTTGAAAGCTTTGTCTATGGCTAAACCATTGTTCATTGTAGCTTAAATGACCTACAAGACTTGAGTGAGGGTGAGGTAAAAAATTTTGGTCAAATTGGTTATCACTTCCTCTTATGTGAATAACATTGAAAGGTGTGATTGCCTCCTTGGCACCAATTACATGAAAATGCATCCTTACTCAATTGAACTTGTATGTCATTCAAAGTGTTGGTTATTTCGGCCATTTGAGCCTCAAGCCTAGAATGTCTAACTTCAAGTTCATCATTCACAAAGCATGGAAGTGGGAAATATCCTAGAGGTTCATTTGATCCCCATTCATTGGTGTCCCAATACTCTAATGGAGAGAAGTCTCCAAACATCCTAGGTTGTGGTCTTGTATCATCCACCACAAATGGTAGGTCATTATGATCTAGTTCAAGGAAGTCTCCAAACAACCTAGGCATATTTGGACAACAAACCCTAAAAAAGTAAAACAAGAAAAACAACAAAAACAGCAAAAACAAAAACAAACATGAAAAGAAAACTATCTACAACTACAAAACACACAAAAACACTAATCCTAAAACCAATTGCCTCCCCGGCAACGGCGCCAATTTGATAGGCGTGAAAGATTAGACTTTAATTCCCCGGCAACGGCGCCAATTTGATAGGCGTGAAAGATTAGACTTTAATTCCCCGGCGCCAATTTGATAGCGGTTTTGGAGCTAGGGTTAAAAGTTAAGGCTTAACCGAATCAAATAAATTTATAACCCTAATCCTCAAGACATTTAAGGTGCATCAAGACACCGACGTTTGTGTAGCAAAGAGGAAGTAGGGGTCGAACCCACAGGGAGGAGATGAGTTTATGGAATTAGTGTGAACGTGTGTGTAGTAGTGAAAGTATAAACAAGAACAGAGAAATGACCTAAACTACCAACTAGACAAAAGAACAAATAAGGAAAAAATGCATCAAGGACAAGGAATCATGCAATGAAGTGTACCCTTGGAGTATTGGTTTTCCTAAACATTAGTGCTTAATGTGTTTTACAAAAGTGAGTTAACGAACTAAGAGTGTGACAACATCGATCAAGTTCCACTTTTATGGCGAAAGCTAGAACCTAATAACGTTGACACCTACGGGAAATTAACTTCGTAGCTAATCCCCCCTTTATGGTGGAGGCAAGGATTTGCCAATTTAGGTCAACCGAGATCCCTATGTTCTTCCAATCTTACCACACTCTAATTCGGCTCCTCCTTTATGGCGAAGGTAAGAGCCAAACCTAGTCGCTCTTTCGGACGTCACTCCCTAACCTATCCCTTCCTTTATGGCGGAGGCATGGTCTAAGTTAGTTCATGCTACCCGAATTCACCAACCCTAACATCGGTATCTCAATGTCCTAACCAATTCCCCCTTTATGGCGGAGGCAAGAAAAGGCTAGAACACCACCACTAATCTACTATCCACATACTAATCTACCTTAAGCATTACTAGCATGGAATGTTAGATTAGCTTGTAGTTCCTAATTCTTGATTACCCACAACATAAATCCACAATAAAACACAACAATTCAACAATCATAACCAATCTCCAAGGGCACTAGCAATTTAGCACAACAAAGCTTCTAAGAACATCACAATAATGAATTAAAGCAATGGAATTAAACAAAGAAATACAAAGAGTAGTACTCCCCTTTGATATTTCCAAGCCAAAGCTCCAAGCTTCCTCAATCAAAACAAGTCCTTAGAGCCAATGATTTTACATGAAATCCTTTCCAATTGATGCTATTTACTCCAAGAACACACACCAGTTGTGTGTTCTTGTGGAGTTCCTAGGGAGGGAAGGTTACAAAATAAACTAATCTAATCTAAACTAACTACAAAGCTAACAAGAAAAATGGTTTCCTCTTGTTCTCTTCTTCTTTTCCCTCTTTTCTTCCTCTTTTTCCCTCTTGGCAGCTAAATATATCAATTTAGGGCTGGAGAAATATGTGTCCCAAAGTTCCAAAATTGCCCTTGAAGAATCCGAAAATTGGAGGACAAAATTGGCTTGTAGAAGCTGCAGCGCGGACGAACATGAACATCGCGACGTTAGCTTAACGTCGCGACGTTCGGTTGGGAACGTCGCGACATTAAGCTTTTCACAGCTTTTCACAAATTTCAGCATTTTCTATCCGGAGCGCCGGACAAATTCTCTCCGGCGCGTTGGAGAGCACTGGAAGTTGCATTTCTTGGCCCTTTTAAATGTTGATTTTTCGGCCTCTCCGGTGCGCCGCTGGGCTTTTTTCCAGCTTTCGACGCGCTTCAAAACGTCCTTTTTTCACTGTTCTTCACTCCGTTGCTCATCCCATGCCATAACGTCCTACAAATACATCAAAAACACATCAAAACACATAGAAACATGCTACAAGGACGCTCGAAAGATAAGTAAAATGAATCCAATAATGTGAAAATCCTCACATTATCAGTTCTTCAAACTTCAGCTTCCTCGATGTGGAGCTTTTAGTTGTTGACTCCAAATTATCAAGTCGGAGATTGTTCTTTTGCAACATACCAAAAAGTACTTCATTAGCAAACTTTTGCTCGGCTTGTGATATAGGTTTATCACTTTTTGATTCCTCCATTTGTACCTGCAAGTTAGTAAAGAAAACACAAGAATGTATATATATATACCTCTTGGGTTCCTCACTATTGGATAGTAGGTACTCTCCACTCTAATTAGGTAGTGTTCACACTTGTTTATCCTAGCTAATACTCTCTCGATTAATGAATGTTTTGGAATTATTAAGACTCACCAAGTTCAATTATTTTAAATAGCAAGTCTCAATCAACAAGTTCCACACAAAACTTTCACAAAAAAATCAAGATTGTTAAACAAAGAAATCACATCACAAGAGGTTTAATAACACGTGTGGGTTATAACTGATTTACCACTAGAAACTAAGAAATTCAGAAAATAGACTCAAAAACGAAGAGAACGCAATTTGAATCACTTAATTCTGAGTTGTACTGAGAAAGATATGGCACTTTTATTCCAATGTGGTTTTCAAGTAACAACTTAAGAACAATGTGTTCTTCAAAATAAAATAAATTAAATAACAGAAATAATAATAAAAATTAAAGTCCGAATTCTGAATTTATATATTTTTTTGTTCTTTTTTTTTTGATTCGGTCACACTTTTTTTTTTTTGACCTTAACTCTTTTTTTTTTGTTCAGACAAGATTCTAGTACAAAACAAAAATTTAAGGTTTGGACGCAAACCTTGGACAAAACAAAGAGACTAGGTTCGGACAAGAACCTTAAATAATACTAGGTTTAAGGTTTTAAGACAAGAACCTAGTACAAAGTACTTAGGTTTAAGGTTTGAAGACAACAACCTAGGATTAGGTTTTAAGGATGTTTTGTCTTTTTGTCTTAACCTTAACAACCTTAAAATTTTCAAACTTTAATATCTCACCAAGGAAAACAAATTTGCATGTGCCACTTTCACAAAATATTCAAGATTTTCAACAAGGATCAAGAATATGGCTCAAGATTCAAATTTGGACACTTTTGAATTTTCAAGAAAATCAAGAAGTTCAAGAAAGTGTTCAAGAACTTATCTTTTTCAAGTGTGATAAAAGTTTGATCAAAATACACTATATCAAGAATGAGATAAAGAAACTAACACAAAAGAAAGATCAAGAAACGGATAAGAAATGAGCAACTTATGACAACTTGACCGAGAAAACCCTAGTTAATAAACCCTAGTTTGACACAAAACCCTAGCAATGCTTTGACGTGAAAACAGCAAGGAAAACTCAAGAATTCCACACTATGATGATGAACAAAACAATGCAGAACTTAGACACGAAAAACAGCAAGAAAACGCAACAAGAAACAACACAAGAAAATCACAAAAACGCAAAGACACAAAAGGGACGATTTCGGTCAGATTTGATCAACAAGTTGGAATTCGATTTTGACGAAATTAATAGGTGATTATGACACTACCTAGGACAGCAAGAAGGACACAAAATAGCAGCAAGAAAGATGCACGAAAGACTGCAGATTTTGACGCAATAAAACGGCAGAAATTTTTGGGCAAATAAAACGGATTAACCTGAAATTTTTGGGCAACAACTTGTTCTCTGATACCAATTGATGCGAATGGTTGGCCGAGGCTCTAGCTCCTGGACCAAATTCGATCTCCACAATGTAGGACCGTGCTGCACAAAGGTTATTCCAAGACTCAAAAACAACAAGAACTCGTACGGATGAAGATTCAAAGGAAAAACACAAAGTTGTTGAGTAAATCAAAACCCCACGCTTTAATACAAATGAACTCAATGTAACCTATGAAAATTCAATTAGTTAAACAAGTTAATTTGGCCTGCTCTTTAAATAAAGAACAATGGTGAAGTCACCTATAGGTTACACTAAAGGTAATCTTCTACAATGGACAATTAAATAATTCTCCAAGGCTTGGACAACACAAAGTGTTAATCACAATTTTTAGCAAGCTAAAAATCTCGAAATTCTTCTTCTTTCTTCTTATTGAATAAAAACGTTAATGACCCCTTTAAATAAAGGATTAAAGTCTGTCATACAAGAAACCCTAATAGTAGCAAAACACAACTTGACTTCTTAGCTAACTAACTAACTAACTAATCCTTTTCCAAAAAGGAATGGATAAAACGGTTTTAAAAGGAAGCAAAACACGTTTTTGCTACCTTGGTTTCCTAAACTTATACTTGCCATTATCATGTAAGATAATTGGGCCAAGCAACTTATTAATGAATTAATTAAAGCCCACATTAAGTGTTTTGGACTTAATTAATAAACAACAAAATAAAACCCTAAAATTACTTAAGGGCGTGATCCATATGAAAGCCCAAGTATACGCCTTTCATTGGACTTCAACTCTCGACCATGGAATATTTCTTCAAGGTGGAATTTCCTTAAGCTCCAATGTAGAACTTCTAGAAACTTCATCATGAATGATTATTGAAGAAACATGCCAAAGAACTCCATGTTGAGATGGATTACAAGTCTCGGCCTCCAAATCTTCAAAGTGTGATGACAACAAAGTGTACAGAGCTTCTTTCATCCTTTTGCTCCTTGATCTAGTCATTGGGCCATCAAGATTCTTCAAAGGATCATGTAAGCTCGGTTTTGGTACCAAGGAAGTGGATGGATTGCTATCAGATTGTAAAGTGTGTGAAGTGTGTGAGGTGTTGTGAGATGAGTGTGAATTTTGTGAAGTGATACAAAGTGATGTGGTGAGTGAATGTGAGTGCTTGACCGTGATGAAAAAAATGCATAGAAGAGTGAAAATGTAGAAGCAATTCCAAGGAGTAAAACAAATGCAAGTTGGATCATGCAAAATGAATGTGATACCTTAAGTGCATGTGTGCATGAGAAGTCTAAATGTGTGGTGAGTTGTGAGCTTGCCGCATGAACATGCGGCGAGGTGCATGAGCTCGCCGCACGGGTGTGCAGTGAGATGTGGATTGCTCGCGAGGTTGCCGCGCGCGTGCATGCGGCGAGGTTGCCGCGCGCGTGCATGCGGCGAGGTGTGTGACGAGGTACGAGAGCTGTCCTAGAGAGGTGTACGTGTCTGCGGTGAGTGTTGCGCGCAAGTGCACGCAGCTATGCATGGGTGTGTGCGTGAGAGTGTGAGGGTGACTGCCGCTTGCATGCAATGAACTCGTCGCATGATGTTGCGGCGAGGTGTGCGAGCTCGCCGCACAAGCTGTGCGGCGAGGTGTGAGTGTGTGTGATGAGTGCTGTGCGTATATGCGCGCAGCTGTGCATGGGTGTGTGCGTGAGTGTGCGAGTGACCATTCCAGCAAAATAAGCTACTTCTAGGCACACTATGTGATAGCAATCCATCCACTTCCTTGGTGCCAAAGCCGAGCTTACATGATCCTTTGAAGAATCTTGATGGACCAATGATAAGATCAAGTAGCAAAAGGATGAAAGAAGCTTTGCACACTTTGTTGTCATAACACTTTGAAGACTTGGAGGCCGAGAGTTCTTTACCATCTCAACATGGAGTTCTTTGGCATGTTTCTTCAATAATCATTCATGATGAAGTTTCTAGAAGTTCTACATTGGAGCTTAAGGAAATTCCACCTTGAAGAAATAATCCATGGCCGAGTTGAAGTCCAATGACAAGGCGTGTACTTGGGCTTTCATATGGATCACGCCTGATAGCAATCCATCCACATCCTTGGTGCAAAAGCCGAGCTTACATGATCCTTTAAAGAATCTTGATGGACCAATGACTAGATCAAGGAGCAAAAGGATGAAAGAAGCTTTGCACACTTTGTTGTCATCACACTTTGAAGACTTGAAGGCCGAGAATTCTCAAATATCTCATCATGGAGTTCTTTGGCATGTTTCTTCAATAACCATTCATGATGAAGTTTCTAGAAGTTCTACATTGGAGCTTAAGGAAATTCCACCGTGAGGAAGCTTGCAAAGGTTGAGAGTTGAAGTCCAAAGAAGAGGCGTGTCCTTGGGCTTTCATGTGGATCACGCCCTCAAGTAATTTTAGGGTTTTAATTTTATGTTAATTAATTAAGTCCAAAACACTTAATGTGGGCTTTAATTAATTGGTTGTTTAATAAATTACTTAGCCCAATTATCTTGCATGATAATGGCAAGTAATAGTTTAGGAAACAAAGGAAGTCAAATTGATTTTGGCCACCTTTGAAACCGTGTTCCTTAATCCTTTTTCGAAAAGGATTAGTTTGTTAGTTGTTAGTTTCCCATTCCAATTTGGAAAGTTAGTTTAGAAGTCAAGTTGTACTTTGCAACTACTAGGGTTTTATTTCCTTTTCCTATTGGTAAGGCCGAAACTCATCTCTATTTAAAGAGAAGCTTGTAATATTTTTAAGATGAGAAGTTGAATGAATGAAAGTTTTAGCTTTGCTGAAATTAAGAATTAACACTTTGTGTTGTTCAAGCCTTGGAGAATTATTTAATTGTCCATTGTAGCAAATTACCTTTAGCGTAACCTATAAGTGATTTCACCATTGTTCTTTATTTAAAGAGCAGGCCAAATTAACTTGTTTAACTAATTGAATTTTCATAAGTTAAATTGAGTTCGTTTGTATTAAAAATGTGGGGTTTGATTTACTCATTCTTGGCGTTTTTCCCTTGAATCTTCATCCATCCGAGTTCTTGTTGTTTGTGTGTCTTGGAATAACCTTTGTGCAACACGATCCTACATCTTGAAGATCGAATTTGGTCCAGGAGCAAGAGCCTCGATCAACCATTCGCATCAATTGGTATCAGAGCACAAGTTGTTGCCCAAAAATTTCAGGTTAATCCGTTTTAATTCTCTTCCGCAAATTGCTGTTTTGTTCGTGTCTTTTCTGCCCGTTTTATTTCGTCAATTCTGCAGTCCTTTCGTGCATCTTTCTTGCTGCTATATTGTGTCCTTCTTGCTGTCCTAATTCATCTTAAAATCACCCATTAAAATCGCTAAAATCGCATGAACATTGAATGCTCAAATCTGACCAATTCGTGTCTGATACGAATGGTCTTGGATTGAAGTCCTCAACCACACGGATTCCACAACCTTCGGATCGTTGCTGCACAAAAACGATAGAACAAGAACAACAAAACAGATTTTGACGGAATAGAATTCAAAGGGCAAAACGCTAAGAGGAAGATAAATTCAACCCAACGTTTTTATTACAAACGAACCCAATTCAGCTCATGAAAATTCATGCAATTGAACTTTGTCAATTTGGCGTGTTCTCGAAATCAAGAACAATGGTGAAGTCTCCTAAAGGTCACGCTAAAGGAAAAGCTTCTACAATCAAGAATTAAATAATTCTTAAAGGTTTTGAACAACTCAAGGAGTTAATTCACGATTTTAGCAAGGCTAAAACTTTCTTTCATTCATCCTATGTAAAAACGTTTAATGGCCTCCTTTAAATAGGAAGAAAGTCGGCCAATACAAGGAAAAGGAAACCAAAAAGGAAAAGGAAACAAGAAGCAAATTACAATTTGACTTCTTGGCTAACTAACTAACAAACTAGTTTCCTAATCTTAGAATGAAACAAGAAACGGTTTTGGAGAAGAAGCAAAGTATGAATTTGCTTTCCAAAACTCCAACTTTCCTAAAAGATTACTTTCCTAATTATCATGCAAGATAATTGGACAAGTAATGGTGATAGGAATGAGCCCGAGTCCACATTGCCGAATCCAGCTTCCCATGATCCATTAGCAAATCATGGTGGTCCAATGACAAGATCAAGGAGCAAGAGGATGAAGGAAGCACTACAAGCATTGTTATCAACACATTGTGAGTTGATGGCCAATGTTCAAAGGAGTTCGACACCACCATCTCAAGATGAAGTACTTTGGCATATTTCTTCAATAACAATTTATGATCCACCTTGAAGAAATAATGTGAAGGCCGAAATATTAAAGTCCAAGAAGTAGGCGTGTTTTGGGCTTTGAAATGGATCACGCCCTTTTTAATATATTTTAGGGTTTATTATGTTGTTTTTAATTAAGTCCACTTAACGATTTTATGGGCTTAATTGGCGTTTTTATTAAGTGTTAATAAGGTATTACTTGGCCCAATTATCTTGCATGATAATGGCAAGTAAAATCGTGTTTGGCCACCTTTGGAATAATCGTTTGCCCTAATCCTTTTTGGAAAAGGATTAGCTTATTAGTTTGTTAGTTTTTAGTTTCCAATTCCAATTTGGAAAGTTGGTTAGTTTAGAAGTCAAGTTGTAATTTACAACTTCTAGGGTTTTATTTCCTTTTCCAATTTGTAGAGCCGAAACTCATCTCTATATAAAGAGATCATTGTAAACGTTTTTTAAATATGTTGAATTGAAAGAATTTTGGCTTTGCTAAATTAAATTTGACATCACCAACGTGAATTATTCTTGAGTAATTCATAAGACCCGCCAAACCTTAAGTGAGGAACTTTAGGTAAAGCTTACAAGTTCTAGATTTATAGAACCGGCCAAACTTGATAGGTTTAAACTTTTGATTTACATTAGTTGAACTGATTCAATTTGTGTTAACGTTGGGGTTAGGTTAATTTTAATCTTGCCTTTTCGTTCCATATCTCTTTTCCGCAAATTGTGTTTCTTGTTTCTTGAATTGCGTTTTTGGTGCACAACGATCCGAACTTGTGGAAAATTCGTGTGGATTGGACTTCATCCTACTCCATTCGTATCAATTGGTATCAGAGCTATCCAGGTTGTTCATCAAATTCGGTAATTAATCTTTTTATTTGAGTATTGTTCTTGTTTTCTCTTCTCGGATCTTGTCCTTCTTTTGGCGTCCTTCTTACTGTTTTGTTGCGTTAATTTCTGCAGATTTAGTGGTGTCTTTTTGTTGCTGTTTTCGTGTCTTTATTGCTGTCCAAGGTCGTCATAGTTCTGCCTTTAAATTACGTCAAAATCGCATGCAATTTGTTGCTAAAAATCTGTCCAATTCGTGTTCATCTATTGTTCGGATTTTTGCGATTTTTGTTGTGTTGTTCTTTGCTGTTTTGTGTCGTGTTTTGCTGCTGTTTTTCTTCATAATTCTGCATTGTTCTTGTTCATCATCATAGTGTGGAATTCTTGAGTCATTCTTGCTGAAATCACGTCCAAAGAATTAGGGTTTGTCAAACTAGGGTTTGTGAAATTAGGGTTCTTATTCAAAATTTCATAACTTCCTTGTTTCTCATCCTTTTCTTGATCTTTCTTTTGTGTTAGTTTCATCATTCTATTGCCATCAAAGTGTGTTCTGATCAAACTTTTTCACCATCTCAAAAAGACGAGTTCTTGACCACTTTCTTGAAAATCTTGATTTTTCTTGAAAACCGAAAGTGCTCAAATTTGAATCTTGAAGACATATTCTTGCTCTTTGTGATATTTCTTGAATCTTTGGTAAAAGTGGTATCTTCAAAATCCGAAATTTTGTTGACTTCTTGATACATTGAAGTGGTTGAAAATTTAGGGTTTATCAACAACCTCAAAAACCCTAGTTAAGCTTTTTTGTCAAAAAAAAAAAAAAAAAGGCCATTACAAAAAAAAAAAAAGAGGCCATTACAAAAAAAAAAAAAAAGACCAAGTAAAAATCAGCCCAAAGGCATTTGGTCTAAAGTGAAAAAAAAAAAAACAAAAAAACAAAAAATTTTTTTATTTTTTTTCGTATTTAATTTTATAGTTTCGGACGCCACTTTCGGACCCCTTACCCGTCCGAAACTACTGTCCGAACCTCGACAGAGAAGTCACAAATTTTCACAGAATTTCGGACGCCACTTTCGGACCCCTGACCCGTCCGAAACTACCGTCCGATCCTCGACAGAGATTTGAAATTTTTTTAACAAAGTTTCGGACGCCACTTTCGGCCGTCCGAACCTTTGTTCTACCGTCCGAAACTCGGCAGAGAGTTTCTATATACTATAACTTCAAACCTTCATAACTTTCTCATTTTTAATCGGAATTGAGTGATTCAAAAACACATCTTCTTGTTATCTTCTCTAGTTTCTGAATTCGTAGCTTTCTGAAGTTAATCTGTTTATACCCCATACGTGATCTTAAATTCTTCTTGTGACGTGAATTTTTCTTTTCAAACTTCTTTGGTTTTGCTTTTGTGAATTGATTTGTTTGAACTAATTGGTTGAGACTTGTTCTTAAAATCGACAAACAGTAAGCTTCAATTAGTTTGAGAGATTCATTGAGAGTATTTAGATAGGGTATACACGAGAAAAGCCATTACACTAGAGAGGAGAGTATTACTCACCAAAAGTGAGAACCCGAGAGGTTTTTATTTTTGCTATCTTTTGTTGTTTTTTACTAACTTGCAGGAACAATGGAGGGAGATGATAAAACACCTCAAGGACAACCCCAAACGGATCAAAAATATGTTAATGATGTTCTATTTGACATGATCCGAAAGCTCAATCTAAAGATTGATAATTTAACAATTTTTCCTTCACCAAAAAAAGGTTCTACTTCTCGACAGAATAAACATGAAGAAGCCGAGCCTAGTGATGAGGAGAATGAGGAGTTCATGGATTCTCCTAAAGATGGTAAGAAATCTGATTTGTCAATTAGTGGAGTTAAACTAACATTGCCTACTTTCCATGGTAAAGCAGATCCGAAAGCTTATTTTGATTGGGTTCGAGAGCTTGAACACTTCTTTGAAGGTAATAGCTATCCCGAACATAAGAGGTATCGCCTAGCCTTCATGCACCTCAAGGATTATGCAAGTTTGTTGTGGGATAAGGTAATGAGATCTAGACGTGAAGATGACGAACCACCTATTCAAACTTGGAAGCAAATGAAAGCGCTTATGAGGAAGAAGTATGTTCCATCACATTATAGCCGAGAGCTCAACAGAAAATTGCACTCCCTTGTGCAAGGAAACAAAACCGTGGAGGAATACTACCATGAGATGGAAGCTCTCATGATCAAGGCCAATGTTCGTGAAGATCCCGATTCAACAATTGAAAGATTTCTTAGAGGTATGAATTCTGAATTGTCTTATCATGTTGATTTACAATCTTATGTTGATATTAATGAGCTTGTTCATAAAGCTATTAAGATTGAAAGGCACATGAAAGGTAAGAACAGGTTCACACAACAGAATCCACCATGGCAAAGGGATTTGAAATCTAAATCAGCCCCTTTCACTCCACCAACAAAACCAAGGCAATTTACCTCAAACCAGCCATCTAGTGCGCCTCCTTATGTCCCAAAATCAGTCCCCAAAGCTGCTGAAAATGCCCCTAAACCGGCGACAACTTCTGCTCCAAGATTGAGGGACATTAGATGTTTTAAATGTCAAGGCTATGGTCACTTGCAAGCCAATTGTCCTACTGCCCGGATCATGATTACTTTAGATACTGGCGAAGTGGTAAGTGATGATGATTGTGCCGACAACCTCTTGAAGAAAAGTACCAAGATGATCAAAGTGATGAGGGTGAAAAGCTTGATGAGCCGACCTACTCAGTTGGTAACTTTTCTTTAGTTTCTCGCCGTGTTCTTAATGTTCAACCTTTGGAAGATAATGATTTGATGCAACGTGATAACATATTTCACACACGCTGTTTAGTGCAAAACATGGTTTGTAGTGTGATTATTGATAGTGGTAGTTGCACAAATGTGGCGAGCACCTTACTTGTTAACAAACTGAATTTGAATTGCATGAAACATCCAAAACCATATAGGCTTCAATGGTTAAATAATTCAGTTGAAACTCGTGTCACTAAACAAGTAAAGTTTTCTTTCACCATTGGTAAATATGTTGATACTGTTTTATGTGATGTTGTTCCAATGGAGGCTAGTCATATTTTACTTGGTAGACCTTGGCAATTTGATTGTGATGTGCTTTATCATGCCAAGAAAAATTTTTACAGCTTCGTGCATAATGGTAAAAAGTATAGTCTTCATGCTTTAACTCCTGCTCAAGTTTTTGAAGATCAAACTCGAATTGCACAAGCTTGTAAAGACATAAATGAAGCTAAGAAGAAGAAGGAACTAGAAAAACAACAAAACGAAAAATCTAATTTAGGCCGAGATGTAGTTAATAAGAAATCTTGTTGTTTTGCTTCTTCTAATGAGATTAAGAGAGCATTGATTAATAGGCAGTCCTTATACTTCATGTTTAGCAAGGAACTTATACTTGTTGTTGACAGTGATAACCTTGCTTCTTTGCCTAGTGCCGTGTACTCTCTTTTGCAGGAATATAGTGATGTGTTTCCCGAGGAGTTACCAATAGGTTTACCACCTATTCGTGGCATTGAGCACCAAATTGATTTCATCCCAGGAGCTCAAATTCCAAACCGACCAGCTTATAGAGCAAATCCGGAGGAAACAAAAGAGATTCAACGTCAAGTGGATGAACTCCTTGACAAAGGTATTGTGCGTGAGTCTCTTAGTCCATGTTCAGTTCCTGTTATCTTAGTCCCTAAAAAGGATGATACTTGGCGAATGTGTGTAGATTGCCGTGCTGTTAATAAGATTACCATTAAGTATAGACATCCAATTCCTAGATTAGATGATATGCTTGATGAATTGCATGGATCTTCCATATTTTCCAAAGTTGATTTGAAAAGTGGGTACTACCAAATACGAATGAAAGAAGGAGATGAATGGAAAACGGCTTTTAAAACAAAGTATGGGTTGTATGAATGGTTAGTTATGCCTTTTGGTTTATCTAATGCACCTAGTACTTTCATGAGGCTTATGAACCATGTTTTTCGTCATTTCATTGGAAAGTTTGTGGTAGTCTACTTTGATGATATCTTGATATATAGCAAATCACTTGATGAGCATGTTGAACATTTAAAACTCGTGTTTGCTATATTGCGTGAGAACCAATTATATGCTAACCTTAAAAAGTGTTCTTTCTGTTTGGAATCTATTATCTTTTTGGGTTATGTTGTAAGTTCTCAAGGCATTGCTGTTGATGAGTCAAAAGTCAAGGCAATCTTAGATTGGCCGAGACCACAAAATGCTAGTGAGGTAAGAAGTTTTCATGGATTAGCAAGTTTTTATAGAAGATTTGTTAAAGACTTTAGTACCATTGCTGCACCTTTAAATGAACTTGTTAAAAAGAATGTCACTTTTGCATGGAATAAAGAACATGAAAACGCCTTTAACACTTTGAAGTATAAATTGACTCATGCCCCTTTACTTGCTTTGCCAAATTTTAATAAAGCTTTTGAGATACACTGTGATGCCTCCGGGATTGGTATTGGTGCTGTTCTTATGCAGGAATCAAGGCCCGTGGCTTATTTCAGTGAAAAGCTTAATGGGGCATCCTTAAAGTATGCAACTTATGACAAGGAGTTGTATGCATTGGTAAGGTCATTGCAGGTTTGGCAACACTACTTATGGCCAAAAGAATTCATAATCCATTCTGATCATGAAAGTCTCAAATTCTTAAAGACTCAAGGTAAGTTGAATAAGAGACATGCAAAATGGTTAAAATTCATTGAAACTTTTCCTTATGTGATTAAATATTGATAGCAATCCATCCACATCCTTGGTGCCAAAGCCGAGCTTAGATGATCCCTTGAAGAATCTTGATGGACCAATGACAAGATCAAGGAGCAAAAGGATGAAAGAAGCTTTGCACACTTTGTTGTCATCACACTTTGGTGACTTGGAGGCCGAGATGTGCACATCATCTCATCATGGTGTTCTTTGGCATGTTTCTTCAATTACCATTCAAGAAGAAGTTCCTCAAAGATCTACATTGGAGCTTAAGGAAATTCCACCTTGAAGAAGCAAGCTAAGGCCGAGAAGAATTTAAGTCCAAGAAAGGCGTGTCTTTGGGCTTCATTAGGTGGTTCACGCCCTTTAATTACTTTAGGGTTTTATTTTGTTGTTAATTAATTAAGTCCAAAACACTTAATGTGGGCTTTAATTAATTGGTAGTTTAATAAATTACTTGGCCCAATTATCTTGCATGATAATGGCAAGTAAAGCAAATCCTTTTTGGACAAGGATTTGGTAGTTAGTTGTAGTTTCCTTTTCCAATTTGGAAAGTTGATTAGTTTAGGAAACAAGAAGCCAAAACACGTTTTGCTTCTGTCTAACCTAATCCTTTTACAACTTGGATTAGTTAGTTAGCTAGTTTGTTAAGAAGTCAAGTTGTACTTTGCAACTACTAGGGTTTATTTCCTTTTCCTTCTTGGCATGGCCGAAACTCATCCCCTATAAAAAGGAGATGCATGTAACGTTTTTACACAATAAGTTGGTGAATAAAATTGAGTTTTTAGCTTTGCTAAAATTCGTGAATTAACTCCTTGAGTTGTTGATAAGAATCCGTACAAGCAATCTACTCCAAATCCTAATGGAAATAGGATTACCAAGCCAAATCCTAATAGGAATAGGATTTCCAAGACAAATCCTAATGGGATTAGGATTTCCAAGCTCAATCCTAATAGGATTAGGATTCATCAATCCTCATCTTGTCCAAGTTCCATAAGAGTTCCATAAAGGCAAATCCAAATGAGACTAGGATTCACAATCCTAGTGGGATTAGGATTCACTAATCCATGGACATTATTTATTGAAGACCAAGATGGCGTGCTTGGGCTTTTGCCAAATTGGATCGCGCCTTTTTCTTAAGTAGTTAGAATTAATTAATGTTTTAATAATTAAGTCCAAAACATTTTAATTGGGCTTATTATTAGTATATTTTCGTTTTTAATTACATGGCCCAAGTTATCTTGCATGATAATGGCATGTAATGGGCTTTAATTTGTTAGGAAAGTAATTCCCTAAATTTTAGGAGCTTGTCCTTGTCTTCTAGAAGGGCAAAACGTTTTTAGCTTCCTTTTTCCATAAAGGATTAGTTTGTTAGTTAGTTGGTTTAGAAGTCAAGTTGTACTTTACAACTTTTAGGGTTTTATTTCCTTGTTTACCAAGCAACATGGCCGAAACTTGTCCTATTTAATGGCCATTCTTTGTAACGTTTTTTTTATGGATGATTGAATTTTGAAGAAACCATTTAGCTTTGCTAAATTATTTGCAGCCTTAAACAAGTTGTGAAAAACGTGATTAATCAATTAGGGTTAGTTGATTATTCATAGGACCGGATTCTTTAAGCTAGGACCTTAAAGAGAACGTATTGTTTCTTGATTTCAAGAGCGAGCCAAACTGAGATCTTTTTAACCATTGATTTACATAGGTTAGATTGAAATCACTTTGTGGTAATGTGTTGGGTTTGATTGATTTACAATCAAATACATCCCATTCGATATCCATCTTTTCTTCTTGTGTTGTTTCCGTGTTTGATCTTACTTGTGATCGTGTTGGTTTCTGAATTTTTGGTGCACAACGATCCTAAGTGTGTGGAATTCGTGTGGAGCTGGATTCTCACCCTACTCCATTCGTATCAATTGGTATCAGAGCATCTAGGTTGTTCATCACAAAATTCAGGTTTGCGCTTTGTTTTTCCTTCTCGGATTTTGCTCTACTTTTTGAGTCGTTCTTGCTGTCCTTTGTGCGTCAATTTTTTCTGCAGTTTTTGGAGTCTTTTAGTTGCTGTTTTCACGTGTTTCTTGCTGTCCAAAGTCGTCATAGTTAGTGTCTTTAAATTCATCAAAATCGCATAAGCCAAAGTTGATCAAATTTGCCCGAAAATTGCCTTCTTGTTGTTTACGATTTTTGACATCTTTTTGCTACTGTTCTTGCTTCGAATTGCTGCTGTTTTTAAAGTTTAAATTCTGCAGTAAATATATATATTAATTGAGTCTTAAATTCATTAATATTCTGTCCAAAAATCGCATGCAACTTGGTGCTTAAAATCTGCCCAAATCGAGTTGATCTTGTTACTTGATTTTCTTGCGTTTTTGTGTTGTTCTTCTTGTGTTTCTTGTTCGATCCTTGCTGCCATCTTTGTCTCAATATTCTGCACTATTTTTCTTGCATTCATAGTGTTGGATTCTTTGTGTTTTATTTGTTGATTTCACGTCCAAACCCTAGGTGTCAAGATTAGGGTTTCTTAAAAACCCTAGTTTCAAATTATCATAACTTTGTGAGTTCTTGCTCAATTCTTGAAATTCTTTTTGTGTTAGTTCCATCAATCTACTCTTGTCATAATAACTTTTGATCAAACTTTTTGAACAAGTGAAAAAGATTGGTTCTTGACCACTTTCTTGAACTTCTTGAAGTTCTTGATTTTTGAAAGTTGTCAAATTTTGAATCTTGAACCATATTTGAAATCCTTGAGTTAAATCTTGAAAATTTTGTTAAAGTGGCACTTTCAAATTCTTTGTCCTTGGTGAGTTATTAAAGTTTGGAGAAATTAAGGTTGAACCACATAAGACAAGGCCACATCCTTAAACCTAAGTACTTGTACTAGGTTCTTGTCTTAAAACCTTAAAGATTTTGTTTGACCTAAGTTGTTTAAGGTTCTTGTCCGAACCTAGGTCATTGTTTGTACAAGGTTTTTGTCCAAAACCTTAAAAGTTTGTTTTGTCCTTTTTGTTGTCCGAATAAAAAAAAAAAAAAAAAAAAAGAGGCCGTAATTTAAAAAAAAAAAAAAAAAAAAAGGCCCAAATCAAAAAAAAAAAAAAAAAAGGCCGTGATATAAAAAAAAAAAAAAGGCCCAATAAAAGAAAATAATCTCGGACTTTTAATATTTCTGTTATTTAATTTTTAGTAACTTTTTTTTTTTTTAATTAATTTTCGTAAATTAAAAAGAACACTTTGTTCTTGAGTTTTGATTTGAAACCACCTTGGATTAAAAGTGCCATAACTTTTGCTATACAACTCGGACTTTGGTGATTCAAATTGTGTTGTTCTCGTCTTTGATTCCTCTTTCTAAATATCATAGTTTCTGAATCAATCAAATTATACCCACACGTGCTCTGAAATACTCTTGTGACGTGAATTATTTGAACTTCTTTGATTTGACTTGTGTGAATCTTGTTGTTGAAAATCTCGGTTGAGACAATCTCTTAAAGTCATTGCAACAGTAAGTTCTCTATAGTTTGAGAGTATTAGACTAGGGTATACACGAGAGAAACATATATCAAAGAGAGGAGAGCTCCTACTATCCACATAGTGAGAACCCGAGAGGAATTCAATTGTTGTTTTCTTTTGTTTCTTACTAACCTTGCAGGATAATGGAGGACGAAACTAATACACCAAGAGGTTCTAAACCTCAAACCGAAGCTGAGCAAAAGTTTCCTAATGATTCTCTTGCACAGATACTACAAAAGATCAACCTCCGCCTTGATTTCTTGGAGTCATCAACTTCTAAGCCATCAAAGAAATCTTCATCCAAGAAGTTTAAATATAATGCTGCTTTTGAGTCCGAAAGTGAATCTAATGAAGAGGAGGAGGAAGAGTTGTCCGAATCATCTTCTAAGGGTAACAAGTCTAAAGTTTCAATTGCTTCACTTAAGTTAACAATTCCCACTTTTCATGGTAAGACAGATCCGGAAGCTTATTTTGATTGGGTTCGTGAGCTTGAGCACTTCTTTGAAGGCCATGACTATCCCGAAAAGGAAAAATTTCGACTTGCCTTTATGCACTTAAAGGATCATGCAAGTTTGTGGTGGGATAAGTTGTCTCAATCTAGACGTGAAGATGGTGAAAGTCCAATCAAGACATGGAGTCGCATGAAAACACTCATGAGGAAGAAATATGTCCCTTCATACTACAACCGTGAATTGAATAGACAGTTACATACACTTGTACAAGGTAACAAATCGGTTGAGGAGTATTATCATGAGATGGAAGCTTTGATGATCAAGGCTAATGTTCAAGAAGATCCCGACTCTACAATTGAAAGATTTTTAAGAGGTATGCATTCTGATTTGGCTCATCAAGTTGATTTACAAAGTTTTGATAATATTGATGAACTTGTCCATAAAGCCATCAAGATAGAAAGGCACATGAAAGGGAAGGGTAAGTTTTCACAACCAACTCCACCTTGGCAAAGAGATAAGAAGCCGAGTTTTGCCCCTTTCAATCCGCCATCCAAGCCACGCCAATTTCCACAAAGTTCAACGTCAAGTGCCCCTCAAGGTGTCTCAAAAACAACGCCCAAGGTTGCTGTCCAACCTTCTAAAACGGCGTCAACTTCTTCAACTCCAAGATTGAGGGATGTTCGATGTTATAAATGTCAAGGTTATGGTCATATGCAAGCTGAATGTCCAACTCGAAAAGTGATGATAACTCTTGATAGTGGTGAAGTGGTAAGTGATGATGATTGTGCCGACATGCCACCTCTTGAAGAGAAACATGAATCAAGTGAAGAAAGTGAAGACAATGAGCCCTACACGTATGGTGACGGTAAATTTTCTTTAGTCTCTCGCCGTGTTCTAAATGTCCAACCTTTAGTTGATAATGATGATTTGATGCAACGAGAAAACATATTTCACACACGTTGCTTAGTGCAAGACAGAATTTGTAGTGTGATAATTGATAGTGGAAGTTGCACAAATGTGGCGAGCACTTTGTTTGTAAATAAGTTGAACTTGAATTGCACGAAACATCCTAAACCCTACCGACTACAATGGTTGAATAATTCAATGGATGCTAGGGTCACAAAACAAGTAAAGTTCACTTTAACCATTGGGAAATATGTTGATGAAGTTATATGTGATGTTGTTCCAATGGAAGCAAGTCATATCTTGCTTGGCCGTCCTTGGCAATATGATTGTGATGTTCTTTATCATGCCAAGAAAAATTTCTATAGCTTTGTGCACAATGGGAAAAAGTTTAATCTTCGAGCTTTGACACCGGCCCAAGTGTTTGAAGATCAAGCTAAAATCATTCAAGCTACAAGAGATGTGAAATTCGCCAAAGAGAAGAAGAAACAAGAGTTGACAAATGTTCAAGAAAGTCTCGGCCCAACTTCTATTTGTAATAGTGTAGGTCGTACTTTGCATGTTAAGAAATCTTGTTATTTTGCTTCTTCAAATGAGATTAAGAGAGCATTAGTTGATAGGCAATCTTTGTACTTAATGTATCGCAAGGACATTGTACTTATCATTAATAGTGATCACCTTAATTCTTTGTCTAGTGTTGTTTTGTTTTTTTTGCAGAGTTTTGAAGTTCCTAAAAGCTTAATGGAGTTCGAACCAACTCATTATCAATTGGAAGGAGTCCAATCTGCCTTAGCTTGTTTTCCACAAGGTAAGCAAGGTAAGTTGAGTGCTTATAATTTCGATCATTACAAAACCCTTGTGAACACTAAACAAAGTGTTAAATCTATTGATTATCCTAACTGGAATACACTTTATTTTGATGATTTGATTCATAACTTTGCTCTTACTGTTTTCAATTCATTCCAAAATCAAAAGTATCCACTTCGACAAGGTAATCTGATTGTTCAACACTTGTTTGGTAAGTTATCTCAATTTCGAATTTCTTTTCAATTCCCGAAGGTACAATATTCTGTTCTTATTCTTTGGAATTGTAAGTTCTTAATCTTTCATAACTTCAACATGCTTGTAAAGAATGTACAACTTAGTTTTTGTGATTTACATTTAATCCGGGATGTCTATATATATACTTGCTTTGCAAATTCTTATGAATCCTTGGATAATATTTGTAATTACATTAATATATGTTTACTTTCTTTTCATTCTTTACATGTTAACATCATTGATTTTCATGTTATTATTAGTGTGTCCAAGGATGAAGTTAATAAATTTCTCTTGAATACTTTCTTGTTGCTCAAAACATTATGTTCATCTTTATTTGAAGTATTCTTTTTAAAGTTGTTTAATATTGCATATCATCATAAGTTTTCTGATTTGCATTTATTAAATGATGTTTATATGCATAATTATTTTAAGTTTTCTTTAACTGACACATTTATTTTCTTATTGCAGGATTTGTTTTACTTGGCTCGAGTTTGTAATGAGTTTTTCTTATTGGTGTTTGATCCAGGAGCTCAATTTCCAGATTCGAGGACGAATCCTTTCGAGGAGGGAGGGAATGATAAGAATCCGTACAAGCAATCTACTCCAAATCCTAATGGAAATAGGATTACCAAGCCAAATCCTAATAGGAATAGGATTTCCAAGACAAATCCTAATGGGATTAGGATTTCCAAGCTCAATCCTAATAGGATTAGGATTCATCAATCCTCATCTTGTCCAAGTTCCATAAGAGTTCCATAAAGGCAAATCCAAATGAGACTAGGATTCACAATCCTAGTGGGATTAGGATTCACTAATCCATGGACATTATTTATTGAAGACCAAGATGGCGTGCTTGGGCTTTTGCCAAATTGGATCGCGCCTTTTTCTTAAGTAGTTAGAATTAATTAATGTTTTAATAATTAAGTCCAAAACATTTTAATTGGGCTTATTATTAGTATATTTTCGTTTTTAATTACATGGCCCAAGTTATCTTGCATGATAATGGCATGTAATGGGCTTTAATTTGTTAGGAAAGTAATTCCCTAAATTTTAGGAGCTTGTCCTTGTCTTCTAGAAGGGCAAAACGTTTTTAGCTTCCTTTTTCCATAAAGGATTAGTTTGTTAGTTAGTTGGTTTAGAAGTCAAGTTGTACTTTACAACTTTTAGGGTTTTATTTCCTTGTTTACCAAGCAACATGGCCGAAACTTGTCCTATTTAATGGTCATTCTTTGTAACGTTTTTTTTATGGATGATTGAATTTTGAAGAAACCATTTAGCTTTGCTAAATTATTTGCAGCCTCAAACAAGTTGTGAAAAACGTGATTAATCAATTAGGGTTAGTTGATTATTCATAGGACCGGATTCTTTAAGCTAGGACCTTAAAGAGAACGTATTGTTTCTTGATTTCAAGAGCGAGCCAAACTGAGATCTTTTTAACCATTGATTTACATAGGTTAGATTGAAATCACTTTGTGGTAATGTGTTGGGTTTGATTGATTTACAATCAAATACATCCCATTCGATATCCATCTTTTCTTCTTGTGTTGTTTCCGTGTTTGATCTTACTTGTGATCGTGTTGGTTTCTGAATTTTTGGTGCACAACGATCCTAAGTGTGTGGAATTCGTGTGGAGCTGGATTCTCACCCTACTCCATTCGTATCAGTTGTTCAAAGCCTTGAAGAGTTATTTAACTGTTCATTGTAGTTAATCCCCTTTAGCGTGACCTATAGGAGATTACACCAATTGTTCTTTATTTAAAGAGCAGGCCTAATTAACTTGTTTAACTGATTGAATTTTCATAGGTTAAATTAAGTTCATTAGTAATAAAACGTGAAGTTTTGATTTACTCAATTCCTAGCGTTTTTCCTTTGATTTCGTTCCATCCAATTTTGTGTTCTTGTTGTGGATTATCTTGGTAAGAGCAACACGGTCTTATAGCTTGTGTGGGAGATTCGAATTTGGTCCAGGAGTTGGAGCCTCGGCCATACAACATTCGCATCAATTGGTATCAAAGCACAAGTTGTTGCCCAAGAAAATTCAGGTTAATCCGTTTTCAATTCTTCCGCAAAATTTCTGTTCTTGTTGCGTCAATTCTGCCCGTTTTTTTGTGTCAATTTTCTGCAGTTTTGCTGGCATCTTTATTGCTGTTATTTGGTGTTCTTCTTGCTGTCCAAAGTCGATACATATTCACCCATTAAAATCACCAAAATCGCATGCAACAAATCATTCACAATCTGCCCGAAATCGTCTAAATTGAGTCTATCTTCTTTTGCGATTTTTGTGTTGTTTCTTGCTGTTTCTTGTTGCGTCTTCTTGCTGTCTTTTGGTGTTAAATTCTGCACTCTTTTGTCATAATCATAGTGTAGGATTCTTGAAGTTTTCTTTGCTGTTTTCACGTCATAACATTGTTAGGGTTTCGTGTGTCAAACTAGGGTTTCATAACTAGGGTTTCTAGGTCAAGTTTTCATAACTTTCTTGATTCTTATCCGTTTCTTGATTTTCTTTTTGCGTTTGATTCTTTATCTTGTCCACCATATATTGAGTTTTGATCAAACTTTTACTCCACTCGAAAAAGATAAGTTCTTGATAACTTTCTTGAACTTCTTGATTTTCTTGAAAACTCAAAGTGGTCAAAATTGAATTCTTGAGTTGGATTCTTGATCTTTGTCTTGAATCTTGATATTCTTGTTAAAGTGGCACATCCGAATTCATTGTCCTTGGTGAGTTAATAAAGTTTGAAGTTTTTAAGGTTGTTAAGACAAGAAGACAAAACATTCTTAAACCTAAATCCTAGGTTGTTGTCTTCAAACCTTAATTTTTGTGGTGTTTAAGGTTCTTGTCCGAACCTAGTATTTTGATTGGTCCAAGGTTTATGTTCAAACCTTAAAAGTGTAATTTTGTCCTTTGTTGTCCGAAGTTAAAAAAAAAAAAAACTCACGGTCAAAAAAAAAAAAAAAAAGAGCGACCGAATCAAAAAAAAAAAAAAAAAAAAAAAACAAAAAAATAGTCGGACTTTATTTATTGTTATTATTTTCTGTTATTTAATTATTTAATTTATTTTTGAAAAGAACACATTGTTCTTAACTTGTTTCTTGAAAACCACCTTGGATTAAAAGTGCCATAACTTTTTCAATACAACTCGGAATTAGTTGATTCAAAAACCAATCTCTTTGTTTTGAAATCTAGTTTCTGAATTTCTTAGTTTCTGGTGGTAAATCAGATTATAACTTTCACGTGTTCTAAACACTCTTGACGTGATTTCTTGTTACATCTCTTGATTTGATTTGTGAAAATTTGTGTGTGGAACTTGCTGATTGAGATCTTGCTATTAAAGTAATTGAACTTTGGTGAATCTTAATAACCCCACATATTCATTAATTGAGAGTAGTAGATAGGTTAAACAAGAGAGAACACTACCCAAAAAGAGAGGAGAGTACCTACTACCTATAGTGAGGAACCCGAGAGGTATATCTATATATTTTCTTGTGTTTTCTTTGCTAACTTGCAGGTACTAATGGAGGAAGGTGATAAAACTCCTAAAGGTTCTAAACCTATTACCGATGCTCAACAAAAGTTTGCTAATGAAGTACTCTTTGATATGCTTCAAAAACTCACTCTTCGACTTGATAACATTGAGTCATCAACTAAAAGCACTACCGAAAGGAAGCTTAAATTTGAGGAGCATGATGATTTCGAAGATGAAAATGATGAGGAAAAAGATGAGGAATATACGAGCTCTTCTAAAGGTGATAAGTCTAAAGTTTCCATTGAATCTGTTAAACTCACCATCTCTACTTTTCATGGTAAATCAGATCCCGAAGCTTTCTTTGATTGGGTTCGAGATTTGGAACACTATTTTGAAGGTAATGATGTCCCCGAGAAAAGGCAATATCGAATTGCTTTTATGCATCTTAAAGACTATGCTAGTCTTTGGTGGGATCAAGTTGTTCGTTCTAGGAGACAAGATGGTGAAAGGCCAGTTAAGACTTGGACTCAAATGAAGGCAATCATGAGAAAGAAGTATGTTCCTTCACACTTTAATAGAGAACTCAACCGAAAATTGCATACTCTTGTGCAAGGTAGCCGAACAGTTGAAGATTACTATCATGAGATGGAATCTTTGATGATTAAAGCCAATATTCAAGAAGACCCCGACACAACCATTGAGAGATTTCTTAGAGGTATGAATCCCGAATTGGCTTATCAAGTTGATCTTCAAAGTTACATTGATATTAATGAACTTGTTCACAAAGCTATCAAAATTGAGAAGCATATGAAGGGTAAAGGGCGAAATTTTCAACAACCATTGCCGCCTTGGAGGAGAGATCAAAAGCCGACTTTTACACCTCCACCAAAACCGAAAGTTTTCAACCAAAATCAGCCTTCAAACACTTCAAGTAATGCTCCCAAAACAGTCCGCAACCTTGCTGAATCTTCAACTAAGGTGACGCCTAAACCAAATGAAAGATTGAGGGACATTAGATGTTACAAGTGTCAAGGTTATGGCCATTATCAAAGTGACTGCTCAACCAAAAAGTTGATGATAATTCGTGATAATGGAGAGGTTGAAAGTGATGAAGAATGTGCCGACATGCCACCACTTGAAGAGAAGTACCAAAGTGATGAAGATAGTGAAGATCTTATTTACAATGTTGGTGATTTCTCATTGGTTACTCGCCGAGTCTTGAATGCACAACCACGAGTTGAAGATGATTTGTCTCAAAGGGAAAACATCTTTCACGCTAGATGCATGGTTCAAGGTAAGACTTGTAGCTTGATTATTGATAGTGGAAGTTGTACCAATGTGGCAAGCACATTAATTGTTAAGAAGCTTAACTTGACTTGCATGAAACATTCAAATCCATATAAGCTTCAATGGCTTAATAACACTGCCGAGAGTAAGGTGACTAAACAAGTTAAATTTTCTATGTCCATTGGAAAGTATGTTGATGATATTGTTTGTGATGTTGTACCAATGGAAGCTAGTCACATATTACTTGGTCGTCCATGGCAATTTGACCGAGATGTTACATATCATGCAAGGCAGAATTATTATTCTTTTGATTATCATGGCCGAAAGTACAATCTAAGGGCTTTGAGTCCGAGCCAAGCTTTTGAAGATCAATCAAGGATTGTGCAATCTTGCCGTGAAATGGAAGCAAAAGAGAAGAAGGAACAAGAAGATAAAAAGAATGTAACTAGTGTAGGCCGAACCAGTGATTCTAAATCTTGTAATAGCCGAAATAGTAGTTCTTCTAAATCTTGTTATTTTGCTTCTAAGAGTGATGTAAAGAGAGCAATACTAGATAGGCATTCATTGTATTTGATGATCCGCAAGGACTTTGTACTTATTGTTGATAGTGATCACCTTGCTTCTTTGCCTAGTGTTGTTTTGTCTCTTTTACAGAAATTCAATGACGTGTTTCCCGAGGACTTACCACACGGATTGCCACCTATTAGAGGTATTGAACATCAAATTGATTTCATACCTGGGGCGCAAATTCCCAACCGTCCTGCATATAGAGCAAATCCTGAGGAAACAAAGGAGATTCAACGTCAAGTGGATGAACTCCTTGACAAAGGTATTGTACGTGAATCTCTAAGTCCTTGTTCCGTTCCAGTCATTTTAGTTCCTAAAAAGGATGAATCTTGGAGAATGTGTGTTGATTGTCGTGCCATAAATAAAATCACCATTAAGTATAGACATCCAATTCCTAGATTAGATGATATGCTTGATGAATTGTATGGTTCTTCTATTTTCACCAAGATTGATTTAAAAAGTGGCTACTATCAAATTAGAATGAAAGAAGGTGATGAATGGAAAACAGCCTTTAAAACAAAGTATGGATTGTATGAATGGTTAGTCATGCCTTTTGGTCTAACTAATGCACCTAGTACTTTTATGAGGCTCATGAATCACGTTTTTAGGTCTTTCATTGGTAAGTTTGTTGTGGTCTATTTTGATGACATCCTTATTTATAGCAAATCACTTGATGAGCATGTTGAACATTTAAAACAAGTGTTTGTTATATTGCGTGAGAACCGATTGTATGCTAACCTCAAAAAGTGTTCTTTTTGCATGGAATCAATTGTCTTTTTGGGTTATGTTGTTAGTTCTCAAGGTATTTCTGTTGATGAGTCAAAAGTCAAGGCTATTGATGAGTGGCCGAGACCTAAGAATGCTAGTGAAGTTAGGAGTTTTCATGGTTTAGCAAGTTTTTATAGAAGGTTTGTTAAAGACTTTAGTACTATAGCTGCACCTTTGAATGAACTTGTTAAAAAGAACATTACTTTTGAATGGAAACAAGAGCATGAAGACGTCTTCACTAAGTTAAAGTACATGTTGACTCACGCCCCTTTACTTTCATTGCCTAATTTTCATAAAGCTTTTAAGATACACTGTGATGCCTCCGGGATTGGTATCGGTGCTGTTTTGATGCAGGAATCAAGGCCCGTGGCTTACTTTAGTGAAAAGCTTAATGGGGCAGCTTTAAAGTATGCAACTTATGACAAGGAGTTGTATGCTTTGGTAAGGTCATTACAGGTTTGGCAACATTACTTATGGCCTAAAGAGTTTATAATTCATTCTGATCATGAAAGCCTTAAATTCTTAAAGACTCAAGGTAAATTGAATAAGAGGCATGCTAAATGGTTAGAATTTATTGAAACTTTTCCATATGTGATTAAGTATAAATCTGGTCAAGATAATATTGTAGCTGATGCATTGTCTAGACGTTATTCTTTGTTCACCTGCATGCTAAGTTACTTGGATTTGATTTGATAAAAGATTTGTACAAAAATGACAATGATTTTTCTGCCGCCTTTAATGATTATGCTTCAAAGCCGAATGGTGACTTTTATTTGCATGATGGTTTCTTATTTCGTAAGGATAAATTGTGCATACCCCTTTGTTCCATTCGTGATTTACTTGTTAAGGAGACCCATGGGGGAGGGTTGATGGGGCATTTTGGTATTGCTAAAACACTTGCTGTTTTGAATGAACACTTTTATTGGCCTAACATGATTAAAGATGTGAAAAGTGTTTGTGATAAATGTATTGTGTGTAAACAAGCCAAATCGAAAATTTTGCCTCATGGATTGTATACACCTTTGCCTATTCCTAGTCATCCTTGGATTGATATTTCTATGGATTTTGTACTTGGATTGCCTAGATCACGCAATGGTAAAGATAGCATATTTGTAGTAGTGGATCGATTTAGTAAAATGGCACATTTTATTGCATGTTCCAAAACTAATGATGCTACACATATTGCTGATTTGTTCTTTAAGGAAGTTGTTAGATTGCATGGCATTCCACAAAGTATTGTTAGTGATAGGGATGTTAAGTTCTTGTCTCACTTTTGGCGTACTTTATGGAATAAGTTAGGCACTAAATTGTTGTTTTCTACTGTTGCACATCCACAAACTGATGGACAAACTGAAGTAGTTAACCGCACTTTGTCTACCTTGCTTCGAGCCATCATTCAAAGAAACTTAAAGAATTGGGAAAGTTGTCTTCCACATATTGAGTTTGCATATAATAGAACTTTTCATAGTTCTACATCTTGTTCGCCATTTGAGGTTGTTTATGGTTTCAATCCTTTAACTCCACTTGATATTTTGCCTTTGCCTATTAATGAGTTTGTTAATGTTGAAGGTAAAAAGAAAGCTGAATTTATTAAGGAGTTACATGAAAGGGTTCGAAATACTATTGAAAGGCGTAATGAACAATATGCACAACAAGCCAATAGAGGAAGAAAGAGAGTGATTTTCGAACCTGGTGATTGGGTTTGGATTCACTTGAGGAAGGAAAGGTTTCCTGACAAGAGGAAGTCTAAACTTCATCCAAGAGGAGATGGTCCTTTTCGAATTTTGGAAAGGATAGGAGATAATGCATACAAAGTCGAGCTTCCAAGTGAGTATGGCAATGTTTCATCTACATTCAATGTTTCTGATTTATCTTTGTTTGATGTAGGTGATTCGAGGACGAATCTTTTCGAGGAGGGAGGGAATGATAGCAATCCATCCACATCCTTGGTGCCAAAGCCGAGCTTAGATGATCCCTTGAAGAATCTTGATGGACCAATGACAAGATCAAGGAGCAAAAGGATGAAAGAAGCTTTGCACACTTTGTTGTCATCACACTTTGGTGACTTGGAGGCCGAGATGTGCACATCATCTCATCATGGTGTTCTTTGGCATGTTTCTTCAATTACCATTCAAGAAGAAGTTCCTCAAAGATCTACATTGGAGCTTAAGGAAATTCCACCTTGAAGAAGCAAGCTAAGGCCGATAAGAATTTAAGTCCAAGAAAGGCGTGTCTTTGGGCTTCATTAGGTGGTTCACGCCCTTTAATTACTTTAGGGTTTTATTTTGTTGTTAATTAATTAAGTCCAAAACACTTAATGTGGGCTTTAATTAATTGGTAGTTTAATAAATTACTTGGCCCAATTATCTTGCATGATAATGGCAAGTAAAGCAAATCCTTTTTGGACAAGGATTTGGTAGTTAGTTGTAGTTTCCTTTTCCAATTTGGAAAGTTGATTAGTTTAGGAAACAAGAAGCCAAAACACGTTTTGCTTCTGTCTAACCTAATCCTTTTACAACTTGGATTAGTTAGTTAGCTAGTTTGTTAAGAAGTCAAGTTGTACTTTGCAACTACTAGGGTTTATTTCCTTTTCCTTCTTGGCATGGCCGAAACTCATCCCCTATAAAAAGGAGATGCATGTAACGTTTTTACACAATAAGTCGGTGAATAAAATTGAGTTTTTAGCTTTGCTTAAATTCGTGAATTAACTCCTTGAGTTGTTCAAAGCCTTGAAGAGTTATTTAACTGTTCATTGTAGTTAATCCCCTTTAGCGTGACCTATAGGAGATTACACCAATTGTTCTTTATTTAAAGAGCAGGCCTAATTAACTTGTTTAACTGATTGAATTTTCATAGGTTAAATTAAGTTCATTAGTAATAAAACGTGAAGTTTTGATTTACTCAATTCCTAGCGTTTTTCCTTTGATTTCGTTCCATCCAATTTTGTGTTCTTGTTGTGGATTATCTTGGTAAGAGCAACACGGTCCTATAGCTTGTGTGGGAGATTCGAATTTGGTCCAGGAGTTGGAGCCTCGGCCATACAACATTCGCATCAAATATAAATCTGGTCAAGAGAATGTGGTAGCTGATGCTTTATCTAGGAGATATGCTTTATTTACCTATTTACATGCAAAGCTACTTGGATTTGAATTGATTAAAGACTTGTATAAGGAAGATGTTGACTTTGCCGAATCTTATGATCTTTGTTCACTACGGCCGAATGGTGATTATTTTGTGCATGATGGTTTCTTGTTTTGCAAGGATAAATTGTGCATTCCCTCATGTTCCATTCGTGATTTACTTGTTAAAGAAACCCATGGGGGAGGGTTAATGGGGCATTTTGGTATTGTTAAAACACTTTCTGTTTTGAATGAGCATTTTTATTGGCCTAACATGATTAAAGATGTTAAAAGTGTTTGTGAAAAATGTATTGTGTGTAAGCATGCTAAGTCCAAAGTAATGCCTCATGGTTTGTATCAACCTCTGCCTGTTCCTAGCAACCCTTGGATTGACATATCTATGGATTTTGTGTTAGGGTTACCTAGATCACGCACTGGTAATGATAGCATTTTTGTTGTGGTTGATAGATTTAGTAAAATGGCTCACTTCCTTGCATGTTCTAAATCTAATGATGCTACCAAAATTGCTGACCTTTTCTTTAAGGATATTGTACGTTTGCATGGAATTCCTAAGAGTATTGTCAGTGATAGAGATGTCAAGTTTTTGTCACATTTTTGGCGTACACTTTGGAATAAATTAGGCACAAAATTATTGTTTTCTACTGTTGCACATCCACAGACTGATGGTCAAACAGAAGTAGTAAATCGTACATTGTCTAATTTGCTTCGTGCTATCATTCAAAAAAACTTAAAGAATTGGGAGAATTGTTTGCCACACATTGAATTTGCATATAACCGAACTGTTCATAGTTCTACTGGTTATTCGCCTTTTGAAGTCGTGTATGGATTTAATCCTTTAACTCCCCTTGATATTTTGCCTCTTCCTATTAATGAGTTTGTTAATGTATAAGGTAAAGCTAAAGCTGATTTTGTAAGGGAATTGCATGAAAAGGTTTACAAAAATATTCAAAGGCGTAATGAGCAATATGCAAAACAAGCCAACAAGGGCAGAAGATAAGTGATTTTCGAACCTGGAGATTGGGTTTGGATTCACTTGCGGAAGGAAAGGTTTCCTGAAAAGAGGAAATCTAAACTTCATCCAAGAGGAGATGGTCCTTTTCAAGTCTTGGAAAGGATTGGAGAAAATGCATATAGAATCGAACTACCTAGTGCGTATGGTAATGTTTCATCTACTTTCAATGTTTCTGATTTGAGCTTATATGATGTAGGTGATTCGAGGACGAATCCTTTCGAGGAGGGAGGGAATGATAGGAATGAGCCCGAGTCCACATTGCTGAATCCAGCTTCCCATGATCCATTAGCAAATCTTGGTGGTCCAATGACAAGATCAAGGAGCAAGAGGATGAAGGAAGCACTACAAGCATTGTTATCAACACATTGTGAGTTGATGGCCAATGTTCAAAGGAGTTCGACACCACCATCTCAAGATGAAGTACTTTGGCATATTTCTTCAATAACAATTTATGATCCACCTTGAAGAAATAATGTGAAGGCCGAAATATTAAAGTCCAAGAAGTAGGCGTGTTTTGGGCTTTGAAATGGATCACGCCCTTTTTAATATATTTTAGGGTTTATTATGTTGTTTTTAATTAAGTCCACTTAACGATTTTATGGGCTTAATTGGCGTTTTTATTAAGTGTTAATAAGGTATTACTTGGCCCAATTATCTTGCATGATAATGGCAAGTAAAATCGTGTTTGGCCACCTTTGGAATAATCGTTTGCCCTAATCCTTTTTGGAAAAGGATTAGCTTATTAGTTTGTTAGTTGTTAGTTTCCAATTCCAATTTGGAAAGTTGGTTAGTTTAGAAGTCAAGTTGTAATTTACAACTTCTAGGGTTTTATTTCCTTTTCCAATTTGTAGAGCCGAAACTCATCTCTATATAAAGAGATCATTGTAAACGTTTTTTAAATATGTTGAATTGAAAGAATTTTGGCTTTGCTAAATTAAATTTGACATCACCAACGTGAATTATTCTTGAGTAATTCATAAGACCCGCCAAACCTTAAGTGAGGAACTTTAGGTAAAGCTTACAAGTTCTAGATTTATAGAACCGGCCAAACTTGATAGGTTTAAACTTTTGATTTACATTAATTGAACTGATTCAATTTGTGTTAACGTTGGGGTTAGGTTAATTTTAATCTTGCCTTTTCGTTCCATATCTCTTTTCCGCAAATTGTGTTTCTTGTTTCTTGAATTGCGTTTTTGGTGCACAACGATCCGAACTTGTGGAAAATTCGTGTGGATTGGACTTCATCCTACTCCATTCGTATCAAATGGACTTAATAAAAACGAAATTAAAGCCCAATTAATCAATAATTAAACGTCATTATGGGCTGTAAAATTACATAGAATAAATTACTAATTAACCAACAAATGGCGTGATCCAAAGCAAGCCCAAGTACACGCCTTTACTTGGTCTTTAATATGATTGATCCATGAACAATCTTCAAGGTGGATGTTCTTTAATTGTTATTAAAGAAACATGCCATGGAACCTCATGTTGAGATGATTGAGATGGTTCGGCCACCATGTGATAAAAATCACCAAAAGTTCCACCATGTGTTGATAATGAATTGTGCTTCTTCAAAAGATCATAGAAGCTCGGCCTTGGTACCATGGACATGGATGGATTGCTATCAGTGTCTAGCATTTTTTAGCGTCTTGTTGTGTTGTTTCTTGCTGTCTTGTGAGTTTCTTCTTGCTGTTTTTCATGTCTAAGTTCTGCATTGTTTTGTTCATAATTCTTGAGTTTTCCTTGCTGTTTTCACGTCAAAGCATTGCTAGGGTTTTGTGTCAAATTAGGGTTTCTAAAACTAGGGTTTTTCGGTCTTAACATCATAACTTGCTTGATTCTTATCCGTTTCTTGATCTTTTTTTGTGTTAGTTTCTTTATCTCATTCTTGTCATAGTAGTGTGTTTTGATCAAACTTTTATCACACTTGAAAAAGATAAGTTCTTGAACACTTTCTTGAACTTCTTGATTTTCTTGAAAATTCAAAAGTGTCCAAATTTGAATCTTGAGCCATATTCTTGTTCCTTGTTGAAAATCTTGAATCTTTTGTGAAAGTGGCACATGCAAATTTGTTTTCCTTTGTGAGATATTAAAGTTTGAAAATTTTAAGGTTGTTAAGGTTAAGACAAAAAGACAAAACATTCTTAAACCTTAATCCTAGGTTCTTGTCTTAAAACCTTAAACCTAGTCATTTTGTTTTGTCCAAGGTTTGTGTCCAAACCTTAAAAGTTTGTTTTTGTCTTAGGTTGTCCGAATTTAAAAAAAAAAGAGGCCGTATATTAAAAAAAAAAGGCCCAATACAAAAAAAAAATAAATAAATAAATATAATTTCGGACATTTTATTTCTGTTATTTATTATTTTAAGTTTATTATTTAATTTATTTTATTTGATTTTTAAGAGCACATTGTTCTTAAGTTGTTACTTGAAAACTACCTTGGATTAAAAGTGCCATAACTTTCTCAATACAACTCGGAATTAAGTGATTCAAATTGCGTTCTCTTCATCTTTGAATCTAGTTTTTGAATTTCTTAGTTTCTGGTGGTAAATCAGTTTGAAACCACACGTGTTCTAAACTTCTTAGACGTGATTTTCTTTGTTTAACTCTCTTGATTTTTCTTGCGAAAGTTTTGTGTGGAACTTGTTGATTGAGACTTGCTATTAAAGTAATTGAACTTGGTGAGTCTTAATAATCCCAACACATTCATTAATTGAGAGTTTTAGCTAGAATAAACAAGAGAGAACACTACCTAAATAGAGTGGAGAGTACCTTCTACCCAATAGTGAGGAACCCGAGAGGTATATTTACATATATTCTTGTGTTTTCTTTACTAATTTGTAGGTACCAATGGAGGAACAAAAAGGTGGTAAACCAATCACCGAGGCCCGAACAAAAGTTCGCCAATGAGGTCCTATTCAACATGCTTCAAAAGATCAATCTTCGTCTTGATAATTTGGAGTCATCTACAAAAAGCTCCGCCTCAAGAAAGCTTAAGTTTGAAGATCATGATGAATCCGATGATGATAATGATGAGGAAAAAGAGGAGGAATACACGAGCTCTTCAAAAGGTGAAAAGTCTAAAGTTTCCATCGAGTCTGTTAAACTCACCATCTCTACCTTTCATGGCAAATCAGATCCCCGAAACTTTCTTTGATTGGGTTCGAGATTTAGAACACTTCTTTGAAGGTAATGATGTCCCCGAGAAAAAGCAATACCGAATTGCTTTTATGCACCTTAAAGATTATGCTAGTCTTTGGTGGGATCAAGTTGTTCGAGCTAGAAGACAAGATGGTGAAAGGCCAGTTAAGACTTGGAATCAAATGAAGGCAATCATGAGGAAGAAGTATGTTCCTTCACATTATAATAGAGAGCTCAATCGAAAGTAACATACCCTTGTACAAGGTAGCCGAACAGTTGAAGATTACTATCATGAGATGGAGGCGTTGATGATCAAAGCCAATATTCATGAAGACCCCGACACAACCATTGAGAGGTTCCTTAGAGGTATGAATTCTGAATTGGCTTATCAAGTTGATCTTCAAAGTTACATTGATATTAATGAACTTGTTCACAAAGCTATCAAAATTGAGAAGCATATGAAGGGTAAAGGGCGAAATTTCCAACAACCATTGCCGCCTTGGAGGAGAGATCAAAAGCCGAATTTCACACCTCCATCAAAGCCGAAAGTTTTCACCCCAAACCAACCTTCAAACACTTCACATAATGCTCCCAAAACAGTCCGCCAACTTGCTGAACCTTCAGCCAAAGCAACGCCCAAACCGAATGAGAGATTGGGGGACATTAGATGTTATAAGTGTCAAAGTTATGGCCATTATCAAACAGACTGCCCAACTAGAAAATTGATGATAATTCGTGATAATGGAGAGGTTGAAAGTGATGAAGAATGTGCCGACATGCCACCACTTGAAGAGAAGTACCAAAGTGATGAAGATAGTGAAGATCTTACTACATATGATGTTGGTGAATTCTCTTTAGTTACTCGCCGAGTCTTGAGTGCACAACCACTAACTGAAGATGATTTGTCTCAAAGAGAAAACATATTTCACGCTCGATGCATGGTTCAAGGTAAGATTTGTAGTGTGATTGTTGATAGCGGTAGTTGTACAAATGTGGCAAGTACATTATTTGTTAAGAAGCTAAACTTGACTTGCATGAAACATCCAAATCCATATAAGCTTCAATGGCTTAATAACACTGCCGAGAGTAAAGTGACTAAACAAGTTAAATTTTCTTTCACCATTGGAAAGTATATTGATGATATTGTGTGTGATGTTGTACCAATGGAAGCTAGTCACATATTACTTGGTCGTCCATGGCAATTTGATAGAGATGTTACATATCATGCAAAGAAGAATTATTATTCTTTTGATTATCATGGCCGAAAGTACAACCTTAGGGCATTGAGTCCAAGCCAAGCTTTTGAAGATCAATCAAGGATTGTGCAATCTTGCCGTGAGATGGAAGCAAAGGAGAAGAAAGAACAAGAAGATAAAAAGAATGTAACTAGTGTAGGCCGAAGCATTGATTCTAAATCTTGTAATAGCCGAAATAGTGTTCCTTCTAAGTCTTGTTATTTTGCTTCTAAGAGTGAGGTTAAGAGAGCAATACTAGATAGGCAATCATTGTATTTGATGATCCGCAAGGATTTTGTACTTATTGTTGATAGTGACCACCTTGCTTCTTTGCCTAGTGTTGTTTTATCTCTTTTACAGGAATTTAGTGATGTGTTTCCCGAGGACTTACCCATTGGATTGCCGCCAATAAGAGGAATTGAACATCAAATTGATTTCATTCCTGGAGCACAAATCCCAAATCGTCCAGCATATAGAGCAAATCCCGAGGAAACAAAAGAGATTCAACGTTAAGTGGATGAACTCCTTGACAAAGGTATTGTGCGTGAATCTCTAAGTCCTTGTTCTGTTCCAGTAATTTTAGTACCTAAAAAGGATGAATCTTGGAGAATGTGTGTTGATTGTCGTGCCATAAACAAAATCACAATTAAGTATAGACATCCAATTCCTAGATTAGATGATATGCTTGATGAATTGTATGGTTCGTGTATTTTCACCAAGATTGATTTAAAAAGTGGCTACTATCAAATTAGAATGAAAGAAGGTGATGAATGGAAAACAGCCTTTAAAACAAAGTATGGTTTGTATGAATGGTTAGTCATGCCTTTTGGTCTAACTAATGCACCTAGTACTTTTATGAGGCTAATGAATCACGTATTTAGGTCTTTCATTGGTAAATTTGTTGTGGTCTATTTTGTTGACATCCTTATTTATAGCAAATCACTTGATGAGCATGTTGAACATTTAAAACAAGTGTTTGTTATATTACGTGAGAACCGATTGTATGCTAACCTTAAAAAGTGTTCTGTTTGCATGGAATCAATTGTCTTTTTGGGTTATGTTGTTAGTTCTCAAGGTATTTCTGTTGATGAGTCAAAAGTCAAGGCTATAAAGGAGTGGCCGAGACCTAAGAATGCTAGTGAAGTTAGGAGTTTTCATAGTTTAGCAAGTTTTTATAGAAGGTTTGTTAAAGACTTTAGTTCTATAGCTGCACCTTTGAATGAACTTGTTAAAAAGAACATTGCTTTTGAATGGAAAGAAGAGCATGAAAACGCCTTCACTAAACTAAAGTATATGTTGACTCACGCCCCTTTACTTTCATTGCCTAATTTTCATAAAGCTTTTGAGATACACTGTGATGCCTTCAGTATCAGTATTGGTGCTGTTTTGATGCACGAATCAAGACCCGTGGCTTACTTTAGTGAAAAGCTTAATGGGGCTGCTTTAAAGTATGCAACTTATGACAAGGAGTTGTATGCTTTGGTAAGGTCATTACAGGTTTGGCAACATTACTTATGGCCTAAAGAGTTTATAATTCATTCTGATCATGAAAGCCTTAAATTCTTGAAAACTCAAGGTAAATTGAATAAGAGGCATGCTAAATGGTTAGAATTTATTGAAACTTTTCCATATGTGATTAAGTATAAATCTGGTCAAGAAAACATTGTAGCTGATGCATTATCTAGGCGTTATTCATTATTCACCTATATGCATGCTAAGTTACTTGGATTTGAATTGATAAAAGATTTGTACAAAGATGATCATGATTTCAATGCCGCCTATAATGATTGTGTTTCAAAATCGAATGGTGACTACTACTTGCATGATGGTTTCTTGTTTCGAAAGGATAAATTGTGCATACCCCTTTGTTCCATTCGTGAATTACTTGTTAAGGAAACCCATGGGGGAGGGTTAATGGGGCACTTTGGTATTGCTAAAATACTTACTGTTTTGAATGAACACTTTTATTGGCCTACCATGATTAAAGATGTGAAAAGTGTTTGTGATAATTGTATTGTGTGTAAACAAGCCAAATTGAAAATATTGCCTCATGGATTGTATACACCTTTGCCTATTCCTAGTCATCCTTAGGTTGATATTTTTATGGATTTTGTTCTTGGATTGCCTAGATCACGCAATGGTAAAGATAGCATATTTGTAGTAGTGGATCGATTTAGTAAAATGGCACATTTTATTGCATGTTCCAAAACTAATGATGCTACACATATTGCTGATTTGTTCTTTAAGGAAATTGTTAGATTGCATGGCATTCCACAAAGTATTGTTAGTGATAGGGATGTTAAGTTCTTGTCTCACTTTGGAATAAGTTAGGCACTAAATTGTTGTTTTCTACTGTTGCACATCCACAAACTGATGGACAAACTGAAGTAGTTAACCGCACTTTATCTACCTTACTTTGAGCTATCATCCAAAGAAACTTAAAGAATTGGGAAAGTTGTCTTCCACATATTGAGTTTGCATATAATAGAACTTTTCATAGTTCGACATCTTGTTCACCATTTGAGATTGTATATGGTTTCAATCCTTTGACTCCACTTGATATTTTGCCTTTGCCTATTAATGAGTTTGTTAATGTTGAAGGTAAAAAGAAAGCTGAATTTATTAAGGGGTTACATGAAAGGGTTCGAAATACCATTGAAAAGCGAAATGAACAATATGCCAAGCAAGCAATAAAGGAAGGAAGAGAGTGATTTTCGAACCAGGAGATTGGGTTTGGATTCACTTGAGGAAGGAAAGGTTTTCTGAAAAGAGGAAATCTAAGCTTCATCCAAGAGGAGATGGTCCTTTTCGAATTTTGGAAAGGATTGGAGATAATGCTTACAAAGTCGAGCTTCCAAGTGAGTATGGCAATGTTTCATCTACATTCAATGTTTCTGATTTATCTTTATTTGATGTAGGTGATTCGAGGACGAATATTTTCGAGGAGGGAGGGAATAATAGCAATCCATCCACATCCTTGGTGCCAAAGCCGAGCTTACATGATCCTTTGAAGAATCTTGATGGACCAATGACTAGATCAAGGAGCAAAAGGATGAAAGACGCTTTGCACACTTTGTTGTCATCACACTTTGAAGACTTGAAGGCCGAGAATTCTCAATCATCTCATCATGGAGTTCTTTGGCATGTTTCTTCAATAACCATTCATGATGAAGTTTCTAGAAGTTCTACATTGGAGCTTAAGGAAATTCCACCGTGAGGAAGCTTGCAAAGGCCGAGAGTTGAAGTCCAAAGAAGAGGCGTGTCCTTGGGCTTTCATGTGGATCACGCGCTCAAGTAATTTTAGGGTTTTAATTTTATGTTAATTAATTAAGTCCAAAACACTTAATGTGGGCTTTAATTAATTGGTTGTTTAATAAATTACTTGGCCCAATTATCTTGCATAATAATGGCAAGTAATAGTTTAGGAAACAAAGGAAGTCAAATTGATTTTGGCTACCTTTGAAACCGTGTTCCTTAATCCTTTTTGGAAAAGGATTAGTTTGTTAGTTGTTAGTTTCCCATTCCAATTTGGAAAGTTAGTTAGTTTAGAAGTCAGGTTGTACTTTGCAACTACTAGGGTTTAATTTCCTTTTCCTATTGGTAAGGCCGAAACTCATCTCTATTTAAAGAGAAGCTTGTAACGTTTTTAAGATGAGAAGTTGAATGAATGAAAGTTTTAGCTTTGCTGAAATTAAGAATTAACACTTTGTGTTGTTCAAGACTTGGAGAATTATTTAATTGTCCATTGTAGCAAATTACCTTTAGCGTAACCTATAGGTGATTTCACCATTGTTCTTTATTTAAAGAGCAGGCCAAATTAACTTGTTTAACTAATTGAATTTTCATAAGTTAAATTAAGTTCGTTTGTATTAAAAACGTGGGGTTTGATTTACTCATTCTTGGCGTTTTTCCCTTGAATCTTCATCCACCCGAGTTCTTGTTGTTTGTGTGTCTTGGAATAACCTTTGTCCAGCATGATCCTACATCTTGAAGATCGAACTTGGTCCAGGAGCAAGAGCCTCGATCACCATTCGCATCAACGCCCTTAAGTAATTTTAGGGTTTTATTTTGTTGTTAATTAATTAAGTCCAAAACACTTAATGTGGGCTTTAATTAATTCATTAATAAGTTGCTTGGCCCAATTATCTTACATGATAATGGCAAGTATAAGTTTAGGAAACAAAGGTAGCAAAAACGTGTTTTGCTCCCTTGTGAAACCGTTTTATCCATTCCTTTTTTGGAAAAGGATTAGTTAGTTAGTTAGTTAGCTAAGAAGTCAAGTTGTGTTTTGCAACTACTAGGGTTTCATGTATGACCGACTTTAAACCTTTATTTAAAGGGGTCATTAACGTTTTTATTCATTAAGAAAGAAGAAGAATTTCGAGATTTTTAGCTTGCTAAAAATTGTGATTAACACTTTGTGTTGTCCAAGCCTTGGAGAATTATTTAATTGTCCATTGTAGAAGCTTGCCTTTAGCGTAACCTATAGGTGACTTCACCATTGTTCTTTATTTAAAGAGCCGGCCAAATTAACTTGTTTAACTAATAGAATTTTCATAAGTTAAATTGAGTTCATTTGTATTAAAGCGTGGGGTTTTGATTTACTCAACAACTTTGCGTTTTTCCCTTGAATCTTCATCCGCGAGTTCTTGTTGTTTGTGTGTCTTGGAATAACCTTTGTGCAGCACGGTCCTACATTGTGGAGATCGAATTTGGTCCAGGAGCTAGAGCCTCGATCAACCATTCGCATCACTATGTGTGTCTTAGCCTCTGAATTGAACTTGGTGATGCACATAAGAGTTTTAACTCTTCCTCTTAGCTTTCCATTGGTTCAAGAATTAGCACCATTGGATATCTGTGGCTCAAGATATTCACATTTTACCAAACTGTGGCAAAGATTCCAACAATGAAAACCCTAGAAGCAACAATCATAAAGAAGCCCTCATTGCTCATAGTTATTCATAGAATTAGAAACAAGTCAAAACATAAGAAATAAAGTACACTCAAATACCTTTCCAGAACATCCAAGATCTCCTCATTTGGATTAGTATTAAGAAAGTTATACTCAAATGAAGTGCACTATCCATTCTGCCGACACATAAAAATAGCAAATCAAGCATGTTAGGGTTTTCTTCCAATCTTCACAAACATCATTAAAACTCTTGAATCCTTTCCCCAACCTTTAACTCCAAACACACTTTTGATTCATTTAATTAACATTTTAGGTCCTTTTCTCCATTTTAGCCCTTCCTAGTTGCAAAACACATAAATGCACAAAATAGCACAAAACACTACACATTTGCATGAAATACAAGGCAAAAGTTAAGTGATATAACACATATAAGTTGGTATAAAACCAACTTATCAATTTCCCCCACACTTGAACTCTTGCTTGCCCTCAAGCAAGGACACAACATCACACTTACACAACTCATGTTAATCACTCACATTCAAACCGTTACTCCCTTGTTTACTATGGCTCTAAGTTCATCAAAACATTTTTCACACAAAACTCTCAAAGGTTTCCCCCATTCCAAATTTTAAGATTTCAACACACATTATCAACCAAGGCACAATGAATAAAGACCAAAATGTCATACGTGCAAGTGTGTGCTAAGGAATACTGGCTTAATCCCCTTCATGTATGCATAACCCTTTAATTCTATCTTACGATTCACTGCATATCAATCTCCTTATCCACACATAGGAACAAATAGCAAACAAGGTCAATGGCGCACATTGGTGCTTTTCTTAGATCATTTACATTCATATTGCACTTTGGTGCTTTTTTTATGGCTATTTTTCCCCATAATCACTTGCCTAGGGTATTTCGGCTTTTCATTCCCAATTGCCAAAGGCTTTTTCTCCATATCCTTTCTTGTGTAACCACTAGTTCGTATATGTCTTTAAGGGACTATATATGCAAGAACACTAAAATTTCAAGGAGATGCATCACAAAGAACAACTCAACCAAATTACCTCCTATGTCATTGAATATTTTGCATGGCATATCTATCTCACTTTAACATCATGCCTTAGCCAACAAAAAATGTGCCAATTTCATTCAAATTTAGAACCAGAAATGAAAAATTTTTTCGCAGGCATTAACATAAAAATTTGATGAACCAAAGGTTGAACACAGCTAACAGAAAAAACAAAGGTCCAAATGCAAAGTGATACTTCATTTCATTCATTTCATTGCCCACACTATCACTACACCTCTTCTCATTTCATTTCACACATTACCCTTTATGAACACAATCACACTCCTAAACAAACTAATTCACAAAAAAGTTCAAAATTTCGAAAAAACTTAAAACTTGGACAATCATGAAGAACACAACATATACTGGGTGTAATATGCAATAACACAACAAAACCAAAGAGTAGCATACTCTATATCACATAGCACAAAAAATTTCACTCATGAAAGAAAGTGAGCACATAGAGTCTAAAAGACACAAACCAAAGCAAACATTCACTCCCCCACACGTAAAACTTATATTGTGATACGAACCTAGAAAGCCTATTATTTGGATGTTCAATAAGGAAGTGGTTCGTGATACTCATTCCATTCATTTGTGATGAATCTCATATATGAAGGCCTGGAATCGGATGGAGAATAAGCCTCATGTTGGTCCCAAGGAGGTCCGAGACTCTAAAATGGGATAACAAAGGAAATCACGACAAGAGGCGTCGAATATTGTTTTCTGAGAAATTCTGCCACGTTTTAGTAATCGGATCATATCTCTCTTCATATAACTCGGAATGGGTTCATTTCAGCAGCATTCGAAAACTAAGATCCAGAGCTAAAACCTTTATGTTTTGCATTTTTCCAGATTTTGATGGGATCAAGGTGAAAACATGCCGTGAAGTCGCACGTCACGTCATGACGCGGACAATTTCGGGATTTTTAGTATTTACGTTTTTCTTGTTAGATTTTAGGGTTTAATTTGTTTTTTAATAAGATTAAGTCCAAATGTTAATTATGGGCTTATTAATTTCGTGATTAATTAGTTAATTACATGGCCCAAATTATCTTGCATGATAATGGCATGTAATGGGCTTAATGGATCTTTAATTCATTAAGGGTATTTTTTTTTAGGAAATATGATTGGTAATTATCCCACATCGGGAAAATACCAAACATTAACACTTCTTGTAGCCTATTTAAAGGGCACACTCCATACGTTTTTAATAGAGTTGAAAGATGATTTTTGATATTGAAAATTCATAATTTTGCAGAGCAAAATTTGACCTCAAACCCTTTGAGACATTAAGCTAAGTTTGAGCTTTTGTTTTTTAAACCCTAAAGTGAGATTAAGCCAATAGTCTTGCTTTTGTTCTATGTTTGAGAACAGCCAAATCTGATTTGATTTAGGTGCCGCCTGAGTCAAGTTGGTTTTGTAATAGCATTGGGGCTTTGGACAAGTTTCCATTGAATCGCGCTCCATATCTTTCTTTATCTTTCTTTGCTTCTTGTTTTTTTATTGTTTGTTCTAATCCGTTCTTTGTTTCTTGATTCTTTCTTTGTGTTCAATCCTCTGTGTTGTTGGTGGAATTTTCCAAACTAAACCTGTCATGTGGATAAATAAGGTTGTCAATCCGCCCAAAGGTGGATCAAATCAACGAGAACCTTATCAAGTGGTGATGGAAATCAACCCATGTCCATGGTGCCAAGGCCAAGTTCACAAGATCCTTTGTCCAATCTTGATGGTCCAATGACAAGATCAAGGAGTTCCAAGATGAAGGCAGCCTTGCACAATTTATTGTCATTACATTTTGAAGCATTGGAGGCCGACTTATCTCAATCATCTCAAGGAGGAGTTTTGTGGCATGTTTCTTCAATATCCATTCATGAAGATGTTTCCAAGAGTTCATCATTGGAGCTTAAGGAAATTCCACCTTGAAGAAGGATCACAAGGGCCGAATTAATAAAGTCCATGAAGAAGGCGTGTCTTTGGGCTTATTGATATGGATCACGCCATTTAAGTAATTTAGGGTTTAATTGATTTAAAATAAATTAAGTCTATTGAACATTATTCTTGAGCTTAAAGTGGCGTTTTTAATTGAGTGTTTTAAGTCATTACTTGGCCCAATTGCCTTGCATAGTAATTAGGAAAGTAATCTCCTACTTTTTAGGAGAATTTAGGAAAGTAAGAGCTCAAATCGGTTTTTACTTCCTTGTAACCGATTTTACAAGTTTAGGAAACTTAAAGTTTGTCTTTTAGTTAATGGTTTCCTTTTCCAATTTGGAAACTAAGTTGTAATAGGATTAAGCTAGGGTTTCATGTTTTTGTAGCCTATTTATAGGTGAGTTTTTCACATGAAATAATAAGTTGAATTTTGATAATTTTAGCCTTTGCTAAATTAACCTTGCAGCCGTGACAAGCTCTAGGAAAATACGTGAGAACTCAATTGATTTCAATTGTGTGATCATAAGAACTGTGATTCTTAAGCTAAGAACTTAGGAAGAACCTACCCGTTCTTGATTTAAAGAACAAGCCAAACTGAGATCTTTTCAACTCTTGATTTACATAGGTTGGATTGAAATCACTTTGTGGAACGTGTTGGGTTTGGTTGATTTCAATCAAAAACAGTCCGTTCAATATCTTCTTGTTTTTCTTTGTTGTTTCCGCAATTGATATTGTTTCTTCTTGTTGTTCGTGAGCTTTGGTGAACAAACGGTCCAAAGAAGAGGGTTTCGTGTGGTTGAGGATATCCATCCGAAGACCATTCGTATCAATTGGTATCAGAGAAAAGGTTGTTCATCGAAAATTTCAGGTTTTGTGCTTCTTTGTCTTCTCGGATTTTTCTTGATTTCTTGAGTCGTTCTTGCTGTCTTTTTTTTTGCGTAATTTTTCCTGCAGTTCTGGAGTCTTTTAGCTGCTGTTTTCACGTGTTACTTGCTGTCCTAGATCGTGATAGGCAGAGTCTTTAAATTCATCAAAATCGCATGAGCAAAATTGATCAAATCTGCCCGAAAATTGCTTCCTTGTTGCTTATCGATTTTTGTGACTTTGTTGCTGCTGTTCTTGCTTCGATTTGCTGCTGTTTTTGAGTCCATATTCTGCAGTAAACATATATATTAATTGAGTCTTAAATTCATTAATATTCTGCCCAAAAATCGCATGCAACTTTGTGTTAAAAATCTGTCCAAAATCGAGTTGGTATTGCTTCTTGATTTCTTGCGTTTTTGTGTTGATGTTCTTGCTGATTTTCGTTCGATCCTTGCTGCCATCTTTGTGTTAATATTCTACACTATCTTTCTTGCATTCATAGTGTTGAATTCCTTGTGATTTATTTCTGTTTTCACGTCCATACCATAGGGTGTCAATTAGGGTTTCTTAAAAACCCTAGTTTTGGTCTTTTGTTCATAACTTCGCCAATTCTTGCTCAATTCTTGATCTTTTTTTTGTGTTAGTTTCATCATCTTGTCTACAATATAGTGTGTTTTGATCAAACTTTTTCACCATATCAAAAAGACAAGTTCTTGAACACTTTCTTGAACTTCTTGATTTTCTTGAAAATCCAAAGTTGTCCAAATTTGAATCTTGAGCCATATTCTTGATCCATTTTGAAAATCTTGATTATTTTGTGAAAGTGGCACATTCAAATTCCTTTTCCTTGGTGAGATATTAAAGTTTGAAAATTTTAAGGTTTATTAAGGTTAAGACAAAAAGACACAACATCATAAACCTTAATCCTAGGTTGTTGTCTTCAAACCTTAAACCTAAGTACTTTGTACTAGGTTCTTGTCTTAAAACCTTAAACCTAGTACCATTTAAGATTCTTGTCCGAACCTAGTTCTTTTTTATTTGTCCAAGGTTTGTGTCCAAACCTTAAAAGTTTGTTTTTGTCTTATATTGTCCGAACAAAAAAAAAAGAGAGTCACGGTCAAAAAAAAAAAAGTGACCGAATAAAAAAAAAAGAGAGAAAAGAACAAAAAATATATAAATTCGGACTTCAATTTATTTTATTATTTCTGTTATTTAATTTAATTTATTTTATTATTTGAAAGAACACATTGTTCTTAAGTTGTTACTTGAAAACCACCTTGGATTAAAAGTGCCATAACTTTCTCAATACAACTCGGATTTAAGTGATTCAAATTGCGTTTTCTTCGTCTTTGAGTCCTCTTTTTGAATCTCCTAGTTTCTGAATCAATCAAGTTATACCAACACGTGTTCTGAAATACTCTTGTGACGTGAATTGCTTAAACTTCTTTGATTTGACTTGTGTAAAACTTGTTGTTGAATACTTGGTTGAGACAAGTTCTTATAATCATTGAATTGGTAAGTTCTATAGTTTGAGAGTATTAGTATAGGGTATACACAAGAAAAGCCTTCACTAGAGAGGAGAGCATATACTACCCATATTGTGAGAACCCGTGAGGTATATTTCTATATATATTTCTTGTGTTTTTACTAACTTGCAGGTACAAATGGAGGGTGATGAATCTAAATCACCAAAGGTAGTGGACCAAAAGTTCACTAACGATGTCCTCTTTGACATGATCTGAAAACTCACACTCAAAGTTGATAGTTTGACTTCACCACCACCTAAGGGTCCTAGATCCCGAAGAGTTGAGTTTGAGTCCGACAATGATTCTAGTCATGATGAGGAGGAGGAAGAGGAGGGCACGAGTTCCTCTAAGAAAGGTGACAAGTCTAAGATTTCCATTGCTTCTGTTAAACTAATTATTCCAACTTTCCATGGTAAAGCAGATCCCGAAGCATATTTTGTTTGGGTTCGTGAGCTTGAAGTCTTTGAAGGCCACGATTACCCTGAGAAAGAAAAGTATCGACTTGCCTTTATACACCTTAAGGATTATGCTAGTCTATGGTGGGATGAAGTTATTCGAACAAGGCGTCAAGATGGTGAAAGGTCGATTAAGTCTTGGAGCCAAATGAAATTGCTAATGAGGAAAAAGTATGTCCCTTCTCATTACAACCGTGAATTGAACAGAAAATTGCACTCTCTTGTGCAAGGTACTAAATCGGTTGAGGAGTACTACCATGAGATGGAAGCTTTGATGATCAAGGCTAATGTCCAAGAGGATCCCGACTCTACTATTGAAAGGTTCTTGAGAGGTATGCATTCTGATTTGGCTTATCATGTGGATTTGCAAAGTTATGTTGATATTAATGAACTTGTCCACAAAGCAATCAAGATAGAAAGGCACATGAAAGGGAAGTGTAAGTTCTCACAGCCGCCTCCACCTTGGCAAAGAAACACCAAGCCGAATGTGGCTTCTTTCACTCCACCAACAAAACCACGGACATTCACCTCAAACCCGACGTCCAATGTCCAGAAATCAGCTCCAAAAGCTGCTGTTCCAGCCCCTAAATCGGCGACCAATCAACCTCCAAGATTGAGGGATATTCGATGCTACAAGTGTCAAGGCTATGGACATATGCAAGCTGATTGTCCAACTCGGAAAGTGATGATAACTCTTGATAGTGGTGAAGTGGTAAGTGATGATGATTGTTCCGACATGCCGCCTCTTGAAGAGAAGGACCAACATGAATCCAGTGAAGAAAGTGAAGAGACGGATCACTATGAGTATGATGTTGGTAACTATTCTCTAGTCTCTCGCCGTGTTTTAAGTGCTCAACCTTTAGTTGATAATGATGATTTGATGCAACGAGAAAACATATTTCACACACGTTGTTTAGTTCAAAACAGAATTTGTAGTGTGATTATTGATAGTGGTAGTTGCACTAATATGGCGAGCACCTTGTTTGTAAATAGGTTGAATTTGACTTGCATGAAACACCCTAAACCATACCGTCTTCAATGGTTGAATAATTCAGTTGATACTAGGGTTACAAAACAAGTTAAGTTCACTTTAACCATTGGAAAATATGTTGATGATGTTATATGTGATGTGGTTCCAATGGAAACAAGTCATATCTTGCTTGGTCGCCCTTGGCAGTTTGATTGTGATGTACTTTATCATGCCAAGAAGAATTTCTATAGCTTTGTTCATAAAGGGAAAAAGTTTAATCTTCGAGCCTTAACCCCAGCACAAGTCTTTGAAGATCAAACTCGAATCATTCAAGCTACAAGATATATGAGTGCCGCCAAAGAGAAGAAAGTTCAAGGGAAAAGCAATGTAATAGCTAGCTCAACTTGTAATAGTGTAGGCCGAGATAAAGATTCTTTGTCTTCTTCTAGCATAGACCGAGAGTTAGTTGTTAAGAAACCTTGTCATTTTGCTTCTTCTGGTGAGGTTAAGAGAGCATTAGTTGCTAGGCAGCCTTTGTACTTAATGTTTCGCAAGGACTTTGTACTTATGATTGATAGTGATAACCTTGCATCTTTGCCTAGTGTGGTTTACTCTCTTTTGCAGGAATATCAAGATGTGTTTCCCGAGGAGTTACCAATAGGTTTACCACCTATTAGAGGTATTGAACATCAAATTGATTTCATACCTGGGGCGTCAATTCCAAATCGACCGGCTTATAGAGCAAACCCCGAGGAAACAAAAGAGATTCAACGTCAAGTGGATGAACTCCTTGACAAAGGTATTGTGCGTGAGTCTCTTAGTTCTTGTTCCGTTCCTGTGATTCTAGTTCCTAAGAAGGATGAGTCTTGGCGTATATGTGTTGATTGTCGTGCATAAATAAGATAACAATTAAGTATAGACATCCAATTCGTAGATTAGATGACATGCTTGATGAGTTATATGGCGCATGCATATTTACCAAGATAGATCTTAAAAGTGGCTACTATCAAATTAGCATGAAAGAAGGTGATGAATGGAAAACTGCCTTTAAAACAAAGTTTGGTTTGTATGAGTGGTTAGTCATGCCATTTGGACTCACTAATGCACCAAGCACTTTTATGAGGCTTATGAATCATGTTTTTCGTCACTTTATTGGCAAATTTGTTGTGGTCTATTTTGATGACATCCTTATATATAGCAAATCGCTTGATGACCATGTTTTACACTTGAAATCCGTATTTGCTATTTTAAGAGAGAACAAATTGTATGCTAATCTCAAAAAGTGTTCTTTTTGTCTTGAATCAATTATCTTTTTGGGATATGTTGTAAGTTCTCAAGGTATTGCTGTTGATGAGTCTAAAGTCAAGGCTATCTTAGATTGGCCGAGACCACTTAATGCTAGTCAAGTTAGGAGTTTTCATGGTTTGGCAAGTTTTTATAGAAGGTTTGTTAAGGATTTTAGTTCCATAGCTGCACCTTTAAATGATCTTGTTAAAACGAATGTTGTTTTTGAATGGAAAGATGAACATGAAGACGCCTTTAACAAGTTAAAGCATTTGTTGACTCATGCCCCTTTACTTGCTTTACCGAATTTTAATAAAGCTTTTGAGATACAATGTGATGCCTCCGGGATTGGTATTGGTGCTATTTTAATGCAGGAATCAAGACTCGTGGCTTATTTTAGTGAAAAGCTCAACGGGGCAGCTTTGAAGTATGCAACTTATGACAAGGAGTTGTATGCTTTGGTAAGATCTTTACAAGTTTGGCAACATTACTTATGGCCAAAGGAATTCATAATACATTCTGATCATGAAAGCCTTAAATTTTTGAAAACTCAAGGTAAATTGAATAAGAGGCATGCTAAGTGGTTAGAATTCATTGAAACCTTTCCATATGTTATTAAATACAAATCTGGTAATGAGGATGTGGTAGCCGATGCATTATCTAGGAAATACACTTTGTTTACCTATTTGCATGCTAAACTACTTGATTTTGAATTGATTAAGGATTTGTATAAAGATGATCATGACTTTCACGCCAACTTTGATCTTTGTTTACATAAACCGAATGGTGAATACTATGTGTATGACGGATTCTTGTTTAAAAAGGATAAGTTATGCATTCCCCAATGTTCCATTCGTGATTTACTTGTCAAGGAAACCCATGGGGGAGGGTTAATGGGGCACTTTGGTATTGCTAAAACAGTTGCTGTTTTAAATGAGCACTTTTATTGGCCTAACATGATTAAAGATGTTAAAAGTGTTTGTGATAAATGCATTGTGTGTAAACAATCGAAATCTAAAGTAAAGCCTCATGGTTTGTACCAACCTTTGCCTGTTCCTAGTCATCCTTGGATTGATATTTCAATGGATTTTGTGCTTGGTTTGCCTAGGTCACGCAATGGTCATGATAGCATATTTGTTGTAGTTGATAGATTTAGTAAAATGTCACATTTTATTGCTTGTTCATGCTACTCGAATTGCTGATCTGTTCTTTAAGGAAATTGTAAGGTTGCATGGAATGCCTTGTTAGTGATAGAGATGTTAAGTTTTTGTCACATTTTTGGCGTACTCTTTGGAACAAGTTGGGTACTAAGTTATTGTTTTCTACTGTTACACACCCACAAACTGATGGGCAAACTGAAGTAGTTAATAGGACCTTATCTACCTTACTTCGTGCTTTAATTCAAAAGAACTTAAAGAACTGGTTTACCTCATATTGAGTTTGCTTACAATAGAACTGTGCATAGCTCTACTAATCTTTTGCCATTTGAGATTGTGTATGGTTTCAATCCTTTAACTCCTTTGGATATTTTGCCTTTGCCTACTAATGAGTTTGTTAATGCTGAAGGCCAAAAGAAAGCTAATTTTATTAGGGAGTTACATGAAAAGGTTCGAGCTAACATTGAGAGGCGTAATGAGCAATTTGCTAAGCAAGCCAATAAGGGTAGAAAAAGAGTGATTTTTGAACCAGGAGATTGGGTTTGGATTCACTTAAGGAAGGAGAGGTTTCCTGATAAGAGGAAATCTAAACTTCGTCCAAGAGGAGATGGTCCTTTTCGTGTCTTGGAAAGGATTGGAGATAATGCTTACAAGATAGAACTTCCAAGTGAGTATGGCAATGTTTCATCTACTTTCAATGTTACTGATTTATCTTTGTTTGATGTAGGTGATTCGAGGACGAATCCTTTCGAGGAGGGAGGGAATGATGGAAATCAACCCATGTCCATGGTGCCAAGGCCAAGTTCACAAGATCCTTTGTCCAATCTTGATGGTCCAATGACAAGATCAAGGAGTTCCAAGATGAAGGCAGCCTTGCACAATTTATTGTCATTACATTTTGAAGCATTGGAGGCCGACTTATCTCAATCATTTCAAGGAGGAGTTTTGTGGCATGTTTCTTCAATATCCATTCATGAAGATGTTTCCAAGAGTTCATCATTGGAGCTTAAGGAAATTCCACCTTGAAGAAGCATCACAAGGGCCGAATTAATAAAGTCCATGAAGAAGGCGTGTCTTTGGGCTTATTGATATGGATCACGCCATTTAAGTAATGTAGGGTTTAATTGATTTAAAATAAATTAAGTCCATTGAACATTATTCTTGGGCTTAAAGTGGCGTTTTTAATTGAGTGTTTTAAGACATTACTTGGCCCAATTGCCTTGCATGGTAATTAGGAAAGTAATCTCCTACTTTTTAGGATAATTTAGGAAAGTAAGAGTTCAAATCGGTTTTTACTTCCTTGTAACCGATTTTACAAGTTTAGGAAACTTAAAGTTTGTCTTTTAGTTAATGGTTTCCTTTTCCAATTTGGAAACTAAGTTGTAATAGGATTAAGCTAGGGTTTCATGTTTTTGTAGCCTATTTATAGGTGAGTTTTTCACATGAAATAATAAGTTGAATTTTGATAATTTTAGCCTTTGCTAAATTAACCTTGCAGCCGTGACAAGCTCTAGGAAAATACGTGAGAACTCAATTGATTTCAATTGTGTGATCATAAGAACTGTGATTCTTAAGCTAAAACCTTAGGAAGAACCTACCCGTTCTTGATTTAAAGAACAAGCCAAACTGAGATCTTTTCAACTCTTGATTTACATAGGTTGGATTGAAATCACTTTGTGGAACGTGTTGGGTTTGGTTGATTTCAATCTAAAACAGTCCGTTCAATATCTTCTTGTTTTTCTTTGTTGTTTCCGCAATTGATATTGTTTCTTCTTGTTGTTCGTGAGTTTTGGTGAACAAACGGTCCAAAGAAGAGGGTTTCGTGTGGTTGAGGATCTCCATCCGAAGACCATTCGTATCAAGTGGTATCATGAACCACTTCCTTATTGAACATCCAAATAATAGGCTTTCTAGGTTCGTATCATACTCCCTTTCTTGGAGAAGATTCGACCTCGAATCTTGCACGATTGTTGTGATACCAAGTAAATCATAACCTACATGATCTGTTAGACAACAAGAAGAACCAAATACAACAAAATCTCCAACGACTTTTGATATCTCTTCTTTGCCTTTTTCATCAAAATTCACATCTAGGCTTTTTCCACTCACAACAACAACCTCATTTTTTATATGTTCGTCATTGGGTATTATATTCTCACACATATCAACAACATTCAATACATCAAAAGAATTCAAATATGTTTGAGAAGTTTCTTCAAATGGAATAATTGGAATTATCTCATCTCCTTGAATTGGATCCTCCATGACATTATCAATTTGAACCATATCAACCTCCAAAGGTGTTATATCTCCAAGACAATTTAAAGGAAAAGATGAATCCTTTACCTCATCACACACATTATCCATGGTTAATGGTTGAAGATCCATGAGAAGTTCATCCTTGGGCTCATCATACCAATGAGGGCATTGGATTGCACTATGTCCAGCTCCTAAACACCTCAAGCATTTAACAACACGAACTTTAGGAGTAGGTATAGGAGTTGATCTTACTGATGTGGTTTCCTCAATGGCCTTTTTCCGCTGCTCATCAATTCGAACTGTTTCCTTAAATTGTAGAAGCATCCCTTTAATCTCCTCTATACCTTTCGCAATAGATTGAAGTTCCCTTGCATACCTTTTACTTTGAAAAAAATCCATAATTGATGAATAGAACAAAATTTCACAACGAGTAAAAGCTGAAAATTTTCAAGCTCCAGAATTGCTCTGATACCACTTGATAAGGTTCTCGTTGATTTGATCCACCTTTGGGCGGATTGACAACCTTATTTATCCACAGGATAGGTCTAGCTTGGAAAATTCCACTAACAACACAAAGAAAGAATCAAGAAACAAAGAACGGATTAGAACAAACAATAAAAAAACAAGAAGCAAAGAAAGATAAAGAAAGATATGGAGCGCGATTCAATGGAAACTTATCCAAAGCCTCAACTCTATTACAAAACCAACTTGACTCAGGCGGCACCTAAATCAAATCAGATTTGGCTGTTCTCAAACTTAGAACAAAAGAAAGACTATTGGCTTAATCTCACTTTAGGGTTTAGAAAACAAAAGCCCAACTTAGCTTAATGTCTCTAAGGGTTTGGGGTCAAATTTTGCTCTGCAAAATTATGAATTTTCTATATCAAAAATCATCTTTCAACTCTATTAAAAACGTATGGAGTGTGCCCTTTAAATAGGCTACAAGAAGTGTTAATGTTTGGTATTTTCCCGATGTGGGATAATTGCCAATCATGTTTCCTAAAAAAAACTACCCTTAATGAATTAAAGATCCATTAAGCCCATTACATGCCATTATCATGCAAGATAATTTGGGCCATGTAATTAACTAATTAATCACGAAATTAATAAGCCCATAATTAACATTTGGACTTAATCTTATTAAAACACAAATTAAACCCTAAAATCTAACAAGAAAAACGTAAATACTAAAAATCCCAAAATTGTCCGCGTCATGACGTGACATACGACTTCACGGCGTGTTTTCACCTTGATCCTGTCAGAATCTGGAAAAATGCAAAACATAAAAATTAGCTCTGGATCTTAGCTTTCGAATGCCGCTAGAATCAACCCATTCTGAGTTATATGAAGAGAGATATAATCAAATTACTAAAACATGGCAGAATCTCTCAGCAAACAATATTCTACGCCTCTTGTCATGATTTCCTTTGTTATCCCATTTTAGAGTCTCGGACCTCCTTGGGACCAACATGAGGCTTATTCTCCATCCTATTCCAGGCCTCCATATATGAGATTCATCACAAATGAATGGAATGAGTATCACGAACCACTTCCTTATTGAACATCCAAATAATAAGCTTTCTAGGTTCGTATCACATTATCCTCAATGTAAAGTAAAGATAGGTTTAGGAGCTCCCTGGTGTTGATATGTCATGAAGTTCAATGTTGGCTTGGAGGAGTGTCTTTGTCCATAGTTCCCTTTCACATGAAAAATTTCCTGCACATGGTGAAACCAATCTTATTAGGAATTACTCACTCAAGCACACACATGTTGATGCAAGAAAACATGACATGGAGGTAGTATACAAGAAAAGTGTCGGCACTATGATTACTAATCATAGTGGTGTAAAATATATGAAATAAGTAACACTAGGCACATGCACAATTCATGCTTGAAATGCAAAATAAAGTGATTGTGTGCAGTATGGAAGTGGTCCATAGAACCACTCCCCCACACTTAGCCTCATGTGTGCATAGCTTATTCCTCTTGCAACTTCCTTCATGTGCAGACCCCTACAACATAAGTAGCCTTAGTGAGTATAACAAAATGCAAGAAACATAAACTTAACCAAAATACTTTATTGACTATAATATGTGAAAGAAGTAGTTCTGGATTTAATTAGTCTCCAGCTAGACTTTATTTCCCTAAATTTACTCCATCAAGATTCGGAATAACCCTCTTGGTACCAGAAAAATGATATTTCATAAGCACTCTTCTTCCTCCTATAAGTGATGCGAATGGTTGATCGAGGCTCTTGCTCCTGGACCAAATTCGATTTTCAAGATGTAGGACTGTGCTGCACAAAGGTTATCCCAAGACACAAACAACAAGAACTCGGGTGGATGAAGAATCAAGGGAAAAACGCAAAGTTGTTGAGTAAATCGAAACCCCACGCTTTAATACAAATGAACTCAATTTAACCTATGAAAATTCAATTAGTTAAACAAGTTAATTTGGCCGGCTCTTTAAATAAAGAACAATGGTGAAGTCACCTATAGGTTACGCTAAAGGCAAGCTTCTACAATGGACAATTAAATAATTCTCCAAGGCTTGGACAACACAAAGTGTTAATCACAATTTTTAGCAAGCTAAAAATCTCGAAATTCTTCTTCTTTTTTTTTCATTGAATAAAAACGTTAATGACCCCTTTAAATAAAGGTTTAAAGTCGGTCAACAAGAAACCCTAGTAGTTGCAAAACACAACTTGACTTCTTAGCTTACTAACTAACTAACTAACTAACTAATCCTTTATGGAAAAGGATTATAAAACTCGGCTTAAGAGGGAAAGCAAAACACGTTTTTGCTTCCTCAAATTACTTTCCTAAATTCTCCTAAAAAGTAGGAGATTACTTTCCTAATTATCATGCAAGATAATTGGGCCAAGTAATGACTTATTAAAAACAAAACTCAAGCCCATAATTAAATGTTCAATGGACTTAAGTATTACAACTAAAAATAAATCCTAAAGATTAAACAATGGCGTGATCCATTAATGGCAAAGCCCAAGCACCCATCTTGGTCTTCAATGTAATCCATGAAATTCGAGATGAAAATCGGCCAGAATCCCGTCATCAATTTTGGAAGGCACTTTCAACGGTGATAACGTCAGAATCTCGTAAAACTTAAAACATGAAAGTTGTAGCTCTATCGCTTATCGTTCCCGGGCTTCTTGAATCATGCAAGAATAGAAGTTGAGTTCCCGGATCAAACACCAAAATCACGAACTCATTGCAAACTCGAGCCAAGTAAAATTGGGAAGATGAAAATCTTAGCCAATAAGAATTTATATCCTGCCAAAACAAGACAAATGTATAAGGTAAAAGAAAGTACATTAATCTAGAACAAGACTGAGAATAATTTCCTTTCACCAAAAGAATAGAACTGACAGAATATGTATGCAAAATCAAAATACATATAGCATGACTAGTCTTAACCAATTTTGCATAAGTCATAATGTTGAAGTTAATGAATTCAAAACAATGATGCAAATAACTATCATGTAGTTTATGTAAATCAGAAAATCGAATGTTCTGAATTGGAGAACTAATCAAAACGAATTCACTATCAACATTCATTAACACATTATTTACGTTATGAACATATAATGTAAGCAAAGGAAGTAAATATATATGAATAGAATCATAAGTACAAGAATATTCATAACAAGAAAACAGATATGCATCATTGACAAAGTGCAAATCACAATAACGTATGAATACCTTTAAAAACATGCGAAAGTTATCAAATATGAGAGTGTAATTCCAAAGATTAAAATGTAAACAATCTATTGAATAGTTGTAAACAGAAAATTTTACCTCTTGGAATTCAAAAGAAATTTGGAACGGAGATAACTTACCATACAAGTGTTGAGTTACAAGATTACCTATTTGAACTTCATGAAATCGATTATGGAATCTAGTGACAATAACATGTGTAAACTCTCGATCCCCATAATGAAAAGAAAAGTTAGTCGAACAAGTATATGCACTACAAACAACACTTTTATTCACAAGGATTTTGTGAAGCTCGAAATGACCAACATTAAGCTCAAAATATAATTCATGTATGAGATAAGCAACATAGCATGTGAAGAAACTATACATAAATTCATTCAAAACGAAATAATTGGCTTTCATAATTGAAGAATTATGTGAAATAGTTGGCTTATCAAAACTCAAATTATCAAACTTTAAAACACATGGTATAACCTTTCAAACTAAAGCTTCAAAGGTAGGTGAAAGACATTGAAATTGATTCAAAACAGAATTTAAACTTTGAAAATCAATAGCATTGACATTAACAAAGTTCTTAACATTCAAACCATTAAAATCAATCAAAGAGCTTTCATACTTACCTAACTTACCTTGCTTACCTTGTGGAAAATAAGCTAAGGCAGATTGGACTCCTTCCAATTGATAATGAGTTGTTTGCAACTCCATTAGATGTCTGGAAACTCCAAAAACCTGCAAAACAAAGGAACTAGGCAGCAAACAATTCAAATGGTGATCACTATCATCAAGTAAGTACATTGATTGCCTATCTAGTATTCCTATCTCAATCTCGCTAGAAGAAGTAAAATAACAAGACTTTAAAACACTTAAAGCTCGGCTATTACAAGATGCTCTAGCTATTACATTTTGTTTCTCTTGAACTTTCTTCTCCTTGGCGGAACTCATCTCTTTACAAGCTTTTCTTTTCAATTCTTTTTCTTCTCTCATTTTAGCACAAGATTTAGCAATTCGTGCTTTATCTTCAGAAATTTCACAAGGTGTTGAAGCTCGGAGATTAAACTTTGTACTATCCTTCATGAGTGAATAACAAAGAAAAAATCAAGAGAGTTAAACAAAGAAAATCACGTCAAAAGAGGTTTAGAACACGTGTGGGTTATAAACTGATTTACCACCAGAAACTATGAAATTCAGAAACTAGATTCAAAGACGAAGAGAACGCAGTTTGAATCACTTAATTCCGAGTTGTATCGAGAAAGTTATGGCACTTTTAATCCAAGGTGGTTTCAAGAACAAACAAGAACGAAAATTAGTTCTTTTCTTGGGCTGTTTTTTTTTTTTTAAATGGTCCGAAATTTTTTTTTTTTGTAATTGGGCCTCTTTTATTTTTTTTAATGCACGGCCTCTTTTTTTTTTATTCAGACAAGAACCTTGGATTTCACAAAGTTTAAGGTTCTTAAGACAAGATCCTAGGATTTAAGGTTGTTTGTCTTATGTTGTTCAAACAAACCTAGGATGTTTTTAAGGTTGTCTTAACCTTATTTTCCTCAAAAATTTCAGCCAACAAGAATAATCAATAACTCACCAAATATCAAGAATTTAAAGATGCCACTTTGATAAGATAATCAAGATTCAAGACAAGGAACAAGAATCTAACTCAAGAATCCAATTTTGACCACTTCGGATTTTCAAGAAAATCAAGAAGTTCAAGAAAGTGTTCAAGAACTTATCTTTTTTAAGTGTGATAAAAGTTTGATCAGAACACACTATATCAAGAATGAGATAAAGAAACTAACACAAAAAAAAGATCAAGAAACGGATAAGAAACGAGTAACTTATGATAACTTGACCAAGAAAACCCTAGTTGATAAACCCTAGTTTGACACAAAAAAACACCCTAGCAATGCTTTGACGTGAAAACAGCAAGAAAAACTCAAGAATTCCACACTATGATTATGAACAAAACAATGCAGAACTTAGACATGAAAAACAGAAAGAAAACGCAACAAGAAACAACACAAAAAGATCACAAAAACGCAAAGACACAAAAAGGACGATTTCGGGCAGATTTGATCAACAAGTTGGAATGCGATTTTGACAAAATTAATAGGTGATTATGACACGACCTAGGACAGCAAGAAGGACAAAAATAGCAGCAAGAAAGATGCACGAAAAACTGCAGAACTTGACGCAATAAAACGGCAGAAAAGACGCACAAAAATCAGAAAAATCGCGGAAGAGATTAGACGGATTAACCTGAAATTTTTGGGCAACAACTTGTGCTCTGATACCAATTGATGCGAATGGTTGATCGAGGCTCTTGCTCCTGGACCAAATTCGATCTTCAAGATGTAGGACCGTGTTGCACAAAGGTTATTCCAAGACACACAAACAACAAGAACTCGGGTGGATGAAGAATCAAGGGAAAAACGCAAAGTTGTTGAGTAAATCGAAACCCCACGCTTTAATACAAATGAACTCAATTTAACCTATGAAAATTCAATTAGTTAAACAAGTTAATTTGGCCGGCTCTTTAAATAAAGAACAATGGTGAAGTCACCTATAGGTTACGCTAAAGGCAAGCTTCTAGAATGGACAATTAAATAATTCTCCAAGGTTTGGACAACACAAAGTGTTAATCACAAATTTTAGCAAGATAAAAATCTCGAAATTCTTCTTCTTTTTTTTTCATTGAATAAAAATGTTAATGACCCCTTTAAATAAAGGTTTAAAGTCGGTCAACAAGAAACCCTAGTAGTTGCAAAACACAACTTGACTTCTTAGCTAACTAACTAACTAACTAATCCTTTATGGAAAAGGATTCTAAAACTCGGCTTAAGAGGGAAAGCAAAACACGTTTTTGCTTCCTCAAATTACTTTCCTAAATTCTCCTAAAAAGTAGGAGATTACTTACCTAATTATCATGCAAGATAATTGGGCCAAGTAATGACTTATTAAAAACGAAACTCAAGCCCATAATTAAATGTTCAATGGACTTAAGTATTACAACTTAAAATAAATCCTAAAGATTAAACAATGGCGTGATCCATTAATGGCAAAGCCCAATCACGCCATCTTGGTCTTCAATGTAGTCCATGAAATTTGAGATGAAAATCGGCCAGAATCCCGTCATCAATTTTGGAAGGCACTTTCAACGGTGATAAATTCCGAATCTCGTAAAACTTAAAGCATGAAAGTTGTAGCTCTATCTCTTATCGTTCCAGGGCTTCTTGAATCATGCAATTCCGAGTTATATCGAAAGAGTTAAGGCAAGAATACCAAAATGTGACAGAAACTTTCAGGATGACAATTTGACTTTAACACCACGGGCGTGGACACGGGCTGAACACGGGTGTATTCTCATCAATAAGGCACTTGTGAAATATTCTCAATGAGGTGCTTAAGCTCATGTACATGGGGAACCACCTCTACAAATTCCACTTTGAACCATTGAGGCTCCCCCACGAAAGGCACCTCATTTAATTCTTCCACCATTGGACACATATCATTTACTTCTTCCACCATTGGAGGCACATCATTTACTTCTCCCACCACACTAAACTTTTTATCCCTGCAAGGCTCAACCAATGGTTGTACATCCATGGTCTCGAAAAATGCATCAGTAAGCTAAAAAATGGATGCATCAACAAAGCAATTTTCAAGCATGTTAGCTATGTCATTAAAAATTCTCACATCTTCATCATCTAGACTAACATGGGGAAATTCTTGTGTCTTTTCTTTGTCAACAACATAAAAAACATTATCATCAATTAACAAGAGTATCTCACTTTGCACTTCTTGTGAGTCACAATTTAGACATTTAGATTCTTTCACCATTTCAAGCGTTGGTACCTCAATCAGAGTTTCAAACAATGTGTTGACATTCTCATTAGACATTACAACATTATCTTCATTCATAATATTACAATGATCACCAAGAAATGTCTTTGTATAATTCACAAATTGGTATTCAAGAGGAGAAGACTCTAAAGAATGGCTATCAACATCATTTGACTCATGGAATTCCGTAAAACTAATGTAAGACTCAGCATTGGACACACTTCCCATCTTGTCACTAAGAAACCACATGGCTCTAATTTCATCAAGATCGAGCTCTTCACCGGAGACATCATCCTCACTCAAACAACTAAAATTGGACTCATGCAACAAAGGTTCATCAACAATGCATTTTTGTGACACAACCTCAATATTTGTAGATTCCACCTCCCAAGAATGCTTTTCACCACATTCAACATTAGCTTGCATTTCAAAATGATATTCCTCAGGAGTTGGTATTCTAGAAATTAGAGGTGTACCTTGTGGATAGCTTGGTGCATATTGAATTGGTAGCTCACGTTGCTCTCTCACATTGCCCCATAATGCATCTAGTTGAACACTCCTTTGTTGTCTTCTCGAAAACTCTTCTTCTTGAGAAAATCCTATTTTCTCCTTTTGTGAGCCTCTATCAAGTCTTTCCAAAAGTTGAGAAAACATGTCCTCCACAGAGAGTCTTTGGTTTCCAATGAGATACTGATGCGAATGGTTGATCGAGGCTCTAGCTCCTGGACCAAATTCGATCTTCCCAATGTAGGACTGTGTTGCACAAAGGTTATCCAAGACACACAAACAACAAGAACTCGGGTGGATGAAGATTCAAGGGAAAAACGCAAAGTGTTGAAGTAAATCAAACCCCACGCTTTAATACAAATGAACTCAATTTAACCTATAAAAATTCAATTAGTTAAACAAGTTAATTTGGCCTGCTCTTTAAATAAAGAACAATGGTGAAGTCACCTATAGGTTACGCTAAAGGTAATCTTCTACAATGGACAATTAAATAATTCTCCAAGGCTTTGACAACACAAAGTGTTAATCACAATTTTTAGCAAGCTAAAAATCTCGAAATTCTTCTTCTTTCTTATTGAATAAAAAAACGTTAATGACCTCTTTAAATAAAGGTTTAAACTCGGTCAACAAGAAACCCTAGTAGTTGCAAAACACAACTTGACTTCTTAACTAACTAACTAACTAACTAATCCTTTTCCAAAAAGGAATGGATAAAACGGTTTCACAAGGAAGCAAAACACGTTTTTGCTACCTTTGTTTCCTAAACTTATACTTGCCATTATCATGTAGGATAATTGGGCCAAGCAACTTATTAATGAATTAATTAAAGCCCACATTAAGTGTTTGGACTTAATTAATAAACAACAAAATAAAACCCTAAAATTACTTAAGGGCGTGATCCATATGAAAGCTGATGAGAATGAGCCCGTGTCCTTGTCCATGGTGTTAATGTCAATTATTCATCCTGAAAGATTCTGCCATAGTTTGGTATTCTGGACGTATCGCACTCGATATAACTCCGCATTGCGTGATTCAAGAAACCCTGGAACGATAACAGATAGGGCTACAACTTTTATGTTTTACAGTTTTCGAGATTCGGACGTTATCATCGTCGAAAGTTCCTACCAAGATGAGTGACGTGATTCTGGCAGATTACCGTCGCGAATCCATGGACTATATTGAAGACCAAGATGGCGTGCTTGGGCTTTGCCTTCAAGGGATCACGCCATTATCTATTTAAGTCATAGGATTTATTTATGTTGTAATAATTAAGTCTTTATGTTTTAATTATGGACTAAGTAATTACTTGATCCAATTATCTTGCATGATAATGGCAAGTAAAAGTTTAGGAAACTGAATTATCTTATATTTAAATATTCAATTGATATTGTTTCTTCTTGTTGTTCGTGAGTTTTGGTGAACAAACGGTCCAAAGAAGAGGGTTTCGTGTGGTTGAGGATCTCCATCCGAAGACCATGAATCAATTGGTATCAAAGCTCAAGGTTGTCTTCCAAATTCAGGTTTTAAATTTCGGTTTTTGAGTCTTCTTGTTTCTCGGTTTTCTTGTTGCTTTGTGTCTCGATTTTTGCTGCTGTTTTAGACGTCCTTTTGCTGCTGTTCTTGAGTCAATTTTTCTGCAGTAAATTGTGTCTTAATTCAGTCCTTAATTCGTCATAATTCTGTCCATAAAATCGCATGCAAATCTGCCCTAAAAATCTGCCCAAAATCGTATAACCTTGCTTTAGCGTTTTGCGATTTTTGTGTTGTTTTGTCTTGCTGTTTTCTTTCGATCCTTGCTGCTGTCCTTTGTGTCTTCTTTCTGCAGTTAATTGTGTCTTAATTCTGCTCTAATTTCGTCTTAAAAGTGTCAAGCAAATCGCATAAAAAATTCTTGCTCCAATCTGCCCAAAAAGTCGAGTTTTCTTGCTTTTGCGTTTTGGCCGAATTCTTGCTGTTTTGTGTTGCGTTTTTGTTGCTGTTCTTGGTGTCTATATTCTGCACTTTTTCTTTTCTTCATAGTGTTGAATTCTTGTGTTTTCATTGGCTGTCCACACGTCAACTTGTTAGGGTTTTTGAAGTCAAGAATTAGGTTTTCTTATAAACCCTAGTTTTGGTCAAGTTTGCATAACTTTCGTGTTTCTTATCCAATTCTTGATCTTTCTTTTGTGTTAGTTTCTTTGTTTCATTCTTGTCATAGTGTGTTTTGATCAAACTTTTATCACACTTGAAAAAGATAAGTTCTTGAACACTTTCTTGAACTTCTTGATTTTCTTGAAAATCCAAAAGTGTCAAAATTTGAATCTAAAGCCATATTCTTGATCTTCTTGATAAATCTTGAATATTTTGTGAAAGTGGCACATGCAAATTCATAATTCTTGGTGAGATATTAAAGTTTGAAAATTTTAAGGTTTTTAAGGTTAAGACAAAAGACACAACATCCTTAAACCCTAATCCTAGGTTGTTGTCTTCAAACCATAAACTTAAGTACTTGTCCTAGGTTTTTGTCTTAAAACCTTAAACCTAGTATTGTCCTAGGTTCTTGTCCAACGTTAATTGTTTTTGTTTGTCCAAGGTTTGTGTCTAAACCTTAAAAAGTTTGTTTTGTGCTAGGTTGTCCGAACAAAAAAAAAAAAAGAGGCCGAATTAAAAAAAAAAAAAGGCCCAACTCAAAAAAAAAGAGGCCGAACTATAAAAAAAAAAGGCCCAATACAAAAAAATATATATATATAAATATATATATTCGGACTTTATTTATTTATTATTTTCAGTTTATTGTTTTTTATTTAATTTATTTTATTTAAAGAACACATTGTTCTTAACTTGTTTCCACCTTGGATTAAAAGTGCCATAACTTTCTCAATACAACTCGGAATTAAGTGATTCAAATTGCGTTTTCTTCATCTTGAAGTCTACTTTCTGTTTCTCTTAGTTTCTAAAGTTAAATCAAGTTATACCCACACGTATTATTAAATACTCTTGACGTGATTTGTTAAAACTTCCTTGGTTTTACTTGTGAAAATTTGTTGGTGGAATTAATTGGTTGAGTCTTGTTATTACAATCATTGAACCAGTAAGTTCCATAGTTTGAGAGTAATTAGTATAGGATATACACGAGAAAAGCTTTCATAATAGAGAGGAGTGTACCTACTCACCCAAATAGTGAGGAACCCGTGAGATTATACATCTATTTTCTTGTGTTTCTTTAATAACGTGCAGGTACAATGGAGGAAAGTGATAAACAAGTATCACAAGCTAAAACCACTTCTACGTCTTGTGAAAAGGTGTTTCAAACAAGATGCAAAATCCAAGATAAAGTGTGTGCTGTGGAGATTGATTGTGAAAGAAGCTCTAACTTTGCGAATGAGCTAATGGTAGAAAGATTGAAATTGCAAACCACTCCACATCCAAATCCTTACTTGCTGCAATGGAGTGATAGTTGTGGTGAAGTATGGGTGTCAATGCAAGTCAAGGTTTCATTCTTAATAGGGAATTACAAAGATGAGGTACTATGTGACATATTTCCTATGCAAACAGCCCATCTTTTATTGGGAAAGCCATGGCAACTTGCTTGCAAGGGTGTTTATAAAGAGCTCAAAAATTGCTATTCATTCATGAAGGATGGTAAAAAGTTTAATCTTCGTGCTTTAACACCTTATGAAGTTTCTGAAGATCAAGCTAGAATTGCTAAAGCTTGTAATGATTTGAGAGAAGAAAAAGAGAAAGAAAAGAGTGAGTTAGAAAAGAAAAAGATAGAAAAAGCTGAAAAAGAAAATCAAAAGAGTGATTTAGTTAGTATAGGCCATGAGCAAAATAAGTGTAATGGAAAGTATGAGAATAAGAGTTCATTGAAAGACAAACAACAACATCTTGTACTTATGAATTCTAGTGATCACAATTTACATTGTTTGCAGCCTAGTTCTTTTGTTTTGCAGGTTTATGGAGTTCCTAGACATCTAATGGAGTTGCAAACAACTCATTATCAATTGGAAGGAGTCCAATCTGCCTTAGCTTGTTTTCCACAAGGTAAGCAAGGTAAGTTAGGTAAGTTTTCACTTGAATTTGATCTTACAAATTTTAAGAATTTTGTTATTAACAATTCGGTTGACTTTCAAAGTTTTCAATCTATTTTTAATCAATTTCAAAAGCTTCCCTATACTTTTCTACAAATGGTTCGAAATTTTGCAAAGTGTGTTTTAGAGTCTAACACCTTGTGTTTTGATAAGCAAATCAATTTACAAAATTCTTCGATAGTTACATCAATATATTTTGAATTGAATGAATTTATGTATAGCATGTTAGTGCGTTATGTCGCTTATTTAATACATGAGTTACATTCTGAATTTTATGTTAATAATTTCGACCATAATCAAATCCTTGTGTACACTAAACAAAGTGTTACTTATACTTGTTGGAATTACCTTTGTCTTGATTATTTGGTTCGTGACTTTATACACCTTCAAATCCATCAAGATCAAAGAGGTATTTTGATAGTTCAACACTTGTTTGGTAAGTTATCTAAGTTCCTAATTTCTTTTAAATTCCAAGAGGTAAAGTATTGTGTTTACATCTATTTATTAGATTGTCTACCTTCTAATTCTACTCTTTGGAATTGTATTTTTATACTTGATAACTTTAACGTGTTTGCAAAGTGTTTCAAACGTTATTGTGATTTGCATTGCATCCGGGATATATATATGTTTAGTTGCTATGAATATTCTTATGTATCTTTGGATAATCCTTTTAATTACATTCATATATGTTTATGTTCTTTTCTTACATTACATGACAATAGCGCAATTGTTTTCTTTGTTAGTGTTAATGTGTCCATGCATATTATTACTAAGTTTATCTTAAATACTTCCATATTGACAAAATTACTCAATTCGTTTTTACATGAAGTATTAAAATTGTTTTATGATGCAAATAAGAATCACTTGTTGCATTTAATACATGATGTTTATTTGCATAATTGTTATGAATTTTCTTTAACAATATCGTGTTTATATGCTTCATGCATACATAAATATTCCGCCAGAGAAAGTTTATCTTATACACTTGTTTTGATCTCGCAGAATATTATGCATTGTTGGTTGTGAATTGTTTCATTCCAACTCGACTTGATTCTTATGGAGTTCGTGATATTGGTGTTTGACCCTGGAGCTCAATTTCAAGATTCGAGGACGAATCCTTTCCGAGGAGGGAGGGAATGATGAGAATGAGCCCGTGTCCTTGTCCATGGTGTTAATGTCAATTATTCATCCCGAAAGATTCTGCCATAGTTTGGTATTCTGGACGTATCTCACTCGATATAACTCCGAATTACGTGCTTCAAGAAGCCCTGGAACGATAACAGATAGGGCTACAACTTTTATGCTTTACAGTTTCCGAGATGGGGACGTTATCATCGTCGAACGTGCCTACAAAGATGAGTGACGTGATTCTAGCAGATTACCGTCGCAAATCCATGGACTACATTGAAGACCAAGATGGCGTGCTTGGGCTTTGCCTTCAATGGATCACGCCATTATCTATTTAAGTCATAGGATTTATTTATGTTGTAATAATTAAGTCTTTATGTTTTAATTATGGGCTAAGTAATTACTTGATCCAATTATCTTGCATGATAATGGCAAGTAAAAGTTTAGGAAACAGAATTATCTTATATTTAAATATTCAATTGATATTGTTTCTTCTTGTTGTTCGTGAGTTTTGGTGAACAAACGGTCCAAAGAAGAGGGTTTCGTGTGGTTGAGGATCTCCATCCGAAGACCATGAATCAATTGGTATCAAAGCTCAAGGTTGTCTTCCAAATTCAGGTTTTAAATTTCGGTTTTTGAGTCTTCTTGTTTCTCGATTTTCTTGTTGCTTTGTGTCTCGATTTTTGCTGCTGTTTTAGACGTCCTTTTGCTGCTGTTCTTGAGTCAATTTTTCTGCAGTAAATTGTGTCTTAATTCAGTCCTTAATTCGTCATAATTCTGTCCATAAAATCGCATGCAAATCTGCCCTAAAAATCTGCCCAAAATCGTATAACCTTGCTTTAGCGTTTTGCGATTTTTGTGTTGTTTTTGTCTTGCTGTTTTCTTTCGATCCTTGCTGCTGTCCTTTGTGTCTTCTTTCTGCAGTTAATTGAGTCTTAATTCTGCTCTAATTTCGTATTAAAAGTGTCAAGCAAATCGCATAAAAAATTCTTGCTCAAATCTGCCCAAAAATTCGAGTTTTCTTGCTTTTGCGTTTTGGCTGAATTCTTGCTGTTTTGTGTTGCGTTTTTGTTGCTGTTCTTGGTGTCTATATTCTGCACTTTTTCTTTTCTTCATAGTGTCAAATTGAGTTTTGCTACTTGGCAAAACCGTGAGTCACAAATCCTTTTTGGAAAAGGATTTAGTTTGTTAGTTGTTAGTTTCCGATTCCACTTTGGAAAGTTAGCTAGCTTAGAAGTCAAGTTGTTATTTACTTAAGCTAGGGTTTTTACAAGGCATGGCCGAAATTTGCCTCTATATAAGGCCATCATTGTAAACTTTTTTAATAAGATGAATTTTGTTGAATTTAGCCTTGCTAAAAATTGTCTTTCAGCCGTGAGAAGCTTTAAGAAAAACGTGAATCAATTCAATTAAGTTTAGTTGAGTTTTCATAAGAACCGTGAACCTAGAAGCATAACCTTTAGGTGAACTTACAAGTTCTTGATTCAAAGAACAAGCCAAACTGATTTGTTTAGCTTAAGAATTTTCATAAGTTGGCTGAATCTTTTTGATTCATACGTGGGGGTTTGATTGCTTCATATCAAATCTTTTCGTGTCAATATCTTTATTTTCTTGTTTTGTCAATTCCGCACCATTGTTTCTTCTTGTTCTTGTTCGTGGAGTTTGGTAAGCAACGATCCAAAGGAGGTGGTTTCGAGTGGTTCAAGGTGCTGCATCTTGATCATTCATATCAAAAGCCCAAGTACACGCCTTGCCATTGGACTTCAACTCGGCCATGGAATATTTCTTCAAGGTGGAATTTCCTTAAGTTCCAATGTAGAACTTCTAGAAACTTCATCATGAATGATTATTGAAGAAACATGGCAACGAACTCCATGTTGAGATGGATTACAAGTCTCGGCCTCCAAATCTTCAAAGTGTGATGACAACAAAGTGTGCAAAGCTTCTTTCATCCTTTTGCTCCTTGATCTTGTCATTGGTCTATCAAGATTCTTCAAAGGATCATGTAAGCTCGGTTTTGGCACCAAGGAAGTGGATGGATTGCTATCATTCCCTCCCTCCTCGAAAAGATTCGTCCTCGAATCACCTAAATCAAATAAAGATAAATCAGAAACATTGAATGTAGATGAAACATTGCCATACTCACTTGGAAGCTCGACTTTGTAAGCATTATCTCTAATCCTTTCCAAAACTCGAAAAGGACCATCTCCTCGTGGATGAAGTTTAGATTTCCTCTCGTCAGGAAACCTTTCCTTCCTCAAGTGAATCCAAACCCAATCCCCTGGTTCGAAAATCACTCTCTTCCTTCCTTTATTGGCTTGCTTGGCATATTGTTCATTACGCCTTTCAATGGTATTTCGAACCCTTTCATGTAACCCCTTAATAAATTCAGCTTTCTTTTTACCTTCAACATTAACAAACTCATTAATGGCAAAGGCAAAATATCAAGTGGAGTCAAAGGATTAATCCATAAACAATCTCAAATGGTGAACAAGATGTCGAACTATGAAAAGTTCTATTATATGCAAACTCAATATGTGGAAGACAACTTTCCCAATTCTTTAAGTTTCTTTGGATGATGGCTCGAAGCAAGGTAGATAAAGTGCGGTTAACTACTTCAGTTTGTCCATCAGTTTGTGGATGTGCAACAGTAGAAAACAACAATTTAGTGCCTAACTTATTCCATAAAGTACGCCAAAAGTGAGACAAGAACTTAACATCCCTATCACTAACAATACTTTGTGGAATGCCATGCAATCTAACAATTTCCTTAAAGAAAAAATCAGCAATATGTGTAGCATCATTAGTTTTGGAACATGCAATAAAATGTGCCATTTTACTAAATCGATCCACTACTACAAATATGCTATCTTTACTATTGTGTGATCTAGGCAATCCAAGAACAAAATCCATAGAAATATCAACCCAAGGATGACTAGGAACAGGCAAAGGTGTATACAATCCATGAGGCAATATTTTCGATTTGGCTTGTTTACACACAATACATTTATCACAAACACTTTTCACATCTTTAATCATGTTAGGGCAATAAAAGTGTTCATTCAAAACAGTAAGTGTTTTAGCAATACCAAAATGCCCCATTAACCCTCCCCCATGGGTTTCCTTAACAAGCAATTCATGAATGGAGCAAAAGGTTATGCATAATTTATCCTTTCGTAACAAGAAACCATCATGCAAGTAGTAGTCACCATTCGGTTTTGAAACACAATCATTATAGGCGGCATTGAAATCATTATCATCTTTGTACAAATCTTTTATCAAATCAAATCCAAGTAACTTAGCATGCATATAGGTGAATAATGAATAACGCCTAGATAATGCATCGGCTACAATGTTTTCTTGACCAGATTTATACTTAATCACATATGGAAAAGTTTCAATAAATTCTAACCATTTATGATACGAATGGAGTAGGGTGAGAATCCAGCTCCACACGAATTCCACACACTTAGGATCGTTGTGCACCAAAATTCAGAAACCAACACGATCACAAGTAAGATCAAACACGGAAACAACACAAGAAGAAAAGATGGATATCGAATGGGATGTATTTGATTGTAAATCAATCAAACCCAACACATTACCACAAAGTGATTTCAATCTAACCTATGTAAATCAATGGTTAAAAAGATCTCAGTTTGGCTCGCTCTTGAAATCAAGAAACAATACGTTCTCTTTAAGGTCCTAGCTTAAAGAATCCGGTCCTACGAATAATCAACTAACCCTAATTGATTAATCACGTTTTTTCACAACTTGTTTAAGGCTGCAAATAATTTAGCAAAGCTAAAAGGTTTCTTCAAAATTCAATCATCCCAAAAAAACGTTACAAAGAATGGCCATTAAATAGGACAAGTTTCGGCCATGTTGCTTGGTAAACAAGGAAATAAAACCCTAAAAGTTGTAAAGTACAACTTGACTTCTAAACTACCCAATCATAATTAAGAAACTTCCAAATTAGAATTGGAAACTAATAACTAACTACCCAAATCCTTCCCCAAAAAGGATTTGCCTAAAGGTGGCCAAATTCAATTTGACTTCCTTTGTTTCCTAAACTATTACTTGCCTTTATCATGCAAGATAATTGGGCCAAGTAGTATTTATTATAAACGAAATTTCCAAGCCCAAGAACATAATAATTAACGTCATTTATGGGCTGAAAATAACATAAAATAAATTACTAATTAATACTAAAAATGGCGTGATTCTCTTGTAAGCCCAAAAGCACGCCTTTCATGGACTTCATGATTTCGGACTTGTGTAAGCTTCTTCAAGGTGGATCATGAATTGTTAATGAAGAAACATTCCACAAGACTTCTCCTTGAGATGGTTCGGCCTCCAAAGCTTCACAATGAGTTGACAATAAATTGTGCAAAGCTTCCTTCATCTTCTTACTCCTTGATCTTGTCATTGGTCCATCAAGATTGGTCAAGGGATCTTGTGAATTGGGCTTTGGCAAGATGGACAAGGGTTGATTTCCATCATTCCCTCCCTCCTCGAAAGGATTCGTCCTCGAATCACCTACATCAAACAAAGATAAGTCAGTAACATTGAAAGTAGATGAAACATTGCCATACTCACTTGGAAGTTCAATCTTGTAAGCATTGTCGACTATCCTTTCCATGACACGAAAAGGACCATCTCCTCGTGGATGAAGTTTAGATTTCCTCTTGTCAGGAAACCTCTCCTTCCGTAAGTGAATCCAAACCCAATCTCCAGGTTCGAAAATCACTTGACGCCTACCCTTATTGGCTTGCTTAGCATATTGCTCATTCCTCCTTTGAATGGTAGTTCGAACCCTTTCATGTAACTCCCTAACAAAATCAGCTTTACTCTTTCCTTCAGCATTAACAAACTCATTAATAGGAAGAGGCAAAATATCCAATGGAGTTATAGGATTAAAACCGTAAACAATCTCAAAAGGTGAAAGATTAGTAGCACTATGAACAGTTCTATTGTAAGCAAACTCAATGTGAGGTAAACAACTTTCCCAGTTCTTAAGGTTTTTCTGTATGAGAGCACGAAGTAAAGTAGACAAAGTTCTATTAACTACTTCAGTTTGTCCATCAGTTTGTGGATGAGCAACAGTAGAAAACAATAACTTAGTACCTAACTTATTCCATAGAGTACGCCAAAAGTGTGACAAAAACTTAACATCTCTATCACTAACAATACTCTTAGGCAAACCATGCAATCTTACAACTTCCTTAAAGAACAAATCAGCAATATGTTGAGCATCATTAGATTTAGAGCAAGCAATAAAGTGAGACATTTTGCTAAATCTATCAACTACAACAAATATGCTATCATGACCATTGCGTGACCTAGGCAAACCAAGTACAAAATCCATAGAAATATCAATCCAAGGATGACTAGGAACAGGCAAAGGTTGATACAAACCATGAGGCTTGACTTTAGATTTTGATTGTTTACACACAATGCATTTATCACAAACACTTTTAACATCTTTAATCATGCTAGGCCAATAAAAGTGCTCATTCAAAACAGCAAGTGTTTTAGCAATACCAAAGTGCCCCATTAACCCTCCCCCATGGGTTTCCTTAACAAGCAACTCACGAATGGAACATTGGGGAATGCATAACTTATCCTTTTTAAACAAGAAACCATCATACATATAGAAGTCACCATTCGGTTTATGCACACAAAGGTCAAAGATGGCGTGAAAATCATGGTCAGTCTTATACAAATCCTTAATCAATTCAAAACCAAGTAGTTTAGCATGCATATAAGTAAACAAAGTGTATTTCCTAGACAATGCATCGGCTACCACATTTTCATTACCAGATTTGTATTTAACAACATATGGAAAGGTTTCAATGAATTCTAACCACTTAGCATGTCTCTTATTCAACTTACCTTGAGTCTTCAAGTACTTAAGGCTCTCGTGATCAGAATGTATGATGAATTCCTTTGGCCATAGGTAGTGTTGCCAAACTTGTAAAGACCTTACCAAAGCATACAACTCCTTGTCATAAGTTGCATACTTCAAAGCTGCCCCATGAAGCTTTTCACTAAAATATGCCACGGGTTTAGATTCCTGCATCAAAACAGCTCCAATACCAATCCCGGAGGCATCACAGTGTATTTCAAAAGCTTTATGAAAATTAGGCAAAGCAAGTAAAGGTGCATGAGTCAACATGTATTTCAATTTGTTAAAGGCGTTTTCATGCTCATCAGTCCAAACAAATGTAACATTCTTCTTCACAAGTTCATTTAAAGGTGCAGCTATAGAACTAAAATCCTTAACAAACCTTCTATAGAAACTTGCAAGACCATGAAAACTCCTAACTTGACTAGCATTTGTAGGTCTAGGCCAATCCATGATTGCCTTTACCTTAGACTCATCAACAGCAATGCCTTGAGAACTCACAACATATCCCAAAAAGATTATAGATTCCATGCAAAAAGAACACTTTTTGAGATTAGCATAAAGTTGGTTCTCACGAAGTATAGCAAAAACGGATTTCAAGTGTAAAACATGCTCTTCTAACGTTTTGCTATAAACAAGTATGTCATCAAAGTAGACCACAACAAATTTGCCAATTAAGTGACGAAAAACATGATTCATAAGTCTCATGAAAGTACTTGGTGCATTAGATAAACCAAAAGGCATAACCAACCATTCATAAAGACCAAATTTCGTTTTAAAAGCAGTTTTCCATTCATCACCTTCTTTCATGCGAATTTGATAATAGCCACTTTTAAGATCAATCTTGGAAAATATGCATGAACCATACAACTCATCAAGCATGTCATCTAATCTAGGAATAGGATGCCTATACTTAATAGTTATCTTGTTCACAGCACGGCAATCAACACACATACGCCAAGACTCATCTTTCTTTGGAACCAAAATGACAGGAACAGAACATGGACTTAGAGATTCTCGAACTATACCTTTGTCAAGGAGTTCATCCACTTGACGTTGAATCTCTTTAGTTTCCTCGGGGTTGGCTCTATAAGCTGGACGATTTGGAATTTGTGCTCCAGGAATGAAATCAATTTGATGTTCAATTCCTCTTATTGGCGGCAAACCAATTGGCAACTCCTCAGGAAACACGTCTTGATATTCCTGTAAAAGAGAGTAAACAAGACTAGGCAAAGAAGCAAGGTGATCACTATCAATGATTAGTACAATGTCCTTGCGATACATTAAGTACAAAGATTGCCTATCAACTAATGCTCTCTTAATCTCATTTGAAGAAGCAAAATAACAAGATTTCTTAACATGCAAAGTACGACCTACACTATTACAAATAGAAGTTGGGCCGAGACTTTCTTGAACATTTGTCAACTCTTGTTTCTTCTTCTCTTTGGCGGATTTCACATCTCTTGTAGCTTGAATGATTTTAGCTTGATCTTCAAACACTTGGGCCGGTGTCAAAGCTCGAAGATTAAACTTTTTCCCATTGTGCACAAAGCTATAGAAATTTTTCTTGGCATGATAAAGAACATCACAATCATATTGCCAAGGACGGCCAAGCAAGATATGACTTGCTTCCATTGGAACAACATCACATATAACTTCATCAACATATTTCCCAATGGTTAAAGTGAACTTTACTTGTTTTGTGACCCTAGCATCCATTGAATTATTCAACCATTGTAGTCGGTAGGGTTTAGGATGTTTCGTGCAATTCAAGTTCAACTTATTTACAAACAAAGTGCTCGCCACATTTGTGCAACTTCCACTATCAATTATCACACTACAAATTCTGTCTTGCACTAAGCAACGTGTGTGAAATATGTTTTCTCGTTGCATCAAATCATCATTATCAACTAAAGGTTGGACATTTAGAACACGGCGAGAGACTAAAGAAAATTTACCGTCACCATACGTGTAGGGCTCATTGTCTTCACTTTCTTCACTTGATTCATGTTTCTCTTCAAGAGGTGGCATGTCGGCACAATCATCATCACTTACCACTTCACCACTATCAAGAGTTATCATCACTTTTCGAGTTGGACATTCAGCTTGCATATGACCATAACCTTGACATTTATAACATCGAACATCCCTCAATCTTGGAGTTGAAGAAGTTGACGCCATTTTAGAAGGTTGGACAGCAACCTTGGGCGTTGTTTTTGAGACACCTTGAGGGGCACTTGACGTTGAACTTTGTGGAAATTGGCGTGGCTTGGATGGCGGATTGAAAGGGGCAAAACTCGGCTTCTTATCTCTTTGCCAAGGTGGAGTTGGTTGTGAAAACTTACCCTTCCCTTTCATGTGCCTTTCTATCTTGATGGCTTTATGGACAAGTTCATCAATATTATCAAAACTTTGTAAATCAACTTGATGAGCCAAATCAGAATGCATACCTCTTAAAAATCTTTCAATTGTAGAGTCGGGATCTTCTTGAACATTAGCCTTGATCATCAAAGCTTCCATCTCATGATAATACTCCTCAACCGATTTGTTACCTTGTACAAGTGTATGTAACTGTCTATTCAATTCACGGTTGTAGTATGAAGGGACATATTTCTTCCTCATGAGTGTTTTCATGCGACTCCATGTCTTGATTGGACTTTCACCATCTTCACGTCTAGATTGAGACAACTTATCCCACCACAAACTTGCATGATCCTTTAAGTGCATAAAGGCAAGTCGAAATTTTTCCTTTTCGGGATAGTCATGGCCTTCAAAGAAGTGCTCAAGCTCACGAACCCAATCAAAATAAGCTTCCGGATCTGTCTTACCATGAAAAGTGGGAATTGTTAACTTAAGTGAAGCAATTGAGACTTTAGACTTGTTACCCTTAGAAGATGATTCGGACAACTCTTCCTCCTCCTCTTCATTAGATTCACTTTCGGACTCAAAAGCAGCATTATATTTAAACTTCTTGGATGAAGATTTCTTTGATGGCTTAGAAGTTGATGACTCCAAGAAATCAAGGCGGAGGTTGATCTTTTGTAGTATCTGTGCAAGAGAATCATTAGCAAACTTTTGCTCAGCTTCGGTTTGAGGTTTAGAACCTCTTGGTGTATTAGTTTCGTCCTCCATTATCCTGCAAGGTTAGTAAGAAACAAAAGAAAACAACAATTGAATTCCTCTCGGGTTCTCACTATGTGGATAGTAGGAGCTCTCCTCTCTTTGATATATGTTTCTCTCGTGTATACCCTAGACTAATACTCTCAAACTATAGAGAACTTACTGTTGCAATGACTTTAAGAGATTGTCTCAACCGAGATTTTCAACAACAAGATTCACACAAGTCAAATCAAAGAAGTTCAAATAATTCACGTCACAAGAGTATTTCAGAGCACGTGTGGGTATAATTTGATTGATTCAGAAACTATGATATTTAGAAAGAGGAATCAAAGACGAGAACAACACAATTTGAATCACCAAAATCCGAGTTGTATAGCAAAAGTTATGGCACTTTTAATCCAAGGTGGTTTCAAATCAAAACTCAAGAACAAAGTGTTCTTTTTAATTTACGAAAATTAATTAAAAAAAAATACTAAAAATTAAATAACAGAAATATTAAAAGTCCGAGATTATTTTCTTTTATTGGGCCTTTTTTTTTTTTTTTTTTTTTTTTTTAATATCACGGCCTTTTTTTTTTTTTTTTTTTTGATTTGGGCCTTTTTTTTTTTTTAAATTACGGCCTCTTCTTTTTTTTTTTTTTTTTTTTATTCGGACAACAAAAAGGACAAAACAAACTTTTAAGGTTTTGGACAAAAACCTTGTACAAACAATGACCTAGGTGCGGACAAGAACCTTAAACAACTTAGGTCAAACAAAATCTTTAAGGTTTTAAGACAAGAACCTAGTACAAGTACTTAGGTTTAAGGATGTGGCCTTGTCTTATGTGGTTCAACCTTAATTTCTCCAAACTTTAATAACTCACCAAGGACAAAGAATTTGAAAGTGCCACTTTAACAAAATTTTCAAGATTTAACTCAAGGATTTCAAATATGGTTCAAGATTCAAAATTTGACAACTTTCAAAAATCAAGAACTTCAAGAAGTTCAAGAAAGTGGTCAAGAACCAATCTTTTTCACTTGTTCAAAAAGTTTGATCAAAAGTTATTATGACAAGAGTAGATTGATGGAACTAACACAAAAAGAATTTCAAGAATTGAGCAAGAACTCACAAAGTTATGATAATTTGAAACTAGGGTTTTTAAGAAACCCTAATCTTGACACCTAGGGTTTGGACGTGAAATCAACAAATAAAACACAAAGAATCCAACACTATGAATGCAAGAAAATAGTGCAGAATATTGAGACAAAGATGGCAGCAAGGATCGAACAAGAAACACAAGAAGAACAACACAAAAACGCAAGAAAATCAAGTAACAAGATCAACTCGATTTGGGCAGATTTTAAGCACCAAGTTGCATGCGATTTTTGGACAGAATATTAATGAATTTAAGACTCAATTAATATATATATTTACTGCAGAATTTAAACTTTAAAAACAGCAGCAATTCGAAGCAAGAACAGTAGCAAAAAGATGTCAAAAATCGTAAACAACAAGAAGGCAATTTTCGGGCAGATTTGATCAACTTTGGCTTATGCGATTTTGATGAATTTAAAGACACTAACTATGACGACTTTGGACAGCAAGAAACACGTGAAAACAGCAACTAAAAGACTCCAAAAACTGCAGAAAAAATTGACGCACAAAGGACAGCAAGAACGACTCAAAAAGTAGAGCAAAAATCCGAGAAGGAAAAACAAAGCGCAAACCTGAATTTTGTGATGAACAACCTAGAAGCTTTGATACCAATTGATACGAATGGAGTAGGGTGAGAATCCAGCTCCACACGAATTCCACACACTTAGGATCGTTGTGCACCAAAATTCAGAAACCAACACGATCACAAGTAAGATCAAACACGGAAACAACACAAGAAGAAAAGATGGATATCGAATGGGATGTATTTGATTGTAAATCAATCAAACCCAACACATTACCACAAAGTGATTTCAATCTAACCTATGTAAATCAATGGTTAAAAAGATCTCAGTTTGGCTCGCTCTTGAAATCAAGAAACAATACGTTCTCTTTAAGGTCCTAGCTTAAAGAATCCGGTCCTACGAATAATCAACTAACCCTAATTGATTAATCACGTTTTTTCACAACTTGTTTAAGGCTGCAAATAATTTAGCAAAGCTAAAAGGTTTCTTCAAAATTCAATCATCCCAAAAAAACGTTACAAAGAATGGCCATTAAATAGGACAAGTTTCGGCCATGTTGCTTGGTAAACAAGGAAATAAAACCCTAAAAGTTGTAAAGTACAACTTGACTTCTAAACTACCCAATCATAATTAAGAAACTTCCAAATTAGAATTGGAAACTAATAACTAACTACCCAAATCCTTCCCCAAAAAGGATTTGCCTAAAGGTGGCCAAATTCAATTTGACTTCCTTTGTTTCCTAAACTATTACTTGCCTTTATCATGCAAGATAATTGGGCCAAGTAGTATTTATTATAAACGAAATTTCCAAGCCCAAGAACATAATAATTAACGTCATTTATGGGCTGAAAATAACATAAAATAAATTACTAATTAATACTAAAAATGGCGTGATTCTCTTGTAAGCCCAAAAGCACGCCTTTCATGGACTTCATGATTTCGGACTTGTGTAAGCTTCTTCAAGGTGGATCATGAATTGTTAATGAAGAAACATTCCACAAGACTTCTCCTTGAGATGGTTCGGCCTCCAAAGCTTCACAATGAGTTGACAATAAATTGTGCAAAGCTTCCTTCATCTTCTTACTCCTTGATCTTGTCATTGGTCCATCAAGATTGGTCAAGGGATCTTGTGAATTGGGCTTTGGCAAGATGATCAAGGGTTGATTTCCATCAATTTAGCATGCCTCTTATTCAATTTACCTTGAGTTTTCAAGAATTTAAAGCTTTCATGATCAGAATGAATTATAAACTCTTTAGGCCATAAGTAATGTTGCCAAACCTGTAATGACCTTACCAAAGCATACAACTCCTTGTCATAAGTTGCATACTTTAAAGCTGCCCCATTAAGCTGATATGAATGATCAAGATGCAGCACCTTGGACCACTCGAAACCACCACCTTTGGACCGTTGCTTACCAAATTATCACTAACAAGAACAAGAACCAACAAGGTGCAGAATTAACAAACAAAGAAAGTAAAAGATATTGACACGAAAAGATTTGATATGAAGCAATCAAACCCCCACGTATGAATCAAAAAGATTCGGATCACCTATGAAAATTCATAAGCTAAACAAATCAGTTTGGCTTGTTCTTTGAATCAATAACTTGTAAGTTCACCTAAAGGTCTTAGCTTCTAGGTTCACGGTTCTTATGAAAACTCAATTAAACTTAATTGAATTAATTCACGTGTTTCTTGAAGCTTTTCATGGCTGCAAAAAGGGTTTTAGCAAAGCTAAACTTTATCAAAATTCATTTTACAAAAATCGTTACAATGGTGGCCTTTTTATAGAGGCAAAATCGGCCAACCTCTTGTAAACCCTAGCTTAACTCAATTCCAACTTGAATTCTAAGCTATCTAACTTTCCATATTGGAATTGGAAACTAACAACTAACCAACTAATCCGTTTCCAAAAAGGATTGTGACACACGGATTTAAAAAGGTGGCCAAATACAATTTGGCTTCCTTTGTTTCCTAAACTATGAAGAAGCAAAACTCAAATTGACTTCTTAACTTTCCTAAACTTTTACTTGCCTCTATCATGCAAGATAAATGGATCAAGTAATTACTTGGCCCATAACTAAAACATAAAGACTTAAGCCCATAATTAAATGTTTAATGGACTTAATTATTACAACTTAAAAATAAACCCTAAATTACTTCAAATGGCGTGATCCAAAAATGGTAAAGCCCAAGCACGCCATCTTGGTCTTCAAAAGGTCCATGACTTCGCGACGGTAATCTGCCAGAATCACGTCACTCAACTTTGTATTCACGTTTCACGATGATAACATCCTAATTTTGCCAAACGTAAAACATAAAAGTTGTAGCTCTATCTCTTATCGTTCCAGGGCTTCTTGAATCCCCAAATTCTGAGGTATAACGAAAGAGATATGTCAAGAATACGAAACTGTGGCAGAATCTTTGAGCACATAAAATTTGTCTTTGACACCTTGGACATGGACATGGTTCATTCTCATCATTCCCTCCCTTCTCGGAAAGGATTCGTCCTCAAATCTTGAAATTGAACTCCTGGATCAAACACAAATATCATGAACTCCACAAGAATCAAGTCGAGTTGGAATGAAACAATTCTCGGCCAACAATGCATAATATTATGCGAGATCAAAACAAGTGTATAAGATAAACTTTCTCTTGCAGAATATTTATGTATGCATGAAGCATATAAACACGATATTGTTAAAGAAAACTCATAACAATTATGCAAATAAACATCATGTATTAAATGCAACAAGTTATTCTGATTTGCATTATGAAACAATATTAGTACTTCATGTAAAAACGAATCTAGTAATTTTGTCAATATGGAAGTATTTAAGATAAACTTAGTAATAATATGCATAGACACATTAACACTAACAAAGAAAACAATTGCATTATTATCATGTAAAGTAAGAAAAGAACTTAAACATATATGAATGTAACTAAAAGGATTATCCAAAGATACATAAGAATATTCATAGCAACTAAACATATATGCATCTCGAATAGAATGTAAATCACAAAAACATTGGAAATAATTTTCAAACATGTGAAAGTTATCAAATATGACAATACAATTCCTTAGATTAAAAACAGAATGTAAACAATCTAATAAATAGATGCTAACACCATACTTTACCTTTTGGAATTGAAAAGAACTTAAGAATGTAGATAACTTACCAGAAAAGTGTTGAATACTTGATTACCTCTTGGAATTTGATGATTTTGGCTAAGGAACGGATTGACAATGACTAGTACAAACTCACGAACCAAAAATTCAAAGGAAAAATCATTCCAATAAGTATAATCAATATATTTAACACTTTTATACACAAGGAATTGATTAAGCTCAAAATGATAAACATTAAAATCAAAATATAATTCATGTATTAGATAAGCAACATAGCATGTTAAGAAACTATACATAAACTCATTCAATACAAAATAGTTAGATTTCATAATTGAAGAATTATGTGAAAGAATTTGCTTACTAAAACACAAACCATCAGACTTTAATTCACAAGGTAAAAATTTTCGAACTAATGTTTCAAAGGTATGTGAAAGACATTAAAATTGATTCAAAACAGGATTTAAACTTTGAAAATCAATAAGATTGACGTTAACAAAGTTCTTGACATATAAACCATTGAAATCAACCATAAAGCTTTCATACTTACCTAACTTACCTTGCTTACCTTGAGGAAAATAAGCTAAGGCAGATTGGACTCCTTCCAATTGATAATGAGTTATTTCTAACTCCATTAAGCACTTAGAAACTCCAAAAACCTGCAAAACAAAAGAACTAGGCAGCAAACAATGTAATGTGTGATCACTAGAATTCATAAGTACAAGACATGGTTGTTTAACTTCCAATGAACTCACATTCTCACTTTTTCTATTAAACTTATTTTTCTCACGGTCTATACTAACTAAATCACTCTTTTAATTTTCTTTTTCAGCTTTTTCTTTCAATCCATTTTCTAACTCACTCTTTTCTTTCTCTTTTTCATCCCTCAATCTTTGTCCTGAAGTTGACGCCGATTTTGGAGGGGTTTCAGCAGCCTTTGGAACTGATTTTGGGACATTGGGAGGTGTACTTGACGGTTGATTTGAGGTGAATTGACGCGGCTTTGTGGATGGAGAATAAGGGACAACATTCGGCTTCCTATCTCTTTGCTATGGTGGTGGCGGTTGTGAAAACTTATTCTTCCCTTTCATATGCCTTTCAGTCTTAATAGCCTTATGCACAAGCTCATTAATGTCAACATAACTTTGTAAATCCACATGATATGCTAATTCAGAATGCATACCTCTCAAAAATCGTTCTATAGTGGAATCAGAATCTTCATGCACATTAGCCTTGATCATCAAAGCTTCCATCTCATAGTAATACTCCTCAACCGATTTATTACCTTGCACAAGTGAGTGCAATCTCTTGTTCAATTCACGATTGTAATGAGAAGGAGCATACTTTTTCCTCATAAGCAACTTCATTTGGCTCCATGTCTTGATTGGCCTTTCACCATCTTGACGTCTAGATCTCATAACTTCATCCCACCATAAACTAGCATAATCATTTAGGTACACAAAAGCAATTCGATACTTCTCTTTTTCGGGGTAATCATGGCCTTCAAAGAAGTGCTCAAGCTCACGAACCCAATCAAAATAAGCTTCAGGATCTGCTTTACCATGGAAAGTAGGGATAGTTAGCTTTAAAGAACCAATTGAAATCTTAGACTTGTCACCTTTATTTGGAGAACTCGTGTCCTCCACTTCATCTTCCTCATCATGACTAGAATCATTGTCAGACTCAAACTCAACTCTTCGGGATTTAGGACCCTTTGGTGGTGGCGAAGACAAACTATCAACTTTGAGTGTGAGTTTTCGGATCATGTCAAAGAGGACATCATTAGTGAACTTTTGGTCCACTACCTTTGGTGATTTAGATTCTTCACCCTCCATTTGTACCTGCAAGTTATTAAAAACACAAGAAATATATAGAAATATACCTCACGGGTTCTCACAATATGGGGTAGTAGGTACTCTCCTTTCTTAATATGAAAGCTTTTCTCGTGTATACCCTAGACTAATACTCTCAAACTATGGAACTTACTGGTTCAAATGATTGTAATAACAAGACTCAACCAATTAATTCCACCAACAAATTTTCACAAGTAAAACCAAAGAAGTTTCAACAAATCACGTCACGAGTATTTAATAATACGTGTGGGTATAACTTGATTTAACTTCAGAAACTAAGAGAAACAGAAAGTAGATTTCAAGATGAAGAAAACGCAATTTGAATCACTTAATTCCGAGTTGTATTAAGAAAGTTATGGCACTTTTAATCCAAGGTGGTTTTCAAGAAACAACTTAAGAACAATGTGTTCTTCAAATAAAATAAATTAAATAAAAAAATAATAAACTAAAAATAATAAATAAATAAAGTCCGAATATTATTATTATTATTTTTTGTATTGGGCCTTTTTTTTATAGTTCGGCCTTTTTTTTTTGAGTTGGGCCTTTTTTTTTATAATTCGGCCTCTTTTTTTTTTTTTGTTCGGACAACAAAGGACAAAAACAAAATTTTAAGGTTTGGACAAAAACCTTGGACAAACAAAAACAATTAAGGTTCGGACAAGAACCTAGGACAAACAAAAACTTTTATGGTTTGAAGACAACAACCTAGGATTAGGGTTTAAGGATGTTGTGTCTTTTGTCTTAACCTTAAAAAAACCTTAAATTTTTCAAACTTTAATATCTCACCAAGGAAAACAAATTTGCATGTGCCACTTTCACAAAAGATTTAAGATTTTCAACAAGGAACAAGAATATGGCTCAAGATTCAAATTTGAACACTTTTGAATTTTCAAGAAAATCACGAAGTTCAAGAAAGTATTCAAGAACTTATCTTTTTCAAGTGTGATAAAAGTTTGATCAAAACACACTATTTCAAGAATGAGATAAAGAAACTAACACAAAAGAAAGATCAAGAAACGGATAAGAAATAAGGAAGTTATGACAATATAAGCAAAAATTCGAAACTAGGGTTTTTAAGAAACCCTAATTTGAGACACAAACCCTAGCAAGACTTTGACGTGTAAATCACCAAAAAAAACTCACGGAATCCAACACTATGAAGACAAGAAAAGAGTGCAGAATTTAGACACGAAAAACAGCAAGAAAAACGCAACAAGAAACAACACAAAAAGATCACAAAAAATGCAAAACACAAGATAGACGTTTTCGGGCAGATTTGATGAACAACTTGAGATGCGATTTTAACGAAATTTCTAGATGATTATGACTCAACCTAGGATAGCAAGAAGGACACAAAATAGCAGCAAGAAAGATGCACGAAAATCTACAGAAATTGACTCAATAAACGGCAGCAAAGACGCATACAAAAATCATAAAATTTTGCGGAAGAGAAAACGGATTAACCTGAAATTTTTGGGCAACAACTTGTGCTCTGATACCAATTGATGCGAATGATCAAGATGCAGCACCTTGGACCACTCGAAACCACCTCCTTTGGACCGTTGCTTACCAAATTATCACGAACAAGAATAAGAACCAACAAGGTACGGAATTAACAAACAAAGAAAGTAAAAGATATTGACACGAAAAGATTTGATATGAAGCAATCAAACCCCCACGTATGAATCAAAAAGATTCGGATCACCTATGAAAATTCATAAGCTAAACAAATCAGTTTGGCTTGTTCTTTGAATCAAGAACTTGTAAGTTCACCTAAAGGTCTTAGCTTCTAGGTTCACGGTTCTTATGAAAACTCAATTAAACTTAATTGAATTAATTCACGTTTTTCTTGAAGCTTTTCAAGGCTGCAAAAAGGGTTTTAGCAAAGCTAAACTTTATCAAAATTCATCTTATAAAAATCGTTACAATGGTGGACTTTTTATAGAGGCAAAATCGGCCAACCTCTTGTAAACCCTAGCTTAACTCAATTCCAACTTGAATTCTAAGCTATCTAACTTTCCATATTGGAATTGGAAACTAACAACTAACCAACTAATCCGTTTCCAAAAAGGATTGTGACACACGGATTTAAAAAGGTGGCCAAATACAATTTGGCTTCCTTTGTTTCCTAAACTATGAAGAAGCAAAACTCAAATTGACTTCTTAACTTTCCTAAACTTTTACTTGCCTCTATCATGCAAGATAAATGGATCAAGTAATTACTTAGCCCATAACTAAAACATAAAGACTTAAGCCCATAATTAAATGTTTAATGAACTTAATTATTACAACTTAAAAATAAACCCTAAATTACTTCAAATGGCGTGATCCAAAAATGGTAAAGCCCAAGCACGCCATCTTGGTCTTCAAAAGGTCCATGACTTCGCGAAGGTAATCTGCCAGAATCACGTCACTCAACTTTTTATTCACGTTTCACGATGATAATATCCTAATTTTGCAAAACGTAAAACATAAAAGTTGTAGCTCTATCTCTTATCGTTCCAGGGCTTCTTGAATCCCCAAATTCCGAGGTATAACGAAAGAGATATGTCAAGAATACCAAACTGTGGCAGAATCTTTCAGCACATAAAATTTGTCTTTGACACCTTGGACATGGACATGGTTCATTCTCATCATAAGCTTTTCACTAAAGTAAGCTACGGGTCTTGATTCCTGCATCAAAACAGCACTAATACCAATCCCGGAAGCATCACAGTGTATCTCAAAAGCTTTATGAAAATTAGGCAATGCAAGTAAAGGGGCGTGAGTCAACATATACTTTAGTTTAGTGAAGGCGTTTTCATGCTCCTCTTTCCATTCAAAAAAAATGTTCTTTTTTAACAAGTTCATTCAAAGGTGCAGCTATAGAACTAAAGTTTTTAACAAACCTTCTATAAAAACTTGCTAAACCATGAAAACTCCTAACTTCACTAGCATTCTTAGGTCTCGGCCACTCCTCTATAGCCTTGAATTTTGACTCATCAACAGAAATACCTTGAGAACTAACAACATAACCCAAAAAGACAATTGATTCCATACAAAAAGAACACTTTTTAAGGTTAGCATACAATCGGTTCTCACGTAATATAACAAACAATTGTGTTAAATGTTCAACATGCTCATCAAGTGATTTGCTATAAATAAGGATGTCATCAAAATAGACCACAACAAATTTACCAATGAAAGACCGAAATACGTGATTCATTAGCCTCATAAAAGTACTAGGTGCATTAGTTAGACCAAAAGGCATGACTAACCATTCATACAAACCATACTTTGTTTTAAAGGTTGTTTTCCATTCATCACCTTCTTTCATTCTAATTTGATAGTAGCCACTTTTTAAATCAATCTTGGTGAAAATATACGAACCATACAATTCTTCAGGCATATCATCTAATCTAGGAATTGGATGTCTATACTTAATGGTGATTTTGTTTATGGCACAACAATCAAGACACATTCTCCAAGATTCATCCTTTTTAGGTACTAAAATTACTGGAACAGAACAAGGACTTAGAGATTCACGCACAATATCTTTGTCAAGGAGTTCATCCACTTGACGTTGAATCTCCTTTGTTTCCTCAGGATTTGCTCTATATGCTGGACGATTTGGGATTTGCGCTCCAGGTATGAAATCAATTTGATGTTCAATACCTCGAATAGGTGGCAACCCTATTGGTAAGTCCTTGGGAAACACATCACTAAATTCCTGCAAAAGAGACAAAACAACACTAGGCAAAGAAGCAAGGTGATCACTATCAACAATAAGTACAAAATCCTTGCGGATCATCAAATACAATGATTTCCTATCTAGTATTGCTCTCTTAACCTCACTCTTAGAAGCAAAATAACAAGATTTAGAAGGAACACTATTTCGGCTATTACAAGATTTAGAATCAATGCTTCGGCCTACACTAGTTACAATCTTTTTATCTTCCTGTTCTTTCTTTTCATTTGCTTCCATCTCACTGCAAGATTGTACAATCCTTGATTGATCTTCAAAAGCTTGGCTTGGACTCAATGCCCTAAGGTTGAAAGGCCATGATAATCAAATGAATAATAATTCTTCTTTGCATGATATGTAATATCTCTTATCAAATTGCCATGGACGACCAAGTAAAATATGACTAGCTTCCATTGGTACAACATCACACACAATATCATCAACATACTTTCCAATTGTTAAAGAAAATTTAACTTGTTTAGTCACTTTACTCTCGGTAGTGTTATTAAGCCATTGAAGCTTATATGGATTTGGATGTTTCATGCAAGTCAAGTTTAGCTTCTAAACAAATAATGTACTTGCCACATTTGTACAACTACCACTATCAACAATCACACTACAAATCTTACCTTGAACCATGCATCGAGTGTGAAATATGTTTTCCCTTTGAGAAAAATCATCTTCAATTAGTGGTTGTGCACTCAAGACTCGGCGAGTAACTAAAGAGAATTCACCAACATCATATGTAGTAAGATCTTCACTATCTTCATCACTTTGGTACTTCTCTTCAAGTGGTGGCATGTCGGCACATTCTTCATCACTTTCAACCTCTCCATTATCACGAATTATCATCAATTTTCTGGTTGGGCAGTCGGTTTGATAATGGCCATAACCTTGACACTTATAACATCTAATGTCCCTCAATCTCTCATTCGGTTTGGGCGTTGCTTTGGCTGAAGATTCAGCAAGTTGGCGGACTGTTTTGGCAGCATTATTTGAAGTGTTTGAAGGCTGGTTTGGGGTGAAAACTTTCGGCTTTGATGGAGGGGTGTAATTCGGCTTTTGATCTCTCCTCCAAGGTGGCAATGGTTGTTGGAAATTTCGCCCTTTACCCTTCATATGCTTCTCAATTTTGATAGCTTTGTGAACAAGTTCATTAAGATCAATGTAACTTTGAAGATCAACTTGGTAAGCCAATTCAGAATTCATACCTCTAAGGAACCTCTCAATGGTTGTGTCGGGGTCTTCATGAATATTGGCTTTTATCATCAATGCCTCCATCTCATGATAGTAATCTTCAACTATTCGGCTACCCTGCACAAGGGTATGTAACTTTCGGTTGAGCTCTCTATTATAATGTGAAGGAACATACTTCTTTCTCATGATTGCATTCATTTGACTCCAAGACTTGATTGGCCTTTCACCATCTTGTCGTCTATTTCGAACAACTTTATCCCACCAAAGACTAGCATAATCTTTAAGGTGCATAAAAGCAAGTCGGTATTGCTTTTTCTCGGGGACATCATTACCTTCAAAGAAGTGTTCTAAATCTCGAACCCAATCAAAGAAAGCTTCGGTATCTGATTTGCCATGAAAGGTAGAGATAGTGAGTTTAACAGAATCAATGGAAATCTTAGACTTTTCACCTTTTGAAGAGCTCGTGTACTCCTCCTTTTTTTCCTCATCATTATCATCATCAGATTCATCACGATCTTCAAAATTAAGCTTCCTCAATGTGGAGCTTTTAGTTGATGACTCCAAATTATCAAGTCGGAGATTGATCTTTTGCAACATACCAAAAAGGACTTCATTAGCAAACTTTTGCTCGGCTTGTGTTAGGTTTGTCACTTTTTGATTCCTCCATTTGTACCTGCAAGTTAGTAAAGAAAACACAAGAATATATATATATATATATATATACCTCTCGGGTTCCTCACTATGGATAGTAGGTACTCTCCACTCTATTTAGGTAGTGTTCTATCTTATTTATCCTAGATAACACTCTCAAGTAATGAATGTGTTGGGATAATTAAGACTCACCAAGTTCAATTACTTTAATAGCAAGTCTCAATCAACAAGTTCCACACAAAACTTTCACAAGAAAATCAAGAGAGTTAAACAAAGAAATCACGTCACAAGAGGTTTAAGAACACGTGTGGGTTATAACTGATTTACCACCAGAAACTAAGAAATTCAGAAAATAGACTCAAAGACGAAGAGAACGCAATTTGAATCACTTAATTCCGAGTTGTATTTAGAAAGTTATGGCACTTTTAATCCAAGGTGGTTTTCAAGTAACAACTAAGAACAATGTGTTCTTCAAAATAAAATAAATTAAATAACAGAAATAAAAATAAAAAAAATAAAGTCCGAATTCTAAATTTATATATTTTTTTTGTTCTTTTCTTTTCTTTTTTTTTGAATCGGTCACACTTTTTTTTTTGACCGTGACTCTTTTTTTTTTTTTTGTTCGGACAAGATTCTAGTACAAAACAAAAAGTTTAAGGTTTGGACACAAACCTTGGACAAAACAAAGAGACTAGGTTCGGACAAGAACCTTAAATGATACTAGGTTTAAGGTTTTAAGACAAGAACCTAGTACAAAGTACTTAGGTTTAAGGTTTGAAGACAACAACCTAGGATTAGGGTTTAAGGATGTTTTGTCTTTTTGTCTTAACCTTAACAACCTTAAAATTTTCAAACTTTAATATCTCACCAAGGAAAACAAATTTGCATGTGCCACTTTCACAAAATATTCAAGATTTTCAACAAGGATCAAGAATATGGCTCAAGATTCAAATTTGGACACTTTTGAATTTTCAAGAAAATCAAGAAGTTCAAGAAAGTGTTCAAGAACTTATCTTTTTCAAGTGTGATAAAAGTTTGATCAAAACACACTATATCAAGAATGAGATAAAGAAACTAACACAAAAGAAAGATCAAGAAACGGATAAGAAATGAGCAACTTATGATAACTTGACCAAGAAAACCCTAGTTGATAAACCCTAGTTTGACACAAAACCCTCGCAATTGCTTTGACCTGAAAACAGCAAGGAAAACTCAAGAATTCCACACTATGATGATGAACAAAACAATGCAGAACTTAGACACGAAAAACAGCAAGAAAACGCAACAAGAAACAACACAAAAAGATCACAAAAATGCAAAACACAAGAAGGACGATTTCGGGCAGATTTGTTGATCAAATTGAGATGCGAATTTGATGAAATTTCTAGATGATTATGACACAACCTAGGACAGCAAGAAGGACACAAAATAGCAGCAAGAAAGATGCACGAAAAACTACAGAACTTGACGCAATAAAACGGCAGAAAAGACGCACAAAAATCAGAAATTTCGCAGAAGAGAATAGACGGATTAACCTGAAATTTTTGGGCAACAACTTGTGCTCTGATACCAATGGTTGATTGAGGCTCTAGCTCCTGGACCAAATTCAATCTTCACAATGTAGGACCGTGCTGCACAAAGGTTATCCCAAGACACACAAACAACAAGAACTCGGGTGGATGAAGATTCAAGGGAAAAACGCAAAGTGTTGAAGTAAATCAAACCCCACGCTTTAATACAAATGAACTCAATTTAACCTATGAAAATTCAATTAGTTAAACAAGTTAATTTAGCCTGCTCTTTAAATAAAGAACAATGGTGAAGTCACCTATAGGTTACGCTAAAGGTAATCTTCTACAATGGACAATTAAATAATTCTCTAAGGCTTGGACAACACAAAGTTTTAATCACAATTTTTAGCAAGCTAAAAATCTCGAAATTCTTCTTCTTTCTTATTGAATAAAAAAATGTTAATGACCCCTTTAAATAAAGGTTTAAAGTCGATCAACAAGAAACCCTAGTAGTTGCAAAACACAACTTGACTTCTTAACTAACTAACTAACTAACTAATCCTTTTCCAAAAAGGAATGGATAAAACGGTTTCACAAGGAAGCAAAACATGTTTTTGCTACCTTTGTTTCCTAAACTTATACTTGCCATTATCATGTAAGATAATTGGGCCAAGCAACTTATTAATGAATTAATTAAAGCCAACATTAAGTTTTGGACTTAATTAATAAACAACAAAATAAAACCCTAAAATTACTTAAGGGCGTGATCCATATGAAAGCCCAAGTACACGCCTTGCCATTGGACTTCAACTCGGCCATGGAATATTTCTTCAAGGTGGAATTTCCTTAAGCTCCAATGTAGAACTTCTAGAAACTTCATCATGAATGATTATTGAAGAAACATGCCAAAGAACTCCATGTTGAGATGGATTATAAGTCTCGGCCTCCAAATCTTCAAAGTGTGATGACAACAAATTGTGCAAAGCTTCTTTCATCCTTTTGCTCCTTGATCTTGTCATTGGTCCATCAAGATTCTACAAAGGATCATGTAAGCTCGGTTTTGGCACCAAGGAAGTGGATGGATTGCTATCAGATACGTCTTGTTGCTTTGTGATTGATTGTGCCATTGCTCTTCATATGGTGGTGGAGAGAAGTCCCCAAACATTCTAGGTATCGGTCGTGTGTCAAAATAGTCCCCATACTTGTGGTGTGCAATATTTCCGCTCAATTGAGTTCCAGTATCCTGCACTTGCCATAGATAAACCAAAGTAGACAGAACAAAACACAAAACTACAAAACACAACAAAATTTACCAAAATGAAACAGAACAAAACTACTAATCTAAACAAACAACAAGGTAAAGCAAATTAGAATTCAGGAAACCGTGCCTTCCCCGGCAACGGCGCCAAAAATTGACAAGCGTGTCGTTAACCTTGCAATTTTACCCCTAAACTGACGTAGTAGTGATGAGTGGGGATTGTATCCACAGGGAAGGGAGATTTTGTTCAAGACTTCGAAGTGTTTCTCAAAATGTATTGCAGATTGCACAGTATCAAGACTCAGTAAAATAAGAGAAGTACTCAAAACTCAAAATAATAGAACACTTGCGAGAACAACAGATAGAAATAACAAGAATTCAAACAGATGGTCCTAGAGTTTAATGAATTCAGACTACTGTGAACCCAATACGATTGCTATGCACTTGACCTCATGTAAATCTAAATTAGGAGGAGACGATTGTTGCCTAGAAGGCTAGCAAACACTTAGCATGACGACCACAGTGTCCCCTATACCCTTAACATTTCACTTTTTCCCATTTGAGGCCTAAGCAAAATGGATACAAACCGCAACATCTTACACTCATGTTTCTAGCTATAAATCGTGCGATGTCCAAGTCTCCATAGCGAAGCCTAACTTGAGTTCCTAATATTAAGCTGAGCTTCACAAGGTCATTTTTCACCTAATTCTTAAGACTCAACGACCTCTGATTAGCATGACGACCACATCTCGGGTCGTGTTACAAAGTAAAAACAGGCGACAGGACCTCCATAGTCATAGAAAACGTCCATTGTTCATGGAAATTCCACTGTTAAAGGTGAATCAAACCTTGAACTGGCATGCGCGACCTCAATCGAAGCGCAAATTCAATCCAAACACCAATGTGAAAATTATTATAAAAACGTCTCAGTATTTCCAACAATTAAAAACATTATTGAAGCTCTTCCGTAGTAGATTAGGTCAATTAATGTACCTTGTCACGGGTTCTAATTCACAGTTATCCGATCAAAACCCTCAGGTATATCAAAGACTCTACGCCCGAGAATCTCATGTTCAAATTCGCTAGCGTATCAATATTTTCTCAACATTAAGCAATTCCCATCATCATAATTGAAAAGATTATACCTGAATAAACTTGCTTCGTCGGCGTTCACATTATCAACGTGAATTACAACGTCTCGGATCAAATGGCTCATTCGGGAATTGGAAACTGGAAGATGCGAGTCGGAGTAAGATAGAAATTCTAGCTGAGAAAACGTAGAAGAGACGATACATTTCCCCCGCTCCAAAATGCACAAAGATGGTTCATGAATTCTGAGATAATATTCGTCGTCTTAATTCGCTAACCGACCCTCTATATATAGAGGTCACAAAAAATGTAAACAATACGCAAACATGAATTGACTACATTATTACAAAAGTGCCACTGCATAAAACCAAAAGTTTAGGAATTCGGCCTTTGCTAAACACTGATCCACGCCTTTGAGCTTTGAAATCCTGCCGCCTTCATTAGCCTATCTGCGCCTTCAAGCCATCAGCTCTCACGCCTTTAGCATCCTTTTCATGCGTTTGAGCCTTTGTCCTTCACACCTTCATCTTCCTGCATAGAAAGTACCCAATCAACCACACTTAGCCAATTTCGAGCACATCACAAACACATGCAAAGAACACCCCCAAAAACGCACGCACCGGCTCTCTACCCAGCGAGATCTCGCGGCGAGGTCTCACCGCTCGATCAGTTATCAAGGCGAGATCTCGCCGTACATTCACATAACCGGCGAAACCTCTCGGCGAGGTCTCGTCTCGCCTTGCACCACCAATCCCACGAGACCTCTCGGTGAGTTCTCGTCCACCATCATGTGTGAGTGCGTGTGTCTGAAGAATTTAGATCGTGAAGTGTTGTGAGATGATTGTAAAGTGTGTGAAGTGTGTGAGGTGTTGTGAGATGAGTGTGAATTTTGTGAGGCGATACAAACTGATGTGGTGAGTGAATGTGAGTGCTTGACCGTGATGAAAAAAATGCATAGAAGAGTGAAAATGTAGAGGCAATTCCAAGGAGTAAAACAAATGCAAGTCGGATCATGCAAGATGAATGTGATACCTTAAGTGCATGTGTGCATGAGAATTCTAAATGTGTGGTGAGTTGTGAGCTTGCCGCATGAACATGCGGCGAGGTGCATGAGCTCACCGCACGGGTGTGCTGCGATATGTGGATTGCTGTACGAGGTTACCGCGCGCGTGCATGCGGCGAGATGTGTGGCGAGGTGCGAGAGCTGTGCGAGAGAGGTGTACGTGTATGCGGTGAGTGTTGCGCGCAAGTGCGCGCAGCTGTGCATGGGTGTGTGCGTGAGAGTGTGAGGGTGAGTGCCGTACGCATGTGCGCGCGGCTATGCATTGAACTCGCCGCATGATGTTGCGACGAGGTGTGGAAGCTCACCGCACAAGCTGTGCGGCGAGGTGTGAGTGTGTGCGATGAGTGATGTGCGTATGTGTGCGCAGCTGTGTATGGGTGTGTGCGTGAGTGTGCGAGTGACCGTTCCAGCAAAACAAGCTAATTATAGGCACATTATGTGTGTCTTAGCCTCTGAATTGAACTTGGTGATGCACATAAGATTTTAGTTCTTCCTCTTAGCTTTCCATTGGTTTAAGAATCAGCACCATTGGATATTTGTGGCTCAAGATATTCACATTTTACCAAACTGTGGCAAAGATTCCAACAACGAAAACCCTAGAAGCAACAATCATAAAGAAGCCCTCGTTTCTCATAGTTACACATAGAATTAGAAACAAGTCAAAACATTAGAAATGCAGTACACTCAAATACCTTTCCAGAACATCCAAGATTTCCTCATTTGGATTAGTATTGAGAAACTTATACTCAAATGAAGTGCACTATCCATTCTGCCCACACATAAAACTAGCAAATCAAGCATGTTAGGGTTTTCTTCCAATCTTCACAAACATCATTAAAACTCTTGAATCCTTTCCATAACCTGTAACTCCAAACACACTTTTGATTCATTTAATCAATATTTTAGGTCCTTTTATCCATTTTAGCAATTCCTAGTTGCAAACCACATAAATGCACAAAATAGCACAAAACACTACACATTTGCATGAAATACAAGGCAAAAGCTAAGTGATATAACACATATAAGTTGGCATAAAACCAACTTATCAATAAAAAAGGATCCAACAATGCTGAGAGAAAGGCCGAAAAGACTTGGAAGGATCATTTGATCACCAAATGATGGCATAAAGTCAAACACGCACTTTTTCCTCGTTTAATAAATCTAGTATTAGAGAGTTGGTCATTAAGTTGCTTTGCTTTTTTGTTAATGTCATGTTTGGATACTTTAAACCACGCCTTAAGAACCGTTAGTTAACTTATCCGTATACTTTGTGCCAACCCCAAAAGCTAATAAACTTCGCTAATTTGCAAGTTACTTTTGTGTTAAATCCCACATTGTTCGTCTTTTAGTGTTTCGGTTCAGAAAGGGGTCGAATGGCTTGAAAGTTATTTTGCGTGCGTTTTGCTTTGTCTTTTAGCAGTTTCCTTATTAGTTGTGGTGGGTATCATCTAGAGAATGGCTAGATAATACTAGTTCTTGTTGACTTAGTAAATTAGTTAGTTAGTTAGCTAGTTAACTAAGCTACATGGGGTCAAAGACTAACAATGACTCGAAGTCGTCCCCCTCGATTGCTTCAAAAGTGGTCAAAACAAGTAAATTTTGCCAAAAACAAGTGTATGTCACCGGGGCTTTGCCCAATGAGTCTTGTAGATCTCGTCGAGAGCTTCGAAACGGTGTATTACGGAGCCGATTCTGAACTTGAACAAGAAGAGAAAAAGAGCTTGGTCGGTTAACGGCATTTTGACTTTCTTTTACATTGGGTCTCCACCAACACGAACAAACTGAATGGAGTGCATTGAGAATGTTTCTTACATTACCTTTAAGAAAAATCTCTAAGTTTGGACGACCTTGGAGCTCAACAAATTGCCTTCCTGAAGATGTATAAAAAAGGATCCAACAATGCTGAGAGAAAGGCCGAAAAGACTTGGAAGGATCATCTGATCACCAAATGATGGACTAAAGTCAAACACGCACTTTTTCCTCGTTTAATAAATCTAGTATTAGAGAGTTGGTCATTAAGTTACTTTACATTTTTGTTAATGTCGTGTTTGGATACTTTGACCCACGCCTTAAGAACCGTTACTTTACATTTTTGCCAACCCCAAAAGCTACTAAACTTCTCTAATTCGCAGGTTACTTTAGTGTTAACTCCCACATTGTTCGTCTTTTAGTGTTCTTTTCAGAAAGTGGATGAATTGCCTGAAAGTTATTTTACGTGTGTTTTGCTTTGTCTTTTAGTAGTTTTCTTATTCAGTTGTGGCAGGTATCATCTGGAGTTTGGCTAGATAATCCTAGTTCTTGTTGGCTTAGTAAATGAGTTAGTTAGTTAGCTAGTTAACTAAGCTACAAGGGGTCAAAGACTAACAATGACTTGAAGTCCCTCTCGATTGCCTCAAAAATGGTCAAAACAAGTGAGTTTTGCCAAAAACAAGCGTATGTCATGGGGCTTTTCCCCATGAGTCTTGTTGATCTCGTCGAGAGCTTTAAAACGGGGTATTACAGAGGCAATTCTGAACTCGGACAAGAAGAGAAAAAGAAGCTTGGTCGGTCCATGGCTTTTTGAATTTCTTTTACATTTGGTCTCCACTAACACGGACAAAGTGAATGGAGTGCATTGAGAATGTTTCTTACATTACTTTTAAGAAAAATCTCTAAGTTTGGACGACTTTGGAGCTCAACAAATTGCTTTCCTGAAGATGTATAAAAAAGGATCCAACAATGCTGAGAAGAAGGCCGAAAAGACTTGGAAGGATCATCTGATCACCAAATGATGGCCTAAAGTCAAACACGCACTTTTTCCTCGTTTAATAAATCTAGTATTAGAGAGTTGGTCATTAAGTTGCTTTGCTTTTTTTGTTAATGTCCTGTTTGGATACTTTAACACACGCCTTAAGAACCGTTAGTTAACTTATCCGTATACTTTGTCCCAACCCCAAAAGCTACTAAACTTCGCTAATTTGCAAGTTACTTTAGTGTTAAATCCCACATTGTTCGTCTTTTAGTGTTCCGGTTCAGAAAGGGGTCGAATGGCTTGAAAGTTATTTTGCGTGCGTTTTGCTTTGTCTTTTAGCAGTTTCCTTATTAGTTGTGGTGGGTATAATCTAGAGAATGGCTAGATAATACTAGTTCTTGTTGACTTAGTTAGTAAATGAGTTAGTTAGTTAGCTAGTTAACTAAGCTACTTGGGGTCAAAGACTAACAATGACTCGAAGTCGTCCCCCTCGATTGCTTCAAAAGTGGTCAAAACAATTGAATTTTGCCAAAAACAAGTGTATGTCACGGGGCTTTGCCCTATGAGTCTTGTAGATCTCATCGAGAGCTTTGAAATGGTGTATTACGGAGGCGATTCTGAACTTGGACAAGAAGAGAAAAAGAAGCTTGGTCGGTCAACAGCATTTTGACTTTCTTTTACATTGGGTCTCCACCAACACGAACAAACTGAATGGAGTGCATTGATAATGTTTCTTACATTACCTTTAAGAAAAATCTCTAAGTTTGGACGACCTTGGAGCTCAACAAATTGCCTTCCTGAAGATGTATAAAAAAGGATCCAACAATGCTGGGAGAAAGGCGGAAAAGACTTGGAAGGATCATCCGATCACCAAATGATGGCCTAAAGTCAAACACGCACTTTTTCCTCGTTTAATAAATCTAGTATTAGAGAGTTGGTCATTAAGTTACTTTATATTTTTGTTAATGTCGTGTTTGGATACTTTGAACCACGCCTTAAGAACCGTTTGTTAACTTATCCGTATACTTTGTGCCAACCCCAAAAGCTACTAAACTTCGCTAATTTGCATGTTACTTTAGTGTTAACTCCCACATTGTTCGTCTTTTAGTGTTTCGATTTAGAAAGGGGTCGAATGGCTTGAAAGTTATTTTGCGTGTGTTTCGCTTTGTCTTTTAGCAGTTTCCTTATTCAGTTGTGGCGGGTATCATCTAGAGAATGGCTAGATAATACTAGTTCTTGTTGACTTAGTTAGTAAATGAGTTAGTTAGTTAGATAGTTAACTAAGCTACATGGGGTCAAAGACTAACAATGACTTGAAGTCGTCCCCCTCGATTGCTTCAAAAGTGGTCAAAACAAGTGAATTTTGCCAAAAACAAGTGTATGTCACGGGGCTTTGCCCCATGAGTCTTGTAGATCTCGTCGAGAGCTTCAAAACGGGATATTACGGAGGCGATTCTGAATTCGGATGAGAAGAGAAAAAGAAGCTTGGTCGGTCCAAGGCATTTTGAATTTCTTTTACATTTGGTCTCCACTAACACGGACAAAGTGAATGGAGTGCATTGAGAATGTTTCTTACATTACTTTTAAGAAAAATCTCTAAGTTTGGATGACTTTGGAGCTCAACAAATTGCTTTCCTGAAGATGTATAAAAAAGGATCTAACAATGCTGAGAAGAAGGCCGAAAAGACTTGGAAGGATCATCCGATCACCAAATGATGGCCTAAGTCAAACACGCACTTTTTCCTCGTTTAATAAATCTAGTATTAGAGAGTTGGTCATTAAGTTGCTTTGTTTTTTTGTTAATGTCGTGTTTGGATACTTTAACCCATGCCTTAAGAACCGTTAGTTAACTTATCCGTATACTTTGAGCCAACCCCAAAAGCTACTAAACTTCGCTAATTCTCACGTTACTATAGTGTTAACTCCACATTGTTCGTCTTTCAGTGTTTCGATTCTGAAAGGGAATGAATTAATTGAAAGTTATTTTGCGTGTGTTTTGCTTTGTCTTTTAGTCGTTTCCTTATTCAGTTGTCACTACTACAAATTGAGGCTGTTGCTAGACTTTGGTGGCAACACTTGTAAAAATATTACTATAGGCATAATTTGTAAAAAAGTTGTAACATTTTGAAAAAAGTGTTGCATATATAAGTTTAATGCAATTCTTTAAATGACTTATAGTAATATGCATCACTTATAGTAATGACTTATAGTAATATGCATCACTTATAGTAATGACTTATAGTAATATGCATCACTTATAGAGAATGGCCAATTCTTTTTAAAAAATGCATCACTTATAGTAATATGCAACACTTTTAAAAAAGTGTTGCCTTTAATATATCTGTAGAAAAAAAATTAAAAAGAAAGAAAATTATATACGAAAATATTTAAAAAAATTGACTACCAAAACTTGGAGAATAAAAAAAAAGAAAATTAGATAAGAAAATCTGTAAAAAAATTACTACCCAGACAATAAAAAAAATTGGATAAGAAAATCTGAAAAAAAAAATTGACTGCCACGACGTCGTATTGCTTTTCTTTGAGAACATATTTTTTACACTGTATTGCTTTCCAATTCTTTAAATGACAAAATTTCTTCTGCTATTCGCTTAAGCCCTAATCCATCGACTCTCTTTTTTACATCGTGCTCTGTTAGTGACTTTCAGAGCAATCCATGAGGGATACGATTGAAGGCATGAACGGCCAGAATCACCGTGAAAGAGGCTCAGTCGCGCGGCAGTGGATTTGATTCCGCGGTCCTCGCCGTGATGGAGGAGGCGGAGGTGGATATGGAGGCAGCTGACGCGATGGTGGATATGGAGGCGGCGGCGGAGGCTACGACGGTGGCCGTCATGAAGGAGGTGGTGGTGGATACGGTAGAGGAAACTGGAGGAATTAATTGGAATTTCGTGTTGGGGAAATTGTTTCTTTCTTAATTAGGGTTGTCTCTTCGTTTTTTTTATTATTATTATTTTCAGTTTTTGTCGATTGTGATTGTGGGGGGTCTGGGTTGATTGTGCTTTGATGTTTGGTTGTTACTTATTTTTTACCGCTGCGTTCGTCTCGTTTTATCAACTTATTTTGTAGAAAAATCGAAGTTTACAGAATTCTGATAAATAAATTAAATGAAGGTTCTTAAAAAAAACAAAAAAAAGCATGATAAAGGATAAGACGCATAAATCGTGGATCGATTTTTCAGTAGAGAAGAAGGAAGTGAAGATGATGAGAATGAACCATGTCCATGTCCAAGGTGTCAAAGACAAATTTTATGTGCTGAAAGATTCTGCCACAGTTTGGTATTCTTGACATATCTCTTTCGTTATACCTTTGGTGATTCAAGAAGCCCTGGAACGATAAGAGATAGAGCTACAACCTTTATGTTTTACGTTTTGCGATATTCGGATGTTATCATCGTGAAACGTGCATACAAAGTTGAGTGACGTGATTCTGGCAGATTACCGTCGCGAAGTCATGGACCTTTTGAAGACCAAGATGGCGTGCTTGGGCTTTACCATTTTTGGATCACGCCATTTGAAGTAATTTAGGGTTTATTTTTAAGTTGTAATAATTAAGTCCATTAAACATTTAATTATGGGCTTAAGTCTTTATGTTTTAGTTATGGGCTAAGTAATTACTTGATCCAATTATCTTGCATGATAATGGCAAGTAAAAGTTTAGGAAACTTAAGAAGTCAAATTGGTTTTTGCTTCTTAAGAGTTTGTTAGGAAAGTTAGTTATCAAAGGAAGTCAAAACGTGTTTGGCCATCTTGATAAAACCGTGTGTTACAATCCTTTTTGGAAAAGGATTAGTTGGTTAGTTGTTAGTTTCCAATTCCAATATGGAAAGTTAGATAGCTTAGAATTCAAGTTGGAATTGAGTTAAGCTAGGGTTTACAAGGCTTGGCCGATTTTTGCCTCTATAAAAAGGCCACCATTGTAATGATTTTTATAAGTTGAAATTTGATTAAAGTTTAGCTTTGCTAAAGTGTTTTTGCAGCCTTGAAAAGTTGTAAAGCAAAACGTGAATTAATTCTTCTAAGTTTAGTTGAGTTTTCATAAGAATCGTGAACCTAGAAGCTAAGACCTTTAGGTGAACTTACAAGTTCTTGATTCAAAGAACAAGCCAAACTGATTTGTTTAGCTTATGAATTTTCATAGGTGATCCAAATATTTTTGATTCATACGTGGGGGTTTGATTGCTTCATATCAAATCTTTTCGTGTCAATATCTTTTACTTTCTTTGTTTGTTAATTCCGCACCTTGTTAGTTCTTGTTCTTGTTCGTGATAATTTGGTAAGCAACGGTCCAAAGAAGGTGGTTTCGAGTGGTCCAAGGTGCTGCATCTTGATCATTCATATCAGAAGAATTGGTGGTTTGACGAAGGAAAGAAAGGGAAAAAAACTCTTTGAGAGAAGCGAAAAGAGAAGGATGGGAACAAAACCTGCTGATTTAAACAGGTAATTTTATGATGTCTTCAAATATTTTTATGTTTTTGTGATTTATTTTTTTTTTAAAATAAGTAGTTTGCTATTTCTGTTGTTCAATTAATTGGGTTTTCAAATTTTTTTTAAAAACTGTTTGATTGTAGCAATATGATGATTCCAATTTATGTAAGGTGTTCCTTATTGTGTAGTTGAACAAAAATATGGCGGAATATTATAGTGCAAAATATTATAGGCATTCCTTAGTTTCTTTATTAGCTTGCGTGGTTTTGATGCTTGTGTTGCTGCTCTTGGTAGTCAAAAAGCCAAGGCAATTACTTCTCTAGAATTTCATGAAATATTTGCTGCTTTTTTATTTTTGAACTTCAGCTTTTAAAAATGCAGAGATTTGGGGTTTTACATACTTTAACCATTTATCTCAAGAATGAAGAGAAGGCAGAAGCCCACCAAGCAAGGGAAGTTCAAGGAAGTTGTTGTGAGCCCTAAAGCTGCCTCCAAATTAGATAGAAAGCTTTAAAAGTGGAATCCCCTTACTTGTTACGCAGAAGATAGGTTTTGATTTCCAGGGTAAGTGTGATTTTCGATATATTTATGGCCCCTGATTGCCGAAGTTAGATCAGTTTGGCCTCACGTATTTGTGCATTTTCGATAAGTTTGGCTAGTTTGAGTTCTGATTTGGCTCGGAGATTAGTCTTGGTGATGGTAACTAATTTTTGATGATGTTAACTGCTACTGGTTTTGAAAATTTACCTCTATGTATAGTTGGTGATAACATATGGTGTTAGAGGGCAGATTTGGTGCCCTAACATTATTCTGCCAATGTGGTCATTAGTTTAGTGAGATTGTGGAATTTTTGGTTTCTTGCTAGTTTGATGCAAACTGTTTTATGTTGAGTCCTGGCTTGGCGAATGTTTGCATAAGGGATACTTGGCTTGGTATGGTTAATAGTTGGAAGTTTGACCGAAAGTATTTGTGGAACTATTGTTTGATGTGGAAGTAATGCTGGACCATCTGACTATGGATGAGTTGAAACTCTTGGCCGTTCTGTACATTTTATGAATCACTTTGGTTTTGAAGTCAATGGTGGTCCTTGTGAAAAATTGGATTCATTTTGCCTTACTGGACTGCCTCCTATTTTTTGGAAGCTTGAGTTCAGTTTGGTCAATAGTATGAATGGTGCTTCATGTTTGGTCATGCGGAATATGGATAGAAGCACATTCATAGAAGTATATTGATACGAATGGAGTAGGGTGAGAATCCAGCTCCACACGAATTCCACACACTTAGGATCGTTGTGCACCAAAATTCAGAAACCAACACGATCACAAGTAAGATCAAACACGGAAACAACACAAGAAGAAAAGATGGATATCGAATGGGATGTATTTGATTGTAAATCAATCAAACCCAACACATTACCACAAAGTGATTTCAATCTAACCTATGTAAATCAATGGTTAAAAAGATCTCAGTTTGGCTCGCTCTTGAAATCAAGAAACAATACGTTCTCTTTAAGGTCCTAGCTTAAAGAATCCGGTCCTATGAATAATCAACTAACCCTAATTGATTAATCACGTTTTTCACAACTTGTTTAAGGCTGCAAATAATTTAGCAAAGCTAAAAGGTTTCTTCAAAATTCAATCATATCTAAAAACGTTTACAATGATCTCTTTATATAGAGATGAGTTTCGGCTCTACAAATTGGAAAAGGAAATAAAACCCTAGAAGTTGTAAATTACAACTTGACTTCTAAACTAACCAACTTACAAACTAATCCTTTATGGAAAAAGGAAGCTAAAAACGTTTTGCCCTTCTAGAAGACAAGGACAAGCTCCTAAAATTTAGGGAATTACTTTCCTAACAAATTAAAGCCCATTACATGCCATTATAATGCAAGATAACTTGGGCCATGTAATTAAAAACGAAAATATACTAATAATAAGCCCAATTAAAATGTTTTGGACTTAATTATTAAAACATTAATTAATTCTAACTACTTAAGAAAAAGGCGCGATCCAATTTGGCAAAAGCCCAAGCACGCCATCTTGGTCTTCAATAAATAATGTCCATGGATTAGTGAATCCTAATCCCACTAGGATTGTGAATCCTAGTCTCATTTGGATTTGCCTTTATGGAACTCTTATGGAACTTGGACAAGATGAGGATTGATGAATCCTAATCCTATTAGGATTGAGCTTGGAAATCCTAATCCCATTAGGATTTGTCTTGGAAATCCTATTCCTATTAGGATTTGGCTTGGTAATCATATTTCCATTAGGATTTGGAGTAGATTGCTTGTACGGATTCTTATCATATATACTCTTCCTTTTGCTTCTTGTATAGAATTATTGTATTTCGTTGTCTTGGAACCCTGAATTCAGCCAATTGTGTGAAATGTGTTTTTAAGTGTGGTCATGAGGCTGAATGTGGACAGAAGCACTTCTATAGTAGGTTTCATTTTACACACGTTGTTGATAAATTATGCCGTAGAGTTTTCACTTGATAGTGGATTTCGGATAATCTTGGGAAAGGGCTTCTAGTATGGTTATGATGTTGAATGTGGATAGAAGCTCATTCCGCGTCAAGTTTTTTTTGAACGTGTTGTGGATGGCATTGATCTTTTGATGTAAACTTTTGTGTAAATGGAAGAAGTACTCCACATTTATTTATTAAGAGATCTAGAATTTTAGTTAGGAAGATGAAAGGTTTTATTTTGGTTTTATCTTGCTTGTCTTTCTCTTTTGTTCTCACAGTTTGCACTACTAATATTCTATGATTATTTTCAAATTGATGAATGGTAAGGTAATTTTAATGGGCTGATTTATGCTATTAGCATATGTAAAGATGATAATTCTTGATAATATCATGTAAATTTAGTTAATTCATTGTACATGTATAAAGAAAATATTCTTTCTACTGAATCTTAGTTATTTTTTATTAAGGTGAAACAACAACATGATAAGGAATTGGTTAAGTAGAAAAATAGCTCAAGCAGTTGAAATTTTGGAGGAAAATTATTGACATGTGGTTCAGCTTAGGCTTTTATCTCATTATTCTCAATTATAGCTTTATGATTAAGCTAATGTTGAACTTTAATATTGAATTTTACCAATGTACATATTTGTTGCACAATATGCATCATTACTTGAGGCCATAAATTTTATTCATTAACCTGTTCCTTTGTATATTTCAATGATTCCAATACTAGAATAAACAATGATTGATTCTCTTTTGAGCTGTCAGCCTAAATTTTTGAGTCTAAGCTGCCAGCCTTAATTTTTAAGTTTTGATAGAGGAGTTTTGAGTCTAATTTCATTGTTATAGACATAAAAATTAATTAATTATAACTTATGTAAGGTTCATATGATATATTAGTTTTAGAATATTATTTATCTTTCTTCTCTAGAAGTTTTTATGATGGTGTTTTTGATGGAGATTTGTTGTAGTTCTTCAGGTATCAAAAAGTTCAGAAACTGTAAAGGTTTAGAAGATGTTGGAAGATGAATCGCATAAAAAGAAAAAGTTGATGAACAAATTGTAGCTTTGAAGAAATTGTAGTGGAAATATTAAAACTTTTGTAGTACTATTTTTCGAATGTGCTATTAGTTGGCTTATATTTGTAGGGATGTATAGTTTGACACTAATGTCATTAATTAATTTTGTATTTGACATTATAATTACTTTTGTAATACAAATATTTTTTTAGATTATCAATTTTAAAGAATTATATTTGAATAATAAAAGTGTTACTTATGTACAAAAAGTGATGCATTTTATAAGAAAAAAGTGATACATTATTGGTTATAAAAACTATAAAAAGTGTTGCATTTTATATGATAAAGTATTGCAATAGCTTAAAGGTAATAAATAAAAAAGTGTTGCATTTAGAAAAAAAAAGTTTTGCAAATATAAAAGCGTTGCATATTCTGACAGTTGCAACACATTTAAAAAGTGTTGCTTAAAATGGAAAACGTGTTGCTATAGATCTAAAGCGATACCTTCCAATAATATACTTTGTAAAGTGTTGCTTTAGGCTTATATCAACATTTTTAGGGCCTAAAACAACACTTTATGGGTGTTGCTATAGGCTCATTTTGTAGTAGTGTATGGCGGGTATCATCTAGTGAATTGTAGATAATCCTAGTTCTTATTGACTTAGTTAGTAAATGAGTTAGTTAGCTAGTTAATTAAGCTACGTGGGGTAAAAGACTAACAATGACATGAAGTCGTCCCCCTCGATTGACTCAAAAGTGGTTAAAACAAGTGAGTTTTAACAAAAACAAGCGTATGTCATGGGGCTTTGCCCTATGAGTCTTGTAGATCTCGTCGATAGCTTCAAAACGGGGTATTATGGAGGTGATTCTGAACTCGGACGAGAAGAGAAAAAGAAGCTTGGTCGGTCAATAGCATTTTGACTTTCTTTTACATTTGGTCCCTACCAACACGAACAAAGTGAATGGAGTGCAATGAGAATGTTTCTTACATTACCTTAAGAAAAATCTCTAAGTTTCAACGACTTTGGAGCTCAACAAATTGCCTTCCTGAAGATGTATAAAAAAGGATCCAACAATGCTAAGAGAAAGGCCGAAAAGACTTGGAAGGATCATCCGATCACCAAGTAATGGCCTAAAATCAAACACGCGCTTTTTCCTCATTTAATAAATCTAGTATTAGAGAGTTGGTCATTAAGTTACTTTGCTCTTTTATTGATGTCGTGTTTGGATACTTTAACCCACGCCTTAAGAACCGTTATTTAACTTATTCGTATACTTTGTGCCAACACCAAAAGCTACTAAACTTCGCTAATTCGCAGGTTACTTTAGTGTTAACTCCCACATTGTTCGTCTTTTAGTGTTCTTTTAAGAAAGTGGATGAATTGCCTGAAAGTTATTTTGCGTGTGTTTTGCTTTGTCTTTTAGTAGTTTACTTATTCAGTTGTGGCAGGTATCATCTAGAGTTTGGCTAGATAATCCTAGTTCTTGCTGACTTAGTAAATGAGTTAGTTAGTTAGTTAGTTAACTAAGCTACAAGGGGTCAAAGACTAACAATGACTTCAAGTCCCTCTCGATTGCCTCAAAAGTGGTCAAAACAAGTGAGTTTTGCCAAAAACAAGCGTATGTCATGGGGCTTTGCCCTATGAGTCTTGTAGATCTCATCGAGAGCTTCAAAACTGGGTATTACGAAGTCGATTCTGAACTCGGACGAGAAGAGAAAAAGAAGCTTCGTCGGTCCATGGCATTTTGACTTCTTTTACATTTGGTCTCCACCAACACGAACAAAGTGAATGGATTGCATTGAGAATGTTTCTTACATTACCTTTAAGAAAAATCTCTAAGTTTCGACGTCTTTGGAGCTCAACAAATTGCCTTCCTGAAGATGTATAAAAAAGGATCCAACAATGCTAAGAGAAAGGCCGAAAAGACATGGAAGGATTATCTGATCACCAAATGATGGCCTAAAGTCAAACACGCGCTTTTTCCTTGTTTAATAAATGTAGTATTAGAGAGTTGGTCATTAAGTTACTTAGCTTTTTTGTTAATGTCGTGTTTGGATACTTTAACGTGGGCCTTAAGAACTGATAGCAATCCATCCACATCCTTGGTGCCAAAGCCGAGCTTAGATGATCCCTTGAAGAATCTTGATGGACCAATGACAAGATCAAGGAGCAAAAGGATGAAAGAAGCTTTGCACACTTTGTTGTCATCACACTTTGGTGACTTGGAGGCCGAGATGTGCACATCATCTCATCATGGTGTTCTTTGGCATGTTTCTTCAATTACCATTCAAGAAGAAGTTCCTCAAAGATCTACATTGGAGCTTAAGGAAATTCCACCTTGAAGAAGCAAGCTAAGGCCGAGAAGAATTTAAGTCCAAGAAAGGCGTGTCTTTGGGCTTCATTAGGTGGTTCACGCCCTTTAATTACTTTAGGGTTTTATTTTGTTGTTAATTAATTAAGTCCAAAACACTTAATGTGGGCTTTAATTAATTGGTAGTTTAATAAATTACTTGGCCCAATTATCTTGCATGATAATGGCAAGTAAAGCAAATCCTTTTTGGACAAGGATTTGGTAGTTAGTTGTAGTTTCCTTTTCCAATTTGGAAAGTTGATTAGTTTAGGAAACAAGAAGCCAAAACACGTTTTGCTTCTTCATTAAAAACTGTCTAACCTAATCCTTTTACAACTTGGATTAGTTAGTTAGCTAGAAGTCAAGTTGTACTTTGCAACTACTAGGGTTTATTTCCTTTTTCTTCTTGGCATGGCCGAAACCCATCCCCTATAAAAAGGAGATGCATGTAACGTTTTTACACAATAAGTTGGTGAATAAAATTGAGTTTTTAGCTTTGCTAAAATTCGTGAATTAACTCCTTGAGTTGTTCAAAGCCTTGAAGAGTTATTTAACTGTTCATTGTAGTTAATCCCCTTTAGCGTGACCTATAGGAGATTACACCAATTGTTCTTTATTTAAAGAGCAGGCCTAATTAACTTGTTTAACTGATTGAATTTTCATAGGTTAAATTAAGTTCATTAGTAATAAAACGTGAAGTTTTGATTTACTCAATTCCTAGCGTTTTTCCTTTGATTTCGTTCCACCCAATTTTGTGTTCTTGTTGTGGATTATCTTGGTAAGAGCAACACGGTCCTATAGCTTGTGTGGGAGATTCGAATTTGGTCCAGGAGTTGGAGCCTCGGCCATACAACATTCGCATCAATTGGTATCAGAGCACAAGTTGTTGCCCAAGAAAATTCAGGTTAATCCGTTTTCAATTCTTCCGCAAAATTTCTGTTCTTGTTGCGTCAATTCTGCCCGTTTTTTGTGTCAATTTTCTGCAGTTTTGCTGGCATCTTTCTTGCTGTTATTTGGTGTTCTTCTTGCTGTCCAAAGTCGATACATATTCACCCATTAAAATCACCAAAATCGCATGCAACAAATCATTCACAATCTGCCCGAATTTGTTCATTGTTGTGTCGTCTGAATTCTGCTCTTTTTGACGTCGTTTCTGCCATAGTTTTTGCTCATTCTTTTCTGCCATTTTTTTGTGTCTTAATTGCTGTCTTAATTCGTGCTTAATTCAGTCCTTAATTCTGTCCAAAATCGCATGAACATTGAGTCAATACATTCTGCCCGAAATCGTCTAAATTGAGTCTATCTTCTTTTGCGATTTTTGTGTTGTTTCTTGCTGTTTCTTGTTGCGTCTTCTTGCTGTCTTTTGGTGTTAAATTCTGCACTCTTTTGTCATAATCATAGTGTAGGATTCTTGAAGTTTTCTTTGCTGTTTTCACGTCATAACATTGTTAGGGTTTCGTGTGTCAAACTAGGGTTTCATAACTAGGGTTTCTAGGTCAAGTTTTCATAACTTTCTTGATTCTTATCCGTTTCTTGATTTTCTTTTTGCGTTTGATTCTTTATCTTGTCCACCATATATTGAGTTTTGATCAAACTTTTACTCCACTCGAAAAAGATAAGTTCTTGATAACTTTCTTGAACTTCTTGATTTTCTTGAAAACTCAAAGTGGTCAAAATTGAATTCTTGAGTTGGATTCTTGATCTTTGTCTTGAATCTTGATATTCCTGTTAAAGTGGCACATCCGAATTCATTGTCCTTGGTGAGTTAATAAAGTTTGAAGTTTTTAAGGTTGTTAAGACAAGAAGACAAAACATTCTTAAACCTAAATCCTAGGTTGTTGTCTTCAAACCTTAATTTTTGTGGTGTTTAAGGTTCTTGTCCGAACCTAGTATTTTGATTGGTCCAAGGTTTATGTTCAAACCTTAAAAGTGTAATTTTGTCCTTTGTTGTCCGAAGTTAAAAAAAAAAAGAAAAAAAAAATAGTTGGACTTTATTTATTGTTATTATTTTCTGTTATTTAATTATTTAATTTATTTTTGAAAAGAACACATTGTTCTTAACTTGTTTCTTGAAAACCACCTTGGATTAAAAGTGCCATAACTTTTTCAATACAACTCGGAATTAGTTGATTCAAAAACCAATCTCTTTGTCTTGAAATCTAGTTTCTGAATTTCTTAGTTTCTGGTGGTAAATCAAATTATAACTTTCACGTGTTCTAAACACTCTTGACGTGATTTCTTGTTACATCTCTTGATTTGATTTGTGAAAATTTGTGTGTGGAACTTGCTGATTGAGATCTTGCTATTAAAGTAATTGAACTTTGGTGAATCTTAATAACCCCACATATTCATTAATTGAGAGTAGTAGCTAGGTTAAACAAGAGAGAACACTACCCAAAAAGAGAGGAGAGTACCTACTACCTATAGTGAGGAACCCGAGAGGTATATCTATATATTTTCTTGTGTTTTCTTTGCTAACTTGCAGGTACTAATGGAGGAAGGTGATAAAACTCCTAAAGGTTCTAAACCTATTACCGATGCTCAACAAAAGTTTGCTAATGAAGTACTCTTTGATATGCTTCAAAAACTCACTCTTCGACTTGATAACATTGAGTCATCAACTAAAAGCACAACCGAAAGGAAGCTTAAATTTGAGGAGCATGATGATTTCGATGATGAAAATGATGAGGAAAAAGATGAGGAATATACGAGCTCTTCTAAAGGTGATAAGTCTAAAGTTTCCATTGAATCTGTTAAACTCACCATCTCTACTTTTCATGGTAAATCAGATCCCGAAGCTTTCTTTGATTGGGTTCGAGATTTGGAACACTATTTTGAAGGTAATGATGTCCCCGAGAAAAGGCAATATCGAATTGCTTTTATGCATCTTAAAGACTATGCTAGTCTTTGGTGGGATCAAGTTGTTCGTTCTAGGAGACAAGATGGTGAAAGGCCAGTTAAGACTTGGACTCAAATGAAGGCAATCATGAGAAAGAAGTATGTTCCTTCACACTTTAATAGAGAGCTCAACCGAAAATTGCATACTCTTGTGCAAGGTAGCCGAACAGTTGAAGATTACTATCATGAGATGGAATCTTTGATGATTAAAGCCAATATTCAAGAAGACCCCGACACAACCATTGAGAGATTTCTTAGAGGTATGAATCCCGAATTGGCTTATCAAGTTGATCTTCAAAGTTACATTGATATTAATGAACTTGTTCACAAAGCTATCAAAATTGAGAAGCATATGAAGGGTAAAGGGCGAAATTTTCAACAACCATTGCCGCCTTGGAGGAGAGATCAAAAGCCGACTTTTACACCTCCACCAAAACCGAAAGTTTTCAACCAAAATCAGCCTTCAAACACTTCAAGTAATGCTCCCAAAACAGTCCGCAACCTTGCTGAATCTTCAACTAAGGTGACGCCTAAACCAAATGAAAAAATTGAGGGACATTAGATGTTACAAGTGTCAAGGTTATGGCCATTATCAAAGTGACTGCCCAACCAAAAAGTTGATGATAATTCGTGATAATGGAGAGGTTGAAAGTGATGAAGAATGTGCCGACATGCCACCACTTGAAGAGAAGTACCAAAGTGATGAAGATAGTGAAGATCTTATTTACAATGTTGGTGATTTCTCATTGGTTACTCGCCGAGTCTTGAATGCACAACCACGAGTTGAAGATGATTTGTCTCAAAGGGAAAACATCTTTGACGCTAGATGCATGGTTCAAGGTAAGACTTGTAGCTTGATTATTGATAGTGGAAGTTGTACCAATGTGGCAAGCACATTAATTGTTAAGAAGCTTAACTTGACTTGCATGAAACATCCAAATCCATATAAGCTTCAATGGCTTAATAACACTGCCGAGAGTAAGGTGACTAAACAAGTTAAATTTTCTATGTCCATTGGAAAGTATGTTGATGATATTGTTTGTGATGTTGTACCAATGGAAGCTAGTCACATATTACTTGGTCGTCCATGGCAATTTGACCGAGATGTTACATATCATGCAAGGAAGAATTATTATTCTTTTGATTATCATGGCCGAAAGTACAATCTAAGGGCTTTGAGTCCGAGCCAAGCTTTTGAAGATCAATCAAGGATTGTGCAATCTTGCCGTGAAATGGAAGCAAAAGAGAAGAAGGAACAAGAAGATAAAAAGAATGTAACTAGTGTAGGCCGAACCAATGATTCTAAATCTTGTAATAGCCGAAATAGTAGTTCTTCTAAATCTTGTTATTTTGCTTCTAAGAGTGATGTAAAGAGAGCAATACTAGATAGGCATTCATTGTATTTGATGATCCGCAAGGACTTTGTACTTATTGTTGATAGTGATCACCTTGCTTCTTTGCCTAGTGTTGTTTTGTCTCTTTTACAGGAATTCAATGACGTGTTTCCCGAGGACTTACCGCACGGATTGCCACCTATTAGAGGTATTGAACATCAAATTGATTTCATACCTGGGGCGCAAATTCCCAACCGTCCTGCATATAGAGCAAATCCTGAGGAAACAAAGGAGATTCAACGTCAAGTGGATGAACTCCTTGACAAAGGTATTGTACGTGAATCTCTAAGTCCTTGTTCCGTTCCAGTCATTTTAGTTCCTAAAAAGGATGAATCTTGGAGAATGTGTGTTGATTGTCGTGCCATAAATAAAATCACCATTAAGTATAGACATCCAATTCCTAGATTAGATGATATGCTTGATGAATTGTATGGTTCTTCTATTTTCACCAAGATTGATTTAAAAAGTGGCTACTATCAAATTAGAATGAAAGAAGGTGATGAATGGAAAACAGCCTTTAAAACAAAGTATGGATTGTATGAATGGTTAGTCATGCCTTTTGGTCTAACTAATGCACCTAGTACTTTTATGAGGCTCATGAATCACGTTTTTAGGTCTTTCATTGGTAAGTTTGTTGTGGTCTATTTTGATGACATCCTTATTTATAGCAAATCACTTGATGAGCATGTTGAACATTTAAAACAAGTGTTTGTTATATTGCGTGAGAACCGATTGTATGCTAACCTCAAAAAGTGTTCTTTTTGCATGGAATCAATTGTCTTTTTGGGTTATGTTGTTAGTTCTCAAGGTATTTCTGTTGATGAGTCAAAAGTCAAGGCTATTGATGAGTGGCCGAGACCTAAGAATGCTAGTGAAGTTAGGAGTTTTCATGGTTTAGCAAGTTTTTATAGAAGGTTTGTTAAAGACTTTAGTACTATAGCTGCACCTTTGAATGAACTTGTTAAAAAGAACATTACTTTTGAATGGAAACAAGAGCATGAAGACGCCTTCACTAAGTTAAAGTACATGTTGACTCACGCCCCTTTACTTTCATTGCCTAATTTTCATAAAGCTTTTGAGATACACTATGATGCCTCCGGGATTGGTATCGGTGCTGTTTTGATGCAGGAATCAAGGCCCGTGGCTTACTTTAGTGAAAAGCTTAATGGGGCAGCTTTAAAGTATGCAACTTATGACAAGGAGTTGTATGCTTTGGTAAGGTCATTACAGGTTTGGCAACATTACTTATGGCCTAAAGAGTTTATAATTCATTCTGATCATGAAAGCCTTAAATTCTTAAAGACTCAAGGTAAATTGAATAAGAGGCATGCTAAATGGTTAGAATTTATTGAAACTTTTCCATATGTGATTAAGTATAAATCTGGTCAAGATAATATTGTAGCTGATGCATTGTCTAGACGTTATTCTTTGTTCACCTATATGCATGCTAAGTTACTTGGATTTGATTTGATAAAAGATTTGTACAAAAATGACAATGATTTTTCTGCCGCCTTTAATGATTATGCTTTAAAGCCGAATGGTGACTTTTATTTGCATGATGGTTTCTTATTTCGTAAGGATAAATTGTGCATACCCCTTTGTTCCATTCGTGATTTACTTGTTAAGGAGACCTATGGGGGAGGGTTGATGGGGCATTTTGGTATTGCTAAAACACTTGCTGTTTTGAATGAACACTTTTATTGGCCTAACATGATTAAAGATGTGAAAAGTGTTTGTGATAAATGTATTGTGTGTAAACAAGCCAAATCGAAAATTTTGCCTCATGGATTGTATACACCTTTGCCTGTTCCTAGTCATCCTTGGATTGATATTTCTATGGATTTTGTACTTGGATTGCCTAGATCACGCAATGGTAAAGATAGCATATTTGTAGTAGTGGATCGATTTAGTAAAATGGCACATTTTATTGCATGTTCCAAAACTAATGATGCTACACATATTGCTGATTTGTTCTTTAAGGAAGTTGTTAGATTGCATGGCATTCCACAAAGTATTGTTAGTGATAGGGAAGTTAAGTTCTTGTCTCACTTTTGGCGTACTTTATGGAATAAGTTAGGCACTAAATTGTTGTTTTCTACTGTTGCACATCCACAAACTGATGGACAAACTGAAGTAGTTAACCGCACTTTGTCTACCTTGCTTCGAGCCATCATTCAAAGAAACTTAAAGAATTGGGAAAGTTGTCTTCCACATATTGAGTTTGCATATAATAGAACTTTTCATAGTTCTACATCTTGTTCGCCATTTGAGGTTGTTTATGGTTTCAATCCTTTAACTCCACTTGATATTTTGCCTTTGCCTATTAATGAGTTTGTTAATGTTGAAGGTAAAAAGAAAGCTGAATTTATTAAGGAGTTACATAAAAGGGTTCGAAATACTATTGAAAGGCGTAATGAACAATATGCACAACAAGCCAATAGAGGAAGAAAGAGAGTGATTTTCGAACCTGGTTATTGGGTTTGGATTCACTTGAGGAAGGAAAGGTTTCCTGACAAGAGGAAGTCTAAACTTCATCCAAGAGGAGATGGTCCTTTTCGAATTTTGGAAAGGATAGGAGATAATGCATACAAAGTCGAGCTTCCAAGTGAGTATGGCAATGTTTCATCTACATTCAATGTTTCTGATTTATCTTTGTTTGATGTAGGTGATTCGAGGACGAATCTTTTCGAGGAGGGAGGGAATGATAGCAATCCATCCACATCCTTGGTGCCAAAGCCGAGCTTAGATGATCCCTTGAAGAATCTTGATGGACCAATGACAAGATCAAGGAGCAAAAGGATGAAAGAAGCTTTGCACACTTTGTTGTCATCACACTTTGGTGACTTGGAGGCCGAGATGTGCACATCATCTCATCATGGTGTTCTTTGGCATGTTTCTTCAATTACCATTCAAGAAGAAGTTCCTCAAAGATCTACATTGGAGCTTAAGGAAATTCCACCTTGAAGAAGCAAGCTAAGGCCGAGAAGAATTTAAGTCCAAGAAAGGCGTGTCTTTGGGCTTCATTAGGTGGTTCACGCCCTTTAATTACTTTAGGGTTTTATTTTGTTGTTAATTAATTAAGTCCAAAACACTTAATGTGGGCTTTAATTAATTGGTAGTTTAATAAATTACTTGGCCCAATTATCTTGCATGATAATGGCAAGTAAAGCAAATCCTTTTTGGACAAGGATTTTGTAGTTAGTTGTAGTTTCCTTTTCCAATTTGGAAAGTTGATTAGTTTAGGAAACAAGAAGCCAAAACACGTTTTGCTTCTTCATTAAAAACTGTCTAACCTAATCCTTTTACAACTTGGATTAGTTAGTTAGCTAGAAGTCAAGTTGTACTTTGCAACTACTAGGGTTTATTTCCTTTTCCTTCTTGACATGGCCGAAACTCATCCCCTATAAAAAGGAGATGCATGTAACGTTTTTACACAATAAGTTGGTGAATAAAATTGAGTTTTTAGCTTTGCTAAAATTCGTGAATTAACTCCTTGAGTTGTTCAAAGCCTTGAAGAGTTATTTAACTGTTCATTGTAGTTAATCCCCTTTAGCGTGACCTATAGGAGATTACACCAATTGTTCTTTATTTAAAGAGCAGGCCTAATTAACTTGTTTAACTGATTGAATTTTCATAGGTTAAATTAAGTTCATTAGTAATAAAACGTGAAGTTTTGATTTACTCAATTCCTAGAGTTTTTCCTTTGATTTCGTTCCACCCAATTTTGTGTTCTTGTTGTGGATTATCTTGGTAAGAGCAACACGGTCCTATAGCTTGTGTGGGAGATTCGAATTTGGTCCAGGAGTTGGAGCCTCGGCCATACAACATTCGCATCAAGAACCGTTAGTTAACTTGTCCGTATACTTTGTGCCAACACCAAAAGCTACTAAACTTCGCTAATTCGCAGGTTACTTTAGTGTTAACTCCGACGTTGTTCGTCTTTTAGGGTTTCGGTTCAGAAAGTGGACAAATTGCTTGAAAGTTATTTTGCGTGTGTTTCGCTTTGTCTTTTAGCAGTTTCCTTATTCAGTTGTGGCGGGTATCATCTAGAGAATGGCTAGATAATCCTAGTTCTTGTTGACTTAGTTAGTAAATGAGTTAGTTAGTTAGCTAGTTAACTAAGCTACAAGGGGTCAAAGACTAACAATGATTTGAAGTTGTCCCTCTCGATTGATTCAAAAAAGCTACTAAACAAGTGAATTTTGCAAAAAAAATACGTATGTCGTGGGGCTTTTCCCAATGACTCTTGTAGATCTCGTCGAGAGCTTCGAAACGGGGTATTACGGAGGCGATTCTGAACTCGGACGAGAAGAGAAAAAGAAGCTTGGTCGGTCCATGGCATTTTGACTTTCTTTTACATTTAGTCTCCACCAACACGAACAAAGTGAATGGAGTGCATTGAGAATGTTTCTTACAGTACCTTTAAAAAAAATCTCTAAGTTTGGACGACTTTGGAGCTCAACAAATTGCCTTCCTGAAGATATATAAAAAAGGATCCAAAAATACTGAGAGAAAGGCCGAAAAGACTTGGAAGGATCATCTGATCACCCAATGATGGCCTAAAGTCAAACACGCGCTTTTTCCTCGTTTAATAAAGTTAGTATTAGAGAGTTGGTCATTAAGTTGCTTTGCTTTTTTGTTAATGTCGTGATACGATCCTAGACCCGAATGAATTTTAGGAACGTAAACCCAAGATCAATTGAGGAATAATTTGAATTAGAAACAATAACACATAAGGAGGCAGCCCCCAATTCAATAAATGAATAAAAAATGTACCTATCAATTGTTAGGAACAAACACCCTAAGAAGACTTGCCCTTAGAACCTTTGTTATCAAAATTCCAAGCCAATCAACATTCTTGATTGAAATAGAATCGATTGTTCTTCGCAAAGAAACAAAGAAAGTTTTAAACAAAACTCACAAAATTTCAAATATCCAAAGTCTGCAAATAGCATACATGACATAGCTTTTTATAGGCTCCAAAACCCTAATGAAAGTCAACAAAAATTCAAAAATAACGTTCAGCGAAGGTTTTGGACGGTAGTTTCGGGCTCTGAGATCGTCCGAACCCATTTGACTAAAAACATGTAAAATCTGGTCGCGACAGTTTCGAACTGCCGAAACTCAGCTGGAGGCGTCCGATCCTAAGTTTCGGACTGTCCGAAACTCCCCTGCAGCGTTCGAACCTAAACTTCTGGGGCTCATCATTTTCTCCAACATTTCGGACAGTGGTTTCGGACGGCTGGGGTGGTCCGAACCTAACTTTCGGATGGCCGAAAGTTAGCTGAGGCGTCCGAACCTATCTGTTTTTCAGCTCTTCTTCCTTCCAATGCCTCATTTCGATCCAACATAACATTGAACTCCATTCTAGACACTTCCAAGCAAGAAATGATTGTTGCGTCCTCCTCACGAGCTTCACGAACAAGTTCATGCTCAAATATGTCCTTGATCAACGCGTGTAGTGCACTCCTCATACGCTTTGTGATACGAATGGAGTAGGGTGAGAATCCAGCTCCACACGAATTCCACACACTTAGGATCATTGTGCACCAAAATTCAGAAACCAACACGATCACAAGTAAGATCAAACACGGAAACAACACAAGAAGAAAAGATGGATATCGAATGGGATGTATTTGATTGTAAATCAATCAAACCCAACACATTACCACAAAGTGATTTCAATCTAACCTATGTAAATCAATGGTTAAAAAGATCTCAGTTTGGCTCGCTCTTGAAATCAAGAAACAATACGTTCTCTTTAAGGTCCTAGCTTAAAGAATCCGGTCCTATGAATAATCAACTAACCCTAATTGATTAATCACGTTTTTTCACAACTTGTTTAAGGCTGCAAATAATTTAGCAAAGCTAAAAGGTTTCTTCAAAATTCAATCATCCATAAAAAAAACGTTACAAAGAATGGCCATTAAATAGGACAAGTTTCGGCCATGTTGCTTGGTAAACAAGGAAATAAAACCCTAAAAGTTGTAAAGTACAACTTGACTTCTAAACTACCCAATCATAATTAAGAAACTTCCAAATTAGAATTGGAAACTAATAACTAACTACCCAAATCCTTCCCCAAAAAGGATTTGCCTAAAGGTGGCCAAATTCAATTTGACTTCCTTTGTTTCCTAAACTATTACTTGCCTTTATCATGCAAGATAATTGGGCCAAGTAGTATTTATTATAAACGAAATTTCCAAGCCCAAGAACATAATAATTAACGTCATTTATGGGCTGAAAATAACATAAAATAAATTACTAATTAATACTAAAAATGGCGTGATTCTCTTGTAAGCCCAAAAGCACGCCTTTCATGGACTTCATGATTTCGGACTTGTGTAAGCTTCTTCAAGGTGGATCATGAATTGTTAATGAAGAAACATTCCACAAGACTTCTCCTTGAGATGGTTCGGCCTCCAAAGCTTCACAATGAGTTGACAATAAATTGTGCAAAGCTTCCTTCATCTTCTTACTCCTTGATCTTGTCATTGGTCCATCAAGATTGGTCAAGGGATCTTGTGAATTGGGCTTTGGCAAGATGGACAAGGGTTGATTTCCATCATTCCCTCCCTCCTCGAAAGGATTCGTCCTCGAATCACCTACATCAAACAAAGATAAGTCAGTAACATTGAAAGTAGATGAAACATTGCCATACTCACTTGGAAGTTCAATCTTGTAAGCATTGTCGCCTATCCTTTCCATGACACGAAAAGGACCATCTCCTCGTGGATGAAGTTTAGATTTCCTCTTGTCAGGAAACCTCTCCTTCCGTAAGTGAATCCAAACCCAATCTCCAGGTTCGAAAATCACTTGACGCCTACCCTTATTGGCTTGCTTAGCATATTGCTCATTCCTCCTTTGAATGGTAGTTCGAACCCTTTCATGTAACTCCCTAACAAAATCAGCTTTACTCTTTCCTTCAGCATTAACAAACTCATTAATAGGAAGAGGCAAAATATCCAATGGAGTTATAGGATTAAAACCGTAAACAATCTCAAAAGGTGAAAGATTAGTAGCACTATGAACAGTTCTATTGTAAGCAAACTCAATGTGAGGTAAACAACTTTCCCAGTTCTTAAGGTTTTTCTGTATGAGAGCACGAAGTAAAGTAGACAAAGTTCTATTAACTACTTCAGTTTGTCCATCAGTTTGTGGATGAGCAACAGTAGAAAACAATAACTTAGTACCTAACTTATTCCATAGAGTACGCCAAAAGTGTGACAAAAACTTAACATCTCTATCACTAACAATACTCTTAGGCAAACCATGCAATCTTACAACTTCCTTAAAGAACAAATCAGCAATATGTTGAGCATCATTAGATTTAGAGCAAGCAATAAAGTGAGACATTTTGCTAAATCTATCAACTACAACAAATATGCTATCATGACCATTGCGTGACCTAGGCAAACCAAGTACAAAATCCATAGAAATATCAATCCAAGGATGACTAGGAACAGGCAAAGGTTGATACAAACCATGAGGCTTGACTTTAGATTTTGATTGTTTACACACAATGCATTTATCACAAACACTTTTAACATCTTTAATCATGCTAGGCCAATAAAAGTGCTCATTCAAAACAGCAAGTGTTTTAGCAATACCAAAGTGCCCCATTAACCCTCCCCCATGGGTTTCCTTAACAAGCAACTCACGAATGGAACATTGGAGAATGCATAACTTATCCTTTTTAAACAAGAAACCATCATACATATAGAAGTCACCATTCGGTTTATGCACACAAAGGTCAAAGATGGCGTGAAAATCATGGTCAGTCTTATACAAATCCTTAATCAATTCAAAACCAAGTAGTTCAGCATGCATATAGGTAAACAAAGTGTATTTCCTAGACAATGCATCGGCTACCACATTTTCATTACCAGATTTGTATTTAACAACATATGGAAAGGTTTCAATGAATTCTAACCACTTAGCATGTCTCTTATTCAACTTACCTTGAGTCTTCAAGTACTTAAGGCTCTCGTGATCAGAATGTATGATGAATTCCTTTGGCCATAGGTAGTGTTGCCAAACTTGTAAAGACCTTACCAAAGCATACAACTCCTTGTCATAAGTTGCATACTTCAAAGCTGCCCCATGAAGCTTTTCACTAAAATATGCCACGGGTTTAGATTCCTGCATCAAAACAGCTCCAATACCAATCCCGGAGGCATCACAGTGTATTTCAAAAGCTTTATGAAAATTAGGCAAAGCAAGTAAAGGTGCATGAGTCAACATGTATTTCAATTTGTTAAAGGCGTTTTCATGCTCATCAGTCCAAACAAATGTAACATTCTTCTTCACAAGTTCATTTAAAGGTGCAGCTATAGAACTAAAATCCTTAACAAACCTTCTATAGAAACTTGCAAGACCATGAAAACTCCTAACTTGACTAGCATTTGTAGGTCTAGGCCAATCCATGATTGCCTTTACCTTAGACTCATCAACAGCAATGCCTTGAGAACTCACAACATATCCCAAAAAGATTATAGATTCCATGCAAAAAGAACACTTTTTGAGATTAGCATAAAGTTGGTTCTCACGAAGTATAGCAAAAACGGATTTCAAGTGTAAAACATGCTCTTCTAACGTTTTGCTATAAACAAGTATGTCATCAAAGTAGACCACAACAAATTTGCCAATTAAGTGACGAAAAACATGATTCATAAGTCTCATGAAAGTACTTGGTGCATTAGATAAACCAAAAGGCATAACCAACCATTCATAAAGACCAAATTTCGTTTTAAAAGCAGTTTTCCATTCATCACCTTCTTTCATCCGAATTTGATAATAGCCACTTTTAAGATCAATCTTGGAAAATATGCATGAACCATACAACTCATCAAGCATGTCATCTAATCTAGGAATAGGATGCCTATACTTAATAGTTATCTTGTTCACAGCACGGCAATCAACACACATACGCCAAGACTCATCTTTCTTTGGAACCAAAATGACAGGAACAGAACATGGACTTAGAGATTCTCGAACTATACCTTTGTCAAGGAGTTCATCCACTTGACGTTGAATCTCTTTAGTTTCCTCGGGGTTGGCTCTATAAGCTGGACGATTTGGAATTTGTGCTCCAGGAATGAAATCAATTTGATGTTCAATTCCTCTTATTGGCGGCAAACCAATTGGCAACTCCTCAGGAAACACGTCTTGATATTCGTGTAAAAGAGAGTAAACAAGACTAGGCAAAGAAGCAAGGTGATCACTATCAATGATTAGTACAATGTCCTTGCGATACATTAAGTACAAAGATTGCCTATCAACTAATGCTCTCTTAATCTCATTTGAAGAAGCAAAATAACAAGATTTCTTAACATGCAAAGTACGACCTACACTATTACAAATAGAAGTTGGGCCGAGACTTTCTTGAACATTTGTCAACTCTTGTTTCTTCTTCTCTTTGGCGGATTTCACATCTCTTGTAGCTTGAATGATTTTAGCTTGATCTTCAAACACTTGGGCCGGTGTCAAAGCTCGAAGATTAAACTTTTTCCCATTGTGCACAAAGCTATAGAAATTTTTCTTGGCATGATAAAGAACATCACAATCATATTGCCAAGGACGGCCAAGCAAGATATGACTTGCTTCCATTGGAACAACATCACATATAACTTCATCAACATATTTCCCAATGGTTAAAGTGAACTTTACTTGTTTTGTGACCCTAGCATCCATTGAATTATTCAACCATTGTAGTCGGTAGGGTTTAGGATGTTTCGTGCAATTCAAGTTCAACTTATTTACAAACAAAGTGCTCGCCACATTTGTGCAACTTCCACTATCAATTATCACACTACAAATTCTGTCTTGCACTAAGCAACGTGTGTGAAATATGTTTTCTCGTTGCATCAAATCATCATTATCAACTAAAGGTTGGACATTTAGAACACGGCGAGAGACTAAAGAAAATTTACCGTCACCATACGTGTAGGGCTCATTGTCTTCACTTTCTTCACTTGATTCATGTTTCTCTTCAAGAGGTGGCATGTCGGCACAATCATCATCACTTACCACTTCACCACTATCAAGAGTTATCATCACTTTTCGAGTTGGACATTCAGCTTGCACATGACCATAACCTTGACATTTATAACATCGAACATCCCTCAATCTTGGAGTTGAAGAAGTTGACGCCGTTTTAGAAGGTTGGACAGCAACCTTGGGCGTTGTTTTTGAGACACCTTGAGGGGCACTTGACGTTGAACTTTGTGGAAATTGGCGTGGCTTGGATGGCGGATTGAAAGGGGCAAAACTCGGCTTCTTATCTCTTTGCCAAGGTGGAGTTGGTTGTGAAAACTTACCCTTCCCTTTCATGTGCCTTTCTATCTTGATGGCTTTATGGACAAGTTCATCAATATTATCAAAACTTTGTAAATCAACTTGATGAGCCAAATCAGAATGCATACCTCTTAAAAATCTTTCAATTGTAGAGTCGGGATCTTCTTGAACATTAGCCTTGATCATCAAAGCTTCCATCTCATGATAATACTCCTCAACCGATTTGTTACCTTGTACAAGTGTATGTAACTGTCTATTCAATTCACGGTTGTAGTATGAAGGGACATATTTCTTCCTCATGAGTGTTTTCATGCGACTCCATGTCTTGATTGGACTTTCACCATCTTCACGTCTAGATTGAGACAACTTATCCCACCACAAACTTGCATGATCCTTTAAGTGCATAAAGGCAAGTCGAAATTTTTCCTTTTCGGGATAGTCATGGCCTTCAAAGAAGTGCTCAAGCTCACGAACCCAATCAAAATAAGCTTCCGGATCTGTCTTACCATGAAAAGTGGGAATTGTTAACTTAAGTGAAGCAATTGAGACTTTAGACTTGTTACCCTTAGAAGATGATTCGGACAACTCTTCCTCCTCCTCTTCATTAGATTCACTTTCGGACTCAAAAGCAGCATTATATTTAAACTTCTTGGATGAAGATTTCTTTGATGGCTTAGAAGTTGATGACTCCAAGAAATCAAGGCGGAGGTTGATCTTTTGTAGTATCTGTGCAAGAGAATCATTAGAAAACTTTTGCTCAGCTTCGGTTTGAGGTTTAGAACCTCTTGGTGTATTAGTTTCGTCCTCCATTATCCTGCAAGGTTAGTAAGAAACAAAAGAAAACAACAATTGAATTCCTCTCGGGTTCTCACTATGTGGATAGTAGGAGCTCTCCTCTCTTTGATATATGTTTCTCTCGTGTATACCCTAGTCTAATACTCTCAAACTATAGAGAACTTACTGTTGCAATGACTTTAAGAGATTGTCTCAACCGAGATTTTCAACAACAAGATTCACACAAGTCAAATCAAAGAAGTTCAAATAATTCACGTCACAAGAGTATTTCAGAGCACGTGTGGGTATAATTTGATTGATTCAGAAATTATGATATTTAGAAAGAGGAATCAAAGACGAGAACAACACAATTTGAATCACCAAAATCCGAGTTGTATAGCAAAAGTTATGGCACTTTTAATCCAAGGTGGTTTCAAATCAAAACTCAAGAACAAAGTGTTCTTTTTAATTTACGAAAATTAATTAAAAAAAAAATACTAAAAATTAAATAACAGAAATATTAAAAGTCCGAGATTATTTTCTTTTATTGGGCCTTTTTTTTTTTTTTGATTTGGGCCTTTTTTTTTTTTAAATTACGGCCTCTTTTTTTTTTTTTTTTTATTCGGACAACAAAAAGGACAAAACAAACTTTTAAGGTTTTGGACAAAAACCTTGTACAAACAATGACCTAGGTTCGGACAAGAACCTTAAACAACTTAGGTCAAACACAATCTTTAAGGTTTTAAGACAAGAACCTAGTACAAGTACTTAGGTTTAAGGATGTGGCCTTGTCTTATGTGGTTCAACCTTAATTTCTCCAAACTTTAATAACTCACCAAGGACAAAGAATTTGAAAGTGCCACTTTAACAAAATTTTCAAGATTTAACTCAAGGATTTCAAATATGGTTCAAGATTCAAAATTTGACAACTTTCAAAAATCAAGAACTTCAAGAAGTTCAAGAAAGTGGTCAAGAACCAATCTTTTTCACTTGTTCAAAAAGTTTGATCAAAAGTTATTATGACAAGAGTAGATTGATGGAACTAACACAAAAAGAATTTCAAGAATTGAGCAAGAACTCACAAAGTTATGATAATTTGAAACTAGGGTTTTTAAGAAACCCTAATCTTGACACCTAGGGTTTGGACGTGAAATCAACAAATAAAACACAAAGAATCCAACACTATGAATGCAAGAAAATAGTGCAGAATATTGAGACAAAGATGGCAGCAAGGATCGAACAAGAAACACAAGAAGAACAACACAAAAACGCAAGAAAATCAAGTAACAAGATCAACTCGATTTGGGCAGATTTTAAGCACCAAGTTGCATACGATTTTTGGACAGAATATTAATGAATTTAAGACTCAATTAATATATATATTTACTGCAGAATTTAAACTTTAAAAACAGCAGCAATTCGAAGCAAGAACAGTAGCAAAAAGATGTCAAAAATCGTAAACAACAAGAAGGCAATTTTCGGGCAGATTTGATCAACTTTGGCTTATGCGATTTTGATGAATTTAAAGACACTAACTATGACGACTTTGGACAGCAAGAAACACGTGAAAACAGCAACTAAAAGACTCCAAAAACTGCAGAAAAAATTGACGCACAAAGGACAGCAAGAACGACTCAAAAAGTAGAGCAAAATCCGAGAAGGAAAAACAAAACGCAAACCTGAATTTTGTGATGAACAACCTAGAAGCTTTGATACCAATTGATACGAATGGAGTAGGGTGAGAATCCAGCTCCACACGAATTCCACACACTTAGGATCGTTGTGCACCAAAATTCAGAAACCAACACGATCACAAGTAAGATCAAACACGGAAACAACACAAGAAGAAAAGATGGATATCGAATGGGATGTATTTGATTGTAAATCAATCAAACCCAACACATTACCACAAAGTGATTTCAATCTAACCTATGTAAATCAATGGTTAAAACGATCTCAGTTTGGCTCGCTCTTGAAATCAAGAAACAATACGTTCTCTTTAAGGTCCTAGCTTAAAGAATCCGGTCCTATGAATAATCAACTAACCCTAATTGATTAATCACGTTTTTTCACAACTTGTTTAAGGCTGCAAATAATTTAGCAAAGCTAAAAGGTTTCTTCAAAATTCAATCATCCATAAAAAAAACGTTACAAAGAATGGCCATTAAATAGGACAAGTTTCGGCCATGTTGCTTGGTAAACAAGGAAATAAAACCCTAAAAGTTGTAAAGTACAACTTGACTTCTAAACTACCCAATCATAATTAAGAAACTTCCAAATTAGAATTGGAAACTAATAACTAACTACCCAAATCCTTCCCCAAAAAGGATTTGCCTAAAGGTGGCCAAATTCAATTTGACTTCCTTTGTTTCCTAAACTATTACTTGCCTTTATCATGCAAGATAATTGGGCCAAGTAGTATTTATTATAAACGAAATTTCCAAGCCCAAGAACATAATAATTAACGTCATTTATGGGCTGAAAATAACATAAAATAAATTACTAATTAATACTAAAAATGGCGTGATTCTCTTGTAAGCCCAAAAGCACGCCTTTCATGGACTTCATGATTTCGGACTTGTGTAAGCTTCTTCAAGGTGGATCATGAATTGTTAATGAAGAAACATTCCACAAGACTTCTCCTTGAGATGGTTCGGCCTCCAAAGCTTCACAATGAGTTGACAATAAATTGTGCAAAGCTTCCTTCATCTTCTTACTCCTTGATCTTGTCATTGGTCCATCAAGATTGGTCAAGGGATCTTGTGAATTGGGCTTTGGCAAGATGGACAAGGGTTGATTTCCATCACTTAGTCCTCGAACGCGTCAAAGGTCCTCCAACTCCTTGCAACGGAACATCCACAAAGCTTCTTGGGTTAGCTTCCTCATCATTCCCCCTTCCTCAAGAGGATTCGTTCTCGAATCACCTAGGTCATACAAAGAAAGATCACCAACATTAAACGTGCTAGAAATATTACCAAATTCACTAGGCAAATCAATAATATATGCATTATCATTAATTTTGGCTAAAACTTGAAATGGACCATCTCCCCTTTGTTGAAGCTTTGATTTCCGTTGATGTGGAAATCGTTCTTTGCGCATATGAACGCACACCCAATCTCCAGGTTCAAAAAAAACCTTGATTCTCCCCTGACTTGCTCTCTTAGCAACTTGTTCATTTCGACGCTCAATGTTTGCTCGAACCTTCGCATGCATTTCCTTGACGTGATCCGCCTTCTGCTTACCATCTAAATCCAAAATGTGACTAGTAGAAATAGGCAATACAAACATGAAAAACACACATATACCAGAAATAAGCTCAAAAATGATACAACAAAACTCAAAAGTAACATGCTTTGCATCACATGGCACAAAAACTTCATTAAAGAAAAAAAAATTAACATGTAAAGTACAAAAGACACAAACCAAAGCAAACATTCCCTGCCCCACACTTAAAACTTACATTGTCCTTAATGTAAAGTAAAGATAGGTTTAGGAGCTCCCGGATGTTGATATGTCATGAAGTTCAATGTTTGCTTGGAGGAGTGTCTTTGTCCATAGTTCCCTTTCGCATGAAAAATTTCCTGCACATGGTGAAACCAAGCTTATTAGAAATTACTCACTCAAGCACACGACATGTTGATGCAAGAAAACATGACATGGAGGTAGTATACAAGAAAACATGACATGATTACGAATCATAGTGGTGTAAAATATATGAAATAAGAAACACTAGGCACATGCACAATTCATGCTTGAAATGTAAAATAAAGTGATTGTGTGCAATATGGAAGTGGTCCATAGAACCACTCCCCCACACTTAGCCTCATTTGTGCATAGCCTATTCCTCTTGCAACTTCCCTCATGTGTATGTCATGACAACATGAGTTGCTTAGTGAGTATAACAAAATGCAAGAAACAAAAACTTAATCAAAATCCTTTATTGAATGTAATATGAGGAAGAAGTAGTTCTAGATTTACTTAGTCTCCAGCTAAACTTTATTTCTCTAAATTTACTCCCTCAAGATTCGGAATAACCCTCTTGGTACCAGAAAAATGATCTTTCATAAGCACTCTTCTTCCTCCTATAAGGCACTTGTGAAATATTCTCAACGAGGTGCTTAAGTGAGCACATGGGGAACCACCTCTACAAATTCCACTTTGAACCATTGAGGCTCCCCCACGAGAGGCACCTCATTTAATTCTTCCACCATTGGACACACATCATTTACTTCTTTCACCATTGGAGGCACATTATTAACTTCTCCCACCACACTAAACACCTCAATCCTGCAAGGCTCAACCAAGGGTTGTACATCCATGGTCTCAACAAACTCATCAGTAAGCTCAAAAATGGATGTATCAATAAAGCAAATTTCAACCATGTTAGCTATGTCATTAAAAATTCTCACATCTTCATCATCTAGACTAACATGGGGAAATTCTTGAGTCTTTTCTTTGTCAACAACACAAAAAACATTATCATCAATTAACAAGAGTATCTCACTTTGCACTTCTTGTGAGTCACAATTTAGACATTTAGATTCCTTTACCATTTCAAGAGTTGGTGCCTCAACAAGAGTTTCAAACAATATGTTGACATTCTCATTAGCCATTACAACATTATCCTCATTCAAGATATCACAATGATCATCAAGAAATGTCTCAAAGAAATCAAGAGGATAAGCATCTAATGAATGGCTATCAACATCATTTGAATCATGGAATTCCATGAAGTTAATGCCAGACTCAACATTGGGCACACTTCCCATCTTGTCACTAAGAAACCACAAGGCTCTAATTTCGTCAAGATCGAGCTCTTCACAGGAGACATCATTCTCACACAAACAACTAAAATTGGACTCATGCAACAAAGGTTCATCAACAATGCATTTTTGTGACAAAACCTCAATATTTGTAGATTCCACCTCCCAAGAATGCTTTTCACCACATTCAACATTAGCTTGCATTTCAAAATGATATTCCTCAGGAGTTGGTATTCTAGAAATTAGAGTTGTACCTTGTGGATAGCTTGGTGCATATTGAATTGGTAGCTCACTTTGCTCTCTCACATTGCCCCATAATGCATCTAGTTGAACACTCCTTTGTTGGCTTCTCGAAAACTCTTCTTCTTGAGAAAATCCCATTTCCTCCTTTTGTGAGCCTCTATCAAGTCTTTCCAAAAGCTGAGAAAACATGTCCTCCACAGAGAATCTTTGGTTTCCAATAAGATACGTTTTGTTGCTTTGTGATTGATTGTGCCGTTGCTCCTCATATGGTGATGGAGAGAAGTCCTCACACATTCTAGGTGTTGGTCGTGTGTCAACTACCTCAATTGGTGGGAAAAAATGATAAGGCTCAATATAGTCCCCATACCACCTAGACATGCTTGAGTACTTGTGGTGTGCAATATTCAATTTCAGTTAAGTTCAAAATCCTGCACTTGCTTCAATTACACCAAAGTAGACAACGAAACACAAAAATAAGAAAAACAACAGAATTTGCCAAAATGAAACATAACAGAACTACTAATCTACACAAAGAAAAGAAAATAGAGCAAATCAAAATTCAAGAAATCGTGCCGTTCCCGGTAACTGCGCCAAAAATTGACAAGCGTGTTGTTAACCTTGCAATTTTACACCTAAACTAACGTAGTAGTGATGAGTGGGAATCGTATCCACAGGGAAGGGGGTGGATTCTTGAATTCTAGTATTGCTCTAACAAATGTCACCAATCAGAAATAAAATGCTACTGTAGAATAACAAGTAAAAATCACGAAAGTAAAGTCAGGTTTGAAATGGATGTCCTAGGGTTATTACATCGTAGGGCTGTGCATTAGACTATCAAATGCAATGTAATTGACACACTTATAGAACATAGATGAGATTCAGCAGCCTAGGAGTCTAGAACACCATCAGCATGGTGCGACCGCATGACATCCTACACGCCATGGCACCACTCTTTCCCATGGAGAGACCTAAGAATGATGGTTGAAACCCGCAGCAACTCAACTTCCCGAGACTCACTATTTTAGCATACAAATTCTAAGGTCTTCCCATGGTAAGGCCTGACCTAGGTTCATTTGTCTTCGTTAATCATGGAAAATCTCTTCTCACCCTATTCTATGGTTTCAATGAACTCCACTAGCATAGCGACCGCATCTCCATTCATGATGAAACAAATCTAGTGAGAAGACTCAGTTATCCTAGTAAGGTTCTCATCTCATTCATTCCAACTCCTCTTGGTGAATTTAACCCCGACTCAGCATGGCGACCACAATCGAAGCATAACTGAATCAACAAAAACACAAATAAATGAAACTTAACAAAATTTATGCATTTGTTCTAAGTAGGAATTCATTCTTTATGGATTGTGTCAATTACAAAACTTTGCGTAGTCTAATTACACATCCATCCGTTTCCAACCCTAGAACATCATCAATTTAGCTACAAAACTCCATTCTCAATTCACGATCAACAATTTGCAATGAGAAACAGTTCATTTTCATTAAATGGAAAGAGTTTACAAATTGAATTGCTTCAAATGCTTCCAATTCACAAAAGATTTGTGAATTTTCTCCTTAATTGAGTTTACAATGACCGGTCCAAATCCTCGATCTTAATTAAAAACGAAGCCAAAATTTTAGAGAGAGAAAATCTAGAGAGAGAAAGTTAGAGAGAGAAAATTCCCGCTCTCAAAATCAAGTCTATTTTCTACTCTAGGATGTTCTCTCGTAAAATCTAACTAAATCCTCTATTTATAGAGGTTACAAGACGTAAATAATACGCTAACGTAAAATGAACACAGAATTACAAAATTGCCACTGCATCTATCAAATGGTCCACAAGTCATCTCGATCAATGTCTGGCTTCATGCCTTCAGTCCATAGTCCTCCACGCCTTTGGCATCATGAGCACATCTTCGGGCCTTCCATGTTCACGCCTTTGTAGAGCCTTGCACATGAAAACAAACTTCAACACTTAGCCAAATTTTAAGCTAGCAGAAACAAATGCCATTCAAGTGTTTCAATGGCGAGGTCTCTCGGCAAGACCTCACCGTGCATTATTGGTGTAAGGCGAGACCTCGCTGCGATGTCTCGCCGTGTGAGTGCGTTAGTGGTGAGACCTCGCGGCGAGGTCTCGCCGTGTGTGTGTTGTTTGTGATGAAATGCAAATGTGAAGTGTAGTGTAGTGTGCTAACTTGCTGTGAAGTGGAGTGTTGTGAATGTGTGCAAGAATGCATGAAAGAATGAAGAATGAAATGATCATGCACAACAACTTATGCTTGAAACATGTGAGACACCAAGTATGTAATGCACCTCCAAGAAAATTATAATGAAATGTATGAGTTGTGAACTACATGTATGGCTAAATGAAATGCTTGGAGAGAGTAAATGAAAGATTTTGAGATCACTCGGAAATGCAAGCAATTGAAATATAAAAGAGAGCAGCAATGAAATGCTTATGAATATGAATGTGAGAAAATCATGGGATGCAAAGTGAATGCATATATAAGATTGCAAATGTTATAAAGGAAGCAATGAAACTCTCACAATCATGAATTATCAACATGCATTCAGACTAAATAAAACACACACAAAGGAAAGAAGAAATATGTGTGCATGCAAAGTGGGAGCTCGCCGCATGGGTATAGCAAGTGTTGAGCTCAAGTATGTGATTGTGTAGAAATTTCCAACCGAATTCTAGCTATGATGCGTTGTGAATTTGGGAAAACTTAAAACATGAAAGTTGTAGCCCTGATCTTAACTTTCCATAGCTTTTTGAATCACTCAATTCAGAGCTCGGACAAGAAAGTTATGACCAAAATACGAAACTGTGGCGAGGAAGAATTTCAAGTGAAGTCGCCGCACGTAAGCGCGCGCGACTGTGCTGAGCTCGCTGCAAATGCGCGCGACTGTGCTGAGCTAGCCACACATGCGTGCGCGGTGACACAGGCTAACTCATGCGGCGAGGTGCAGCGATGAGCATCAGCTTCCAACCAATATCTGGCCCTGATGCGTTGTGAATTTGGAAAAACCTAAAACATAAAAGTTGTAGCCTATCTTTTAGCTTTCCATAGCTTTTTGAATCACCCAATTCGGATCTAGGACGAGAGAGTTATGGCCAAAATATTGAAGTGTGGCAGAGAAGAAAATTTCATGGCGAGGTCTCGCGGCGAAGTCTCGCCGCGATGTCTTGCCTCACAAATAATAACAACCACGAGGTCTCGCGGATTCTGCTTTTCGAATTAGAGCTAGGGTTCAACATAAGAGTTGTAGATCGTTACCTTGGCTTTCCATAGGTTCAAGATTCAGTATCATTGGAGGTCTGTAACTCAAGTTATGAGCAATCTACCAAACTGTGGCAGTGAGCCCAATCATGGAAATCCTGAAAGTAGCAATCATAAAGAAGCCCCCGTTTCTCATGCTTCCACACAGAATTGGAAGAAAGCTAAAACATGAGCAATGGATTACACTCAGAGAGCTTTCTAAAACATCCAAGATCTATTCATTTGGATTAGTATTGAGAGCGTTACACACAAATGAAGTAGCCCTACCAATTGTGCCCAACTTCAAACTAAGCCAACTAGGCATATTTAGGTTTTCTTCAAATTCCACAAACACCATTCCAACGAATTTGGCTTCTTTCCTTGGTTTTCAACCAAAACACACATTTGCTTCATTTCATCATCATTTTTGGTCTTTTTCACCATTTATATACTTCGAAGTTGCAAAACACATAAATGCACAAAATGGCACAAAACACTACACATTTGCATGAAATACAAGGCAAAAGCTAAGTGATATAACATATATAAGTTGGTATAAAAACCAACTTCTCATATATGCTCGGTTTTCTAAAAATAAAAAAAAAATCACTAGAACTCATATGATTTTTTTTTTCACTAGAATTCACTAGAATAGATGGATCAGGTATTATCTAGAGTAATTTTTGCTGTTTTTCACTTGTACTTGTTTGTGCATGTATGGCCCCAGCTTGCAGATGTTAGGGCTGGTTTTCCACCTTAGCTTATTCTTAAATAATTTTGCTCTCTTAATTGGCTTAGTTTGGGTTCTTATACGGCCCCAGCCTGCTGATGCTAGGGCTGGCTTGCCATGTGAGATGTATAAATCTTTTCATTTTATAAAATTATGGCTTTGTTGCTTCAATATTATATGGACACAAGCCGAGTTTGTTGCAAGAAACATTTCTCTCTCCATCAATCAAGGTAGCTGGAGGAAACTTTGGCCTGGCAGCATTGACTACAAGACTGAAGATTGCTGGAATGGTTTAGCAGCAAACGCTAGTAGAGCACAAGATGTCAGAAATGATCATAGGCATGGAAAGAGGTGGACCAGAAATGGAAAATATGTATTAGACCCAAGCACATATCAGACCAGCTGGAGGATGGTGATTAGAGTTAAACTTTCCAGGGATACTGTAGTTAAGAATGGGTCATGTATTATTTATTCTTGTTCAATATACATCCCAAATTATAGGGATCTTTTGTCACTCCTTGTGATCAATGGAGTCTTTTCCTTTCATAGACTATTCTTGGTAATATGTAAATAGAGGATGTACTTCATGTTTATGATTACGTTTAAAATCCCGCTGGAACAAGGTTCCATTAGACCTGCCATGTAAATGGAACTACGTTCAAGTGGTCTTTTTGTGTAAGGGTGATTTTACGGTATGTCCATCACCCACCAAGATATCTAATATACTAGAAGTGGCGACCTACCTCATAAGGAGGTTCATCCAACCAAAAAAATCACTAGAACTCATGTCCAAATTAAGGTCAGCGAAAAAAAGCCCATGAAAATTGAAGGTTTGGCGAAAAAATTTTGGGTTGTCTTTTTTTGACATTATTCACTAAAATTCATGTTCAAATTAAGGTTAGTAAAAAAACTTATCAAAAAAGTCAAAATGAACGCATTTTTGGACTTTTGTCGTTTTTTACCAAAAAGCTCATGAAAATTGGAGGTTGGGCAAAAACTTTTTGGTTTGTAATTTTTTCACTTTAATCACTATAATTCATGTTAAAAGTTGTCCGCCTTTTGGCCAGAGCTGATCAACCCTCTCTTTCCCAATTTAATTTCTACATCTCTAACATTCAGCTAGCTCACTCTTCAGTCCCACTTCCTCCGACCTCCTGACCAAATTTCTCCACCAGATCCATTCTCTCCACCCACCAATCTCTCCACTAACGGAAGTCATTCAGATCGACTCACTAAATCCCCCAAGATAGCTCCTTGCGTCTCGTGCTAACACTGAGGATCCGCCTGCCATTCTTAGCCACGAAGAGCTGCTTCTAAAGAGGACAAGATCAGCTCTAAAAGAAACAACTTTCAGCACCGATAAGCTCACCTCTCTAGATCGAGACACCAAGAACTGGCCTACAGTGTCCATTTGTAGTTTTGACTTCAGCTCTGCCCTCCTATCTCCAGCTCACCACTGTCGAACCGTACCCTCTCTCCTTCAGCTGCACTCCCCGGCTAATAATGGAAAGAGCAGATCGAGCTAGAGACCAGCAGATCGAACTAATTTCGACAGCAATCTACCACCATCAACGATCGGAGCTGACCTCCAGCCTCCTATTCATCTCATAACCACCTTGAGCTCACGGGTCTCCAAGAATCAGCACCCCTTTGCCTCAATAGATTCAGCTACAGATCTAGCACTTCAAAGTTGATAACCTTCTACAGAGCAGTAGGTAAGCTTGGCCCTCTGTTGGTCAGCCGACCTTTAATCATTTACTCAATTGTGGCTACTATTTGAGGTAATTGATTGGTGCGTGTTTTTGAGCTGGTGTGTTCTCTGGTTGTGATGTTGATTGAGGGAATGGTGGAGCTGCTTTCAGTGGTTTGACCGACTATTTGTTGGAATTTCCGATTGTCTGGTACAGAACTGATATGTGTGGATTTGCTGAATTTTGATACATGCATATAGCTGTTGTTTTGATTTTGATCCGTGCATATTGCTGTTGTGCAAATGTGTTCGGGTTTATGAATTTGGTTGTCATTGGCTCCGAATTGGTAAGTGTTGATGTTGTGCTGTAATACAACGAATACATACATAGGTGATGCACACGTGTTTGGACACTGGTAAGCCTCATTTACTGGATTGTGAACCATTAGAATAGTGAACTGGATTGTGAAATTGCAGCCTTGGATGGTTCTGCATTCACTACCATGTGCTCAAATTGCTGTTGATAAATTCTTTTGGTACCTTTGCTGCTGTTCTTCTTGCCTTGTTCTCGCTCATTGATGAAATGACGAAGGGGAACCACATATTCCATATGTTAGTGACTACTAAATTTGGAACTAAGATCGGTTTCTTGGCTGTGGATTTGGACTTCATTGTTTCTAAACTAATTCTTGGATTAGTAACTTTCTTGCATAAGCTTGGTTGACAATATACATTTGCTGCAAATGGAGAAGATTATTCTTGTCCAACGTTATGGTCTTCCTTGAACTTGCTCTGCTAATGTGGTGTGACTGTGATGGAAATATATGCACAAGGCAGAGTAATTTACTTCTTTTGGATTGGTTTTGCATTTGCTTGAATTGCTGGTGTTGGTTAACATTGGGCTGAATTGCTTTGACAGGTGGCAAGCACATGCTTACTTGAGAAACTATACACTTTTACTCCCAATATGCTCCTATATCCATATCCTTTTGGAAGTTTACATATAATTTTGAGTGGAAAATAGAAAATCATACTCTAGTAATTGATTTAGAGTAGACGTTTTCTTTACCCCATCCTCATTTAATTAGTTAATCATGTAATGGAGTAGTACTCCATGTTTATCGCTTTGTTCTTGTAACGATGTGTTTGGGTATCTCCGGCATCGTATTTTGTTCACCATGTATATAAACTAAGTTTTCCAAAAAAAATAAAAATAAAAATAAAAACAAATTACTAGAATTCATGTTCAAATTAAGGTTAGAGAAAAAACGGAACAAAAAAAAGTCTAAATGAACGCGTTTTTGGGATCTGCCATTTTTGACAAAAAACCCTTGAAAATTAGAGGTTTGGCAAAAAATTTCGGGTTGCCATTTTTTTATTTTAATCACTAGCATTCATGTTAAAAGGAGAAACAAGATTGTCTTTAATAATGAAAAACCATATTTAGACTTTACTATCTTAAATGTTTTTGATATGATTAAAGGCATTGTGAGTATCAAGTTTCAGAACAGCTAATTGAAAGCCATTTGGGGACACTTTTGGGGTTCAACCATGAAAATCAAAAGGAGAGTCACTCTGAACTATATCAAATGGTTCCCTCCTGACCTTGGTGTGCTGAAGATCAACATTGCATCAATCAAGCGAAATAATAGATTTCAGGCACAAGAATCGGTAAGGAACTCTAAAGGTAAAGCACATCATTTAATTCATATGGAATCTTGTGCTACTGATTACTCCTTGTGGTAGGTTATACTCAACATATGCAAAAAATACATTTCAAAATGCAAGGATATTACCTCCCAAAGAATAATCATCGAGCTTGATTCTAAGACACTAACTAGAAGCTTCAGAAACCCTCCATGGAAGTTGTGGTAATACAATTCTGAAATTGAAGAAATCAATAACTAAGCTCAAGTGGTGCACATCCCCAAAGAAGCGAATAGAATAGCAAGATGACTGGCCAAACAGGAAGCTACTCCAGTACAGGACTCTTTCCTACTCAGACTGCTCAAGGCGAATTCCTTGGGAATCCCAATCCTAACACAGACTCATAACAAAAGTTAATCTTTCCCTCAATAGGGCTGGCTGGAAAGCACAACTTTTTATCCAAAGGACATTGATTCCATCACCAGGACTAGTTGGAATGTTGGTTATAGGTAAATATCAAGGGCCTTGGCTGCTATTGTTAGGCCAATTTCCCTTTTGTCTTGCTAAATTTGGAAAAATCATGATTGTAAATGAAGGGCAGCGGTTGTATCCCTTTCCATTTGTATCTAAGTTCTAGTGTGAAAAGGTAGGGCAGTGGTTGCTGATGTTAGGCCACCTTCCCTTATTAGCTTTGGGATTGAGTTACCCCTCTCCTTTACTAAGGAGTTTTGTGTTTGGGGATAATAGCACTTTATCATTTTTTGCATCTTGTACAATGGATGTGTTGTATACTTTTGGTTGTAATTCGAGCACAAATGGAGAAAAAGACATCCTATAGCAATGTCATTTTCAATTCTATAGGTCATTTATGTAAATGGAGAAAGTACTCCATATTTTCTTTTATGAAAACATATTGTGGAGTGATTTTAATTTTTGTAGCTCATGCATGTAAATGGAGGAAATACTCCATATTTAATTTTTTGGAAAAGTCCTTTGAACATTCTCACAGTAGGCCTTGGCATGTAAATGGGGGAGTGTTCAACACACTATGTAATGGGTGATGTTAGGGTATGTCCATCACCCTCCAAGTTATTTAATAAACTGGAGTGGTGACCCACCTCAATATGGAGGTTCTGCCAACCTAAAAAATAATCACTAGAATTCATATTCAAATTTAGTCAGCGAAAAAAAGGAACAAAAAAAGTCAAAATAAACGCATTTTTGGGCTCTGTCGTTTTTTACCAAAAAACCCATGCTTAAAATTGGAGGTTTGGTGAAAAATTTTCAGTTGTCATTTTTTTACATTAATCAATAGAATTCATGTTCAAATTAAGGTCAGCAAAAAAAAACAAAATGAACGTGTTTTTGGACTCTGCCATTATTTACCAAAAAGCCCATGCAAAATTGGAGGTTTGGCGAAAAATTTTGGGTTGTCTTTTTTTAACATCAATCACTAGATTTCTTGTGCAAATTAAGGTCAGGGAAAAAAACGGAAAAAATAGTCAAAATGAACTCGTTTTTGGACTTTACCGTTTTTTGACCAAAAAGACCATGAAAATTGGAGATTTGGCGAAAATTTTTGGGTTGTCATTTTTTGACATTATTCACTAGAATTCTTGTTCAAATTAAATTCAGCGAAAAAAACGTATCAAAAAAGGTAAACATGAACGCGTTTTTGAACTTTTGCCGTTTTGGACAGAAAAAATCCATGAAAATAGGAAGTTCGGCGTCAAGTTTTGGGTTGTCATTTTTTTACATTAAGCACTTGAAATCATGTAACTTCCTCAATAAAATTATTTCCAAATTGTTAGCCTTAAGACTCTCCAAAATCCTACCAAGAATAATCTCTGAGAATCAGAGTGGATTCGTGGCAGGGAGACTGATAAATGATAACTTCCCCTTGGCCAGCGAAATGATAGCAGGCATCAATGGAAAAAGCAAGGAAGCGAAAGTAGCTTTTAAGCTGGACATGGAAAAGGCCTATGACAGGGTTCACTAGCCATATCTACTACAGATTATGAGGCTTTTAGGTTTTCAGGAAATCTGGATTGACCTGGTGTGGAGACTGCTATGAAATGTTTGGTTCTCAATACTTATCAATTGAGCAAGTAAAGAATGGTTCAAAGCAACTAGGGGACTGAGGCAAGGTGATCCCCTCTCCCCTCTGCTTTTTGTGTTAAGCTCAGAATACTTATCAAGGATCCTTAATAGAGAGGGGGCAAAGGATTTGGATTATGGAGTGGCTAGAGGATGTCCAAGAATCACCCATTTAGCTTATGCAGAAGATCTGCTTGTCTTCTTATCAGCAAGACCATTAGTTGTAAAAAAAGTCATGGAAAAACTGCACCATTATGAAGAGGTTTATGGTCAAAAGATAAACTTATCCAAGAGCACCTACATGGTTCATGACAGAATGCCAATTCAGAGGAAACACCTCATTGGCCGAATCACTCACTTTGGGAGAGGAACCTTCCCATCACAGTATTTAGGGATACCTCTGCACTTTAAGATCACCAGCTGTACACTATGACCCTCTGGTAGCTAAGATCAGTCACAACGTCGAAGGGTGGAGCTCCAAACTGCTGACAATGGGGGGGAGGATAACCTTAATCAAGAGTGTCTTGACATCCATCCCTCTTTACACTACCATGTGCCTAAGTCCCCCAAAGAAAGTGATTAATCAGATAGAGTCCTTGCTAGCTAACTTTCTGTGGGCTGGTACTGATAAGGGACCTAAGCACCATTGGATTAGATGGACGGAACTATGCTTATCTCAAAGGGAGGGGGGTCTTGGTTTCAGGGACCTGAATCTCATTATTTCAGCTCAGCCGTCTAAGATGTGGTGGAGATTCAGAGAAAGGAAGTCCCTCTGGGCCAAATTTATGTGGGCAAAATACTGTGGAACCCTTCACCCATCCAGGGCTCAAGCACGCAGAGGTGATTCCAACATATGGAAAAGAATGTGCGGTACAACAGCCATTGCTGAGGAACAGATATTTTTCCAAATTGGCAAGGGGGAATGTAGTCTCTTCTATGAGAGATGGCATCCCAAAGGCAAAATTTCTGAAATTTTTGAAATTCAGGGAGACACCAAAGTTGCAGAAGTGGTTGGAAATCAAGGCTGGGAGTGGGAGAAGATTCAGCTTCTGTGCCCTCATATACCAAGATCCTTCTTCATGGAAGTTCCCATCAGAATAGGGGAAGGAGATAAGCTGATTTGGAAGCTCACACACCGAGGAAACTTCACCCTCAAATCCTCCTTTCAACACCTGAAAGAAAATCCCCAACCAATTATCCCTCACTCCAAGGAAATTTGGGACCCCGCAGTCCCAGTGAAAGTATCCTTTCTAATGCTGAGGTTACTCAGAAACAACATCCCTATAGGAAATAATCTTCATAAGGTTGGCATCTTGGGCCTTTTCACCTACCCTTGGTGCCAAGGGAATGAAGAGACAATTAGCCATGTCTTTACTGCATGTAAATTTTCTCAGAATATCTGGAAAATATTTGGTGCAGAACTAGGGATATATCGCTCTTCTAGCTCCTTTGCAGGAACACTAAACATCTGGTGGAAGAATAATCATGGCACGGGTGCAAGGAGCTTTCTCACTAAAATTTGTCCTCTAGTCATTTGCTGGTGGCTCTGGAAGCTGAGGAATAAGACTGTTTTCCATACAGATAGGCCAGAACTGGAGGTAGCAGTAAGGAATATCTTTAACACCATAAAAGAAATAGCCTTCCTGAAGACTAAATGGAGGCAGCTGCTAGGACAACAATAGGGCCCTTTCTGGGATTCTGTTCCTAAAATTAGGAAGAAAATAATAATCTCTTGTATTAAGTGGAACCCCCCGGATGACAAGGGTGTTAAGATTACCTTCGCAGCAGCAAAGGAAGGAAATGGATGGAGATCAGCTGGTTTAATCAGAAATAGAATGGGTAAATTAGTTGGTTTCCTTCCTATCTTTCTGTTTCATGATTCCTTCTCTCGTTTGTAGGTGGAAATACTAGCTGGCCACAGCTATATATCCAGGTGCAGAGACATGGGGTTTGGAAAGATCTCGATAGAATCAAACTCGAATGAAGTGGCATTAGGCCTCAACTCTTAGAGAGGATTTCAAATCAGCAATGCCCTATCAGACTTCAACATTCTGGCAGCCATCTCAAAGGTTCCTAAAGAAGCTAATTGCCCGGCTAGACTCCTTGCAGCTAAGCCAGGTTCCCAATTATCCAAGCAGCTGATATCACTTCTCAAGTTGGACAGAGACCAACTCCCCACGGTGGTGAGTAAGAAAGGAAAGAATTTTGAAGTCCAACATGATCAACCTTGACCAGTCAGGTATTCTGCACAGCCTACTAATGTTAGGGCTGTGCTTTTTCCCTATAAATGTTGATAGGCCCCAGTTTGCTGTTGCTAGAGCTGGCTTGCCAGTTTATTGCCTACTTAGGACCATGGAAATGTATGTTGGGAAAGATCCAAGAAGCCCCTCCCATGACTCGTTGTTAATATGGATATGCCTGTGCTTCTCCATATACTCAACACCAACTGGAATCACTCATGTTGTCCCTGATGGACTTGCTACTTCTGGTTTTCCCCTTGTAATTGTAATGTTTTCTGGACCCCTGGGTTCCCTGGTCTTTCTGGAATGGGAATGCATAGAGCCCAAACGAGCTCACAAGGGAGAGCAATCTGCCTAACTGTGCTTGGTTGGCTTGTCTTCGACCCTGCAATTGGGAAGCTGGAGACAATTCACACCTTCAACGTCAGTGATCAACCTATAAACTGCCTAGATGAAGGCTTTTCTGGTCATACATGCCCTACAATTAGGAAGCTGCAGACAGTCGACACCTTCAACTTCAGGTTTCTACCTATAGACTGCCTAGAGAAAGGCTTTTTTGTTCACACATGTCCTTCCATTGGACCTTTTGTCACTCCTTGTGATTATTTGGAGTTTTTGTATAATAGTGTATTAGAAAGGATGTCTTTAAATGGAGGAAGTACTCCGAATTTAAGTCTTTTGTACAATAGGGTACTAGGTTTGCGGTTTGTAAATGGAGGAAGTCCTGTATATTTATTGTTTAATCCCCTCTTGTGCTTGGCTCCATTAGGCATTTGGCATGTAAATGGATCCATATGCAAGAGGTCACGCTTTTGTAAGGATGATTTTAGAGTAAATCCATCATCCACCAACAAACCTAATTATTTGGAGTGGCGCCCACCCTCAAAAAGAGGTTAGTCAAATAAAAAAAAGCACTTGAAATCAAGTTCATGCCCTTCTCTCTCTAGAAAATTTCCTCCTCCTTCTCTCTAACTCCAGCCCTAGTTCAGCTTGTCACCACCATCGAGGCCAGAGCCGGTCAACTACACTACTATTACACTTAAACACCTTAGCTCTTATTTTCCCCTTCATTCCTTTTATAGCTTTATTATTCTTTCTCTCTCTTAGTCGTCATCTTCTCCACCCTACTGCCCTTGCTCTCCATCTCTTCTGGTCAGAACTTGTTTCACCAGCCTCTCAGCACCCACGTCTTCGATCGGCCGAACAGCTACAAAGATCGGTTCCTCCAACCGTCCAAGGCAGCTCCTTGAGTGGAGCTGCTACTGTTCAAGAGATCTGGCTGCTACGGGTCAAGGCATTCGATTCCAGATTCATGGCTGCTTGTTCTTGATTACAACTCGATCGATCCTTGCGACAACCCCTTTTTACCAACTCAACCACTACTGCTCGCAAGCTTCAGCTAAAAACCCAATCAAACTTGGAGCCACTGTTGAGTTGACCAAAACGAAGAACTCCAGCTGAAAACTGGACACCTCCTTGGAGCTGTAGATCTCCACAAGTATTTACTCCAGCTGGCCACATTCGGAGCTTCAGCCTACACTCTTTGGAAGGACCGGAGCTTGATTGAGTTCCCAAGATTGGACCTTTATCACGCTACTGTTCCCCCTGAAGCTTACCACTAATGCTGTCCTTAATTGGAGCTGCAGCTGAACATATACGGAGCTGAGGAACCCCATTTGCTGCAAAGACTGCTTTCTTCATGCACTAGCTTGAAGGATAGATAAAGAGAATAGATCGATTGCTGCCATCGCTCGAGCTAGCGACCACCGCCAAAGGCCAGAGCCGGCCACCAGCCTCCCACTCACCCCACCATGGAGCGGACTCTACTTTGGCTCGGAACACATACTCCAAGCTGCCACCCATGACTCTCAGTCCACTGATCTTCATCCGGGCATTAGCAGCTGTCCCAGCCGGTCAAAACTGAGGAGACTCCACAATGGAGGTGAGCTACATTACGCGATTACCAAATATAAAATACGTGGGCTACATTACGCGATTTTTGTTTTCTTTTTTTCAAAGATTGTGAGTTGTATATCTCCAAAAAGGAAAATGATGATTTTTCTATAATTTTAATTTTTTAATATTTTGCTACAAATAATGAGATCACATGTTTTTTAGTTTTGTTTGTAGCAAAATGTGGATATTAATAAATCCCAAGGGCAATTTTTCACATTTTTCTATTTTTGACCAAAAACTGTGGGTTATAACCTATCGTAAATGGTGATTTCTAAAATTTTTTTGGCATTTATTTTTTTGTGCACAAATAACTAGATTACATACTTTTCATTTAATTGGGCAAAAATGGGCCAACTAGAACTTTTGCGAACTTTGTTTTGGAATTTTCTATTTTTATCAAACAATAGTGAGTTATAGCTAACCGAAAGTGATGATTTTAAAAAAAAATTATTTTCTTATTTTTTTTGTACACAAATCACTATATTAAATATTTCTCATCAAATTATGTGGCAAAATTTATCCAAAATGTGCATTTTTGAACATTTATTTTTCATTTTTTATAGAAAAAATCTTTAGTTATATCTCATCGAAAATTGTCATTTTAAAATATTTTACTTTTTTCCTACACGTCAATAGATTACTTGTGTTCTTATTAAGTTTGATACAAAAAATAGACTAAAAATAAAATTCGTGGGCTATATTACACGATTTTCTTTCCTATTTTTCAAAGACGGTGAGTTGTATATCTCCAAAAAGAAAAATGATGATTTTTCTATAATTTTTTATTTTTTAATATTTTGCTACAAATATTGAGATCACATGTTTTCTAGTTATGTTGGTAGCAAAATGTGGATAATAACAAATGGCAAGGGAAATTTTTCACACTTTTCTTTTTTTGACCAAAAACTGCAAGTTATAACATATCTTAAAAGGTGATTTTTAAATATTTTTAGGCGTCTACTTTTTTGTGCACAAATAACTAGATTACATACTTTTGATTTAATTGGGAAAACAAGTGGACGAACTAGAACTTTTGTGAACTTTGTTTTGGAATTTTCTATTTTTGTAAAAAAAATAGTGAGTTATAACAAATCGAAAGTGGTGATTTTTGAAAATTTTAACTTTCTTATTTTTTTTTGTACACAAATCACTATGTACATATATCTTATCAAATTTTGTGAAACAATTCATCCAAAAAGAGAATTTTCGAACATTAATTTTTTTTTCATTTTTTATTGAAAAAATATTGAGTTATATCTCACCGAAAATTGTCATTTTGAAATATTTTAATCTTTTCATACAAGTCATTAGATTACTTGTTGATAGCGATTTTGGAGCTAGGGTCAAAAGCTAAGGTTTAACTGAATAAAATAAATTTATAACCCTAATCCTCACGACATTTAAGGTGCATCAAGACACCGACGTTTTATAGCTAGAGGAAGTAAGGGTCAAACCCATAAGGAGGGGATGAGTCAATGGAATTAGTGTGAATGTGTGTGAAGCAGTGAGAGTTAAAACAAGTAAAGACACTTAAACTAACAAATAGAATAAAGAACAAATAAGAAATAAATGCATCAAGGACAAGGAATCATGCAATGAAGTGTACCCTTGAAGTATTGGTTTTTTTTAACGATAGTGTTTTATGTTGTTTACAAGAATGAGTTAACGAACTAAGAGTGTGGCAACATCAACCAAGTTCCACTTTTATGGCGGAAGCTAGAACCTAATTGCATTGACACCTACGGGAAATTGACTTCATAGGACATCCCTCCTTTATGGCGGAAGCAAGGATTTGCCATTATAGGTCAACCAAGATTCGTATGTTCCCCCCCCCCAAGCTCACCTCCCTCTAATTCGGCTCCTCCTTTATGATTGAGGCAAGAGCCGAACCTAATCACTCTTTCGGACATCACTCTCTAATCTATTTCTTCCTTTATGGCGGATGCAAGGTTTACATTAGTTCATGCTACCCGAATTCACCAACCCTAACATCGGCATCTCAATGTCCTAACCAATTCCCCTTTTATGGCAGAGGCAAGAAACGGCTAGCGCATCTCCACTAATCTACTACCCACATACTAATCTACCGTAAGCATTACTGGTATGGAATGTTAGATTAGCTTGTAGTTCCTAATTTTTGATTACCCACAACATAAATCCACAATAAAGCACAAGAATTCAACAATCAATGACCAATCTTCAAGGGCACTAGCAATTTAGAACATCAAGACTAATAAGAACATCACAATAATGAATTAAAGCAAGGAATTACACAAATAAATACAAAAGAGTAGTACTCCCCTTTGATGTTCCAAGCCAAAGGTCCAAGTTATCTTTACAAATCATGTCCTTAGAGCCAAGACCTTATATGAAATCCTCTCCAAATGATGCTATTTACATTAAGAACACACACTAATTGTGTGTTCTTGTGGAGCACCTAGGGAGGAAAGCTTACAAAACAAACTAATCTAACCTAACTAATGGCTTTCTCTAGAGAGAAAAGCTCTAAAAACTAACTACAAACCTAACTAAAAATGGCTTCCTCCTCTTCTCTTGGCTGCAGGATTCTTTATTTATGGGGGAGAAATTAGGGCTGAACAAGTGTGTCCCGATGTGCCCAAAATGCCCTTGAAGTCTTCTCAAAATGGAGGGCAAAATCAACCTAGAGAACTGCCGCGTTGCTGAATGTCGCGCGACGTTCGATTGTGAATGTCGCGACGTTCATCCATTTGGACCTAAACGTCTCGACGTTCGATCGTGAATGTCGTGACGTTCGTCCTGCGGCACGACGGAGAAGTTTTCTCCGGCGTGCCGTAACTCTCTCGAAAATGGATTTTTTGGCGCATTTAATTGTGCAATTTCCGGCGGGCCGAAGACGTGTGCAGCCCGCTGGAGAGTCCTGTTCCAGCTTTCGAATTTGCTTTTCATCATTCTTTTGCTCCATTGCTCCTCCCACGCCATAATGTCCTACAACTACGTTAAAAACACGTAAAAATGACATAAAAACACGTTACAAGGACGATCAAGAGGTAAGTAAAACGAATACAATAAGGTGAAAATCATCACCTTATCACTTGTGTTCTTATTAAGTTTGATACACAAGCAGACCAAAAATAAATTCCATTGGCTACATTACGCGATTTTCTTTCCTTTTCTTCAAAGATTATGAGTTGTATATCTATATAAAGGAAAATGATGATTTTTCTATAATTTTTTATTTTTTTAATATTTTGCTACAAATAAAGAGGTCACATGTTTTCTAGTTATATTGGCAGCAAAATGTGGATATTAATAAATCCCTTGGACAATTTTTCACACTTTTCTATTTGACCAAAAACTATGAGATATAACCTATCGTGAATGGTGATTTTAAAATGTTTTAGGTGACTATTTTTTTTGTCCACAAATAACTACATTACAAACTTTTGATTAAATTGTGACAAAAAATGGACCAACTAGGAATTTTCTATTTTTTGCAAAAACCAGACGAAAAATAAAAATCGTGGGCAACATTACTCCTTTTTCTTTCCTTTTTTTCAAAGATAGTGTGCTGTATATCTCCATAAAGGAAAATGATAATTTTTCTATAATTTTTAATTTTTTAATATTTTGCTACAAATAAAGAGGTCAGGTATTTTTGTTGGCTTGTCTTATCACCTCAGCAAATACCCAAACACTACTGTAGTAGCGGTGAGAGGGATCGTATCCACAGAGAAGGGTTGGTTGTGCAGAGATCGTTTGTTCTAGGAACAAAAGCAAACAGAATAAATGCAAAATAGAATGAATGCAAAATGAGAGAGAGATCAAATGCACACTTACTGGGAATGAATGCAAAATGTTAGTAGTCAAAGAAGAAAACTAGGCACTGCCTTGAGGGGTTTTAACATGTACCGATCTCTTCCTAGTATCATCGACTCGTGTAGATGCATGTGTAAGGGGACTATTCTGCTAGTGTCATGAACCTGATTAACCTGGTGGTTCTCACAGATACATTTCACAAAAGTCCTCAAACTTCCCTTGATAGGGAAAGTTCTTGGCACAAATGATGATCCCAGATCCCTACTCTAGAGGACAATCCTAGTTCAATTCTCAGTTATCTCCCTTGGTAGGGCAGCTAACTAATGCAAGCGTTCAAATTATCCTACCAGAATAATCTCAAGTCTTTTTCATGAAATTTAATGATAAGTTAGTTTTATACCAACTTATATTTGTTATTTCACTTAGCTTTTGACTTGTTTTTCATGCATCTATGTGGTGTTATGTGTTATTTTGTTCATTTGTGTGGTTTGCAACTTGGTTTGCTAAATGGAGAAAAAGACAAAAAATGATGATTAAATGAGACAAAGTGTGTTTAAATATAAAGACAAGGAAAGAATTCAAAAAGAGTTGAAAATGATGCTTGTGGAGTTGAGGAAGACCTAAACATGCCTAGTATGTTTATTTGGTATTTGGGCGGAACTGAATATGTTATTTCATTTGAGTGTAACGTTCTCAATACTAATCTCAATAATGAGATCTTGGATGTTCTTGAAAGCTCTTTGAGTGTACTTCAATTCTTATATTTTAAAATTCTTCTAATTCTGTGTGCAAGTATGAGAAACTGGGCAACATTGCAATCACTACTTTAGGGTTTTCATTGTAGACTTCACTGCCACAGTTTGGTAGAATGTTAATATATTGAGCTACAGACCTCCACTGATGCTGATTTCTAAACCTATGGAACGCCAAGAGGACGTTCTACAACTCTTATGTTGATCCCGAGCTCTAATTCCAAAGAGAAAAATGGCGACGAGTCGTAGATACGCGTCGCCATGAGAGACTTTGTGAGGGCGACGCGTCTCTAAGATGCGTCGCCATGAAATTTCCTCCTATGTCACACTTCAGTATTTTGGCCGTAACTCTCGCGTCCTTGCTCCGAATTGAGTGATTCAGAAAGATATGGAAAGCTAAGACACAGGGCTACAACGTTCATGTTTTAGTTTTTGCCAAATTCGCAACACAATAGCGCAAGATATTTGTTGGAAATTGAAGCACAAAAGCATGAGGTCGCAGCACACTTACTGCACACCATTTCACATCGCCGCACACTTTCTAGGAGGTCGCCGCATAGGAGCTGCACAAGATCATGAGGTCGTCGCACACTTGCTACACAAGAGCTGGAGGTCGCCGCAAAAGAGCTGCACCAGAGCATGAGTTCGCCGCATCAATTGTGCTACACTCCGGCGCACACACTTCACTCAACACCCACACTCATTTTCATCACATCTTATTTTCACTCTTCAACATACTTCATTTGCATTCATTTTTAATACATTTCACAATTCACACATTCTGGTCGCCTCACAATTCACACATTCTAGTCGCCTCACAATTCACACATTTAGGTCATCACACAAATCTCACATTTGGTCGCCACACAATTCTCACAACAAAATTACTGGAACACTTGGTGCATTACACATCTCATTTTTCATAACATTCTCAGCACACGCATAGCATTCTTTACATTACCATTTCACTCTTTACTTCACACTACTCATTTTGAATACACACCTCACAATGCTAACATTTTGCAGCACACACACACCTCACAACATTCATCTTTGTCACACTTCACTTCTACTCATAATCATCATATTTCATTTACAGTCATTTCATCACATAATTTATGAAGAAATGAACTCATGCTCTACTTTACTATATCAAATCTTTTAAATTCCATGGATTCGCACTGGTGTTGTTGAATTGAACTTTAGTTGCGGTCGCCATGCTGAATTGAAGCTAATTTCACCAATATTTGCTGTGAATGGAGTGAGAACTGGAGTGTGAATTGAGTCCTTCCACTTGCTTTGCTTGTTCGTTTTTTGAGATGCGGTCGCCATGCTGATTTTAGATCACGGAATCCTTAGATAAAAGTGTAAAGAGATTCTCTGGTGCTAATGAAGACATAAGAACCTAAATTCAGGCCTCGCCATGGAAGTTTTTAGGAGCTGAATGCTAGAGTAGTTAGGCACGAGGAATTGAGAAGTTGCGGTGTGAATACATTGTCCTTAGGCCTCGCCATGGGAAAGGATAATGACAGGGAGCCTAGGTTTTAGTGCGGTCGACATGCTGACTGTAGTCTAGGTTTCTAGGCAACTAGATCTCCTTTTGATTTGTATGTATGTTAATTGCACTGCGTGAGCTGTTTAGGTGAGTGTTCGTCTGTTGAAGGAACTCTAGAGCATCATCCTTGTCTCTTATTTGCATTTTCTTGTTTCTCTGTTTACATTCATACACTTCATTTGCAATTCTCGTAGTTTTATTCATGTGACAACGTTTAGAGCAATTGTAGAATTCTTGAATCACCTTTCCATGAGGAATGAAACCCTATCACCACTATCTCTAGTTAAATATGGATAAAATGTTAAGGTACGCGATACACGCATCAACCACCTAAGAACTAAAGACAAAATTCAATAATTCAATAATTCAAAGTAAAAGACAATAATTCAAAAAGTGATGTGATATTTTTCAACTCCACTTTTTCTCCACTTGCCTTTGTTTTGATAATGTCTTCCAATTGTCCTGGTATTTCTTGGATTTTTCAATTTTTTTTATTTCTTCTTTCTTGCAGATCTTCTTTTCGGCATTTTGTCATCTTCAATTTCATCAGATGAAAATCTCATTTGAGTGGAAACTGGACATACTGCTCTTGATTTATCAGAATTGGAATCTAAAACTTTTAATACATATTTTTTATTTTTGTAAAGATTATGTATTAATTGTTCAAATTCATATTTTTCCTTTTCTGTCATCTCAGGATAAGGATCAATTTTGATACACAGATGTGTCAAATTCTTCATTGTCATCAAGATTTATTAAATCCTCATTTGATATGTGAGATGTTAAGGGATTTTTTTTTTCCTTTTCTATTTTTCTATTTTTTCTTTTTCAAGTTTTTCTTTTTCCTCAATTTCTTTTTCTTTTGCTAATTTTTCCTCTTTCTCCTTAAGTGGAGTAGAGACAGCAAAAATCTTATCAATTTCTTTTTTCATTTTTTCAATCATTTCTTTTTTCTGATTTTCAACAAAATTATTTCTTTTGAAAGGAGATACATTGAAAGAAATATCTAATAATTTTCCTTTTGCAAGAAGAACATCTTCATGTGCCAAGATTTTCTGAATTGAGTCATAATCAACTTGACTCTTTGGCCACCATTTTGTGTATAATATTCTTCTAAACTGTGGAATGCCATCAATTACATAGCCTACTTCATATTTCCTTGAAAATAACCATGGTATTTGAAATTTTATTAATAATAATAAAAGGGATTCTCCAAAGATTTGTGGATTTTGGAATTTGGAGGAGTAAATGTATTGAAATTGGCTAAAAAATGGTTGTAGTTTTTCAGGTAAAAAATTTTATTGTTTTGGTCCCATATTTTTGAACCATTCAAGAAACCAATTTGGTATGGGTTTTTCAAAAATGGAATCATCAATGCGTATCCACCAAGTGTGTTTACACAAGGAATTTTGGTATAAAAATACTTTGGAGAAACTATCCACCATATCATAATAAGTAAATTGGTGTTCAATTTTGTTGTAATTTAAAATGAATTTTAAAGCTTGAGTAGATGTTATTTTCCAATCTGAGAAAGAAGGAATTTGGTTAATATATATTTGAGAAAGGGATATTTCACTATCCTCATAGATAGGAGACCATTCTTGAGGATGATTGGTTTTTGGTTTGTTTTTAACATCTGCAAATTTTTTGAAATTTAAAAAATCTGCATATGTATGACGGGTTTTTAAGGGTAAAGGTCCATTTAAACAAAATTGAGAACAAAAAGGATGATTGAAATATTTATTTGCTATATCATAATGATCAAATTTAAGATCACTTGTTGATATAGTCAAAGCATGTATTTTTACTCCATTTGGAATATAATTATATTCCTGATTGAAGATTTTCCTTCTAAAATATTTATTTTAACAGTGAGATTAAAGTCTATAGCAAAAGGTGTAGTATTTCTAATATTTGAATGAAAAGAAGAATTTTGACCTCTCATTTGAGATGGCCATTGAAAAGATGAATTTGAAAGTCTATTTTGACGACCTCTGCCTCTCACTTCCTGCAAAAAAGAAAATATTGTTGAGGAGAACCAATTCTTTTCCTTCATAACTACAACCTGCAAAAATCAATCTTGTGAGATTTTAAGAAAAGTATTTAAAGTTACAAATTGGGAAAGTTACATTTATTAAGAAAATTTAAGAAAAGTATTTAAGAAATTTTAAGAAAAGTATTTAAAGTTGCAAATTTAAGAAAATCAATCTTCTCTAATTTTTGGGAAAGTTACAAATTGAAACGATAAATTAGAATTAATTTTTGATAACTTTTTACCATCACATTGATAAGGATGCATTAAGTTTGAAAAATAAATTCCTAATATTACATGTTGACCAATTGCGTTAGTTAATACAAATGGAGAACAAATATAATTATTTTCTTAAGAAAATATACAAACATCTGAAATTTTATATTTTATATTTATTTGTGTTCCTTGTGCTGCATGTAATACTACATTGGTTTTTTCAAAATATTTTGAGGGTATTAGTCCTTCTTTTATACAATTTAAATTAGCACCTGAATCAATCATTGCAATTGTTAGAGAAATATAATATTTTTGAGAAGTAATTAAGGTATTTATTTGAAGAAAATTATTTAGTTATGATATTTCTTCTATTTGTTCCTCATTTTGAGTATTTATTATATCTGTTAAATTTAATTCTTCTAAAATTAAAATTCTTTCTTTTAATTTTTGAATTTCTGTTTTTAATCCATTAACTTTTTCTTTTAAAATTGGTAAGGTAATTTGTTCAGGATTTTGATTTTTTAAATGATCTATTACATCTTGCATTGTAAATGAAGTATTTATTTTATCTAATTTTCTCTTTATTTGAGAATTTTCATAAGAAGTGGATGGAGAGTGATTTAAAGAACTTTTGTTATCTTCTTCTAATTGTAAATATTTTTCTAAATATTGTCTTTTTATTATTGGATCCTGAATTTCATCAACTAAATCAAGCATCATTTTATGCTTTTCAGATAATGTAAATATTCCTATTTCATTTAGCCCATTAGCTTCAATTATTTCTTTGTAATAATCTGATTTTGAATTACAATTTTCACAATTTTCAACAATGTCATCTGAACTTATATTATTTATTCCTATAGATTCTTCACTATCTGATGGATCAGTTTTACATATTTTATTTTGTATTGTTTGTATTAAATATTCTTTTAATTCTTTATCTAAATTTTTGTCTTCTAATTTTTCTAGAAGAATTTCATTAATATTTATCCTAGAAGTACATTTATTAGCATAGTATCATTTTTACCAAATTTTCTATGTCTTATATTTTCTTTTATCCATTTCTTTATAGATTTTTTCTTTCTTCTAATTCTTTCTTACGAATTTTCAAATCTTTCAAATGATCTTTCAGATTTTTTATGTTTTTTCTTTAATTTTTTATCTAATTTTCTAAGGGGTGATTTTAATTCTTTTGAATTGCAAGCAAATTTATGACAAAAATCTCCTAATTCTGCTTTTTGAGTTTCTTTTTTTTTTAATTTTGCTTTTAATTTTATATCATTACATAATTTTAAACCTTCATCAGTATATACACTAATTAATTCTCCATAAGTAATTTGTGAAAATGGTATATTTATTCCATCAAAACAATTTCTTAAATTTCCTCAGACCTTTTCAGCAAATAATTTACGTAATCTAGAAAGAAATTTTTCTTTCCAAAAATCTGCTTGAGAATCAGGTCTTGAGTATTATTTACACAATAAAACATCTTTCTGCCATCTAAAATGAGATAGCGTAGGATATTTTAAATTCATCAATAATTCTTTATGAGAATTTGTTAAATAATTGTTACCAACAAAATGTTTAACTATTGCACATATTAAATGAAAAGCAGCATCAGGGATATTAGTTGTAATAGTTATTTCTTGGGGTTGATTATTTTCTTGTTTTGGGATTATGGGTGTTCTTGTGGTTATTTGTTTAGTAGCTTTTTAATTTTCATATCTTTGATGTTCATTTAAATAATGATCCCACCAACCACGTATTTGTCCAGTAAAACCTTCAGTACAAGCTAATACAGCTTATTCTTCAACAATATTTTAAAATTTTAAGATATTGTTGAAGAATAATTTTAAAATATTAATATACATTGATATTTTATGACACATATTGGCAATTTGATAAGGTGTAAACCCATCAAGGTTTCATTCATATATAGCATTATTTTGATCACAATTTTGCCAGTCTCCATGTTCTTCAATTAGAAGATCCAGAGGAGTTGGTCTAGTATAATAAAATTGAGTTTTTGGATATTTTGCTCTAAATTTTGAATTAGATTTCTTCATTTTATTTAATTCAAATTGATTTGAATCCTCATCTATGTATAAATTATTAAACATTTCTTCTAATTGATCTATTTGTAAATCATTATTTATTTCTTCTTTTCAGAACTTAATACATTAAGTCTTAATTTATTAAATTGTGAATTTAATTTTTCTAATTTTTCTTTAGTAAAACCTGAAGGTTGGGATTTTAACATATTTAAAGGTAAATCAGGCATTGGTTTAAATGAAAATGGTTGAGGTTTGCTAGACCCTAATTTCATATTTTCTAAAGGAAAAATATTTTTTGGGGTTTGAAGATTAATTTTATCTTCAATACGACATAATTGTTTAGAAATAGTATTTAAATTAAGATTTGTAAAATTATTTTGCTTAGCTAATTTTGTTAATTCAACATTATTAACATCAATATAAGGGCAAGCTTTAGTTGAAGTATTTACAGATTCTATTTTTACTAGCTGTAAAGGAGGATGAATTGCTTTTAATAATTTATCAATAGATAATTTTCAAGTCTAATGAGCTTCTTCAAGAACATTTAGGCTATATGTATCATCAATGTATTTTTCTTTTTGTTCAGTATGAAACAAATATATAAATGAAATTATGACACCAGTAATTTTAATAAAATTATAATATTGATCTTGAAATTGCTTTTGTCGTTTAGTATTATAGGTTTTAAAAAACCAAGTTCTAAATGATGCATATTGTGGAAGATTAAAATCTTTAACACATAACTTATTTATTTCTTTTAAATCAATTTTACTTTCTTGAGAAATTGTATTTATTTCAAAATTCATTTCTGACCCAAGACTTATATCATCTTTTGATTTTTGTGTGTATACAGGTCTTGGAATTTGACTATTTGTTTCCCTAATTCCTTCAAAATTAAACCTATCAGATCTAGATGTAGAAGAGGGTGGAAATGAGGAAACTGAATGTCTTCTAGGAACATGTGTTTCAAAAATTATTTCTACATTTCCTTCATTATCTTCATGAATTTGAGCATCTTTAGATTTTAAAGGAATTGTTGGTTTACTTATTTTTTCTAAAATCCAATTTGAAGGTAAAGTGATTTCATCCCAATTTATTATTCTAGGTAATTGTAATTTTGATCTTTTTAAATTAGTTTCAATTAATACTGTACTTTTTCCATTATTAGTTAATCTTGCCCCTGGACTTATAGTATTCATTAATTTATAATAAAGTCTATAAGTTAAATTAATATTTTCATATCCAAGTTTCATATCATAACCTTTAGTTTGTAGATTAACAGTTACTACATCTTGTGAATTTCTATAAGTTAAAGATACTGATGTGTGTTGTCACGTTTGTCACCAATTTATCCCTATTCACTAGTGTAGTCGTGGTGAGAGGGTTTCGTTCCTTAGGGAATGGGGTGATTTCAAGAATTCTAGTGATGTTCTAACAACTGCCACAAATAACACTAGATCACAGCAATAACAAGTAAAGTAACAAGTTCAGTAGGTAAAATGTAAGAACATGTAGATAGTGGATGTCCTAAGGTTCTAGCACCGGATGAATTGCACATAAGACAACTTAAGCGACGCACTTGACACACATGCAAAGCAAAGAGGAGATCAAAAATTGTCTAGGAGCATAGTATGCAGCCAGTATGGCGACCGCGCAGCATTCTACTCTCCCAACATCACTCTTTCCCATGGCGAGGCCTAAGAGTGACGAATGTAATCCGCAATGTCTCAACCCTCCGAGGTTAACGAATCTAGCATGCAATTCCTAGGGTCTTCCCATGGCGATGCCTGACCTAGGTCCTAGAGTCTTCAGTAAAACCAAAGAGTTTCTTCTCACTTATTTCTAACAACACAAATGATATTCGATCAGCCTGGCGACCTCATCTCCGATCATGATCAGACAAAGCAAGTGGAAGACTCAATAATCATACATTTAGTCCTCCTTAATCAAAGTTCAATTAAATCAATACAGTGCGAATTAATGAAACTTAACATAATTCAAGCATTATAACCGAATATGATTTCATTCTTTAAGAAATTGAGTCAAATGCATAGCATCGCGTTGTCTAATTACACACTCATCCAGTTCAAACGCTTGAACATCATGCGTTTAGCCACGATATTCCATTCTCAATTCACGGTTATCAATATACACCAACAAGCAATTCATATTCATTAAATGGGAAGAATTTACCAATTGATTGCCTCAAATGCTTTAAATTCACAAGAGAAATGTGAAATGCCTCCTCAATTGAGTAGAAAATTACAATAATCGGATCAAATTTTTGATCGGAATTGTGAACGGAGCTCGAATTATAGAAAGGGAAAATTCTAGAGAGAGAAAGTTAGAAAGAGAAAATTCCCGCTCAAGAATTCTAAGTCTGGTAAAATTCTAGAAAGTTCGAATCGGTCTCCAAGTCCAAAAGTCCAAAGTCCCCTAAATGATGACAAATCCCTCTATATATAGAGGTCTAAAGCTTAATATACACGCTAACGTAAACTGAACACTTATTTACAGAAATGCCATTGTAATAGTTCAATAGTTCAAAATTCAGCCCGTCCAAAGCAACAATCCACGCCTTTGAGCAGCACCGCATCAGGCCTTCATTGTCTCCAGCTCGTCTCCACGCCACCATCAATCACGCTTCCCCGAACCTATGCACAAGAAGAAGAACTTCAACGCTTAAAAAAATATTCAACTTGCATTCCACAATTACCACAGCGATACATCTCAGTGCAAGAGTTTTTTCATGGCGACACATTGCAGCGATGCGTCGCGCCATGAAACCCCTATCATGGCAATGCATCGCTATGAAATTTGTTGCACGGCGATGCATCGTGGCAATGCACATGTAATTTCCAATTCTAGCATGATGTTCCATTTCTGTGCCATATATGCGTGTCTTCGCCTCCGAATTGGACTTTGTGGTAAACATAAGAGTTGTAGATCTTTCTCCTGGCTTTTCCATTGGTTCAAGAATCATCAACATTAGAGGTCTGTAACACTAGATATTATCATTCTACCAAACTGTGACAGTGAGCTCAACTTTCAATACCTGAAGTAGCAATCACAAAGTGCTCTCATTTCTCTGACTTTCACACTGAATTGGAAGAACGCAAAAGTATATGAATTGAAGTACACTGAAAGAGCTTTCTCAAACATCCAAGATCTCCTCATTTGAATTAGTATTGAGAAAGTTATACTCGAATGAAGTTAAGCTATCAGTTCTGCCTAAACACAAAATAAGCATTTTATGGTATTCTTCAAACTCCACAAGCATGTTTTCAAGCCTTTTTGAATTCTTTCCTTGTTCTTTAACCTAAAACACACATTTGTCTCATTTAATCAACATTTTTGGTATTTTTCATCATTTTAGAACACCAATTTGTAAACCACATAAACGCACAAAATGACACATAACACTGCACAATTGCATGAAAAACAAGTCAAAATCTAAGTGAAATAGCGCATATAAGTTGGTATAAAACCAACTTATCAACTGAAAAATTTGGATATGTATTGAAATAAATTGGACCATTGCAAAGACTAGACTCAATTAAGCCTAATAATGAATCATGAAATTTATTATGCCTGCAATCTCTCAAGGCAACTAAAATTGTAGTTTCTAAACCTTATCTATTTAAAGGTTGTATAGCGCGATTTGTATGAGACCAATGTGTAAATAATTATATCCCTCTTGTCTAATTTGAGACAAATAATTTAGATCTAACAAATGAACTGGTTTAAACTGATTTTGAATAGAAATTGTTTTTTCTACATTTTCTATTGCTCTTTTAGTAATTTGATTAAAAGTTCCATATTTATAAATTCTTTTAGTTTTAATTTTTAGAATATGCCAATATTTTATTGTTTGTTCAATTTCAGAGAATTCAATTAATTCAGAATTTTTAGTATTTTTATTTGAAGAGGATGAAGCAATAGAATTACTATGAGAAAACATATTCTTCATATCAATTTTTAAGAGCTTCGGGTAGAATTACTAACAGAATTTATGGTAATATAAACATAACTTAGTTCCTTTCATATGGAATCACGTATTGAATATCTTAGATTTTCTCCATACTTGATATCACATATTGAATATTTTAGATTTTCTCCATACTTGATAACTTATTGTGCTAATGAAACTCAGCAAAACAATAGTTTATATGTCAATCTTTTGACCATTTAAAAGATAGAACATGCCTCATTTTTATTATGGATGATCTTGTTCAACTATCAACGACATATTACCGGCTAAAAAAAGGACTTAAAACTCATCATCAACTACCTCATGAAACGCCAAACGCGACTTGGGTGTCAACCCACAAGATCATACAATAAGAAACATGAAATCGTTCAGTCTTTTAAGAGTCAGTAGATTTAACATATAAAATAAGTTTCAACTAAGAAATAACGCCTTATTATTATCAATATGAATAGATCTAAAACTTCATATTGTGAAGTCAAATAGAATAGATCGAAAACTTCTTGTTGTGAAACCATATATTTAGATCCAAAGTTACGTTAACATAACTGTTAGTAATCCCCCCGAAAGGAGGATTAGCCTTCCATGGCTCTGATACCAAATTTACACCAGGATATAAACATAAAATTAAACAAACAAAAATAAGTGGTAAGTCCCTTACTATTTTTTTGTTTGTTTAATTTTATGTTTATATCCTGGTGTAAATTTGGACTTAGATGAAGGTCAAAAACATTTGGAAGGATCAAACAATCACCAAATGATGGCCAAAAGACAAACACACACTTTTACCTTGTTTAATGAATCTAGTATTAGAGAGTTTGCCATTAATTTGCTTTGCTGTTTTGTTAATGTCGTGTTTGTATACTTTAATCCACGCCTTAAGAAATGTTAGTTAACTTGTTCATATACTTTGGTCCAACCTAAAAAGCTACTAACACGAAATGTAATTCGCAAGTTACATTAGTTAACTCCTACATTTTTCGTCTTTTAGGGTTTTGGTTAAGAAAGTGGCCGAATAGCTTGAAAGCTATTTGAAGTTAGTTAGTTAGTTAGTTAGTCCTAGTTCTTGTTGACTTAGTTAGCTAATAAGTTAGTTATTTTTTTTTTTGCAGAACCACTATTGCAAGGTGGGGCGCCACTACCAATTTTATAGATAATTTTTGAGTGATGGACTTACCTAAAATCACTCTTACATCAAAAGGCCTTCTTGATCGCGATCCCATTTACAAGCTAGGCCTAATGGGAGTGATCAAGAAAGGGGTGCTGAATTAAATGTGGAGGCCTCCTCCATTACACCATCCTAGGCTACACTATTCTAGATTAGATGCCAAACATAAGACAGCTGAGGCTGTACAAAAAATCACTAGGCGTGATAAGAGTTTTCCAGAATTTCCTCTTGCTAATTACAGCACTTTGTAGTGTTCTAAGGGAGCCATCTTGGAGAATTTTGAGAGGAGTTATACCAGGCCCCAATATATTCATGCAGGTACAGGTATCTACCCTTATCAATCTGTTGGTCCAAGTTGCTGTAATTCTCTTCGGGGTCTTGTGAACTCTCAAGCTTTGACCAGAGTGCATGTCTTGTCTTTAGTTCCTTTAGTTTCTCTTAGGAAACTTGCTGGATACTCTAGATCAGGATTTAGTTGTCTTGGACAAGTCCGTTGATGAGAATGAGCCCGTGTCCATGTCCATGGTGTTAAAGTCAATTATTCATCCTGAAAGTTTCTGTCACATTTTGGTAATCTGGACGTATCTCACTTGATATAACTCCGAATTACGTGATTCAAGAAGCTCTGGAACGATATGAGATAGAGCTACAACTTTTATGTTTTATATTTTACGAGATTTGGAAGTTAGCATTGTCAAAAGTTAGCATTGTCAAAAGTGCCTCCCAAAGAATTAGGGTTTGTCAAACTAGGGTTTGTGAAATTAGGGTTTCTTGGTAGAAATTTCATAACTTCCTTGTTTCTCATCCGTTTCTTGATCTTTCTTTTGTGTTAGTTTCATCATTCTATTGCCATCAAAGTGTGTTTTGATCAAACTTTTTCACCATCTCAAAAAGACGAGTTCTTGACCACTTTCTTGAAAATCTTGATTTTCTTGAAAATCCGAAAGTGTCAAAATTTGAATCTTGAACTTGATTCTTGCTTCTTGTTGCAAATCTTGATTATCTTGTTAAAGAAGCATATTTAAATTCCTTATATTTGGTGAGTTATTTGAAATTCTTGTTGGCTGAAATTTTTTTGAAGAAATTAAGGTTTGAACAACATAAGACAAGACAACAACCTTAAACCTAAGTACTTGTACTAGGTTCTTGTCTTAAAACCTTAAAGTTTTGATTGTACAAGGTTGTCCGAACCAAAAAAAAAAAAAAGAGAAAGAGGCTGAATTGAAAAAAAAAAGAAAAAAAAGAAAAAAAGGCCCAATTAAAAAAAAAAAGAAAAGAAAAGAAAAGTCGGACTATATATATAAAAAAAAAATTAAAGACAGCCCAAGAAAAGAACTAATTTTCGTTCTTATTTGCTCTTGAAAATCACCAATATTGAAAGTACCATAACTTGCTCATTTTAAATCGGAATTAAGTGATTCAAAAACACATTTTCTTGTTATCTTCTCTAGTTTCTGAATTCGGAGCTTTCTAAAATTAATCTGTTTATACCCCATACGTGATCTCTAAATTAATCTAGTGACGTGAATATTTTTCAAACTTCTTTGGTTTTTCTTTTATGAATTGATTTGTTTGAACTAATTGGTTGAGACTTGTTCTTAAAATCGACAAACAGTAAGCTTCAATTAGTTTGAGAGATTCATTGTTGAGTGTTTAGATAGGGTATACACGAGAAAAGCCATTACACTAGAGAGGAGTGTACCAACTCACCATATAGTGAGAACCCGAGAGGACTTCAATTGTGTTCTTCTTGTTTTCTTACTAACTTGCAGGTACCATGGCGGAGAATATTTTTCGTGCACGTTGTATGGTTCAAGATAAAATTTGTTGTGTCATCATTGATAGTGAGAGTTGGTCTAATTTGGCAAGCACTGATGCGAATGTTGTATGACCGAGGCTCCAACTCCTGGATCAAATTCGAATCTCCCACACAAGCTATAGGACCGTGTTGCTCTTACCAAGATAATCCACAACAAGAACACAAAATTGGATGGAACGAAATCAAAGGAAAAACGCTAGGAATTGAGTAAATCAAAACTTCATGTTTTATTACTAATGAACTTAATTTAACCTATGAAAATTCAATCAGTTAAACAAGTTAATTAGGCCTGCTCTTTAAATAAAGAACAATTGGTGTAATCTCCTATAGGTCACGCTAAAGGGGATTAACTACAATGAACAGTTAAATAACTCTTCAAGGCTTTGAACAACTCAAGGAGTTAATTCACGAATTTTAGCAAAGCTAAAAACTCAATTTTATTCACCAACTTATTGTGTAAAAACGTTACATGCATCTCCTTTTTATAGGGGATGAGTTTCGGCCATGCCAAGAAGGAAAAGGAAATAAACCCTAGTAGTTGCAAAGTACAACTTGACTTCTTAACAAACTAGCTAACTAACTAATCCAAGTTGTAAAAGGATTAGGTTAGACAGTTTTTAATGAAGAAGCAAAACGTGTTTTGGCTTCTAGTTTCCTAAACTAATCAACTTTCCAAATTGGAAAAGAAAACTACAACTAACTACCAAATCCTTGTCCAAAATGGATTTGCTTTACTTGCCATTATCATGCAAGATAATTGGGCCAAGTAATTTATTAAACTACCAATTAATTAAAGCCCACATTAAGTGTTTTGGACTTAATTAATTAACAACAAAATAAAACCCTAAAGTAATTAAAGGGCGTGAACCACCTAATGAAGCCCAAAGACACGCCTTTCTTGGACTTAAATTCTTCTCGGCCTTAGCTTGCTTCTTCAAGGTGGAATTTCCTTAAGCTCCAATGTAGATCTTTGAGGAATTTCTTCTTGAATGGTAATTGAAGAAACATGCCAAAGAACACCATGATGAGATGATGTGCACATCTCGGCCTCCAAGTCACCAAAGTGTGATGACAACAAAGTGTGCAAAGCTTCTTTCATCCTTTTGCTCCTTGATCTTGTCATTGGTCCATCAAGATTCTTCAAGGGATCATCTAAGCTCGGCTTTGGCACCAAGGATGTGGATGGATTGCTATCATTCCCTCCCTCCTCGAAAAGATTCGTCCTCGAATCACCTACATCAAACAAAGATAAATCAGAAACATTGAATGTAGATGAAACATTGCCATACTCACTTGGAAGCTCGACTTTGTATGCATTATCTCCTATCCTTTCCAAAATTCGAAAAGGACCATCTCCTCTTGGATGAAGTTTAGACTTCCTCTTGTCAGGAAACCTTTCCTTCCTCAAGTGAATCCAAACCCAATCACCAGGTTCGAAAATCACTCTCTTTCTTCCTCTATTGGCTTGTTGTGCATATTGTTCATTACGCCTTTCAATAGTATTTCGAACCCTTTCATGTAACTCCTTAATAAATTCAGCTTTCTTTTTACCTTCAACATTAACAAACTCATTAATAGGCAAAGGCAAAATATCAAGTGGAGTTAAAGGATTGAAACCATAAACAACCTCAAATGGCGAACAAGATGTAGAACTATGAAAAGTTCTATTATATGCAAACTCAATATGTGGAAAACAACTTTCCCAATTCTTTAAGTTTCTTTGAATGATGGCTCGAAGCAAGGTAGACAAAGTGCGGTTAACTACTTCAGTTTGTCCATCAGTTTGTGGATGTGCAACAGTAGAAAACAACAATTTAGTGCCTAACTTATTCCATAAAGTACGCCAAAAGTGAGACAAGAACTTAACATCCCTATCACTAACAATACTTTGTGGAATGCCATGCAATCTAACAACTTCCTTAAAGAACAAATCAGCAATATGTGTAGCATCATTAGTTTTGGAACATGCAATAAAATGTGCCATTTTACTAAATCGATCCACTACTACAAATATGCTATCTTTACTATTGCGTGATCTAGGCAATCCAAGTACAAAATCCATAGAAATATCAATCCAAGGATGACTAGGAACAGGCAAAGGTGTATACAATCCATGAGGCAAAATTTTCGATTTGGCTTGTTTACACACAATACATTTATCACAAACACTTTTCACATCTTTAATCATGTTAGGCCAATAAAAGTGTTCATTCAAAACAGCAAGTGTTTTAGCAATACCAAAATGCCCCATCAACCCTCCCCCATGGGTCTCCTTAACAAGTAAATCACGAATGGAACAAAGGGGTATGCTCAATTTATCCTTACGAAATAAGAAACCATCATGCAAATAAAAGTCACCATTCGGCTTTGAAGCATAATCATTAAAGGCGGCAGAAAAATCATTGTCATTTTTGTACAAATCTTTTATCAAATCAAATCCAAGTAACTTAGCATGCATATAGGTGAACAAAGAATAACGTCTAGACAATGCATCAGCTACAATATTATCTTGACCAGATTTATACTTAATCACATATGGAAAAGTTTCAATAAATTCTAACAATTTAGCATGCCTCTTATTCAATTTACCTTGAGTCTTCAAGAATTTAAGGCTTTCATGATCAGAATGAATTATAAACTCTTTAGGCCATAAGTAATGTTGCCAAACCTGTAATGACCTTACCAAAGCATACAACTCCTTGTCATAAGTTGCATACTTTAAAGCTGCCCCATTAAGCTTTTCACTAAAGTAAGCCACGGGCCTTGATTCCTGCATCAAAACAGCACCGATACCAATCCCGGAGGCATCACAGTGTATCTCAAAAGCTTTATGAAAATTAGGCAATGAAAGTAAAGGGGCGTGAGTCAACATGTACTTTAACTTAGTGAAGGCGTCTTCATGCTCTTGTTTCCATTCAAAAGTAATGTTCTTTTTAACAAGTTCATTCAAAGGTGCAGCTATAGTACTAAAGTCTTTAACAAACCTTCTATAAAAACTTGCTAAACCATGAAAACTCCTAACTTCACTAGCATTCTTAGGTCTCGGCCACTCATCAATAGCCTTGACTTTTGACTCATCAACAGAAATACCTTGAGAACTAACAACATAACCCAAAAAGACAATTGATTCCATGCAAAAAGAACACTTTTTGAGGTTAGCATACAATCGGTTCTCACGCAATATAACAAACACTTGTTTTAAATGTTCAACATGCTCATCAAGTGATTTGCTATAAATAAGGATGTCATCAAAATAGACCACAACAAACTTACCAATGAAAGACCTAAAAACGTGATTCATGAGCCTCATAAAAGTACTAGGTGCATTAGTTAGACCAAAAGGCATGACTAACCATTCATACAATCCATACTTTGTTTTAAAGGCTGTTTTCCATTCATCACCTTCTTTCATTCTAATTTGATAGTAGCCACTTTTTAAATCAATCTTGGTGAAAATAGAAGAACCATACAATTCATCAAGCATATCATCTAATCTAGGAATTGGATGTCTATACTTAATGGTGATTTTATTTATGGCACGACAATCAACACACATTCTCCAAGATTCATCCTTTTTAGGAACTAAAATGACTGGAACGGAACAAGGACTTAGAGATTCACGTACAATACCTTTGTCAAGGAGTTCATCCACTTGACGTTGAATCTCCTTTGTTTCCTCAGGATTTGCTCTATATGCAGGACGGTTGGGAATTTGCGCCCCAGGTATGAAATCAATTTGATGTTCAATACCTCTAATAGGTGGCAATCCGTGTGGTAAGTCCTCGGGAAACACGTCATTGAATTCCTGTAAAAGAGACAAAACAACACTAGGCAAAGAAGCAAGGTGATCACTATCAACAATAAGTACAAAGTCCTTGCGGATCATCAAATACAATGAATGCCTATCTAGTATTGCTCTCTTTACATCACTCTTAGAAGCAAAATAACAAGATTTAGAAGAACTACTATTTCGGCTATTACAAGATTTAGAATCATTGGTTCGGCCTACACTAGTTACATTCTTTTTATCTTCTTGTTCCTTCTTCTCTTTTGCTTCCATTTCACGGCAAGATTGCACAATCCTTGATTGATCTTCAAAAGCTTGGCTCGGACTCAAAGCCCTTAGATTGTACTTTCGGCCATGATAATCAAAAGAATAATAATTCTTCCTTGCATGATATGTAACATCTCGGTCAAATTGCCATGGACGACCAAGTAATATGTGACTAGCTTCCATTGGTACAACATCACAAACAATATCATCAACATACTTTCCAATGGACATAGAAAATTTAACTTGTTTAGTCACCTTACTCTCGGCAGTGTTATTAAGCCATTGAAGCTTATATGGATTTGGATGTTTCATGCAAGTCAAGTTAAGCTTCTTAACAATTAATGTGCTTGCCACATTGGTACAACTTCCACTATCAATAATCAAGCTACAAGTCTTACCTTGAACCATGCATCTAGCGTGAAAGATGTTTTCCCTTTGAGACAAATCATCTTCAACTCGTGGTTGTGCATTCAAGACTCGGCGAGTAACCAATGAGAAATCACCAACATTGTAAATAAGATCTTCACTATCTTCATCACTTTGGTACTCTCTTCAAGTGGTGGCATGTCGGCACATTCTTCATTCACTTTCAACCTCTCCATTATCACGAATTATCATCACTTTTTGGCTTGGGCAGTCACTTTGATAATGGCCATAACCTTGACACTTGTAACATCTAATGTCCCTCAATCTTTCATTTGGTTTAGGCGTCACCTTAGTTGAAGATTCAGCAAGGTTGCGGACTGTTTTGGGAGCATTACTTGAAGTGTTTGAAGGCTGATTTTTGGTTGAAAAACTTTCGGTTTTGGTGGAGGTGTAAAAGTCGGCTTTTGATCTCTCCTCCAAGGCGCAATGTTGTTGAAATTTCGCCCTTTACCCTTCATATGCTTCTCAATTTTGATAAGCTTTGTGAACAAGTTCATTAATATCAATGTAACTTTGAAGATCAACTTGATAAGCCAATTCGGGATTCATACCTCTAAGAAATCTCTCAATGGTTGTGTCGGGGTCTTCTTGAATATTGGCTTTATCATCAAAGATTCCATCTCATGATAGTAATCTTCAACTGTTCGGCTACCTTGCACAAGAGTATGCAATTTTCGGTTGAGCTCTCTATTAAAGTGTGAAGGAACATACTTCTTTCTCATGATTGCCTTCATTTGAGTCCAAGTCTTAACTGGCCTTTCACCATCTTGTCTCCTAGAACGAACAACTTGATCCCACCAAAGACTAGCATAGTCTTTAAGATGCATAAAAGCAATTCGATATTGCCTTTTCTCGGGGACATCATTACCTTCAAAATAGTGTTCCAAATCTCGAACCCAATCAAAGAAAGCTTCGGGATCTGATTTACCATGAAAAGTAGAGATGGTGAGTTTAACAGATTCAATGGAAACTTTAAACTTATCACCTTTAGAAGAGCTCGTATATTCCTCATCTTTTTCCTCATCATTTTCATCATCGAAATCATCATGCTCCTCAAATTTAAGCTTCCTTTCGGTTGTGCTTTTAGTTGATGACTCAATGTTATCAAGTCGAAGAGTGAGTTTTTGAAGCATATCAAAGAGTACTTCATTAGCAAACTTTTGTTGAGCATCGGTAATAGGTTTAGAACCTTTAGGAGATTTATCACCTTCCTCCATTAGTACCTACAAGTTAGCAAAGAAAACACAAGAAAATATATAGATATACCTCTCGGGTTCCTCACTATAGGTAGTAGGTACTCTCCTCTCTTTTTGGGTAGTGTTCTCTCTTGTTTAACCTAGCTACTACTCTCAATTAATGAATATGTGGGGTTATTAAGATTCACCAAAGTTCAATTACTTTAATAGCAAGATCTCAATCAGCAAGTTCCACACACAAATTTTCACAAATCAAATCAAGAGATGTAACAAGAAATCACGTCAAGAGTGTTTAGAACACGTGAAAGTTATAATTTGATTTACCACCAGAAACTAAGAAATTCAGAAACTAGATTTCAAGACAAAGAGATTGGTTTTTGAATCAACTAATTCCGAGTTGTATTGAAAAAGTTATGGCACTTTTAATCCAAGGTGGTTTTCAAGAAACAAGTTAAGAACAATGTGTTCTTTTCAAAAATAAATTAAATAATTAAATAACAGAAAATAATAACAATAAATAAAGTCCGACTATTTTTTTTGTTTTTTTTTGATTCGGTCACTCTTTTTTTTTTTTTTGACCGTGAGTTTTTTTTTTTTTTTTTTTTTTTTTTTAACTTCGGACAACAAAGGACAAAATTACACTTTTAAGGTTTGAACATAAACCTTGGACCAATCAAAATACTAGGTTCGGACAAGAACCTTAAACACCACAAAAATTAAGGTTTGAAGACAACAAACTAGGATTTAGGTTTAAGAATGTTTTGTCTTCTTGTCTTAACAACCTTAAAAACTTCAAACTTTATTAACTCACCAAGGACAATGAATTCGGATGTGCCACTTTAACAAGAATATCAAGATTCAAGACAAAGATCAAGAATCCAACTCAAGAATTCAATTTTGACCACTTTGAGTTTTCAAGAAAATCAAGAAGTTCAAGAAAGTTATCAAGAACTTATCTTTTTCGAGTGGAGTAAAAGTTTGATCAAAACTCAATATATGGTGGACAAGATAAAGAATCAAACGCAAAAAGAAAATCAAGAAACGGATAAGAATCAAGAAAGTTATGTAAACTTGACCTAGAAACCCTAGTTATGAAACCCTAGTTTGACACACGAAACCCTAACAATGTTATGACGTGAAAACAGCAAAGAAAACTTCAAGAATCCTACACTATGATTATGACAAAAGAGTGCAGAATTTAACACCAAAAGACAGCAAGAAGACGCAACAAGAAACAGCAAGAAACAACACAAAAATCGCAAAAGAAGATAGACTCAATTTAGACGATTTCGGGCAGAATGTATTGACTCAATGTTCATGCGATTTTGGACAGAATTAAGGACTGAATTAAGCACGAATTAAGACAGCAATTAAGACACAAAAAAATGGCAGAAAAGAATGAGCAAAAATTATGGCAGAAACGACGTCAAAAAGAGCAGAATTCAGACGACACAACAATGAACAAATTCGGGCAGATTGTGAATGATTTGTTGCATGCGATTTTGGTGATTTTAATGGGTGAATATGTATCGACTTTGGACAGCAAGAAGAACACCAAATAACAGCAAGAAAGATGCCAGCAAAACTGCAGAAAATTGACACAAAAACGGCAGAATTGACGCAACAAGAACAGAAATTTTGCGGAAGAATTGAAAACGGATTAACCTGAATTTTCTTGGGCAACAACTTGTTCTCTGATACCAATTGATGCGAATGTTGTATGACCGAGGCTCCAACTCCTGGATCAAATTCGAATCTCCCACACAAGCTATAGGACCGTGTTGCTCTTACCAAGATAATCCACAACAAGAACACAAAATTGGATGGAACGAAATCAAAGGAAAAACGCTAGGAATTGAGTAAATCAAAACTTCACGTTTTATTACTAATGAACTTAATTTAACCTATGAAAATTCAATCAGTTAAACAAGTTAATTAGGCCTGCTCTTTAAATAAAGAACAATTGGTGTAATCTCCTATAGGTCACGCTAAAGGGGATTAACTACAATGAACAGTTAAATAACTCTTCAAGGCTTTGAACAACTCAAGGAGTTAATTCACTAATTTTAGCAAAGCTAAAAACTCAATTTTATTCACCAACTTATTGTGTAAAAACGTTACATGCATCTCCTTTTTATAGGGGATGAGTTTCGGCCATGCCAAGAAGGAAAAGGAAATAAACCCTAGTAGTTGCAAAGTACAACTTGACTTCTTAACAAACTAGCTAACTAACTAATCCAAGTTGTAAAAGGATTAGGTTAGACAGTTTTTAATGAAGAAGCAAAACGTGTTTTGGCTTCTTGTTTCCTAAACTAATCAACTTTCCAAATTGGAAAAGAAAACTACAACTAACTACCAAATCCTTGTCCAAAAAGGATTTGCTTTACTTGCCATTATCATGCAAGATAATTGGGCCAAGTAATTTATTAAACTACCAATTAATTAAAGCCCACATTAAGTGTTTTGGACTTAATTAATTAACAACAAAATAAAACCCTAAAGTAATTAAAGGGCGTGAACCACCTAATGAAGCCCAAAGACACGCCTTTCTTGGACTTAAATTCTTCTCGGCCTTAGCTTGCTTCTTCAAGGTGGAATTTCCTTAAGCTCCAATGTAGATCTTTGAGGAACTTCTTCTTGAATGGTAATTGAAGAAACATGCCAAAGAACACCATGATGAGATGATGTGCACATCTCGGCCTCCAAGTCACCAAAGTGTGATGACAACAAAGTGTGCAAAGCTTCTTTCATCCTTTTGCTCCTTGATCTTGTCATTGGTCCATCAAGATTCTTCAAGGGATCATCTAAGCTCGGCTTTGGCACCAAGGATGTGGATGGATTGCTATCAAGCACTCTACTTGTCAAGAGGTTGAACTTAACGTGTATGAAACATCCAAAGCCATATCAACTTCAACGGCTTAACAATTCCGCCGAGACTAGAGTAACTAAACAAGTAAAGGTTCCATTCAAAATTGGAAACTATGTTGATGAAGTCGTGTGCGACGTGGTGCCAATGGAGGCTGGTCACATCCTTCTTGGAAGACCTTGGCAATTTGATAGAAATGCTTTTTATCATGCCAAGAAGAATTACTACAGCTTTGTACATAAAGGTAAAAAGTTTAGGCTTCATGCCTTAACTCCCGCACAAGTCATTGAAGACCAAGTAAGACTTGCAAAAGCTTGGAGTGATTTAAGAGATCAAGAAGCAAAGGAAAAGATTGAACAAGAGAAACAAAAGAAGGAAATAGCTAGCTTAGGCTGAGAGAGTGGTTCAGATGGCATTGCTATGTTTCTGCTTCTGCATTTGATGTATCAATACATTTTAAGTTTGTTTTAAAAAATATGCGATATGTTTTTCAATTATATTTTTTTTTGCCTTTTTATGAAAACTATTCAAAGGACAAAAAGAGACACACGATATTCTAAAATTTTTTTTGCCTCCGGTGGCCGTATTCATGACTTTTTTCTTCATCTTGTAATAGCCGAGAGTTAGTTGTTTCAAAATCTTGTAATTTTTATTCTTCTAGTGAGGTTGAGAGAGCATTACTAGCTAGGCAATCAATGTACTTACTTGGTGATAGTGTTCACAAATTTTCTTGTTTGCTGCCTAGTTCTTTTGTTTTGCAGGTTTTTGGAGTTCCTAAGCATTTAATGGAGTTGCAAACAACTCATTATCAATTGGAAGGAGTCCAATCTGCCTTAGCTTATTTTCCACAAGGTAAGCAAGGTAAGTTAGGTAAGTATGAAAGTTTATTGGTTGATTTTAATGGTTTGAATGTTAAGAACTTTGTTAATGTCGATGCTATTGATTTTCAAAGTTTGAATTCTGTTTTGAATCAATTTCAATGTCTTTCACCTACCTTTGATGTTTTAGTTCGAAAATTTATACCATGTGTTTTAAAGTTTGATGGTTTGTGTTTTAGTAAGCAAATTCTTTCACATAATTCTTCAATTATGAAATCTAACTATTTTGTATTGAATGAGTTTATGTATAGTTTCTTAACATGCTATGTTGCTTATCTAATACATGAATTATATTTTGAGCTTAATATTGATAATTTCGAACTACATCAAACCTTTGTATGCACTCATTCAAGTGTTAATTATATTGACTCTACTTGTTGGGTTAATGATTCTTTTGATTATTTATTTCGTGATTTTGCTCACATTCATCAAGTTCAAAGAGGTCCATGGGTAATTCAACACTTGTATGGTAAGTTATCTATGTTCCAAATTTCTTTTGAATTCCAAGAGGTAAAATTTTCTGTTTACAACTATTTTATAGATTGTTTACATTCTAGTCTTTGGAATTACACTCTCATATTTGATAACTTTTGCATGTTTTTAGAGGTCTTAATACGTTCATGTAATTTGCACTTTCTCAAGGATGCATATATGTTTTCTTGTTATGAATTTTCGTGTCTTTGTGATTCTATTCATATATGTTTACATCCTTTGCTTAAATTACATGTTAATAACGTAAATAATGTGTTCATGAATGTTGTTAGTGAATTCATATTGATTAGTTCTTTAATTAAGAACATTCGATTTTCTGATTTGCATAAACTATATGATAGTTATTTGCATACTTGTTTTGAATTCATTGACTTCAACATTCTGACTCATGCAAAATTTGTTACGACTAATCATGTTATATGTATTTCGATTTTGCATACACATTCTGCCCGTCCTATTCTTTTGGTGAAAGGAAATTATTCTAAGTGTTGTTTTAGATTATTGTGCTTTCTTTTACCTTATACATTTGTCTTGTTTTGGCAGGATATAATTTCTTGTTGCTCGAGATGTGCATCTTCCCAATTTTATTTGGCTCGAGTTTGCATTGAGTTCATCATATTGGTGTTTGATCCAGGAACTCAAATTCAAGATTCGAGGACGAATCCTTTCGAGGAGGGAGGGAATGATGAGAATGAGCCCGTGTTCATGTCCAAGGTGTTAAGTCAATTCTTCATCCTGAAAGTTTCTGTCACATTTTGGTATTCTTGACATAACTCTTTCGATATAAATCGAAATTGCACCATTCAAGAGGCCCTGGAACGATAATAGATAGAGCTACAACTTTCGTGTTTTACATTTTCCAAGATTCTGAGGTTATCACTGTTGAAAGTGCCTTGCAAAGTTGATGACGGGATTCTGGCCGAATTTTCATCTCGAATTTCATGGACTACATTGAAGACCAAGATGGCGTGCTTGGGCTTTGCCATTAATGGATCACGCCATTATCTATTTAAGTCGTAGGATTTATTTATGGTTTTTTAATAATTAAGTCCATTAAAACGTTTAATTATGGGCTTAAGTCTTTATGTTTTAATTACGGGCCAAGTAATTACTTGATCCAATTATCTTGCATGATAATGGCAAGTAAAAGTTTAGGAAACTTAAGAAATCAAATTGAGTTTTGCTTCTTCATAGTTTAGGAAACAAAGGAAGCCAAAACGAATTTGGCCACCTGTGGAAAGTAACGTGAGACACAAATCCTTTTTGGAAAAGGATTAGCTTATGTGTGTCACAAATCCTTTTTGGAAAAGGATTAGCTTATGTGTGTCACAAATCCTTTTTGGAAAAGGATTAGTTTGTTAGTTGTTAGTTTCCAATTCCAATTTGGAAAGTTAGTTAGCTTAGAAGTCAAGTTGTAATTTACAACTTCTAGGGTTTTTGTTTCCTTTTTGGTTTAGCATGGCCGAACCTACTCCCTATGATATGGTCTTGGGCGAGGCTCGAACACCTGGACCAAAAGCATATGCCGAAACGTGGGGATCTTGTTGATGATTCAATTTCAAGATTCAAAACACAAACACAAAAACGAAACAATAAAGCGGAATAGATGTCAAGGGGAACGTGTAGCTGATTTCAAACATGAACCAACCCTAACGTTAATACAAATAGATTGATTAAACCCGTGATAAATTCACGTGTTCAACTAACCAATTTGGCGCGTTCTTTAAATAAAGAACAGGTTCGAAATTCACCTATAGGTCACGCTATGGCTAATTTCGTACAATTAAGAAGTAAATCTTCTTAAAGGTTTTTGTCAACTCAGAGAGCATAGACAATACTTTAGCAAAGCTAAAACTTTTCATTCATCAATTCTATTTAAAAACGTTACAAGGCCTTTCCTTTATATAGGAAATACTTTGGCCAAAAACCTAGATCAATTCCAATGTGGGATTGATTGCTAACTTAACTAAAAAACTAACCAGTACTATTCACGTGAATAGTGACGTGAATAGTAACCTATAATTTAGGGAACTACTTTCCTAAACGAATAACAATAACTACTTAACTTAAAAAGTAAATAAGCCCATTAATTAACATTCAATGGACTTAATTTATTTAAAGCAAAATAAATCCTAAATAACTTAAAAGTGGCGTGATCCAATTAATGAAGCCCAATACGCCATTACTTGGTCTTCAATATAGTCCATGGATTCGAGATGGAAATCTGCCAAAAAATCCCGTCAAAATCCCGTCTCCAACTTTGGGAGGCATTTTCGACGATGCTAACGTTCGAATCTCGTAAAACTTAAAACATGAAAGTTGTAGCCCTATCGCTTATCGTTACAGAGCTTCTTGAATCACGTAATTCGGAGTTATACCGAAGGAGATATGTCCAGAATACCAAACTGTGGCAGAATCTCTCAGCTTGCATATTTGACTTTGACACCATGGACATGGACTCGGGCGGATTCTTATCATTCCCTCCCTTCTCGAAAAGATTCGTCCTCGAATCTTGAAAGTAAGCTCCAGGGTCAAACACCAGTATCACGAACTCACTGCAAACTCGAGCCAAATAAAATTGGGAAGATGCACATCTCGACCAACAAAAATATATATCCTGCAAAAACAAGACAAATGTATAAGGTAAAAGAAAGTACAATAATCTAAAACAAGACTTAGAATAATTTCCTTTCACCAAAAGAATAGAACGGGCAGAATATGTATGAAAAATCGAAATACATATAGCATGATTAGTCGTAACAAATGTTGCATAAATCATAATGCTGAAGTTAATGAATTCAAAACAATGTTGCAAATAACTATCATGTAGTTTATGCAAATCAGAAAACCGAATATTCTTAATTAGAGAACTAATCATTAACACATTATGTACGGTATGAACATGTAATGAAAACAAAGGATGTAAACATATATGAACAGAATCATAAGGACACGAAAATTCATAACAAGAAAACATATATGCATCCTTGAGAAAGTGTAAATCACATGAACGTATTAAGACCCTTAACAACATGCGAAAGTTATCAAATATAAGAGTGTAATTCCAAAGACTAAAATGTAAACAATCTATTGAATAGTTGTAAACAGAAAATTTTACCTCTTGGAATTCAAAAGAAATTTGGAACGGAGATAACTTACCATACAAGTGTTGAATTACTCATGGACCTCTTTGAACTTGATGAATGTGAGCAAAGTCACGAAATAAATAATCAAAAGAATCATTAATCCAGCAAGTAGAGTAATATAATTAACACTTGAATGAGTACATACAAAGGTTTGATGTAGTTCGAAATATCCAATATTAAGCTCAATATATAATTCATGGATTAGATAAGCAACATAGCATGTGAAGAAATTATACATAAACTCATTCAAAATGAAATAGTTAGATTTCATAATTGAAGAATTATGTGAAATAATTTGCTTACCAAAACACAAATCTTCAAACTTTAAAACACATGGTATAAACTTTCGAACTAAAGCTTCAAAGGTAGGTGAAAGACATTGAAATTGATTCAAAACAGAATTTAAACTTTGAAAATCAATAGCATCGACATTAACAAAGTTCTTAACATTCAAAGAATTAAAATCAACCAATAAACTTTCATACTTACCTAACTTACCTTGCTTACCTTGAGGAAAACAAGCTAAGGCAGATTGGAATCCATCCAATTGATAATGAGTTTGTTGTAACTCCATTGAATGCTTATGAATTCCATGAATCTGCAAAAGAAAGACACTAGACAGCAAATCGTGAACACTATTTGGAAATAAGTACATTGATTGCCTAGCTAGTAATGCTTTCTTAGTATCTCGTGAAGAAGCAAAATGGAAAGAATTAAAGAAATCACTATTTCGGCTATTACAAGTTCTAGGAACAATGGTTTGGCCTACACTAGCTTCTACTTCCTTTTTCTTCTTCTCTTGTTCAAGTTTCTCCTTTGCTTCTTGTTCATGCAATTCTCGCATGGATTGTACAATCCTTGATTGATCCTCAAAAACTTGAAGCGGACTCAAAGGTCGGAGATTGCACTTTCGGCCATTTACATCAAATGAGTAATAATTTTGCTTACCATGTAGAGTAACATCTCGATCATAATGCCATGGTCTTCCAAGCAAAATATGGCACGCCTCCATGGGAACCACATCACATAGGATTTCATCCTCATACCTACCAATTGTGATTGGTACTTTCACTTGCTTAGTAACTTTGTTTTCAGCTGTGTTATTCAACCATTGAAGTTTGTAGGGTTTAGGATGCTTCATGCAAGTTAACTTCAATTTCTTTACAAGCAAAGTACTAGCAACATTAGTACAACTCCCATTGTCGATAATCACACTACATATTCTATCTTGAATCAAGCATCTAGTGTGGAAAATATTATCACGTTGACATACATCATCAATTTGGGGTTGTATATTGAGAACTTGACGATTAACTAAGGAAAACTTACCATTACCAACCTCATAATGGCCAATATCGTCGTCAACCTCTTCATTCTCACCATGATCGATTTCATCTTTCTCCACAAGTGGTGGCATGTCGGCACACTCCTCATCACTCTCCACTTCTCCATTGTCGTGAATGATCATTAACTTACGAGTGGGACAATCAGATTGATAATGACCATAACCCTTACACTTGTAACATTGGATATCTCTTAACCTCTCAGTTGGTTTGATCGCCGATTTTGGAGGTTGGACAACAGCTTGTGACGCCGTTTTGGGAGTGAAACTCGACGAACTTGATGATTGATTTGGTGTGAAACTCCTTGGTTTGGATGATGGCGTGAATGGTGTAGCACTTGGCTTTTGATCTCTCCTCCAAGGTGTGTTCGGTTGAGTGAAATTTCGGTTGGTACTTGAAGTATAATTTCGTCCCTTACCCTTCATATGTTTCTCAATCTTGATAGCTTTGTGTACAAGTTCATTCAAATCAACAAAACTTTGCAAATCAACTTGATAAGCCAATTCAGAATTCATACCTCTAAGGAACCTTTCGATTGTGGAATCAGGATCCTCTTTGACATTGGCTTTAATCATCAAAGCTTCCAATTCATAATGGTACTCTTCAACCGTTTTATTACCTTGCACAAGGGAGTGCAACTTACTATTTAACTCACGGTTGTAGTGTGCTGGGACATACTTTTTCCTCATGTGTTTTTTCATTTGTTCCCAAGTAGTGACTGGTTTCTCATCATCCTCACGTCTAGCTTTAATAAACCCACTCCACCATAATCTAGCAAAATCCTTAAGATGTAAAGATGCAATTCGGTATTGCTCCTTGGCGGGATATTCATGGACCTCAAAGAAGTGATCAAGTTCTCGAACCCATTCAAAATAGTCTTCGGGATCTGTTTTTCCATGAAAGGTAGGAATAGTCAGCTTAACAGACGCAATTGAGAATTTAGATTTGTCACCTTTCTTAGAAGAACTTGTCGGCTCTTCTTCCTCCTCTTCTTCACCACTAGATTCACTTTCGGATTTGTACTTAGGCTTTCGAGATTCTTTTGGTTTGGAAATCGGTGTGACCGATTCTAAGAATTGAAGGCGAAGGTTGATATCTTGCAATACTTGTGCAAGTGTTTGATCAGTTTGCTTTTGTTGTTCACCGGTTTTGAAAGCACTTTCTTCGTCCTCCATTGGTACCTGCAAGATTAGCAAAGAAAAACGCAAGAAAAAATATAATAATCCTCACGGGTTCCTCACTTTGGATGGTAGGTACTCTTCCCTCTTGTTAAGTGGTGTCACTCTTGTTTGTCCTAACTAAATCACTCAATAAATAATGTAATTGGGACTTTGAATTCGACCAAGTTCACTTATAGCAAAGAACTTGTCTCAATTGATTGTTCCACAACACAAAATTTTACACAAGCAAAATCAAGAATTAAACAAGAAATTCACGTCACTTGAATTTTTGAGATCACGTTCAGGGTATAATTGATTCACGTTCAGATTCTATGATATTCTAGAAGAAGAATTCAAGACAACAAAAACACAACTTGAATCAATGAATTCGGATAAGTATTGAAGAAGTTATGGCACTTTGAATATTTGATGGTTTTAAACACAACTTCAAGAACACTTAGTTCTTTTAATGTAAAAATTAAATAACTGAATTTAAATAACTGAAAAATAAAAGTCCGACTTTTCTCCTTTTTTTTTTTTTTTTAATTGGACCGTATCTTTTTTTTTTTTTTTTTTAAACGGTCCTTTTTTTTTTTTTTTTTTATAATTCGGACAATATCAAGACAAAAATTTAAGGTTTTTATTACAACCTTGTACAAATGCAAACCTTAAGTTTGTTTTTTTTTTTTTTTTTTTAACCACCAAGAATATGAAATAATTCTTCAAGAACAAGGAATTTTTGTATACTTCTTTGAGTAAGAATTCAAGATTTGAAATAATGAACAAATTCTTACTTCAAGAAAAATTTCAAAAAAACTTCAAGAAAATCAAGAAGATAATCAAGAATGGTTCCTTTTACCAAGATGATGATCACGGATTATTGTGAACAAAAATAAGACTCAAGGAACAAGAAAGACAACAAGAATGAGCAAGAAAGAATTTCAAGAATTGAAACTCTAGATGCAATCCTAATTTTGGACGTGAAGGACACAACGAAAAAAACAATTAAGATTTCAGCAATATGATGTAAACAAAACAAAGCTGAAAGAAGACACAAAACTTCAAGTCGCAAGAACAAAAATTGACGCAATTCGGCAGAATTTCAGATTCAGATTTTCATGCAATTTTAGCCACAATTTCTACTGAATTTAGAGCAGAATTTAATCACTAAAATCAGCAGCACGATGATCAAGAACTGCAGTATCAAATCGCAACTACAGCAGCAAAGAGATGACACAAACGATGCAATTCGCGAATCAAGAAGTTAAACAATCCGGCAGAATTTCAGCGCTAAATCATCATGCAAATTTGATGAATTTCATGGACTGTACTATCACGAATTTAAAGAACAATAAAGACTCAAGAATCAGACAAGAAGGACGCAAGAAAAGAAGAGCAGAATTGACGCATAAAACTGCAGCAAGAACGCAAAATTCGCAAATCAGAAATTATGAACTTTCGGACAGAATTTGAGTACCAAATTGATATGCGATTTTCACGAATTTTCAAGGCTAGATTAAGACGATTTTAATCAGCAAGAAAAACACAAGATTAGCACAAGAAAGATGCACGAAATCAGCAGCAGAATTAACGTAAAACTGCAGCAATTAAATCGCACAAAATCAGAAAAGATGCGGACAAGAAAATTAACGATGAAACCTGAATTTGAGACAACAAATTGTTCTCTAATACCAATTGATATGATCTTGGGCGAGGCTCGAACACCTGGACCAAAAGCATATGCCGAAACGTGGGGATCTTGTTGATGATTCAATTTCAAGATTCAAAACACAAACACAAAAACGAAACAATAAAGCGGAATAGATGTCAAGGGGAACGTGTAGCTGATTTCAAACATGAACCAACCCTAACGTTAATACAAATAGATTGATTAAACCCGTGATAAATTCACGTGTTCAACTAACCAATTTGGCGCGTTCTTTAAATAAAGAACAGGTTCGAAATTCACCTATAGGTCACGCTATGGCTAATTTCGTACAATTAAGAAGTAAATCTTCTTAAAGGTTTTTGTCAACTCAGAGAGCATAGACAATACTTTAGCAAAGCTAAAACTTTTCATTCATCAATTCTATTTAAAAACGTTACAAGGCCTTTCCTTTATATAGGAAATACTTTGGCCAAAAACCTAGATCAATTCCAATGTGGGATTGATTGCTAACTTAACTAACAAACTAACCAGTACTATTCACGTGAATAGTGACGTGAATAGTAACCTATAATTTAGGGAACTACTTTCCTAAACGAATAACAATAACTACTTAACTTAAAAAGTAAATAAGCCCATTAATTAACATTCAATGGACTTAATTTATTTAAAGCAAAATAAATCCTAAATAACTTAAAAGTGGCGTGATCCAATTAATGAAGCCCAATACGCCATTACTTGGTCTTCAATATAGTCCATGGATTCGAGATGGAAATCTGCCAAAAAATCCAGTCAAAATCCCGTCTCCAACTTTGGGAGGCATTTTCGACGATGCTAACGTTCGAATCTCGTAAAACTTAAAACATGAAAGTTGTAGCCCTATCTCTTATCGTTACAGAGCTTCTTGAATCATGTAATTCGGAGTTATACCGAAGGAGATATGTCCAGAATACCAAACTGTGGCAGAATCTCTCAGCTTGCATATTTGACTTTGACACCATGGACATGGACTCGGGCGGATTCTTATCATTAAATGTTAATACAAATAGATTGATTAAACCCGTGATAAATTCACGTGTTCAACTAACCAATTTGGTGCGTTCTTTAAATAAAGAACAGGTTCGAAATTCACCTATAGGTCACGCTATGGCTAATTTCGTACAATTAAGAAGTAAATCTTCTTAAAGGTTTTTGTCAACTCAGAGAGCATAGACAATACTTTAGCAAAGCTAAAACTTTTCATTCATCAATTCTATTTAAAAACGTTACAAGGCCTTTCCTTTATATAGGAAATACTTTGGCCAAAAACCTAGATCAATTCCAATGTGGGATTGATTGCTAACTTAACTAACAAACTAACCAGTACTATTCACGTGAATAGTGACGTGAATAGTAACCTATAATTTAGGGAACTACTTTCCTAAACGAATAACAATAACTACTTAACTTAAAAAGTAAATAAGCCCATTAATTAACATTCAATGGACTTAATTTATTTAAAGCAAAATAAATCCTAAATAACTTAAAAGTGGCGTGATCCAATTAATGAAGCCCAATACGCCATTACTTGGTCTTCAATATAGTCCATGGATTCGAGATGGAAATCTGCCAAAAAATCCCGTCAAAATCCCGTCTCCAACTTTGGGAGGCATTTTCGACGATGCTAACGTTCGAATCTCGTAAAACTTAAAACATGAAAGTTGTAGCCCTATCTCTTATCGTTACAGAGCTTCTTGAATCACGTAATTCGGAGTTATACCGAAGGAGATATGTCCAGAATACCAAACTGTGGCAGAATCTCTCAGCTTGCATATTTGACTTTGACACCATGGACATGGACTCGGGCGGATTCTTATCACCCTATAAAAGGGAAAGCATTGTAACGTTTTTCATATGTTGAATTGAAAGAATTTTAGCTTTGCTAAATTAAATTTGACATCACCAACGTGAATTATTCTTGAGTAATTCATAAGACCCGCCAAACCTTAAGTGAGGAACTTTAGGTAAAGCTTACAAGTTCTAGATTTATAGAACCGGCCAAACCTGATAGGTTTAAACTTTTGATTTGCATTAGTTGAACTGATTCAATTTGTGTTAACGTTGGGGTTAGGTTAACTTTAATCTTGCCTTTTCGTTCCATATCTCTTTTCCGCAAATTGTGTTCTTGTTTCTTGAATTGATTTTTTGGTGCACAACGATCCGAACTTGTGGAAAATTCGTGTGGATTGGACTTCATCCTACTCCATTCGTATCAGATTAACTCCAGAATACTATGAAAAACAGAAAGTAGACAGAAAAAGAAGAAAAATGGTTTTTGAATCACTCAATTCCGAGCTAAAATGAGCAAGATATGGCACTTTCAATTTTGGTGATTTTCAAAGAACAAACAAGAACTTTAGTTCTTTTCTTGGGCTGTCTTTATTTGTTTTTATATAAATATGGTCCGACTTTTTCTTTCTTTTCTCTCTTTTTTTTTTGAATTGGGCCTTTTTTTTCAATTCGGCCTCTTTTTTTTTTTTTTTTGAATTCGGACAACCTTAAACAAATCAAACTTTAAGGTTTTTTAAGACAAGAACCTAGTACAAGCACTTAGGTTTAAGGATGTTGTCTTGTCTTATGTTGTTCAAACCTTAATTTCTTCAAAATTTTCAGCAAACAAGAATTTCACATAACTCACCAAATATAAGGAATTTCAATATGCTTCTTTAACAAGATAATCAAGATTTGCAACAAGAAGCAAGAATCAAGCTCAAGATTCAAATTTTGACACTTTCAGATTTTCAAGAAAGTGGTCAAGAACTCGTCTTTTTGAGATGGTGAAAAAGTTTGATCGAAACACACTTTGATGGTATTAGAATGACGAAACTAACACAAAAGAAAGATCAAGAAACGGATGAGAAACAAGGAAGTTATGAAATTTCTACCAAGAAACCCTAATTTCACAAACCCTAGTTTGACAAACCCTAATAGTTTGGACGTGAAAACAGCAATAATGACTCAAGAATTCCACACTATGATGATGAACACAACAATGCAGAATTTATGAAAAGAAAACAGCAGCAAGACGCAACAAATTTCAACAAGAAAGCAGCACAAATCCGAGAAGCAAGATGAAGATAATTTCGGGCAGATTTGAGCAAGTATTGTGCATGCAATTTTTACGAAATTAATGACTGAACCTATCACGACCTAGGACAGCAAGAAGGACTCACAAACAGTAGCAAAAACGAAGAAAAATCTGCAGCAAAAAGAACGACACAAAACAGCAAGAAAACAGCAAGAAAACGAGACACGCAAAAACCGAAATAAAGATCAATAGCGATTTTGGGCAGATTTCAACAACCTTTTACATGCGATTTTTGGACAGAATTAGAGCAGATTTAAGACACAATTTACTGCAAAAAATTGACTCAATAAACAGCAGCAAAAAGACTCCAAAAACAGCAACACGAAACGATGCAAAATAGAAAGACAAAACCGAGAAACAATGAAGACTCAAAACCGAGATTTAAACCTGAATTTGGAAGACAACCTTGGTCTCTGATACCAATTGATACGAGTTGACCTAGGAAGGACCTTGATCTCACGTATTTTCCACAAATCTTTGGATCGTTGTACACCAAACTCAACACAATCACGAACAAGAAACACAAAACAAAGCGGAAAGTACAAGATGAAACGCAAGGACAAAGATTGAAGCAATCTACACCCCAACGTTATAACAAAAAGAATTAACTTAACTAATGTAAATCAAAAGTTAAATCTCTTCAGTTTGGCGAGTTCTTTAAATCAAGAACGGGTAAGCTAACCTATAGCTCCTCACTAAGGCTTCGCGGGTCTTATGAAAACACAATTGAAATCAATTGAATCCTCACGTTTTTCTTTCAACTTTTCACGGCTGGAAGAAGGCTTAAGCAATGTTTAATTTTTATCAAAATTCATCTTATTATTTCATGTGAAAAACTCACCTATAAATAAGCTACAAAAATATGAAACCCTAGCTTAATCCTATTACAACTTAGTTTCCAAATTGGAAAAGGAAACCAATAGCTAAAAGACAAACTTTAAGTTTCCTAATCATAGCAAATCGGTTATGAAGAAGTAAAAACCGATTTGTACTCTTACTTTCCTAAATCCTCCTAAAAAGTAGGAGATTACTTTCCTAATTACCATGCAAGGTAATTGGGCCAAGTAATGACTTATTAATTAACGAAAATAAAGCCCAATTAATTAATGTTAATGAACTTATTATTACAACTTAAATAAATCCTAAAGATTAATCAATGGCATGATCCATTAATGGCAAAGCCCAAGCACGCAATCTTGGTCTTCAATATAGTCTATGAAATTCGAGATGAAAATTCGGCCAGAATCCCGTCATCAACTTTGGAAGGCATTTTCGACGGTGATAAAGTCAGAATCTTGGAAAACTTAAAACACGAAAGTTGTAGCTCTATCTCTTATCGTTCCAGGTCTTCTTGAATGGTGCAATTCCGAGTTATATCAAAAGAGTTATGCCAAGAATACCAAAACGTGACAGAAACTTTCAGGATGACAATTTGACTTTAACACCACGGACATGGACACGGGCTCATTCTCATCACATTAATAAATGAAAAAAAAGAGAATAGAAAACTCTCTTGATGAAATATGAGAGACAAGCTAGGAAACCAAAAGTTGACAGCAAAATAATTCAGTTGTTGACTCCACTGAAGGTTTAAGATTTCTACCAATGCTCATTGACTGATGTCCCTCCAGTCGCATAAACATGAGAAGCATTGATCATTTCCATGAAGAATAATCCTATTTCCTAAGAAATTGACATAGTAAAAATTTTAGTTTTAAACATAAACATACATTCTTTTGTTGGTGACGACTACTAGTTATTTACACATACGATGTTTGTAGTATAAACGAATCTATACCGTAAATGAGAGGATCATCAAAACTAGTTTGTTTATCTCTGACAGAGAAAAGTAGTCAAATCATTGTTCCACTTAAGACAACTAAAATATCGCGGCATCTTGATTGAGAAATCGAAGTCCATGCCTCAGCTCTGATGTTTTTCTATTTTTGTGAGAACATAATTTATGCATTAGAAATGTCAATAACAGAAGCCAACTTATTTGCAAAGAAAAATGTAAATTTTTTTGATAATCCAAGAGTATGCTACCTTCAATGACATGCCAGATAGTTGATTCAAGCTTAATATAAATAACTAAAAAAGAAGAAAATATTCAAGCTTACCTTGTACAGTGGATCACCAGTGACTTCATAGCGCATTTGGGCACCGACAACAACTGGCATATGAGTATTGGTATGAAAACCAAATATGTCATCAGCCTACAAAACAAAGACAACAGATAATATTGACTATTAAATAATTGCAGACAAGGACCATATATATCATTCTCATAGTTCTTGAATTTGCAAGAAAACAAAAGAGAATACAAATGCTCAATATAAACTGATTGTAAAGTTTATGCAACAAGGAAATTCTTAACCTGATATCATTAATTGAAAATATTTGAAATCGTCAGATAAGAAAGAAGGTTGAGGATAGACAACAGTGGTTGATGGGCACATATAGACATTAAGGCTATGTCTCTGGCTAATTAGGATCTAATTTTAGTTTTAGGCTAGAACAATTCATCGACGAATATGCGTAAAGTGGACAAGCATCATTAACGAGACAGTCATTCCACCCTCTTATGCTTATCAATTTCTTTCCTGAAAATTATTAAGCAATCCTTATCATGGCCATTTCATGACTGTATTGAGGTAGTTAATCAGGACTAAAGCAAACATATCTCTACACACTGAGAACCATCCATCATGATTGGATTAATAATTAGCAGAAAAGAGCTCATTTTTTAAGAAAAGAAATCATCATATAAGCAACACGGGTTTCACAATTTTAGCATTAAAGATTGAATATTGGTCCATGTAATCACATCATATATGCTCAATAATGTTTTCCCATATCATAACAACAATATTTCAACACAAATTTAAGCAATAATTAGAAATTCATACCTTAGGGTTCTTGTGAAGAAAATTTATATCTTGGTTGACTTGAGTGTCAAAATCTTGAATTTAATCCATGGAGATGCTCCCTTAGTTTTTGCATGAGTCATGGTGTGATTTGAGTGAGGTGTATGAAGTAGGTGAGGTGAAGATCTTGCTCGTCTGATGAAGAGAGAAGCGAGATGAGTTGAAGAGAGAAGAGAGAGAGAAGGGGAAGTGAAAAATTGAAAAAAAAAATCTGTTTTTGCCTTTTTGTTTCTCTCTCCCGTCAGTAAATGCAACATTTGTAAAGAAGTGTTGCATTTTTGTTTAGAAGTGTTGCACTAAATTATATATGCAACACTTATCCTAAAGTGTTGCTAACTTTTTTTTAAACTTTTATCAATTGTAATATTTTTAAAAGTGTTACCATGAAAGTGTTGCAACAGCTTCATTTTGTAGTAGTGATGATTCATTATTAGGCTTAATTAAGTCTAGTCTTTGCAATGGTCCAATTTATTTCAATACATATCCAAATTTTTCAGTATCTTTAACTGATAGAAATTTACAAGATATATTAACTGTTAATCTACAAACTAAAGGTTATGATATGAAACCTAGATCTGAAAAATATTAATTTAACTAATATACTTTATTATAAATTAAAGAATACTATAAGTCCAGGGGCAAGATTAACTAATAATGGAAAAAGTATAGTATTAATTGAAACTAATTTAAAATGATCAAAATTACAAATACCTAGAATAATAAATTTGGATGAAATCACTTTACCTTCAAATTGGATTTTAGAAAAAATAAGTAAACCAACAATTCCTTTAAAATCTAAAGATGCTCAAATTCGTGAAGATAATGAAGGAAATGTAGAAATAATTTTTGAAACACATGTTCCTAGAAGACATTCAGTTTCCTCATTTCCATCATCTTCTGCATCTAGATCTGATAGATTTAATTTTGAAAGAATTATGGAAACATATAGTCAAATTCCAAGACCTGTATACACAACAAAATCACAAGATGATATAAGTTTTAGGTCAGAAATGAATTTTGAAATAAATACAATTTCTCAAGAAAATAAAAATGATTTGAAAGAAATAAGTAAGTTATGTGTTAAAGATAATCTTCCACAATATGCATCATTTAGAACTTAGTTTTTTAAAACCTGTAATTCTAAACAACAAAAGCAATTTCAAGAACAATATTATATTTTGGTTTCATATTGAATAAAAAGTAAAATACATTGATGATCAATACAGCCTAAATGTTCTTGAAGAAGCTCATCAGACTTGGAAATTATCTGACGATAAATTATTAAAAGTAATTCAACCTGCTTCACAACTGGTAAAAATAGAAGCTGTAAATACTTCAACTGAAGCTTGTCCTTATATTGATGTTAATAATGTTGAATTAGCAAAATTAGCTAAGCAAAATAATTTTACAAATCTTAATTTAAATACAATTTCTAAACAATTATGTCGTATTGAAGAATTAATCTTCAAACCCCAAAAAATATTTTTCCTTTAGAAAATATGAAATTAGGGTCTAGCAAACCTCAACCATTTTCATTTAAACTTGTGAATTATCTTTCGTTTTAGTAGCTTTTCGGGATGGACCCAAGTATATGAACAAGTTAGCTAACAGTTCTTAAAGTATGGATTAAAGTATACAAACACGACATTAACAAAATAGCAAAGCAAACTGATGACAAACTCTCTAATACTAGATTTATTAAAAAAGTAAAAGCGCTTGTTTGACTTTTAGCCATCATTTCGTGATTGTTTGATCCTTCCAAATGTTTCTGACCTTGTTCCAAGCTTTTTAGAAACCTTTTAGATACATCTTCAAGAAGGCAACTCGTTGAGCTCCAAAGTTGATGAAACTTTGCAATTTTTCTTAAAGGTAATGAAAGAAACATTCTCATTGCACTCCATTCACTTTGTTTGTGCCGGTGAAGACCAAATGTAAAAGCAAATCAAAATGCCATTAACCGACAAGCCCTTGTCAGGTTCTCTTCCTCTTCCCGTCCGAGTTTAGATCATCTCCGTAATACCTCATTTCGAAACTCTCGATGAGATCTACAAGAATCATTGGGCATAGCCCCATGACATATGCTTGTTTTTTTGCTAAATTCACTTGTTTTGACCACTTTCGGGGCTATCAAAAGGGACGTCTTCAAGTCATTGTTAGTCTTTTACTAGTTGTAACTAACTACTAACTAACTAACTAACTAATTAAAAAAAATTTTAATGTAAATTTTTTCTCTAGACTTCCCACCCACAAGCTGAAAACTATCCCGGTAAAACATTGACCTTTGGTCATCACTTGACCATTTAACATAAGCCTAGCTCTAACGGACACTTTGTTATCTGCGCCCACCTCCTTCTCAGCCGCCTATGGCGGAGGGGAGGGGAAACCCTCCTCCTGCAACATACAAGGAAGCGATCGGCTCGACACTTACCTCTACCTATGAACACTCCATCTCTTTCGCTTCTATAGAGAACAAAATCCCAATATCCCTCCACAAAGGGGAATCGGCCCTTCTATTAACTGCCGAGGAAGAGGATAAATTGGCAGAACCCTTCCGATGGAATATGGTCAGAAAGTTTTCATGGGGCAGACCCTCAATTGTAAGTATTCGAAAGGAAGTTCTTGCAGCAGCGTTCCTAGGGGAATGCTATGTCGGTTTTCTGGATTCATGTCATGTCCTATTCAAATTTGAAAAAGAGCATCGACAGCCCCAGTATGGATCCCATGGTTACCTCTACATTTGTTCAATAAGGAACACCTATATGATCTGGCCTCTGTAGCAGGTAAACTGTTGAAACTAGATGTAGCAACTGCATCTTCAACGCACCTCACACGTCCTAGTGAAGCTATGGTCTGCATCAAAATAGATGTCACCAAAGATGTCCCAGCCAGAATTTCAATTGGATCCAAGGAAAATAGGAAATGGCAAATGCTGGAAGTGGAAGACAAGCCTGATTACTATTCCCGGTGTAAGAAGTTGGTCCATGATCTCAAGAACTGCAACCCCCAAAAACATATTTCGAAGGGAATCAAAATTGGTGGTAAGAAGCCAGCAAAGAACGTAGGAGAAAGCACGGATTCAAAACCCCTAAGAATAGACTGTGGTTCAAAGGAACAAAGGCCCCTCCAACGGCGGGTCCACTCAGGCAGATAATAGGCTGGCAAGGATTCAAAAGGGTAAAGAGCCAATTGATCAATGTGCAGTGGAGGCCTCCCCCCATGAAGATATCCCTGAATCTTCCGGAAGGGCAGAAGAAGTAACTATAGGAATAAGCCAGGACCCTCCGATGGTTCCAACCACTTCTGTACCCCCCTGAAGATGTTCGAGGAAAAGCCCTTGAGAAGCTTGAACTGGGAAAGCCCCAAGATATAGAAACGGAGAACATTGAGCCCCTGATTAATTGCAATGCTAACAAAGAAATCATAGACTTACAGAATGGAACCACAAATGATATAGCTTTGGGGAAAGGAGAAAAAGAAATAGCCTTCCGAACCCCAAATGTGGAACAAAATTCTCCCCGCATAGGGGCAAACTCAAGCCACCCAATGAATTTAATTCAGGTAGACTCAACACAAAGATTTGAAATTTCTGTGGCTAAAATTGGCGTGGCCGCTTCTTTGGAGGTAGAGCCCCCACAAAACGAGGATGTGGAGGTACCTAATGCCACTGCTGAAAGACAGTCACAACACACTATACCTCTGGATAATATGGAGTGCCCCCTAGCTATAAAGGAAGCCTCACAGGCTAAAGGACAGATGCACTCTCCTGCTGATAAAGAAAAGGTACTAAAAGGGAAAAGACAAGAGAAAGAATCTAAAGAGAAGGAAGCTAAGCCAAGGGAAACAAGAAGAATGTAGACTGCCCTGACCTCTAAAGCTGCATCCTCCTTGCAAAAACAACTCAGAAGTAAGAATTCAGGTACTCCTAACCCTAAATAATTTTAAATGATAAACTACCTATATTGGAATATTAGAAGCATTAATAAAAAGCCAAATTTTAGAAAATTGAAAAAAAATTATTTTGGATACTCAATGTGAATTCTTAGCCATATCAGAGCCATACATTTGTAGTTCCAAGCTAGAAGCTTTGAAACAAAAACTGAAATTCGACTCTGCTATGTCTAACCCTGGAAACACAATTTGGATAATGTACAAGAAACCTATTGCATGCTCTATATTGGTGGTTCATAATCAACATATCACATTTAAAATACTTCACCCTAGTATGCCTTTTCCAGTGGTAGTATCAAACATTTATGCTAAATGCACTGTGAGGGAAAGGAAAGAGCTATGAGAATAATTGTGTTGCAGTATACCTAATAATAGCAACTGGTTGGCATGGGGGGACTGTAATTGCATAAGGTCCAGTGAGGAGAAAAAAGGAGGGAAATACTTCCAGTTATCAGAGGCCAAAGAATTAAATGAGTTTATTGATGCTGAAAGCCTCACTGAGATTCAAACAAGTGGAGCCAAGTTTACTTGGTGCAACAATAGGGAGGGTAAGGCAAGAGTATGGAAAAAACTTGACAGAGGGCTAGTTAACTTGGAACTCCTTAGGAAAAACCTACAAGTGCATATCACTCACCTAGCTAGATCTCATTCTAACCATGGCGCACTACAGCTCTCCATCAAAAAAGGAAATCAAGGCCAAGCTAAAACCTTTCGCTTCCAAGGTTTCTGGCAAAACCATGTAGACTGCTCAGTCATTAGTAGGGCATGGTCCACCCCGGTGCCAAGAAATCCATTTAGAGTGTTTTCTAAAAAGTTGAAGATAGTGAAAAGTGCTTTAAAGCTGTGGAATAAAACAACCTATGGAAATATATTCTCCAAATCTGCTGCAGCTGAAGCATACCTCCTTAAGTTAGAACAAGAGGACGAGATTAGCCCTGTACCTAGAGAATTGCTGAAGCAGGCTGAAGCAAAGGTAAAGCTCCATCTAGGACTAGAAGAGCAACTTTGGGACCAAAAGGCTAACTTAAAATGGAACAAAGAGGGAGACAGAAATAAAAATTCTATCAAGCCTATGTCAAGCAGAGGCACTCGAGTTTATATATCCATAGGATTAAAAACTCTAAAGGGGAATGGGTAGAGGAGGAATCAGAAATACAGAGTGCTGCTGCCCTCCATTTCTCTAATCTGTTCTCAGCAGAATAGACATCCCCTGACCTAAAGGAAGAACTAATCCCATATGGCCTGACTGAAGAGGATAGGGTATTTTTACCAAAATACCAGAGTTAGAGGAAATATATGATACAGTCCATAGCCTCAGTAAAGATAGTGCTCCAGGTTTAGATGGATTTCCAGGCCTGTTCCATGTGAAAAACCGGAATGTTATTAGCCAAGACCTCCTAGAAGCTGTACAACACTTTATGAATGGAGAGGATCTTCCCAAAGCTATCACTGACAAATCTCTTATTCTTATTCCCAAGACACAAAACCCCTCAGATTTCAAAAAATTCAGGCCAATTAGTTTATGCTCATTCATGAATAAAATCATTTCCAAAGTTTTGGCCATAAGGCTGTCCACAGTTTTGAACAAACTAATTTCAGAAAACCAAAGTGGTTTTGCCAAGGGAAGGATGATTACTGATAATTACCTACTTGCTAACAAACTGATCTCATCCATTAATAGGAAAAGGAAGGAATATAATGTTGCTCTTAAGCTGGATATTGAAAAGGCATATGACAGGGTGCATTGGCATTTTCTTTTGAGAATCCTTAGGCTAATGGGGTTTAGGGAAATTTTGATTGGCATAATATAGAGACTCTTATCCAATATATGGATGACTATTATCATAAATGGTACTCCATATGGCTGGTTTAAAACCACACGGGGACTTAAGCAAGGTGATCCTATCTTTCCCTTACTTTTTGCGTTAGGCGCTGAGTACCTCTCTAGGGACCTGAATAAAGACATTAGGAAAGGAGATTTTTGTGTACCAATGGGCTGCCCTAGGGTCTCCCACTTAGCCTACACTGATGACATCATCCTTTTTGCCTCATCTAGTCCACAAGCCCTTAAGGAAATAATGGGAAAATTGTCTCACTATGAGGCAGTTTTAGGGCAAAAGGTAAATTCTGCCAAAAGTTGCTTCCTAATCCGTGAGAAAGCCACCATGGAAAGGAAATACTTGATTGGAAGAATCACCAAATTCCCGAGGGACAAATTCCCTACACAATATTTAGGTATCCCATTACATTGCAAGAGAATCCCTGCTGGCCATTTCGATAGTATATTGCTCAAATTTGAACAATTAATTGGTGGCTGGAGCTCAAAATTCCTGACTATGGGAGGTAGGATTACACTCATTAAGAGTGTGTTAACCTCCATTCCATTCTACTCAACCATGAGCATTTATCCCCCAAAAATGATGCTGAACCAACTGGAAACTATGCTGGCTAACTTCCTTTGGTCTGCCTCTAAGACAGGTGGCAAATACCACTGGATCAAATGGTCCAAGCTCTGCATACCTCAAGGAGAAGGGGGTCTAGGGTTTAGGGACCTAAAACACATAATAAAGGCTCAATCCTACAAGTTATGGTGGAGATTCAGGAAGAAAGAAACACTAAGGGCTAGGTTCTTATGGGGGAAATACTGTAGGAATAGTTACCCTCTAGAACTTCAACCCTATATGGGGGGACTCAAACATATAGAAAATGATGCTTAAGATTTTTAGGCTAGCAGTGGATCACATCCTATTCCAGATTAGGAAGGGTGATTGTAGTTTGCTGTGGGATAAGTGGAACACCAAGGGTAGAATTGCTGAACTCATGCAAGTCCAGGGCCAACAAAAGGTGAGAGATGTATGGGGGTTACAGGGCTGGGAAATGGAGAAAGTCTTAGAAATAGCCCCACTGATTCAGCCCTCCTTCTTTCTCGAAGCCTTAATGATGCGAATGTTGTATGACCGAGGCTCCAACTCCTGGACCAAATTCGAATCTCCCACACAAGCTATAGGACCGTGTTGCTCTTACCAAGATAATCCACAACAAGAACACAAAATTGGATGGAACGAAATCAAAGGAAAAACGCTAGGAATTGAGTAAATCAAAACTTCACGTTTTATTACTAATGAACTTAATTTAACCTATGAAAATTCAATCAGTTAAACAAGTTAATTAGGCCTGCTCTTTAAATAAAGAACAATTGGTGTAATCTCCTATAGGTCACGCTAAAGGGGATTAACTACAATGAACAGTTAAATAACTCTTCAAGGCTTTGAACAACTCAAGGAGTTAATTCACGAATTTTAGCAAAGCTAAAAACTCAATTTTATTCACCAACTTATTGTGTAAAAACGTTACATGCATCTCCTTTTTATAGGGGATGAGTTTCGGCCATGCCAAGAAGGAAAAGGAAATAAACCCTAGTAGTTGCAAAGTACAACTTGACTTCTTAACAAACTAGCTAACTAACTAATCCAAGTTGTAAAAGGATTAGGTTAGACAGTTTTTAATGAAGAAGCAAAACGTGTTTTGGCTTCTTGTTTCCTAAACTAATCAACTTTCCAAATTGGAAAAGGAAACTACAACTAACTACCAAATCCTTGTCCAAAAAGGATTTGCTTTACTTGCCATTATCATGCAAGATAATTGGATCAAGTAATTACTTAGCCCATAATTAAAACACCAAGACTTAAGCCCATAATTAATGGACTTAATTATTACAACTTAAAAATAAACCCTAACATTAAACAATGGCGTGATCCAAAGTTGGCAAAGCCCAAGCACGCCATCTTGGTCTTCAATATAGTCCATGAAATTCGAGATGGAAATCTGCCAAAATCCCGTCACTCATTTTGGCAGCCATATTCCACGATGATACCATCAGAATCTTGGAAAACATAAAACATGAAAGTTGTAGCTCTATCTCTTATCGTTCCAGGGCTTCTTGAATCACCAAATTCCGAGTTATATCTAAAGAGATATGTCCAGAATACCAGAATGTGGCAGAATCTTTCAGGTTTCATATTTGACTTTGGCACCATGGACATGGATTCGGCTCATTCTCATCAATCCCTCCCTCCTCGAAAGGATTCGTCCTCGAATCTTAGAAGTTGAGTTCCTGGATCAAACACCAAAATCACGAACTTCACAAGAATCAAGTTGTTTCGGAATGCAACACCTCGCGAGCAATCACGCTTTATTTCCCCAAAGAACAAAAGAAATCTATTAGTCCAAAGAACAAAGTTATGAATAATAAACATAAATTGATATGGACGAATATATGTTCTTATATAAGAGGAAGTTGCATCAATGTCAAAATAATTCACAAGTGTGGATAGTGCATGTAATGTATCATAATAGCTATCCCTAAATGCACCTTGACAAAATTGGAAATCACATGGACGAACTAATACCTTGAAAAACATGCAAAAGTTATCAAATATGAGAGTGTAATTCCAAAGACTAGAATGTAAACAATCTATTGAATAGTTGTAAACAGAAAATTTTACCTCTTGGAATTCAAAAGAAAGTTGGAACGGAGATAACTTACCATACAAGTGTTGAGTTACCAAAGGACCTCTTTGAACTTGATGGATGTGAGCAAAGTCACGAAACAAATAATCAAAGGAATGAATAATCCAGCAAGTAGAGTTAATATAATTAACACTTGAATTAGTGCATACAAAGGATTGATGTAGTTCGAAATTATAATCAATAAGCTCAAAATATAATTCATGTATTAGATAAGCAACATAGCATGTGAAGAAACTATACATAAACTCATTCAATATAAAATAATAGGAATTTATTATTGAAGAATTATGTGAAATAAGTTGCTTTCCAAAACACAAATCATTGGATTTTAAAACACATGGTAAAGAATTTCGAACTAATGTTTCAAAGGTATATGAAAGATATTGAAATTGAGTCAAAACAGAATTCAAACTTTGAAAATCAATAGCATTGACATTAACAAAGTTCTTGACATTTAAACCATTGAAATCAATCAAGAAACTTTCATACTTACCTAACTTACCTTGCTTACCTTGTGGGAAACAAGCTAAGGCGGATTGGATTGTTTCGAACTCCATTAAACTCTTAGGAACTCCAAAAACCTGCAAAACATATGTACTAGGCAGCAAACAATTCAAATGGTGATCACTATCATCAAGTAAGTACATTGATTGCTTATCTAGTATTCCTCTCTTAAACTCGCTAGAAGAAGTAAAATAACAAGACTTTAAAAGACTTAAAGCTCGGCCATTACAAGATGCACTAGCTATTACACTTTGTTGCTCTTGAACTTTCTTCTCCTTGGCGGCACTCATCTCTTTACAAGCTTTAGAAATTCTAGTTTGATCTTCAGAAACTTCACAAGGTGTTGAAGCTCGGATATTAAACTTCTTACCATCTTTCATGAGTGAATAGCAACTTTTGAGATCATTGTAAGCACCCTTGCAATCAAGCTGCCACGGTTTTCCCAATAAAAGACAAGATGTTTGCATAGGACATATATCACATAGTACCTCATCTTTGTACCTTCCAATTGAGAGTGCAACCTTGACTTGCATTGTCACCCATACTTCACCACAATTATCACTCCATTGCAGCAAGTAAGGATTTGGATGTGGAGTGGTTTGTAAATTCAACCTTTCTACCACAATAAGTTGGTGAATAAAATTGAGTTTTTAGCTTTGCTAAAATTCGTGAATTAACTCCTTGAGTTGTTCAAAGCCTTGAAGAGTTATTTAACTGTTCATTGTAGTTAATCCCCTTTAGCGTGACCTATAGGAGATTACACCAATTGTTCTTTATTTAAAGAGCAGGCCTAATTAACTTGTTTAACTGATTGAATTTTCATAGGTTAAATTAAGTTCATTAGTAATAAAACGTGAAGTTTTGATTTACTCAATTCCTAGCGTTTTTCCTTTGATTTCGTTCCATCCAATTTTGTTCTTGTTGTGGATTATCTTGGTAAGAGCAACACGGTCCTATAGCTTGTGTGGGAGATTCGAATTTGGTCCAGGAGTTGGAGCCTCGGCCATACAACATTCGCATCAATTGGTATCAGAGAACAAATTGTTGCCCAAGAAAATTCAGGTTAATCCGTTTTCAATTCTTCCGCAAAATTTCTGTTCTTGTTGCGTCAATTCTGCCCGTTTTTTGTGTCAATTTTCTGCAGTTTTGCTGGCATCTTTCTTGCTGTTATTTGGTGTTCTTCTTGCTGTCCAAAGTCGATACATATTCACCCATTAAAATCACCAAAATCGCATGCAACAAATCATTCACAATCTGCCCGAATTTGTTCATTGTTGTGTCGTCTGAATTCTGCTCTTTTTGACGTCGTTTCTGCCATAATTTTTGCTCATTCTTTTCTGCTTAATTCAGTCCTTAATTCTGTCCAAAATCGCATGAACATTGAGTCAATACATTCTGCCCGAAATCGTCTAAATTGAGTCTATCTTCTTTTGCGATTTTTGTGTTGTTTCTTGCTGTTTCTTGTTGCGTCTTCTTGCTGTCTTTTGGTGTTAAATTCTGCACTCTTTTGTCATAATATAGTGTAGGATTCTTGAAGTTTTCTTTGCTGTTTTCACGTCATAACATTGTTAGGGTTTCGTGTGTCAAACTAGGGTTTCATAACTAGGGTTTCTAGGTCAAGTTTTCATAACTTTCTTGATTCTTATCCGTTTCTTGATTTTCTTTTTGCGTTTGATTCTTTATCTTGCCCACCATATATTGAGTTTTGATCAAACTTTTACTCCACTCGAAAAAGATAAGTTCTTGATAACTTTCTTGAACTTCTTGATTTTCTTGAAAACTCAAAGTGGTCAAAATTGAATTCTTGAGTTGGATTCTTGATCTTTGTCTTGAATCTTGATATTCTTGTTAAAGTGGCACATCCGAATTCATTGTCCTTGGTGAGTTAATAAAGTTTGAAGTTTTTAAGGTTGTTAAGACAAGAAGACAAAACATTCTTAAACCTAAATCCTAGGTTGTTGTCTTCAAACCTTAATTTTTGTGGTGTTTAAGGTTCTTGTCCGAACCTAGTATTTTGATTGGTCCAAGGTTTATGTTCAAACCTTAAAAGTGTAATTTTGTCCTTTGTTGTCCGAAGTTAAAAAAAAAAAAAAAAAACTCACGGTCAAAAAAAAAAAAAAAAAAAAAAAAAAAGAGTGACCGAATCAAAAAAAAAAAAAAAAAAAAAAATAGTCGGACTTTATTTATTGTTATTATTTTCTGTTATTTAATTATTTAATTTATTTTTGAAAAGAACACATTGTTCTTAACTTGTTTCTTGAAAACCACCTTGGATTAAAAGTGCCATAACTTTTTCAATACAACTCGGAATTAGTTGATTCAAAAACCAATCTCTTTGTCTTGAAATCTAGTTTCTGAATTTCTTAGTTTCTGGTGGTAAATCAAATTATAACTTTCACGTGTTCTAAACACTCTTGACGTGATTTCTTGTTACATCTCTTGATTTGATTTGTGAAAATTTGTGTGTGGAACTTGCTGATTGAGATCTTGCTATTAAAGTAATTGAACTTTGGTGAATCTTAATAACCCCACATATTCATTAATTGAGAGTAGTAGCTAGGTTAAACAAGAGAGAACACTACCCAAAAAGAGAGGAGAGTACCTACTATCCAATAGTGAGGAACCCGAGAGGTATATACACATATATTTCTTGTGCTTTCACTAACATTGCAGGTTTATTAATCAATGGGGAGAAAAAGTAATAATACTCTTAAGTTGGAGATTGATGAATTAATGCAAACATTCCAAAAGTTGATACAACCACATGATGAAACTCAGGAGGCTACAACTATATCTTCAGCATGTGTACAAAAGTTTTATACAAGGTGCAATGTTCAAAGTACAGTATGTGCTACAGTGATTGACAGTGGGAAAAGCTCTAACTTTGCTAATGAGCTCATGGTAGAAAGGTTGAATTTACAAACCACTCCACATCCAAATCCTTACTTGCTGCAATGGAGTGATAATTGTGGTGAAGTATGGGTGACAATGCAAGTCAAGGTTGCACTCTCAATTGGAAGGTACAAAGATGAGGTACTATGTGATATATGTCCTATGCAAACATCTTGTCTTTTATTGGGAAAACCGTGGCAGCTTGATTGCAAGGGTGCTTACAATGATCTCAAAAGTTGCTATTCACTCATGAAAGATGGTAAGAAGTTTAATATCCGAGCTTCAACACCTTGTGAAGTTTCTGAAGATCAAACTAGAATTTCTAAAGCTTGTAAAGAGATGAGTGCCGCCAAGGAGAAGAAAGTTCAAGAGCAACAAAGTGTAATAGCTAGTGCATCTTGTAATGGCCGAGCTTTAAGTCTTTTAAAGTCTTGTTATTTTACTTCTTCTAGCGAGTTTAAGAGAGGAATACTAGATAAGCAATCAATGTACTTACTTGATGATAGTGATCACCATTTGAATTGTTTGCTGCCTAGTACATATGTTTTGCAGGTTTTTGGAGTTCCTAAGAGTTTAATGGAGTTCGAAACAATCCAATCCGCCTTAGCTTGTTTCCCACAAGGTAAGCAAGGTAAGTTAGGTAAGTATGAAAGTTTCTTGATTGATTTCAATGGTTTAAATGTCAAGAACTTTGTTAATGTCAATGCTATTGATTTTCAAAGTTTGAATTCTGTTTTGACTCAATTTCAATATCTTTCATATACCTTTGAAACATTAGTTCGAAATTCTTTACCATGTGTTTTAAAATCCAATGATTTGTGTTTTGGAAAGCAACTTATTTCACATAATTCTTCAATAATAAATTCCTATTATTTTATATTGAATGAGTTTATGTATAGTTTCTTCACATGCTATGTTGCTTATCTAATACATGAATTATATTTTGAGCTTATTGATTATAATTTCGAACTACATCAATCCTTTGTATGCACTCATTCAAGTGTTAATTATATTAACTCTACTTGCTGGATTATTCATTCCTTTGATTATTTGTTTCGTGACTTTGCTCACATCCATCAAGTTCAAAGAGGTCCTTTGGTAACTCAACACTTGTATGGTAAGTTATCTCCGTTCCAACTTTCTTTTGAATTCCAAGAGGTAAAATTTTCTGTTTACAACTATTCAATAGATTGTTTACATTTTAGTCTTTGGAATTATACTCTCATATTTGATAACTTTCGCATGTTTTTCAAGGTATTAGTTCGTCCATGTGATTTCCAATTTTGTCAAGGTGCATTTAGGGATAGCTATTATGATACATTACATGCACTATCCACACTTGTGAATTATTTTGACATTGATGCAACTTCCTCTTATATAAGAACATATATTCGTCCATATCAATTTATGTTTATTATTCATAACTTTGTTCTTTGGACTAATAGATTTCTTTTGTTCTTTGGGGAAATAAAGCGTGATTGCTCGCGAGGTGTTGCATTCCGAAACAACTTGATTCTTGTGAAGTTCGTGATTTTGGTGTTTGATCCAGGAACTCAACTTCTAAGATTCGAGGACGAATCCTTTCGAGGAGGGAGGGAATGATGAGAATGAGCCGTGTCCATGTTCGTGGTGTTAAAGTCACTTGGTCATCCTGAAAGTTTCTGTCACGTTTTGGTATTCTGGACATAACTCTTTCGATATAACTTGGAATTGCATGATTCAAGAAGCTCTGGAACGATAAGAGATAGAGCTACAACTTTCATGTTTTATGTTTTCCAAGATTCTGACGGTAGCATCGTGGAATATGGCTGCCAAAATGAGTGACGGGATTCTGGCAGATTTCCATCTCGAATTTCATGGACTATATTGAAGACCAAGATGGCGTGCTTGGGCTTTGCCAACTTTGGATCACGCCATTGTTTAATTTTAGGGTTTATTTTTAAGTTGTAATAATTAAGTCCATTAATTATGGGCTTAAGTCTTGGTGTTTTAATTATGGGCTAAGTAATTACTTGATCCAATTATCTTGCATGATAAAGGCAAATAATAGTTTAGGAAACAAAGGAAGCCAAAACGTGTTTGGCCACCTTTGAATAAAAACGTGTGACCTAATCCTATTTAGAAAAGGATTAGTTTGTTAGTTGTTAGTTTCCATTTACAATTTGGAAAGTTAGTTAGTTTATTTAGAAGTCAAGTTGTACTTTGCAACTTTTAGGGTTTTATTTCCTTTTCCTTTTTGGGTAAAGTCGAAATCATTCTCTATATAAAGAGAAGCTTTGTAACGTTTTTACATAAGATTAATGAATGAAAGTTTTAGCTTTACTGAAATTAAGATTAACACTTTGTGTTGTCAAAACCTTGTTGAATTATTTAATTCACCATTGTAGAAGCTTTGCCTTTAGCGTGACCTTTAGGTGACTTCACCATTGTTCTTGATTTCGAGAACTCGCCAAATTGACAAAGTTCAATTGCATGAATTTTCATGAGTTGAGTCGAGTCCATTTGTATTAAAAACGTGGGGTTGATTTACTTCATCTTTTGCGTTTTTCCCTTTGAATTCCTTTCCGCCAAGTTTGTGTGTTGTCTTGTTCGTGAATTTTGGTGCAGCAACGGTCCAAAGGTTGTGGAATTCGTGTGGTTGAGGACTTCAATCCAAGACCATTCGTATCAAGACCAAGATGGCGTGCTTGGGCTTTGCCAACTTTGGATCACGCCATTGTTTAATGTTAGGGTTTATTTTTAAGTTGTAATAATTAAGTCCATTAATTATGGGCTTAAGTCTTGGTGTTTTAATTATGGGCTAAGTAATTACTTGATCCAATTATCTTGCATGATAATGGCAAGTAAAGCAAATCCTTTTTGGACAAGGATTTGGTAGTTAGTTGTAGTTTCCTTTTCCAATTTGGAAAGTTGATTAGTTTAGGAAACAAGAAGCCAAAACACGTTTTGCTTCTTCATTAAAAACTGTCTAACCTAATCCTTTTACAACTTGGATTAGTTAGTTAGCTAGTTTGTTAAGAAGTCAAGTTGTACTTTGCAACTACTAGGGTTTATTTCCTTTTCCTTCTTGGCATGGCCGAAACTCATCCCCTATAAAAAGGAGATGCATGTAACGTTTTTACACAATAAGTTGGTGAATAAAATTGAGTTTTTAGCTTTGCTAAAATTCGTGAATTAACTCCTTGAGTTGTTCAAAGCCTTGAAGAGTTATTTAACTGTTCATTGTAGTTAATTCCCTTTAGCGTGACCTATAGGAGATTACACCAATTGTTCTTTATTTAAAGAGCAGGCCTAATTAACTTGTTTAACTGATTGAATTTTCATAGGTTAAATTAAGTTCATTAGTAATAAAACGTGAAGTTTTGATTTACTCAATTCCTAGCGTTTTTCCTTTGATTTCGTTCCATCCAATTTTGTGTTCTTGTTGTGGATTATCTTGGTAAGAGCAACACGGTCCTATAGCTTGTGTGGGAGATTCGAATTTGGTCCAGGAGTTGGAGCCTCGGTCATACAACATTCGCATCAATTGGTAAGGATTTGGATGTGGAGTGGTTTGTAAATTCAACCTTTCTACCATGAGCTCATTAGCAAAGTTAGAGCTTTTCCCACTGTCAATCACTGTAGCACATACTGTACTTTGAACATTGCACCTTGTATAAAACTTTTGTACACATGCTGAAGATATAGTTGTAGCCTCCTGAGTTTCATCATGTGGTTGTATCAACTTTTGGAATGTTTGCATTAATTCATCAATCTCCAACTTAAGAGTATTATTACTTTTTCTCCCCATTGATTAATAAACCTGCAATGTTAGTGAAAGCACAAGAAATATATGTGTATATACCTCTCGGGTTCCTCACTATTGGATAGTAGGTACTCTCCTCTCTTTTTGGGTAGTGTTCTCTCTTGTTTAACCTAGTTACTACTCTCAATTAATGAATATGTGGGGTTATTAAGATTCACCAAAGTTCAATTACTTTAATAGCAAGATCTCAATCAGCAAGTTCCACACACAAATTTTCACAAATCAAATCAAGAGATGTAACAAGAAATCACGTCAAGAGTGTTTAGAACACGTGAAAGTTATAATTTGATTTACCACCAGAAACTAAGAAATTCAGAAACTAGATTTCAAGACAAAGAGATTGGTTTTTGAATCAACTAATTCCGAGTTGTATTGAAAAAGTTATGGCACTTTTAATCCAAGGTGGTTTTCAAGAAACAAGTTAAGAACAATGTGTTCTTTTCAAAAATAAATTAAATAATTAAATAACAGAAAATAATAACAATAAATAAAGTCCGACTATTTTTATTTTTTTTTTTTTTTGATTCGGTCACTCTTTTTTTTTTTTTTTTTTTTTTTTTTGACCGTGAGTTTTTTTTTTTTTTTTTTAACTTCGGACAACAAAGGACAAAATTACACTTTTAAGGTTTGAACATAAACCTTGGACCAATCAAAATACTAGGTTCGGACAAGAACCTTAAACACCACAAAAATTAAGGTTTGAAGACAACAACCTAGGATTTAGGTTTAAGAATGTTTTGTCTTCTTGTCTTAACAACCTTAAAAACTTCAAACTTTATTAACTCACCAAGGACAATGAATTCGGATGTGCCACTTTAACAAGAATATCAAGATTCAAGACAAAGATCAAGAATCCAACTCAAGAATTCAATTTTGACCACTTTGAGTTTTCAAGAAAATCAAGAAGTTCAAGAAAGTTATCAAGAACTTATCTTTTTCGAGTGGAGTAAAAGTTTGATCAAAACTCAATATATGGTGGACAAGATAAAGAATCAAACGCAAAAAGAAAATCAAGAAACGGATAAGAATCAAGAAAGTTATGAAAACTTGACCTAGAAACCCTAGTTATGAAACCCTAGTTTGACACACGAAACCCTAACAATGTTATGACGTTAAAACAGCAAAGAAAACTTCAAGAATCCTACACTATGATTATGACAAAAGAGTACAGAATTTAACACCAAAAGACAGCAAGAAGACGCAACAAGAAACAGCAAGAAACAACACAAAAATCGCAAAAGAAGATAGACTCAATTTAGACGATTTCGGGCAGATTGTGAATGATTTGTTGCATGCGATTTTGGTGATTTTAATGGGTGAATATGTATCGACTTTGGACAGCAAGAAGAACACCAAATAACAGCAAGAAAGATGCCAGCAAAACTGCAGAAAATTGACACAAAAAAAAACGGGCAGAATTGACGCAACAAGAACAGAAATTTTGCGGAAGAATTGAAAACGGATTAACCTGAATTTTCTTGGGCAACAACTTGTGCTCTGATACCAATTGATGCGAATGTTGTATGACCGAGGCTCCAACTCCTGGACCAAATTCGAATCTCCCACACAAGCTATAGGACCGTGTTGCTCTTACCAAGATAATCCACAACAAGAACACAAAATTGGATGGAACGAAATCAAAGGAAAAACGCTAGGAATTGAGTAAATCAAAACTTCACGTTTTATTACTAATGAACTTTATTTAACCTATGAAAATTCAATCAGTTAAACAAGTTAATTAGGCCTGCTCTTTAAATAAAGAACAATTGGTGTAATCTCCTATAGGTCACGCTAAAGGGGATTAACTACAATGAACAGTTAAATAACTCTTCAAGGCTTTGAACAACTCAAGGAGTTAATTCACGAATTTTAGCAAAGCTAAAAACTCAATTTTATTCACCAACTTATTGTGTAAAAACGTTACATGCATCTCCTTTTTATAGGGGATGAGTTTTGGCCATGCCAAGAAGGAAAAGGAAATAAACCCTAGTAGTTGCAAAGTACAACTTGACTTCTTAACAAACTAGCTAACTAACTAATCCAAGTTGTAAAAGGATTAGGTTAGACAGTTTTTAATGAAGAAGCAAAACGTGTTTTGGCTTCTTGTTTCCTAAACTAATCAACTTTCCAAATTGGAAAAGGAAACTACAACTAACTACCAAATCCTTGTCCAAAAAGGATTTGCTTTACTTGCCATTATCATGCAAGATAATTGGATCAAGTAATTACTTAGCCCATAATTAAAACACCAAGACTTAAGCCCATAATTAATGGACTTAATTATTACAACTTAAAAATAAACCCTAACATTAAACAATGGCGTGATCCAAAGTTGGCAAAGCCCAAGCACGCCATCTTGGTCTTCAATATAGTCCATGAAATTCGAGATGGAAATCTGCCAAAATCCCGTCACTCATTTTGGCAGCCATATTCCACGATGATACCATCAGAATCTTGGAAAACATAAAACATGAAAGTTGTAGCTCTATCTCTTATCGTTCCAGGGCTTCTTGAATCACCAAATTCCGAGTTATATCTAAAGAGATATGTCCAGAATACCAGAATGTGGCAGAATCTTTCAGGTTTCATATTTGACTTTGGCACCATGGACATGGATTCGGCTCATTCTCATCACTTAACCAGAGATAGAACCTGTCCAGACAAGATGATATGGTCCCTTAATGCCAATAGCAGGTTCTCGCTGCAATCTGCCTACCAGTCCATTAGAGAACCCAATCCACCTATCTGTTTGTTCAATTCACAAATGTGGGATGCCTGCATTCCCATCAAGATTTCCTTGTTTATGCTAAGATTGATCAGAAATAGGATCCCATTAGGTCAAAATCTGTACAAGGTATGTGTTATAGGCCCTCTATTCTGCCCTTTTTGCCTAGCTAGTGAGGGACTATTAGTCATGTTTTTGGTACATGCTACTTTGCTTCTAAGGTCTGGAAAACAATGGGAGTTGAGGTAGGTATACAACAAGACTTTACTTTTGCAGGAACTCTTAGGGCCTGGTGGTCCAGCCCTGAAAAATCAAAAATCAAACTCTTTCTAATGAAAATTATTCCTTCTTTGATTTGTTGGTGCCTGTGGAAACTGAGAAACAAAATCTCCTTTGACAATGCCAAGCCTAAATTCCTTTGCAAAAAACATACAATTTTTCAAATGCTAAAGGAAATTGTACAGCAAAAGTTCCAAATTGGTAATATGGTGAGTCTAGACTGGACTCAGGTCTAGTTAGATGTTTGGAGGATAAAAAGAAAGTTCAAGCTGCAATTCTTCAAATGGCATCCCCCGGATACCCAAACCATAAAGATTAACATTGCTACAATAAAGGTAAATCAGGAATGGAAAGCTGGAGATTTAGCAAGAAACTCCGAGGGCAGAATCGTTGGCCATATACCTATCTTAACTTTTGCATTAACTAAACCGAAAGTGCATGTGGAGTTAGAAGCGTTCAGTTAGTGCATTGCCTGCTGCAAAAGCTATGGATTCTTGCAGGTGACTCTGGAGTCGAAATCTGGGACCTTACAGCAACTTTGTAATGATCAACCATGGAATCTCAGGCACTAGGGACACACGGTTCAACAACTAAGAGCCCAGACAAGTCTTACAAAAGTTCCAAAAGTGACAAACCAACAAGCAAGATTCTATGTGGCATCTGAAGGAAAGGAATCTCCACAGCTGCTTAAACTTCTTCATTCAGACAAACTGAACCTGCCTTTCATTGTAAGGAAAAGAGAAAATGCTTACTTCATGGAGAGCATGGAACATGCTTCATCGCAGTAGCCTAAAGCTTCCAAAAGATCAGTCTCTTGCAAAATCAGAGAGAGACAGGACAAGTAAAGGAAAGGGGAGAAAGGTAATAAATCTAAATTCATGGGCTCTTAGCCCCAGCCTGCTGAATTTAGGGCTGGTTAGCCAAGTAATTTTGATGCCCCAGCCTGACGATGTTAGGGCTGTTTTGGCCACGAATATGGTTGGATCGGGTTTGGAAACTTTACTTTGTTGTCATAATCCCCAGAAGGGAGAGACTCAACATGAAGGGGGTGTACACCAGGACGGATGATACGAATGGAGTAGCTTTTGAGTTCTAATCCACACGTTTTTCACAACCTTTTGGATCGTTGTTTCCCAATTAATCCGAACAAGCACGAATCACAGAAGAACAATGCGAAAACAAGACAACAAAACAATAAAGGATATTGAACGAAAAGGATTGGAAGAAATCAACCAAACCCCAACGTTAACACGAATAGATTCAGTCCAACTAATGTAAATCAAAAGTTAAACTTCCTCAGTTCGGCGTGTTCTATAAATCTAGAACGGGTAAGCTCAACCTAAAGCTCCTCACTTAAGGTTTTCGTGGGTCTTATGATTGTTCAACTAAAATTAGAAGAACTCTCACATTTTCTCTCAACTTATCACAGCTCGAAGAAAAATTTAGCAAAGCCAAACTTTATCAAATTTCATGTCTTTTTATTAACGTGTAAAAGAATGCCTTTAAATAGGCTACAAAACAAAACCCTAATGTTGTTTTAGGAAACTAAAACTTAAAAGAATAACTTTCCTAAATTACTTTCCTAATTATCATGTAAGATAATTGGACAAGTAAGTTTCCTAAAAACCGAAACTAAAGCCTAATTAATTAATGTTAATGGACTTTAATTATTACAACTTAAATAAACCCAATTAAAACATTAAAAGTGGCGTGAACAATTAATGAAGCCCAATACGCCATTACTTGGTCTTCAATGTAGTCCATGGATTCGCGACGGTAATCTGCCAGAATCACGTCACTCATCTTGGGAGGCACTTTTTACAATGCTAACTTCCGAATCTCGTAAAATGTAAAACATAAAAGTTGTAGCTCTATCTCTTATCGTTCCATGGCTTCTTGAATCACGTAATTCGGAGTTATAGCGAGTGCGATACGTCCAGAATACCAAAACGTGACAGAAACTTTCAGGACGAATAATTGACTTTAACACCATGGACATGGACGTGGACACGGGCTCATTCTCATCATTCCCTCCCTCCTTGAAAGGATTCGTCCTCGAATCTTGAAATTGAGCTCCTGGATCAAACACCAATATTACGAACTCCACAAGAATCAAGTCGAGTTGGAATGACTCACATTTCGGCCAACAATGCATTATATTCTGCAAGATCAAAACAAGTGTATAAGATAAACTTTCTTTGGCAGAATATTTATGTATGCATGAAGCATATAAACACGATATTGTTAAAGAAAATTCATAACAATTATGCAAATAAACATCATGTATTAAATGCAACAAGTTATTCTGATTTGCATCATGAAACAATATTAATACTTCATGTAAAAACGAATTTAGTAATTTTGTCAATTTGGAAGTATTTAAGATAAAATTAGTAATATCATGCATAGATACACCAGTACTAGCATAGAAAAACAATTGTATTATTAACATGTAATGTAAGAAAAGAACTTAAACATATATGAATGTAACTAAAAGGATTATCCAAAGATACATAAGAATATTCATAGCAACTAAACATATATGCATCTCGGATAGAATGTAAATCACAAAATCGTTGGACATAATTTTCAAACATGTGAAAGTTATCAATTGTAAAAATTCAATTCCTGAGATTAAAAACAGAATGTAAACAATCTAATAAATAGATGTTAACACCATACTTTACCTTTTGGAATTGAAAAGAACTTAAGAATGTAGATAACTTACTAGATAAGTGTTGAACTACTTGATTACCTCTTGGAATTTGATGATTTTGGCTAAGGAACGGGTTGACAATGATTAGTACAAACTCACGAACCAAAAATTCAAAGGAAAAATCATTCAATAAGTATAATCAATATATTTAACACCTTTATACACAAGGAATTGATTAAGCTCTAAATGATAAACATTAAGATCAAAATATAATTCATGTATTAGATAAGCAATATAGCATGTTAAGAAACTGTACATAAACTCATTCAATACAAAATAGTTAGATTTCATAATTGAAGAATTATGTGAAAGAATTTGCTTACTAAAACACAAACCATCAAACTTTAATTCACATGGTAAAAACTTTCGAACTAATGTTTCAAAGGTAGGTGAAAGACATTGAAATTGATTCAAAATAGGATTTAAACTTTGAAAATCAATATGAATGACGTTATCAAAGTTCTTGTCACATAAACCATTGAAATCAATCAAAAAGCTTTCATACTTACATAACTTACCTTACTTCCTATAGTGCTGGAGGTGGGCCCCACGTGTCGGAACACGTGGCAACATCCTATTGGACATCGCATGACTCCAGGGCCCCTGTAGCATGAACAGTGTTGCTGGAGACATTGGAGTCATTTAACTGTTCTCACAAATAAATTGGCACTGTTCACCCTATGATATGACCATTATACCCCTGGGAGATAACGTAAAGGTTGGACACGTGGCAGACACAATGATTACTAGGGGACATGAGGACCCACATGTAGCACAAAATGTTGGCGGGCAAAATTTAAATTTTTAAATTGTGTTCAAATTTTGGGTCCTGTAGCACTAATTGTTATCGTGCAAAATCATTGAAATTTGAAATGGGTTTCCAAATTTTGGGTCCTGTATCACAATCTGTTGGCGTGCGAAATTTGAAATTTGAAAAAGATTTACAAATTCCCCACCGTACGGGGTTGGATGAGTAGCTTCTAAGCCATTGGAGGATCTGAGGCGTACCTAACAGGCTATATGGTTTCTTATCAAGGACGTCGTTTTACGCTTTGTGAATATTCCGTTGTTGTTGATTGTGTAGCACACTTTGCACACGATTTTGATTAATTAATTGCATTTAATTTATAATTAGTCTGGAAAATCTGAAGTGATGAAGATGAGAAGGAAACAGCTTTATGGGTTGAATGATCTGGCCCACATTGTTTTACATGTTATTGTTGGGCCTGTTACATTTATTGAATTGGGCCTATTAGGCCCAGTTTAATTGGGCGTAATATTTTGTCAATGATGCGGATACGTTCTTAGTGCTGCTGAAATTGAATAAATGATTTTATTAATAGCAATTGTAAAACTGGTTTTGGGAAGCAATTATTACATTCCATTCAGCTAATACACTGTCAATTGCATGATTAAACAGGTCTACCGAAAAATAAGGGCTTAATTCATTCAACTTCTGAAAAATCAAAATGTACAGTCTCCGGATAGTATTTTGAAAATTGACTACATTGGGTCGTATCCAGATAATTTCTATACGCCTGTAAGATGTAATCTGGAGGAACCTCATTGGAGTGTGATTGATCCTGAATATCACCCTCATTATGTTCCACGGACGTAAAAAGGGCCTTATTAATCCCTGATTCTCTAGTTGTACGTGGAAAGGTGTTGGTGTTGTAGTCAGTGGAATTGCAAGGTTGATTATGTCCATGATCCCCTACGTGGCTGGAGTGGGAGCTCACGCTGCGAGTTTGCCGTGTTCCGTGGAGAGCTCGTGTGTGACTGACTGCTTTGCGTTTGCCGTTCAGTTGTGGAGGCCTCTCCGGTTTGTTGATAGAGTGGCTCGGTGATGAACACGAATGTTGCATTCTCTATAGTCCAGGTTCTGAGAGATTCCTTATCTGGTTTTTCCAGATATTCCCTATAAGAAGAGTCTGTACCCGGATTACAGAGCACTAGTGTGTAGGTATTCCACCCTTGATGTGCACTGGTTTCCCGTATTTACAATTTGATACCCAGTCCCTCTGAGCCCCGATGAACTCTTTATAGTGTTTGAGATATTGCGGGTTGACGTCATCGATGACGTTGTACCAGGCGTCATTGCTGTACACCTTATTATTCAAGTCCAGGTGACCACATAAATAGTTATGAGGGCCCAATGATCTGGCCCATATTGTTTTGCCTATTCGGGATGGGCCTTCAACAATTATTGATTTGGGCCGAATTGAGTGATTCAAAAACACATTTTCTTGTTATCTTCTCTAGTTTCTGAATTCGGAGCTTTCTAAAATTAATCTGTTTATACCCCATACGTGATCTCTAAATTAATCTAGTGACATGAATATTTTTCAAACTTCTTTGGTTTTTCTTTTGTGAATTGATTTGTTTGAACTAATTGGTTGAGACTTGTTCTTAAAATCGACAAACAGTAAGCTTCAATTAGTTTGAGAGATTCATTGTTGAGTGTTTAGATAGGGTATACACGAGAAAAGCCATTACACTAGAGAGGAGTGTACCAACTCACCATATAGTGAGAACCCGAGAGGACTTCAATTGTGTTCTTCTTGTTTTCTTACTAACTTGCAGGTACCATGGAGGAGAATATTTTTCCTGCACGTTGTATGGTTCAAGATAAAATTTGTTGTGTCATCATTGATAGTGAGAGTTGGTCTAATTTGGCAAGCACTCTACTTGTCAAGAGGTTGAACTTAACGTGTATGAAACATCCAAAGCCATATCAACTTCAATGGCTTAACAATTCCGCCGAGACTAGAGTAACTAAACAAGTAAAGGTTCCATTCAAAATTGGAAACTATGTTGATGAAGTCGTTGCGACGTGGTGCCAATGGAGGCTGGTCACATCCTTCTTGGAAGACCTTGGCAATTTGATAGAAATGCTTTTTATCATGCCAAGAAGAATTACTACAGCTTTGTACATAAAGGTAAAAAGTTTAGGCTTCATGCCTTAACTCCCGCACAAGTCATTGAAGACCAAGTAAGACTTGCAAAAGCTTGGAGTGATTTAAGAGATCAAGAAGCAAAGGAAAAGATTGAACAAGAGAAACAAAAGAAGGAAATAGCTAGCTTAGGCCGAGAGAGTGGTTCAGATGGCATTGCTATGTTTCTGCTTCTGCATTTGATGTATCAATACATTTTAAGTTTGTTTTAAAAAATATGCGATATGTTTTTCAATTATATTTTTTTTGCCTTTTTATGAAAACTATTCAAAGGACAAAAAGAGACACACGATATTCTAAAATTGTTTTTGCCTCCGGTGGCCGTATTCATGACTTTTTTCTTCATCTTGTAATAGCCGAGAGTTAGTTGTTTCAAAATCTTGTAATTTTTATTCTTCTAGTGAGGTTGAGAGAGCATTACTAGCTAGGCAATCAATGTACTTACTTGGTGATAGTGTTCACAAATTTTCTTGTTTGCTGCCTAGTTCTTTTGTTTTGCAGGTTTTTGGAGTTCCTAAGCATTTAATGGAGTTGCAAACAACTCATTATCAATTGGAAGGAGTCCAATCTGCCTTAGCTTATTTTCCACAAGGTAAGCAAGGTAAGTTAGGTAAGTATGAAAGTTTATTGGTTGATTTTAATGGTTTGAATGTTAAGAACTTTGTTAATGTCGATGCTATTGATTTTCAAAGTTTGAATTCTGTTTTGAATCAATTTCAATGTCTTTCACCTACCTTTGATGTTTTAGTTCGAAAATTTATACCATGTGTTTTAAAGTTTGATGGTTTGTGTTTTAGTAAGCAAATTCTTTCACATAATTCTTCAATTATGAAATCTAACTATTTTGTATTGAATGAGTTTATGTATAGTTTCTTAACATGCTATGTTGCTTATCTAATACATGAATTATATTTTGAGCTTAATATTGATAATTTCGAACTACATCAAACCTTTGTATGCACTCATTCAAGTGTTAATTATATTGACTCTACTTGTTGGGTTAATGATTCTTTTGATTATTTATTTCGTGATTTTGCTCACATTCATCAAGTTCAAAGAGGTCCATGGGTAATTCAACACTTGTATGGTAAGTTATCTATGTTCCAAATTTCTTTTGAATTCCAAGAGGTAAAATTTTCTGTTTACAACTATTTTATAGATTGTTTACATTCTAGTCTTTGGAATTACACTCTCATATTTGATAACTTTTGCATGTTTTTAGAGGTCTTAATACGTTCATGTAATTTGCACTTTCTCAAGGATGCATATATGTTTTCTTGTTATGAATTTTCGTGTCTTTGTGATTCTATTCATATATGTTTACATCCTTTGCTTAAATTACATGTTAATAACGTAAATAATGTGTTCATGAATGTTGTTAGTGAATTCATATTGATTAGTTCTTTAATTAAGAACATTCGATTTTCTGATTTGCATAAACTATATGATAGTTATTTGCATACTTGTTTTGAATTCATTGACTTCAACATTCTGACTCATGCAAAATTTGTTACGACTAATCATGTTATATGTATTTCGATTTTGCATACACATTCTGCCCGTCCTATTCTTTTGGTGAAAGGAAATTATTCTAAGTATTGTTTTAGATTATTGTGCTTTCTTTTACCTTATACATTTGTCTTGTTTTGGCAGGATATAATTTCTTGTTGCTCGAGATGTGCATCTTCCCAATTTTATTTGGCTCGAGTTTGCATTGAGTTCATCATATTGGTGTTTGATCCAGGAACTCAAATTCAAGATTCGAGGACGAATCCTTTCGAGGAGGGAGGGAATGATGAGAATGAGCCCGTGTTCATGTCCAAGGTGTTAAGTCAATTCTTCATCCTGAAAGTTTCTGTCACATTTTGGTATTCTTGACATAACTCTTTCGGTATAAATCGAAATTGCACCATTCAAGAGGCCCTGGAACGATAATAGATAGAGCTACAACTTTCGTGTTTTACGTTTTCCAAGATTCTGAGGTTATCACCGTTGAAAGTGCCTTGCAAAGTTGATGACGGGATTCTGGCCGAATTTTCATCTCGAATTTCATGGACTACATTGAAGACCAAGATGGCGTGCTTGGGCTTTGCCATTAATGGATCACGCCATTATCTATTTAAGTCGTAGGATTTATTTATGGTTTTTTAATAATTAAGTCCATTAAAACGTTTAATTATGGGCTTAAGTCTTTATGTTTTAATTATGGGCCAAGTAATTACTTGATCCAATTATCTTGCATGATAATGGCAAGTAAAAGTTTAGGAAACATAAGAAGTCAAATTGAGTTTTGCTTCTTCATAGTTTAGGAAACAAAGGAAGCCAAAACGAATTTGGCCACCTGTGGAAAGTAACGTGAGACACAAATCCTTTTTGGAAAAGGATTAGCTTATGTGTGTCACAAATCCTTTTTGGAAAAGGATTAGCTTATGTGTGTCACAAATCCTTTTTGGAAAAGGATTAGTTTATTAGTTGTTAGTTTCCAATTCCAATTTGGAAAGTTAGTTAGCTTAGAAGTCAAGTTGTAATTTACAACTTCTAGGGTTTTTGTTTCCTTTTTGGTTTAGCATGGCCGAACCTACTCCCTATAAAAGGGAAAGCATTGTAACGTTTTTCATATGTTGAATTGAAAGAATTTTAGCTTTGCTAAATTAAATTTGACATCACCAATGTGAATTATTCTTGAGTAATTCATAAGACCCGCCAAACCTTAAGTGAGGAACTTTAGGTAAAGCTTACAAGTTCTAGATTTATAGAACCGGCCAAACCTGATAGGTTTAAACTTTTGATTTACATTAGTTGAACTGATTCAATTTGTGTTAACGTTGGGGTTAGGTTAACTTTAATCTTGCCTTTTCGTTCCATATCTCTTTTCCGCAAATTGTGTTCTTGTTTCTTGAATTGAGTTTTTGGTGCACAACGATCCGAACTTGTGGAAAATTTGTGTGGATTGGACTTCAACCTACTCCATTCGTATCAGATTAACTCCAGAATACTATGAAAAACAGAAAGTAGACAGAAAAAGAAGAAAAATGGTTTTTGAATCACTCAATTCCGAGCTAAAATGAGCAAGATATGGCACTTTCAATTTTGGTGATTTTCAAAGAACAAACAAAAACTTTAGTTCTTTTCTTGGGCTGTCTTTATTTGTTTTTTATATAAATATGGTCCGACTTTTTCTTTCTTTTCTCTCTTTTTTTTTGAATTGGGCCTTTTTTTTCAATTCGGCCTCTTTTTTTTTTTTTTTTTTGAATTCGGACAGCCTTAAACAAATCAAATTTTAAGGTTTTTTAAGACAAGAACCTAGTACAAGCACTTAGGTTTAAGGATGTTGTCTTGTCTTATGTTGTTCAAACCTTAATTTCTTCAAAATTTTCAGCCAACAAGAATTTCACATAACTCACCAAATATAAGGAATTTCAATATGCTTCTTTAACAAGATAATCAAGATTTGCAACAAGAAGCAAGAATCAAGCTCAAGATTCAAATTTTGACACTTTCAGATTTTCAAGAAAATCAAGATTTTCAAGAAAGTGGTCAAGAACTCGTCTTTTTGAGATGGTGAAAAAGTTTGATCAAAACACACTTTGATGGTATTAGAATGACGAAACTAACACAAAAGAAAGATCAAGAAACGGATGAGAAACAAGGAAGTTATGAAATTTCTACCAAGAAACCCTAATTTCACAAACCCTAGTTTGACAAACCCTAATAGTTTGGACGTGAAAACAGCAATAATGACTCAAGAATTCCACACTATGATGATGAACACAACAATGCAGAATTTATGAAAAGAAAACAGCAGCAAGACGCAACAAATTTCAACAAGAAAGCAGCACAAATCCGAGAAGCAAGATGAAGATAATTTCGGGCAGATTTGAGCAAGTATTGTGCATGCGATTTTTACGAAATTAATGACTGAACCTATCACGACCTAGGACAGCAAGAAGGACTCACAAACAGTAGCAAAAAAGAAGAAAAATCTGCAGCAAAAAGAACGACACAAAACAGCAAGAAAACAGCAAGAAAACGAGACACGCAAAAACCGAAATAAAGATCAATAGCGATTTTGGGCAGATTTCAACAACCTTTTGCATGCGATTTTTGGACAGAATTAGAGCAGATTTAAGACACAATTTACTGCAAAAAATTGACTCAATAAACAGCAGCAAAAAGACTCCAAAAACAGCAACACGAAACGATGCAAAACAGAAAGACAAAACCGAGAAACAATGAAGACTCAAAACCGAGATTTAAACCTGAATTTGGAAGACAACCTTGGTCTCTGATACCAATTGATACGAGTTGACCTAGGAAGGACCTTGATCTCACGTATTTTCCACAAATCTTTGGATCGTTGTACACCAAACTCAACACAATCACGAACAAGAAACACAAAACAAAGCGGAAAGAACAAGATGAAACGCAAGGACAAAGATTGAAGCAATCTACACCCCAACGTTATAACAAAAAGAATTAACTTAACTAATGTAAATCAAAAGTTAAATCTCTTCAGTTTGGCGAGTTCTTTAAATCAAGAACGGGTAAGCTAACCTATAGCTCCTCACTAAGGCTTCGCGGGTCTTATGAAAACACAATTGAAATCAATTGAATCCTCACGTTTTTCTTTCAACTTTTCACGGCTGGAAGAAGGCTTAAGCAATGCTTAATTTTTATCAAAATTCATCTTATTATTTCATGTGAAAAACTCACCTATAAATAAGCTACAAAAATATGAAACCCTAGCTTAATCCTATTACAACTTAGTTTCCAAATTGGAAAAGGAAACCAATAGCTAAAAGACAAACTTTAAGTTTCCTAATCATAGCAAATCGGTTATGAAGAAGTAAAAACCGATTTGTAATCTTACTTTCCTAAATCCTCCTAAAAAGTAGGAGATTACTTTCCTAATTACCATGCAAGGTAATTGGGCCAAGTAATGACTTATTAATTAACGAAAATAAAGCCCAATTAATTAATGTTAATGAACTTATTATTACAACTTAAATAAATCCTAAAGATTAATCAATGGCATGATCCATTAATGGCAAAGCCCAAGCACGCAATCTTGGTCTTCAATATAGTCCATGAAATTCGAGATGAAAATTCGGCCAGAATCCCGTCATCAACTTTGGAAGGCATTTTCGACGGTGATAAATTCAGAATCTTGGAAAACTTAAAACACGAAAGTTGTAGCTCTATCTCTTATCGTTCCAGGGCTTCTTGAATGGTGCAATTCCGAGTTATATCAAAAGAGTTATGCCAAGAATACCAAAACGTGACAGAAACTTTCAGGATGACAATTTGACTTTAACACCACGGACATGAACACGGGCTCATTCTCATCACATTAATAAATGAAAAAAAAGAGAATAGAAAACTCTATTGATGAAATATGAGAGACAAGCTAGGAAACCAAAAGTTGACAGCAAAATAATTCAGTTGTTGACTCCACTGAAGGTTTAAGATTTCTACCAATGCTCATTGACTGATGTCCCTCCAGTCGCATAAACATGAGAAGCATTGATCATTTCCATGAAGAATAATCCTATTTCCTAAGAAATTGACATAGTAAAAATTTTAGTTTTAAACATAAACATACATTCTTTTGTTGGTGACGACTACTAGTTATTTACACATACGATGTTTGTAGTATAAACGAATCTATACCGTAAATGAGAGGATCATCAAAACTAGTTTGTTTATCTCTGACAGAGAAAAGTAGTCAAATCATTGTTCCACTTAAGACAACTAAAATATCGCGGCATCTTGATTGAGAAATCGAAGTCCATGCCTCAGCTCTGATGTTTTTCTATTTTTGTGAGAACATAATTTATGCATTAGAGATGTCAATAACAGAAGCCAACTTATTTGCAAAGAAAAATGTAAAAGTTTTTGATAATCCAAGAGTATGCTACCTTCAATGACATGCCAGATAGTTGATTCAAGCTTAATATAAATAACTAAAAACGAAGAAAATATTCAAGCTTACCTTGTACAGTGGATCACCAGTGACTTCATAGCGCATTTGGGCACCGACAACAACTGGCATATGAGTATTGGTATGAAAACCAAATATGTCATCAGCCTACAAAACAAAGACAACAGATAATATTGACTATTAAATAATTGCAGACAAGGACCATATATATCATTCTCATAGTTCTTGAATTTGCAAGAAAACAAAAGAGAATACAAATGCTCAATATAAACTGATTGTAAAGTTTATGCAACAAGGAAATTCTTAACCTGATATCATTAATTGAAAATATTTGAAATCGTCAGATAAGAAAGAAGGTTGAGGATAGACAACAGTGGTTGATGGGCACATATAGACATTAAGGCTATGTCTCTGGCTAATTAGGATCTAATTTCAGTTTTAGGCTAGAACAATTCATCGACGAATATGCGTAAAGTGGACAAGCATCATTAACGAGACAGTCATTCCACCCTCTTATGCTTAGCAATTTCTTTCCTGAAAATTATTAAGCAATCCTTATCATGGCCATTTCATGACTGTATTGAGGTAGTTAATCAGGACTAAAGCAAACATATCTCTACACACTGAGAACCATCCATCATGATTGGATTAATAATTAGCAGAAAAGAGCTCATTTTTTAAGAAAAGAAATCATCATATAAGCAACACGGGTTTCACAATTTTAGCATTAAAGATTGAATATTGGTCCATGTAATCACATCATATATGCTCAATAATGTTTTCCCATATCATAACAACAATATTTCAACACAAATTAAGCAATAATTAGAAATTCATACCTTAGGGTTCTTGTGAAGAAAATTTATATCTTGGTTGATTTGAGTGTCAAAATCTTGAATTTAATCCATGGAGATGCTCCCTTAGTTTTTGCATGAGTCATGGTGTGAGGATTGCAACAAGAGTTTGGTGATTTGAGTGAGGTGTATGAAGTAGGTGAGGTGAAGATCTTTCTCGTCTGATGAAGAGAGAAGCGAGATGAGTTGAAGAGAGAAGAGAGAGAGAAGGGGAAGTGAAAAATTGAAAAAAAAAAATCTGTTTTTGCCTTTTTGTTTCTCTCTCCCGTCAGTAAATGCAACATTTGTAAAGAAGTGTTGCATTTTTGTTTACAAGTGTTGCACTAAATTATATATGCAACACTTATCCTAAAGTGGTGCTAACTTTTTTTTAAACTTTTATCAATTGTAATATTTTTAAAAGTGTTACCATGAAAGTGTTGCAACAGCTTCATTTTGTAGTAGTGATGATTCATTATTAGGCTTAATTAAGTCCAGTCTTTGCAATGGTCCAATTTATTTCAATACATATCCAAATTTTTCAGTATCTTTAACTGATAGAAATTTACAAGATATATTAACTGTTAATCTACAAACTAAAGGTTATGATATGAAACCTAGATCTGAAAAATATTAATTTAACTAATATACTTTATTATAAATTAAAGAATACTATAAGTCCAGGGGCAAGATTAACTAACAATGGAAAAAGTACAGTATTAATTGAAACTAATTTAAAATGATCAAAATTACAAATACCTAGAATAATAAATTTGGATGAAATCACTTTACCTTCAAATTGGATTTTAGAAAAAATAAGTAAACCAACAATTCCTTTAAAATCTAAAGATGCTCAAATTCGTGAAGATAATGAAGGAAATGTAGAAATAATTTTTGAAACACATGTTCCTAGAAGACATTCAGTTTCCTCATTTCCATCATCTTCTGCATCTAGATCTGATAGATTTAATTTTGAAAGAATTATGGAAACATATAGTCAAATTCCAAGACCTGTATACACAAAAAAATCACAAGATGATATAAGTCTTAGGTCAGAAATGAATTTTGAAATAAATACAATTTCTCAAGAAAATAAAAATGATTTGAAAGAAATAAGTAAGTTATGTGTTAAAGATAATCTTCCACAATATGCATCATTTAGAACTTGGTTTTTTAAAACCTGTAATTCTAAACAACAAAAGCAATTTCAAGAACAATATTATATTTTGGTTTCATATTGAATAAAAAGTAAAATACATTGATGATCAATACAGCCTAAATGTTCTTGAAGAAGCTCATCAGACTTGGAAATTATCTGACGATAAATTATTAAAAGTAATTCAACCTGCTTCACAACTGGTAAAAATAGAAGCTGTAAATACTTCAACTGAAGCTTGTCCTTATATTGATGTTAATAATGTTGAATTAGCAAAATTAGCTAAGCAAAATAATTTTACAAATCTTAATTTAAATACAATTTCTAAACAATTATGTCGTATTGAAGAATTAATCTTCAAACCCCAAAAAATATTTTTCCTTTAGAAAATATGAAATTAGGGTCTAGCAAACCTCAACCATTTTCATTTAAACTTGTGAATTATCTTTCGTTTTAGTAGCTTTTCGGGATGGACCCAAGTATATGAACAAGTTAGCTAACAGTTCTTAAAGTATGGATTAAAGTATACAAACACGACATTAACAAAATAGCAAAGCAAACTGATGACAAACTCTCTAATACTAGATTTATTAAAAAAGTAAAAGCGCTTGTTTGACTTTTAGCCATCATTTCGTGATTGTTTGATCCTTCCAAATGTTTCTGACCTTGTTCCAAGCTTTTTAGAAACCTTTTAGATACATCTTCAAGAAGGCAACTCGTTGAGCTCCAAAGTTGATGAAACTTTGCAATTTTTCTTAAAGGTAATGAAAGAAACATTCTCATTGCACTCCATTCACTTTGTTTGTGCCGGTGAAGACCGAATGTAAAAGCAAATCAAAATGCCATTAACCGACAAGCCCTTGTCAGGTTCTCGTCCTCTTCCCGTCTGAGTTTAGATCATCTCCGTAATACCTCATTTCCAAACTCTCGATGAGATCTACAAGAATCATTGGGCATAGCCCCATGACATATGCTTGTTTTTTTGCTAAATTCACTTGTTTTGACCACTTTCGGGGCTATCAAAAGGGACTTCTTCAAGTCATTGTTAGTCTTTTACTAGTTGTAACTAACTACTAACTAACTAACTAACTAATTAAAAAAAATTTTAATGTAAATTTTTTCTCTAGACTTCCCACCCACAAGCTGAAAACTATCCCGGTAAAACATTGACCTTTGGTCATCACTTGACCATTTAACATAAGCCTAGCTCTAACGGACACACTTTGTTATCTGCGCCCACCTCCTTCTCAGCCGCCTATGGCGGAGGGGAGGGGAAACCCTCCTCCTGCAACATACAAGGAAGCGATCGGCTCGACACTTACCTCTACCTATGAACACTCCATCTCTTTCGCTTCTATAGAGAACAAAATCCCAATATCCCTCCACAAAGGGGAATCGGCCCTTCTATTAACTACCGAGGAAGAGGATAAATTGGCAGAACCCTTCCGATGGAATATGGTCAGAAAGTTTTCATGGGGCAAACCCTCAATTGTAAGTATTCGAAAGGAAGTTCTTGCAGCAGCGTTCCTAGGGGAATGCTATGTCAGTTTTCTGGATTCATGTCATGTCCTGTTCAAATTTGAAAAAGAGCATCGACAGCCCCAGTATGGATCCCATGGTTACCTCTACATTTGTTCAATAAGGAACACCTATATGATCTGGCCTCTGTAGCAGGTAAACTGTTGAAACTAGATGTAGCAACTGCATCTTCAACGCACCTCACACGTCCTAGTGAAGCTATGGTCTGCATCAAAATAGATGTCACCAAAGATGTCCCAGCCAGAATTTCGATTGGATCCAAGGAAAATAGGAAATGGCAAATGCTGGAAGTGGAAGACAAGCCTGATTACTATTCCCGGTGTAAGAAGTTGGGCCATGATCTTAAGAACTGCAACCCCCAAAAACATATTTCGAAGGGAATCAAAATTGGTGGTAAGAAGCCAGCAAAGAACATAGGAGAAAGCACGGATTCAAAACCCCTAAGAATGGACTGTGGTTCAAAGGAACAAAGGCCCCTCCAACGGCTGGTCCACTCAGGCAGATAATAGGCTGGCAAGGATTCAAAAGGGTAAAGAGCCAATTGATCAATGTGCAGTGGAGGCCTCCCCCCATGAAGATATCCCTGAATCTTCCGGAAGGGCAGAAGAAGTAACTATAGGAATAAGCCAGGACCCTCCGATGGTTCCAACCACTTCTGTACCCCCCTGAAGATGTTCGAGGAAAAGCCCTTGAGAAGCTTGAACTGGGAAAGCCCCAAGATATAGAAACGGAGAACATTGAGCCCCTGATTAATTGCAATGCTAACAAAGAAATCATGGACTTACAGAATGGAACCACAAATGATATAGCTTTGGGGAAAGGAGAAAAAGAAATAGCCTTCCGAACCCCAAATGTGGAACAAAATTCTCCCCGCATAGGGGCAAACTCAAGCCACCCAATGAATTTAATTCAGGTAGACTCAACACAAAGATTTGAAATTTCTGTGGCTAAAATTGGCGTGGCCGCTTCTTTGGAGGTAGAGCCCCCACAAAACGAGGATGTGGAGGTACCTAATGCCACTGCTGAAAGACAGTCACAACACACTATACCTCTGGATAATATGGAGTGCCCCCTAGCTATAAAGGAAGCCTCACAGGCTAAACGACAGATGCACTCTCCTGCTGATAAAGAAAAGGTACTAAAAGGGAAAAGACAAGAGAAAGAATCTAAAGAGAAGGAAGCTAAGCCAAGGGAAACAAGAAGAATGTAGACTGCCCTGACCTCTAAAGCTGCATCCTCCTTGCAAAAACAACTCAGAAGTAAGAATTCAGGTACTCCTAACCCTAAATAATTTTAAATGATAAACTACCTATATTGGAATATTAGAAGCATTAATAAAAAGCCAAATTTTAGAAAATTGAAAAAAAATTATTTTGGATACTCAATGTGAATTCTTAGCCATATCAGAGCCATACATTTGTAGTTCCAAGCTAGAAGCTTTGAAACGAAAACTGAAATTCGACTCTGCTATGTCTAACCCTGGAAACACAATTTGGATAATGTACAAGAAACCTATTGCATGCTCTATATTGGTGGTTCATAATCAACATATCACATTTAAAATACTTCACCCTAGTATGCCTTTTCCAGTGGTAGTATCAAACATTTATGCTAAATGCACTGTGAGGGAAAGGAAAGAGCTATGAGAATAATTGTGTTGCAGTATACCTAATAATAGCAACTGGTTGGCATGGGGGGACTGTAATTGCATAAGGTCCAGTGAGGAGAAAAAAGGAGGGAAATACTTCCAGTTATCAGAGGCCAAAGAATTAAATGAGTTTATTGATGCTGAAAGCCTCACTGAGGTTCAAACAAGTGGAGCCAAGTTTACTTGGTGCAACAATAGGGAGGGTAAGGCAAGAGTATGGAAAAAACTTGACAGAGAGGAAAAACCTACAAGTGCATATCACTCACCTAGCTAGATCTCCTTCTAACCATGGCCCACTACAGCTCTCCATCAAAAAAGGAAATCAAGGCCAAGCTAAAACCTTTCGCTTCCAAGGTTTCTGGCAAAACCATGTAGACTGCTCAGTCATTAGTAGGGCATGGTCCACCCCGGTGCCAAGAAATCCATTTAGAGTGTTTTCTAAAAAGTTGAAGATAGTGAAAAGTGCTTTAAAGCTGTGGAATAAAACAACCTATGGAAATATATTCTCCAAATCTGCTGCAGCTAAAGCATACCTCCTTAAGTTAGAACAAGAGGACGAGATTAGCCCTGTGCCTAGAGAATTGCTGAAGCAGGCTGAAGCAAAGGTAAAGCTCCATCTAGGACTAGAAGAGCAACTTTGGGACCAAAAGGCTAACTTAAAATGGAACAAAGAGGGAGACAGAAATAAAAATTCTATCAAGCCTATGTCAAGCAGAGGCACTCGAGTTTATATATCCATAGGATTAAAAACTCTAAAGGGGAATGGGTAGAGGAGGAATCAGAAATACATGAGTGCTGCTGCCCTCCATTTCTCTAATCTGTTCTCAGTAGAATAGACATCCCCTGACCTAAAGGAAGAACTAATCCCATATGGCCTGACTGAAGAGGATAGGGTATTTTTTACCAAAATACCAGAGTTAGAGGAAATATATGATACAGTCCATAGCCTCAGTAAAGATAGTGCTCCAGGTTTAGATGGATTTCCAGGCCTGTTCTATGTGAAAAACTGGAATGTTATTAGCCAAGACCTCCTAGAAGCTGTACAACACTTTATGAATGGAGAGGATCTTCCCAAAGCTATCACTGACAAATCTCTTATTCTTATTCCCAAGACACAAAACCCCTCAGATTTCAAAAAATTCAGGCCAATTAGTTTATGCTCATTCATGAATAAAATCATTTCCAAAGTTTTGGCCATGAGGCTGTCCACAGTTTTGAACAAACTAATTTCAGAAAACCTAAGTGGTTTTGCCAAGGGAAGGATGATTACTGATAATTACCTACTTGCTAACAAACTGATCTCATCCATTAATAGGAAAAGGAAGGAATATAATGTTGCTCTTAAGCAGGATATTGAAAAGGCATATGACAGGGTGCATTGGCATTTTCTTTTGAGAATCCTTAGGCTAATGGGGTTTAGGGAAATTTTGATTGGCATAATATAGAGACTCTTATCCAATATATGGATGACTATTATCATAAATGGTACTCCATATGGCTGGTTTAAAACCACACGGGGACTTAAGCAAGGTGATCCTATCTTTCCCTTACTTTTTGCGTTAGGCGCTGAGTACCACTCTAGGGACCTGAATCAAGACATTAGGAAAGGAGATTTTTGTGTACCAATGGGCTGCCCTAGTGATGCGAATGTTGTATGGCCGAGGCTCCAACTCCTGGACCAAATTCGAATCTCCCACACAAGCTATAGGACCGTGTTGCTCTTACCAAGATAATCCACAACAAGAACACAAAATTGGATGGAACGAAATCAAAGGAAAAACGCTAGGAATTGAGTAAATCAAAACTTCACGTTTTATTACTAATGAACTTAATTTAACCTATGAAAATTCAATCAGTTAAACAAGTTAATTAGGCCTGCTCTTTAAATAAAGAACAATTGGTGTAATCTCCTATAGGTCACGCTAAAGGGGATTAACTACAATGAACAGTTAAATAACTCTTCAAGGCTTTGAACAACTCAAGGAGTTAATTTACGAATTTTAGCAAAGCTAAAAACTCAATTTTATTCACCAACTTATTGTGTAAAAACGTTACATGCATCTCCTTTTTATAGGGGATGAGTTTCGGCCATGCCAAGAAGGAAAAGGAAATAAACCCTAGTAGTTGCAAAGTACAACTTGACTTCTTAACAAACTAGCTAACTAACTAATCCAAGTTGTAAAAGGATTAGGTTAGACAGTTTTTAATGAAGAAGCAAAACGTGTTTTGGCTTCTTGTTTCCTAAACTAATCAACTTTCCAAATTGGAAAAGAAAACTACAACTAACTACCAAATCCTTGTCCAAAAAGGATTTGCTTTACTTGCCATTATCATGCAAGATAATTGGATCAAGTAATTACTTAGCCAATAATTAAAAACACAAAGACTTAAGCCCATAAGTAAATGTTTAATGGACTTAATTATTACAACTCAAAAATAAATCCTAAGACTTAACAAATGGAAACAAAACTAAAAAAAACGGAATTCCCGCCAGTCCAGCAAGCAGCGTTATCTTCACGTGCCAATTTCACCATGATGCTCTTCGAATCTGCGAAAGTGTAAAACATAAAAGTTGTAGATCTTTCTCTTATGTTTCTACAGCCTCTTGAATCAGCATAATCGAAGATCATATGAGAGAGATATGTCAATAATACCGAACTGTGGCATAAGTCCTCAACAATGTAATTTCCATGGTGGCAACACCTTAAATGTCGTGAAGCAACAAACCTCCATGGAACATTTAGGAACTGTGATTTCGACTTTATTCCAGGCCTCCAACTATATGATTCATCACAAATTAATGGAATGAATATCACGAACCACTTGCTTATTGACCACCCAAATAATAGGCTTTCTGGGTTCGTATCATACTCCCTTTCTTGGAGAAGATTCGACCTCGAATCTTGAACGATTGTTGTGACACCAAGTAAATCATAACCTACATGATCTGTTAGACAACAAGAAGAACCAAATACAACAATAACTCCAACGGGATTTGATATCTCTTCTTTGCCTTTTTCATCAAGATTCACTTCTAGGCTTTTTCCACTTACAACAACAACCTCACTTTTTATATGTTCATCATTGGTTATTATATTCTCACACATATTAATAATATTCAATACATCAAAAGAAAACAAATATGTTTGAGAAGTTTCTTCAATTGGAATAATTGGAATTATCACATCTTCTGGAATTGGATCCGCCATGACATTATCAATTTGAACCATATCAACCTCCAAAGGTGCTATATCTCCAAGACAATTTAAAGGAAAAGATGAATTCTTTACCTCATCACACACATTCTCCATGTTTAATGGTTGAAGATCCACTAGAAGTTCATCCTTCGGCTCATCATACCAATGAGGGCATTGGATTGCACTATGCCCAACTCCTAAACACCTCAAGCATTTAACAACACGAACTTTGGGAGTAGGTAAAGAAGTTGGTTTTACCAATGTGCTTTCCTCAATGGCTTTTTTCTGCTGTTCTTCAATTCAGATTTTTTCTTGAAACATCACCATAATCTCCTCTAAATCTTTCGCAATAGATCGTAGTTCCCTTTGATACCTTTTACTTTGAAAAGCCATAATTGATGAATAGAGGTATATGTTTGTTGGAAAAAAATTTGACTAGACTCAAGAATATGATTTAAGAAGACACAAAGAATCAAGAACAATCAAAAGATTGAAACTTGACGACACAAAAAAAAATTGCAAAGAAAACTCAAAGAATCTTTGTTTTTTTCACGAATATTTTCTGGGCTGGAATGGACCAAATAAATTTCATCCCTAATAGTATTTAAAACAAGGAACACACTGCAAAAAGCAGAATCAAATTCCGAGTTAAAACGAAAAAGTTATAGTCAATCTGATATTTGCCCGGGACAAAATAAAGACTAAAATAAGACTAATTTTTTTTCGATCTTTGGATGACACTTTTTGAACATAAAAACTTCGTCCCAGTAACTAGAAGAAACAAGGATCACAACGCAAAAAACAGAACTCGATTTCGACTCCAAACGAATAAGATATGAGCAAAACAATATTGCCCTGACCGAAAAAACGAAAATTTACCTACGAGTAAAACCTGAATTTTTGATGAACAACCTTGAGCTTTGATACCAATTGATGCGAATGTTGTATGGCCGAGGCTCCAACTCCTGGACCAAATTCGAATCTCCCACACAAGCTATAGGACCGTGTTGCTCTTACCAAGATAATCCACAACAAGAACACAAAATTGGATGGAACGAAATCAAAGGAAAAACGCTAGGAATTGAGTAAATCAAAACTTCACGTTTTATTACTAATGAACTTAATTTAACCTATGAAAATTCAATCAGTTAAACAAGTTAATTAGGCCTGCTCTTTAAATAAAGAACAATTGGTGTAATCTCCTATAGGTCACGCTAAAGGGGATTAACTACAATGAACAGTTAAATAACTCTTCAAGGCTTTGAACAACTCAAGGAGTTAATTCACGAATTTTAGCAAAGCTAAAAACTCAATTTTATTCACCAACTTATTGTGTAAAAACGTTACATGCATCTCCTTTTTATAGGGGATGAGTTTCGGCCATGCCAAGAAGGAAAAGGAAATAAACCCTAGTAGTTGCAAAGTACAACTTGACTTCTTAACAAACTAGCTAACTAACTAATCCAAGTTGTAAAAGGATTAGGTTAATGAAGAAGCAAAACGTGTTTTGGCTTCTTGTTTCCTAAACTAATCAACTTTCCAAATTGGAAAAGAAAACTACAACTAACTACCAAATCCTTGTCCAAAAAGGATTTGCTTTACTTGCCATTATCATGCAAGATAATTGGATCAAGTAATTACTTAGCCCATAATTAAAAACACAAAGACTTAAGCCCATAAGTAAATGTTTAATGGACTTAATTATTACAACTCAAAAATAAATCCTAAGACTTAACAAATGGAAACAAAACTAAAAAAAACGGAATTCCCGCCAGTCCAGCAAGCAGCGTCATCTTCACGTGCCAATTTCACCATGATGCTCTTCGAATCTGCGAAAGTGTAAAACATAAAAGTTGTAGATCTTTCTCTTATGTTTCTACAGCCTCTTGAATCAGCATAATAGAAGATCATATGAGAGAGATATGTCAATAATACCGAACTGTGGCATAAGTCCTCAACAATGTAATTTCCATGGTGGCAACACCTTAAATGTCGTGAAGCAACAAACCTCCATGGAACATTTAGGAACTGTGATTTCGACTTTATTCCAGGCCTCCAACTATATGATTCATCACAAATTAATGGAATGAATATCACGAACCACTTGCTTATTGACCACCCAAATAATAGGCTTTCTGGGTTCGTATCATACTCCCTTTCTTGGAGAAGATTCGACCTCGAATCTTGAACGATTGTTGTGACACCAAGTAAATCATAACCTACATGATCTGTTAGACAACAAGAAGAACCAAATACAACAATAACTCCAACGGGATTTGATATCTCTTCTTTGCCTTTTTCATCAAGATTCACTTCTAGGCTTTTTCCACTTACAACAACAACCTCACTTTTTATATGTTCATCATTGGTTATTATATTCTCACACATATTAATAATATTCAATACATCAAAAGAAAACAAATATGTTTGAGAAGTTTCTTCAATTGGAATAATTGGAATTATCACATCTTCTGGAATTGGATCCGCCATGACATTATCAATTTGAACCATATCAACCTCCAAAGGTGCTATATCTCCAAGACAATTTAAAGGAAAAGATGAATTCTTTACCTCATCACACACATTCTCCATGTTTAATGGTTGAAGATCCACTAGAAGTTCATCCTTCGGCTCATCATACCAATGAGGGCATTGGATTGCACTATGCCCAACTCCTAAACACCTCAAGCATTTAACAACACGAACTTTGGGAGTAGGTAAAGAAGTTGGTTTTACCAATGTGCTTTCCTCAATGGCTTTTTTCTGCTGTTCTTCAATTCGGATTTTTTCTTGAAACATCACCATAATCTCCTCTAAATCTTTCGCAATAGATCGTAGTTCCCTTTGATACCTTTTACTTTGAAAAGCCATAATTGATGAATAGAGGTATATGTTTGTTGGAAAAAAATTTGACTAGACTCAAGAATATGATTTAAGAAGACACAAAGAATCAAGAACAATCAAAAGATTGAAACTTGACGACACAAAAAAAAATTGCAAAGAAAACTCAAAGAATCTTTGTTTTTTTCACGAATATTTTCTGGGCTGGAATGGACCAAATAAATTTCATCCCTAATAGTATTTAAAACAAGGAACACACTGCAAAAAGCAGAATCAAATTCCGAGTTAAAACGAAAAAGTTATAGTCAATCTGATATTTGCCCGGGACAAAATAAAGACTAAAATAAGACTAATTTTTTTTCGATCTTTGGATGACACTTTTTGAACATAAAAACTTCGTCCCAGTAACTAGAAGAAACAAGGATCACAACGCAAAAAACGGAACTCGATTTCGACTCCAAACGAATAAGATATGAGCAAAACAATATTGCCCTGACCGAAAAAACGAAAATTTACCTACGAGTAAAACCTGAATTTTTGATGAACAACCTTGAGCTTTGATACCAATTGATGCGAATGTTGTATGGCCGAGGCTCCAACTCCTGGACCAAATTCGAATCTCCCACACAAGCTATAGGACCGTGTTGCTCTTACCAAGATAATCCACAACAAGAACACAAAATTGGATGGAACGAAATCAAAGGAAAAACGCTAGGAATTGAGTAAATCAAAACTTCACGTTTTATTACTAATGAACTTAATTTAACCTATGAAAATTCAATCAGTTAAACAAGTTAATTAGGCCTGCTCTTTAAATAAAGAACAATTGGTGTAATCTCCTATAGGTCACGCTAAAGGGGATTAACTACAATGAACAGTTAAATAACTCTTCAAGGCTTTGAACAACTCAAGGAGTTAATTCACGAATTTTAGCAAAGCTAAAAACTCAATTTTATTCACCAACTTATTGTGTAAAAACGTTACATGCATCTCCTTTTTATAGGGGATGAGTTTCGGCCATGCCAAGAAGGAAAAGGAAATAAACCCTAGTAGTTGCAAAGTACAACTTGACTTCTTAACAAACTAGCTAACTAACTAATCCAAGTTGTAAAAGGATTAGGTTAGACAGTTTTTAATGAAGAAGGAAAACGTGTTTTGGCTTCTTGTTTCCTAAACTAATCAACTTTCCAAATTGGAAAAGAAAACTACAACTAACTACCAAATCCTTGTCCAAAAAGGATTTGCTTTACTTGCCATTATCATGCAAGATAATTGGATCAAGTAATTACTTAGCCCATAATTAAAAACACAAAGACTTAAGCCCATAAGTAAATGTTTAATGGACTTAATTATTACAACTCAAAAATAAATCCTAAGACTTAACAAATGGAAACAAAACTAAAAAAACGGAATTCCCGCCAGTCCAGCAAGCAGCGTCATCTTCACGTGCCAATTTCACCATGATGCTCTTCGAATCTGCGAAAGTGTAAAACATAAAAGTTGTAGATCTTTCTCTTATGTTTCTACAGCCTCTTGAATCAGCATAATCGAAGATCATATGAGAGAGATATGTCAATAATACCGAACTGTGGCATAAGTCCTCAACAATGTAATTTCCATGGTGGCAACACCTTAAATGTCGTGAAGCAACAAACCTCCATGGAACATTTAGGAACTGTGATTTCGACTTTATTCCAGGCCTCCAACTATATGATTCATCACAAATTAATGGAATGAATATCACGAACCACTTGCTTATTGACCACCCAAATAATAGGCTTTCTGGGTTCGTATCATACTCCCTTTCTTGGAGAAGATTCGACCTCGAATCTTGAACGATTGTTGTGACACCAAGTAAATCATAACCTACATGATCTGTTAGACAACAAGAAGAACCAAATACAACAATAACTCCAACGGGATTTGATATCTCTTCTTTGCCTTTTTCATCAAGATTCACTTCTAGGCTTTTTCCACTTACAACAACAACCTCACTTTTTATATGTTCATCATTGGTTATTATATTCTCACACATATTAATAATATTCAATACATCAAAAGAAAACAAATATGTTTGAGAAGTTTCTTCAATTGGAATAATTGGAATTATCACATCTTCTGGAATTGGATCCGCCATGACATTATCAATTTGAACCATATCAACCTCCAAAGGTGCTATATCTCCAAGACAATTTAAAGGAAAAGATGAATTCTTTACCTCATCACACACATTCTCCATGTTTAATGGTTGAAGATCCACTAGAAGTTCATCCTTCGGCTCATCATACCAATGAGGGCATTGGATTGCACTATGCCCAACTCCTAAACACCTCAAGCATTTAACAACACGAACTTTGGGAGTAGGTAAAGAAGTTGGTTTTACCAATGTGCTTTCCTCAATGGCTTTTTTCTGCTGTTCTTCAATTCGGATTTTTTCTTGAAACATCACCATAATCTCCTCTAAATCTTTCGCAATAGATCGTAGTTCCCTTTGATACCTTTTACTTTGAAAAGCCATAATTGATGAATAGAGGTATATGTTTGTTGGAAAAAAATTTGACTAGACTCAAGAATATGATTTAAGAAGACACAAAGAATCAAGAACAATCAAAAGATTGAAACTTGACGACACAAAAAAAAATTGCAAAGAAAACTCAAAGAATCTTTGTTTTTTTCACGAATATTTTCTGGGCTGGAATGGACCAAATAAATTTCATCCCTAATAGTATTTAAAACAAGGAACACACTGCAAAAAGCAGAATCAAATTCCGAGTTAAAACGAAAAAGTTATAGTCAATCTGATATTTGCCCGGGACAAAATAAAGACTAAAATAAGACTAATTTTTTTTCGATCTTTGGATGACACTTTTTGAACATAAAAACTTCGTCCCAGTAACTAGAAGAAACAAGGATCACAACGCAAAAAACGGAACTCGATTTCGACTCCAAACGAATAAGATATGAGCAAAACAATATTGCCCTGACCGAAAAAACGAAAATTTACCTACGAGTAAAACCTGAATTTTTGATGAACAACCTTGAGCTTTGATACCAATTGATGCGAATGTTGTATGGCCGAGGCTCCAACTCCTGGACCAAATTCGAATCTCCCACACAAGCTATAGGACCGTGTTGCTCTTACCAAGATAATCCACAACAAGAACACAAAATTGGATGGAACGAAATCAAAGGAAAAACGCTAGGAATTGAGTAAATCAAAACTTCACGTTTTATTACTAATGAACTTAATTTAACCTATGAAAATTCAATCAGTTAAACAAGTTAATTAGGCCTGCTCTTTAAATAAAGAACAATTGGTGTAATCTCCTATAGGTCACGCTAAAGGGGATTAACTACAATGAACAGTTAAATAACTCTTCAAGGCTTTGAACAACTCAAGGAGTTAATTCACGAATTTTAGCAAAGCTAAAAACTCAATTTTATTCACCAACTTATTGTGTAAAAACGTTACATGCATCTCCTTTTTATAGGGGATGAGTTTCGGCCATGCCAAGAAGGAAAAGGAAATAAACCCTAGTAGTTGCAAAGTACAACTTGACTTCTTAACAAACTAGCTAACTAACTAATCCAAGTTGTAAAAGGATTAGGTTAATGAAGAAGCAAAACGTGTTTTGGCTTCTTGTTTCCTAAACTAATCAACTTTCCAAATTGGAAAAGAAACTACAACTAACTACCAAATCCTTGTCCAAAAAGGATTTGCTTTACTTGCCATTATCATGCAAGATAATTGGATCAAGTAATTACTTAGCCCATAATTAAAAACACAAAGACTTAAGCCCATAAGTAAATGTTTAATGGACTTAATTATTACAACTCAAAAATAAATCCTAAGACTTAACAAATGGAAACAAAACTAAAAAAAACGGAATTCCCGCCAGTCCAGCAAGCAGCGTCATCTTCACGTGCCAATTTCACCATGATGCTCTTCGAATCTGCGAAAGTGTAAAACATAAAAGTTGTAGATCTTTCTCTTATGTTTCTACAGCCTCTTGAATCAGCATAATAGAAGATCATATGAGAGAGATATGTCAATAATACCGAACTGTGGCATAAGTCCTCAACAATGTAATTTCCATGGTGGCAACACCTTAAATGTCGTGAAGCAACAAACCTCCATGGAACATTTAGGAACTGTGATTTCGACTTTATTCCAGGCCTCCAACTATATGATTCATCACAAATTAATGGAATGAATATCACGAACCACTTGCTTATTGACCACCCAAATAATAGGCTTTCTGGGTTCGTATCATACTCCCTTTCTTGGAGAAGATTCGACCTCGAATCTTGAACGATTGTTGTGACACCAAGTAAATCATAACCTACATGATCTGTTAGACAACAAGAAGAACCAAATACAACAATAACTCCAACGGGATTTGATATCTCTTCTTTGCCTTTTTCATCAAGATTCACTTCTAGGCTTTTTCCACTTACAACAACAACCTCACTTTTTATATGTTCATCATTGGTTATTATATTCTCACACATATTAATAATATTCAATACATCAAAAGAAAACAAATATGTTTGAGAAGTTTCTTCAATTGGAATAATTGGAATTATCACATCTTCTGGAATTGGATCCGCCATGACATTATCAATTTGAACCATATCAACCTCCAAAGGTGCTATATCTCCAAGACAATTTAAAGGAAAAGATGAATTCTTTACCTCATCACACACATTCTCCATGTTTAATGGTTGAAGATCCACTAGAAGTTCATCCTTCGGCTCATCATACCAATGAGGGCATTGGATTGCACTATGCCCAACTCCTAAACACCTCAAGCATTTAACAACACGAACTTTGGGAGTAGGTAAAGAAGTTGGTTTTACCAATGTGCTTTCCTCAATGGCTTTTTTCTGCTGTTCTTCAATTCGGATTTTTTCTTGAAACATCACCATAATCTCCTCTAAATCTTTCGCAATAGATCGTAGTTCCCTTTGATACCTTTTACTTTGAAAAGCCATAATTGATGAATAGAGGTATATGTTTGTTGGAAAAAAATTTGACTAGACTCAAGAATATGATTTAAGAAGACACAAAGAATCAAGAACAATCAAAAGATTGAAACTTGACGACACAAAAAAAAATTGCAAAGAAAACTCAAAGAATCTTTGTTTTTTTCACGAATATTTTCTGGGCTGGAATGGACCAAATAAATTTCATCCCTAATAGTATTTAAAACAAGGAACACACTGCAAAAAGCAGAATCAAATTCCGAGTTAAAACGAAAAAGTTATAGTCAATCTGATATTTGCCCGGGACAAAATAAAGACTAAAATAAGACTAATTTTTTTTCGATCTTTGGATGACACTTTTTGAACATAAAAACTTCGTCCCAGTAACTAGAAGAAACAAGGATCACAACGCAAAAAACGGAACTCGATTTCGACTCCAAACGAATAAGATATGAGCAAAACAATATTGCCGTGACCGAAAAAACGAAAATTTACCTACGAGTAAAACCTGAATTTTTGATGAACAACCTTGAGCTTTGATACCAATTGATGCGAATGTTGTATGGCCGAGGCTCCAACTCCTGGACCAAATTCGAATCTCCCACACAAGCTATAGGATCGTGTTGCTCTTACCAAGATAATCCACAACAAGAACACAAAATTGGATGGAACGAAATCAAAGGAAAAACGCTAGGAATTGAGTAAATCAAAACTTCACGTTTTATTACTAATGAACTTAATTTAACCTATGAAAATTCAATCAGTTAAACAAGTTAATTAGGCCTGCTCTTTAAATAAAGAACAATTGGTGTAATCTCCTATAGGTCACGCTAAAGGGGATTAACTACAATGAACAGTTAAATAACTCTTCAAGGCTTTGAACAACTCAAGGAGTTAATTCACGAATTTTAGCAAAGCTAAAAACTCAATTTTATTCACCAACTTATTGTGTAAAAACGTTACATGCATCTCCTTTTTATAGGGGATGAGTTTCGGCCATGCCAAGAAGGAAAAGGAAATAAACCCTAGTAGTTGCAAAGTACAACTTGACTTCTTAACAAACTAGCTAACTAACTAATCCAAGTTGTAAAAGGATTAGGTTAGACAGTTTTTAATGAAGAAGCAAAACGTGTTTTGGCTTCTTGTTTCCTAAACTAATCAACTTTCCAAATTGGAAAAGAAAACTACAACTAACTACCAAATCCTTGTCCAAAAAGGATTTGCTTTACTTGCCATTATCATGCAAGATAATTGGATCAAGTAATTACTTAGCCCATAATTAAAAACACAAAGACTTAAGCCCATAAGTAAATGTTTAATGGACTTAATTATTACAACTCAAAAATAAATCCTAAGACTTAACAAATGGAAACAAAACTAAAAAAAAACGGAATTCCCGCCAGTCCAGCAAGCAGCGTCATCTTCACGTGCCAATTTCACCATGATGCTCTTCGAATCTGCGAAAGTGTAAAACATAAAAGTTGTAGATCTTTCTCTTATGTTTCTACAGCCTCTTGAATCAGCATAATCGAAGATCATATGATAGAGATATGTCAATAATACCGAACTGTGGCATAAGTCCTCAACAATGTAATTTCCATGGTGGCAACACCTTAAATGTCGTGAAGAAACAAACCTCCATGGAACATTTAGGAACTGTGATTTCGACTTTATTCCAGGCCTCCAACTATATGATTCATCACAAATTAATGGAATGAATATCACGAACCACTTGCTTATTGACCACCCAAATAATAGGCTTTCTGGGTTCGTATCATACTCCCTTTCTTGGAGAAGATTCGACCTCGAATCTTGAACGATTGTTGTGACACCAAGTAAATCATAACCTACATGATCTGTTAGACAACAAGAAGAACCAATACAACGAATAACTCCAACGGGATTTGACTATCTCTTCTTGCCTTTTTCATCAAGATTCACTTCTAGGCTTTTTCCACTTACAACAACAACCTCACTTTTTATATGTTCATCATTGGTTATATATTCTCACACATATTAATAATATTCAATACATCAAAAGAAAACAAATATGTTTGAGAAGTTTCTTCAATTGAATAAATTGGAATTATCAATCTTCTGGAATTGGATCCGCCATGACATTATCAATTTGAACCATATCAACCTCCAAAGGTGTATATCTCCAAGACAATTTAAAGGAAAAGATGAATTCTTTACCTCATCAACACACATTCTCCATGTTTAATGGTTGTGAAGATCCACTAGAAGTTCATCCTTCTGCTCATCATACCAATGAGGGCATTGGATTTGCACTATGCCCAACTCCTAAACACTCAAGCATTTAACAACACGAACTTTGGGGTAGGTAAAGAGTTGGTTTTACCAATGTGCTTTCCTCATGGCTTTTTTCTGGCTGTTCTTCAATTCGGATTTTTTCTTGAAACATCACCATAATCTCCTCAAATCTTTCGCAATAGATCGTAGTTCCCTTTGATACCTTTTAACTTTGAAAAGCATAATTGATGAATAGAGGTATATGTTTGTTGGAAAAAAATTTGACTAGACTCAAGAATATGATTTAAGAAGACACAAAGAATCAAGAACAATCAAAAGATTGAAACTTGACGACACAAAAAAAAATTGCAAAGAAAACTCAAAGAATCTTTGTTTTTTTCACGAATATTTTCTGGGCTGGAATGGACCAAATAAATTTCATCCCTAATAGTATTTAAAACAAGGAACACACTGCAAAAAGCAGAATCAAATTCCGAGTTAAAACGAAAAAGTTATAGTCAATCTGATATTTGCCCGGGACAAAATAAAGACTAAAATAAGACTAATTTTTTTTCGATCTTTGGATGACACTTTTTGAACATAAAAACTTCGTCCCAGTAACTAGAAGAAACAAGGATCACAACGCAAAAAACGGAACTCGATTTCGACTCCAAACGAATAAGATATGAGCAAAACAATATTTGCCCTGACCCGAAAAAACGAAAATTTACCTACGAGTAAAACCTGAATTTTTGATGAACAACCTTGAGCTTTGATACCAATTGATGCGAATGTTGTATGGCCGAGGGCTCCAACTCCTGGACCAAATTCGAAATCTCCCACCACAAGCTATAGGACCGTGTTGCTCTTACCAAGATAATCCACAACAAGAACACAAATTGGATGGAACGAAATCAAAGGAAAAACGCTAGGAATTGAGTAAATCAAAAACTTCACGTTTTATTACTAATGAACTTATTTAACCTATGAAAATTCAATCAGTTAAACAAGTTTAATTAGGCCTGCTCTTTAATAAAGAACAATTGGTGTAATCTCCTATAGGTCACGCTAAAGGGGATTAACTACAATGAACAGTTAAATAACTCTTCAAGGCTTTGAACAACTCAAGGAGTTAATTCACGAATTTTAGCAAAGCTAAAAAACTCAATTTTATTCACCAACTTATTGTGTAAAAACGTTACATGCATCTCTTTTTATAGGGGATGAGTTTCGGCCATGCAAGAAGGAAAAGGAATAAACCTAGTAGTTGCAAAGTACAACTTGACTTCTTAACAAACTAGCTAACTAACTAATCCAAGTTGTAAAAGGAATTAGGTAGACAGTTTTTAATGAAAGAAGCAAACGTGTTTGGCTTCTTGTTTCCTAAACCTAATCCACTTCCAAATTGGGAAAAGAAAACTACAACTAACTACCAAATCCTTGTCCAAAAAGGATTTGCTTTACTTGCCATTATCATGCAAGATAATTGGATCAAGTAATTACTTAGCCCATAATTAAAAACACAAAGACTTAAGCCCATAAGTAAATGTTTAATGGACTTAATTATTACAACTCAAAAATAAATCCTAAGACTTAACAAATGGAAACAAAACTAAAAAAAACGGAATTCCAGCCAGTCCAGCAAGCAGCGTCATCTTCACGTGCCAATTTCACCATGATGCTCTTCGAATCTGCAAAAGTGTAAAACATAAAAGTTGTAGATCTTTCTCTTATGTTTCTACAGCCTCTTGAATCAGCATAATCGAAGATCATATGAGAGAGATATGTCAATAATACCGAACTGTGGCATAAGTCCTCAACAATGTAATTTCCATGGTGGCAACACCTTAAATGTCGTGAAGCAACAAACCTCCATGGAACATTTAGGAACTGTGATTTCGACTTTATTCCAGGCCTCCAACTATATGATTCATCACAAATTAATGGAATGAATATCACGAACCACTTGCTTATTGACCACCCAAATAATAGGCTTTCTGGGTTCGTATCACCTAGGGTCTCCCACTTAGCCTACACTGATGACATCATCCTTTTTGCCTCATCTAGTCCACAAGCCCTTAAGGAAATAATGGGAAAATTGTCTCACTATGAGGCAGTTTTAGGGCAAAAGGTAAATTTTGCCAAAAGTTGCTTCCTAATCCGTGAGAAAGCCACCATGGAAAGGAAATACTTGATTGGAAGAATCACCAAATTCCCGAGGGACAAATTCCCTACACAATATTTAGGTATCCCATTACATTGCAAGAGAATCCCTGCTGGCCATTTCGATAGTATATTGCTCAAATTTGAACAATTAATTGGTGGCTGGAGCTCAAAATTCCTGACTATGGGAGGTAGGATTACACTCATTAAGAGTGTGTTAACCTCCATTCCATTCTACTCAACCATGAGCATTTATCCCCCAAAAATGATGCTGAACCAACTGGAAACTATGCTGGCTAACTTCCTTTGGTCTGCCTCTAAGACAGGTGGCAAATACCACTGGATCAAATGGTCCAAGCTCTGCATACCTCAAGGAGAAGGGGGTCTAGGGTTTAGGGACCTAAAACACATAATAAAGGCTCAATCCTACAAGTTATGGTGGAGATTCAGGAAGAAAGAAACACTAAGGGCTAGGTTCTTATGGGGGAAATACTGTAGGAATAGTTACCCTCTAGAACTTCAACCCTATATGGGGGGACTCAAACATATAGAAAATGATGCTTAAGATTTTTAGGCTAGCAGTGGATCACATCCTATTCCAGATTAGGAAGGGTGATTGTAGTTTGCTGTGGGATAAGTGGAACACCAAGGGTAGAATTGCTGAACTCATGCAAGTCCAGGGCCAGCAAAAGGTGAGAGATGTATGGGGGTTACAGGGCTGGGAAATGGAGAAAGTCTTAGAAATAGCCCCACTGATTCAGCCCTCCTTCTTTCTCGAAGCCTTAACCAGAGATAGAACCTGTCCAGACAAGATGATATGGTCCCTTAATGCCAATAGCAGGTTCTCGCTGCAATCTGCCTACCAGTCCATTAGAGAACCCAATCCACCTATCTGTTTGTTCAATTCACAAATGTGGGATGCCTGCATTCCCATCAAGATTTCCTTGTTTATGCTAAGATTGATCAGAAATAGGATCCCATTAGGTCAAAATCTGTACAAGGTATGTGTTATAGGCCCTCTGTTCTGCCCTTTTTGCCTAGCTAGTGAGGGACTATTAGTCATGTTTTTGGTACATGCTACTTTGCTTCTAAGGTCTGGAAAACAATGGGAGCTGAGGTAGGTATACAACAAGACTTTACTTTTGCAGGAACTCTTAGGGCCTGGTGGTCCAGCCCTGAAAAATCAAAAATCAAACTCTTTCTAATGAAAATTATTCCTTCTTTGATTTGTTGGTGCCTGTGGAAACTGAGAAACAAAATCTCCTTTGACAATGCCAAGCCTAAATTCCTTTGCAAAAAACATACAATTTTTCAAATGCTAAAGGAAATTGTACAGCAAAAGTTCCAAATTGGTAATATGGTGAGTCTAGACTGGACTCAGGTCTAGTCAGATGTTTGGAGGATAAAAAGAAAGTTCAAGCTGTAATTCTTCAAATGGCATCCCCCGGATACCCAAACCATAAAGATTAACATTGCTACAATAAAGGTAAATCAGGAATGGAAAGCTGGAGATTTAGCAAGAAACTCCGAGGGCAGAATCGTTGGCCATATACCTGTCTTATCTTTTGCATTAACTAAACCGAAAGTGCATGTGGAGTTAGAAGCGTTCAGTTAGTGCATTGCCTGCTGCAAAAGCTATGGATTCTTGCAGGTGACTCTGGAGTCGAAATCTGGGACCTTACAGCAACTTTGTAATGATCAACCATGGAATCTCAGGCACTAGGGACACACGGTTCAACAACTAAGAGCCCAGACAAGTCTTACAAAAGTTCCAAAAGTGACAAACCAACAAGCAAGATTCTATGTGGCATCTGAAGGAAAGGAATCTCCACAGCTGCTTAAACTTCTTCATTCAGACAAACTGAACCTGCCTTTCATTGTAAGGAAAAGAGAATGCTTACTACATGGAGAGCATGGAACATGCTTCATCGCAGTAGCCTAAAGCTTCCAAAAGATCAGTCTCTTGCAAAATCAGAGAGAGACAGGACAGGTAAAGGAAAGGGGAGAAAGGTAATAAATCTAAATTCATGGGCTCTTGGCCCCAGCCTGCTGAATTTAGGGCTGGTTAGCCAAGTAATTTTGATGCCCCAGCCTGACGGTGTTAGGGCTGTTTTGGCCACGAATATGGTTGGATCAGGGGTTTGGAAACTTTACTTTGTTGTCATAATCCCCAGAAGGGAGAGACTCAACATGAAGGGGGTGTACACCAGGACGGATGATACGAATGGAGTAGCTTTTGAGTTCTAATCCACACGTTTTCCACAACCTTTTGGATCGTTGTTCCCAATTAATCCGAACAAGCACGAATCACAGAAGAACAACGCGAAAACAAGACAACAAAACAATAAAGGATATTGAACGAAAAGGATTGGAAGAAATCAACCAAACCCCAACGTTAACACGAATAGATTCAGTCCAACTAATGTAAATCAAAAGTTCAACTTCCTCAGTTCGGCGTGTTCTATAAATCTAGAACGGGTAAGCTCAACCTAAAGCTCCTCACTTAAGGTTTTTGCGGGTCTTATGATTGTTCAACTAAACTTAAAAGAACTCTCACGTTTTCTCTCAACTTATCACAGCTCGAAGAAAAATTTAGCAAAGCCAAACTTTATCAAATTTCATGTCTTTTTATTAACGTGTAAAAGAATGCCTTTAAATAGGCTACAAAACAAAACCCTAATATTGTTTTAGGAAACTAAAACTTAAAAGAATAACTTTCCTAAATTACTTTCCTAATTATCATGTAAGATAATTGGACAAGTAAGTTTCCTAAAAACCGAAACTAAAGCCTAATTAATTAATGTTAATGGACTTTAATTATTAAAACTTAAATAAACCCAATTAAAACATTAAACGTGGCGTGAACAATTAATGAAGCCCAATACGCCATTACTTGGTCTTCAATGTAGTCCATGGATTCGCGACGGTAATCTGCCAGAATCACGTCACTCATCTTGGGAGGCACTTTTGACAATGCTAACTTCCGAATCTCGTAAAATGTAAAACATAAAAGTTGTAGCTCTATCTCTTATCGTTCCATGGCTTCTTGAATCACGTAATTCGGAGTTATATCGAGTGCAATACGTCCAGAATACCAAAACGTGACAGAAACTTTCAGGATGAATAATTGACTTTAACACCATGGACATGGACATGGACACGGGCTCATTCTCATCATTCCCTCCCTCCTCGAAAGGATTCGTCCTCGAATCTTGAAATTGAGCTCCTGGATCAAACACCAATATTACGAACTCCACAAGAATCAAGTCGAGTTGGAATGACTCACATTTCGGCCAACAATGCATTATATTCTGCAAGATCAAAACAAGTGTATAAGATAAAGTTTCTTTGGCAGTATATTTATGTATGCATGAAGCATATAAACACGATATTGTTAAAGAAAATTCATAACAATTATGCAAATAAACATCATGTATTAAATGCAACAAGTTATTCTGATTTGCATCATGAAACAATATTAATACTTCATGTAAAAACGAATTTAGTAATTTTGTCAATTTGGAAGTATTTAAGATAAAATTAGTAATATCATGCATAGATACACCAGTACTAGCATAGAAAAACAATTGTATTATTAACATGTAATGTAAGAAAAGAACTTAAACATATATGAATGTAACTAAAAGGATTATCCAAAGATACATAAGAATATTCATAGCAACTAAACATATATGCATCTCGGATAGAATGTAAATCACAAAATCGTTGGACATAATTTTCAAACATGTGAAAGTTATCAATTGTAAAAATACAATTCCTGAGAATAAAAACAGAATGTAAACAATCTAATAAATAGATGTTAACACCATACTTTACCTTTTGGAATTGAAAAGAACTTAAGAATGTAGATAACTTACCAGATAAGTGTTGAACTACTTGATTACCTCTTGGAATTTGATGATTTTGGCTAAGGAACGGGTTGACAATGATTAGTACAAACTCACGAACCAAAAATTCAAAGGAAAAATCATTCCAATAAGTATAATCAATATATTTAACACCTTTATACACAAGGAATTGATTAAGCTCTAAATGATAAACATTAAGATCAAAATATAATTCATGTATTAGATAAGCAACATAGCATGTTAAGAAACTGTACATAAACTCATTCAATACAAAATAGTTAGATTTCATAATTGAAGAATTATGTGAAAGAATTTGCTTACTAAAACACAAACCATCAAACTTTAATTCACATGGTAAAAACTTTCGAACTAATGTTTCAAAGGTAGGTGAAAGACATTGAAATTGATTCAAAATAGGATTTAAACTTTGAAAATCAATATGAATGACGTTATCAAAGTTCTTGTCACATAAACCATTGAAATCAATCAAAAAGCTTTCATACTTACCTAACTTACCTTGCTTACCTTGTGGAAAACAAGCTAAGGCAGATTGGACTCCTTCCAATTGATAATGAGTTGTTTGCAACTCCATTAGATGTCTAGGAACTCCATAAAACTGCAAAACAAAAGAATTAGGCAGCAAACAATACAAATCGTGATCACTAGAATTCATAAGTACAAGATGTTGTTGTTTAGCTCTCAATGAACTCTCATGCTCACTCTTTCTATTACACTTATTTCACTCACAGCCTATACTAACTAAGTCACTCTTTTGACTTTCTTTTTCATCTCTTTCTCTCAATTCTTTTTCCCTCATTTGCTTTTCCAATTCACACTTTTCTTTCTCTTTTTCTTCTCTCAAATCTGATGCGAATGGTTGGCCGAGGCTCTAACTCCTGGACCAAATTCGATCTCCACACACAAGCTAAGGACCGCGCTGCACTATCAAGATAATCCACGACCAAGAACACAAACAAGCAAGAAATCGGGAGGATGAAATTCAAGGGAAAAACGCCAAGAATTGAGTAAATCAAAACCCCACGTTTTATTACTAATGAACTTAATTTAACCTATGAAAATTCAATTAGTTAAACAAGTTAATTAGGCCTGCTCTTTAAATAAAGAACAATGGTGAAATCACCTAAAGGTCACGCTAAAGGTAATTTGCTACAATGGACAATTAAATAATTCTCCAAGGCTTGAACAACACAAAGTGTTAATTCTAATTTCAGCAAAGCTAAAACTTTTATTCATCAACTTCCATGTAAAAACGTTACAAGGCTTCTCTTTATATAGAGAATGATTTCGGCTTTACCAAAAGGAAAAGGAAATAAAACCCTAGTAGTTGCAAAGTACAACTTAACTTCTTAACTAACTAACTAACTAATTTGGAATAGGAAACTAACAACTAACAAACTAATCCAATTCTTTTGACTTAGATGACACGGTTTTAATGAAGAAGCAAAACACGTTTTTGCTTCCTTGTTTCCTAAACTATTGCTTGCCTTTATCATGTAAGATAATTGGGCCAAACAACTTATTAACAACCAATTAATTAAAGCCCACATTAAGTGTTTTGGACTTAATTAATTATCAACAAAATAAAACCCTAATATCTAAATAAGGGCGTGATCCATATGAAAGCCCAAGGACACGCCTTTCATTGGACTTCAACTCTCGGCCTTTGCAAGCTTCTTCAAGGTGGAATTTCCTTAAGCTCCAATGTAGAACTTTGAGGAACATCTTCATGAATTGTTATGTAAGAAACGTGCAAAAGAACTCCATGTTGAGAAGATGTGCAAGTCTAGGCCTCCAAATCTCCAATGTGTGATGACAACAAAGTGTGCAAACCTTCTTTCATCCTTTTGCTCCTTGATCTTGTCAATGGTCCATCAAGATTCATCAAAGGATCATGTAAGCTCGGCTTTGGCACCAAGGACGTGGATGGATTGCTATCATTCCCTCCCTCCTCGAAAAGATTCGTCCTCGAATCACCTACATCAAACAAAGATAAATCAGAAACATTGAATGTAGATGAAACATTACCATACTCACTTGGAAGCTCGACTTTATAAGCATTATCTCCTATCCTTTCCAAAATTCGAAAAGGGAACCATCTCCTCTAGGATGAAGTTTTAGATTCCTCTTGGTCAGGAAACCTTTCCTTCCTCAAGTGAATCCAAACCCAATCACCAGGTTCGAAAATCACTCTCTTCCTTCCTTTATTGGCTTGCTGTGCATATTGTTCATTCCTCCTTTCAGTAGTATTTCGAACCCTCTCATGTAACCCCTTAATAAATTCAGCTTTCTTTTTACCTTCAACATTAACAAACTCATTAATAGGCAAAGGCAAAATATCAAGTGGAGTCAAAGGATTGAAACCATATACAATCTCAAATGGTGAACAAGATGTCGAACTATGAAAAGTTCTATTGTAAGCAAACTCAATATGTGGAAGACAAGTTTCCCAATTCTTTAAGTTTCTTTGGATGATAGCTCGAAGCAAGGTAGATAAAGTGCGGTTAACTACTTCAGTTTGTCCATCAGTTTGCGGATGTGCAACAGTAGAAAACAACAACTTAGTGCCTAACTTATTCCATAAAGTACGCCAAAAGTGAGACAAGAACTTAACATCCCTATCACTAACAATACTTTGTGGAATGCCATGCAATCTAACAATCTCCTTAAAGAACAAGTCAGCAATATGTGTAGCATCATTAGTTTTGGAACATGCAATAAAATGTGTCATTTTACTAAATCGATCCACTACTACAAATATGCTATCTTTACCATTGCGTGATCTAGGCAATCCTAAAACAAAATCCATAGAGATATCAACCCAAGGATGACTAGGAACAGGCAAAGGTGTATACAATCCATGAGGCAAAATTTTCGATTTGGCTTGTTTACACACAATACATTTATCACAAACACTTTTCACATCTTTAATCATGTTAGGCCAATAAAAGTGTTCATTCAAAACAGTAAGTGTTTTAGCAATTCCAAAATGCCCCATTAACCATCCCCCATGGGTTTCCTTAACAAGTAAATTACGAATGGAACAAAGGGGTATGCACAATTTATTCTTTCTAAACAAGAAACCATCATGCAAGTAGTAGTCACCATTCGGTTTTGAAACACAATCACTAAAGGCGGAAGCAAAATCATGATCATCTTTGTACAAATCTTTTATCAATTCAAATCCAAGTAACTTAGCATACGTATAGGTGAACAATGAATAACGCCTAGATAATGCATCAGCTACAATGTTTTCTTGACCAGATTTATACTTAATCACATATGGAAAAGTTTCAATAAATTCCAACCATTTAGCATGCCTCTTATTCAACTTACCTTGAGTCTTCAAGAATTTAAGGCTTTCATGATCAGAATGAATTATAAACTCTATAGGCAATAAGTAATGTTGCCAAACCTGCAATGATCTTACCAAATCATACAACTCATTGTCATAAGTTGCATACTTTAAAGCTGCCCCATTAAGCTTTTCACTAAAGTAAGCCACGGGCCTTGATTCCTGCATCAAAACAGCTCCAATACCAATCCCGGAGGCATCACAGTGTATCTCAAAAGCTTTATGAAAATTAGGCAATGCAAGTAAAGGGGCGTGAGTCAACATATACTTTAACTTAGTGAAGGCGTTCTCATGCTCATCTTTCCATTCAAAAGCAATGTTCTTTTTAACAAGTTCATTCAAAGCTGCCTATAGAACTAAAGTCTTTAACAAACCTTCTATAAAAACTTGCTAAACCATGAAAACTCCTAACTTCACTAGCATTCTTAGATCTCGGCCACTCCTCAGTAGCCTTGACTTTGGACTCATCAACAGAAATACCTTGAGAACTAACAACATAACCCAAAAACACAATTGATTCCATTCAAAAAGAACACTTTTTAAGGTTAGCATACAATTTGTTCTCACGCAATATAACAAACACTTTCTTTAAATGATCAACATGTTCATCAAGTGATTTGCTATAAATAAGGATGTCATCAAAATAGACCACAACAAACTTACCAATGAAAGACCTAAAAACGTGATTCATTGAGCCTCATAAAAGTACTAGGTGCATTAGTTAGACCAAAAGGCATGACTAACCATTCACATACAATCCATACTTTGTTTTAAAGGCTGTTTTCCATTCATCACCTTCTTTCATTCTATTTGATAGTAGCCACTCTTTAAATCATCTTGTGAAATACATGAACCATACAATTCATCAAGCATATCATCTAATCTAGGAATTGGATGTCTATACTTATGGTGATTTTGTTTATGGCACGACAATCAACACACATTCTCCAAGATTCATCCTTTTTAGGAACTAATATGATAGGAACAGCACAAGGACTTAGAGATTCACGCACAATACCTTGTCAGGAGTTCATCCACTTGACGTTTGAATCTCTTTTTGTTTCCTCAGGATTGGCTCTATAAGCTGGACGATTTGGAATTTGTGCACCCAGGAATGAAATCAATTGATGTTCAATTCCTCTTAGAGGCGGCAATCCAATGGGTAAGTCCTCGGGAAACACATCTTTATAGTCCTGCAAAAGAGACAAAACAACACTAGGCAAAGAAGCAAGGTGATCACTATCAACAATAAGTACAACATCCTTGCGGATCATCAAGTACAATGATTGCCTATCTAGTATTGCTCTCTTTACATCACTCTTAGAAGCAAAATAACAAAACTTTGAAAGAAACCACTATTTCGGCTATTACAAGATTTAGAATCAATGCTTCGGCCTACACTAGTTACATTCTTTTTATCATCTTGTTCTTTCTTCTCCTTTGCTTCCATCTCACGGCAAGATTGCACAATCCTTGATTGATCTTCAAAAGCTTGGCTTGGACTCAATGCTCTAAAGGTTGTACTTTCGGCATGATAATCAAAAGAATAATAATTCTTCTTTGCATGATATGTAACATCTCTATCAAATTGCCATGGACGACCAAGTAAAATATGACTAGCTTCTATTGGTACAACATCACACACAATTTCATCAACATACTTTCCAATGGTGGAAAGAAATTTAACTTGTTTAGTCACTTTACTCTCGGCAGTGTTATTAAAGCCATTGAGCTTATATTGATTTGGATGCTTCATGCAAGTCAAGTTTAGCTTCTTAACAAATAATGTGCTTGCCACATTTGTACAACTACCACTATCAACAATCAAGCTACAAATCTTACTTGAACCATGCATCTAGCGTGAAATATGTTCTCCTTTGAGACAAATCATCTTCAACTAGTGGTTGTGGCACTTAAGACTCGGCGAGTAACAAAGAGAATTCACCAACATCATAAGTAAGATCTTCACTATCTTCATCACTTTGGTACTTCTCTTCAAGTGGTGGCATGTCGGCACATTCTTCATCACTTTCAACCTCTCCATTATCACGGATTATCATTAATTTTCTGGTTGGGCAGTCACTTTGATAATGGCCATAACCTTGACACTTGTAACATCTAATGTCCTCATTTCTCATTTCGGTTTTGGGCGTTGGCTTTGGCTGAAGATTCAGCAAGTTGGCGGCCTGTTTTGGGAGCATTATTTGAAGTGTTTGAAGGCTGATTTTTGGTTGAAAACTTTCGGCTTTGGTGGATGTGTGAAAGTCGGCTTTTGATCTATCCTCCAAGGCGCAATGGCTGTTGGAAATTTCGCCCTTTACCCTTCATATTCTTCTCAATTTTGATAGCTTTGTGAACAAGTTCATTAATATCAATGTAACTTTGAAGATCAACTTGATAAGCCAATTCGGAATTCATACCTCTAAGGAATCTCTCAATGGTGGTGTCGGGGTCTTCTTGAATATTGGCTTTTATCATCAATGCCTCCATCTCATGGTAATAATCTTCAACTGTTCGGCTACCTTGCACAAGGGTATGTAACTTTCGGTTGAGCTCTCTATTATAATGTGAAGGAGCATACTTTTTCCTCATGATTGCCTTCATTTGATTTCAAGTCTTAACTGCCTTTCACCATCTTGTGTTCTAAGCTCGAACAACTTGATCCACCAAAGACTAGCATAATCTTTAAGGTGCATAAAAGCACTTCGGTATTGCTTTTTCCTCGGGGACATCATTACCTTCAAAGAAGTGTTCTAAATCTCGAATCCAATCAAAGAAAGCTTCGGTATCTGATTTTCCATGAAAGGTAGAGATGGTGAGTTTAACAGACTCAATGGAAACTTTAGACTTATCACCTTTAGAAGAGCTCGCATTATCCTCCCCCTCCTCATTATCATCATTGGATTCATCATGATCATCATACTTAAACTTTCTCGAGGTTGAGCTTTTAGTGGAAGACTCTATGTTGTCAAGTCGAATGTTGATCTTTTGAAGCATATCAAAAAGTACTTCATTAGCAAACTTTTGTTGAGCATCGGTTATAGGTTTAGAACCTCTAGGAGTTCTATCACTTTCCTCCATGGTACCTGCAAGGTAGTAAAGAAAACACAAGAATATATATGTATATATACCTCTCGGGTTCCTCAACTATTGGGTAGTAGGTACTCTCCTCTCTATTTAGGTAGTGTTCTCTCTTGTTACCCTAGCTAAAACTCTCAATTAATGAATGTGTTAGGACTATTAAGACTCACCAAGTTCAATTATTTTAATAGCAAAGTCTCAATCAACAAGTTCCACACACAAATTTCACAAGAAAATCAAGAGAATCAACAAAGAAAAATCACGTCAAAAGAAGTTTAGAACACGTGTGGGTTACAAACTGATTTACCACAGAAACTATGAAATTTAGAAACTAGACTCAAGATGAAGAGAATGGCTTTTGAATCACTTAATTCCGATTTGTATTGAGAAAGTTATGGCCACTTTTAATCCAAGGTGGTTTTCAAGTAACAAACTCAAGAACAATGTGTTCTTCAACAAAAATTAAATAAAATAAATAAATAACAGAAATAAATAAGACAAAGTCCGAATTAATATATTTTTTTGTTCTTTTTCTGTTTTTTTTTTGAATTGACCGTTTTTTTTTATATACGGTCTTTTTTTTTTTTTTTTTTTCGGACAACTACAAGACAAAAACTTTTAAGGTTTTGAACACAAACCTTGGACAAACAAAAACTACTAGGTGCGGACAAGAACCTTAAACAATGCCAAACATTAAGGTTTTTAAGGAAAAGAAACCTAGTACTAAGTCCTTAGGTTTAAGGTTTTGAAGACAACAACCTAGGTTTAAGGTTTATAATGTTTTGTCTTCTTGGTGCTTACCTTACAACCTTAAAATTATCAACTTTAATATCTCACCAGGAAAAGGAATTTGTATGTGCCACTTTCACAAAATATTCAAGATTTTCAACAAGGATCAAGAATATGTCTCAAGATTCAAATTTGGAGACTTTTGAATTTTCAAGAAAATCAAGAAGTTCAAGAAAGTGTACAAGAACTTATCTTTTTGAGATGGTGAAAAAGTTTGATCGAAACTCAAGATATGGTAGTCAAGATAAAGAATCTAACACAAAAGAAAGAAAGCAATTCGGATCAAAATCAAGAAAGTTATGAATTTTGGACCGAGAAAACCCTAGTTTTGAAACCCTAGTTTTTAGACACTAAACTCTAGCAATGTTTTGACGTGAAATCAGCAAAGAAAACTTCAAGAATTCCACACTATGATGATGAACAAGACAATGCAGAATATTGACACGAAAAACAGCAAGAAAACGCAACAAGAAACAACACAAAAGATCACTAAAACGCAAAACACAAGAGACTCAATTTCGGGCAGATTTGAGCATGCAATGTTCATGCGATTTTGACGAAATTTAGAGACTAGATAATGACGACCTAGGACAGCAAGAAGGACACCAAATAACAGCAAGAAAGATGGACGAAAAACTGCAGAAAATTGACGCAAAAATACGGGCAGAAAAGACGCACAAAAACAGAATTTTCGCGGAAGGATTAGAACGGATTAACCTGACATTTTTGGGCAACAACCTGTCTCTGATACCAATTGATGCGAATGGTTGGCCGAGGCTCCAACTCCTGGACCAAATTCGATCTCCACACACAAGCTAAGGACCGTGCTGCACTATCAAGATAATCCACGACCAAGAACACAAACAAGCAAGAAATCGGGTGGATGAAATTCAAGGGAAAAACGCCAAGAATTGAGTAAATCAAAACCCCACGTTTTATTACTAATGAACTTAATTTAGCCTATGAAAATTCAATTAGTTAAACAAGTTAATTAGGCCTGCTCTTTAAATAAAGAACAATGGTGAAATCACCTAAAGGTCACGCTAAAGGTAATTTGCTACAATGGACAATTAAATAATTCTCCAAGGCTTGAACAACACAAAGTGTTAATTCTAATTTCAGCAAAGCTAAAACTTTTATTCATCAACTTCCATGTAAAAACGTTACAAGGCTTCTCTTTATATAGAGAATGATTTCGGCTTTACCAAAAGGAAAAGGAAATAAAACCCTAGTACTTGCAAAGTACAACTTGACTTCTTAACTAACTAACTAACTAATTTGGAATAGGAAACTAACAACTAACAAACTAATCCAAGTTAGAAAAGGATTAGACGACACGGTTTTAATGAAGAAGCAAAACACGTTTTTGCTTCCTTGTTTCCTAAACTATTGCTTGCCTTTATCATGTAAGATAATTGGGCCAAACAACTTATTAACAACCAATTAATTAAAGCCCACATTAAGTGTTTTGGACTTAATTAATTATCAACAAAATAAAACCATAATATCTAAATAAGGGCGTGATCCATATGAAAGCCCAAGGACACGCCTTTCATTGGACTTCAACTCTCGGCCTTTGCAAGCTTCTTCAAGGTGGAATTTCCTTAAGCTCCAATGTAGAACTTTGAGGAACAACTTCATGAATTGTTATGTAAGAAACGTGCAAAAGAACTCCATGTTGAGAAGATGTGCAAGTCTCGGCCTCCAAATCTCCAATGTGTGATGACAACAAAGTGTGCAAAGCTTCTTTCATCCTTTTGCTCCTTGATCTTGTCAATGGTCCATCAAGATTCATCAAAGATCATGTAAGCTCGGCTTTGGCACCAAGGATGTGGATGGATTGCTATCAAAATCATTACAAGCTTTAGCAATTCTAGCTTGATCTTCAGAAACTTCACAGGGCGTTAAAGCACGAAGATTAAACTTTTTACTATTCTTCATGAATGAATAGCAATTTTTGAGCTCTTTATAAACACCCTTGCAAGCAAGTTGCCATGGTTTTCCCAATAAAAGATGGGCGGTTTGCATAGGAAATATGTCACATAGTACCACATCTTTGTAATTCCCCACGATGAATGCAACCTTGACTTGCATGGACACCTATACTTCACCACAATTATCGCTCCATTGCAGCAAGTAAGGATTTGGATGTGGAGTGGTTTGCATATTTAACCTTTCTACCATTAGCTCACCAGCAAAGTTAGAGCTTCTTCCACAATCAATCACCACAGCACATACTTTATCTTGGACTTTACACCTTGTATGAAACTCTTTTACACATGATGTAGATGCGGTTTTAGACTCCTCCATTTGTACCTACAAGGTTAGTAAAGAAAACAAGAAGAACACAGTATATAATCCTCTCGGGTTCTCACTATTTGGGTGAGTAGATGCTCTCCTCTCTAGTGTAAAGACTTTTCTCGTGTATACCCTATCTAATCTCTCAATAATGTTTCTCTCAGACTAATTGAAACTTACAGTTCAACAATTTATATAACAAGTCTCAACCAATTAGTTCAACAAGTCAATTCACACAAGTTAAACCAAAGAAGTTTGAAAAGAAACACGTCACAAGAGTATTTTAAAGATCACGTATGGGGTATAATTTGGTTTATTTCAGAAAACTACGAAATTAGCAACTAGGCAAGAAAGCAAGATGAATGATTTTGATTTCACCCAAGCAAGATATGTCACGTCCAATATTGATGATCTTCAAGCACAACTCAAGAACACTTAGTTCTTACAAATATAAAACAGAAAATAAAATAAAGTAAAGTCCGAAGATATTATATTTTTTTGTTTTTTTTTCTCTGCCGAGTTTCGGACGCTAGTTTATGACGACTTCCTTAGTTTCGGACGGCTGAAACTTAAATTCCTGGGACGACGACCTTTCTGTTGAGTTTCGGACGCTAGTTTCGGACGCCTGTCTTAGTTTCGGACGGCCGAAACTGTCGCGACTGGGTGAAAAAATCTGATTTTTCTGACGAATTTTTTTTGGAAACTTTTGATGAAACCCTAGCAATGTTTTTTGACGTGCGACTCAATCAACAAAAACACAAGGAGTTCAACACTATGAAGACAATTCAAAAGTGTAGAATGTAGACACCAAAAGAACACAAAAGAACAGCAAGAAAACAACACAAGAAGATTTCTCAAAAACACAAAAACGCAACAACAAGAACAAGATGTTTTCAGACAGAATTCAACAAAGATGTTGCATACGAATTTGACAAAATTTAAAGGTTGAACTAAGACGACTTAAGACAGCAATAAGGACTCAAAAGAGCAACAAGAAAACGCAAGAGCAGCAGCAAAATTTTGACGCAAAAACTGCAGCAACAAAGAAGCACAAAACAGCAAGAACGTAAACGGATTACCTTGAGTTTAGAAACAACCTCTTTTCTCTGATACCACTTGATACGAATGAAGTAGCTTTTGAGTTCTAATCCACACATTTTCCACAACCTTTTGGATCGTTGTTTCCCAATTAATCCGAACAAGCACGAATCACAGAAGAACAATGCAAAAACAAGACAACAAAACAATAAAGGATATTGAACGAAAAGGATTGGAAGAAATCAACCAAACCCCAACGTTAACATGAATAGATTCAGTCCAACTAATGTAAATCAAAAGTAACTTCCTCAGTTCGGCGTGTTCTATAAATCTAGAATGGGCAAGCTCAACCTAAAGCTCCTCACTTAAGGTTTTCGCGGGTCTTATGATTGTTCAACTAAACTTAAAAGAACTCTCACGTTTTCTCTCAACTTATCACAGCTGGAAGAAAGTTTTAGCAAAGCCAAACTTTATCAAATTTCATGTCTTTTTATTAACATGTAAAAGAATGCCTTTAAATAGGCTACAAAACAAAACCCTAATGTTGTTTTAGGAAACTGAAACTTAAAAGAATAACTTTCCTAAATTACTTTCCTAATTATCATGTAAGATAATTGGACAAGTAAGTTTCCTAAAAACCGAAACTAAAGCCCAATTAATTAATGTTAATGGACTTTAATTATTACAACTTAAATAAACCCAATTAAAACATTAAAAGTGGCGTGAACAATTAATGAAGCCAAATACGCCATTACTTGGTCTTCAATGTAGTCCATGGATTCGCGACGGTAATCTGCCAGAATCACGTCACTCATCTTGGGAGGCACTTTTGACAATGCTAACTTCCGAATCTCATAAAATGTAAAACATAAAAGTTGTAACTCTATCTCATATCGTTCCAAGGCTTCTTGAATCACGTAATTCGGAGTTATATCGAGTGAGATACATCCAGATTACCAAAATGTGACAGAAACTTTTAGGATGAATAATTGACTTTAACACCATGACATGGACACGGGCTCATTCTCATCAACGGACTTGTCCAAGACAACTAAATCCTGATCTAGAGTATCCATCAGGTTTCCTAAGAGAAACTAAAGGAACTAAAGACAAGACATGCACTCTGGTCAAAGCTTGAGAGTTCACAAGACCCCGAAGAGAATTACAGCAACTTGGACCAACAGATTGATAAGGGTAGATACCTGTACCTGCATGAATATATTGGTGCCTGGTATAACTCCTCTCAAAATTCTCCAAGATGGCTCCCTTAGAACACTACAAAGTGCTGTAATTAGCAAGAGGAAATTCTGGAAAACTCTTATCACGCCTAGTGATTTTTTGTACAGCCTCAGCTGTCTTATGTTTGGCATCTAATCTAGAATAGTGTAGCCTAGGATGGTGTAATGGAGGAGGCCTCCACATTTAATTCAGCACCCCTTTCTTGATAGGCCTAGCTTGTAAACGGGATCGCGATCAAGAAGGCCTTTTGATGTAAGAGTGATTTTAGGTAAGTCCATCACTCAAAAATTATCTATAAAATTGGTAGTGGCGCCCCACCTCGCAATAGTGGTTCTGCAAAAAAAAACTAACTAACTTATTAGCTAACTAAGTCAACAAGAACTAGGACTAACTAACTAACTAACTAACTTCAAATAGCTTTCAAGCTATTCGGCCACTTTCCTAACCAAAACCCTAAAAGACGAAAAATGTAGGAGTTAACTAATGTAACTTGCGAATTACATTTCGTGTTAGTAGCTTTTCGGGTTGGACCAAAGTATATAAACAAGTTAACTAACATTTCTTAAGGCGTGGATTAAAGTATACAAACACAACATTAACAAAACAGCAAAGCAAATTAATGGCAAACTCTCTAATACTAGATTCATTAAACAAGGTAAAAGTGTGTGTTTGTCTTTTGGCCATCATTTGGTGATTGTTTGATCCTTCCAAATGTTTTTGACCTTCATCTAAGTCCAAATTTACACCAGGATATAAACATAAAATTAAACAAACAAAAAAATAGTAAGGGACTTACTATTTATTTTTGTTTGTTTAATTTTATGTTTATATCCTGGTGTAAATTTGGTATCAGAGCCATGGAAGGCTAAGCCTCTTTTTGGGGGGATTACTAACAGTTATGTTAACGTAACTTTGGATCTAAATATATGGTTTCACAACAAGAAGTTTTCGATCTATTCTATTTGACTTCACAATATGAAGTTTTAGATCTATTCATATTGATAATAATAAGGCGTTATTTCTTAGTTGAAACTTATTTTATATGTTAAATCTACTGACTCTTAAAAGACTGAACGATTTCATGTTTCTTATGGTATGATCTTGTGGGTTGACACCCAAGTCGCGTTTGGCGTTTCATGAGGTAGTTGATGATGAGTTTTAAGTCCTTTTTTTAGCCGGTAATATGTCGTTGATAGTTGAACAAGATCATCCATAATAAAAATGAGGCATGTTCTATCTTTTAAATGGTCAAAAGATTGACATATAAACTATTGTTTTGCTGAGTTTCATTAGCACAATAAGTTATCAAGTATGGAGAAAATCTACAATATTCAATATGTGATATCAAGTATGGAGAAAATCTAAGATATTCAATACGTGATTCCATATGAAAGGAACTAAGTTATGTTTATATTACCATAAATTCTGTTAGTAATTCTACCCGAAGCTCTTAAAAATTGATATGAAGAATATGTTTTCTCATAGTAATTCTATTGCTTCATCCTCTTCAAATAAAAATACAAAAAATTCTGAATTAATTGAATTCTCTGAAATTGAACAAACAATAAAATATTGGCATATTCTAAAAATTAAAACTAAAAGAATTTATAAATATGGAACTTTTGATCAAAGTACTAAAAGAGCAATAGAAAATGTAGAAAAAACAATTTCTATTCAAAATCAGTTTAAACCAGTTCATTTGTTAGATCTAAATTATTTGTCTCAAATCAGACAAGAGGGATATAATTATTTACACATTGGTCTCATACAAATTGCGCTATACAACCTTTAAATAGATAAGGTTTAGAAATTGCAATTTTAGTTGCCTTGAGAGATTGCAGGCATAATAAATTTCATGATTCATTATCAGGCTTAATTGAGTCTAGTCTTTGCAATGGTCCAATTTATTTCAATACATATCCAAATTTTTCAGTTGATAAGTTGGTTTTATACCAACTTATATGCGCTATTTCACTTAGCTTTTGACTTGTTTTTCATGCAATTGTGCAGTGTTATGTGTCATTTTGTGCGTTTATGTGGTTTACAAATTGGTGTTCTAAAATGATGAAAAATACCAAAAATGTTGATTAAATGAGACAAATGTGTGTTTTAGGTTAAAGAACAAGGAAAGAATTCAAAAAGGCTTGAAAACATGCTTGTGGAGTTTGAAGAATACCATAAAATGCTTATTTTGTGTTTAGGCAGAACTGATAGCTTAACTTCATTCGAGTATAACTTTCTCAATACTAATTCAAATGAGGAGATCTTGGATGTTTGAGAAAGCTCTTTCAGTGTACTTCAAGTCATATACTTTTGCATTCTTCCAATTCAGTGTGAAAGTCAGAGAAATGAGAGCATCTTTGTGATTGCTACTTCAGGTATTGAAAGTTGAGCTCACTGTCACAGTTTGGTAGAATGCTAATATCTAGTGTTACAGACCTCTAATGTTGATGATTCTTGAACCAATGGAAAAGCCAGGAGAAAGATCTACAACTCTTATGTTTACCACAAAGTCCAATTCGGAGGCGAAGACACGCATATATGGCACAGAAATGGAACATCATGCTGGAATTGGAAATTACATGTGCATTGCCACGATGCATCGCCGTGCAACAAATTTCATAGCGATGCATCGCCATGATAGGGGTTTCATGGCGCGACGCATCGCTGCAGTGTGTCGCCATGAAAAAACTCTTGCACTGAGATGTATCGCTGTGGTAATTGTGGAATGCAAGTTGAATATTTTTTAAAGCGTTGAAGTTCTTCTTCTTGTGCATAGGTTCGGGGAAGCGTGATTGATGGTGGCGTGGAGACGAGTTGGAGACAATGAAGGCCTGATGCGGTGCTGCTCAAAGGCGTGGATTGTTGCTTTGGACGGGCTGAATTTCGAACTATTGAACTATTACAATGGCATTTCTGTAAATAAGTGTTCAGTTTACGTTAGCGTGTATATTAAGCTTTAGACCTCTATATATAGAGGGATTTGTCATCATTTAGGGGACTTTGGACTTTTGGACTTGGAGACCGATTCGAACTTTCTAGAATTTTACCAGACTTAGAATTCTTGAGCGGGAATTTTCTCTTTCTAACTTTCTCTCTCTAGAATTTTCCCTTTCTATAATTCAAGCTCCGTTCTCAATTCCGATCGAAGATTTGATTCGATTATTGTAATTTTCTACTCAATTGAGGAGGCATTTCACATTTCTCTTGTGAATTTAAAGCATTTGAGGCAATCAATTGGTAAATTCTTCCCATTTAATGAATATGAATTGCTTGTTGGTGTATATTGATAACCGTGAATTGAGAATGGAATATCGTGGCTAAACGCATGATGTTCTAGGGTTTGAACAGGATGAGTGTGTAATTAGACAACGCGATGCTATGCATTTGACTCAATTTCTTAAAGAATGAAATCATATTCGGTTATAATGCTTGAATTATGTTAAGTTTCATTAATTGAACTTTGATTAAGGAGGACTAAATGTATGATTATTGAGTCTTCCACTTGCTTTGTCTGATCATGATCGGAGATGCGGTCGCCAGGCTGGTCGAATATCATTTGTGTTGTTAGAAATAAGTGAGAAGAAACTCTTTGGTTTTACTGAAGACTCTAGGACCTAGGTCAGGCCTCGCCATGGGAAGACCCTTGGAATTGCATGCTAGATTCGTTAACCTCGGAGAGTTGAGACATTGCGGATTACATTCGTCACTCTTAGGCCTCGCCATGGGAAAGAGTGATGTTGGGAGAGTAGAATGCTGCGCGGTCGCCATACTGCTGCATACTATGCTCCTAGACAATTTTTGATCTCCTCTTTGCTTTGCATGTGTGTCAAGTGCGTCGCTTAAGTTGTCTTATGTGCAATTCATCTGGTGCCAGAACCTTAGGACATCCACTATCTACATGTTCTTACATTTTACCTACTGAACTTGTTACTTTACTTGTTATTGCTGTGATCTAGTGTTATTTGTGGCAGTTGTTAGAACATCACTAGAATTCTTGAAATCACCCCATTCCCTAAGGAACGAAACCGTCTCACCACGACTACACTAGTGAATAGGGATAAATTGGTGACAAACGCGACAACACACATCAGTATCTTTAACTTATAGAAATTTACAAGATGTAGTAACTGTTAATCTACAAACTAAAGGTTATGATATGAAACTTGGATATGAAAATATTAATTTAACTTATAGACTTTATTATAAATTAATGAATACTATAAGTCCAAGGGCAAGATTAACTAATAATGGAAAAAGTACAGTATTAATTGAAACTAATTTAAAAAGATCAAAATTACAATTACCTAGAATAATAAATTGGGATGAAATCACTTTACCTTCAAATTGGATTTTAGAAAAAATAAGTAAACCAACAATTCCTTTAAAATCTAAAGATGCTCAAATTTATGAAGATAATGAAGGAAATGTAGAAATAATTTTTGAAACATATGTTCCTAGAAGACATTCAGTTTCCTCATTTCCACCCTCTTCTACATCTAGATCTGATAGGTTTAATTTTGAAGGAATTAGGGAAACAAATAGTCAAATTCCAAGACCTGTATACACACAAAAATCAAAAGATGATATAAGTCTTGGGTCAGAAATGAATTTTGAAATAAATACAATTTCTCAAGAAAGTAAAATTGATTTAAAAGAAATAAATAAGTTATGTGTTAAAGATTTTAATCATCCACAATATGCATCATTTAGAACTTGGTTTTTTAAAACCTATAATACTAAACGACAATAGCAATTTCAAGATCAATATTATAATTTTATTAAAATTACTGGTGTCATAATTTCGTTTATATATTTGTTTCATACTGAACAAAAAGAAAAATACATTGATGATACATATAGCCTAAATGTTCTTGAAGAAGCTCATTAGACTTGAAAATTATCTAATGATAAATTATTAAAAGCAATTCATCCTCCTTTACAGCTAGTAAAAATAGAATCTGTAAATACTTCAACTAAAGCTTGCCCTTATATTGATGTTAATAATGTTGAATTAACAAAATTAGCTAAGCAAAATAATTTTACAAATCTTAATTTAAATACTATTTCTAAACAATTATGTCGTATTGAAGATAAAATTAATCTTCAAACCCCAAAAAATATTTTTCCTTTAGAAAATATGAAATTAGGGTCTAGCAAACCTCAACCATTTTCATTTAAACCAATGCTTGATTTACCTTTAAATATGTTAAAATCCCAACCTTCAGGTTTTACTAAAGAAAAATTAGAAAAATTAAATTCACAATTTAATAAATTAAGACTTAATGTATTAAGTTCTGAAAAGAAGAAATAAATAATGATTTACAAATAGATCAATTAGAAGAAATGTTTAATAATTTATACATAGATGAGGATTCAAATTAATTTGAATTAAATAAAATAAAGAAATCTAATTCAAAATTTAGAGCAAAATATCCAAAAACTCAATTTTATTATACTAGACCAACTCCTCTGGATCTTCTAATTGAAGAACATGGAGACTGGCAAAATTGTGATAAAAATAATGCTATATATGAATGAAACCTTGATGGGTTTACACCTTATCAAATTGCCAATATGTGTCATAAAATATCAATGTATATTAATATTTTAAAATTATTCTTCAACAATATCTTAAAATTTTAAAATATTGTTGAAGAATAAGCTGTATTAGCTTGTACTGAAGGTTTTACTGGACAAATACGTGGTTGGTGGGATCATTATTTAAATGAACATCAAAGATATGAAAATTAAAAAGCTACTAAACAAATAACCACAAGAACACCCATAATCCCAAAACAAGAAAATAATCAACCCCTAAAAATAACTATTACAACTAATATCCCTGATGCTGCTTTTCATTTAATATGTGCAATAGTTAAACATTTTGTTGGTAACAATTATTTAACAAATTCTCATAAAGAATTATTGATGAATTTAAAATATCCTACGCTATCTCATTTTAGATGGTAGAAGATGTTTTATTGTGTAAATTATACTCAAGACCTGATTCTCAAGCAGATTTTTGGAAAGAAAAATTTCTTTCTAGATTACGTAAATTATTTGCTGAAAAGGTCTGAGGAAATTTAATAAATTGTTTTGATGGAATAAATATACCATTTTCACAAATTACTTATGGAGAATTAATTAGTGTATGTACTGATAAAGGTTTAAAATTATGTAATGATATAAAATTAAAAGCAAAATTAAAAAAAAAAAAAACTCAAAAAGCAGAATTAGGAGATTTTTGTCATAAATTTGCTTGCAATCCAAAAGAATTAAAATCACCCCTTAGAAAATTAGATAAAAAATTAAAGAAAAAACATAAAAAATCTGAAAGATCATTTGAAAGATTTGAAAATTCGTAAGAAAGAATTAGAAGAAAGAAAAAATCTATAAAGAAATGGATAAAAGAAAATATAAGACATAGAAAATTTGGTAAAAAAATGACACTATGCTAATAAATGTACTTCTAGGATAAATATTAATGAAATTCTTCTAGAAAAATTAGAAGACAAAAATTTAGATAAAGAATTAAAAGAATATTTAATACAAACAATACAAAATAAAATATGTAAAATTGATCCATCAGATAGTGAAGAATCTATAGGAATAAATAATATAAGTTCAGATGACATTGTTGAAAATTGTGAAAATTGTAATTCAAAATCAGATTATTACAAAGAAATAATTGAAGCTAATGGGCTAAATGAAATAGGAATATTAACATTATCTGAAAAGCATAAAATGATGCTTGATTTAGTTGATGAAATTCAGGATCCAATAATAAAAAGACAATATTTAGAAAAATATTTACAATTAGAAGAAGATAAAAAAAGTTCTTTAAATCACTCTCCATCCACTTCTTATGAAAATTCTCAAATAAAGAGAAAATTAGATAAAATAAATACTTCATTTACAATGCAAGATGTAATAGATCATTTAAAAAATCAAAATCCTGAACAAATTACCTTACCAATTTTAAAAGAAGAAGTTAATGGATTAAAAACAGAAATTCAAAAATTAAAAGAAAGAATTTTAATTTTAGAAGAATTAAATTTAACAGATATAATAAATATTCAAAATGAGGAACAAATAGAAGAAATATCATAACTAAATAATTTTCTTCAAATAAATACCTTAATTACTTCTCAAAAATATTATATTTCTCTAACAATTGCAATGATTGATTCAGGTGCTGATTTAAATTGTATAAAAGAAGGACTAATACCCTCAAAATATTTTGAAAAAACCAATGTAGTATTACATGCAGCACAAGGAACACAAATAAATATAAAATATAAAATTTCAGATGTTTGTATATTTTCTGAAGAAAATAATTATATTTGTTCTCCATTTGTATTAACTAACGCAATTGGTCAACATGTAATATTAGGAATTTATTTTTCAAACTTAATGCATCCTTATCAATGTGATGGTAAAAAGTTATCAAAAATTAATTCTAATTTATCGTTTCAATTTGTAACTTTCCCAAAAATTAGAGAAGATTGATTTTCTTAAATTTGCAACTTTAAATACTTTTCTTAAATTTTCTTAAATACTTTTCTTAAATTTTCTTAATAAATGTAACTTTCCCAATTTGTAACTTTAAATACTTTTCTTAAAATCTCACAAGATTGATTTTTGCAGGTTGTAGTTATGAAGGAAAAGAATTGGTTCTCCCCAACAATATTTTATTTTTTGCAGGAAGTGAGAGGCAGAGGTCGTCAAAATAGACTTTCAAATTCATCTTTTCAATGGCCATCTCAAATGAGAGGTCAAAATTCTTCTTTTCATTCAAATATTAGAAATACTACACCTTTTGCTATAGACTTTAATCTCACTGTCAAAATAAATATTTTAGAAGGAAAATCTTCAATCAGGAATATAATTATATTCCAAATGGAGTAAAAATACATGTTTTGACTATATCAACAAGTGATCTTAAATTTGATCATTATGACATAGCAAATAAATATTTCAATCATCCTTTTTGTTCTCAATTTTGTTTAAATGGACCTTTACCCTTAAAAACCCGTCATACATATGCAGATTTTTTAAATTTCAAAAAATTTGCAGATGTTAAAAACAAACCAAAAACCAATCATCCTCAAGAATGGTCTCCTATCTATGAGGATAGTGAAATATCCCTTTCTCAAATATATATTAACCAAATTCCTTCTTTCTCAGATTGGAAAATAACATCTACTCAAGCTTTAAAATTCATTTTAAATTACAACAAAATTGAACACCAATTTACTTATTATGATATGGTGGATAGTTTCTCCAAAGTATTTTTATACCAAAATTCCTTGTGTAAACACACTTGGTGGATACGCATTGATGATTCCATTTTTTAAAAACCCATACCAAATTGGTTTCTTGAATGGTTCAAAAATATGGGACCAAAACAATAAAATTTTTTACCTGAAAAACTACAACCATTTTTTAACCAATTTCAATACATTTACTCCTCCAAATTCCAAAATCCACAAATCTTTGGAGAATCCCTTTTATTATTATTAATAAAATTTTAAATACCATGGTTATTTGCAAGGAAATATGAAGTAGGCTATGTAATTGATGGCATTCCACAGTTTAGAAGAATATTACACACAAAATGGTGGCCAAAGAGTCAAGTTGATTATGACTCAATTCAGAAAATCTTGGCACATGAAGATGTTCTTCTTGCAAAAGGAAAATTATTAGATATTTCTTTCAATGTATCTCCTTTCAAAAGAAATAATTTTGTTGAAAATCAGAAAAAAGAAATGATTGAAAAAATGAAAAAAGAAATTGATAAGATTTTTGCTGTCTCTACTCCACTTAAGGAGAAAGAGGAAAAATTAGCAAAAGAAAAAGAAATTGAGGAAAAAGAAAAACTTGAAAAAGAAAAAATAGAAAAATAGAAAAGGAAAAAAAAAATAAATCCCTCAACATCTCGCATATCAAATGAGGATTTAATAAATCTTGATGACAATGAAGAATTTGACACATCTGTATATCAAAATTGATCCTTATCCTGAGATGACAGAACAGGAAAAATATGAATTTGAACAATTAATACATAATCTTTACAAAAATAAAAAATATGTATTAAAAGTTTTAGATTCCAATTCTGATAAATCAAGAGCAGTATGTCCAGTTTCCACTCAAATGAGATTTTCATCTGATGAAATTGAAGATGACAAAATGCCGACAAGAAGATCTGCAAGAAAGAAGAAATAAAAAAATTGAAAAATCCAAGAAATACCAAGACAATTGGAAGACATTATCAAAACAAAGACAAGTGGAGAAAAAGTGGAGTTGAAAAATATCACATCACTTTTTGAATTATTGTCTTTTACTTTGAATTATTGAATTATTGAATTATTGAATTTTGTCTTTAGTTCTTAGGTGGTTGATGCGTGTATCACGTACCTTAACATTTTATCCATATTTAACTAGAGATAGTGGTGATAGGGTTTCATTCCTCATGGAAAGGTGATTCAAGAATTCTACAATTGCTCTAAACGTTGTCACATGAATAAAACTACGAGAATTGCAAATGAAGTGTATGAATGTAAACAGAGAAACAAGAAAATGCAAATAGGAGACAAGGATGATGCTCTAGATTTCCTTCAACAGACGAACGCTCACCTAAACAGCTCTCGCAGTGCAATTAACATACATACAAATCAAAAGGAGATCTAGTTGCCTAGAAACCTAGACTACAGTCAGCATGTCGACCGCACTAAAACCTAGGCTCCCTATCATTATCCTTTCCCATGGCGAGGCCTAAGGACAATGTATTCACACCGCAACTTCTCAATTCCTCGTGCCTAACTACTCTAGCATTCAGCTCCTAAAAACTTCCCATGGCGAGGCCTGAATTTAGGTTCTTATGTCTTCATTAGCACCAGAGAATCTCTTTACACTTTTATCTAAGGATTCCGTGATCTAAAATCAGCATGGCGACCGCATCTCAAAAAACGAACAAGCAAAGCAAGTGGAAGGACTCAATTCACACTCCAGTTCTCACTCCATAACAATTCACAGCAAATATTGGTGAAATTAGCTTCAATTCAGCATGGCGACCGCAACTAAAGTTCAATTCAACAACACCAGTGCGAATCCATGGAATTTAAAAGATTTGATATAGTAAAGTAGAGCATGAGTTCATTTCTTCATAAATTATGTGATGAAATGACTGTAAATGAAATATGATGATTATGAGTAGAAGTGAAATGTGACAAAGATGAATGTTGTGAGGTGTGTGTGTGCTGCAAAATGTTAGCATTGTGAGGTGTGTATTCAAAATGAGTAGTGTGAAGTAAAGAGTGAAATGGTAATGTAAAGAATGCTATGCGTGTGCTGAGAATGTTATGAAAAATGAGATGTGTAATGCACCAAGTGTTCCAGTAATTTTTGTTGTGAGAATTGTGTGGCGACCAAATGTGAGATTTGTGTGATGTCCTAAATGTGTGAATTGTGAGGCGACCAGAATGTGTGAATTGTGAGGCGACCTGAATGTGTGAATTGTGAAATGTATTAAAAATGAATGCAAATGAAGTATGTTGAAGAGTGAAAATAAGATGTGATGAAAATGAGTGTGGGTGTTGAGTGAAGTGTGTGCGCCGGAGTGTAGCACAATTGATGCGGCGAACTCATGCTCTGGTGCAGCTCTTTTGCGGCGACCTCCAGCTCTTGTGCAGCAAGTGTGCGACGACCTCATGATCTTGTGCAGCTCCTATGCGGCGACCTCCTAGAAAGTCTGCGGCGATGTGAAATGGTGTGCAGTAAGTGTGCTGCGACCTCATGCTTTTATGCTTCAATTTCCAACAAATATCTTGCGCTATTGTGTTGTGAATTTGGTAAAAACTAAAACATGAACGTTGTAGCCCTGTGTCTTAGCTTTCCATATCTTTCTGAATCACTCAATTCGGAGCAAGGACGCGAGAGTTACGGCCAAAATACTGAAGTGTGACATAGGAGGAAATTTCATGGCGACGCATCTTAGAGACGTGTCGCCCTCACAAAGTCTCTCATGGCGACGCGTATCTACGACTCGTCGCCATTTTTCTCTTTGGAATTAGAGCTCGGGATCAACATAAGAGTTGTAGAACGTCCTCTTGGCGTTCCATAGGTTTAGAAATCAGCATCAGTGGAGGTCAGTAGCTCAATATATTAACATTCTACCAAACTGTGGCAGTGAAGTCTACAATGAAAACCCTAAAGTAGTGATTGCAAAGTTGCCCAGTTTCTCATACTTGCACACAGAATTAGAAGAATTTTAAAACATAAGAATTGAAGTACACTCAAAGAGCTTTCAAGAACATCCAAGATCTCATTATTGAGATTAGTATTGAGAACGTTACACTCAAATGAAGTAACATATTCAGTTCCGCCCAAATACCAAATAAACATACTAGGCATGTTTAGGTCTTCCTCAACTCCACAAGCATCATTTTCAACTCTTTTTGAATTCTTTCCTTGTCTTTATATTTAAACACACTTTTGTCTCATTTAATCATCATTTTTTGTCTTTTTCTCCATTTTAGAATACCAAGTTGCAAACCACACAAATGAACAAAATAACACATAACACCACATAGATGCATGAAAAACAAGTCCAAAGCTAAGTGAAATAACAAATATAAGTTGGTATAAAACCAACTTATCATTAAATTTCATGAAAAAGACTTGAGATTATTCTGGTAGGATAATTTGAACGCTTGCATTAGTTAGCTGCCCTACAAAGGGAGATAACTGAGAATTGAACTAGGATTGTCCTTTAGAGTAGGGATCTGGGATCATCATTTGTGCCAAGAACTTTCCCAATCAAGGGAAGTTTGAGGACTTTTGTGAAATGTATCTGTGAGAACCACCAGGTTAATCAGGTTCATGACACTAGCAGTGATGAGAATGAGCCCGTGTTCATGTCCAAGGTGTTAAGTCAATTCTTCATCCTGAAAGTTTCTGTCATATTTTGGTATTCTTGACATAACTCTTTCGATATAACTCGAAATTGCACCATTCAAGAAGCCCTGGAACGATAAGAGATAGAGCTACAACTTTCATGTTTTACATTTTTCAAGATTCTGAGGTTATCACCGTTGAAAGTGCCTTGCAAAGTTGATGACGGGATTCTGGCCGAATTTTCATCTCGAATTTCATGGATTACATTGAAGACCAATATGGCGTGCTTGGGCTTTGCCATTAATGGATCACCCCATTATCTATTTAAGTCATAGGATTTATTTATGTTGTTTTAATAATTAAGTCCATTAAAACGTTTAATTATGGGCTTAAGTCTTTATGTTTTAATTATGGGCCAAGTAATTACTTGATCCAATTATCTTGCATGATAATGGCAAGTAAAAGTTTAGGAAACTTAAGAAGTCAAATTGAGTTTTGGTTCTTCATAGTTTAGGAAACAAAGGAAGCCAAAACGAATTTGGCCACCTTTGGAAAGTAACGTGAGACACAAATCCTTTTTGGAAAAGGATTAGCTTATGTGTGTCACAAATCCTTTTTGGAAAAGGATTAGCTTATGTGTGTCACAAATCTTTTTTGGAAAAGGATTAGTTTGTTAGTTGTTAGTTTCCAATTCCAATTTGGAAAGTTAGTTAGCTTAGAAGTCAAGTTGTAATTTACAACTTCTAGGGTTTTTGTTTCCTTTTTGGTTTAGCATGGCCGAACCTACTCCCTATAAAAGGGAAAGCATTGTAACGTTTTTCATATGTTGAATTGAAAGAATTTTGGCTTTGCTAAATTAAATTTGACATCATCAACGTGAGTTATTCTTGAGTAATTCATAAGACCCGCCAAACCTTAAGTGAGGAACTTTAGGTAAAGCTTACAAGTTCTAGATTTATAGAACCGGCCAAACTGATAGGTTTAATTTATTGATTTACAATTGTTAAACTTAATCAATTTGTGTTAACGTTGGGGTTAGGTTAATTTTAATCTTGCCTTTTCGTTCCATATCTCTTTTCCGCAAATTGTGTTCTTGTTTCTTGAATTGAGTTTTTGGTACACAACGATCCGAACTTGTGGAAAATTCGTGTGGATTGGACTTCATCCTACTCCATTCGTATCAAGCAGAATAGTCCCCTTACACATGCATCTACACGAGTCGATGATACTAGGAAGAGATCGGTACATGTTAAAACCCCTCAAGGCAGTGCCTAGTTTTCTTCTTTGACTACTAACATTTTGCATTCATTCCCAGTAAGTGTGCATTTGATCTATCTCTCATTTTGCATTCATTCTATTTTGCATTTATTCTGTTTGCTTTTGTTCCTAGAACAAACGATCTCTGCACAACCAACCCTTCTCTGTGGATACGATCCCTCTCACCGCTACTACAGTAGTGTTTGGGTATTTGCTGAGGTGATACGACAAGCCTTACAACAAAAACACCTGACCTCTTTATTTGTAGCAAAATATTAAAAAATTAAAAATTATAGAAAAATTATCATTTTCCTTTATGGAGATATACATCACACTATCTTTGAAAAAAAGGAAAGAAAATGGAGTAATGTTGCCCACGATTTTTATTTTTTGTCTGGTTTTTGCAAAAAATAGAAAATTCCTAGTTGGTCCATTTTTTGTCACAATTTAATCAAAAGTTTGTAATGTAGTTATTTGTGGACAAAAAAAATAGTCACCTAAAACATTTTAAAATCACCATTCACAATAGGTTATATCTCATAGTTTTTGGTCAAATAGAAAAGTGTGAAAAATTGTCCAAGGGATTTATTAATATCCACATTTTGCTGCCAATATAACTAGAAAACATGTGACCTCTTTATTTGTAGCAAAATATTAAAAAAATTAAAAATTATAGAAAAATCATCATTTTCCTTTATATAGATATACAACTCATAATCTTTGAAGAAAAGGAAAGAAAATCGCGTAATGTAGCCAATGGAATTTATTTTTGGTCTGCTTGTGTATCAAACTTAATAAGAACACAAGTGATAAGGTGATGATTTTCACCTTATTGTATTCGTTTTACTTACCTCTTGATCGTCCTTGTAACGTGTTTTTATGTCATTTTTACGTGTTTTTAACGTAGTTGTAGGACATTATGGCGTGGGAGGAGCAATGGAGCAAAAGAATGATGAAAAGCAAATTCGAAAGCTGGAACAGGACTCTCCAGCGGGCTGCACACGTCTCCGGCCTGTCGGAAATTGCACAATTAAATGCGCCAAAAAATCCATTTTCGAGAGAGTTACGGCACGCCGGAGAAAACTTCTCCGTCGTGCCACGATCGAACGTCGAGACGTTTAGGTCCAAATGGATGAACGTCGCGACATTCAAGATCGAACGTCGCACGACGTTCAGCAACGCGGCAGTTCTCCAGGTTGATTTTGCCCTCCATTTTGAGAAGACTTCAAGGGCATTTTGGGCACATCGGGACACACTTGTTCAGCCCTAATTTCTCCCCCATAAATGAAGAATCCTGCAGCCAAGAGAAGAGGAGGAAGCCATTTTTAGTTAGGTTTGTAGTTAGTTTTTAGAGCTTTTCTCTCTAGAGAAAGCCATTAGTTAGGTTAGATTAGTTTGTTTTGTAAGCTTTCCTCCCTAGGTGCTCCACAAGAACACACAATTAGTGTGTGTTCTTAATGTAAATAGCATCATTTGGAGAGGATTTCATATAAGGTCTTGGCTCTAAGGACATGATTTGTAAAGAAAACTTGGACCTTTGGCTTGGAACATCAAAGGGGAGTACTACTCTTTTGTATTTATTTGTGTAATTCCTTGCTTTAATTCATTATTGTGATGTTCTTATTAGTCTTGATGTTCTAAATTGCTAGTGCCCTTGAAGATTGGTCATTGATTGTTGAATTCTTGTGCTTTATTGTGGATTTATGTTGTGGGTAATCAAAAATTAGGAACTACAAGCTAATCTAACATTCCATACCAGTAATGCTTACGGTAGATTAGTATGTGGGTAGTAGATTAGTGGAGATGCGCTAGCCGTTTCTTGCCTCTGCCATAAAAGGGGAATTGGTTAGGACATTGAGATGCCGGTGTTAGGGTTGGTGAATTCGGGTAGCATGAACTAATGTAAACCTTGCATCCGCCATAAAGGAAGAAATAGATTAGAGAGTGATGTCCGAAAGAGTGATTAGGTTCGGCTCTTGCCTCCGCCATAAAGGAGGAGCCGAATTAGAGGGAGGTGAGCTTGGGGGGGGGGGGGAACATACGAATCTTGGTTGACCTATAATGGCAAATCCTTGCTTCCGCCATAAAGGAGGGATGTCCTATGAAGTCAATTTCCCGTAGGTGTCAATGCAATTAGGTTCTAGCTTCCGCCATAAAAGTGGAACTTGGTTGATGTTGCCACACTCTTAGTTCGTTAACTCATTCTTGTAAACAACATAAAACACTATCGTTAAAAAAAACTAATACTTCAAGGGTACACTTCATTGCATGATTCCTTGTCCTTGATGCATTTATTTCTTATTTGTTCTTTATTCTATTTGTTAGTTTAAGTGTCTTTACTTGTTTTAACTCTCACTGCTTCACACACATTCACACTAATTCCATTGACTCATCCCCTCCTTATGAGTTCGACCCCTATTTCCTCTAGCTATAAAACGTCGGTGTCTTGATGCACCTTAAATGTCGTGAGGATTAGGTGATACGAATGGAGTAGGATGAAGTCCAATCCACGCGAATTTTCCACAAGTTCGGATCGTTGTGCACCAAAAACGCAATTCAAGAAACAAGAAACACAATTTGCGGAAAAGAGATATGGAACGAAAAGGCAAGATTAAAATTAACCTAACCCCAACGTTAACACAAATTGATTAAGTTTAACAATTGTAAATCAATAAATTAAACCTATCAGTTTGGCCGGTTCTATAAATCTAGAACTTGTAAGCTTTACCTAAAGTTCCTCACTTAAGGTTTGGCGGGTCTTATGAATTACTCAAGAATAATTCACGTTGGTGATGTCAAATTTAATTTAGCAAAGCCAAAATTTTTTCAATTCAACATATCTAAAAAACGTTTACAATGATCTCTTTATATAGAGATGAGTTTCGGCTCTACAAATTGGAAAAGGAAATAAAACCCTAGAAGTTGTAAATTACAACTTGACTTCTAAACTAACCAACTTTCCAAATTGGAATTGGAAACTAACAACTAACAAACTAATAAGCTAATCCTTTTCCAAAAAGGATTAGGGCAAACGATTATTCCAAAGGTGGCCAAACACGATTTTACTTGCCATTATCATGCAAGATAATTGGGCCAAGTAATACCTTATTAACACTTAATAAAAACGCCAATTAAGCCCATAAAATTGTTAAGTGGACTTAATTAAAAACAACATAATAAACCCTAAAATATATTAAAAAGGGCGTGATCCATTTCAAAGCCCAAAACACGCCTACTTCTTGGACTTTAATATTTCGGCCTTCACATTATTTCTTCAAGGTGGATCATAAATTGTTATTGAAGAAATATGCCAAAGTACTTCATCTTGAGATGGTGGTGTCGAACTCCTTTGAACATTGGCCATCAACTCACAATGTGTTGATAACAATGCTTGTAGTGCTTCCTTCATCCTCTTGCTCCTTGATCTTGTCATTGGACCACCAAGATTTGCTAATGGATCATGGGAAGCTGGATTCGGCAATGTGGACTCGGGCTCATTCCTATCATTCCCTCCCTCCTCGAAAGGATTCGTCCTCGAATCACCTACATCATATAAGCTCAAATCAGAAACATTGAAAGTAGATGAAACATTACCATACTCACTAGGTAGTTCGATTCTATATGCATTTTCTCCAATCCTTTCCAAGACTTGAAAAGGACCATCTCCTCTTGGATGAAGTTTAGATTTCCTCTTTTCAGGAAACCTTTCCTTCCGCAAGTGAATCCAAACCCAATCTCCAGGTTCGAAAATCACTTGTCTTCTGCCCTTGTTGGCTTGTTTTGCATATTGCTCATTACGCCTTTGAATATTTTTGTAAACCTTTTCATGCAATTCCCTTACAAAATCAGCTTTAGCTTTACCTTCCACATTAACAAACTCATTAATAGGAAGAGGCAAAATATCAAGGGGAGTTAAAGGATTAAATCCATACACGACTTCAAAAGGCGAATAACCAGTAGAACTATGAACAGTTCGGTTATATGCAAATTCAATGTGTGGCAAACAATTCTCCCAATTCTTTAAGTTTTTTTGAATGATAGCACGAAGCAAATTAGACAATGTACGATTTACTACTTCTGTTTGACCATCAGTCTGTGGATGTGCAACAGTAGAAAACAATAATTTTATGCCTAATTTATTCCAAAGTGTACGCCAAAAATGTGACAAAAACTTGACATCTCTATCACTGACAATACTCTTAGGAATTCCATGCAAACGTACAATATCCTTAAAGAAAAGGTCAGCAATTTTGGTAGCATCATTAGATTTAGAACATGCAAGGAAGTGAGCCATTTTACTAAATCTATCAACCACAACAAAAATGCTATCATTACCAGTGCGTGATCTAGGTAACCCTAACACAAAATCCATAGATATGTCAATCCAAGGGTTGCTAGGAACAGGCAGAGGTTGATACAAACCATGAGGCATTACTTTGGACTTAGCATGCTTACACACAATACATTTGTCACAAACACTTTTAACATCTTTAATCATGTTAGGCCAATAAAAGTGCTCATTCAAAACAGAAAGTGTTTTAACAATACCAAAATGCCCCATTAACCCTCCCCCATGGATTTCTTTAACAAGTAAATCACGAATGGAGCATGAGGGAATGCACAATTTATCCTTGCGAAACAAGAAACCATCATGCACAAAATAATCACCATTCGGCCGTATTGAACAAAGATCATAAGATTCGGCAAAGTCAACATCTTCCTTATACAAGTCTTTAATCAATTCAAATCCAAGTAGCTTTGCATGTAAATAGGTAAATAAAGCATATCTCCTAGATAAAGCATCAGCTACCACATTCTCTTGACCAGATTTATATTTAATCACATAAGGAAAAGTTTCAATGAATTCTAACCATTTTGCATGTCTCTTATTCAACTTACCTTGAGTCTTTAAGAATTTGAGACTTTCATGATCAGAATGGATTATGAATTCTTTTGGCCATAAGTAGTGTTGCCAAACCTGCAATGACCTTACCAATGCATACAACTCCTTGTCATAAGTTGCATACTTTAAGGATGCCCCATTAAGCTTTTCACTGAAATAAGCCACGGGCCTTGATTCCTGCATAAGAACAGCACCAATACCAATCCCGGAGGCATCACAGTGTATCTCAAAAGCTTTATTAAAATTCGGCAAAGCAAGTAAAGGGGCATGAGTCAATTTATACTTCAAAGTGTTAAAGGCGTTTTCATGTTCTTTATTCCATGCAAAAGTGACATTCTTTTTAACAAGTTCATTCAAAGGTGCAGCAATGGAACTAAAGTCTTTAACAAATCTTCTATAAAAACTTGCTAATCCATGAAAACTTCTTACCTCACTAGCATTTTGTGGTCTCAGCCAATCTAAGATTGCCTTGACTTTTGACTCATCAACAGCAATGCCTTGAGAACTTACAACATAACCCAAAAAGATAATAGATTCCAAACAGAAAGAACACTTTTTAAGGTTAGCATATAATTGGTTCTCACGCAATATAGCAAACACGAGTTTTAAATGTTCAACATGCTCATCAAGTGATTTGCTATATATCAAGATATCATCAAAGTAGACTACCACAAACTTTCCAATGAAATGACGAAAAACATGGTTCATAAGCCTCATGAAAGTACTAGGTGCATTAGATAAACCAAAAGGCATAACTAACCATTCATACAACCCATACTTTGTTTTAAAAGCAGTTTTCCATTCATCTCCTTCTTTCATTCGTATTTGGTAGTACCCACTTTTCAAATCAACTTTGGAAAATATGGAAGATCCATGCAATTCATCAAGCATATCATCTAATCTAGGAATTGGATGTCTATACTTAATGGTAATCTTATTAACAGCACGGCAATCTACACACATTCGCCAAGTATCATCCTTTTTAGGGACTAAGATAACAGGAACTGAACATGGACTAAGAGATTCACGCACAATACCTTTGTCAAGGAGTTCATCCACTTGACGTTGAATCTCTTTTGTTTCCTCCGGATTTGCTCTATAAGCTGGTCGGTTTGGAATTTGAGCTCCTGGGATGAAATCAATTTGGTGCTCAATGCCACGAATAGGTGGTAAACCTATTGGTAACTCCTCGGGAAACACATCACTATATTCCTGCAAAAGAGAGTACACGGCACTAGGCAAAGAAGCAAGGTTATCACTGTCAACAACAAGTATAAGTTCCTTACTAAACATGAAGTATAAGGACTGCCTATTAATCAATGCTCTCTTAATCTCATTAGAAGAAGCAAAACAACAAGATTTCTTATTAACTACATCTCGGTCTAAATTAGATTTTTCGTTTTGTTGTTTTTCTAGTTCCTTCTTATTCTTAGCTTCATTTATGTCTTTACAAGCTTGTGCAATTCGAGTTTGATCTTCAAAAACTTGAGCAGGAGTTAAAGCATGAAGACTATACTTTTTACCATTATGCACGAAGCTGTAAAAATTTTTCTTGGCATGATAAAGCACATCACAATCAAATTGCCAAGGTCTACCAAGTAAAATATGACTAGCCTCCATTGGAACAACATCACATAAAATAGTATCAACATATTTACCAATGGTGAAAGAAAACTTTACTTGTTTAGTGACACGAGTTTCAACTGAATTATTTAACCATTGAAGCCTATATGGTTTTGGATGTTTCATGCAATTCAAATTCAGTTTGTTAACAAGTAAGGTGCTCGCCACATTTGTGCAACTACCACTATCAATAATCACACTACAAACCATGTTTTGCACTAAACAGCGTGTGTGAAATATGTTATCACGTTGCATCAAATCATTATCTTCCAAAGGTTGAACATTAATAACACGGCGAGAAACTAAAGAAAAGTTACCAACTGAGTAGGTCGGCTCATCAAGCTTTTCACCCTCATCACTTTGATCATCTTGGTACTTTTCTTCAAGAGGTGGCATGTCGGCACAATCATCATCACTTACCACTTCGCCAGTATCTAAAGTAATCATGATCCGGGCAGTAGGACAATTGGCTTGCAAGTGACCATAGCCTTGACATTTAAAACATCTAATATCCCTCAATCTTGGAGCAGAAGTTGTCGCCGGTTTAGGGGCATTTTCAGCAGCTTTGGGGACTGATTTTGGGACATAAGGAGGGGCACTAGATGGCTGGTTTGAGGTAAATTGCCTTGGTTTTGTTGGTGGAGTGAAAGGGGCTGATTTAGATTTCAAATCCCTTTGCCATGGTGGATTCTGTTGTGTGAACCTGTTCTTACCTTTCATGTGCCTTTCAATCTTAATAGCTTTATGAACAAGCTCATTAATATCAACATAAGATTGTAAATCAACATGATAAGACAATTCAGAATTCATACCTCTAAGAAATCTTTCAATTGTTGAATCGGGATCTTCACGAACATTGGCCTTGATCATGAGAGCTTCCATCTCATGGTAGTATTCCTCCACAGTTTTGTTTCCTTGCACAAGGGAGTGCAATTTTCTGTTGAGCTCTCGGCTATAATGTGATGGAACATACTTCTTCCTCATAAGCGCTTTCATTTGCTTCCAAGTTTGAATAGGTGGTTCGTCATCTTCACGTCTAGATCTCATTACCTTATCCCACCACAAACTTGCATAATCCTTGAGGTGCATGAAGGCTAGGCGATACCTCTTATGTTCGGGATAGCTATTACCTTCAAAGAAGTGTTCAAGCTCTCGAACCCAATCAAAATAAGCTTCCGGATCTGCTTTACCATGGAAAGTAGGCAATGTTAGTTTAACTCCACTAATTGACAAATCAGATTTCTTACCATCTTTAGGAGAATCCATGAACTCCTCATTCTCCTCATCACTAGGCTCGGCTTCTTCATGTTTATTCTGTCGAGAAGTAGAACCTTTTTTTGGTGAAGGAAAAATTGTTAAATTATCAATCTTTAGATTGAGCTTTCGGATCATGTCAAATAGAACATCATTAACATATTTTTGATCCGTTTGGGGTTGTCCTTGAGGTGTTTTATCATCTCCCTCCATTGTTCCTGCAAGTTAGTAAAAAAACAACAAAAGATAGCAAAAATAAAAAACCTCTCGGGTTCTCACTTTTGGTGAGTAATACTCTCCTCTCTAGTGTAATGGCTTTTCTCGTGTATACCCTATCTAAATACTCTCAATGAATCTCTCAAACTAATTGAAGCTTACTGTTTGTCGATTTTAAGAACAAGTCTCAACCAATTAGTTCAAACAAATCAATTCACAAAAGCAAAACCAAAGAAGTTTGAAAAGAAAAATTCACGTCACAAGAAGAATTTAAGATCACGTATGGGGTATAAACAGATTAACTTCAGAAAGCTACGAATTCAGAAACTAGAGAAGATAACAAGAAGATGTGTTTTTGAATCACTCAATTCCGATTAAAAATGAGAAAGTTATGAAGGTTTGAAGTTATAGTATATAGAAACTCTCTGCCGAGTTTCGGACGGTAGAACAAAGGTTCGGACGGCCGAAAGTGGCGTCCGAAACTTTGTTAAAAAATTTCAAATCTCTGTCGAGGATCGGACGGTAGTTTCGGACGGGTCAGGGGTCCGAAAGTGGCGTCCGAAATTCTGTGAAAATTTGTGACTTTTCTGTCGAGGTTCGGACGGTAGTTTCGGACGGGTCCGAAAGTGGCGTCCGAAACTATAAAATTAAATACGATAAAAAGTAAAAAAAATTTTTGTTTTTTTTTTTTCACTTTAGACCAAATGCCTTTGGGCTGATTTTTACTTGGTCTTTTTTTTTTTTTTGTAATGGCCTTTTTTTTTTGTAATGGCCTTTTTTTTTTTTTTTGACAAAAAGCTTAACTAGGGTTTTTGAGGTTGTTGATAAACCCTAAATTTTCAACCACTTCAATGTATCAAGAAGTCAACAAAATTTCGGATTTTGAAGATACCACTTTTACCAAAGATTCAAGAAATATCACAAAGAGCAAGAATATGTCTTCAAGATTCAAATTTGAGCACTTTCGGATTTCCAAGAAAAATCAAGATTTTCAAGAAAGTGGTCAAGAACTCGTCTTTTTGAGATGGTGAAAAAGTTTGATCAAATCACACTTTGATGGCAATAGAATGATGAAACTAACACAAAAGAAAGATCAAGAAAAGGATGAGAAACAAGGAAGTTATGAAATTTTGAATAAGAACCCTAATTTCACAAACCCTAGTTTGACAAACCCTAATTCTTTGGACGTGATTTCAGCAAGAATGACTCAAGAATTCCACACTATGATGATGAACAAGAACAATGCAGAATTATGAAGAAAAACAGCAGCAAAACACGACACAAAACAGCAAAGAACAACACAACAAAAATCGCAAAAATCCGAACAATGGATGAACACGAATTGGACAGATTTTAGCAACAAATTGCATGCGATTTTGACGTAATTTAAAGGCAGAACTATGACGACCTTGGACAGCAATAAAGACACGAAAACAGCAACAAAAAGACACCACAAAATCTGCAGAAATTAACGCAACAAAACAGCAAGAAGGACGCCAAAAGAAGGACAAGATCCGAGAAGAGAAAAACAAGAACAAGACTCAAATAAAAAAGATTATTTACCGAATTTGATGAACAACCTGGATAGCTTTGATACCAATTGAAACGAATGGAGTAGGATGAAGTCCAATCCACGCGAATTTTCCACAAGTTCGGATCGTTGTGCACCAAAAACGCAATTCAAGAAACAAGAAACACAATTTGCGGAAAAGAGATATGGAACGAAAAGGCAAGATTAAAATTAACCTAACCCCAACGTTAACACAAATTGATTAAGTTTAACAATTGTAAATCAATAAATTAAACCTATCAGTTTGGCCGGTTCTATAAATCTAGAACTTGTAAGCTTTACCTAAAGTTCCTCACTTAAGGTTTGGCAGGTCTTATGAATTACTCAAGAATAATTCACGTTGGTGATGTCAAATTTAATTTAGCAAAGCCAAAATTCTTTCAATTCAACATATCTAAAAAACGTTTACAATGATCTCTTTATATAGAGATGAGTTTCGGCTCTACAAATTGGAAAAGGAAATAAAACCCTAGAAGTTGTAAATTACAACTTGACTTCTAAACTAACCAACTTTCCAAATTGGAATTGGAAACTAACAACTAACAAACTAATAAGCTAATCCTTTTCCAAAAAGGATTAGGGCAAACAATTATTCCAAAGGTGGCCAAACACGATTTTACTTGCCATTATCATGCAAGATAATTGGGCCAAGTAATACCTTATTAACACTTAATAAAAACGCCAATTAAGCCCATAAAATTGTTAAGTGGACTTAATTAAAAACAACATAATAAACCCTAAAATATATTAAAAAGGGCGTGATCCATTTCAAAGCCCAAAACACGCCTACTTCTTGGACTTTAATATTTCGGCCTTCACATTATTTCTTCAAGGTGGATCATAAATTGTTATTGAAGAAATATGCCAAAGTACTTCATCTTGAGATGGTGGTGTCGAACTCCTTTGAACATTGGCCATCAACTCACAATGTGTTGATAACAATGCTTGTAGTGCTTCCTTCATCCTCTTGCTCCTTGATCTTGTCATTGGACCACCAAGATTTGCTAATGGATCATGGGAAGCTGGATTCGGCAATGTGGACTCGGGCTCATTCCTATCATTAGGGTTATAAATTTATTTTATTCGGTTAAACCTTAGCTTTTGACCCTAGCTCCAAAATCGCTATCAACAAGTAATCTAATGACTTGTATGAAAAGATTAAAATATTTCAAAATGACAATTTTCGGTGAGATATAACTCAATATTTTTTCAATAAAAAATGAAAAAAAAAATTAATGTTCGAAAATTCTCTTTTTGGATGAATTGTTTCACAAAATTTGATAAGATATATGTACATAGTGATTTGTGTACAAAAAAAAAATAAGAAAATTAAAATTTTCAAAAATCACCACTTTCGATTTGTTATAACTCACTATTTTTTTACAAAAATAGAAAATTCCAAAACAAAGTTCACAAAAGTTCTAGTTTGTCCACTTGTTTTCCCAATTAAATCAAAAGTATGTAATTTAGTTATTTGTGCACAAAAAAGTAGACGCCTAAAAATATTTAAAAATCACCTTTTAAGATATGTTATAACTTGCAGTTTTTGGTCAAAAAAAGAAAAGTTTGAAAAATTTCCCTTGCCATTTGTTATTATCCACATTTTGCTACCAACATAACTAGAAAACATGTGATCTCAATATTTGTAGCAAAATATTAAAAAATTAAAAATTATAGAAAAATCATCATTTTTCTTTTTGGAGATATACAACTCACCGTCTTTGAAAAATAGGAAAGAAAATCGCGTAATATAGCCCACGAATTTTATTTTTAGTCTATTTTTTGTATCAAACTTAATTTTTTTCTATAAAAAATGAAAAATAAATGTTCAAAAATGCACATTTTGGATAAATTTTGCCACATAATTTGATGAGAAATATTTAATATAGTGATTTGTGTACAAAAAAAATAAGAAAATAAAATATTTTCTAAAATCATCACTTTCGGTTAGCTATAACTCACTATTGTTTGATAAAAATAGAAAATTCCAAAACAAAGTTCGCAAAAGTTCTAGTTGGCCCATTTTTGCCCAATTAAATGAAAAGTATTTAATCTAGTTATTTGTGCACAAAAAAATAAATGCCAAAAAAAATTTAGAAATCACCATTTACGATAGGTTATAACCCACAGTTTTTGGTCAAAAATAGAAAAATGTGAAAAATTGCCCTTGGGATTTATTAATATCCACATTTTGCTACAAACAAAACTAAAAAAACATGTGATCTCATTATTTGTAGAAAAATATTAAAAAATTAAAATTATAGAAAAATCATCATTTTCCTTTTTGGAGATATACAACTCACAATCTTTGAAAAAAAGAAAACAAAAATCGCGTAATGTAGCCCACGTATTTTATATTTGGTAATCGCGTAATGTAGCTCACCTCCATTGTGGAGTCTCCTCAGTTTTGACCGGCTGGGACAGCTGCTAATGCCCGGATGAAGATCAGTGGACTGAGAGTCATGGGTGGCAGCTTGGAGTATGTGTTCCGGGCCAAAGTAGAGTCCGCTCCATGGTGGGGTGAGTGGGAGGCTGGTGGCCGGCTCTGGCCTTTGGCGGTGGTCGCTAGCTCGAGCGATGGCAGCAATCGATCTATTCTCTTTATCTATCCTTCAAGCTAGTGCTTGAAGAAAGCAGTCTTTGCCGCAAATGGGGTTCCTCAGCTCCGTATATGTTCAGCTGAAGCTCCAATTAAGGACAGCATTAGTGGTCAGCTTCAGGGGGAATAGTAGCGTGATAAAGGTCCAATCTTGGGAACTCGATCAAGCTCCGGTCCTTCCAAAGAGTGTAGGCTGAAGCTCCGAATGTGGCCAGCTGGAGTAAATGCTTGTGGAGATCTACAGCTCCAAGGAGGTGTCCAGTTTTCAGCTGGAGTTCTTCGTTTTGGTCAACTCAACAGTGGCTCCAAGTTTGATTGGGTTTTTAGCTGAAGCTTGCGAGCAGTAGTGGTTGAGTTGGTAAAAAGGGGTTGTCGCAAGGATCGATCGAGTTGTAATCAAGAACAAGCAGCCATGAATCTGGAATCGAATGCCTTGACCCGTAGCAGCCAGATCTCTTGAACAGTAGCAGCTCCACTCAAGGAGCTGCCTTGGACGGTTGTAGGAACCGATCTTTGTAGCTGTTCGGCCGATCGAAGACGTTGAGAGGCTGGTGAAACAAGTTCTGACCAGAAGAGATGGAGAGCAAGGGCAGTAGGGTGGAGAAGATGACGACTAAGAGAGAGAAAGAATAATAAAGCTATAAAAGGAATGAAGGGGAAAATAAGAGCTAAGGTGTTTAAGTGTAATAGTAGTGTAGTTGACCGGCTCTGGCCTCGATGGTGGTGACAAGCTGAACTAGGGCTGGAGTTAGAGAGAAGGAGGAGGAAATTTTCTAGAGAGAGAAGGGCATGAACTTGATTTCAAGTGCTTTTTTTTATTTGACTAACCTCTTTTTGAGGGTGGGCGCCACTCCAAATAATTAGGTTTGTTGGTGGATGATGGATTTACTCTAAAATCATCCTTACAAAAGCGTGACCTCTTGCATATGGATCCATTTACATGCCAAATGCCTAATGGAGCCAAGCACAAGAGGGGATTAAACAATAAATATACAGGACTTCCTCCATTTACAAACCGCAAACCTAGTACCCTATTGTACAAAAGACTTAAATTCGGAGTACTTCCTCCATTTAAAGACATCCTTTCTAATACACTATTATACAAAAACTCCAAATAATCACAAGGAGTGACAAAAGGTCCAATGGAAGGACATGTGTGAACAAAAAAGCCTTTCTCTAGGCAGTCTATAGGTAGAAACCTGAAGTTGAAGGTGTCGACTGTCTGCAGCTTCCTAATTGTAGGGCATGTATGACAAGAAAAGCCTTCATCTAGGCAGTTTATAGGTTGATCACTGACGTTGAATGTGTGAATTGTCTCCAGCTTCCCAATTGCAGGGTCGAAGTCAAGCCAACCAAGCACAGTTAGGCAGATTGCTCTCCCTTGTGAGCTCGTTTGGGCTCTATGCATTCCCATTCCAAAAAGACCAGGGAACCCAGGGGTCCAGAAAACATTACAATTATAAGGGGAAAACCAGAAGTAGCAAGTCCATCAGGGACAACATGAGTGATTCCAGTTGGTGTTGAGTATATGGAGAAGCACAGGCATATCCATATTAACAACGAGTCATGGGAGGGGCTTCTTGGATCTTTCCCAACATACATTTCCATGGTCCTAAGTAGGCAATAAACTGGCAAGCCAGCTCTAGCAACAGCAAACTGGGGCCTATCAACATTTATAGGGAAAAAGCACAGCCCTAACATCAGTAGGCTGTGCAGAATACCTGGCTGGTCAAGGTTGATCATGTTGGACTTCAAAATTCTTTCCTTTCTTACTCACCATCGTGGGGAGTTGGTCTCTGTCCAACTTGAGAAGTGATATCAGCTGCTTGGATAATTGGGAACCTGCCTTAGCTGCAAGGAGTCTAGCCGGGCAATTAGCTTCTTTAGGAACCTTTGAGATGGCTGCCAAAATGTTGAAGTCTGATAGGGCATTGCTGATTTGAAATCCTCTCCAAGAGTTGAGGCCTAATGCCACTTCATTCGAGTTTGATTCTATCGAGATCTTTCCAAACCCCATGTCTCTGCACCTGGATATATAGCTGTGGCCAGCTAGTATTTCCACCTACAAACGAGAGAAGGAATCAGGAAACAGAAAGATAGGAAGGAAACCAACTAATTTACCCATTCTATTTCTGATTAAACCAGCTGATCTCCATCCATTTCCTTCCTTTGCTGCTGCGAAGGTAATCTTAACACCCTTGTCATCCGGGGGGTTCCACTTAATACAAGAGATTATTCTTTTCTTCCTAATTTTAGGAACAGAATCCCAGAAAGGGCCCTATTGTTGTCCTAGCAGCTGCCTCCATTTAGTCTTCAGGAAGGCTATTTCTTTTATGGTGTTGAAGATATTCCTTACTGCTACCTCCAGTTCTGGCCTATCTGTATGGAAAACAGTCTTATTCCTCAGCTTCCAGAGCCACCAGCAAATGACTAGAGGACAAATTTTAGTGAGAAAGCTCCTTGCACCCGTGCCATGATTATTCTTCCACCAGATGTTTAGTGTTCCTGCAAAGGAGCTAGAAGAGCGATATATCCCTAGTTCTGCACCAAATATTTTCCAGATATTCTGAGAATATTTACATGCAGTAAAGACATGGCTAATTGTCTCTTCATTCCCTTGGCACCAAGGGTAGGTGAAAGGGCCCAAGATGCCAACCTTATGAAGATTATTTCCTATAGGGATGTTGTTTCTGAGTAACCTCAGCATTAGAAATGATACTTTCACTGGGACTGCGGGGTCCCAAATTTCCTTGGAGTGAGGGATAATTGGTTGGGGATTTTCTTTCAGGTGTTGAAAGGAGGATTTGAGGGTGAAGTTTCCTTGGTGTGTGAGCTTCCAAATCAGCTTATCTCCTTCCCCTATTCTGATGGGAACTTCCATGAAGAAGGATCTTGGTATAAGAGGGCACAGAAGCTGAATCTTCTCCCACTCCCAGCCTTGATTTCCAACCACTTCTGCAACTTTGGTGTCTCCCTGAATTTCAAAAATTTCAGAAATTTTGCCTTTGGGATGCCATCTCTCATAGAAGAGACTACATTCCCCCTTGCTAATCTGGAAAAATATCTGTTCCTCAGCAATGGCTGCTGTACCGCACATTCTTTTCCATATGTTGGAATCACCTTTGCGTGCTTGAGCCCTGGATGGGTGAAGGGTTCCACAGTATTTTGCCCACATAAATTTGGCCCAGAGGGACTTCCTTTCTCTGAATCTCCACCACATCTTAGACGGCTGAGCTGAAATAATGAGATTCAGGTCCCTGAAACCAAGACCCCCCTCCCTTTGAGATAAGCATAGTTTCGTCCATCTAATCCAATGGTGCTTAGGTCCCTTATCAGTACCAGCCCACAGAAAGTTAGCTAGCAAGGACTCTATCTGATTAATCACTTTCTTTGGGGGACTTAGGCACATGGTAGTGTAAAGAGGGATGGATGTCAAGACACTCTTGATTAAGGTTATCCTCCCCCCCATTGTCAGCAGTTTGGAGCTCCACCCTTCGACGTTGTGACTGATCTTAGCTACCAGAGGGTCATAGTGTACAGCTGGTGATCTTAAAGTGTAGAGGTATACCTAAATACTGTGATGGGAAGGTTCCTCTCCCAAAGTGAGTGATTCGGCCAATGAGGTGTTTCCTCTGAATTGGCATTCTGTCATGAACCATGTAGGTGCTCTTGGATAAGTTTATCTTTTGACCAGAAACCTCTTCATAATGGTGCAGTTTTTCCATGACTTTTTTTACAGCTAATGGTCTTGCTGATAAGAAGACAAGCATATCTTCCGCATAAGCTAAATGGGTGATTCTTGGACATCCTCTAGCCACTCCATAATCCAAATCCTTTGCCCCCTCTCTATTAAGGATCCTTGATAAGTATTCTGAGCTTAACACAAAAAGCAGAGGGGAGAGGGGATCACCTTGCCTCAGTCCCCTAGTTGCTTTGAACCATTCTTTACTTGCTCAATTGATAAGTATTGAGAACCAAACATTTCATAGCAGTCTCCACACCAGGTCAATCCAGATTTCCTGAAAACCTAAAAGCCTCATAATCTGTAGTAGATATGGCCAGTGAACCCTGTCATAGGCCTTTTCCATGTCCAGCTTAAAAGCTACTTTCGCTTCCTTGCTTTTTCCATTGATGCCTGCTATCATTTTGCTGGCCAAGAGGAAGTTATCATTTATCAGTCTCCCTGCCACGAATCCACTCTGATTCTCAGAGATTATTCTTGGTAGGATTTTGGAGAGTCTTAAGGCTAACAATTTGGAGATAATTTTATTGAGGAAGTTACATGATTTCAAGTGCTTAATGTAAAAAAATGACAACCCAAAACTTGACGCCGAACTTCCAATTTTCATGGATTTTTTCTGTCCAAAACGGCAAAAGTTCAAAAACAAATAAAGACAGCCCAATAAAAGAACTAAAGTTCTTGTTTGTTCTTTGAAAATCACCAATATTGAAAGTGCCATATCTTGCTCATTTTAGCTCGGAATTGAGTGATTCAAAAACCATTTTTCTTCTTTTTCTGTCTACTTTCTATTTTTATAGTATTCTGGAGTTAATCTGATACGAATGGAGTAGGATGAAGTCCAATCCACACGAATTTTCCACAAGTTCGGATCGTTGTGCACCAAAAACTCAATTCAAGAAACAAGAACACGATTTGCGGAAAAGAGATATGGAACGAAAAGGCAAGATTAAAGTTAACCTAACCCCAACGTTAACACAAATTGAATCAGTTCAACTAATGTAAATCAAAAGTTTAAACCTATCAAGTTTGGCAGGTTCTATAAATCTAGAACTTGTAAGCTTTACCTAAAGTTCCTCACTTAAGGTTTGGCGGGTCTTATGAATTACTCAAGAATAATTCACGTTGGTGATGTCAAATTTAATTTAGCAAAGCTAAAATTCTTTCAATTCAACATATGAAAAACGTTACAATGCTTTCCCTTTTATAGGGAGTAGGTTCGGCCATGCTAAACCAAAAAGGAAACAAAAACCCTAGAAGTTGTAAATTACAACTTGACTTCTAAGCTAACTAACTTTCCAAATTGGAATTGGAAACTAACAACTAACAAACTAATCCTTTTCCAAAAAGGATTTGTGACACACATAAGCTAATCCTTTTCCAAAAAGGATTTGTGTCTCACGTTACTTTCCACAGGTGGCCAAATTCGTTTTGGCTTCCTTTGTTTCCTAAACTATGAAGAAGCAAAACTCAATTTGACTTCTTAAGTTTCCTAAACTTTTACTTGCCATTATCGTGCAGGATAATTGGATCAAGTAATTACTTGGCCCATAATTAAAACATAAAGACTTAAGCCCATAATTAAACGTTTTAATGGACTTAATTATTAAAACAACATAAATAAATCCTACGACTTAAATAGATAATGGCGTGATCCATTAATGGCAAAGCCCAAGCACGCCATCTTGGTCTTCAATGTAGTCCATGAAATTCGAGATGAAAATTCGGTCAGAATCCCGTCATCAACTTTGCAAGGCACTTTCAACGGTGATAACCTCAGAATCTTGAAAAACGTAAAACACGAAAGTTGTAGCTCTATCTATTATCGTTCCAGGGCTTCTTGAATGGTGCAATTTCGAGTTATATCGAAAGAGTTATGTCACGAATACCAAAATGTGACAGAAACTTTCAGGATGAAGAATTGACTTTACACCTTGGACATGAACACGGGCTCATTCTCATCATTCCCTCCCTCCTCGAAAGGATTTGTCCTCGAATCTTGAATTTGAGTTCCTGGATCAAACACCAATATGATGAACTCAATGCAAACTCGAGCCAAATAAAATTGGGAAGATGCACATCTCGAGCAACAAGAAATTATATCCTGCCAAAACAAGACAAATGTATAAGGTAAAAGAAAGCACAATAATCTAAAACAATACTTAGAATAATTTCCTTTCAACAAAAGAATAGGACGGGCAGAATATGTATGCAAAATCGAAATACATATAACATGATTAGTCGTAACAAATTTTGCATGAGTCAGAATGTTGAAGTCAATGAATTCAAAACAAGTATGCAAATAACTATCATATAGTTTATGCAAATCAGAAAATCGAATGTTCTTAATTAAAGAACTAATCAATATGAATTCACTAACAACATTCATGAACACATTATTTACGTTATTAACATGTAATTTAAGCAAAGGATGTAAACATATATGAATAGAATCACAAAGACACGAAAATTCATAACAAGAAAACATATATGCATCCTTGAGAAAGTGCAAATTACATGAACGTATTAAGACCTCTAAAAACATGCAAAAGTTATCAAATATGAGAGTGTAATTCCAAAGACTAGAATGTAAACAATCTATAAAATAGTTGTAAACAGAAAATTTTACCTCTTGGAATTCAAAAGAAATTTGGAACACGTGGCAGACATAATGATTAAGCCCATAATTAAACGTTTTAATGGACTTAATTATTAAAACAACATAAATAAATCCTACGACTTAAATAGATAATGGCGTGATCCATTAATGGCAAAGCCCAAGCACGCCATCTTGGTCATCAATGTAGTCCATGAAATTCGAGATGAAAATTCGGCCAGAATCCCGTCATCAACTTTGCAAGGCACTTTCAACGGTGATAACCTCAGAATCTTGGAAAACGTAAAACACAAAAGTTGTAGCTCTATCTATTATCGTTCCAGGCTTCTTGAATGGTGCAATTTCGAGTTATATCGAAAGAGTTATGTCAAGAATACCAAAATGTGACAGAAACTTTCAGGATGAAGAATTGACTTAACACCTTGGACATGAACACGGGCTCATTCTCATCATAATCTGTTTATACCCCATACGTGTTCTATAAATTGTTCTAGTGACGTGATTTTCCTTCAAACTTCATTGGCTTTACTTGTGTGAATTGATTTGTTGGATTATTCTGTTGAGACTTTTACTTGCCATTATCATGCAAGATAATTGGGCCAAGTAAACTTATTAATTTCGAAATTCCAAGCACTATAGGAATATATAGGAATCTATATATATATTCCTATATTAAGTGCCACGTGGCATAAAAAAACAACAAACAGTAAGTGACTCCAAGAAATGCATCTGGAGACATATAATTTTGGAACTGTAGCGCGGAGTCACTTAGTAAATGACCAAGATGCCCCTGCGGGGCAAATTTCAATATAAATAGTCATTCAGCTCAGTTCTTTCTTCTTCAACTTAAAGAGCTCAGTTCTTTCTTCTTCAACTAAATTTGCCATTTCTTTCTTCTTCAACTAAATTTTCCTTATCAAGAAAAATCTGCTTAAACGAATTCATAAGGTCACTACATAAGGTAAACACAATTCTTTACTAGATATCCAACAATGCAGCTCAGTTCTTTCTTCTTCAACTTAAGGAGCTCAGTTCTTTCTTCTTCAACTAAACTTGCCATTTCTTTCTTCTTCAACTAACTTTTCCTTATCAAGAAAAATCTGCTTAAACGAATTCATAAGGTCACTACATAAGGTAAACACAATTCTTTACCAGATATCCATGGAATGTAATAATTGCTTCCCAAAACCAGTTTTACAATTGCTATTAATAAAATCATTTATTCAATTTCAGCAGCACTAAGAACGTATCCGCATCAGTGACAGAATATTACGCCCAATGAAACTGGACCTAATAGGCCCAATTCAATAAATGTAACAGGCCCAACAATAACATGTAAAACAATGTGGGCCAGATCATTCAACCCATAAAGCTGTTTCCTTCTCATCTTCATCACTTCAGATTTGCCAGACTAATTATAAATTAAATGCAATTAATTAATCAAAATCGTGTGCAAAGTGTGCTACACAATCAACAAAAATAGAATATTCACAAAGCGTAAAACGACGTCCTTGATAAGAAACCATACAGCCTGTTAGGTAAGCCTCAGATCCTCCAATGGCTTAGAAGCTACTCATCCAACCTCGTACGGTGGGGAATTTGTTAATCTTTTTCAAATTTCAAATTTCGCACGCCAACAGATTGCGATACAGGACCCAAAATTTGGAAATCCATTTCAAATTTCAATGATTTGGCACGATAACAATTAGTGCTACAGGACCCAAAATTTGATCACAATTTCAAAATTCAAATTTTGCCCGACAACAGATTGTGCTACACGTGGGTCCTCATGTCCCCTAGTAATCATTGTGTTGGCCATTTATGAGAACAGTTCAATGACTCCAATGTCTCCAGCAAAACTGTTCATCCTAAAGGGGCCCAGAAGCCATGAGATGTCCAATACGATGTTGCCACGTGTAAAAACATGTGGGGCCCACCTCCAGCACTATAGGAATATATAGGAATCTTATATATATATTCCTATATTAAGTGCCACGTGGCATAAAAAGACAACAAACAGTAAGTGACTCCAAGAAATGCATCTGGAGACATATAATTTTGGAATTCTAGCGCGGAGTCACTTAGTAAATGACCAAGATGCCCCTGCGGGGCAAATTTCAATATAAATAGTCATTCAACTCAGTTCTTTCTTCTTCAACTTAAAGAGCTCAGTTCTTTATTCTTCAACTAAATTTGCCATTTCTTTCTTCTTCAACTAAATTTTCCTTTTCAAGAAAAATCTGCTTAAACGAATTCATAAGGTCACTACATAAGGTAAACACAATTCTTTACCAGATATCCAACAATGCAGCTCAGTTCTTTACCAGATATCCACAATTTGTCCTACACGTGGGTCCACTCTGCAGCTAGCAATCATTATGTCTGCCACGTGTCCACCTTTTACGATATCTGCCAGGGGTACAATGGTAATATCACATGGTGAACAGCGCCAATATATATATGAGAACAGTTAAATGACTCCAATGTCTCCAGCAAAACTGTTCATGCTACAGGGGCCCTGGAGTCATGCGATGTCCAATAGGATGTTGCCAAGTGTCCCGACATGTGGGGCCCACCTCCAGCACTGTAGGAATATATAGGAATCTTATATATATATTCCTATATTAAGTGCCACGTGGCATAAAAAGACAACAAACAGTAAGTGACACCAAGAAATGCATCTGGAGACATATAATTTTTGAACTGTAGCGCGGAGTCACTTGGTAAAAGACCAAAATGCCCCTGCGGGGTAAATTTCCATATAAATAGTCATTCAGCTCAGTTCTTTATTCTTAAACCAAACTTGTCTGCTCTTTCTTCTTAAACTAAACTTGCCATTTCTTTCTTCTTAAACCAAAATTGTCAGCTCTTTCTTCTTCAACTAAACTTGCCATTTCTTTCTTCTTCAACTTAATTTTCCTTATCAAGAAAAATCTGCTTAAACGAATTAATAAGGTCACTACATAAGGTAAACACAATTCTTTACCAGATATAATTGCTTCTCAAAACCATTTTTACAATTGCTATTAATAAAATTATTTATTCAATTTCAGCAGCACTAAGAACGTAGCCTCATCATTGACAGAATATTACGCCCAATGAAACTGGGCCTAATAGGCCCAATTCAATAAATGTAACAGGCCCAACAATAACATGTAAAACAATGTGGGCCAGATCATTCAACCCATAAAGCTGTTTCCTTCTCATCTTCATCACTTCAGATTTGTCAGAATATTACGCCCAATGAAACTGGGCCTATTCCCAATTCAATAAATGTAACTGGCCCAACAATAACATGTAAAACAATGTGGGCCAGATAATTCAACCCATAAAGCTGTTTCCTTCTCATCTTCATCACTTCAGATTTGTCAGACTAATTATAAATTAAATGCAATTAATTAATCAAAATCGTGTGCAAAGTGTGCTACACAATCAACAAAAATGGATTATTCACAAAGCGTAAAACGACGTGCTTGATAAGAAACCATATAGCCTTTTAGGTAAGCCTCAGATCCTCGAATGGCTTAGAAGCTACTCATCCAACCACGTACGATGGGGAATTTGTTAATCTTTTTCAAATTTCAAATTTAGCACGCCAACAGAAGCTTCCAGGAAACATAATTACAATTTTGGAATCCATTTCAAAATTCAAATATTGCCCGCCCACAATTTGTCCTACACGTGGGTCCACTCTGCAGCTAGCAATCATTATGTCTGCCACGTGTCCACCTTCTACGATATCTGCCAGGGGTACAATGGTAATATCACATGGTGAACAGCGCCAATATATATATGAGAACAGTTAAATGACTCCAATGTCTCCAGCAAAACTGTTCATGCTACAGGGGCCCTGGAGTCATGCGATGTCCAATAGGATGTTGCCAAGTGTCCCGACATGTGGGGCCCACCTCCAGCACTATAGGAATATATAGCACTTTCAACGGTGATAACCTCAGAATCTTGGAAAATGTAAAACACGAAAGTTGTAGCTCTATCTATTATCCCAGGGCTTCTTGAATGGTGCAATTTCGAGTTATATCGAAAGAGTTATGTCAAGAATACCAAAATGTGACAGAAACTTTCAGGATGAAGAATTGACTTAACACCTTGGACATGAACACGGGCTCATTCTCATCATTCCCTCCCTCCTCGAAAGGATTCGTCCTCGAATCTTGAATTTGAGTTCCTGGATCAAACACCAATATGATGAACTCAATGCAAACTCGAGCCAAATAAAATTGGGAAGATGCACATCTCGAGCAACAAGAAATTATATCCTGCCAAAACAAGACAAATGTATAAGGTAAAAGAAAGCACAATAATCTAAAACAATACTTAGAATAATTTCCTTTCACCAAAAGAATAGGACGGGCAGAATATGTATGCAAAATCGAAATACATATAACATGATTAGTCGTAACAAATTTTGCATGAGTCAGAATGTTGAAGTCAATGAATTCAAAACAAGTATGCAAATAACTATCATATAGTTTATGCAAATCAGAAAATCGAATGTTCTTAATTAAAGAATTAATCAATATGAATTCACTAACAACATTCATGAACACATTATTTACGTTATTAACATGTAATTTAAGCAAAGGATGTAAACATATATGAATAGAATCACAAAGACACGAAAATTCATAACAAGAAAACATATATGCATCCTTGAGAAAGTGCAAATTACATGAACGTATTAAGACCTCTAAAAACATGCAAAAGTTATCAAATATGAGAGTGTAATTCCAAAGACTAGAATGTAAACAATCTATAAAATAGTTGTAAACAGAAAATTTTACCTCTTGGAATTCAAAAGAAATTTGGAACATAGATAACTTACCATACAAGTGATGAATTACCCATGGACCTCTTTGAACTTGATGAATGTGAGCAAAATCACGAAATAAATAATCAAAAGAATCATTAACCCAACAAGTAGAGTCAATATAATTAACACTTGAATGAGTGCATACAAAGGTTTGATGTAGTTCGAAATTATCAATATTAAGCTCAAAATATAATTCATGTATTAGATAAGCAACATAGCATGTTAAGAAACTATACATAAACTCATTCAATACAAAATAGTTAGATTTCATAATTGAAGAATTATGTGAAAGAATATGCTTACTAAAACACAAACCATCAAACTTTAAAACACATGGTATAAATTTTCGAACTAAAACATCAAAGGTAGGTGAAAGACATTGAAATTGATTCAAAACAGAATTCAAACTTTGAAAATCAATAGCATCGACATTAACAAAGTTCTTAACATTCAAACCATTAAAATCAACCAATAAACTTTCATACTTACCTAACTTACCTTGCTTACCTTGTGGAAAATAAGCTAAGGCAGATTGGACTCCTTCCAATTGATAATGAGTTATTTGCAACTCCATTAAATGCTTAGGAACTCCAAAAACCTGCAAAACAAAAGAACTAGGCAGCAAACAAGAAAATTTGTAAACACTATCACCAAGTAAGTACATTGATTGCCTAGCTAGTAATGCTCTCTCAACCTCACTAGAAGAATCAAAATTACAAGATTTTGAAACAACTAACTCTCGGCTATTACAAGATGAAGAATCACTCTCTCGGCCTAAGCTAGCTATTTCCTTCTTTTGTTTCTCTTGTTCAATCGTTTCCTTTGCTTCTTGATCTCTTAAATCACTCCAAGCTTTTGCAAGTCTTACTTGGTCTTCAATGACTTGTGCGGGAGTTAAGGCATGAAGCCTAAACTTTTTACCTTTATGTACAAAGCTGTAGTAATTCTTCTTGGCATGATAAAAAGCATTTCTATCAAATTGCCAAGGTCTTCCAAGAAGGATGTGACCAGCCTCCATTGGCACCACGTCGCACACGACTTCATCAACATAGTTTCCAATTTTGAATGGAACCTTTACTTGTTTAGTTACTCTAGTCTCGGCGGAATTGTTAAGCCATTGAAGTTGATATGGCTTTGGATGTTTCATACACGTTAAGTTCAACCTCTTGACAAGTAGAGTGCTTGCCAAATTAGACCAACTCTCACTATCAATGATGACACAACAAATTTTATCTTGAACCATACAACGTGCACGAAAAATATTCTCCTCCATGGTACCTGCAAGTTAGTAAGAAAACAAGAAGAACACAATTGAAGTCCTCTCGGGTTCTCACTATATGGTGAGTTGGTACACTCCTCTCTAGTGTAATGGGTTTTCTCGTGTATACCCTATCTAAACACTCAACAATGAATCTCTCAAACTAATTGAAGCTTACTGTTTGTCGATTTTAAGAACAAGTCTCAACCAATTAGTTCAAACAAATCAATTCACAAAAGCAAAACCAAAGAAGTTTGAAAAATATTCACGTCACTAGATTAATTTAGAGATCACGTATGGGGTATAAACAGATTAATTTCAGAAAGCTCCGAATTCAGAAACTAAAGAAGATAACAAGAAAATGTGTTTTTGAATCACTCAATTCCGATTTAAAATGAGCAAGTTATGGTACTTTCAATATTGGTGATTTTCAAGAGCAAATAAGAACGAAAATTAGTTCTTTTCTTGGGCTGTCTTTAATTTTTTTTTATATATATAGTCCGACTTTTCTTTTCTTTTCTTTTTTTTTTTTTTTGAATTGGGCCTTTTTTTCTTTTTTTTTCAATTCGGCCTATTTCTCTTTTTTTTTTTTTTGTTCGGACAACCTTGTACAATCAAAACTTTAAGGTTTTAAGACAAGAACCTAGTACAAGTACTTAGGTTTAAGGTTGTTGTCTTGTCTTATGTAGTTCAAACCTTAATTTCTTCAAAAAAATTTCAGCCAACAAGAATTTCAAATAACTCACCAAATATAAGGAATTTAAATATGCTTCTTTAACAAGATAATCAAGATTTGCAAGAAGAAGCAAGAATCAAGCTCAAGATTCAAATTTTGACACTTTCGGATTTTCAAGAAAATCAAGATTTTCAAGAAAGTGGTCAAGAACTCGTCTTTTTGAGATGGTGAAAAAGTTTGATCAAAACACACTTTGATGGCAATAGAATGATGAAACTAACACAAAAGAAAGATCAAGAAACGGATGAGAAACAAGGAAGTTATGAAATTTCTACCAAGAAACCCTAATTTCACAAACCCTAGTTTGACAAACCCTAATTCTTTGGACCTGAAAACAGCAAGAATGACTCAAGAATTCCACACTATGATGATGAACAAAAACAATGCAGAATTATGAAGAAAAACAGTAGCAAAACACGACACAAAACAGCAAGAACAACACAACAAAAATCGCAAAAATCCAAGCAAGAGATGAACACGAATTGGACAGATTTTAGCAAACAAATTGCATGCGATTTTGACGTAATTTAAAGGCTGAACTATGACGACCTTGGACAGCAATAAAGACACGAAAACAGCAACAAAAAGACACCACAAAAACTGCCGAAATTGACGCAACCAAAAGAAGCAAGAACGACGCAAAAAGAAGGACAAAAATCCGAGAGAGAACAAAACGCAAAACCTGAATTTTTTTGATGAACAACCTGTCTCTGATACCAATTGATACGAATGGAGTAGGATGAAGTCCAATCCACACGAATTTTCCACAAGTTCGGATCGTTGTGCACCAAAAACTCAATTCAAGAAACAAGAACACAATTTGCGGAAAAGAGATATGGAACGAAAAGGCAAGATTAAAGTTAACCTAACCCCAACGTTAACAAAAATTGAATCAGTTCAACTAATGTAAATCAAAAGTTTAAACCTATCAAGTTTGGCCGGTTCTATAAATCTAGAACTTGTAAGCTTTACCTAAAGTTCCTCACTTAAGGTTTGGCAGGTCTTATGAATTACTCAAGAATAATTCACGTTGGTGATGTCAAATTTAATTTAGCAAAGCTAAAATTCTTTCAATTCAACATATGAAAAACGTTACAATGCTTTCCCTTTTATAGGGAGTAGGTTCGGCCATGCTAAACCAAAAAGGAAACAAAAACCCTAGAAGTTGTAAATTACAACTTGACTTCTAAGCTAACTAACTTTCCAAATTGGAATTGGAAACTAACGAATAACAAACTAATCCTTTTCCAAAAAGGATTTGTGACACACATAAGCTAATCCTTTTCCAAAAAGGATTTGTGACACACATAAGCTAATCCTTTTCCAAAAATGATTTGTGTCTCACGTTACTTTCCACAGGTGGCCAAATTCGTTTTGGCTTCCTTTGTTTCCTAAACTATGAAGAAGCAAAACTCAATTTGACTTCTTAAGTTTCCTAAACTTTTACTTGCCATTATCATGCAAGATAATTGGATCAAGTAATTATTTGGCCCATAATTAAAACATAAAGACTTTAGCCCATAATTAAACATTTTAATGGACTTAATTATTAAAACAACATAAATAAATCCTACGACTTAAATAGATAATGGAGTGATCCATTAATGGCAAAGCCCAAGCACGCCATCTTGGTCTTCAATGTAGTCCATGAAATTCGAGATGAAAATTCGGCCAGAATCCCGTCATCAACTTTGCAAGGCACGTTCAACGGTGATAACCTCAGAATCTTGGAAAACGTAAAACACGAAAGTTGTAGCTCTATCTATTATCGTTCCAGGGCTTCTTGAATGGTGCAATTTCGAGTTATATCGAAAGAGTTATGTCAAGAATACTAAAATGTGACAGAAACTTTCAGGATGAAGAATTGACTTAACACCTTGGACATGAACACGGGCTCATTCTCATCATAATCTGTTTATACCCCATACGTGTTCTATAAATTGTTCTAGTGACGTGATTTTCCGTCAAACTTCATTGGCTTTACTTGTGTGAATTGATTTGTTGGATTATACGGTTGAGACTTTTACTTGCCATTATCATGCAAGATAATTGGGCCAAGTAAACTTATTAATTTCGAAATTCCAAGCACTATAGGAATATATAGGAATCTATATATATATTCCTATATTAAGTGCCACGTGGCATAAAAAGACAACAAACAGTAAGTGACTCCAAGAAATGCATCTGGAGACATATAATTTTGGAACTGTAGCGCGGAGTCACTTAGTAAATGACCAAGATGCCCCTGCGGGGCAAATTTCAATATAAATAGTCTTCTTTCTTCTTCAACTTAAAGAGCTCAGTTCTTTCTTCTTCAACTAAATTTGCCATTTCTTTCTTCTTCAACTAAATTTTCCTTATCAAGAAAAATCTGCTTAAACGAATTCATAAGGTCACTACATAAGGTAAACACAATTCTTTACCAGATATCCAACAATGCAGCTCAGTTCTTTCTTCTTCAACTTAAGGAGCTCAGTTCTTTCTTCTTCAACTAAACTTGCCATTTCTTTCTTCTTCAACTAACTTTTCCTTATCAAGAAAAATCTGCTTAAACGAATTCATAAGGTCACTACATAAGGTAAACACAATTCTTTACCGGATATCCATGGAATGTAATAATTGCTTCCCAAAACCAGTTTTACAATTGCTATTAATAAAATCATTTATTCAATTTCAGCAGCACTAAGAATGTATCCGCATCACTGACAGAATATTACGCCCAATGAAACTGGGCCTAATAGGCCCAATTCAATAAATGTAACAGGCCCAACAATAACATGTAAAACAATGTGGGCCAGATCATTCAACCCATAAAGCTGTTTCCTTCTCATCTTCATCACTTCAGATTTGCCAGACTAATTATAAATTAAATGCAATTAATTAATCAAAATCGTGTGCGAAGTGTGCTACACAATCAACAAAAATGGAATATTCAAAACGCGTAAAACAACGTCCTTGATAAGAAACCATACAGCATGTTAGGTAAGCATCAGATCCTCCAATGGCTTAGAAGCTACTCATCCAACCCCGTACGGTGGGGAATTTGTTAATCTTTTTCAAATTTCAAATTTCGCACGCCAACAGATTGTGATACAGGACCCAAAATTTGGAAACCCATTCCAAATTTCAATGATTTTGCATGATAACAATTAGTGCTACAGGACCCAAAATTTGATCACAATTTCAAAATTCAAATTTTGCCCGACAACAGATTGTGCTAAACGTGGGTCCTGATGTCCCCTAGTAATTATTGTGTCGGCCATTTATGAGAACAGTTCAATGACTCCAATGTCTCCAGCAAAACTGTTCATGCTAAAGGGGCCCAGAAGCCATGAGATGTCCAATACTAATGTTGCCACGTGTAAAACATATGGGGCCCACCCAGCAAATCAGTAGAATTCATGTTGAAATTAAGGTCAACGAAAAAAATGGAACAAAAAAAGTCAAAATGGACACCTTTTTTGTCTCTGTCTTTTTTTACAAAAAAGCCCTTGACAATTGGAGGTTTGACGAAAATTTTTGGGTTGTCGTTTTAACATTAATCACTAGAATTCATCTTCAAATTAAGTTCAGCGAAAAATGGAACAAAAAAATCAAAATTAATGCGTTTTTGGGCTCTATTCTTTTTTACCAAAAAGCCCATGCAAAATTGGAGGTTTGGTAAAAATTTTTGGGTTGTAGTTTTTTTACTTTAATCACTAGAATTCATGTGCAAATTAAGGTGAGCAAAAAAACGGAACAAAAAAAGTAAAAATGAACATGTTTTTGGACTCTGCAGTTTTTGACCAAAAAGCCCATCAAAATTGGAGGTTTGGCGAAAAATTTTGGGTTGTCTTTTTTTGACATTATTCACTAGAATTAATGTTCAAATTAAGGCCTGTGAAAAAAATGCATAAAAAAAGTCAAAATGAACGCGTTTTTGGACTTTTTCCATTTTTGTCCAAAAAGCCCATGAAAATTAGAGGTTTGGCGAAAAATTTTGTGTTGTCATTTTTCCACATTAATCACTAGAATTCATCTTAATCACTCTCTCTAGGAAATTTTCTCTAGGAAATTTTCTCTCAAAATCCAGATTTCCTCTTCCACCGGCCCTGGCATTTTGGCCAGAGCTGGTTAACCTTTTCGTCAAAAATCTACCCACCTTTTACTACAGCCCTCACTCTAGCAATCTCACAGATCTTGCATCCCATAGCTCTTTTAATTTTCCACCGGATCTTCCACCACACCAACGACCCTATGGCAAAAAGTTTATTCACCAGCTTTCTCCTCACTTCCGTCCACTCTGCACCAGCCAAACAGAGGCACAGATCAGCTCACCATTGCCTAAAGACATCTCCTGGAGTGGAGCTGCCACTGCTCATTAGACCCACCCCCTTCTCTCAGCTATGGAGATCCGCCGCCTTCTTCACCAGCTTCATCCTCAATAGCCTCCAATCCACCAGTCGAATAGAGGAGCTTCAAAGATTTGACACTTGCTTAAAGAGGAAGCTCAAGTCTCGCAAGTTCATGAGTGTTGATTGCCAGGTCCAAAGTCCGATCGCCCTTGTAGCTTAGATTCAGTCCGATCCCTACCCATCTCAACCTCCCAAACCTGTACGCAAGAAAGGTGGACACCGACCTAACAAAGTCGCAGACTTCAAGGTGCTCAGGTTGTTTCTTCACGACGGCTGAATTCAAACTTGGGAAGCCGAAGGGTGGAAAGATGGAATCGGAGTTTGTCCAGCTAGGGATGATCGGACAGTGGCCAAGTGTGAGAAGCCACCCTAACCGAATCTGGACTGAGAATTCACTGAACTTATAAGCTCATGATTTAAGCTTCTGAAAAGGTATTTGACACCTAACTTCTGTAGGTGATTGTGGTGATGAAATTGACGTTGGGCTTTAGAATTGGAACTGATTGCTTCGATTATGGTGAATCTAAAATCTAGAGAAAATTTCATTTGATTTAAATTGATGACCATGCTCTTTAAAATTGCATTTGTAAATCTGGACAAACTGAGTTTTGTGATGTTTGAACCGTGGACTTGCAGACTATAATTGGGTAGAAGACACAGTAATTTGGACTCATGTTGCTGATGAATTATTTTTTTCTAAAAGTGAAATAGACTGAACGTGCCTTACTGAACCGTGTGGAATCCATTTGAGGGTATTTCTCAGTCAATTGCTACTAATCAATCCATTGCTTATTTTTACCAATTGCTAAGTAGCATCTTGTTTTGATGAACTGAGTAATCTACTTGCTTATGGAATCTGGAGATGTTGGTTTATTTTTCATGTTCTTGGCAAACCATTCATATGATTGGCGAGATATCTTACCGCCTGTTGGTTGAATTTTCAATTGCTAATTAGACAATTTTGGCATGGACTTGATGAGGGGAACCTCTGATTATTGAAGGAGAGTTCCTGATAGTTCCCCTTGCTTATAGAATTTGGTGACATTTGTAAACTTTTCATTTTAATGGGAAACCATTCATTTAATTGCCTTGGGCATTTACTGGCTTAAATTGTGTTGGACTGGTAAAGTTTTTTGCTGTGCTGCAATTAAATTACAACAGGGTATGTGTAGCACACATGTTTGGACATTTGCTTGACTGGTAATCTGTGATTCTGGGCTGCCTTGGTGAAAATGAAAACATGGAAATATCATGCATGCAAGGCAAAGTCTCCGTCCTCCCAGCTCCGACCTTCATGGTAGTTTTACGCACTAAAGTTGGTAGGATTATTCATATACTTTCAAGAGGGAATAAGAGCATTGACACTTTGGTAATCACTAAAGTGGCTTTTCTATAATTCCCTGCTTTAGATCATAGGTTATTTCATGTAATGGAGTAGTACTCCAAATGTATGGCTCACATGCTTGTAACGGTGTGGTCAGGTATATCCGGCATCGTATTTTGCTCATGATGATATAAAGTTTTCATTTTAAACAAATACTAGATTTCATGTTCAACTTAAGGTCAACGAAAAAATCGGAACAAAAAAGGTCAAAATGAACCCGCTTTTGGGATCTGCCATTTTTGACGAAAAAGCCCTTAAAATTGAGGTTTGGCAAAAAATTTTGGGTTGCCATTTTTTTACTTTAATCACTAGAATTCATGTTTGGAATTCAACTCTCTCTTTTAATAACCTACCTGTACATTTTGCTTCAGTTTCTTGTAGCTCCTCCAACCTTCAGATCCAACCTTCACTCTTTGTAGCGCCTCTAACCTCCAACTCCACTCCAGCCATCTCTCTCTCCATCAGCTACACAGATCTGGAACTCATCGCACAAAGGCAGGTCCTTGAGTGGAGCTGCCACTATTCATCGATCCGCTAGATCGTGACGATAGGGAGCAGATCAAGTGAATTAAGATCCCAGCTGCGATCGTTCTCATAGCCATCTTCCACCACCAAAGGCCAGAGCCGACTACCAGCCTCCTACTCATACCACCACCCCTTTGAGCTCATATTTTTGTAGCATCCAAATGGGCTGACGGTGACGGAGAAAACTCAATATTGGACCAGAACTCAGCTAGTCCAAGCTGTCACCCATGACCTTCAGTCCACTAATCTTTATTTGGGGATTAGCAGCTGTCTCAGCCGGTCCAAGCTGAGGGGATCTTGACCATCACAATGGAGGTGAGCAAGTGGCTGAGCTGGTTTGGCAACTCCCTTGGTGATGGGAGGAATCAGAGACACTTACTTGCTCAAGCTGTCCCTTCTCTGAGTAAGTAATTGGCACATATATTTGCTGACTCTGAGCTACTGTTAATTTGAAATTGCATTTAGTGAGGTTGCTCGAATTTTTGTTGGTAAATCTTGTACTTGGTAATTTATGTTTCTTACTGAGAAATTGGTGCAATTTACAACCCTAACTTGAATACAATGTTATTTCAGAATTTGGAAATAGACGTACTGGTCATGTTCTTTCCTCCTATGCTATGGATTATATGCTCTCTGGAGATTTTATGAAAAACTTGTCGGGTTTTGTTTGATTAAATGAAAGGGGAATCTCGGACTTTGAAGAGTTTCCGATTGCATTATAATTTTTGGGCCGAATTGTTCAGGTTCGATGGCTTGAATGATTGGGATTTTCTGGTGAAATGAGTCGATAATTTTGTGGAGAAGTTCCTGACTGCATTGTCATTTTATTGCTATTGAACCTACTGTTGGTATGCATTTTGTCTGCTTGCTTGAACGATTGGGAATTTCTGGTGAAATGAGTGGATAATTTTGTGGAGAAGTTCCTGATTACATTGTCATTTGATTGCTGTGGAATCTACTGTTGGTTTTTTTATGAATGAAATTGCAATTGAAAATTGGATGCTCTGAATTCCACCTTGTCAAGTAATTGGTAGTCATCATGTGCTTGGTGAGACAAGTTTCGCCGACTTGTGGTCGAACTTTTCATTTTGATTAGGAGGGACAGTAAATTCCCCCAAGTTGACGTCTATATCTTGGAGCTACGCTATCAAGGTAGAAATTTTGGCTCCTCATACCTTTTGCTGATAATATACATAGATGTTGACCTTAAAGTTAGAGGGAAATAGAGCCTATCGACTAGAATTTCAAGTAGCTTATCTCTATTTTCGTTACATATATTCAGATAGACTCTTCATGTAATGGAGTAGTACTCAAAATTTATCGCATTTGCTCTGTAACACTGTGACGGATATAGCCGGCACTATATTTTGCTCTGTTTTAGTTATGTATATGTTTCCTTAGAAAAAGCACTAAAATTCATGTTCAAGTTAAGGTCAGCGAAAAAAACGGAACAAAAAAATTCAAAATATTGGGGTTTTTGGGCTCTGTCGTTTTTTAACAAAAAGCTCATGCAAAATTCGAGGTTTGGCGAAAAATTTTCAGTTGTCATTTGTTTACATTAATCACTAAATTTTTTCTAAATTATTGGCCAATAGATTATCCCCACTATTGCCCAAGATTATTAGCATTAATCAGAGCGGGAATGTCAAGAGTAGACAAATCACTGATAACTACTTGTTAGCTATGGAACTTTTATCAACCCTTTCTCATAAAAAAAAGGTTAACAACATGGCACTGAAATTGAACTTGGAGGAGGCATATGATAGGGCCCATTGGCCATTTATACTCAAAGACATGAGGCTATTAGGTTTTGGAGAAATCTGGATAGATTTGATTTGGAGAATTATCTCTAATGTTTGGTTCTCCATCCTAGTGAATGGCTCCCCAAAAGGCTTTTCCAAGTCTTCTAGGGGGTTAAGGCAAGGTGACCCCATCTATCCTTTACTTTTTATTATTGGAGCAAAAATCCTATATAGAAACTTGAACTATATTGCTGCATCCCAATATACCAAGATTCAGCCTGCCCCAAGTCTTGTCCCCAAATCAATCACATTGCCTATGCGGATGATATTATAATTTTTGGGGCTGCCCGCACTACATATATTAAAGCTATAATGAATATATTGGGGCAATATGAGAGGTTTTCAGGTCAAAAAGTTAACATCCACAAATCTAGCTTTATCACAAACATTAAGGCTGGTAGTGGAATTACATTTAGACTTAGGAAATTCACGAAGTTCAAACAGGAAGAAATGCCAATAAAATACCTAGGACTTCCATTACATTATAAGAAGATCCAAGAAAAGCATTTTTCAGCTACTATGGAAAAAATCTCAGCTAAAATACATACGTGGAAACCTAACTTGTTAACTATAGGAGGTAAGATAACTTTAATTCAGAGTGTCCTATCATCCCTTCCCATTTACACGGTAATGGCAATTAATCCCCCAAAGCAGTTCTAAACCAAATCAAATCTACCATGGCTATTTTTCTGTGGATTGGAGCTAAAAAAGGGGCTAAATATCACTGAATTGGGTGGAGTTCCTTGTGCTTTCCTAAAAATGAAGGAGGTATAGGTCTGAGATCTTTGAAAGACGTGATTAAAGCCCAGTCAATGAAACTTTGGTGGTGCTTTAGACAAAATGAAACACTGTGGGCTAACTTCCTTCATCCCAGATACTATGGACAATCCCACCCGACCACTATTCAACTTAAAAGAGGTAGTTCCTAATCATGGCATAGAAGTAAATGCTCCACCTTATCTCTACTAATCTGAGCATTTACTTCTAGAGAGATCAAAAAGCTATTGAAAATTGGCTCCACCTTCTCTCTACTAATATGAGAAAATCCTCGGGCCTTTCAGCTTTTTAGCTAAAAGGCCCGATCCATCTACTGTAATAAATCTGCCACGCCACCATTAGTAGATCCTAAAGGGAATAGCAAGCTTAGATCTTCAGATCAGCCAAAGAATCTTCAACGGCCAAAAAGAGCTTGAGACGACCTGACTTAAGAACTAGAGCTTGAGCTACAAATCGAGGAAATCGAACTCCGACACAGCTTTACCGGTCGGGTGCTGAACTTACACTAGACCGGGATCAGGCTACTCCAATCTCGGCGAGCGTCCTTCAAATTCAGCTGAAAGATCCACCACTCCATTCCAGATCTGGACTAAGACATTCATCATCCGAACCGGCAGATTGTGATTCAGAGGTCCATCTCGGAGACTATTCAGAGATAATCAGAGTTTGGTCGAAGTTCTCTTAGCGGTGGAAGCTTGGACAGTGTGTGAGTAACCCGAATCTGGCCTGAAAAACGTAAGCTCAAAGTTGAAGATTTGGAGCAGATCTGGGGGCTTGAAGGCACGAGCTTGGGGCGTACCTATCGAAAACTAGCAGGAATAGAATCGAAGGCTGCACACTTCAGATCTGGGCTCAAGCTCGAACAGATCCCAACCGTTCTGAGTAAGGTTTCCGGCAGATTGGACAACTCCGTCGGCTTCGGAAGGAAGCTAGCAGGCGGCTTTTGCTTTCTTTTCAAGATCATAATTTAGTTATGCTACAGACTCAAGCATCTACATTGGCATGAGATCTGGGAGAAAAGACTATGTTTACACTGCTTTATTGCTGATTTCAGTTGCCTGATTGATATTCCTTTGAACGAAAATGCAATCTTGAACGGAGTAGACACTTGAAGAAGAAGCAGCTGTTTTGCTGCTCAGAGCTTCTAGGTTGCCAATAGTTGAAAATCATTTACTCTTGTCAGCTGGAATTTATAATGCTACCCCTTCTCTCTCAAGCACAAGTTACGACCAATAACAATCCAAATTGAATTGGAAAAAACATGCCAAACCAGACCTGGACTCAGAAAGGTAAGGTCGACTTCTGTGAGGAAGTTGGCGACAATGGGACAATCTGGTTTTTTAATGTGTTGTGAGGATTAAACATGGTTTCTGCGTTTGATATGGTACGATTGCTCTATTAGATTAGATTTGATGAATTAACTTTACTGGTTTTACTGGTTCTCGAACATGGGCACGATTGTGGGTTTTCTTATTATACCATGTGACTGTTTTGAAACTGGATGAGGGCAGGCTAGGTGGAGGAAATGCCATGTGGTAATTTTGAATTATGGATTTAGAGATTGGCTAGGGTGCAGGGTCTGATGATCCTGCACTTCAAACATATATAAATTGTGGTCCTTTATTGGCTCAAAGGTTCTAATGGCAGTGTTGAAGGGGAGAGCCTAGATAAGAAAAGCGTTTGTACTCCTTCCCCCCACTTATTCTGGATATACTTGCTATCACGTTAAAATGCTGGATGAGGATGTATAAAATGATCTGAAAGTGCCTGAAAGCATGAATGGACTGGGCAGTTTGACCTGTGTGTATGTACTTCCTTGACAGCATGAATGGTTTGGATCAATTATTGGCTAGTTGAATTGTTTTGGGACTGTTGGTGGCTTTTGCTTTGGTTAATGATGTTGTGCCTCGACTGGATGGTCTCAGGCTGTGGCTCGTTCCTGAACTCAATGCATTTGATTTGCCTCACTTTGATGTTTGCATTTGCTATGGATCTCCCTGTATACTAGCTTGTGGGAGTAAGATTGGAATGTTGAAAACCTGCTTGAGCTACTCCCATTAGATTGTGGAAAAAGTCATTTACTTGTAAATTGCATGCACTTCTATGTAGCTCTCACTGGCGAATGTCACAGGCTTTTCTATGAAGGTAGAAAGCTATACTCTAGTCTTTGATCTAGAGTAGAAGCATTCTTAATTTCATATTATGCAGTTACTTAGGAAACCATGTAATGGAGTAGCACTCCATATTTATTGTTTTGTTTTTCTTTTTTGCTTTTTGCTTATGTAACGATGTGTTGGGTACATCCAGCATCATATTTTGCTCACTATCTATATAAGACTGATTTTATTTAAAAAAGAAGCTATTGAAAATTGGAGGTTTGGTGAAAAATTTTGGGTTACCATTTTCTTACTTTAATCATTAGAATTCATGTTCAAATTAAGGTCAGCAAAAAAAACGAAATAAAAAACTCAAAATGAATGCGTTTTTGGACTTTGCTATTTTTTACAAAAAATCCCATGAAAATTGGAGGTTTTGCGAAATAATTTTGGTTGCCCTTTTTTGACAATATTCACTAGAATTTATGTTCAAATTATAGTCAATGAAAAAAAGTGATAAAAAAGTCAAAATCAACACGTTTTTGAACTTTTACCATTTTTGATCAAAAAGTCCATGAAAATTGGAGGTTTGGGAAAAAAATTTCGGTTGTCATTTTTTAAATTAATCACTAGAATTCATGATCTCCAAATTGTTTGCTACGAGGCTTGCAAATGTCCTACCTAAGATAATTTCAGAAAACCAAAGTGGATTCATAAAGGGTAGATCTATCTTAGATAATTATTTGCTGAATTTGTATCAACAATCAATAGGAAAAGGAAGGTCGATAATGTAGCTTTAAAACTTGATATGGAGAAAGCCTATGATAGGGTTAATTGGATCTACCTTTTGAAGGTTCTTAGATCCTTAGGTTTTGGGGAAGTGTGGATTGATATCATTTGGAGATTAATCTCTAATACTTGGATGACCATATCCCTTAATGGATCCCCACATGGATGGTTTAAAACTTCAAGGGGTCTAAGGCAAGGGGACCCTATCTCCCCCCTTCTATTTGCTTTAGGGGCTGAATATTTATCTAGAGACCTCAACCTTAACCTTAGGAAAGGACTAGGTTTCTGTATTCCTAGAGAGTGTCCCCAAATCACCCACTTAGCATATGCTGACGACTTTATCATCTTTACCTCTTTGAACCCCACTATCATCAAAGGAGTTATGGATAAACTAAAGCATTATGAGGCAGTCTCTGGCCAAAGGATAAATGCAGCTAAGAGCTGTTATCTAATCCGTGACAAAGCTCCTATTGAAACAAAGCATATGATTGGTAGACTTACCAAATTTTGTAGAGGATCTTTCCCAACCATATACCTAGGACTGCCCCTCCATTTTAAAAGAACCCCTGCTGTACACTTTGAACATGTATTGCAGAAATTCAGCCAATTGATTAGTGGTTGGAGCACAAAGTTTTTGTCAATGGGTGGAAGGATTACCCTTATTAAAAGTGTTCTATCCTCTATCCCTTGCTATACACTCATGAGCACTGGCACCCCTAAAAATGTGATCAATCAATTAGAAGCTATGATGGCTAACTTCCTTTGGTCCTCTTCAGTTAAAAGAGACAAATATCACTGGATTAAATGGGCAGACCTATGTCTGCCATATGAAGAGGGTGGGCTTGGGTTTGGAGACCTTAATGTCATTGTCAAATTCCAACTATACAGGTTGTGGTGGAGGTTTAGACAGCAAAGCACACTTTGGGCCAGATTCTTAATGGCAAAATATTGTAGAAGTGGCCACCCTCTCCAAACACAGATCCATAGGGGTGACTCAAATGTGTGGGAAAAGATGCTTAAATGTGCTGCTAATGTGGAGGAACAGACTCTTTTTCGGATAGGTAAAGGGGAGTGTAGCCTATGTTGGGATAAATGGAATCACAAAGGGAAAACTGCAGATATCTTCCACTTACAGGATCAACATTTGGTTAAAGATTTCTTAGGAGATCAGGGTTGGAATCTAGAATTACTCCATGAACAACTCCCCCAGATTCCCTCATCTTTCTTCACAGAAGTCCTCATAGGTGACAGAAATAGATAAGATCAAATGATATGGCTGCCTTCAGGTAATGGTCTCTTCTATCTTCATTCTGCATTCCAGGTAATCAGAGAGGTTAAACAACCTTTATTCCCTTTCACAAATCATATTTGGGACATTTGTCTACCAATAAAGTTGTCATTTTTTATGTTGAGATTATGCAGGAAAAGACTTCCAATTGCCCAAAATCTACAGAAAATATGATTTATAGGCCCTATGGTCTGCCCTTTTTGCTGCTCTTCAGAAGAATCCATCAGCCACTTATTTGCTGCCTGTCCAATGACAGATAAGGTATGGAAAATCTTTGGATCAGAATTTGGATTATTGCCTAACACTCTTTCTTTGATAGGTACCTTAACTCAGTGGTGGAACAACATTGGAAAATCTGAAGTGGGAAAATTCTTGATGAAAATTCTTCCTACTGTGATATGCTGGAACTTGTGGAAATGGAGGAACAAAGTTACTTTCAGTTCTGTCAAGCCTGAAATCAATCAGATTGTCAACACAACTTTCCATCTTGTAAAAGAGATAGCTGTTAACAAATTCAAAATCAAAAATTAGATGAACCTTGAATGGACTCAATTCTGGACTGAAGTTTGGAAAATTAAAAGGAGAATCAAAGTAAGTGTCTTTAAATGGATACCTCCTATTCCTCCAGGAATTAAGGTAAACTTCTCTACCATTAAGTCTGATCAAGAATGGAAAGTTGGAGGAATTGCTCGTGATCATAATGGAGACATATACTCAAAATCCCTACTTTCTTTTATGCTATTTCCTTCACTAAGGTACATGCTGAGTTACTTTCATGCAGATGCTGGCTGGAGTTGTGTAGGGAAAAGGGTTTTATGAGGGTGGAATTTGAATTTGAATCTGCTCAGCTGCCCAATGCCTGGAAACAGAATGACAATGTGGAATTCCTGAGCCAACAGCTTCAATCCCAAACAGCTCTTTCCAAAATTCCAAAAGAGGCAAATGCTCCAGCGAGATGGGTGGTGGCTAATGAAGGTATGTAGACTACCTCCCTGGAGAACCTCCTGAAAGCTGACATGATGGGCTTGCCCTACATATTAAGAAAAAGAACCAAACTGTATGAATTAGGTTAGTCCCTCTGTCTGCTACTGTTAGGACAGGGGGCTATTACAAGAAATTATAGCATGCTAAAGTTAGGGCTTTTAACTCAGAATTGTGTGTCTCACTAATAGTAAAAGATAGTGGTAACCCTACTGTTGTTCTTGGAGAAAATGTCAAGCTATGTGTTCCATTTATTTGTGGCTTCCTACTTAGATTCTCTGATTGACGGAAAACCTATTGTTGCTGCCTTGTGCTTTTAAATGCTAAATCCTCGCGGCAACTGAGGGCTTCAAGAAACAAGAAGTCCACTAATGATCCAGTTGTGACAAATTGAATTGTTGTTTGAGATAGAGTAAGCGGATATGAAGTTGGCAAGTACAGCCCCTGCATTTTGATTATTCGGCCTTCTCCACTGATGATTTTGTTGTATCATGCATCATTGTGTAATTCCTTATTTATGATATGCATGAGATTGGCCACATTTTAGAGTAGGTTCACACCGAGTTTCTATTGTAAAGGGAGTAGTACTCCTCATTTACGCATTTTGGTAATCTCCTTGTAAATGGAGTAGTACTCCAAGTTTCTACCTTTTGTGTTATATCCTCAAGACCACCCCTCCATTAGGCCGTGGGCATGTAAATGGAGTAGTGGTCTTAGGGGTCTTAAACTCTGTACGAGCGATATTAGAGTATATCCATCGCTCAAAATGATATCTTATAAATTTGGGAGTCGCGCCCCACCTCAACTGGAGGTTAGCCAAAAAAAAAATCACTAGAATTCATGATCAAATTAAGGTCAGCGAAAAAAACTGAACAAAAAAAAGCCAAAACAAACTTGTTTTTAGACTCTGCCTTTTTTTACCATATTTGCCCATGAAATTTTGAGGTCTGGCGAAAAATTTTTGGTTGTCCTTTTTTAACTTTAATTAGTAGATTTCATGTTCAAATTAAGGTCAATGAAAAAACGGAATAAAAAAGACAAAATGAACGCGTTTTAGGATTTTTCCGTTTTTTACCAAAAAGTTCATGAAATTGGAGATTTGGCGAAAAATTTAGGGTTGTCATTTTTTGACATTATTCACTAGAATTCATGTTAATTTTTCAACCATTTATTTGGACAGATTAAAAACGCTCTCCAGACCTTTTTGAATATCTCTCGTGGACCAGTACAAAATAGTACCGTTGTACTATCTAACGGACAATTGACCCAACTTCTATACCGCTGTCTATGGCGGAGGGGGGAGATCCTCCTCCTCCTCCTCCTTCTCCCCCAACGACCTATGCAAAAGCTGTGGCGAGTTCGGATTCCACTAGGGAATCTTCGATTTCTTTCCTCTCCATAAAAAATCGAAATCCCCTCTCTGTTTTCAAGGGAGAACCGGCCCTATTTCTTACAGAGGAGGAATAAGACTTGCTAGCCCTAGACTATCAGTGGACACTCATCGGGAAGTTCTCTTGGGGCCGACCGGCTATGGCACAGATAAGGAAAGAGATTATTGCTGCGGGATTCCTGGGGGATTGCAAGGCTGGGCTACTAGACAATAGGCACGTATTATTCAAATTCGCAAAGGAAGCTGACTTTCAGAGATTTTGGACTCGAAAAGTTTGGCATTTCCAGGGCTTTCTGGCGCGAATCTTCAAATGGTCGAAGGATTTTGACCCGGCAGTTGAACCTTCCATTGCTCTGGTGTGGATACACTTCCCCATGCTTCCCATTCATCTATTTGAAAAAGAGAAGCTGTATTCCTTAGCATCGGCGGCCGGACAACCATTGAAGCTCGACGCGGCAATAGCAGCAGCCTCTGACCTGCTAAGACCTAGTGAAGCTCGTGTATGCGTTGAAATGGATCTTACAAAGTCAATCCCTTCTCGCATCTGGATCGGGAGTAAGGATAAGGGGAAGTGGCAGGATTTAGAAATTGAAGATCGGCCAAACTATTGCTCCAAATGCCGGAAAATGGGTCATGATAGTAAGGATTGTGACCCACTCAAAAAGCAGACGAGATTGATGCCTAAAGAAAATCTGAAAGAAACCAGAAAGGAAGTCCCTGCTACTAAATCAAGTAACAAAGAATGGGTCTTGGTCTCAAAGAAACCGGCTAATCAAAGAGAGGATACACAGACTGAGGCTCGAAAGGCTAAAGGAAAGGAGGTGGATGTCAATAGTTTGCCCATCATTTGCTCCTCACAGGAAATCCCGGAGTCTTCTGGTAAACCAGTGGTAGCAAGGCCAACCGTGGTTTTAACTGTAAATTTAGAAAATGAGCATAGCGGAGGCCCTGCTACTGTGGAGGCCATACAGATAAACAGCAATAAATTTGTAGCATTGGAAAGTCACCATGAGAATGAGGAGCCTAGCTCACCCGCTCAACCTGTAACTGTGAATGAGGGGGCACCATCCACACAAGAAACATCCCAGGAGATGCAATAGAAAGAGGCTCACAAGGACAAAGCAATATGCCAAGTATCCAAGAACAGGTTTTTTGGGATGAAATTATGAACACTATTATTGATACAGTTTCTTCTGATGATGTGCAGGTACTGCCGTTAATGAAGGGAGGAGGCAAAGTTGAGGAGTGCTTAGACTTACAGGCTCAGCCAAGTGAGCGTCGGTACCATTCTGATAAAGAACAGAGTGTATTAGAGGGGAAAAATCCTAAGTCCTGGCCTAAATTCAAATCCACTAGACAACTTAGAGATAAGAGTACATATACGGGTCCAAGAGTAAAGTGTCTAATGATTAGTTGCACATATTGGAATATTAGGTGCATTAACAAAAGACTTAACTTTAGGAAACTTAGAAAAATTCTATCTACACACAGTAGCAACCTACTAGTAATTGCAGAGCCTTTTGCTGAAATAGGTAAATTAGAACCTCTAAAATGAAGACTCAAGTTTGATGTAGCATATGCCAATGCCTATAGCTCCCTCTGGATTATGGTTAGAAAGCCTTTTGCTTGTTCCATCATTGCTATCTCAGACCAACAGATCACCTTAGAAGTGTCTCATCCTCAATTACACTGTCCCATAATGATGTCTAGTGTCTATGCGAAATGTGCAGAGGCAAAAAGGGAGGCTCTATGGCAGGATCTCTCTGATTTGCAGGGGATTAATAAGCCTTGGATTTTATGGGGGGATTGGAACTGCATTAGGCTAGGGAGGAGAAGAAAGGGGAAAAAGCTTTCAATGTAAGAGAATCTAGAGAACTAATAAGCTTTATGTCCTCTCTAGGTCTAGATGAGGTAAATTTCAATGGAGCCAAATTCACAAGGTGTAACAATACGGAAGGGAAGGCTAGGATTTGGAAAAGATTGGATCGGGCATTGGTAAATAATCAATTCCAAAGTAGCAACCTATTGGCTAATATATCCCATCTAGCTAGATCACCCTCTGATCATGCTCCACTCATCCTAGGAATAAAGAAGGGTAGTGCAAACATAGTTAAAGCCTTTAGATTTCAGTCTTTCTGGATAAAGCATGCTGATTGTCTTTCGATTATTAGAAAGGCCTGGGATACGGCTGTCATAGGCAGTCCTATTAGGATTTTCACTGAGAAATTAAAGCTAGTTAAGAAAGCCTTGAAGTCCTGGAATAGATCAACCTTTGGTAACATTTTTTCAAAGGCTAAACAGGCTGAAGATGAACTCCTTAAGTTAGAAAAAGAGGATGAGACTAGTCCAGTGCCTAGAACAGTCCTGAACCAAGCTGCAGCTAGGGCAAAATATCACTTGGGCATTGAAGAGGAATATTGGTCACAGAAGGCTAATATAAAATGGGCGAAAGAGGGAGATAGAAATTCCAAGTTTTATCATGCTTATGTGAAAAATAGGCATGCCAGATCCCATATCCATAAAATACAAAATCAGGAGGGAGATTGGCTGGAAGGAGAGGCTGAGGTGGCTGAACTAGCTATCCAGTATTTCTCTAATTTGTACTCAGCAGAGCAGGTGAACCATAGAATTGACACTGAACTATTGCCCATGACCCATTCAGATAGAGAAAGAGATGACCTCACCAGAATCCCTGATATGGAGGAGCTAAGTCTTACGGTTAAGAGCATGAATCCTGACAATGCCTCAGGTCCAGATGGTTTCCCTGGTTTATTCTACAATTTTGCTTGGGAAATAATCAGTCAAGACTTATTTAATGCTGTGCAGTCCTTTTTCAATGGTGGAGAGTTGAATGAGGCTTCCACTGCAACAGCAATAGTGCTCATTTCGAAAGTCCCCAACCCATCATCTTTTAAACATTTTAGACCTATCAGCTTGTGCAATTTCTTTAACAAAATTGTGTCTAAAATGCTTGCTTTGAGACTAGCTCTTATTCTGCTTAAGATTATTTCAGAGAACCAAAGTGGATTTGTGGCTGGTAGACTAATCACGGATAATTATCTCTTGGCAAGTGAGATGATTTCTACGATTAATAGGAAGAGTAAGGAAGGTAAGGTAGCCCTAAAGTTGGATATGGGAAAAGCGTATGATAGGGTTTACTGGCCTTATTTGCTGTAGATTATGAGAGCCTTGGGTTTTGGGGAGGTTTGGATTGATCTTATATGGAGACTGATTTCGAATGTTTGGTTCTCTGTGCTTATAAATGGGGCATCTAAAGGCTGGTTCAAAGCCTCAAGGGGTCTAAGACAAGGAGATCCAATCTACCATTTATTGTTTGTCATCAGTGAAGAATATTTGTCTCGGATCTTGAACACCAAGTTAGAGAAGGGCCTAAACTACTGTGTCCCTAGGAATTGCCCTAGGATCTCTCTTCTCGCATATGCAGATGACCTGATCATCTTTTCCTCTGCAAAGCTTCAAGCCATTAGAACCATCATGCGGATATTGCAACATTATGAGAAGGTGTCAAGATAGAAGATTAACCCAACTAAGAGTGCATTCCTAACCCATGAAAGGATGTCCCCTGCTAGAAAGCACCTTATTGGTAGAATTACTGGCTTTAATAGAGGATCCTTCCCTTCAAATTATCTAGGGATACCATTGCATTACAAGAGAATACCTGCTGCACACTTTGACCCCTTAATTGAAAAGATCAGCCTTAAGATCAGAGGTTGAGTTCAAAATTCCTGACGACAGGTGGGAGAATCACTTTAATTAAAAGTGTTCTTTCTTCACTCCCTCTCTACACCACTATGAGTGTTAACCCTCCCAAGAGAGTCCTCAACCAGATTCAGTCCATATTAGCCAATTTTTTATGGTCTGCAATGGAAAAGGGTACAAAGCATCACTGGATTAGATGGTATGAATTATGTTACAGTCAGGAGGATGGAGGGCTAGGCTTTAGAGATCTAAACCCGCTAGTCACAGCTCAAACTTACAAACTGTGGTGGAGGTTTAGGCAGAAGAATTCCCTTTGGTCCAAATTCCTTTGGTCAAAGTACTGCAGCTCTTGTCATCCATTGCAGGTTAGGGCTAAGAGAGGAGATTCTCAAACCTGGAAGAGACTTTGTGAGATAGCTGAGGCTGCCGAAGAACACATCCATTCACTAGAATTCATGTTCATAAGGTCAACGAAAAAACTGTACCAAAAAAGTAAAAATGAACGCTTTTTTGGACTTTTGCCGTTTTGGACAAAACCCAGAACTACTTCTTTCTCATATTACATTCAATATGAGAAATCTTACACAATAAAGTCTAGCTGGAGATTACAAAACCCAGAACTACTTCTTTCTCATATTACATTCAATAAAGTATTTTGGTTAAAGTAGTTGTTATGTTATTTTAAATTTTTGCTTATGCTTACTAATGCCACTCATGTTGTAGGGGCATGTATATGAAGGAAGCTGCAAAGGAAATGGGCAATGCACACATGAGGCTAAGTGTGGGGGAGTGGTGCTGTAGACCACTCCCATGCTACACACGATCACTTTGTTTTACATTTCAAGCATGAATTGTGCATGGGCCATTTAGTGTTGCTGGTTGCACATTTTTGGTTAAAGGAGTGGTGCTGTGAACACTTTGCTTGCATGCTACTTCTATGTCCTATTTACCTTGCACCAACATGTAGTGTACTTGAGTGAGTGATTTCTAATAAGCTTCGTTTCACCATGTGCAAGAACTTTTTCATGCAAGATAGCACAATGGACAAAGACACTCCACCAAACAAACATTGGAATTCATGCAATATCAGGGAGCTCCTAAACTTATCTTTACTTTACATTGAGGATAATGTAAGTTTTAAGTGTGGGGGAGTGAATGTTCGCTATGGTTTGTGTCTCTTTGACTTTATATGCCCACTTTACTTTCTTTCATGAATGAAATTTTTTGTGCTATGTGATTCAAAGCATGCTACTTTTTAGTTTTCTTATTTTATTTTGAGCTTTTGCATATTATGCCCAGTATATGTTGTGTTTTTAATTTTTTGTGCCAATTTTACATTTTTTCGCAAAATTGTGAACTTTTTGTGAATAAGTGATGATGTTGAACACAAGTTATGTGTAGTTGACATTTTTGTGGAAGAACTTGTCTATCCATGGAAAGTGCAATAGCACTAAAGTGCAATAGCAAGGACAGTTCAATGCTAAATGGTAGGAGTTAAAAACTAGTGGGAAAGTTTGAGCTTTAACATAGTTGTTTTCAAGCACAAAAAGGGCGTACATACATGGATAGTTGAACTTATATGAAAAGGCAAGACATAGAGAATTTGTTTGAAAATTTTGATGAATAAGTCGAGTAATCCTTGGAAACCTGTTGTGACATTTAGGCACCAGGTAAGTGATTTGGACAAAAGGAAAGTTATGCTAATATGAAATGTGCTGGATGCTAAGTGCGTGGACAATGTTCCGAAAGCACACATTTATGAACCACTCCTCTGCGGAACTGCTCTATTACACTAAGTGTGCATTTGAAGAGAATAATCCGCATGAGTGGGGAAGGAATTCAAAAGCCATAAAACCCGAGGCAATAATTGGAAAGGCCAAGGAGTAATCCAGAGTAATAATGTCATGTGCAGAATGAAGGTAAAGCACTAAAGGATGACAACCTGGGGGAAAGAGTGGTAAGAAACGAGGGCAACCAATGATCCTTAAAATGGTGCATTTATGTCTATACGGTGTTTACAGGTTGAGGACTTGACATGAACTAATAATGCTAAAAATCTTTGCATTCTCTACTATTGCTTGATCATAAGTGAGACATGAGCTGTATGTAAGCCTTTGCACACCACTCACACATCTATGTTAAAGCTTCAAATGAGAACAGCTTAGTTTTGATGATTGCCATGAAGAATTGAGCATATCCTTAACACTAGAGTTGGTTAAATAAGAAATGTGCACATCCAATAATAATGTGAAATGTTCTTGAAGTAGATAGATAGGTTTCTCTAGAAAAGTTCATGATGAAGAGAGTGTGTGTTATGTGTTGGTGTATTGTTGTGACCGTGCTTGAGTTGTGTAAGTGTATTGAGGTGTAAGTGCAGTGTTGTAATCTTGCTTGATGGCAAGCAAGAGTTTAAGTGTGGGGGAAATTGATAAGTTGGTTTTATACCAACTTATATGTGTTATATCACTTAGCTTTTGCCTTGTTTTTATTGCAAATTGTGTAGTGTTTAGTGTCATTGTGTGCATTTGTGTGGTTTGTAACTTGATGTCCTAAAATGGTGAAAAAGGACCAAAATGATGATTAAATGAAACAAATGTGAGTCTGAAATTAAAGAACAAAGAAGGATGCAAAAAGGTTTGAGAGAATGCCTTAATGTGCTTACTTGGTGTTTGGGCAGAATTGATGATGTGTTTCATTTGAGTGTATCTTTCTCAATACTAGTCCCAATGATGACATTGTGGATGTTCTAGAAAGCTATTTGAGTGCTCTGCACTTCTTATGTTCTAACTATCTTCTAATTCTGTTTGTAAATATGAGAAACGGGGGCATCTTTATGATTGCTACTTCAGGTTTTCGTTATTGAATTCATATTGCCAAAGTTTGGTAGATTGTTGATATCATGGGCTACAGACATCCAATATTGATGATTCCTGAACATATGGAAAGCCAAGAGAAAGTTCTACAACTTTTATGCTTACTAGAAAGCCAGATTCGGATGTTAAACTGACAATACATCGCCACGATGCATCGTGGTGAAAAAGTGTTTGTACCACGATGCATCGTGGTGAAACACTCTCCTGCAACAGTTCAGTTTTTTGTTTGTCACTCTCTCGTTCGAGCTTCGAATTAGGTGATTCCAAAGGCTATGGAAAGCTAAGGCCAAGGGTCACAACTGTCATGTTTTAGGCATTGCCAAATTCACAACGGTGCAGGGCCAGATGTTGGATGGAATTTGCTGCACTTTTGCACTTTTGCACATAAAACTTACACCACGATGCATCGTGGTGTTATTTTGTGCTACGATCTAAATCATGCATCGTGGTGTAATTTGTGCTGCTATCTCTCTCATAGACCATAGCATGCTTTTTTCTTTTTATTTATTTATTTATTTATTTTTTATAGACCATAGCATGCTTGCTGCTACACTCACTCACATTTGCTACACCATTACAACACATAGGCACACTACTTTAGCACTTATGCACACATTTGTACACATCAAAGCAACACTTGTGCACACCACTCTAGCACTTATGCACCACACTTTTGCAAATTCTCATACAAAGAACTACACTATAACAAACACATGCACAAGCATACCACTCCAGCACACATGCACCACAACATGTAGCTTTTTGTGCACTAATATATAGCACAAATTCATACATTCCATAACAACATCCACACACAAGCTCACTTGTGAACATTAGCCCGACCTCCCAAGAGTTGTTCCACGATGCATTGTGAAACAATCCAAGCATTCGAAGCTTACATTTCATGCATGAAGTTTGCATACTTTCTCTATATTTCATTTGCACCAGCACAAGCTTGTAACAGGTATTCACGTTATACTTTTACATATTTAACATCAACAACTCACAACATTTCTTCACTCATTTCTTAACATTCTGTACCTACTCTTTTTCATCATTTCATGTGCACTTTAGTTCCAATCCATGTTTCTTCATGGACTTTTGCTTGTTCCAGATTATCATGCTTGCACTAAAATTGTGTTCCTACAATTCATGCACTTATACTATCAAACCTCACACACCTCACAAACATCACAACACTTTTCACACAACCTCACATATCAACACCACGATGCATCGTAGCGATGCATCGTGGTGAAATGTGTTTTGTCGAAGATACATCGTGGCGATGTATCGTCGGCTTGTGAGGATTTCGAGTGAGGGATTTTTTTTGGCTAAGTGTTGGAAGTTGCCTTGTGATGCACAGGTGCAAGAAAGCATGATCATGGTGGGCTTGGAGGCGTGTGGAGGCTGATGAAAGAGCTTGGCCATAGGCTTGGAGGCACTTGGTGATTTTGGAAGCGTGCTTGGTCCAAGCTGTGAAGGCGTGGTTTGTGGGATGGCAAGAGCTTATCTGTTGGACTTTGCTATTATGCAGTGGCATTTTTGTAATTCCTTAGTTATTTTATGTTTGCGTACTGTTTACGATTCTTGTAACCTCTATATATAGAGGATTAGTTAGATTTTAGAGGGGGAGGAGAAGGATCGGAACATTCTAGTTTTACCAGATTTTAGATTAGAGTTGTGAGGGGGAATTTTCTCTCTCTAACTTTCTCTCTCTAGAATTTTATCTCACTAGATTTTCTTCTCTGTTTTTGATTCCGATCGCACCGTTGGACTGATCACGACATTTTGAGTTACAATTAACGAAGCATTTCACAATTCTGAGTATTTTGATCTGTAAATTCTTCCAATTAAGTGGAAATAAATTGTGTTCTGTTATGCCATGTTCAGATAAGAATGCCATGTTCAGGCTAATTTTGCGATGTCCTAGGGTTTATACGGATGAATGTGTGATTTAGATGACTAAAATTTTTGCAATTGATATAATCCATAGAGAATGAAATCACATTTACAATAAATGTATGAAATTTGTTAAGTTTCTTGTATTGACACTGGAATTGAATGAATTGTGCCTCGATTGTGGTCGCCATGCTAAGTTGATGCTAGGTTCACCAATGACGGTGTAATTGCATGAAATGAGAACTCAAATGTGATTTCTTGAGTCTTTTCACTTGTTTCAGCCGATCATTTCATTTCTGAGATTCAGGCTTCACCATGGGAAGCTTCGATGAAATGGAACATTAGGAAAAGTGTTAAAGAAGTCCTCTGAGATAGGAAACGAAGGCATTCAAACCTAGGTCGGGCCTCGCCATGGGAGTTCCTAGGATTTGCATGTTATAGTAGCTGTCTTGAAGAGTTGAGATGCTGCAGGTTTCAACCATCACTCTTAGGCCTCGTCATGGGAAAGATTGGTGTTAGGGGGTGTAGGATAACATGCGGTCGCCATGCTGATGGTGTCTTAGGCTCCTAGGCCGCTTGATCTTCTCTCTTGATTTTTCAAGTTTCTCAATTGTGTTGATAGAGTTATCTAAGGCGCATTCATCCGATACCAAAGCCTTAGGACATCTGTTTGATCCCTCGATTTTACAAAACTTTTGTTGTTTTAGTTGTTCCTGTTGTTTACAAATCTACTCTTGTTGTTAAATCTTTAGAATTTGTTATTTGTATATTTGCGACTTTAACAGAGCAATTTCCTAGAAATTCAAGAATCCATTCCCTTCCCTGTTTCTTGAATTTTGAGTTGCTCTGTTTTGTTTGTTGTTTTTATGTAGAGTAGTAGTTTTGTTTTGATTGCATTGTGGTAGCTTTTGTTATTTTCCTTGTTTTCGTGTTTTGTTCTGTCTACTTTGGTTTATTTATGGCAAGTGCAGGATAGAGGAACTCATTTGAAAGATAAGATTGCACACCACTAGTACCCAAGCATGTCTAGATGGTATGGGGACTCTTTTGGCTCTTATCATTACACACAGCCAACACCTAGAAGATTTGGGGACTTTTCTTCACCACTAGATGAAGAGCAATGGCAAAATCAAGCACAAAGCAACAACTCATATCACATTGGAACACAAGGACTCTCTGTGGAATACATGTTTTCTCAAATGCTGGAAAAACTTGACAGAGGCTTACAAAAGGGAGAGCAATGGTATAACCAACAACAAAGCAATGAGTGTTATCTCAGAGAAGTGGAAAAAATTGAAGACATGTTGTCTCAAGTTTTGGAGAGACTTGATGCAAGTGCATTTTGTGAAACACGGTTGACTCAAATGGAAGAGGCGGTTCAAAGGCAGCAACAGAGACTTGATCGAATCAATGCGTTAATCAGCAACATATGGGAGCAAATTGAGACACCAGTTCTAGATGCTCAATACCACTCCGGAGGTACCTCTCTCTTTACTAAAACACCAACTCCTGAGGACAATCATTTTGATATGCATGCTAATGTTGATTGTGGATTAAAGTGTCCAAGGGAGGTGGAGTCTACACGTTTTGGGGATAGTGTAAATAAATGCTATGTTGCTGATTCTTTTGTGCATGATTATTTGAACTCTTATGATGAGGATGATTCTTTTGTGCATGAACAAAGTGAGCTACCAATTCAATATGCGCAATGCTATCCACACACACCTTTAATTGCTCGAATACCAACTCCTGAGGAATATCATTTTGAAATACAAGCTAATGATGAATGGGGTGAAACGAATCCTAGGGAGGTGGAATTCACAAATACTAAGGGTGTCTTACAAAAATGCATTATTGATGAACATTTGTTACATGAGTCAAATTTTAGTTGTTCAATGGAAAAAGATGTATTCTATGATAAGGAGGATGACTTCTGCGATGAGCTTGATAGTGATGACTCTAGTGTTCTAAGTTGCCATGTTACTAAGCTGGAAAGTGTGTCTAAAGCTGAGTTTTGCATTAATTTTATAGAGTTCCATGAGCCAAATGATGTTGATAGCCATTCATTAGATGTTTCTCCTCTTGATAGCTTTGTGAATTGTATAGAGACACTTCTTGAGGATCAATGTGATATCATAAATGAAGATAATGTTGCAATGGCTAATGAGAATGTCAACACATTGCTTGAAACTCTTGTTGAGGCACCAATTCTTGCAATGGTGAATGAATCTAAGTGTCTAAATGGTGATTCACAAGAAGTGCAAAGTGAGATACTCTTGTTAATTGATAATAATGCTCATTGTGTTGTTGAGAAAGAAAAGACTCAAGAATTTCCCCATGTTAGTCTAGATGATGAAGATGTGAGAATTCTTAATGAAATAGCAAACATTGTGGAAAATTGCTTCATTGATGCATCCATTTTTGAACTTATTGGTGGTTTTGAGATTACTGATAAGTTTATTGAGACCATGTATGTACAAGCCTTGGTTGAGCCTTGCAGGGTTGAAGAGCTCAGTGGGGTGGAAGAAGTAAATGAGGTGCCTACAATTGGAGAGCCTTTTGTGGTAGAAGCAATAAATAAGCTGCCTCCTATAGGGGAGCCTAGTGTGGTGGATGAAGAAAAAGAGGTGCCTACAATGGGGGAGCCTCAGTGGTTCAAAGTGGAATTTATAGAGGTTGCTCCCCATGTACAAGAGCTTAAACACCTCATTGAAAATATTCCTCAAGTGCCTTACGTGAGTGATTTTTTATAAGCTTAGCATGCTTGCTGCTACACTCACTCACATAGCATGCTTGCTATAGCATGCTTGCTGCTAAACTCACTCACATAGCATGCTTGATATAGCATGCTTGCTGCTACACTCACTCACATTTGCTACACCATTACAACACATAGGCACACTACTTTAGCACTTATGCACACATTTGTACACATCAAAGCAACACTTGTGCACACCACTTTAGCACTTATGCACCACACTTTTGCACATTCTCATACAAAGCACAACACTATCACAAACACATGCACAAGCATACCACTCCAGCACACATGCACCACAACATGTAGCTTTTTGTGCACTAATATATAGCACAAATTCATACATTCCACAACAACATGCACACAAGCTCACTTGTGAACATTAGCCCGACCTCCCAAGAGTTGTTCCATGATGCATTGTGGAACAATCCAAGCATTCGAAGCTTACATTTCATGCATGAAGTTTGCATCTATATTTCATTTGCACCAGCACAAGCTTGTAACAGGTATTCACGTTATACTTTTACATATTTCACATCAACAACTAACAACTATTCTTCACTCATTTCTTAACATTCTGTACCTACTCTTCGTCATCATTTCATGTGCACTTTAGTTCCAATCCATGTTTCTTCATGGACTTTTGCTTGTTCCAGATTAGTATGCTTGCACTAAAATTGTGTTCCTACAATTCATGCACTTATACTATCAAACCTCACACACCTCACAAACATCACAACACTTTTCACACAACCTCACATATCAACACCACGATGAATCGTAGCGATGCATCGTGGTGAAATGTGTTTTGTCGACGATGCATCGTCGGCTTGTGAGGATTTCGAGTGAGGAATTTTTTTGGCTAAGTGTTGGAAGTGGTCTTGTGATGCACAGGTGCAAGAAAGCGTGATCATGGAGGGCTTGGAGGCATGTGGAGGCTGATGAAAGCGCTTGGACTTAGGCTTGGAGACACTTGGTGATTTTGGAAGCGTGCATGGTCCAAGCTGTGAAGGCGTGGTTTGTGGGATGGCATGAGCTTATATGTTGGACTTTGCTATTATGCAGTGGCATTTTTGTAATTCCTTAGTTATTTAAAGTTTTCGTACTGTTTACGATTCTTGTAACCTCTATATATAGAGGATTAGTTACATTTTAGAAGGGGAGGAGAAGGATCGGAACATTCTAGTTTTTACCAGATTTTAGATTAGAGTTGTGAGGGGGAATTTTCTCTCTCTAACTTTCTCTCTCTAGAATTTTATCTCACTAGATTTTCTTCTCTGTTTTTGATTCCGATCGCACCGTTGGACTGATCACGACATTTTGAGTTACAATTAACGAAGCATTTCACAATTCTGAGTATTTTGATTGGTAAATTCTTCCAATTAAGTGGAAAAGAATTGTGTTTTGTTGCATTTTCATGATTTTGAGATACGAATGCCTTGTTCCGGCTAATTGTGCGATGTCCTAGGGTTTATACGGATGAATGTGTGATTTAGATGACTAAAATTTTTGCAATTGATATAATCCATAGAGAATGAAATTCATTTACAATAAATGTATGAAATTTGTTAAGTTTCTTGTATTGACACTGGAATTGAATGAATTGTGCCTCGATTGTGGTCGCCATGCTAAGTTGATGCTAGGTTCACCAATGACTGTGGAATTGCATGAAATGAGACTCAAATGTGATTTCCTGAGTCTTTCCACTTGTTTCAGCCGATCATTTCATTTCTGAGATTCAGGCCTCACCATGGGAAGCTTCGATGAAATGGAACATTAGGAAAAGTGTTAAAGAAGCCCTCTAAGATAGTAAACGAAGGCATTCAAACCTAGGTCGGGCCTCGCCATGGGAGTTCCTAGGATTTGCATGTTAGAGTAGCTGTCTTGGAGAGTTGAGATGCTGTAGGTTTCAACCATCACTCTTAGGCCTCGTCATGGGAAAGAGTGGTGTTAGGGGGTATAGGTTAACATGCGGTCGCCATGCTGATAGTGTCTTAGGCTCCTAGGCCGCTTGATCTCCTCTTGATTTTTCAAGTTTCTCAATTGTGCTGCTAGAATCATCTAAGGCGCATTCATCCGATGCCAAAGCCTAGTGTGTGATTTAGATGACTAAAATTTTTGCAATTGATATAATCCATAGAGAATGAAATCACATTTACAATAAATGTATGAAATTTGTTAACTTTCTTGTATTGTCACTGGAATTGAATGAATTGTGCCTCGATTGTGGTCGCCATGCTAAGTTGATGCTAGGTTCACCAATGACTGTGGAATTGCATGAAATGAGAACTCAAATGTGATTTCCTGAGTCTTTCTACTTGTTTCAGCAGATCATTTCATTTCTGAGATTCATGTCTCACCATGGGAAGCTTCGATGAAATGGAACATTAGGAAAAGTGTTAAAGAAGCCCTCTAAGATAGCAAACGAAGGCATTCAAACCTAGGTCGGGCCTCGCCATGGGAGTTCCTAGGATTTGCATGTTAGAGTAGCTGTCTTGGAGAGTTGAGATGCTGCAGGTTTCAACCATCACTCTTAGGCCTCGTCATGGGAAAGAGTGGTGTTAGGGGGTGTAGGATAACATGCGGTCGCCATGCTGATAGTGTCTTAGGCTCCTAGGCCGCTTGATCTCCTCTCTTGATTTTTCAAGTTTCTCAATTGTGCTGCTAGAATCATCTAAGGTGCATTCATCCGATGCCAAAGCCTAGTTGGAGACTACAAAAGAGTATTTCAAGTTTCCTTACGGAAGGAAAAAGAGTGCTTATGAAAGAGCATTTCTCTGGTATAGAGATGGATATTCCGAATCTTGAAAAAGAAATCTTACACAATAAAGTCTAGTTGGAGACTACAAAACCCAGAACTACTTCTTTCTCACATTACATTCAATAAAGTATTTTGGTTAAAGTAGTTGTTATGTTATTTTGAATTTTTGCTTATGCTTACTATGGCGACTCATGTTGTAGGGGCATATACATGAAGGAATCTGCAAAGGAAAAGGGCAATGCACACATGAGGCTAAGTGTGGGGGAGTGGTATGGTGGACCACTCCCATGCTACACACGATCACTTTGTTTTACATTTCAAGCATGAATTGTGCATGGGCCATTTAGTGTTGCTGGTTGCACATTTTTACACCACCATGATCCCTAGTCATAGTGCGACACTTTGCTTGCATGCTACTTCTATGTCCTGTTTACCTTGCACCAACATGTAGTGTACTTGAGTGAGTGATTTCTAATAAGCTTCGTTTCACCATGTGCAAGAACTTTTTCATGCAAGATAGCACTATAGACAAAGACACTCCACTAAGCAAACATTGGAATTCATGTAATATCAGGGAGCTCCTAAACTTATCTTTACTTTACATTGAGGACAATGTAAGTTTTAAGTGTGGGGGAGTGAATGTTCGCTATGGTTTGTCTCTTTGACTTTATATGTTCACTTTAATTTCTTTCATGAGTGAAATTTTTTGTGCTATGTGACTCAAAGCATGCTACTTTTTAGTTTTCTTATTTTATTTTGAGCTTTTGCATATTATGCCCCGTATATGTTGTGTTTTTCATTTTTTGTGCCAATTTTACATTTTTTTCGCAAACTTGTGAACGTTTTGTGAATAAGTGATTGTGTTGAACAGACCATGAGTGTGGAATTTTTCTCTACTTACTAAGTTAAAGTGGACTGCTCAATATTTTCCTCCCTTTGACTTTTTACCGTTGATACTATCTAACGGGTATTTTGACTAGAACCACAGCCTCCGCCTATGGCGAAGGGGACTCACCCTCCTCCCAATCCAACTCCCCCTCCTCCTCCGGTGAACTATGCCGGTGCAGTAAATAAACAAAGGGACCATAATGTCTCTTTCTCCTCAATCACAAACAAGCAATACCTCTCAACCTTCAAAGGGGAACCAGCTCTGTTCATTTCACAAGAAGAAGAAGACGTTCTGGCCAAAGAGTTCCAATGGACTCTGATAGGGAAATTTTCCTGGGGAAGGCCAACAATGACTCAGATTCGGAAGGAGATCTTGGCAGCTGGTTTCTTTGGCGAATGTAAGGTGGGTTTATACGACCAGCGCCTTGTCCTCTTCAAATTTGACATAGAAGAGGATTTTCAGCGATTTTGGACACAAAAGGTGTCGAATTTTCAAGGTTTTCAGGCTAGAATCTTCAAGTGGACAAAGGAATTCGATCTGGCTATGGAACCATCTATTGCTCCTGTATGGATACGATTCCGTAAGCTCCCTTTGCACATGTTCAACAAAGAAAAGCTGCATGCTTTGGCATCTATTGCAGGTCAGCCTCTGAAGATGGATGCTGCAACTGCAGTGGCTTCGGATTTAATTAGACCTAGTGAAGCAAGAATTTGTGTACAGATGGATCTAACCAAGGCCATTCCAAACCGGATTTGGATTGGAAGCAACGAGAAAGGAAAATGGCAAAATCTGGAAGTCGAAGAAAGACCAGCTTACTGCTCTAAATGCTGCAAATTGGGACATGAGATGAAAAATTGTGACCCTTAAAAACGCCAGGCTAAACCCCCTACACCAGAAGACCCCAAGACCCCAAAAAGGATCTCCCACACCAACAATGGCATTAAAGAATGGGTCCTTGTACCCAAGAAATTGCCTGCCACCAACAGAGAAAATGGGGAAGACATGCGGTAGCTGAAGGGAAAGGGACTGGTGCAAAGTAGTCTTCCCGTAGCTGTTCCTATGCAAGAGATCCCTGAATCTTCTGGAAAAGGCGAAAGAGCAGAGCACTCAAAGGGTGAGATCGCCCAGGGTGGATCAGATGTGACTCTACCGATAGATATGATCGCTACACAGTTAGCAAACAAGGTAGTTGAATCAATGCCTCTACCACCGGAGACAAGCCAAGCTAAGAGTTCAACAGGTCCCAAAAATAAACATCCAGCCACAATCTCAAATAATTTGTTATGCCAAGGTGGAAGCAACCGCTTTGATGTGCTCAGCGTACTTGGAGATGACAATTGCTCAAAGGGGATTCTACATTCAAACTCACTTTCTGATGGGCCCATGACTCAAGATGTCCAAGAAGACTTACACCAAGCAGCTATGTAAGATGAAGGCTTTTGTCAAGAATTCCAGGAACAGATTTATTGTGATGAGATTATCAATATTTTGACTAAAGTAGTGTCTTTTGATTGTGTGCAGGATCGAGATGATAACAAGGAGGAAGGAAGAAAGGGGCTCCATGCTGAACAGGAACTATTAACTCCACAGCTCCCTTACTTAGATATGGCTCAAAGGAAACACCTAGCACATAGAGACACTGTAGGGCACACCCAATGAGGAAATAGAAAACCAAAATCCTGGGCTAAATTTGAGTCAGATAGGGAGCTTAGGGATAGGATAGAAAGTACTGGTTCTAAGAATGATGTTTCCAAATGATTAGCTGTCTATATTGGAACATTAGGAGCATTAGTAGAAAACCGAATTTTAGCAAACTCAAACAAATAGTTAGGAAGCACAGCATCAACCTATTAGCAATAGCTGAACCTTTCTCAAACCCAGATAAGATAGAAACCCTGAAGAAAAGATTAAAATTTGAAGTTGCTTACTCAAATGGAATCAGTTCAATTTGGATTATGTTGAGGAAACCATTCTCCTGTACAGTGATCTCTATAACAGACCAACAGATCACCTTAGAAGTTAGTCATCCCTATTTACAATTCCCCTTTATTTTGTCTAATGTGTATGCTAAATGCACAGAAGCCAAGAGAGTAGACCTGTGGCAAGATTTGGCCAATTTTCAGAACCTAAAACAGCCTTGGGTCTTACGGGGAGATTGGAATTGTGTTAAGCCAAGGGAGGAAAAAAAGGGAGGAAAATCCATTCATATTAGGGAATCTAGGGAACTAGTTGGTTTTATGTCCTCTTTAGGATTAACGGAGGTCAATTCTAGTGGCTTGAAATTTACTTGGTGTAACAATAGGGAAGGTAGGGCTAGAATTTGGAAAAAACTTGATAGGGCCTTAGTAGACTCAATTTTCTTAAACAAAAACCTACAAGCATCAGTCACACAGTTAGCCAGATCCCCCTCAGATCACTCACCTCTCATACTCAAAATCCAGCAAGGGAAGGCAGTAACTAGGCCTTTTAGATTTCAGACTTTTTGGGCTAGTCACATAGACTGTCTGCCAACCATTAGAAGGGCATGGGAAGTGGAGGTTATAGGAAATCCTATAAGAATCTTCACTGAGAAGCTGAAGCTAGTTAGGCAGGCCCTCAGGACTTGGAATAAATCTACTTTTGGAAACATCTTTTCAAAAGCTGAACAGGATGAAGAGGAACTGCTTAGATTAGAAAAAGAGGATGGGGAGAACCTTCTACCTAGGGAAATCTTGAGCCTAGCTGTGCAAAGGCCAAATACTATCTAGGACTACAGGAAAAGTTTTGGTCTCAAAAAGCTAACATCAAATGGGCTAAGGAGGGTGACAGAAACTCTAAGTTTTATCACTCCTATGTTAGGAATAGGCACACCAAAACCTTCATCCATAGGATCCAAAACCAGGAGGGGGAATGGATAGAAGGGGAGAACCAGATTTCCGAGCTAGCAGTCAAGTTCTTTTCAGACCTGTACACTTCTGAAGAGATCAACTGTGAGATTGACCCCACGCTTCTTCCAGAAGCTCTCTCAGACCAAGATAGGTAGGAACTCACTAAGATCCCAGACATGAAAGAGCTGAAAGACACTGTCTTTAGTATGAATCAGGATAGTGCACCAGGCCCTGATGGCTTCCCAGGGCTTTTCTATGTGTCAGCATGGGAAATCATCAGTTTAGACATTCTTAGGGCAGTTCAAGCCTTTGTTAATGGAGCTGAAATGAACCAGGCCATGACAGCCACCTCTATTGTCCTCCTACCTAAAGTTTTAAATCCAGCAGCTTTCAAGCAATTTAGACCAATCAGCTTATGCAACTTCTTTAATAAGATTGTGTCCAAACTGTTAGCTCAAAGATTAGCTATAGTCCTTCCTAAGATAATCTCTGAAAACCAAAGTGGTTTTGTAGCTGGAAGATTAATTACTGATAATTATCTACTAGCCAGCGAAATGTTTCCCACCCTCAACAGGAAAAGCAAGGAGGGCAATGTAGCAATCAAGCTCGATATGGAAATGGCCTTTGACAGGTTCACTGGCCATATCTACTGCAGATCTTAAGACTGTTAGGCTTTGGTGAAATTTGGATAGACATTGTGTGAAGACTCATTTCAAATGTGTGGTTTTCAGTCTTAATTAATGGGGTAAGCAAAGGATGGTTTAAAGGATCTAGAGGGCTAAGACAAGGTGATCCAATCTCTCCTTTACTCTTTGTGATTAGCTCAGAATACCTTTCTAGAGTCTTGAACAATGTTAGGGACAAGAGTGGGGATTTTCGTGTGCCAAAAGGCTGTCCTAGAATCTCCCATCTAGCCTTTGCAGATGATATAATTATCTTCTCCTCAGCCAACCCTAAAGCAGTTAGAGACATCATGAAAAAACTGAAGCACTATGAAGGAGCTTCGGGCCAAAGGATCAATGCAGCTAAAAGCTCATACATAGTGCACAATCGCCTGATCAGAGGAAACATTCTATTGGAAGAATCACAAGGTTTACCAGAAGCTCATTGCCTACTTCCTATCTAGGGGTTCCCCTTCATTTTAAGAGAATTCCAGCTTCAGCCTATGCTTTTCTGATAGACAAGATAAGCCACATCATTGGTAGTTGGTCCTCAAAGTTCTTAACAATAGGGGGTAGAATCACACTAATCAAGAGTGTCCTATCCTCTATTCCTTCCTACACTACCATGAACCTTAACCCTCCTAAGAGTGTAGTTAATCAACTGGAGTCTCTTCTCTCAAACTTCCTATGGTCAGCTGCGGATAAGGGGACAAAACGTCATTGGATAAGCTGGAAAGAACTGTGCTTCACTCAAAAGGAAGGAGGAGTAGGTTTTAGAGATCTTAACCATATTATTCTTGCACAATCCCTTAAGATGTGGTGGAGGTTTAGACTAAGGAATTCCTTGTGGGCCAAATTCATGTGGACCAAATACTGTGGATCAAGGCACCCCTTACAGGTTAAAATTCGTAGAGGGGACTCCCATACATGGAAAAGACTGTGCAAAGTTGCAAATCTAGCTGAGGACCACATTCACTTTTAGATTGGCAATGGGGACTGCGATATGTTATATGATAATTGGTGTCATGAAGGAAGACTAGCTGATATTCTTGGTTGCCAAGGAAACTTCAAGGTCTCATATTTCTTGGGAAACTAGGGATGGGACCTGGGGAAATTATGCCTGTTTTGGCCACAATGTCCTACGCATATGCTACCTGAACCTCCTGCCAGAACAGGGGAAGCTGATAGGATGATCTGGAACCTCACCACTAATGGAGCCTTCAACCTGAAATCAGCTTTTGAACTAATCAGGGGCCAAAATAATTCCCTTTGCTCCTTCACAGATTCCATTTGGGACTCACATATTCCTATCAAGATGTCGTTTCTAATGCTGAGACTAATCAGAAATAGAGTGCCCATTGGCTCAAATCTGCATAAGGTGGGAGTCTATGGACCATTTATTTGCCCTTGGTATCATGGCAATGGAGAGACAATTAGCCATCTATTCGTATCCTGCCAATTTGTAAGAAAGATATGGAAGATTTTTGCTGCAGAAATTGGTATTTTGGACCACTCATACAATCTCACAGGCATACTGAACACTTGGTGGACAAATCAGAAATCCTCATCTGAATGTAGATACTTCCTTCTTCAAATATGCCCTTCCCTCATCTGTTGGTGATTGTGGAAGCTTAGAAACAAGATCACCTTTGATCAAGGTACTGCTGAGACTGGACCTTTGGTGGAAAGAATATTTACTTCCATCAAAGAAATCATGAATACGAAATTCAAAGGTCTGCACTTCATGAACTTAGAGTGGTCAGATTTTTTGGATACATGCAAGTATGTTAGAAAGAAGGTAATCCTGGAGCACATTAAATGGTACCCTCCTGACTCCCATCTCATAAAGATCAACTATGCTATGGCTCAACAGGGGAACTTCTGGAAAGTGGCAGGTCTTGCTAGAGATCACAAGGGCCAATTTCTATCCTTTTCCTTTCCTATTTTTCTATTTCCTATATCACTTAACAAACTGCAGGTGGAAGCTTTGGCGGCTCTATATATTCCTATAGTGCTGGAGGTGGGCCCCACATGTCGGGACAAGTGGCAACATCCTATTGGACATCGCATGACTCCTAGGCCCCTGTAGCATGAACAGTTTTGCTGGAGACATTGGAGTCATTTAACTGTTCTCATATATATATTGGCGCTGTTTACCATGTGATATTACCATTGTACCCCTGGCAGATATCGTAAAAGGTGGACACGTGGCAGACATAATGATTACTAGGGGACATGAGGCCCCACCTGTAGCACCAAATGTTGGCGGGCAATATTTGAATTTTGAAATGGATTCCAAAATTGTAATTATGTTTCCTGGAAGCTTCTAGAGTACGCAATTGGATGATTACTTAATAAGCCATTCATATAACCTAATGATTAATTTACTGGTGTACGAGATGTCGCGCTACAAGAGGCCATTTCAGTCGGAGTTAACAGGCCGTCCCTATGTCAGGCGTAGGCTTCACTATCCAGGTGCCCCATCAAACGTGAAGCCTGTTTCCAAACGAAAATATTTTCGAAAAAAAAGATTGTTTAACTTCCCGGAGACTGGTAGCTGTAATGCTGAGTTTGGTAGCAAATTCGTGGGGCTCAGTGATGTTAACTGTTTCCAGGCGGAGTACATACGTTACCCAGCACTGGGTTCATCTACCAATCATAGACACGGGCATAAGATCAAGGTTGCATCCCTGTATTTGCTTGGTTCTATGTGCGTAAGGCCCTGTCGCAGTGAGATGGCAGATGGAGGTCCATTTGGTGGCACCTGTTCAGTGTATGTTGTGTTAGATAGAGAACCAAGCATGATTAATAAGCCTACGTTTGAAGGCATATTTGATTACTCGACCGTTTCTGGAACTGCTTATAACTCTGTTTGCGGAGTTATGATTCGTCCTGAGATGTTAGATAGGTACAAACTCCTTGGCAGGGATACATTATTGTTTAACAGCATCCCTGATGGAGCAGATTCATCTAGTGTCCGCCCGTATAAGCGTTATTTTAATTTCTTGCAGCGCGGAAAATGTATGATTGTTAGCTTTTCCGATGCAGCTGAAAAAGTTAGTGGGGACTATGATAATTGCAAGAATAATGCAATTATCGTTTTCATTTTGTGGGAGCCTGTAAATAAATGTACTCTACATTTCCAGATTCATCAGAGAATAAAATATTATCATTAATGATCATCTTATGCCTTAGTATTTTGTTGATTGATGTTAATGTATCAGTATTAAAACAAAATATTGCATTAAAAAAATAATAATAATTAAGTAATAACATATTTGCCAATAAAATATTGCATTAAAAAACTATTAATAATTACGTAATGACATATTTGCCAATAAATGGGCCCATTGTCTACTTAAATCTGGGCTTATCAATATGAGTACCGCTTGAATTGGTCTGCATCTTAACAGTTTGTACAACTGCATCAATTAATTGGCCCATTTGTTCAGGCATAATTGTTATGTGTGTTGGGCCTGAACTTGATGCACTTACTTCACTTGCGGATGGGCCTGAATCCACTACATTGTCCTTCATGGGCATGAAATCTGATATTGAATTCTTCCCGTCCAGTTCTGATGCAGCCAGCCCAATGCCAGATTCTATCATATTACTAACACGTGCGTATGATGTTTGGTAAGATGTAGTGCGGCATAGAGCTCTTTTGTGCTCGGCTGGCTTGCAGTGCCACACATCAACTTTCTGGATTGCTGAGTTTTTGGATAATACCTTAATTGTTGGAGGCCTAATGTTGATATCAATTGGGAATGTTGACGTACAGAATTTCAGATAGCCCTTTATTTTGCTGAAGTATGTGTTCGACTTGAGATTGCTTCCTTCTAGGTGGTATGTTGCTCTCCAAGGACACGTCTTCTCATTGACGGATGTAAATGACGCTCCGAAATATGTTAGTTCTACTTGGTATGTGACCGGAAACGTGTACTCTGCTTGCCTGTTGTCATCTCCTATGAGCCTGTCATCATATATGACAATCCGCACATTCCCAGTTGAATTGGGTGGACACTGAGGGGAGTACTTAATGATGCATGTATCTATCATTAATGATCTCTTCCTCACTTGATTTACAAGTTGTTTAGCAAAACTAGCTGAGGACCACATTCACTTTCAGATTGGCAATGGGGACTGCGATATGTTATATGATAATTGGTGTCATGAAGGAAGACTAGCTGATATTCTTGGTTGCCAAGGAAACTTCAAGGTCTCATATTTCTTGGGAAACTAGGGATGGGACCTGGGGAAATTATGCCTGTTTTGGCCACAATGTCCTACGCATATGCTACCTGAACCTCCTGCCAGAACAGGGGAAGCTGATAGGATGATCTGGAACCTCACCACTAATGGAGCCTTCAACCTGAAATCAGCTTTTGAACTAATCAGGGGCCAAAATAATTCCCTTTGCTCCTTCACAGATTCCATTTGGGACTCACATATTCCTATCAAGATGTCGTTTCTAATGCTGAGACTAATCAGAAATAGAGTGCCCATTGGCTCAAATCTGCATAAGGTGGGAGTCTATGGACCATTTATTTGCCCTTGGTATCATGGCAATGGAGAGACAATTAGCCATCTATTCGTATCCTGCCAATTTGTAAGAAAGATATGGAAGATTTTTGCTGCAGAAATTGGTATTTTGGACCACTCATACAATCTCACAGGCATACTGAACACTTGGTGGACAAATCAGAAATCCTCATCTGAATGTAGATACTTCCTTCTTCAAATATGCCCTTCCCTCATCTGTTGGTGATTGTGGAAGCTTAGAAACAAGATCACCTTTGATCAAGGTACTGCTGAGACTGGACCTTTGGTGGAAAGAATATTTACTTCCATCAAAGAAATCATGAATACGAAATTCAAAGGTCTGCACTTCATGAACTTAGAGTGGTCAGATTTTTTGGATACATGCAAGTATGTTAGAAAGAAGGTAATCCTGGAGCACATTAAATGGTACCCTCCTGACTCCCATCTCATAAAGATCAACTATGCTATGGCTCAACAGGGGAACTTCTGGAAAGTGGCAGGTCTTGCTAGAGATCACAAGGGCCAATTTCTATCCTTTTCCTTTCCTATTTTTCTATTTCCTATATCACTTAACAAACTGCAGGTGGAAGCTTTGGCGGCTCTATATATTCCTATAGTGCTGGAGATTGGCCCCACATGTCGGGACAAGTGGCAACATCCTATTGGACATCGCATGACTCCTGGGCCCCTGTAGCATGAACAGTTTTGCTGGAGACATTGGAGTCATTTAACTGTTCTCATATATATATTGGCGCTGTTCACCATGTGATATTACCATTGTACCCCTGGCAGATATCGTAAAAGGTGGACACGTGGCAGACATAATGATTACTAGGGGACATGAGGCCCCACCTGTAGCACCAAATGTTGGCGGGCAATATTTGAATTTTGAAATGGATTCCAAAATTGTAATTATGTTTCCTGGAAGCTTCTAGAGTACGCAATTGGATGATTACTTAATAAGCCATTCATATAACCTAATGATTAATTTACTGGTGTACGAGATGTCGCGCTACAAGAGGCCATTTCAGTCGGAGTTAACAGGCCGTCCCTATGTCAGGCGTAGGCTTCACTATCCAGGTGCCCCATCAAACGTGAAGCCTGTTTCCAAACGAAAATATTTTCGAAAAAAAAGATTGTTTAACTTCCCGGAGACTGGTAGCTGTGATGCTGAGTTTGGTAGCAAATTCGAGGGGCTCAGTGATGTTAACTGTTTCCAGGCGGAGTACATACGTTACCCAGCACTGGGTTCATCTACCAATCATAGACACGGGCATAAGATAAAGGTTGCATCCCTGTATTTGCTTGGTTCTATGTGCGTAAGGCCCTGTCGCAGTGAGATGGCAGATGGAGGTCCATTTGGTGGCACCTGTTCAGTGTATGTTGTGTTAGATAGGGAACCAAGCATGATTAATAAGCCTACGTTTGAAGGCATATTTGATTACTCGACCGTTTCTGGAATTGCTTATAACTCTGTTTGCGGAGTTATGATTCGTCCTGAGATGTTAGATAGGTACAAACTCCTTGGCAGGGATACATTATTGTTTAACAGCATCCCTGATGGAGCAGATTCATCTAGTGTCCGCCCGTATAAGCGTTATTTTAATTTCTTGCAGCGCGGAAAGTGTATGATTGTTAGCTTTTCCGATGCAGCTGAAAAAGTTAGTGGGGACTATGATAATTGCAAGAATAATGCAATTATCGTTTTCATTTTGTGGGAGCCTGTAAATAAATGTACTCTACATTTCCAGATTCATCAGAGAATAAAATATTATCATTAATGATCATCTTATGCCTTAGTATTTTGTTGATTGATGTTAATGTATCAGTATTAAAACAAAATATTGCATTAAAAAAATAATAATAATTAAGTAATAACATATTTGCCAATAAAATATTGCATTAAAAAACTATTAATAATTACGTAATGACATATTTGCCAATAAATGGGCCCATTGTCTACTTAAATCTGGGCTTATCAATATGAGTACCGCTTGAATTGGTCTGCATCTTAACAGTTTGTACAACTGCATCAATTAATTGGCCCATTTGTTCAGGCATAATTGTTATGTGTGTTGGGCCTGAACTTGATGCACTTACTTCACTTGCGGATGGGCCTGGATCCACTACATTGTCCTTCATGGGCCTGAAATCTGATATTGAATTCCTCCCGTCCAGTTCCGATGCAGCCAGCCCAATGCCAGATTCTATCATATTACTAACACGTGCGTATGATGTTTGGTAAGATGTAGTGCGGCATAGAGCTCTTTTGTGCTCGGCTGGCTTGCAGTGCCACACATCAACTTTCTGGATTGCTGAGTTTTTGGATAATACCTTAATTGTTGGAGGCCTAATCTTGATATCAAATGGGAATGTTGACGTACAGAATTTCAGATAGCCCTTTATTTTGCTGAAGTATGTGTTCGACTTGAGATTGCTTCCTTCTAGGTGGTATGTTGCTCTCCAAGGACACGTCTTCTCATTGACGGATGTAAATGACGCTCCGAAATATGTTAGTTCTACTTGGTATGTGACCAGAAACGTGTACTCTGCTTGCCTGTTGTCATCTCCTATGAGCCTGTCATCATATATGACAATCCGCACATTCCCAGTTGAATTGGGTGGACACTGAGGGGAGTACTTAATGATGCATGTATCTATCATTAATGATCTCTTCCTCACTTGATTTACAAGTTGTTTAGCAAAACTAGCTGAGGACCACATTCACTTTCAGATTGGCAATGGGGACTGCGATATGTTATATGATAATTGGTGTCATGAAGGAAGACTAGCTGATATTCTTGGTTGCCAAGGAAACTTCAAGGTCTCATATTTCTTGGGAAACTAGGGATGGGACCTGGGGAAATTATGCCTGTTTTGGCCACAATGTGATACGAATGTTGTATGGCCGAGGCTCCAACTCCTGGACCAAATTCGAATCTCCCACACAAGCTATAGGACCGTGTTGCTCTTACCAAGATAATCCACAACAAGAACACAAAATTGGATGGAACGAAATCAAAGAAAAAACGCTAGGAATTGAGTAAATCAAAACTTCACATTTTATTACTAATGAACTTAATTTAACCTATGAAAATTCAATCAGTTAAACAAGTTAATTAGGCCTGCTCTTTAAATAAAGAACAATTGGTGTAATCTCCTATAGGTCACGCTAAAGGGGATTAACTACAATGAACAGTTAAATAACTCTTCAAGGCTTTGAACAACTCAAGGAGTTAATTCACGAATTTTAGCAAAGCTAAAAACTCAATTTTATTCACCAACTTATTGTGTAAAAACGTTACATGCATCTCCTTTTTATAGGGGATGAGTTTCGGCCATGCCAAGAAGGAAAAGGAAATAAACCCTAGTAGTTGCAAAGTACAACTTGACTTCTTAACAAACTAGCTAACTAACTAATCCAAGTTGTAAAAGGATTAGGTTAGACAGTTTTTAATGAAGAAGCAAAACGTGTTTTGGCTTCTTGTTTCCTAAACTAATCAACTTTCCAAATTGGAAAAGGAAACTACAACTAACTACCAAATCCTTGTCCAAAAAGGATTTGCTTTACTTGCCATTATCATGCAAGATAATTGGGCCAAGTAATTTATTAAACTACCAATTAATTAAAGCCCACATTAAGTGTTTTGGACTTAATTAATTAACAACAAAATAAAACCCTAAAGTAATTAAAGGGCGTGAACCACCTAATGAAGCCCAAAGACACGCCTTTCTTGGACTTAAATTCTTCTCGGCCTTAGCTTGCTTCTTCAAGGTGGAATTTCCTTAAGCTCCAATGTAGATCTTTGAGGAACTTCTTCTTGAATGGTAATTGAAGAAACATGCCAAAGAACACCATGATGAGATGATGTGCACATCTCGGCCTCCAAGTCACCAAAGTGTGATGACAACAAAGTGTGCAAAGCTTCTTTCATCCTTTTGCTCCTTGATCTTGTCATTGGTCCATCAAGATTCTTCAAGGGATCATCTAAGCTCGGCTTTGGCACCAAGGATGTGGATGGATTGCTATCATTCCCTCCCTCCTCGAAAAGATTCGTCCTCGAATCACCTACATCAAACAAAGATAAATCAGAAACATTGAATGTAGATGAAACATTGCCATACTCACTTGGAAGCTCGACTTTGTATGCATTATCTCCTATCCTTTCCAAAATTCGAAAAGGACCATCTCCTCTTGGATGAAGTTTAGACTTTCTCTTGTCAGGAAACCTTTCCTTCCTCAAGTGAATCCAAACCCAATCACCAGGTTCGAAAATCACTCTCTTTCTTCCTCTATTGGCTTGTTGTGCATATTGTTCATTACGCCTTTCAATAGTATTTCGAACCCTTTCATGTAACTCCTTAATAAGTTCAGCTTTCTTTTTACCTTCAACATTAACAAACTCATTAATAGGCAAAGGCAAAATATCAAGTGGAGTTAAAGGATTGAAACCATAAACAACCTCAAATGGCGAACAAGATGTAGAACTATGAAAAGTTCTATTATATGCAAACTCAATATGTGGAAGACAACTTTCCCAATTCTTTAAGTTTCTTTGAATGATGGCTCGAAGCAAGGTAGACAAAGTGCGGTTAACTACTTCAGTTTGTCCATCAGTTTGTGGATGTGCAACAGTAGAAAACAACAATTTAGTGCCTAACTTATTCCATAAAGTACGCCAAAAGTGAGACAAGAACTTAACATCCCTATCACTAACAATACTTTGTGGAATGCCATGCAATCTAACAACTTCCTTAAAGAACAAATCAGCAATATGTGTAGCATCATTAGTTTTGGAACATGCAATAAAATGTGCCATTTTACTAAATCGATCCACTACTACAAATATGCTATCTTTACCATTGCGTGATCTAGGCAATCCAAGTACAAAATCCATAGAAATATCAATCCAAGGATGACTAGGAACAGGCAAAGGTGTATACAATCCATGAGGCAAAATTTTCGATTTGGCTTGTTTACACACAATACATTTATCACAAACACTTTTCACATCTTTAATCATGTTAGGCCAATAAAAGTGTTCATTCAAAACAGCAAGTGTTTTAGCAATACCAAAATGCCCCATCAACCCTCCCCCATGGGTCTCCTTAACAAGTAAATCACGAATGGAACAAAGGGGTATGCACAATTTATCCTTACGAAATAAGAAACCATCATGCAAATAAAAGTCACCATTCGGCTTTGAAGCATAATCATTAAAGGCGGCAGAAAAATCATTGTCATTTTTGTACAAATCTTTTATCAAATCAAATCCAAGTAACTTAGCATGCATATAGGTGAACAAAGAATAACGTCTAGACAATGCATCAGCTACAATATTATCTTGACCAGATTTATACTTAATCACATATGGAAAAGTTTCAATAAATTCTAACCATTTAGCATGCCTCTTATTCAATTTACCTTGAGTCTTTAAGAATTTAAGGCTTTCATGATCAGAATGAATTATAAACTCTTTAGGCCATAAGTAATGTTGCCAAACCTGTAATGACCTTACCAAAGCATACAACTCCTTGTCATAAGTTGCATACTTTAAAGCTGCCCCATTAAGCTTTTCACTAAAGTAAGCCACGGGCCTTGATTCCTGCATCAAAACAGCACCGATACCAATCCCGGAGGCATCACAGTGTATCTCAAAAGCTTTATGAAAATTAGGCAATGAAAGTAAAGGGGCGTGAGTCAACATGTACTTTAACTTAGTGAAGGCGTCTTCATGCTCTTGTTTCCATTCAAAAGTAATGTTCTTTTTAACAAGTTCATTCAAAGGTGCAGCTATAGTACTAAAGTCTTTAACAAACCTTCTATAAAAACTTGCTAAACCATAAAAACTCCTAACTTCACTAGCATTCTTAGGTCTCGGCCACTCATCAATAGCCTTGACTTTTGACTCATCAACAGAAATACCTTGAGAACTAACAACATAACCCAAAAAGACAATTGATTCCATGCAAAAAGAACACTTTTTGAGGTTAGCATACAATCGGTTCTCACGCAATATAACAAACACTTGTTTTAAATGTTCAACATGCTCATCAAGTGATTTGCTATAAATAAGGATGTTATCAAAATAGACCACAACAAACTTACCAATGAAAGACCTAAAAACGTGATTCATGAGCCTCATAAAAGTACTAGGTGCATTAGTTAGACCAAAAGGCATGACTAACCATTCATACAATCCATACTTTGTTTTAAAGGCTGTTTTCCATTCATCACCTTCTTTCATTCTAATTTGATAGTAGCCACTTTTTAAATCAATCTTGGTGAAAATAGAAGAACCATACAATTCATCAAGCATATCATCTAATCTAGGAATTGGATGTCTATACTTAATGGTGATTTTATTTATGGCACGACAATCAACACACATTCTCCAAGATTCATCCTTTTTAGGAACTAAAATGACTGGAACGGAACAAGGACTTAGAGATTCACGTACAATACCTTTGTCAAGGAGTTCATCCACTTGACGTTGAATCTCCTTTGTTTCCTCAGGATTTGCTCTATATGCAGGACGGTTGGGAATTTGCGCCCCAGGTATGAAATCAATTTGATGTTCAATACCTCTAATAGGTGGCAATCCGTGTGGTAAGTCCTCGGGAAACACGTCATTGAATTCCTGTAAAAGAGACAAAACAACACTAGGCAAAGAAGCAAGGTGATCACTATCAACAATAAGTACAAAGTCCTTGCGGATCATCAAATACAATGAATGCCTATCTAGTATTGCTCTCTTTACATCACTCTTAGAAGCAAAATAACAAGATTTAGAAGAACTACTATTTCGGCTATTACAAGATTTAGAATCATTGGTTCGGCCTACACTAGTTACATTCTTTTTATCTTCTTGTTCCTTCTTCTCTTTTGCTTCCATTTCACGGCAAGATTGCACAATCCTTGATTGATCTTCAAAAGCTTGGCTCGGACTCAAAGCCCTTAGATTGTACTTTCGGCCATGATAATCAAAAGAATAATAATTCTTCCTTGCATGATATGTAACATCTCGGTCAAATTGCCATGGACGACCAAGTAATATGTGACTAGCTTCCATTGGTACAACATCACAAACAATATCATCAACATACTTTCCAATGGACATAGAAAATTTAACTTGTTTAGTCACCTTACTCTCGGCAGTGTTATTAAGCCATTGAAGCTTATATGGATTTGGATGTTTCATGCAAGTCAAGTTAAGCTTCTTAACAATTAATGTGCTTGCCACATTGGTACAACTTCCACTATCAATAATCAAGCTACAAGTCTTACCTTGAACCATGCATCTAGCGTAAAAGATGTTTTCCCTTTGAGACAAATCATCTTCAACTCGTGGTTGTGCATTCAAGACTCGGCGAGTAACCAATGAGAAATCACCAACATTGTAAATAAGATCTTCACTATCTTCATCACTTTGGTACTTCTCTTCAAGTGGTGGCATGTCGGCACATTCTTCATCACTTTCAACCTCTCCATTATCACGAATTATCATCAACTTTTTGGTTGGGCAGTCACTTTGATAATGGCCATAACCTTGACACTTGTAACATCTAATGTCCCTCAATTTTTTCATTTGGTTTAGGCGTCACCTTAGTTGAAGATTCAGCAAGGTTGCGGACTGTTTTGGGAGCATTACTTGAAGTGTTTGAAGGCTGATTTTGGTTGAAAACTTTCGGTTTTGGTGGAGGTGTAAAAGTCGGCTTTTGATCTCTCCTCCAAGGCGGCAATGGTTGTTGAAAATTTCGCCCTTTACCCTTCATATGCTTCTCAATTTTGATAGCTTTGTGAACAAGTTCATTAATATCAATGTAACTTTGAAGATCAACTTGATAAGCCAATTCGGGATTCATACCTCTAAGAAATCTCTCAATGGTTGTGTCGGGGTCTTCTTGAATATTGGCTTTAATTATCAAAGATTCCATCTCATGATAGTAATCTTCAACTGTTCGGCTACCTTGCACAAGAGTATGCAATTTTCGATTGAGCTCTCTATTAAAGTGTGAAGGAACATACTTCTTTCTCATGATTGCCTTCATTTGAGTCCAAGTCTTAACTGGCCTTTCACCATCTTGTCTCCTAGAACGAACAACTTGATCCCACCAAAGACTAGCATAGTCTTTAAGATGCATAAAAGCAATTCGATATTGCCTTTTCTCGGGGACATCATTACCTTCAAAATAGTGTTCCAAATCTCGAACCCAATCAAAGAAAGCTTCGGGATCTGATTTACCATGAAAAGTAGAGATGGTGAGTTTAACAGATTCAATGGAAACTTTATACTTATCACCTTTAGAAGAGCTCGTATATTCCTCATCTTTTTCCTCATCATTTTCATCATCGAAATCATCATGCTCCTCAAATTTAAGCTTCCTTTCGGTAGTGCTTTTAGTTGATGACTCAATGTTATCAAGTCGAATAGTGAGTTTTTGAAGCATATCAAAGAGTACTTCATTAGCAAACTTTTGTTGAGCATCGGTAATAGGTTTAGAACCTTTAGGAGTTTTATCACCTTCCTCCATTAGTACCTGCAAGTTAGCAAAGAAAACACAAGAAAATATATAGATATACCTCTCGGGTTCCTCACTATAGGTAGTAGGTACTCTCCTCTCTTTTTGGGTAGTGTTCTCTCTTGTTTAACCTAGCTACTACTCTCAATTAATGAATATGTGGGGTTATTAAGATTCACCAAAGTTCAATTACTTTAATAGCAAGATCTCAATCAGCAAGTTCCACACACAAATTTTCACAAATCAAATCAAGAGATGTAACAAGAAATCACGTCAAGAGTGTTTAGAACACGTGAAAGTTATAATTTGATTTACCACCAGAAACTAAGAAATTCAGAAACTAGATTTCAAAACAAAGAGATTGGTTTTTGAATCAACTAATTCCGAGTTGTATTGAAAAAGTTATGGCACTTTTAATCCAAGGTGGTTTTCAAGAAACAAGTTAAGAACAATGTGTTCTTTTCAAAAATAAATTAAATAATTAAATAACAGAAAATAATAACAAAATAAAGTCCGACTATTTATTTATTTTTTTTTTTTTTTTTTTTTTTTTTTTTTTTTTTAACTTCGGACAACAAAGGACAAAATTACACTTTTAAGGTTTGAACATAAACCCCGACCAATCAAAATACTAGGTTCGGACAAGAACCTTAAACGCCACAAAAATTAAGGTTTGAAGACAACAACCTAGGATTTAGGTTTAAGAATGTTTTGTCTTCTTGTCTTAACAACCTTAAAAACTTCAAACTTTATTAACTCACCAAGGACAATGAATTCGGATGTGCCACTTTAACAAGAATATCAAGATTCAAGACAAAGATCAAGAATCCAACTCAAGAATTCAATTTTGACCACTTTGAGTTTTCAAGAAAATCAAGAAGTTCAAGAAAGTTATCAAGAACTTATCTTTTTCGAGTGGAGTAAAAGTTTGATCGAAACTCAATATATGGTGGACAAGATAAAGAATCAAACGCAAAAAGAAAATCAAGAAACGGATAAGAATCAAGAAAGTTATGAAAACTTGACCTAGAAACCGTAGTTATGAAACCCTAGTTTGACACACGAAACCCTAACAATGTTATGACGTGAAAACAGCAAAGAAAACTTCAAGAATCCTACACTATGATTATGACAAAAGAGTGCAGAATTTAACACCAAAAGACAGCAAGAAGACGCAACAAGAAACAGCAAGAAACAACACAAAAATCGCAAAAGAAGATAGACTCAATTTAGACGATTTCGGGCAGAATGTATTGACTCAATGTTCATGCGATTTTGGACAGAATTAAGGACTGAATTAAGCAGAAAAGAATGAGCAAAAATTATGGCAGAAACGACGTCAAAAAGAGCAGAATTCAGACGACACAACAATGAACAAATTCGGGCAGATTGTGAATGATTTGTTGCATGCGATTTTGGTGATTTTAATGGGTGAATATGTATCGACTTTGGACAGCAAGAAGAACACCAAATAACAGCAAGAAAGATGCCAGCAAAACTGCAAGAAATTGACACAAAAAAACGGGCAGAATTGACGCAACAAGAACAGAAATTTTTGCGGAAGAATTGAAAACGGATTAACCTGAATTTTCTTGGGCAACCAACTTGTTCTCTGATACCAATTGATACGAATGTTGTATGGCCGAGGGCTCCAACTCCTGGAACCAAATTCGAATCTCCCACACAAGCTATAGGACCGTGTTGCTCTTACCAAGATAATCCACAACAAGAACACAAAATTGGATGGAACGAAATCAAAGGAAAAACGCTAGGAATTGAGTAAATCAAAACTTCACGTTTTATTACTAATGAACTTAATTTAACCTATGAAAATTCAATCAGTTAAACAAGTTAATTAGGCCTGCTCTTTAAATAAAGAACAATTGGTGTAATCTACTATAGGTCACGCTAAAGGGGATTAACTACAATGAACAGTTAAATAACTCTTCAAGGCTTTGAACAACTCAAGGAGTTAATTCACGAATTTTAGCAAAGCTAAAAACTCAATTTTATTCACCAACTTATTGTGTAAAAACGTTACATGCATCTCCTTTTTATAGGGGATGAGTTTCGGCCATGCCAAGAAGGAAAAGGAAATAAACCCTAGTAGTTGCAAAGTACAACGTGACTTCTTAACAAACTAGCTAACTAACTAATCCAAGTTGTAAAAGGATTAGGTTAGACAGTTTTTAATGAAGAAGCAAAACGTGTTTTGGCTTCTTGTTTCCTAAACTAATCAACTTTCCAAATTGGAAAAGGAAACTACAACTAACTACCAAATCCTTGTCCAAAAAGGTTTTGCTTTACTTGCCATTATCATGCAAGATAATTGGGCCAAGTAATTTATTAAACTACCAGTTAATTAAAGCCCACATTAAGTGTTTTGGACTTAATTAATTAACAACAAAATAAAACCCTAAAGTAATTAAAGGGCGTGAACCACCTAATGAAGCCCAAAGACACGCCTTTCTTGGACTTAAATTCTTCTCGGCCTTAGCTTGCTTCTTCAAGGTGGAATTTCCTTAAGCTCCAATGTAGATCTTTGAGGAACTTCTTCTTGAATGGTAATTGAAGAAACATGCCAAAGAACACCATGATGAGATGATGTGCACATCTCAGCCTCCAAGTCACCAAAGTGTGATGACAACAAAGTGTGCAAAGCTTCTTTCATCCTTTTGCTCCTTGATCTTGTCATTGGTCCATCAAGATTCTTCAAGGGATCATCTAAGCTCGGCTTTGGCACCAAGGATGTGGATGGATTGCTATCACAATGTCCTACGCATATGCTACCTGAACCTCCTGCCAGAACAGGGGAAGCTGATAGGATGATCTGGAACCTCACCACTAATGGAGCCTTTAACCTGAAATCAGCTTTTGAACTAATCAGGGGCCAAAATAATTCCCTTTGCTCCTTCACAGATTCCATTTGGGACTCACATATTCCTATCAAGATGTCGTTTCTAATGCTGAGACTAATCAGAAATAGAGTGCCCATTGGCTCAAATCTGCATAAGGTGGGAGTCTATGGACCATTTATTTGCCCTTGGTATCATGGCAATGGAGAGACAATTAGCCATCTATTCGTATCCTGCCAATTTGTAAGAAAGATATGGAAGATTTTTGCTGCAGAAATTGGTATTTTGGACCACTCATACAATCTCACAGGCATACTGAACACTTGGTGGACAAATCAGAAATCCTCATCTGAATGTAGATACTTCCTTCTTCAAATATGCCCTTCCCTCATCTGTTGGTGATTGTGGAAGCTTAGAAACAAGATCACCTTTGATCAAGGTACTGCTGAGACTGGACCTTTGGTGGAAAGAATATTTACTTCCATCAAAGAAATCATGAATACGAAATTCAAAGGTCTGCACTTCATGAACTTAGAGTGGTCAGATTTTTTGGATACATGCAAGTATGTTAGAAAGAAGGTAATCCTGGAGCACATTAAATGGTACCCTCCTGACTCCCATCTCATAAAGATCAACTATGCTATGGCTCAACAAGGGAACTTCTGGAAAGTGGCAGGTCTTGCTAGAGATCACAAGGGCCAATTTCTATCCTTTTCCTTTCCTATTTTTCTATTTCCTATATCACTTAACAAACTGCAGGTGGAAGCTTTGGCGGCTAGTAGCTACATCAAAAGATGCAGAGACCTAGGGAAGGAGGAAATTATCCTAGAATCAGACTCTACTTCCCTTATTCATGGAATCAATAAATGGAGTGATTGGCTAGTACAAAAATCTCTGGATTATATCAAACAAATGGCTTCCCTTAACTTGGTTCCAAAAGAAGCAAACCAGCCTGCCAGGCAGTTGGTGAAACTGCAGAGAACAGAAGCTATCTCTTCTCTCCCATCGCTTCTCAGATTGGACAAGGAACAAATTCCATCAATTGTTTCTAAAATAGGGAATAAGTACTCCATCCGGCAAAGATTATCAGGAACACCAAGGCACTCTGATTGGTAAGTCAGGTACAATTTTAGGCTCCAGTCTACTGAAGCTAGGACTGTTTAGCCGAAATTTTTCTTATTTGGCCCCAGCTTGTTGGTGTTAGAGCTAGTTTGCCTATGCCTCTATGCTCTTTTTCTATATTGGAATATAGTATCTGTTGCAAATTTTGCCAAAGGAGGATCACAATCAGAAACTACCAAATGAAGCCTATAGGGTCAACAGAGTGGCAGGAGGATAAATTGTGCTTCTCAAAATGTTGTTTCTGCCTCTTTCCTGACACTGTGAATTAATGCCAGGCTGTTAAGGAACTAGATCCTCTTCAGCTCTGTCTACCAATTGGGCAAATAAGAGTCTTTATCATACCAGCTTAGACGTTGGAGGTTAAACTACTGGAATGAGTACTACTTTGCAACCTTTGTATGCTGTAATTCTCTTGAAAAGAGTCTTTATCATAGCAGCTTAGACGTTGGAAGTTAAACTACTGGAATGAGTACTACTTTGCAACCTTTGTATGTTGGAATTTTTTTGAACTAGTTAGACTCGTTTTTGTAGCATCTTGAAGAAAGTTGTAATGCTAATCCCAATTGGGATTTTTTTTCACTCCTTGTGATCTAAGGAGCATTTTGTAATTTAGTATGTATAGAGCATCCAATGTAAATGGAGGTAGTACTCCATGTTTAAATTTTGCTAACTCTTTGAATCAACTACCATTAGGCCGATGGCATGTTAATGGAGTGTGATTCTTTGAGCCTTCATTTTGTAAGATTGGTTTTGGGTATGTCCGCCAATCACCAAGTTATGAAATAAATAGGGAGTGGCGCCCTACCTCAAAAAGAGGTTCTGCAAAAAAAAAAGTGATGGTGTTGAACACAAGTTATGTGTAGTTGACATTTTTGTGGAAGAACTTGTCTATCCATGGAAAGTGCATTAGCACTAGAGTTGGATGTGGGTTCAAAACGTGAATGAATATGCTTAGTAGTAAGGATAGTTCAATGCTAAATGGTAGGAGTTAAAAACTAGTCAGAAAGTTTGAGCTTTAACATAGTTGTTTTCAAGCACAAAAAGGGCGTACATACATGGATTGTTGAACTTATATGAAAAGGCAAGACATAGAGAATTTGTTTGAAAATTTTGATGAATAAGTCGAGTAATCCTTGGAAACCTGTTGTGACATTTAGGCACCAGGGAAATGATTTGGACAAAAGGAATGTTATGCTAATATGAAATGTGCTAGATGCTAAGTGTGTGGACAATGTTCCGAAAGCACACATTTATGAACCACTCCTCTGCGGGACTGCTCTATTACACTAAGTGTTCATTTGAAGAGAGTAATCCGCATGTGTGGGGAAGGAATTCAAAAGCCATAAAACCCGAGGCAATAATTGGAATGGCCAAGGAGTAATCCAGAGTAATAATGTCATGTGCAGAACGAAGGTAAAGCACTAAAGGATGACAACCTGGGGGAAAGAGTAGTAAGAAACGAGGGCAACCAATGATCCTTAAAATGGTGCATTTATGTCTATACGGTGTTTACAGGTTGAGGACTTGACATGAACTAATAATGCTAAAAATCTTTGCATTCTCTACTATTTCTTGATCATAAGTGAGACATGAGCTGTATGTAAGCCTTTGCACACCACTCACACATCTATGTTAAAGCTTCAAATGAGTACAGCTTAGTTTTGATGATTGCCATGAAGAATTGAGCATATCCTTACCACTAGAGTTGGTTAAATAAGAAATGTGCACATCCAATAATAGTGTGAAATGTTCTTGAAGTAGATAGATAGGTTTCTCTAGAAAAGTTCATGATGCAGAGAGTGTGTGTTATGTGTTGGTATATTGTTGTGACCGTGCTTGAGTTGTGTAAGTGTATTGAGGTGTAAGTGCAGTGTTGTAATCTTGCTTGAGGGCAAGCAAGAGTTTAAGTGTGGGGAAAATTGATAAGTTGGTTTTATACCAACTTATATGTGTTATATCACTTAGCTTTTGCCTTGTTTTTCATGCAAATTGTGTAGTGTTTAGTGTCATTGTGTGCATTTGTGTGGTTTGTAAATTGATGTGCTAAAATGTTGAAAAAGGACCAAAATGATGATTAAATGAAAGAAATGTGAGTTTGAAATTAAGGAGCAAAGAAGGATGCAAAAAGGTTTGAGAGAATGCCTTAATGTGCTTACTTGGTGTTTGGGCAAAATCGATGATGTATTCATTTGAGTGTATCCTTCTCAATACTAGTCCAAATTATGAGATCGTTGATGTTCTAGAAAGCTTTTTGACTGTTCTGTAATTCTTATGTTTTAACTTTCTTCTAATTCTGTGTGTAAATATGAGAAACGGGGGCATCTTTATGATTGTTACTTCAGGTTTTCGTTATTAAATTCATATTGCCACAGTTTGGTAGATTGTTGATATCTTGGGCTACAGACATCCAATATTGATTATTCTTGAACATATGGAAAGCCAAGAGAAATTTCTACAACGTTTATGTTTACTGGAAAGCCAGATTCGGATGTTAAACTGATGATGCATCGCCACGATGCATCGTGGTGAAAATGGGTTTGTACCATGATGCATCGCCACGATGCATCGTGGTGAAACACTCTCCTGCCACAGTTCAGTATTCTGGTTTTAACTCTCTCGTCCAAGCTCCGAATTAGATGATTCCAAAGGCTATGGAAAGCTAAGGGCTACAATGTTCATGCTTTAGGCTTTGCCAAATTCACAATGATGCAGGGCCAGATTTTGGATGGAAGTTGCTGCACATTTACACTTTTGCACATAAAACTTACACCACGATGCATCGTGGTGTTATTTTGTGCTACGATCTAAATCATGCATCGTGTTGTAATTTGTGCTGCTATCTCTCTCATAGACCATAGCATGCTTGCTGCTACACTCACTCACATTTGCTACACCATTACAACACATAGGCACACTACTTTAGCACTTATGCACACATTTGTACACATCAAAGCAACACTTGTGCACATCACTCTAGCACTTATGCACCACACTTTTGCACATTCTCATACAAAGCACTACACTATCACAAACACATGCACAAGCATACCACTCAAGCACACATGCACCATAACATGTAGCTTTTTGTGCACTAATATATAGCACAAATTCATACATTCCACAACAACATCCACACACAAGCTCACTTGTGCACATTGGCCCGACCTCCCAAGAGTTGTTCCACGATGCATCGTGGAACAATCCAAGCATTCCAAGCTTATATTTCATGCATGAAGTTTGCATACTTTCTCTATATTTCATTTGCACCAGCACAAGCTTGTAACAGGTATTCACGTTATACTTTTACATATTTCACATCAACAACTCACAACATTTCTTCACTCATTTCTTAACATTCTGTACTTACTCTTTTTCATCATTTCATGTGCACTTTAGTTCCAATCCATGTTTCTTCATGGACTTTTGCTTGTTCCAGATTAGCATGCTTGAACTAAAATTGTGTTCCTACATTTCATGCACTAATACTATCAAACCTCACACACCTCACAAACATCACAACACTTTTCACACAACCTCACATATCAACACCACGATGCATCGTAGCGATGAATCGTGGTGAAATGTGTTTTGTGGACGATGCATCGTGGCGATGCATCGTCGGCTTGTGAGGATTTCGAGTGAGTTTTTTTTTGGCTAAGTGTTGGAAGTTGTCTTGTGATGCACAGGTGCAAGGAAGCATGATCATGGAGGGCTTGGAGGGGTGTGGAGGCTGATGAAAGGGCTTGGACTTAGGCTTGGAGGCACTTGATGATTTTGGAAGCGTGCTTGGTTGATGAGAATGAGCCCGTGTCCATGTCCTTGGTGTTAAAGTCAAATTGTCATCCTGAAAGTTTCTGTCACGTTTTGGTATTCTTGGCATAACGCTTTCGATATAACTCGAAATTGCAACATTCAAGAAGCCCTGGAACGATAAGAGATAGAGCTACAACTTTCGTGTTTTAAGTTTTCCACGATTCTGACCTTATCACCGTCGAAAATGCCTTCCAAAGTTGATGACGGGATTCTGGCCGAATTTTCATCTCGAATTTCATGGACTATATTGAAGACCAAGATTGCGTGCTTGGGCTTTGCCATTAATGGATCACGCCATTGATTAATCTTTAGGATTTATTTAAGTTGTAATAATAAGTCCATTAACATTAATTAATTGGGTTTATTTTCGTTAATTAATAAGTCATTACTTGGTCCAATTACCTTGCATGGTAATTAGGAAAGTAATCTCCTACTTTTTAGGAGGATTTCGGAAAGTAAAAGTACAAATCGGTTTTTACTTCTTCATAACCGATTTGCTATGATTAGGAAACTTAAAGTTTGTTTTTTAGTTATTGGTTTCCTTTTCCAATTTGGAAACTAAGTTGTAATAGGATTAAGCTAGGGTTTCATGTTTTTGTAGCCTATTTATAGGTGAGTTTTTCACATGAAATAATAAGATGAATTTTGATAAAAATTAAGCATTGCTTAAGCCTTCTTCCAGCCGTGAAAAGTTGAAAGAAAAATGTGAGGATTCAATTGATTTCAATTGTGTTTTCATAAGACCCACGAAGCCTTAGTGAGGAGCTGTAGGTTAGCTTACCCGTTCTTGATTTAAAGAACTCGCCAAACTGAAGAGATTTAACTTTTGATTTACATTAGTTAAGTTAATTCTTTTTGTTATAACGTTGGGGTGTAGATTGCTTCAATCTTTGTCCTTGCGTTTCATCCTGTTCTTTCCGTTTTGTTTTGTGTTTCTTGTCCGTGATTGTGTTGAGTTTGGTGTACAACGATCCAAAGATTTGTGGAAAATACGTGAGATCAAGGTCCTTCCTAGGTCAACTCGTATCAATTGGTATCAAAGCAAAAGGTTGTCTTCCAAATTCAGGTTTTAAATTTCGGTTTTTGAGTCTTCTTGTGTCTCGATTTTTCTTGCTGTTTTTGCATCGTTTTTGTGCTGCTGTTTTTGCGTCTTTTTGCTGCTGTTCTTGAGTCAATTTTCTGCAGTAAATTGTGTCTTAAATCTGCTCTAAATTCAGTCCTAAAGTCGTCATAATTCTGTCCAAAAATCGCATGCAAAAGGTTGTTGAAATCTGCCCAAAATCGCTATTGATATTTATTTCGGTTTTTGCGTGTCTCGTTTTCTTGCTGTTTTCTTGCTGTTTTGTGTCGTTCTTTTTGCTGCAGATTTTTCTTCGTTTTTGCTACTGTTTGTGAGTCCTTCTTGCTGTCGTAGGTCGTGATAGGTTCAGTCATTAATTTCGTAAAAATCGCATGCACAATACTTGCTCAAATCTGCCCGAAATTATCTTCATCTTGCTTCTCGGATTTGTGCTGCTTTCTTGTTGAAATTTGTTGCATCTTGCTGCTGTTTTCTTTTCATAAATTCTGCATTGTTGTGTTCATCATCATAGTGTGTAATTCTTGAGTCATTATTGCTGTTTTCACGTCCAAACTATTAGGGTTTGTCAAACTAGGGTTTGTGAAATTAGGGTTTCTTGGTAGAAATTTCATAACTTCCTTGTTTCTCATCCGTTTCTTGATCTTTTTTTTGTGTTGGTTTCGTCATTCCATTGTCAACAAAGTGTGTTTCGATCAAACTTTTTCACCATCTCAAAAAGACGAGTTCTTGACCACTTTCTTGAAAATCTTGATTTTCTTGAAAATCCGAAAATGTCAAAATTTGAATCTTGAGCTTGATTCTTGCTTCTTGTTGCAAATCTTGATTATCTTGTTAAAGAAGCATATTGAAATTCCTTATATTTGGTGAGTTATTTGAAATTCTTGTTGGCTGAAAATTTTAAAGAAATTAAGGTTTGAACAACATAAGACAAGACAACATCCTTAAACCTAAGTACTTGTACTAGGTTCTTGTCTTAAAAACCTTAAAGTTTGATTTGTTTAAGGTTGTCCGAATTCAAAAAAAAAAAAAAGAGGCCGAATTGAAAAAAAAAAAAACTTTGTTAAAGTCCGTGGTGTTAAAGTCAAATTGTCATCTTGAAAGTTTCTGTCACGTTTTGGTATTCTTGGCATAACGCTTTCGATATAACTCGGAATTGCACCATTCAAGAAGCCCTGGAACGATAAGAGATAGAGCTACAACTTTCGTGATTTAAGTTTTCCAAGATTCTGACCTTGTCACCGTCGCAAATGCCTTCCAAAGTTGATGACTGGATTCTGGCCGAATTTTCATCTCGAATTTCATGGACTATATTGAAGACCAAGATTGCATGCTTGGGCTTTGCCATTAATGGATCACGCCATTGATTAATCTTTAGGATTTATTTAAGTTGTAATAATAAGTCCATTAACATTAATTAATTGGGTTTATTTTCGTTAATTAATAAGTCATTACTTGGCCCAATTACCTTGCATGGTAATTAGGAAAGTAATCTCCTACTTTTTAGGAGGATTTAGGAAAGTAAGAGTACAAATCGGTTTTTACTTCTTCATAACCGATTTGCTATGATTAGGAAACTTAAAGTTTGTCTTTTAGCTATTGGTTTCCTTTTCCAATTTGGAAACTAAGTTGTAATAGGATTAAGCTAGGGTTTCATGTTTTTGTAGCCTATTTATAGGTGAGTTTTTCACATGAAATAATAAGATGAATTTTGATAAAAATTAAGCATTGCTTAAGCCTTCTTCCAGTCGTGAAAAGTTGAAAGAAAAACGTGAGGATTCAATTGATTTCAATTGTGTTTTCATAAGACCCGCGAAGCCTTAGTGAGGAGCTGTAGGTTAGCTTACCCGTTCTTGATTTAAAGAACTCGCCAAACTGAAGAGATTTAACTTTTGATTTACATTAGTTAAGTTAATTCTTTTTGTTATAACGTTGGGGTGTAGATTGCTTCAATCTTTGTCCTTGCGTTTCATCTTGTTCTTTCCGCTTTGTTTTGTGTTTCTTGTTCGTGATTGTGTTGAGTTTGGTGTACAACGATCCAAAGATTTGTGGAAAATACGTGAGATCAAGGTCCTTCCTAGGTCAACTCGTATCATTGGTCCAAGCTGTGAAGGCGTGGTTTGTGGGATGGCATGAGCTTATCTGTTGGACTTTGCTGTTATGCAGTGGCATTTTTGTAATTCCTTAGTTATTTTACGTTTGCGTACTGTTTACGATTCTTGTAACCTCTATATATAGAGGATTAGTTAGATTTTAGAGGGGGAGGAGAAGGATCGGAAGATTCTAGTTTTTACCAAATTTTAGATTAGAGTTGTGAGGGGGAATTTTCTTTCTCTAACTTTCTCTCTCTAGAATTTTCTCTCTCTAGATTTTCTTCTCCGTTTTTGATTCCGATCTCACCGTTGGACTGATATTTTGAGTTACAATTAACGAAGCATTTCACAATTCTGAGTATTTTGATCGGTAAATTCTTCCAATTAAGTGGAAATAAATTGTGTTTTGTTGCATTTTTATGATTTTGAGATAAGAATGCCGTGTTACGGTTAATTATGCGATGTCCTAGGGTTTATACGGATGAATGTGTGATTTAGATGACTAAAAGTTTTGCAATTGATATAATCCGTAGAGAATGAAATCACATTTACAATAAATGTATGAAATTTGTTAAGTTTCATGTATTGACACTGGAATGGAATGAATCGTGCCTCGATTGTGGTCGCCATGCTAAGTTGATGCTAGGTTCACCAATGACTGTGGAATTGCATGAAATGAGAACTCAAATGTGATTTCCTGAGTATTTTCACTTGTTTCAGCCGATCATTTCATTTCTGAGATTCAGGCCTCACCATGGGAAGCTTCGATGAAATGGAACATTAGGAAAAGTGTTAAAGAAGCCCTCTAAGATAGCAAACGAAGGCATTCAAACCTAGGTCGGGTCTCGCCATGGGAGTTCCTAGGATTTGCATGTTAGAGTAGCTGTCTTGGAGAGTTGAGATGCTGCAGGTTTCAACCATCACTCTTAGGCCTCGTCATGGGAAAGAGTGGTGTTAGGGGGCACATGCGGTCACCATGCTGATGGTGTCTTAGGCTCCTAGGCAGCTTGATCTCCTCTCAAGCAAGTTTCTCAATTGTGTTGCCAGAGTCATCTAAGGCACATTCATCCGACGCCAAAGCCTTAGGACATCTGTTTCATCCCTCAATTTTACAAAACTTTTGTTGTTTTAGTTGTTCCTGTTGTTTACAAATCTGCTCTTGTTGTTAAATCCTTAGAATTTGTTATTTGCATATTTGCGACTTTAATAGAGCAATTTTCTAGAAATTCAAGAATCCATTCCCTTCCTTGTGGATACGCTCTCTACCACCACTACTACAGTTAGTGAATTAGGGTAAAATTGGAGATTAACGACACCTCCCGTCATCAAACTCTGTGACAACTACAATCCATGGGAGTGTACGTGATGCGAATGTTGTATGACCGAGGCTCCAACTCCTGGACCAAATTCGAATCTCCCACACAAGCTATAGGACCGTGTTGCTCTTACCAAGATAATCCACAACAAGAACACAAAATTGGATGGAACGAAATCAAAGGAAAAATGCTAGGAATTGAGTAAATCAAAACTTCACGTTTTATTACTAATGAACTTAATTTAACCTATGAAAATTCAATCAGTTAAACAAGTTAATTAGGCCTGCTCTTTAAATAAAGAACAATTGGTGTAATCTCCTATAGGTCACGCTAAAGGGGATTAACTACAATGAACAGTTAAATAACTCTTCAAGGCTTTGAACAACTCAAGGAGTTAATTCATGAATTTTAGCAAAGCTAAAAACTCAATTTTATTCACCAACTTATTGTGTAAAAAACGTTACATGCATCTCCTTTTTATAGGGGATGAGTTTCGGCCATGCCAAGAAGGAAAAGGAAATAAACCCTAGTAGTTGCAAAGTACAACTTGACTTCTTAACAAACTAGCTAACTAACTAATCCAAGTTGTAAAAGGATTAGGTTAGACAGTTTTTAATGAAGAAGCAAAACGTGGTTTGGCTTCTTGTTTCCTAAACTAATCAACTTTCCAAATTGGAAAAGAAAACTACAACTAACTACCAAATCCTTGTCCAAAAAGGATTTGCTTTACTTGCCATTATCATGCAAGATAATTGGGCCAAGTAATTTATTAAACTACCAATTAATTAAAGCCCACATTAAGTGTTTTGGACTTAATTAATTAACAACAAAATAAAACCCTAAAGTAATTAAAGGGCGTGAACCACCTAATGAAGCCCAAAGACACGCCTTTCTTGGACTTAAATTCTTCTCGGCCTTAGCTTGCTTCTTCAAGGTGGAATTTCCTTAAGCTCCAATGTAGATCTTTGAGGAACTTCTTCTTGAATGGTAATTGAAGAAACATGCCAAAGAACACCATGATGAGATGATGTGCACATCTCGGCCTCCAAGTCACCAAAGTGTGATGACAACAAAGTGTGCAAAGCTTCTTTCATCCTTTTGCTCCTTGATCTTGTCATTGGTCCATCAAGATTCTTCAAGGGATCATCTAAGCTCGGCTTTGGCACCAAGGATGTGGATGGATTGCTATCATTCCCTCCCTCCTCGAAAAGATTCGTCCTCGAATCACCTACATCAAACAAAGATAAATCAGAAACATTGAATGTAGATGAAACATTGCCATACTCACTTGGAAGCTCGACTTTGTATGCATTATCTCCTATCCTTTCCAAAATTCGAAAAGGACCATCTCCTCTTGGATGAAGTTTAGACTTCCTCTTGTCAGGAAACCTTTCCTTCCTCAAGTGAATCCAAACCCAATCACCAGGTTCGAAAATCACTCTCTTTCTTCCTCTATTGGGTTGTTGTGCATATTGTTCATTACGCCTTTCAATAGTATTTCGAACCCTTTCATGTAACTCCTTAATAAATTCAGCTTTCTTTTTACCTTCAACATTAACAAACTCATTAATAGGCAAAGGCAAAATATCAAGTGGAGTTAAAGGATTGAAACCATAAACAACCTCAAATGGCGAACAAGATGTAGAACTATGAAAAGTTCTATTATATGCAAACTCAATATGTGGAAGACAACTTTCCCAATTCTTTAAGTTTCTTTGAATGATGGCTCGAAGCAAGGTAGACAAAGTGCGGTTAACTACTTCAGTTTGTCCATCAGTTTGTGGATGTGCAACAGTAGAAAACAACAATTTAGTGCCTAACTTATTCCATAAAGTACGCCAAAAGTGAGACAAGAACTTAACATCCCTATCACTAACAATACTTTGTGGAATGCCATGCAATCTAACAACTTCCTTAAAGAACAAATCAGCAATATGTGTAGCATCATTAGTTTTGGAACATGCAATAAAATGTGCCATTTTACTAAATCGATCCACTACTACAAATATGCTATCTTTACCATTGCGTGATCTAGGCAATCCAAGTACAAAATCCATAGAAATATCAATCCAAGGATGACTAGGAACAGGCAAAGGTGTATACAATCCATGAGGCAAAATTTTCGATTTGGCTTGTTTACACACAATACATTTATCACAAACACTTTTCACATCTTTAATCATGTTAGGCCAATAAAAGTGTTCATTCAAAACAGCAAGTGTTTTAGCAATACCAAAATGCCCCATCAACCCTCCCCCATGGGTCTCCTTAACAAGTAAATCACGAATGGAACAAAGGGGTATGCACAATTTATCCTTACGAAATAAGAAACCATCATGCAAATAAAAGTCACCATTCGGCTTTGAAGCATAATCATTAAAGGCGGCAGAAAAATCATTGTCATTTTTGTACAAATCTTTTATCAAATCAAATCCAAGTAACTTAGCATGCATATAGGTGAACAAAGAATAACGTCTAGACAATGCATCAGCTACAATATTATCTTGACCAGATTTATACTTAATCACATATGGAAAAGTTTCAATAAATTCTAACCATTTAGCATGCCTCTTATTCAATTTACCTTGAGTCTTTAAGAATTTAAGGCTTTCATGATCAGAATGAATTATAAACTCTTTAGGCCATAAGTAATGTTGCCAAACCTGTAATGACCTTACCAAAGCATACAACTCATTGTCATAAGTTGCATACTTTAAAGCTGCCCCATTAAGCTTTTCACTAAAGTAAGCCACGGGCCTTGATTCCTGCATCAAAACAGCACCGATACCAATCCCGGAGGCATCACAGTGTATCTCAAAAGCTTTATGAAAATTAGGCAATGAAAGTAAAGGGGCGTGAGTCAACATGTACTTTAACTTAGTGAAGGCGTCTTCATGCTCTTGTTTCCATTCAAAAGTAATGTTCTTTTTAACAAGTTCATTCAAAGGTGCAGCTATAGTACTAAAGTCTTTAACAAACCTTCTATAAAAACTTGCTAAACCATGAAAACTCCTAACTTCACTAGCATTCTTAGGTCTCGGCCACTCATCAATAGCCTTGACTTTTGACTCATCAACAGAAATACCTTGAGAACTAACAACATAACCCAAAAAGACAATTGATTCCATGCAAAAAGAACACTTTTTGAGGTTAGCATACAATCGGTTCTCACGCAATATAACAAACACTTGTTTTAAATGTTCAACATGCTCATCAAGTGATTTGCTATAAATAAGGATGTTATCAAAATAGACCACAACAAACTTACCAATGAAAGACCTAAAAACGTGATTCATGAGCCTCATAAAAGTACTAGGTGCATTAGTTAGACCAAAAGGCATGACTAACCATTCATACAATCCATACTTTGTTTTAAAGGCTGTTTTCCATTCATCACCTTCTTTCATTCTAATTTGATAGTAGCCACTTTTTAAATCAATCTTGGTGAAAATAGAAGAACCATACAATTCATCAAGCATATCATCTAATCTAGGAATTGGATGTCTATACTTAATGGTGATTTTATTTATGGCACGACAATCAACACACATTCTCCAAGATTCATCCTTTTTAGGAACTAAAATGACTGGAACGGAACAATGACTTAGAGATTCACGTACAATACCTTTGTCAAGGAGTTCATCCACTTGACGTTGAATCTCCTTTGTTTCCTCAGGATTTGCTCTATATGCAGGACGGTTGGGAATTTGCGCCCCAGGTATGAAATCAATTTGATGTTCAATACCTCTAATAGGTGGCAATCCGTGTGGTAAGTCCTCGGGAAACACGTCATTGAATTCCTGTAAAAGAGACAAAACAACACTAGGCAAAGAAGCAAGGTGATCACTATCAACAATAAGTACAAAGTCCTTGCGGATCATCAAATACAATGAATGCCTATCTAGTATTGCTCTCTTTACATCACTCTTAGAAGCAAAATAACAAGATTTAGAAGAACTACTATTTCGGCTATTACAAGATTTAGAATCATTGGTTCGGCCTACACTAGTTACATTCTTTTTATCTTCTTGTTCCTTCTTCTCTTTTGCTTCCATTTCACGGCAAGATTGCACAATCCTTGATTGATCTTCAAAAGCTTGGCTCGGACTCAAAGCCCTTAGATTGTACTTTCGGCCATGATAATCAAAAGAATAATAATTCTTCCTTGCATGATATGTAACATCTCGGTCAAATTGCCATGGACGACCAAGTAATATGTGACTAGCTTCCATTGGTACAACATCACAAACAATATCATCAACATACTTTCCAATGGACATAGAAAATTTAACTTGTTTAGTCACCTTACTCTCGGCAGTGTTATTAAGCCATTGAAGCTTATATGGATTTGGATGTTTCATGCAAGTCAAGTTAAGCTTCTTAACAATTAATGTGCTTGCCACATTGGTACAACTTCCACTATCAATAATCAAGCTACAAGTCTTACCTTGAACCATGCATCTAGCGTGAAAGATGTTTTCCCTTTGAGACAAATCATCTTCAACTCGTGGTTGTGCATTCAAGACTCGGCGAGTAACCAATGAGAAATCACCAACATTGTAAATAAGATCTTCACTATCTTCATCACTTTGGTACTTCTCTTCAAGTGGTGGCATGTCGGCACATTCTTCATCACTTTCAACCTCTCCATTATCACGAATTATCATCAACTTTTTGGTTGGGCAGTCACTTTGATAATGGCCATAACCTTGACACTTGTAACATCTAATGTCCCTCAATCTTTCATTTGGTTTAGGCGTCACCTTAGTTGAAGATTCAGCAAGGTTGCGGATTGTTTTGGGAGCATTACTTGAAGTGTTTGAAGGCTGATTTTGGTTGAAAACTTTCGGTTTTGGTGGAGGTGTAAAAGTCGGCTTTTGATCTCTCCTCCAAGGCGGCAATGGTTGTTGAAAATTTCGCCCTTTACCCTTCATATGCTTCTCAATTTTGATAGCTTTGTGAACAAGTTCATTAATATCAATGTAACTTTGAAGATCAACTTGATAAGCCAATTCGGGATTCATACCTCTAAGAAATCTCTCAATGGTTGTGTCGGGGTCTTCTTGAATATTGGCTTTAATCATCAAAGATTCCATCTCATGATAGTAATCTTCAACTGTTCGGCTACCTTGCACAAGAGTATGCAATTTTCGGTTGAGCTCTCTATTAAAGTGTGAAGGAACATACTTCTTTCTCATGATTGCCTTCATTTGAGTCCAAGTCTTAACAGGCCTTTCACCATCTTGTCTCCTAGAACGAACAACTTGATCCCACCAAAGACTAGCATAGTCTTTAAGATGCATAAAAGCAATTCGATATTGCCTTTTCTCGGGGACATCATTACCTTCAAAATAGTGTTCCAAATCTCGAACCCAATCAAAGAAAGCTTCGGGATCTGATTTACCATGAAAAGTAGAGATGGTGAGTTTAACAGATTCAATGGAAACTTTAGACTTATCACCTTTAGAAGAGCTCGTATATTCCTCATCTTTTTCCTCATCATTTTCATCATCGAAATCATCATGCTCCTCAAATTTAAGCTTCCTTTCGGTAGTGCTTTTAGTTGATGACTCAATGTTATCAAGTCGAAGAGTGAGTTTTTGAAGCATATCAAAGAGTACTTCATTAGCAAACTTTTGTTGAGCATCGGTAATAGGTTTAGAACCTTTAGGAGTTTTATCACCTTCCTCCATTAGTACCTGCAAGTTAGCAAAGAAAACACAAGAAAATATATAGATATACCTCTCGGGTTCCTCACTATAGGTAGTAGGTACTCTCCTCTCTTTTTGGGTAGTGTTCTCTCTTGTTTAACCTAGCTACTACTCTCAATTAATGAATATGTGGGGTTATTAAGATTCACCAAAGTTCAATTACTTTAATAGCAAGATCTCAATCAGCAAGTTCCACACACAAATTTTCACAAATCAAATCAAGAGATGTAACAAGAAATCACGTCAAGAGTGTTTAGAACACGTGAAAGTTATAATTTGATTTACCACCAGAAACTAAGAAATTCAGAAACTAGATTTCAAGACAAAGAGATTGGTTTTTGAATCAACTAATTCCGAGTTGTATTGAAAAAGTTATGGCACTTTTAATCCAAGGTGGTTTTCAAGAAACAAGTTAAGAACAATGTGTTCTTTTCAAAAATAAATTAAATAATTAAATAACAGAAAATAATAACAATAAATAAAGTCCGACTATTTTTTTGTTTTTTTTTGTTTTTTTTGTTTTTTTTTTGATTCGGTCACTATTTTTTTTTTTTTTTTTACCGTGAGTTTTTTTTTTTTTTTTTTTTTTAACTTCGGACAACAAAGGACAAAATTACACTTTTAAGGTTTGAACATAAACCTTGGACCAATCAAAATACTAGGTTCGGACAAGAACCTTAAACACCACAAAAATTAAGGTTTGAAGACAACAACCTAGGATTTAGGTTTAAGAATGTTTTGTCTTCTTGTCTTAACAACCTTAAAAACTTCAAACTTTATTAACTCACCAAGGACAATGAATTCGGATGTGCCACTTTAACAAGAATATCAAGATTCAAGACAAAGATCAAGAATCCAACTCAAGAATTCAATTTTGACCACTTTGAGTTTTCAAGAAAATCAAGAAGTTCAAGAAAGTTATCAAGAACTTATCTTTTTCGAGTGGAGTAAAAGTTTGATCAAAACTCAATATATGGTGGACAAGATAAAGAATCAAACGCAAAAAGAAAATCAAGAAACGGATAAGAATCAAGAAAGTTATGAAAACTTGACCTAGAAACCCTAGTTATGAAACCCTAGTTTGACACACGAAACCCTAACAATGTTATGACGTGAAAACAGCAAAGAAAACTTCAAGAATCCTACACTATGATTATGACAAAAGAGTGCAGAATTTAACACCAAAAGACAGCAAGAAGACGCAACAAGAAACAGCAAGAAACAACACAAAAATCGCAAAAGAAGATAGACTCAATTTAGACGATTTCGGGCAGAATGTATTGACTCAATGTTCATGCGATTTTGGACAGAATTAAGGACTGAATTAAGACAGCAATTAAGACACAAAAAAATGGCAGAAAAGAATGAGCAAAAATTATGGCAGAAACGACGTCAAAAAGAGCAGAATTCAGACGACACAACAATGAACAAATTCGGGCAGATTGTGAATGATTTGTTGCATGCGATTTTGGTGATTTTAATGGATGAATATGTATCGACTTTGGACAGCAAGAAGAACACCAAATAACAGCAAGAAAGATGCCAGCAAAACTGCAGAAAATTGACACAAAAACGGCAGAATTGACGCAACAAGAACAGAAATTTTGCGGAAGAATTGAAAACGGATTAACCTGAATTTTCTTGGGCAACAACTTGTTCTCTGATACCAATTGATGCGAATGTTGTATGACCGAGGCTCCAACTCCTGGACCAAATTCGAATCTCCCACACAAGCTATAGGACCGTGTTGCTCTTACCAAGATAATCCACAACAAGAACACAAAATTGGATGGAACGAAATCAAAGGAAAAACGCTAGGAATTGAGTAAATCAAAACTTCACGTTTTATTACTAATGAACTTAATTTAACCTATGAAAATTCAATCAGTTAAACAAGTTAATTAGGCCTGCCTTTAAATAAAGAACAATTGGTGTAATCTCCTATAGGTCACGCTAAAGGGGATTAACTACAATGAACAGTTAAATAACTCTTCAAGGCTTTGAACAACTCAAGGAGTTAATTCACGAATTTTAGCAAAGCTAAAAACTCAATTTTATTCACCAACTTATTGTGTAAAAAACGTTACATGCATCTCCTTTTTATAGGGGATGAGTTTCGGCCATGCCAAGAAGGAAAAGGAAATAAACCCTAGTAGTTGCAAAGTACAACTTGACTTCTTAACAAACTAGCTAACTAACTAATCCAAGTTGTAAAAGGATTAGGTTAGACAGTTTTTAATGAAGAAGCAAAACGTGTTTTGGCTTCTTGTTTCCTAAACTAATCAACTTTCCAAATTGGAAAAGAAAACTACAACTAACTACCAAATCCTTGTCCAAAAAGGATTTGCTTTACTTGCCATTATCATGCAAGATAATTGGGCCAAGTAATTTATTAAACTACCAATTAATTAAAGCCCACATTAAGTGTTTTGGACTTAATTAATTAACAACAAAATAAAACCCTAAAGTAATTAAAGGGCGTGAACCACCTAATGAAGCCCAAAGACACGCCTTTCTTGGACTTAAATTCTTCTCGGCCTTAGCTTGCTTCTTCAAGGTGGAATTTCCTTAAGCTCCAATGTAGATCTTTGAGGAACTTCTTCTTGAATGGTAATTGAAGAAACATGCCAAAGAACACCATGATGAGATGATGTGCACATCTCGGCCTCCAAGTCACCAAAGTGTGATGACAACAAAGTGTGCAAAGCTTCTTTCATCCTTTTGCTCCTTGATCTTGTCATTGGTCCATCAAGATTCTTCAAGGGATCATCTAAGCTCGGCTTTGGCACCAAGGATGTGGATGGATTGCTATCAGTACGTGACATGGCCATTAGAAAAACCAAAACCACGGAGAAAGCAGACCGTGGAACAGTTGAACAGGCTATTGACCCAAGAACTCGCATGATTTTATTCAAAATGCTAAACCAGGGTGTATTTAATAATATTAATGGCTGCATTTCTACTGGAAAGGAAGCCAATGTTTACCATGCTACAAAGTCTGATAGTGCTGAACTTGCCATTAAAATTTACAAGACTTCAGTTCTTGTATTCAAGGAGAGAGATCGGTATGTTAAGGTGATTACCGTTTCAGATATGAATACTGCAAGCACAACCCCAGAAAAATGGTTAAGACTTTGGCTGAAAAAGAAATGAGGAATTTCATGAGCTGGCTGTAAAAGGAAAATAAGCTTTCTTCCCATATATCAACAGCAACTAAGCTTTCTTTCCACATGTGCCAAAGGCGGCAGGCATCAGGTGTCCAGCTCCACTTCTCTTGAGGGTTCATGTTCTGGTTATGTAATTCATAGGCAAGGGGGGTTAGGCAGGACTTCGACTCAAGGATGCTGCTTTGTTTTTTTGACAAGTTACGAGAAAGTTATGTGGAGATCATATTGGCAATGCGAACTCTATATCAGAAATGCAAGCTGGTGCATGGAGACCTTAGTGAATATAACATACTTTACTTTGAGGGTCACTTGTATATCATCGACATGTCACAAGCTGTTGATCTTGACCATCCTCATGTTTCTTTATTTTCTTTAAGAAACATGGTGTTGTTGTTATCACAATACAGGAGTTGTTTGATTTTATAGTTGATCCTTCAATTAATGATGATTCAGTGGATAGTTATTTGGAACTGGTACAACAAAAAATTTTGGCCAGAGGAATTGTTATATTTGCAGAGGAAGAAATTGTTGATTCTGTATATATGCAGTCATTCCAAAGACACTAGATCACGTAAAGAATGTCGAAGAGGATGTGCAGTGGATTACGAGTGGCAACGACACCAGAGACATGTACTATCAAACTATCATGGGTCTTAAGCAGGCCCTTTCAATCTCTGACACTTCGCTGGCAGAAAAACAGTAGCAGAAGCAGGTTGAAGATTCCCCCATTCCAGGTGAACATCCCAATTTGTCCAATAGTAGACCGAATACTAGAACAGACAAAGATGATAGTGATTCAACTAGCACAAGCAAACAAGAATCATCATCTGAAAGTGATCATCCAACAGCTATAGATAGAAAAGCTGCCAGAAAAAAGAACAAGAAGATGGTTAAAGAAGAGAAGAGAGAGGCTCGCAAACACAAAGTTCCAAAAGCTGTGAAGAATAAAAAGAAAAACATGGAAAAAGCCAAGAAGTATAGATAGCCAGATAGTCAGTCTCTCAGGCTGTTTTTTATGTTAAGGCCTGATGTTAAGAAGTAGTACCCTCATAGTTTTTTTTCCCTGGATAAACCAAAGCACTATTCAAAAAAAAATTAAAAAATCACTAGAATTCATTTGCAAATTAAGGTCAGCGAAAAAAACGGAACCAAACAAGTCAAAATAAATGTGTTTTTGGACTCTACTATTTTTGACCAAAAAGCCCATGAAAATTGAAGGTTTGGCAAATAAATTTGGGTTGTCTTTCTTTGACATTATTCACTGGAATTCATGTTCAAATTAAGGTCAGTGAGAAAAATGTATCAAAAAAGTGAAAATTAACGCATTTTTGAACTTTTGCCATTTTTGACCAAAAAAGCCCATTAAAATTGGAGGTTTGGCGAAAAATTTTGGCTTGTCATTTTTTCACATTAATCACTAGAATTTATGTTCAAATTAAGGTTAGCCAAAAAAACGGAATAAAAAAAGTCAAAATGAACTTGTTTTTGCGATCTGCCGTTTTGGACGGAAAAGCACTTTTAAATTTGAGGTTTGGCGAAAAATTTTTGGTTGCCATTTTTTTACTTTAATCACTAGAATTCATGTTCAAATGAAGGTCAGCGAAATAAACAGAACGAAAAAAGTCAAAATGAACGAGTTTTTGGTCTCTGTCGTTTTTTACCAAAAAGCCCATGCAAAATTGGTGGTTTGGCGAAAAATTTTCACTTGTCATTTTTTCACAATAATCACTAGAATTTATGTGCAAATTAAGGTTACAGAAAAAAACGGAAGCAAATACGTCAAAATGAATGTGTTTTTGGACTCTACTGTTTTGACCAAAAAGCCCATGAAAATTAGAGGTTTGGCGAAAATTTTTGTGTTGTCTTTTTTTAACTTTAATTACTAGATTTCATGTTCAAATTAAGGTCAGTGAAAAAAACGGAACAAAAAAAGTTAAAATGAACGCGTTTTTGGATTTTGCCGTTTTTGACCAAAAAGCCCATGAAAATTGGAGATATGGCGAAAAATTTTGGTTTGTCGTTTTTTGACATTGTTCGCTAGAATTCATGTTCTAATTAGGGCGAAGAAAACCTAAACAAAAAAGTAAAAATGAACTCGTTTTTGGACTTTTGCCGTTTTGGACAAAAAAACGCATAAAAATTAGAGGTTTGGCGTAAAGTTTTGGGTTGCCATTTTTTTACATTAAGCAGTTGAAATCATGTTCAAATTAAGGTTAGCCAAGAAAACGGAACAAAATAACTCAAAATGAACTCGTTTTTGAGCTCTGCCATTTTTTACCAAAAAGCTCATGAAAATTGGAGGTTTGGCAAAAGTTTTTGGGTTGTTTTTTTATATTATTCACTAGAATTCATGTTCAAATTAAGGTAAGCGAAGAAAAGGGAACAAAAAAGTCAAAATGAACATGTTTTTGGGCTCTGCAGTTTTTGACCGAAAAGCCCTTGAAAATTGGAGGTTTGGCGAAAAATTATGGTTGTCGTTTTTTTACAGTAATCACTAAAATTCATCTTATCCACTGAATGTTGCATGTTTCATATCCACTGTACATACACGAGGGGCTAGAATTATCAGAAATTCCTTGGGAGAGGTTATTACATGGTTCATTATTTCTAATTTTCATGTCAGATTAGTGTCTAAAATGCAGGCTCTCATATGTACAATACAAAGTGGAATCCAGTTGTGGAAAGCATCACCTTCATGCCCCTTGGTGCTGGACACAGACTCAGCACCCCTACTGCACATCTTCAAACAGAAAGAGTTTGAAGATTAGAGATGTATCCAACTGAAGTTTCAGGTTCAATCTCTAAAATATTTTAAATATGTGAAGAAAATCACAAAAGAAGAAAATAGGACAGCCAGAACTCTGGCTGATCATGCGTCTACAGATTCAAGAATCCTTCCCCGAAATTGCTTAAAAGCCCTTAGAATTGACCAATTAGGGCTCCCTTACATCAAAAGAGTTGTAAGAAGGTAAGTTAGGCCATTGTCTACCGATGTTAGGACAATTTGCATAAGAAATTATAACTGGTGTATACATGGCCTGCTGAAGGTAGGGCCCTAATAAGATTTCTTGCTTCTTTAATTCAATCTGTTTATAACCTGCTACTATGATGTATTATTGTCTAAGAACTGATTTGCCAGCTATTGTTAGGGCAATTTTCAGTCATTTGTTTGTTGGTCTTTTCTTTGTAAGAGCTATGTGGCTGTTACTAGTTCATATTGTACATGGGAGTGTGTCCCTTGATGCATTTGATGCTATGACTTCAGCTTAGAGAAGTCTGCTCAGCTACTAGATGCACAATAAAAGTCACTGTTGCTGAAGGATATATTTTGCTAGCTTGGCTGTGGAAGGCTCCTCTTCCAGTTTCCAAGCCTCACCTATGGTGATTTTTGCTCTATACATGTATGAGATATTATACATGACATTAGATTTATAGGTTAAATGGGGAATGACCCATGTTTGTATGCACTTTCTTTAGCTGGATTTAATGCTGTAAAAGTGTAATATCCCTTTCTAGTGGCTAATTTTCTTTTGTAAATGGAGTAGTGCTCCATGTTTCATTTTGCCACCCTTGGAGAACAATCTCCCATTAGGCTTTTGGCATGTAAATGGGGGTTTTTTCTCAAGGTTCCTTTTATCTAAGAGTGATTTTAGAGTATATCCATCACTCAAAAAAACATTCAATGAACTGGGAGTGGCGACCCACCTCAAATGGAGGTTCTGCAACTAAAAAAATCACTAGAATTCATCTTCAAATTAAGGTCAACGAAAAAAGGAAAAAAAGGCAAAATGAACGCGTTTTTGGGCTCTGTCATTTTTTACCAAAAAGCCCATGCAAAATTGGAGGTTTAGCGAAAAATTTTGGGTTGTCGTTTTTTTACTTTAATCACTAGAATTCATGTGCAAATTAAGGTCAGAGAAAAAAACGGAACCAAAAAGGTAACAATGAATGTGTTTTTGGACTCTACTGTTTTTTACCAAAAAGCCCATGAATATTGGAGGTTTGGTGAAAATTTTGTGTTGTCTTTTTTTTTACTTTAATTACTAGATTTCATGTTCAAATTAAGGTCAGTGAAAAAAACAAAACAAAAAAGTTAAAATGAACGTATTTTTGGTTTTTGCCATTTTGACCAAAAAGGCCATGAAAATTGGAGATATGACGAAAAATTTTGGTTTGTCGTTTTTTGACATTGTTCGCTAGAATTCATGTTCTAATTAGGGTCAGCGAATAAAACCTAAAAAAAAGTAAAAATGAACGCGTTTTTGGACTTTTGCCGTTTTGGACAAAAAACGCATGAAAATTGGAGGTTTGACGTAAAGTTTTGGGTTGTCATTTTTTTTACATTAAGCAGTTGAAATCATGTTAAAATTAAGGTTAGCGAAAAAAACAAAACAAAATAACTCATAATGAACTCGTTTTTGGGCTCTGCCATTTTTTACCAAAAAACCCATGAAAATTGGAGGTTTTGGCGAAAAATTTTGGGTTGTTTTTTATATTAATCACTAGAATTCATGTTCAAATTAAGGTTAGCAAAAAAAAGGGAACAAAAAAGTCAAAATGAACAAGTTTTTGGGCTCTGCAGTTTTTGACCGAAAAGCCCTTGAAAATTGGAGGTTTGGCGAAAAATTATGGTTGTCGTTTTTTTACAGTAATCACTAAAATTCATCTTATCCACTGAATGTTGCATGTTTCATATCCACTGTACATACACGAGGGGCTAGAATTATCAGAAATTCCTTGGGAGAGGTTATTACATGGTTCATTATTTCTAATTTTCATGTCAGATTAGTGTCTAAAATGCAGGCTCTCATATGTACAATACAAAGTGGAATCCAGTTGTGGAAAGCTTCACCTTCATGCCCCTTGGTGCTAGACACAGACTCAGCACCCCTACTGCACATCTTCAAACAGAAAGAGTTTGAAGATTAGAGATGTATCCAACTGAAGTTTCAGGTTCAATCTCTAAAATATTTTAAATATGTGAAGAAAATCACAAAAGAAGAAAATAGGACAGCCAGAACTCTGGCTGATCATGCGTCTACAGATTCAAGAATCCTTCCCCGAAATTGCTTAAAAGCTCTTAGAATTGACTAATTGGGGCTCCCTTACATCAAAAGAGTGGTAAGAAAGTAAGTTAGGCCATTGTCTACCGATGTTAGGACAATTTGCATAAGAAATTATAACTGGTGTATACATGGCCGGCTGAAGTTAGGGCCCTGATAAGATTTCTTGCTTCTGTTATTCAGTTTGTTTATAACCTGCTGCTATGATGTAATATTGTCTAAGAACTGATTTTCCTGCTAAAGTTAGGGCAATTTTTAGTCATTTGTTTGTTGGTTTTTGTTTGTAAGAGCTGTGTGGCTGTTACTACTTCATATTTTACATGGCAGTGTGTCCCTTGATGCTTTTGATGCTATGACTACAGCTTAGAGAAGTCTGCTCAGCTACTAGATGCAAAATAAAAGTCACTGTTGCTGAAGGATATATTTTGCTAGCTTGGCTGTGGATGGCTCCTCTTCCAGTTTCCAAGCCTCACCTCCGGTGATTTTTGCTCTATGCATGTATGAGATATTATACATGATATCAGATTTATAGGTTAAAGGGGGAATGACCCAAGTTTGTATGCACTTTCTTTAGCTGGATTTAATGCTGTGAAAGTGTAATATCCCTTTCTAGTCGCTAATTTTCTTTTGTAAATGGAGTAGTACTCCACGTTTCATTTTGCTACACTTGTAGAACAATCTCTCATTAGGCTTTGGCAAGTAAATAGGGGTTTGTTCTCAAGGTTCCTTTTATTTAAGAGTCATTTTAGGGTATATTCATCACTCAAAAAAACATTCAATAAACTGGGAGTGGTGCCCCACCTCAAATGGAGGTTCTGCCAATTAAAAAAAATCACTAGAATTCATCTTCAAATTAAGGTCAACGAAAAAATGAACAAAGAAGGCAAAATGAATGCGTTTTTGGGTTGTCATTTTTTTACTTTAATCACTAGAATTCATGTGCAAATTAAGGTCAGAGAAAAAAACGGAACAAAAAAAGTAAAAATGAACGTGTTTTTGGATTCTACTGTTTTTTACCAAAAATACTATGAAAATTGGAGGTTTAGGGAAAATTTTTGGGTTGTCTTTTTTTTAACATTATTCACTGGAATTCATGTTCAAATTAAGGTGAATGAAAAAAAAGTATCAAAAAAGTAAAAATGAACGCGTTTTTGAACTTTTTGCCGTTTTTTACCAAAAAGCCCATTAAAATTGGAGGTTTGGCAAAAAATTTTGGGTTGTCATTTTTTAACATTACTCACTAGAATTCATGTTAGATTCTCTCTCTATATTTTTCCTCTCAAACTCTAGGTGTTCATTTTCACTGGCTCTGCCCTTTTGGCCATAGCTGGTCAACTATTTCCCACATTTCAGCTTAACGTTCCAGCTCCATCGAATCATATAAGCCCTTTTCTTCAGCACCACATTTTAGATACCTTTCACCGCTGGCTCTTGGCTAAGATTCTTGATTCACATCTTCTCACTACAATTTGTCTTTCAACCGAACAACACAAGAGGTCAGCGGATCCGACATCTTCACTCATAGAGGTACCAGCCGCATAGAGTTCGTCATATACTAGAATTACTGTTAGATCTACTTAGTGGATCTGCGAGATCTACTACCCAGCTGGCGTTTATCTCAGCTAAAGTGGGAAACTCATCGGTGGATTTGCAACATCTCATCAGAAGTGGGTTTCGTCAGGTTCCAAAGAACTTCATCGACGAAATTTCAAAACTCGAAACCCGATTGGAGGTAATCGACTTAATCTCCTATACTCATCTTCAATCAGCCTTTTGTCCGGAAATACAAAACAAAAATGGGAAATATCTCGTCTTTGGGTCTCTGTACTACAAAAGACCTTTCTTTCCCACCAAGAGCCAAAGACGATGGCGGCACCAGAGATGCCAGTCTCCCATTCCCTCTAGGCCGATTTGAAGTGTTCATTGCGGCCAAAAGCTCCAAGTTGGTAGCTTTTCGGTTCTAGCTTTCCGGTCACTAGCTCTGCTCTTTCCCTCCATCACACCGGTGGTAAGTCTCTGACAACTATTTTTGTGATGGGTTGTTCTTCGTGAATTCCTGGAATACTGTGTGCCTACTGCTACTGGTTGCTAGTGTTAGACAAGTTTGGCTTTGTTCTTTTGATTTCATTTCCTATAAATGATGTTTCTATAGCTTGGGGTTGCTGTGGTGTTTATTGGATTTCATCAGTTGATGTTCAACAGTTCCGTGTGTGCATATGCTTTTGAAGATTGTTTGAATTCAGATTTTGATTGATTACTATTTCTACGTTGTTGGGGTTTCAGTGGTTTGGCCATATTTTTCTTATATCATTTGCTATGTGCTTGAACTTTATTTGTTTAATGGAGTTTTGCTACGGTTGGAATGAGTTGTTGACTGGAAGCTGGAAAATGAGCAGTCCAGCTGGCTTTTTACCTCAGATTTTTTAAGTTGTAAATCTTGATGCTGGAAAATGAACGCGTTTTTTGACTTTTGACATTTTTGAACAAGAAACCCATGAAAATTGGAGGTTTGACGAAAAATTTTCAGTTGTGCATTCTCTCTAAAAATTCATGTGCCTTCTTTCTAAAAATCCTCCTTCAGGCCTTTCAGTTTTTTCAGCAGAAAGGCCCAATCCAACATCACTATTGTAATACATTTTCATATCTTAAAGCTTCAAAGTCACGATCTTCTAAGTCACGATCTTCATAGATTATCAGCTAAAAAGGAAGCCAGTCACGAGCTTCAAGATCCAATGCTTCATGACAGCTGCTACACCAATTGGAAGCATCAAGCTTACCATCGACTTAAGCTTCAAGATCCAAGCTCCAAGAATGACATCTCCAACCCGGAAGCTCCAAGCTGCAAGATCCAAGATCCAAGAACTACAGCTCCAACCTGGAATCTTCAAGATCCAAGATCCAAGAACGTCAGCTCCAATCCGGAAGCTCCAAGCTCTAAGATCCAACGCTTCATAACAACGATTGCGCCAATTGGAAGCATCAAGCTGACCTTTTCAGCCTAACATCTGTACGATAAAGGCTATTCTCAGCTGAAAAGGAGACCATAGACGAGAGCTCCATCCAAGCTCCAAGAACAGCAGCTCCAACCTGGAAGCTTCGAGGCAGCTGATTTCAAGAAGAGCTTCGTCTTCAGCTTCACCCATGAGTTGGTTGGCCCTTCAGCCTGTTGCTAAAGAGCCTGATCCAGATCCGTAATCACAAAATCTGAAAACAAAGAGGGAATTAAAGGCCGAATCGAAGGGACAGTGACTGGGGCTTGATCTTGTTTCTGATTTCTGAAAACTATTGCAACAGTGCTACTGTCGCTTTTTATTTGATGTATCTTAAACTGGGTAAGAAACAAATGTTGATTTCTGTACACTGCTACCGGAGGTAGCTGTATCTTTGGAGCATGGATTTACATTGATTTGGTTAGTTTGAGTTTAGTTTGCTTTGCGGATGGATTTGTTGACTTTCTGGAATGATCTTTTTTGAATGACTTGGTCAAAAGTCTGTTCTGGATCGAATTTGCTTGATGGAAATCATAGACTCGAATTATGCTATTGATTTATCCTATTTATCCTGTGAATGGGATCCAAATCAAGTGACTTATTTCCCAAATGATAAACTCAAAGGAGCAGTCCAAATTGATATATGTTTTTGGCTTCGATTTGCTTCAAAGGTTGTCTTTTTCGGCCGGAAATCATTATTGCTGAACAAGAATAAAATTTAGGCCGAGGAACTCACTCACTTTATCCTGGGTAAGTATGTCATTTAGGTTGTTGTTTGGCCCATGACTGCTAGAGTTTGGTCAGATAGTCCTCTTTTTATGTAATCCTTGAATGCTGTAATTGTGTGTATACTGATTGGTGGAATGATTAGCTTGGAATTGTTATGGCCAATGAGAAAATCATATATTAAGGGAAATGGAATGCTGTGAACCTTGCTTTGATGATGAACTGTTAATGCTGATTTTCTGATGAAACTGGATTCAGAACATTGATGCTATTTATGTGTTTTCTGTTAATGATTGCATATTGTCCATTTGCTGAGTAAGTTCATTCATGTGCTTCGTGAATTTGATCGAAAGTGGAATTTTTGGTGCAATATTGATAAATATTTAAGGTGAATTCCTAGCCAAATTGCTGTTGGCCCTTTCATATATTTCGTAATTTATTCCGTTTTTGGTGAGCTATGTTTGTATGTCATTTTGATGGAATAATCTATTGAGTGCTTGAATCCTGTCTTTGGAGGAATTTTGGCATGTTAAGGAATGATGGGATGAAGAAATTGCTTATTGATTTTAACTCTAGTTTTGTGTTGCTGCTCTATTTGTAATGCTTTAATCGTGAGCACAATGGCTTTGGTGTTGCATGCTTTTGCTCTTAAGGGAAACACACTGCACTTGTGGACCTTTGATCTGGATGTTCCCAAGGAAGTTTGGTGATCTATAAGGCTCAGGCGGAACCATGATAGCTTACTCTTTCTGTTTAGCTTTATCTAGATGTTTCCTGGCCTGTTATCAGAAACACATCTCATATGTGTTAATTGTAGTAACGTCGATCATCGATATCTTGTGGAAATCATGCATAGAGTCAGAGTGATTGGGATGCTGCACTTACTGGAATATCTGCAGAGACAACTAATGGAAAGGGGCTAAAATGATGGGTTCTCAGTAATATGAAGGAAGCCTGGACTAGAGATAGAACTTGGAATGTGGTTCAACATGGTTCTAGCAGCTGTAGATATTACTTGCTGTAAAGTCTTTGCTCCATAGCCAAGTTTTAATTGTCTTCTGCCCCTATTATTATCAAATGTGGAAAAGTGAAGGGGAAGAATGATGAGAGGAGCTGTACTGTGTTACATCGGAATAGTGGAGGTTATCGATTCTGGGCATATCAAGGTAAAAGAGAGAGGTGGCTGTTTTTTTCTTCTTATCTTTTGGAAAGGTGTACAATGACGAAGAAGAAACTAGGTTGTCCAGGAGCTTTGGACCTGGGAGGCTCCCTGGTTCAAGCGCATAAGTTGGCTTCTGTGGGCTCTAATAGATGCAATGGTGGACTTGGGATAATCTGGAAATAAGGATCATAAGCAACCACTATGTTAATCCATGTTCAAATTAAGGTCAGTGAAAAAAAGGAACGAAAAAGTTAAGATGAACTCGTTTTTGGATTTTACCGTTTTTGACAAAAAAGCCAATAAAAATTGGAGATATGGCGAAAAATTTTGGGTTGTCGATTTTTGACATTATTCACTAGAATTCATATTCTAATTAAGGTAAGCGAAAAAAATGTAGCAACAAAAAGTAAAAATGAACGCGTTTTTGGACTTTTGCCATTTTAGACTAAAAAGCACATGAAAATTGGAGGTTTGGCGTAACGTTTTGGGTTGTCATTTTTTTACATTAGGCACTTGAAATCATGTTCAAGATAAGGTTAGCGAAAAAACGGAACAAAATAACTCAAATTGAAAGCGTTTTTGAGCTCTGCCATTTTTGACCAAAAAGCCCATGAAAATTGGAGGTTTGGCGAAAAATTTTGGCCTGTTGTTTTTTTATATTAATCACTAGAATTTAGCTTCAAATTAAGGTCAGCGAAAAAAACGGAACAAAAAAAGTCAAAATGAACACGTTTTGGGCCCTGCCGTTTTTTACTAAAAAGCCCTTTAAAATTGGAGGTTTGGGAAAAAAATTTTGGTTGCCATTTTTTTATTTTAATCACTAGAATTCATGTTCAAATTAAGGTCAGCGAAAAAAATGGAACAAAAAAAGTTAAAGTGAACGCGTTTTAGGACTCTACTATTTTTGATGAAAAAGCCCATGACAATTAGAGGTTTTGGCGAAAAATTATATGTTGCCTTTTTTGACATTATTCACTATAGTTCATGTTTAAATTAAGATCAGTGAAAAAAAGTAACAAAAAACTCAAAATGAACGCGTTTTTGGACTTTTTCCATTTTTGACCAAAAAGCGCATGAAAATTAGAGGTTTGGCAAAAAAATTTGGGTAAATTACAAAATACCTCCCTGTGGTTAGGCGATATTTTAAGTTACCTCCCTGACTTAGTAAAACCTACACTCCGCCTCCCTGTGCTTTGGGTTTTTTTGAAAAGTGGATATCCGTTCACTCACTTAACGGGTTCTGACAAACACGCGCATACAAAAACGCGTATGAAGTAATCTGGTTTTTTTAAACAAAAATAATATCTAAAAAGACAATTATACCCCTATGGTGTTTAGCTAGACAGATTGAATCTTCTCACATCTCGCTGAAGCTATTAACCGAGAGCTTCAAGGGATCGACTGATCGGTATCTTGGAGAGCCCATCCTTCATCAAAGCTTCAACGAGATTTAACAGATCGGGAGAGCGTCGACTGAAGAGAGCTCCGGCGACCTCAAGCTGGGCTGTGCTGACAGAGAGCTCCGACAACTTCGATCTGGTCCACTTGCTGACAGCGATCGGAAGAGTTCCGATCTGAAGAGAGCGTCGACAGATCGGAAGAGACCCGGCGACCTCGAGCTGGGCTGTGCTAACAGAAAGCTCCGACGACTTTGATCTGGTCCACTTGCTAACAGCGATCGGAAGAGCTCCGACCACTTTGTTCTGGGCCCACTTGCTGACAGAGCTCCGACGATGACTTCCATCGGAAGAGCTCTGACCATTGCCTAGAAAACTTCCGGTTAACATCACACCAGAACCTTTGTGGTGGGTGGTCTGAAACGATGGATTCAAAGGCCAAATTCTTGTACTAGGTTTTGTTTTGCCTAAACTGAATGTGAATTCTAAAGTCTGCACTCTCATTAGGCTGAATGTCAAATGCTCTGAATGCTCTTCTGCGTTCTTGGTGGGAATTATTCTTGCTTTTGAATGATATAATTTGCTGAGCATTAAGGCTCTGTCAAATGCTCTTCTGAGCACTTGATGGGCTTAATTTGCTTGATTAATCACAGTTCTTGGTGGGAATTCACCTTTCTAGATTATGTTTGTTTGAATTTTGTTTTGCTTTTAGTGCTCGAACTGAATCCATAGTGCTGCGAACTGAACCTAGTTCATATAATTTGGTGAAAAATGATTTGATTATGCTCAGGTGGCTGAACATTTGTAAGGCATTTCATATACTTTATTGGTGGGTGGATTTGGTTGGTGATAAATGTGTCTTTCTATCAGAATCCGTTAAGTGAGTGAACGGACATCCACTTTTCAAAAAAACCCAAAGCACAGGGAGGCGGAGTGTAGGTTTTACTAAGTCAGGGAGGTAACTTAAAATATCGCCTAACCACAGGGAGGTATTTTGTAATTCACCCAAAAAACTTTCAGTTGTCATTTTTTTACATTAATCACAACTGTCATTAGTATCCATTGTTTGAAGATCGGTCCTCACATCCGAATTGAAGGATCCCGAGATTCGTGAGTTGAGCTTTTTCAGAAAAGTCAGCTGAAGAGAGCTTACACCCGACCTCAAAAGCTCATGGGATGATGTGAAAGTGTCGCACCTCGTCAATTTTACCCTAAACACTAATGTAGTAGCGTGAGTAGGGATCGTAATCCACAGGGAAGGCGTAGGTCAAGAATATTGAGCAAATTATTCTAAAAGTCTTGTCATAGAATCTAAGTACTGGAAAAAGGAAAATTCAACACAAAAGAACGAAAACAAAGATGCAAAATATAGCAACAAGCAAGGATGAAACAGATATCTCAGGATTCTTGTATTGGATGAACACAGGCTTAGTAAATCTATGCTATGCAATCAGTAAACAATTAAATGCAATGGAGACCTAAATTACCTAGAAGTCCAAGTTGTGGTCAGCATGGCGACCACACCACTGCTTGTACCCCCAAATCACCATCCTCTCCCATGGCGAGGCCTGAGAATGGTGGTATAAAAAGTCTCAACTTTCCAAGCTAACTACTCTAACATGCAAAGTCCTAAGAACTCCCATGGCGAGGCCCATCCTAAGGTTCACATATCATCGTTGTTAACACAGAAAGCTCCATTAACACTTTTCCTAATGTTTCAATTCATTAACACTTCCTATGGCGAGGCCTGAGTCTCAGAATTGATTTGATTACAGAAAACAAGTGCAAGGACTTAAACAATCACAATTTAGTTCTCGATTCATGCAACTTCGCTAACTTTGATTAATCACTCCTCAATTTAGCATGTCGACCACAATTGAAGCTTGATCTATTCAATATTAGCTAGGAATTATGAAATTCAACATATGTTTATGCTCAATTCAAATGTGATTTCAATTCTCAACAATTAGATCAATTGCATAGCATACAATCTACTTAAACACGTATTCATCCATTAAGAATCCTAAGATATCATAGATTTAGCCAGAAAACATCTTTCTCATTTCAAAATCAACAAATTCCAACATTGATAAGCTCATTCTCACTTAATTGGAAGAATTTACCGATTAAATCGATAGAATTGTCGATTCCTTTGTCAATTGAGAATAAGAAAGAAGAATCCAGTCCAAATTCACAATCGGAGTTGAGATCGGAGAAGAAATGTTTAGTGAGAGAAAGTAGATCTAGAGAGAGAAAATGAGAATTCCCGCTCTAATTCAAAGATAGTTCTAAAATCTCCAATAATCCTCCCTCCCTCCAAAAAAAATCTCCGAAAAAAATCCTCCAAAAAAAATCCTCTTCTTTTTTCATTAGCTACATCTCCTATATATAGAAGAGTAGAACTGTAACTAATACGCTAACTAAAAATATCTAAAGATATTACAAAAGTGTCCTTGAAAGGAAGAACCAAAATCAGCCCAAAAAATGTGAAAATTCCAAGTTTGAAGAAAAATTCAGCATTTCCGCGCCTTCAAGCCAACAGTTGTGCGCCTTCACTGAGCCTCCACGCCTTCCAGCTGCTGTAGTCCACGCCTTCATCGCTTGGAAGTTGAGTGCAGGATTCAGAGTCGAATCACGCCTTTGAGCCTGAGCGGATCACGCTTTCAATGGCCTCGCAATCCTTCTAGCAGTCCAGCTCTCCAGGAACCACGCCTTTACGCCCTGGAGTTTCACGCCTTCACTTGCCTTCCCAAGAGCTGAAAATCAGATCCTCAACACTTAGCCAAATTTTCAATCGACAAGCGCATAATGCTACATGGCAGCAACTTCCAACCACAATCCGACCACGAATCATCGTGAATTTGGAAAAGCTTAAAAGACCAAAGTTATAGCCCTATGTGTTAGCTTTCCACAGCCTTTTGAATCATCCAATTCGGACTTCGGACGAGAAAGTTATGGCCGAAATACTAAAGTGTGGCAGAGAGAAGTTTCAGCTCCACGAAGTCTCGCCTATTCTCACGAAGCCTCGCCAATTCCCACGAAGTCTCGCCAACTTTTGACGAAGTCTCGCCACTTTTGACGAAGTCTCGCCATCTTTGATCATGTGTGAAGTGCTGTGGAAGAGATTATGTACAGAGTGAGAATGCAAAAGTGATTTCAAACACAAACATCAAACTTATTGGAATGCTCAAGTTGTTCAAGTATTCAGCAATCTCCCAACCACAATTCGAATATTCTGCTTTAGGAATTTGAGAAAACGTGAAACATAAATGTTATAGCCCCAAATCTTAGCTTTCTAAAGCTTTTTGTATCACTCAAATCGGAGCTAAGACGAAAACGTTATGCCCACAATGGTGAAGTGTGGTCAAGCTGTGCAAGTGTGTGCGAGTGAGCGCGCGACGAAGTGCGCTTCGTCGCATGCATGTGTGCGGCGAGGTGAACTTCGTCGTGCGCGTGTGTGCGGCGTCGTGCAGCAATGGCCGTGCATGTGTGTGCGGCGAAGTGGACTTCGTCGCATGCATGTGCGCAGCGAAGTGTGCTTCGTCGCATGCATGTGTGCACGAGAGTGTGTGCTTGTGCGCGATGCCACCATTTCAGAACCAACAAACTACTTCCAAGTGAAATTCGTGTGTCTTAACATCTGAATTGGACTTTGTGGTAAACATGAAAGTTTTAGCTCTTTCTCGTGGCTTTCCATTTGTTCAAGAATCAGCATCATTGGAGGTCTGTAGCTCAAGATATACTAATTCTACCAAAATGTGGCAATATGAAATCAAAGATGAAAACCTGGAGTAGCAATTGGAAAAATGCCCCCGTTTCGCATACGTGCGCCCAGCATTAAAAGAAAGTTAAAACATGAGAAATGAAGTACACTCAAAGCGCTTTCCAGAACATCCAAGATCTCATCATTTGGACTAGTAATGAATACGTTATGCTCAAAACAATTTCACACTCAAAGCTGCCAAAAGCCTAAAATAGCCAATTGTGCATTTTCGGTTCCTCCACTTTTCCTTAACCCTTTTTAACTCCATTTACCACCATTTCTACTCTCTTTTCACCATTTCAACATTACCAATTAATACAACACATATATGCATAGAAACACCTAAAACACCACACATTTGCACTAACACAAGACAAAGTCCAAGAATTTAAGCACAAAATAGTTGGTATAAAACCAACTCATCAAATTCCCCCACACTTGAACTTTTGCTTGCCCTCAAGCAAAGACACAACACAAAACCCACATTTCAAAATCACTTAACACTAGACTTCACTCCTCTGTCAAGCTTGTTCTCATCTAAGTTCATCAAAATTCATTTTTCATGCATAAAATTCATAACATGTCTTTAATCCCATCCAGCAAATTTCAACACAAGTTATTAATCAAGGCACGATGAATAAAGACCAAAATGTCATGGTGCAAGTGTGTGTGAGGAATCTTAATTCATCCATTCTTACGCATGCATTATATCTTTCGTTCTAAAACATCTCTTTGCATAACAATCACAATATCCACATTCCAGAACTAAAAATCACACAAGATCAATGGTGCACATTGGTGCTTTTCATATTTGACTTCACATTTCACTTACTTTTGCACTTTAGTGCTTTTCTCTTCTTTCTTTCTTTCATTGCACACATTGGTGTGCCTGACTTGGGTCTTATGGCTTCTTTTTCCCCTTTAGCTGCCTGAGTTTTATGGCTGTTTTTTCTCAATTATGCTTGCCAAGGGTATTTCGGCTTTTCATTCCCAATTGCCAAAGGCTTTTTATCCATATCATTTCTTGTGTGACTAAAAGTTCTTAAATGTCTCTAAAAGATTATGCATGCAAGAGCATGCAAAACAACCGAAATAATGTATAACAAATAGAACGTTTTGAATCATTTTCCTCCTATGTCCAAGAACAATTTTTTCATGGCATATCTATCTTACATTAACATGATGCCTTGACCAACAAAATGTGCCAATTTCATCAAGATTGGAACCAAAGGAAACAAAAACATTTTCGCATGCAATACATTAATAGAAATTGGATGAACTCAAATTTTGAACATAGCCTAACAAAAGAACAAAGCATAGCACAAAGTGTTACTGCCCTTGCACTCACTTTCACCACACTCTTGTTTCTTTCATTACACATTTGACACCTTATTGCACACTTACACTCCTTATCACTTAAAAACTTCATCCCACTAAAAACACACCACTCACACCAAAACTTTCACTTATTCACCAAATTTTCAAATTTCACCAAAATTTTAAATTTTCCTCAATACATGAAAAACTTGCACAAAACATGGAAAACACCACACATACGGGTAATAAACTCAAACTAACACATCAACACTAACATTACAGGCAAAAGTCTCAAAGCAACACATATTTTCACTAAAAATTCATGAGAAGAAAGTAAGCATAACAAATCAAACCACACAACACAAAAAAAACAAAACAAAATGCATATAACTCAAAAATTAAAATTTTCAAAATAGCATACAAAGCACAAAAAGAAGACACAAACCACAGCAACATTCCCTCCCCCACACTTAAAACTTACATTGTCCTCAATGTAAAGTAAAGAGATAGGTTCAGGAGCTCCCTGATATTGGTAAGTCATGAAGTCCAATGTTTGCTCTGTGGATTGTCTTTTTCCATTGTTCCTTCTCTGAATGAGAACTTTCTCCCCCACACTTAGCCTCAAGTAAGCATGGCATGTTTTCTTTGCAAATCCCTTCCTGAACATATACATTTATCATGAGTGGCCTTGGTGAATAACATCAAGATAAAAGAAAACGTAAAAACTAATTGAACCAAACTACTTTATTAGAACCAAGGGAGTAGTTCTGGATTTAAATAGTCTCCAGCTAGACTTTATTCTTCCACAACATCTGTCTTGGTCATGAAAAGAACTCAGTAAATCCATCTCTGGTCCACACAAAAGATGAACTCTCATAAGCATGCTCATCCTTCCCAGAAGACATTGGAGTGTTGAGGAGATGTGTAAGCACAGGATCATGAGAAAATCTTTCTCCAAATATCACATTCATTTGCAGCACATCATAACCCTCTTTTACCACACTATCCATAGTAGTCCTGCAAGGCTCAACCAAGGAATGCAAATCCGTGGCCTCAACAAGTTCATCAGGAAGTTCAAAAGTACAAGTCTCAAATTCACAATTGTTCACCATGTTATCATGTTCATTCAAAATGTTAACATTTTTATCATCAAAACTAACATCATTAAGTTTCTTATTTAGCAATTGTTGTGTGTTTCCAGTAACATTCACAGTTTCACAAATTGATGCTTCACAAATAGTTCCAGCCATTTCCACATTACTTTGATTCACGGTATTACAATGTTCTTCCAGATGAGATTCTATGCAATCTATCAAAACATCAAGAAAAGAACAATCATCATCTTCATCAAGTATAGCTTGACCCTCACTATCATTTGAACAATTCTTAACACATGCTTCCTGTAAGGTATGATCTACCAAAGTTTGGTTTGACAATTCAACGTTTGATTCCTTTATTGGACAAATTGAACAACAATCTACCAAAGATGCATTGTTAGGTAAAATCATGCAATCTTCCACATCAAGCTCATCACAATCAATTTTTTCATCATCAACAAATTTATCAACAGAAATGTAGTCATGCTTAACACCCTCATCAACGAAAGTATGACAACATTCAACAACCTGAATGGCACAACAAGACTCTGTGTACATGGGTTGCTTCATTACATAATTCACATCAAAAACTACTTCCTCATTGTTAATTCTAAAGGTGACAGTTTTATTTTGAACTCCGATTAATGCATCACCAGTGGCCAGGAAAGGACGACAAAAAATGAGAGGTACCTCAGGGTCCTCATCCATATCAAGTATAATGAAATCAACAGGCAAAGTGAATTTATCAATACTTACTAAAACGTCTTCTACCAAACCTGTGGGAGTCATTAATGATCTGTCTTCTAATTGGAGTGTGACTGCAACTGGTCGAATCCTGCTTTCCAATCCAACACTGATGGCAATGGATAATGGCATTAAATTGATCCCAGCACCCAAATCACATAAAGCCTTTGCAAAATGTCTTGTGCCTATCTTGCATGGGATAGTGCAGCTTCTTGGATCCTTAAGCTTTGGGGGAAGATCATGAACCATCCATGCTTGAGTGCACTCAGAAACCATCATAGGAACATCACATCTTAAGATTTGTTCTTTGTTGGAGATGAGATCCTTGAGATATTTGGCATATTTTGGCATTGATGTCACTAAATCCATCAGAGGAAGATTCACATTCACCTGCTTGAGTACATCCAAGAACCTTTTGAACTGAGGGCCCTTTGTTGGTGGTGGTTTCTTTCTTTCTGGGAAAGGAGGTGAAGGGGCATACTCAGGGTAGTTGTAAGGATTGGAGTTCTTGGTGATCTCATTTCCTATTTTCTTCTTCTCAGATTCAATAACTTCTTGTTCACCAACCTTCTTCTGTGCCATGTCTTCATCGATATGCTCTTCCTCAATTTGAACATTTTCTTCCTCAATAACACATTCCTCATACTCAGGCTTAGATGACTTATGCACTTTCTTACCACTTCTCAACGTAATGACCTTACACTCTGCCCTGCCTTTGGGATTCGGGATTGTATCACTCGGAAGAGATCCACTAGGCCTATGATGTATAACATTCGCAAGTTGACCCAATTGCATCTCAATGTTTTTGAATGTGCCATCATCATGTCTTACAGATGTCTCCAAAGCAACAAATCTCTCCTCATTTTTATCCACCTTTTCTATAAGACTACGGAGCATGTCTTCCACTAACGAGTTCCTTGGCTCTAAGGTAATGGCTTGATGATCAAAACCTGGTGAAGGATTGGAAGTTCTCCTTTGATCAGTCCCTTGAGTATATTGGCCTCCCTGACTTTGGTTCTGTTTTCCCCAAGTTCCTTGATTACCTCCATAACCTCTATTATTCCCTCCTGAGTAATTTCCTGAGTACTGTGGCCTGTTACCATAGTTATTCACATATTGAATGGACTCAGTGGTAACAGAGCACTCATCAGTATAATGCTCACCCTTGCATATTCCACAAAACAACATAGGTGTCTTGGCTTGAGTTGCTTTTAAGGATTGCATTTGCTTAGCTAAGGCTTCAACCTTTGCATTGAGTGAAGTTTCCTCGTCTAACTCCAGGACTCCTCTTTGCTTTCTGCCATGTGGCTTTCGGGTCTCTGGGAAGATATACTCATCCTCAGCAATTTGGTTGAACAATTCACGAACTTCCGGCACAGACTTGTCTTTGAGTGCCCCATTAGCACATGCCTTAACCATCATTGAGGATTCAGGAATTAGGCCCTTGAAGCATTGTTTAGTTCCCTGATCTCTCCCAAGTCATGGTTGGGACATTGTCTGATCAAGTCATTGAATCTCCCCCAAGCTTCCCTAAATGTCTCACCTTCTTGTTGTTGGAAATTCATAATTTCCAGCCTTCTCTTTTCAAGCTTAGCTGGAGGGAAGTATTTGGACAAGAACCTCTTCTGTAGATCATCAAATGACATATCTGCATTGACTCCTCCAATGCTCTTAAACTAGTGTTTAGCCTTTCCACGCAGAGATAAAGAAAACAAAATCCTGTGAACCTCACCCCTATCAATTCTCGGCAGCTTGAAAGTGCTACATAGGCCGAGAAACCAATCAAGGTGGTCGTGGGATCCTCATTGTCAAGACCTTGGAAGAACTGGCCCTAGGTGATCCTGGATACAATTTGTGGAGGAATGTGGTAACTTTCCACATCGATGTCCTGATGACCAAATCTATTATCGAAGTTTATTGCATAGTGGTCTCCAAACCTTGGTGCTTGGGCTCCTTGAGCTGCCATTTCTCTCTGTTGCTTCAAATGTGCTCTCAAAGTTTTCTCCAACTCCAGATCCAATAAGAATTATGGTTCTCCTGCAAACCTGCTAGACCTTGGCATACACAACACACAGTTGTGGAGTGTAATAGCAAAAGAACAAGAACTTCAAATATGCAACAAAGAAATAGACCACAAATCTCAACACGAACAGAAAACAACACAGACTGAAAACTAAGGTAAATTCCACAAACAAAAACACAAAGAAGAACAAGTAAAAATCAAGATCAATTCAACAAATTCCAGAACCGATTGCCTTCCCCGGCAACGGCGCCAAAAATTGATGTGAAAGTGTCGCACCTCGTCAATTTTTGCCCTAAACACTAATGTAGTAGCGTGAGTAGGGATCGTAATCCACAGGGAAGGCGTAGGTCAACAATATTGAGCAAATTGTTCTAAAAGTCTTGTCACAGAATCTAAGTACTGGAAAAAGGAAAATTCAACACAAAAGAACGAAAACAAAGATGCAAAATATAGCAACAAGCAAGGATGAAACAGATATCTCAGGATTCTTGTATTGGATGAACACAAGCTTAGTAAATCTATGCTATGGAATCAGTAAACAATTAAATGCAATGGAGATCTAAATTACCTAGAAGTCTAAGCTGTGGTCAGCATGGCGACCACACCACTACTTGTACCCCCAAATCACCATCCTCTCCCATGGCGAGGCCTGAGAATGGTGTATAAGCTCCGCAAAGTCTCAACTTTCCAAGCTAACTACTCTAACATGCAAAGTCCTAAGAACTCCCATGGCGAGGCCCATCCTAGGGTTCACATATCATTGTTGTTAACACAGAAAGCTCCATTAACACTTTTCCTAATGTTTCAATTCATTAACACTTCCTATGGCGAGGCCTGAGTCTCAGAATTGATTTGATAACAGAAAACAAGTGCAAGGACTTAAACAATCACAATTTAGTTCTCGATTCATGCAACTTCGCTAATTTTGATTAATCACTCCTCAATTTAGCATGTCGACCACAATTGAAGCTTGATCTATTCAATATTAGCTAGGAATTATGAAATTCAACATATGTTTATGCTCAATTCAAATGTGATTTTAATTCTCAACAATTAGATCAATTTCATAGCATACAATCTACTTAAACACGTATTCATCCATTAAGAATCCTAAGATATCATAGATTTAGCCAGAAAACATCTTTCTCATTTCAAAATCAACAAATTCCAACATTGATAAGCTCATTCTCACTTAATTGGAAGAATTTACCGATTAAATCGATAGAATTGTCGATTCCTTTGTCAATTGAGAATAAGAAAGAAGAATCCAGTCCAAATTCACAATCGGAGTTGAGATCGGAGAAGAAATGTTTAGTGAGAGAAAGTAGATCTAGAGAGAGAAAATGAGAATTCCCGCTCTAATTCAAAGATAGTTCTAAAATCTCCAATAATCCTCCCTCCCTCCAAAAAAAATCTCCGAAAAAAATCCTCCAAAAAAAATCCTCTTCTTTTTTCATTAGCTACATCTCCTATATATAGAAGAGTAGAACTGTAACTAATACGCTAACTAAAAATATCTAAAGATATTACAAAAGTGTCCTTGAAAGGAAGAACCAAAATCAGCCCAAAAAATGTGAAAATTCCAAGTTTGAAGAAAAATTCAGCATTTCCGCGCCTTCAAGCCAACAGTTGTGCGCCTTCACTGACCCTCCACGCCTTCCAGCTGCTGTAGTCCACGCCTTCATCGCTTGGAAGTTGAGTGCAGGATTCAGAGTCGAATCACGCCTTTGAGCCTGAGCGGATCACGCTTTCAATGGCCTCGCAATCCTTCTAGCAGTCCAGCTCTCCAGGACCCACGCCTTTACGCCCTGGAGTTTCACGCCTTCACTTGCCTTCCCAAGAGCTGAAAATCAGATCCTCAACACTTAGCCAAATTTTCAATCGACAAGCGCATAATGCTACATGGCAGCAACTTCCAACCAAAATCCGACCACGAATCATCGTGAATTTGGAAAAGCTTAAAAGACCAAAGTTATAGCCCTATGTGTTACTTTCCACAGCCTTTTGAATCATCCAATTCGGACTTCGGACGAGAAAGTTATGGCCGAAATACTAAAGTGTGGTTTAGAGAAGTTTCAGCTCCACGAAGTCTCGCCTATTCTCACGAAGCCTCGCCAATTCCCACGAAGTCTCGCCAACTTTTGACGAAGTCTCGCCACTTTTGACGAAGTCTCGCCATCTTTGATCATGTGTGAAGTGCTGTGGAAGAGATTATGTACAGAGTGAGAATGCAAAAGTGATTTCAAACACAAACATCAAACTTATTGGAATGCTCAAGTTGTTCAAGTATTCAGCAATCTCCCAACCAAAATTTGAATATGCTGCTGTAGGAATTTGAGAAAACTTGAAACATGAAAGTTATAGCCCCAAATCTTAGCGTTATACAGATTTTTGAATCACACAAATCGGAGCTAAGACGAAAAAGTTATGAGTGTGGTCAAGCTGTGCAAGTGTGTGCGAGTGAGCGCGCGACGAAGTGCGCTTCGTCGCATGCATGTGTGCGGCGAGGTGCACTTCGTCGTGCGCGTGTGTACGGCGTCGTGCAGCAATGGCTGTGCATGTGTGTGCGGCGAAGTGGACTTCGTCGCATGCATGTGCGCAGCGAAGTGTGCTTCGTCGCATGCATGTGTGCACGAGAGTGTGTGCTTCTGCGCGATGCCACCATTTCAGAACCAACAAACTACTTCCAAGCGAAATTCGTGTGTCTTAACATCTGAATTGGACTTTGTGGTAAACATAAACGTTTTAAGTTCTCTTGGCTTTCCATTGGTTCAAGAATCAGCATCATTGGAGGTCTGTAGCTCAAGATATACTAATTCTACCAAAATGTGGCAATATGAAATCAAACATGAAAACCTGGAGTAGCAATTGGAAAGATGGGCCTTTTCTCATGCTTGCGCACAGAATTAGAAGAAAGTTAAAACATGAGAAATGAAGTACAAGCAACGAGCTTTCCAGAACATTCAAGATCTCATCATTTGGACTAGTAATGAAGAAGTTATGCTCAAAACAATTTCACACTCAAAGCTGCCAAAACCCTAAAATAGCCAATTGTGCATTTTCGGTTCCTCCACTTTTCCTTAACCCTTTTTAACTCCATTTACCACCATTTTTACTCTCTTTTCACCATTTCAACATTACCAATTAACACAACACATATATGCATAGAAACACCTAAAACACCACACATTTGCACTAACACAAGACAAAGTCCAAGAATTTAAGCACAAAATAGTTGGTATAAAACCAACTCATCATGGGAATCAATGCTTCAAAGGAGTCTCTCCCAAAGATGACGGTGACAGTAGGCTCATTTACTATTTCCAATATGGGCTTAAAGGTGCTCCGATCTGTCACTGGCACGACAGATTGGGTTTCTGGTGACTTCAAAATCTCATTAGAACAAACTACTCTCACTGGTCGACTGGAAGCAGAGGACGCCAGAGCTGGAAGAATGGCTGGAAATCTCTGCTCTGCCATAGATGATGCTCAATGCTGGAAAACTCTTGGTATACCCTATTCGACTAGAAGCAGCTCAAAGCTGCACATCTGTCTCTGACACATATGGTTCCTATCACTTCTTTATAAGCACCACCATTCATGAGATTCTGTAATTGGCTTGGGTATACTTGCACTAATTTTAAATATTGAATGTGGACCCTTTGAATATGGACTTTCAGTTACGGAAAATGAAATATTTGGGTTGCAAACTTCTTGATGGGAAATTTTGGTTGGTTGGATTTTGGTTTGTATTTTCGATGCCAAATTGATAGTGTGGAAATGGAATTCAGTTCATATTGATTTTGAGCTCCAACGTTGGTAATTGATTTTTAATCTTCTGACATTAATTTGTCAAACTGAATGTGGACCATTATTTCTGCATTCTCAACTGATGTTAAAGGTGGACTCTCAGTTTTGTTTCTGGGAGGATTTGTTGATCTTTTGGAATCTTGGTAGATGATTCTTGATGGGATTTACCTTTTGGATTTGATTGATTGGATTTTGATATGGTGATGAATCCTGCATCCAGCATGTATAATTTGCTTCCATTTCCTTTCAGTGTGCTCAGATAGTTGATTTTAAAGCTTCTGTTCATGTGCTCAACGTGTGTCATGTAATGAAACCTACATCCTGCACATATAATTTGCTGCCATTTCCTTTCAGTGTGCTCAGATGGTTGATTTTAAAGCTTCTGTTCATGTGCTCAAGGTGTGTAATGTACTTTATTTTCACGATCCTGAAAAAGTTGATGATATATGGTAAACATGTACTGGTTAGAGGATAGCTGTTTGCTGGCAAGAGCGTCGTCTACCCTTGCAAATTTACCCAATATCACCAAAACAAGTAGTAGTGGCAAGCGGGATCATATCCAACAGGGAGAGGATTGAATTAAGAATTGTAGAGGTGATAGAATAAAAAGTGTTCAATAAAGCAAGCAGCAAGTATGAGCAAATACGTAAGTCAATCAAGAAGTGAAATGGTGTTGCCTTGAGGAAGGTCAGCGTGACGACTCTATTTGATTATCCTTGACTAGTGTAAGAACATGAATGAGGGGATCGTTCTTCTAGTGAACTTAGGGTTGATCTCCTTATAAGACTAACAATCCTAATTCACCCTGCTCCTCTCATCTTCCCTTGGTAGGGCAAGATCTAGGCTCAGCTTCCTAATTCCCGATCCCTACCTGACACTAGAACCCCAACTCCCTTGGACAAGACAGTCAACCAAAGTCCGAGTTCTAATGTTCAAATAATCCTAAGTCTTTCCATTGCATTAACTTCAATTGTCATTGGTAATGCACAACTGACGTTGCATCCTTAGACAGATCATAGGACTCATTCAAGTTGTTCCTTAATCCAGTGATGTTATTTCAATTTCCATTAATAGCATTAAATTGACCTCAGTGGTACTGCAAGTCATATAAAGTGCCTAGGCGTGAGTGAGTAAGTATTGAAATAAAGCATCATCAAGATATAAGAAACAATATCAAACACGTAATATGCAAAACCAATGTCTCAAATCAATTTAGAGTCATCACACTTAATCCCTCAAAGAAACAACCTAATGTTTAGCCAATCATGTTGATCGGCTTTGAAAACAAGTTTGACAAAGCCAGATCAAACATAGCTATTACAGAAAGATAAAATGGAATGATCTCCACTCTGATCTACTTGTTCTCTTGAAACCCTAACTCTCTTGATTGATCTCCGTTTCTGGCTCTCCAAAGCTCCCTTTCTTCTTGTCCTCCTCTGGCTCTTATAGTTTTCTCTTCATGTCCTTGCCAAGTGAGCTTCCTGGAAGTTTCCTTGCTATGCCCGGATGTTGACACGTGCTCCTGTAAACATAAGCCAAGAATATAGTGAAGACAAGTGTATTTGACAAATAAGAGTGACGAGGCAAAATATTAAACGTATTGGATGCGGTGTTTGCTACACGTGCTTGGACCAAATGTGGAGTGTAATGTATACTAGATGCATGATAAAATCCCTAAGTAAAAATCTAACAAAGGAAAAGTATAACAAAGAACGAAAATATGACAAAGGAAAAATATAACAAAGAACAAAATGTATGAAATTATCAAGTGTGCAGAGTGTGCAAATGTGAGTGAGGCGGGCGCGTGCTGCGCCCTCCGTGTGAGTGGTCTTCTCTTGGTCTCTGGGGTCAATTGCTATCTGGTTGTAGCCCGAATAACCATCTAGGAAGCAATAAAAAAGAAACCCGGCGATTCTATCCAGAAGCTGTTCCAAGAAGGGCAGGGGGAAGTGGTCCTTGCGAGTGGCCTTGTTCAGCTTTCGGTAATCCATGCACACTCTCCATGCGTTGATAATTCTGGTGGCTAACAGTTCATTGGCTTCATTAGTCACCACCGTTACGCCTCCTTTCTTCGGCACACACTGTACCGGGCTGACCCATTCGCTGTCGGAGATGGGGAATATCATCCCAAAATCCAGCAACTTGATCACCTCCCTTTTTACCACCTCCATCATTGCTGGGTTTAGCCTCCTCTGTCTCTCCCGCGTAGGAACAGCCCCATCTTCCAGCAGTATTTTGTGCATGCACACACTGGGGCTGATCCCCTTAATGTCTGCGATGGTCCACCCCATGGCCTCCTTATATCTCCTCAAAACCTCCAGGAGTCTTTCCTCTTGCCACCCTTCCAATTTAGAGGATATCACAACGGGTAAGGTCTCGCCCTCTCCCAAGTACGCATACTTTAGATGGGGCGGCAAGGGCTTCATTTCTAATTTGGGTGGCCTCAGAGTGGAGGGCATAAGCTTTTCGTTCCTGCATTCAATGATCTCCAGCCTCACCTCAGTGGGCGCCACTTTGACCTTCTCGTCAGTAGCAACAACATCATTTGTCAAATTTTTACAACACGCAAATTTTTCATCATTCTTCTCACTTTTCATTTTCAACTCCATTTCACCACTGTGACCATGCACTTCATGATTTTCATGCACATTTTTCATTTTACTTAAACTCTCACTATTTTCACAATTTTCATCGATTTCACATGCAAAGTCCATTTCTTTCACAGATGAATTAATTTCAAATTTTTCATCACAATAGCTCAATTCATGCAGTGTATCAGTTTCCTCCACAATTAACACCGTCTCAAACTTTTCACACATGTCATCATCAAAAGAATCATATAAATTAGGGGAAGACTTACGTTTATGTTCAAAGCTCAAAGGTTGGAGATCACCTTCCACCAAGCTTTCCAAACAACACTGTTCTATGGAATGAGGGTGTTTCATGGCATAGTCCACATTGAATACGACCTCCTCACCATTGACTCTGAATGTTATGGTTTTTCCCTTGACTCCAATGAGAGCATCCCCTGTAGCTAAGAATGGCCTCCCAAAGATGAGTGGGACCTCGGGGTCCTCCTCCATGTCCAGCACTATGAAGTCCACTGGCAGTACAAATTTATCCACAGAGACCAATACTTCTTCTACCATCCCCGTTGGCTGAACCAATGATCTGTCTGCTAATTGGAGCATCACTGCCACAGGCTTAATCCGTTTTCCCAATCCTATACTCTCGGCAATGGATGAGGTTGATCCCGGCTCCAGGGTCACATAAAATCTTCCACCGATCGAGCATGGCACCGTACAGCTACCAGGGTCCTTGAGCTTGGGAGGCAATTCATTGTTGATCCATGCTTGGCTTTCCTTGGTGAGCTGAATTGGCACCTCACATTGCAGAATCTGTTCCTTGTTGGCAATCAAGTCCTTCAAAAATTTCGCATATCTCGGTACTGCTGTAACCAAATCCAGTAGAGGAACATTTACGTTTACATTTTTCACCATATCTAGGAACCTTGTGAATTGAACCCCCTTCTTAGGTGGAGGTCGAAGTCTTTGGGGAAATGGAGGGGGTGGTGCGTATGGAGAGTCATCGCATGGACTTGGAGCTCCCTTCTTCTTTTTACTCTCCTGAGCCTTCACACTTCCGGCCTTGTCTTGGGCTTCATCTCCCAGCAATGTGGTCTCTTCACTGACCTCTTCCTCTGGGGCTTCCTCTCCTTCGTTTCTCTTATGACTATTGAGCTCCTTTCCAGATCTCAACGTGATGGCATTGCAGACCTCTGGTCCTTTTCCTTTTGGATTTATCTCGGTATCACTCGGGAGGGCACCTTGAGGTCTTTGATGGCTGGCCTTAGCCAACTGTCCCATCTGCATATCAATGTTCTTGATGGAAGCCTCCACGTTTTTCACTTGAGTTTCCAGTGTGGAGGTCCTCTTCTCATAAATGTCCATTTTTCCCAGAATTTCATGGAGCAAATCCTCAGTTGATTTTCTCTGTTCACGGTTGCTTGACTCTCCACTCTGATAATACTGCCTTTGCTGATTATTCTGTCCCCAGTTGCCTTGGCCTGACTGATTTCGATAACCACCTCCGTACTGCTGCTGGCGGTTGTTGTAATTGGCGACATACTGGACTGATTCTTGTGTGAGCCCGCACTCGTCCGTGTGGTGATCTCCCTTACATAGCCCGCACATCAACACGGTGACCATGGCAGTCTTTAGGTTCTGGATTTGTCTTGTGAGGGCCTCAACTTTTGCTTCCAAGGATGTCTCCTCATCCAGCTCTAGTATTCCCCGTTACTTACGCGCAGGCATCTTTCTAGTTTCAGGGAATAGGAATTCATCGTCTGCAATTGAGTCAAAAAGTTCTCTGACCTCGGGAATGCTTTTATCTTTCAAAGCTCCATTGGCGCTGGCCTGAACAATTAGTGAGGACTCCGGTAACAGACCTTTAAAGAATATGTTGAGCTCCCTGACCTCTCCAAGGTCATTGTTCGGGCATTGGCGGAGCAAATCGTTGAATCGATCCCAGGCCTCCTTGAAGGTCTCGCCATCCTGCTGCTGAAAGTTTCGGATCTCCAACCTCATTCTCTCCAATTTTGCGAGAGGAAAACACTTAACTAAAAACTTCCGCTCAAGTTCCTCAAATGTAGATAGAGCTGGTCCCCCAATTGAGTTAAACCAATGCTTGGCCTTCCCTGATAAGAATCCGTACAAGCAATCTACTCCAAATCCTAATGGAAATAGGATTACCAAGCCAAATCCTAATAGGAATAGGATTTCCAAGACAAATCCTAATGGGATTAGGATTTCCAAGCTCAATCCTAATAGGATTAGGATTCATCAATCCTCATCTTGTCCAAGTTCCATAAGAGTTCCATAAAGGCAAATCCAAATGAGACTAGGATTCACAATCCTAGTGGGATTAGGATTCACTAATCCATGGACATTATTTATTGAAGACCAAGATGGCGTGCTTGGGCTTTTGCCAAATTGGATCGCGCCTTTTTCTTAAGTAGTTAGAATTAATTAATGTTTTAATAATTAAGTCCAAAACAATGATAAGAATCCGTACAAGCAATCTACTCCAAATCCTAATGGAAATAGGATTACCAAGCCAAATCCTAATAGGAATAGGATTTCCAAGACAAATCCTAATGGGATTAGGATTTCCAAGCTCAATCCTAATAGGATTAGGATTCATCAATCCTCATCTTGTCCAAGTTCCATAAGAGTTCCATAAAGGCAAATCCAAATGAGACTAGGATTCACAATCCTAGTGGGATTAGGATTCACTAATCCATGGACATTATTTATTGAAGACCAAGATGGCGTGCTTGGGCTTTTGCCAAATTGGATCGCGCCTTTTTCTTAAGTAGTTAGAATTAATTAATGTTTTAATAATTAAGTCCAAAACAATGATAAGAATCCGTACAAGCAATCTACTCCAAATCCTAATGGAAATAGGATTACCAAGCCAAATCCTAATAGGAATAGGATTTCCAAGACAAATCCTAATGGGATTAGGATTTCCAAGCTCAATCCTAATAGGATTAGGATTCATCAATCCTCATCTTGTCCAAGTTCCATAAGAGTTCCATAAAGGCAAATCCAAATGAGACTAGGATTCACAATCCTAGTGGGATTAGGATTCACTAATCCATGGACATTATTTATTGAAGACCAAGATGGCGTGCTTGGGCTTTTGCCAAATTGGATCGCGCCTTTTTCTTAAGTAGTTAGAATTAATTAATGTTTTAATAATTAAGTCCAAAACATTTTAATTGGGCTTATTATTAGTATATTTTCGTTTTTAATTACATGGCCCAAGTTATCTTGCATGATAATGGCATGTAATGGGCTTTAATTTGTTAGGAAAGTAATTCCCTAAATTTTAGGAGCTTGTCCTTGTCTTCTAGAAGGGCAAAACGTTTTTAGCTTCCTTTTTCCATAAAGGATTAGTTTGTAAGTTGGTTAGTTTAGAAGTGAAGTTGTAATTTACAACTTCTAGGGTTTTATTTCCTTTTCCAATTTGTAGAGCCGAAACTCATCTCTATATAAAGAGATCATTGTAAACGTTTTTAGATATGATTGAATTTTGAAGAAACCTTTTAGCTTTGCTAAATTATTTGCAGCCTTAAACAAGTTGTGAAAAAACGTGATTAATCAATTAGGGTTAGTTGATTATTCATAGGACCGGATTCTTTAAGCTAGGACCTTAAAGAGAACGTATTGTTTCTTGATTTCAAGAGCGAGCCAAACTGAGATCTTTTTAACCATTGATTTACATAGGTTAGATTGAAATCACTTTGTGGTAATGTGTTGGGTTTGATTGATTTACAATCAAATACATCCCATTCGATATCCATCTTTTCTTCTTGTGTTGTTTCCGTGTTTGATCTTACTTGTGATCGTGTTGGTTTCTGAATTTTGGTGCACAACGATCCTAAGTGTGTGGAATTCGTGTGGAGCTGGATTCTCACCCTACTCCATTCGTATCATTCCCCTTCAAGGACAGTGGGAATAGCACTCTCCTCACATCATCTGGAGTCACTCTTTGCAGCTTGATAACCCCCGAAACCAGTCGAGGTGCTCATTAGGGTCCTCGTTGCTCAAGCCTTGAAAGATCTGCCTTTGAGTGATCATGGACACAATTTGTGTCGGGATTTGATAACTCTCGACGTCAATTCCCCGGTGATTGTTCCTCCGCTCAAAATTTACTGCGAAATGGTCCCCAAACCGAGGTGGTTGGGGCTGAGGTCTCTCCTCATTGTGTTCGGCCATTTGAATAACCCTTCTCCTTTGCCTCAAAGTCCTTTGCAATTCTAAGTCAAGTGCAAATTTCGGAGTTTCCCCTCGTAGCCTTGCTCTAGGTAGCATAAACTGTGAATTCTCACAAGAAAAGGAAACAGCACTTAAACAGAAGATCAGTAGAACAAAATTAACAGAGACAAGTAATGAATTAAGAGTTCAACAAAACAACAAATCAACATTTTAAATAAGAATTCGTAAAGTAACAAACAAAGTAAAACTATCACAAATAACTCTCAACGCTGTGCCTCTCCCCGGCAACGGCGCCAAAAATTAGGCAAGAGCGTCATCTACCCTTGCAAATTTACCCAATATCACCAAAACAAGTAGTAGTGGTAAGCGGGATCGTATCAAACAGTGAGAGGATTGAATTAAGAATTGTAGAGGTGCTAGAATAAAAAGTGTTCAATAAAGCAAGCAGCAAGTATGAGCAAATACGTAAGTCAATCAAGAAGTGAAATGGTGTTGCCTTGAGGAAGGTCAGCGTGACGACTCTATTTGATTATCCTTGACTAGTGTAAGAACATGAATGAGGGGATCGTTCTTCTAGTGAACTTAGGGTTGATCTCCTTATAAGACTCACAATCCTAATTCACCCTGCTCCTCTCATCTTCCCTTGTTAGGGCAAGATCTAGGCTCAGCTTCCTAATTCCCGATCCCTACCTGACACTAGAACCCCAACTCCCTTGGACAAGACAGTCAACCAAAGTCCGAGTTCTAATGTTCAAATAATCCTAAGTCTTTCCATTACATTAACTTCAATTGTCATTGGTAATGCAAAACTGACGTTGCATTCTTAGACAGATCATAGGACTCATTCAAGTTGTTCCTTAATTCAGTGATGTTATTTCAATTTCCATTAATAGCATTAAATTGACCTCAGTGGTACTGCAAGTCATATAAAGTGCCTAGGCGTGAGTGAGTAAGTATTGAAATAAAGCATCATCAAGATATAAGAAACAATATCAAACACATAATATGCAAAACGAATGTCTCAAATCAATTTAGAGTCATCACACTTAATCCCTCAAAGCAACAACCTAATGTGTAGCCAATCATGTTGATCGGCTTTGAAAACAAGTTTGACAAAGCCAGATCAAACATAGCTATTACAGAAAGATAAAATGGAATGATCTCCACTCTGATCTCCTTGTTCTCTTGAAACCCTAACTCTCTTGATTGATCTCCGTTTCTGGCTCTCCAAAGCTCCCTTTCTTCTTGTCCTCCTCTGGCTTTTATAGTTTTCTCTTCATGTCCTTTCCAAGTGAGCTTCCTGGAAGTTTTCTTGCTATGCCCGGATGTTGACACGTGCTCCTGTAAACATAAGCCAAGAATGTAGTGAAGACACGTGTATTTGACAAATAAGAGTGACGAGGCAAAATATTAAACTTATTGGATGCGGTGTTTGCTACACGTGCTTGGACCAAATGTGGAGTGTAATGTATACTAGATGCATGATAAAATCCCTAAGTAAAAATCTAACAAAGGAAAACTATAACAAAGAATGAAAATATGACAAAGGAAAAATATAACAAAGAACAAAATGTATGAAATTATCAAGTGTGTAGAGTGTGCAAATGTGAGTGAGGCGGGCGCGTGGTGCGCCCTCCGTGTGAGTGGCGGCCGCCGTGTGCGGCCTCCGTGTGGGTGGCGGGCGCCATTAGCGCCCGCCGTGTGTGTGGCGGTCGCCTAGTGCGACCGCCGTGTGTGTGGTGGGCGCACCATGCACCCGCCAAGTGTAGTGCATGTGTGCGAATGTTTGTGCAAAGTGTGTGCGGGTGTTTGTGCAAAGTGTGCGCGTGTTGTGGAGGTCAGACATGTGAGTGTGGTGAGCTTAAATGTGCTGTGCAAGTGTGAGTGGTTTGTGGACTTTTGTGAGGGCATGGAGGTCGGTGGTGTGCAGGGCAGCTTGGAGGTCGATGGTGTGCATGACCAAGTGCTGTGCATTTTCCATACATCAGAGCCTTTTCACGTTGTTTTACAACACTTAGCCATTTTCACACAAATCTCCAAAACATGCAGTTCTAGCACACGGTCAGCATACAAGCATCATTTCCGCACAAAGTCCATAACAAAAGATAAGGAAATTCACACAAATAAGTCGGCGAAATACCTACATATCATTTGCATGTTACGCTCTTAATGAATATGGATTGCCATGGCTTTGATGGAGGTTTGTGGTAGTTGGTATCTTGGCTGTGCAAACGGACATCATTGTTTCTAAACTAATTCTTGCATTAGTTACTTTCTGGCACAAGGTTGCTTGAGAATAAGCATTTGCTGGAAATGGAGATGATTATGGACTCTATTTCAGAATGGTGATGCTTTTATTCTTTGAAATTACTCTGCCAATGGACTTCATTGTTGAATATGGTGGAACAGTGATAAAAACTGAATTGTGTACACATTGGTTGCACTTTGGACCTTTGATCTGAATGTTCCTGAGGAAGTTTGGTGATCTATAAGACTTAGGCCACACGGAACCATAATAGTTTACTCTTTCTGTTTAGCTTTATCTAGATGTCTACAGGCCTGTTATCAGAACAACACCTCATATAAGTTATTGTAGTAATGTCGATCCTTGATATCCTGTGAAAAATGTGTATAGAGTATGAGTGATTGGGATGCTGCACTAACTGGTATATGCGAGTATGGGGAGTAGAACTAGAAATGGTTTTGTTTGATATCTGCAGAGACAACTACTAGAACGGGGCTAAAATAATGTGTTCTCAGTAATATCAAGGAAGCCTGGACTAGAGATAGAACCAGGACAGTGGTTCAACATAGTTTCTAGCAGCTGTAGATAGTACTTGGCAGATTTTGGATGCTGTAAAGTCTATGCTCCATAGCTTAGTTTTATTTGTCTTCTGTCCCTATTATTAGCAAAAGATGAAAAATGAACGGAAAGAATGATGAGAGGAGCTATACTATGTTGCATAGAAAATTAAGGTTAGCGTAAAAAACGTAACAAAAAAAGTAAAAATGAACACATTTTTTGGACTTTTGCAGTTTTGGACAAAAAAAGCCCATGAAAATTGGAGGTTTGGTGTAACGTTTTGGGTTGTCATTTTTTTACATTAAGCACTTGAAATCATGTTCAAATTAAGGTCAACGAAAAAAAGGGAACAAAATAAGTCAAAATGAAAGCGTTTTTGGGCTCGGCCATTTTTTTACCAAAAAGTCAATAAAAATCGGAGGTTTGCCAAAAACTTTTGGGAGTTGTTTTTTTACATTAATCACTAGAACTCATGTTCAATTTAAGTTCATCAAAAAAAACCGGAACAAAAAAAGTCACAAGGAACGCATTTTTTGGCTCTGCCGTTTTTACCAAAAAGCCCTTGAAAATTGGACGTATGGCGAAAAATTTTAGGTTGTCGTTTTTTTTACATTAATCACTAGAATTCATGTTAAAATTTTCACAAATATGTTTTTTGCTGAACCTACTGTACGTAATTTTAAGAGTAGCCTATTTACTTGTTGCCTAAATGAGGAAGATAGAGAGATGCTAACCAGAATCCCTGAAATGCTGGAAGTTTATGACACTGTCCATTCCATGAACAAAGATAGTGCTCCTGGACTTGATGGATTTCCTGGTTTTTTCTATGACAAAGCTTGGGACATCATTAAGCAGGACCTTTTAGAAGCTGTCCAATACTTCATGAACGGAGGAGACTTACCAAATGCCATTACTGCCACTTCCTTCGTCCTGATTCCCAAAATCCAAAACCCTTCATCTTTTAAAAACTTTAGACCGATTAGCCTTTGCAACTTCTTTAACAAAATTATCTCCAAGTTGTTGGCTACTAGGCTTGCAAGAGTGTTACCCAAGGTTATCTCAGAAAACCAAAGTGGATTCATAAAGGGTAGATTAATCATGGATAACTATTTGCTAGCTAATGAGCTAATTTCAACAATTAATAGAAAGAGAAAGGTAGATAATGTGGCCTTAAAGCTTGATATGGAGAAAGCTTATGGCAAGGTCAATTGGGTTTTCCTTTTGAGAGTACTTAGATCCCTAGGATTTGGGAAAGTGTGGATAGGTATCATATGGAGATTAATCTCTAATTCCTGGATGACTATAATCATTAATGGATCCCCAAACAGCTGGTTTAAGACCACTAGAGGACTAAGGCCTAAGGCAAGGTGACCCCATCTCCCCCCTCTTATTTGCCTTAAATGCTGAATATTTGTCAAGGGACCTTAATTGCAACCTAGGAAAGGACTAGGTTTTGTAATCCTAGAGACTATCCTAAGATCACTCACTTAGCCTATATAGATGACAACATTATTTTCTCTTCATCTAGCCCCATCTCCATTAAGGAAGTTATGGGGAAACTTAGCCATTATAAGGCAGTCTCTGGACAAAGGATAAATGCGGCAAAAAGCTGTTACCTAATTCGTGACAAAGCTCCCACCGAAAGGAAACACATGATTGTGAGAATCACCCAATATTGTAGAGGGTCTTTCCCTACCCAATATCTAGGTCTCCCTCTCCACTTTAAAAGAACTCCATCTATCCATTTTGATAATATAATGCAGAAATTCAGTCAATTGCTTGGTGGTTGGAGTACAAAATTTTTGTCAATAGTGCATTGCAGCTGGTCGCCATGCCAAATTGGATGTAGATTCACCATCATTTAGTGAGGATACATGAAATGAGAACTTAAATACGATTTCTTGAGTCTTTTCACTTGTTCAAACTGATCATTGCATTTATGAGATTCTGGCCTCGCCATGGGATGTTTTGAAGGAATGTACCTTAGAGAAGAAGTGAGAAGAGATTTCCTATGATAATAACAAAGGCGTTCAAAACTAGGTTGGGCCTCGCCATGGGAGTTCCTAGGCTTTGCATGTTGGAGTAGTTGTCTTAAGAAGTTGAGATTCTGTAGTTTATGACACTAATCTCGGCCTCGCCATGGGAAAGATAAGTGTTATGGGATCTAGCATGTAGTGCGGTCGTCATTCCGGCTATAGGTTAGGTTATCGGGGAACTAAGATCTCCTCTGTTCATATTTGCTTGTCAATTGCATCTCATTAAGTCACTGAGAACTCAAGAATCCTAGGATATCCATTCACACTTGTTCGTTGCATTTAGGATTCATTTTTTTCTCTCCCCTCATTTGTATTTCATTTTCCTTTGTTTACATTACATTCTTATTTTCTGTGCTTGTTGTTTTGTTTGATGACAATTCTTTAGAGCAAATTCTGAGTTCTTGAACCATCCCCTTCTCTGTGGATACGATCCCTCTCACTACTACTACATTAGTAGTTTAGGGTAAAATTGAGTTGACACGACTTTAAGCTTTTAGCTTTCACGAACAATGCCTTTTTCTAGAAGACCATCCACTTGCATTTGAATTTCCTTTGTCTCCTCAGGACTTGCTCTATATGCTGGTCTGTTGGGAATTGACGCACTAGGAATGAAATCAATTTGATGTTCTATTCCTCGAATTGGAGGTAAACCATTTGGCAGCTCCTCGGGGAATAAATCTTCAAATTCCTGTATAAGAGATATCACAGCACTAGGCAAAGTAGAAAGGTGATCACTAGACAACAAATACAAGTCTTTGTAAAGAAGTACAAACATCTCATGCCTATCTAGTATTGCCTTCTTGATTTCACTTTTTTGTGCAAAGACTGTTAATCTCTTTTCTTTCTCCTCTTGCGTCATCTTTTGGCCTTCCAATTTCTTTGCATTATTGCTAGAAGGGTTGAGGTTTTTTCCACTTCTTGTTTCATTTGCTCGGCCTGCAACAATTGCCTACATTCCTTGGAGATTTTGGCTTGATCTTCATATACTTCCCATGGTTTTAAAGAAGCCAAAATGTACTTCTTACTATCTTTCTCCACGGTGTAGTGATTCTTCCATCCATCATGCATGACATGCCTATCAAATTGCCATGGACGTCCAAGTAACAGATGCGCTGCCTCCATTGGAACCACATCACATAAAATATCATCAGTATACCTTCCAATTGACAAAGATAAGCGCACCTGTTTGTTTACCTTAACCTCTCCACATTGAAGCTTGTATGGTTTGGTGTGTTTTGAACAAGTAAGCTTCAACTTGGATACCAATAATGTACTCGCCACATTAGTGCAACTCCCACCATCAATAATCAAACTGCACTGCTTTTTCTGAATAATGCACTTGGTGTGAAAGATGTTCTCACGTTGCACTGCCTCACCTTCCAACTGTGGCTGTGTACTCAAGGTTCTCATGGTGACGAGAGACTCAGCAACTTCAAACTTTTCTGGAGCATCCTCATCATATTCTTCACCATAAGTCTTTTTTTCAAGTTCGGGCATCTCATCATCACTCGAATGAACACCAGCAACATCCCCATTGTCAAGAAAGTAAATAGCCTTTTTGCTGGGACAATTCACTTGCATATGACCATAACCTTGACATTTATAACATTTAACCTCACTAGATCTTTGGGGTGTGCTTTGAGCTGACTTCTGAACATTTGGTGGTGTTCTTTCTACCGGCTTGGGTGTAGCATTGCCTCCAAAAAGCTTGTTCTTCATAACTGGATTAGGTGGAGGCTGTCGGTTGTTCCTTTGCCAAGGAGGTTGATGAGGTGCAAGTCGTCCTTTTTGCTTCATGTGATGCTCTACTTGAATAGCATTATGCAACATCTCTGTCAAATCATAGGATTTTTGGAAACCCATCTTGTATGCCAATGCGGGAGTCATTCCTGCCAAGAACCTAGCCATTGTTGTTTCGGGTTCCTCCACAATATGTGCCTTTATCATGAGTAACTGCATTTCCTTGAAATAATCATCAACGGATCGGTTTCCTTGGGTGAGGGTTTGAACTTGCATCCACAATTCATTAGCGAAATAAGATGGCACAAATCGCCTTCTCAAAATTGATTGCATCTCTCTCCAAGTTCGATCGAGCGCTCCCCATTGAGCTGTCTATCCTTCACCAATTGAGTCCGCCAATGAGCTGCATAATCCTTAAAATGTGTAGTCACCATGCGCATTTTCTTATCTTCAGAATAAGAGTTTCCAGCAAAGATTTGCTCCACTGTATAAACCCAATCAAGAAATGTGTCGGGATCTGACGTGCCATGAAATTTTGGGAAATCCAATTTAACTGAAGCCACATCAAACTCAGATTTGCCCCGGCTCTTTGATTGTTCAGATTCTATGAACTCCTCTCCATCAAAATCAGCCTCATCAAATTCATCTTCAAGTTTCTTTGAATTTGATTTCTTCTTAGAAGTAGAATGTTGAGCTTCTTTCAGGTTGTCTAATTGGGTTGACATCCTCTGAAACATGCTAAAGAGTCACTACAAGAAAAAGGGCCTTTGGTGACATACAACATATGGTCACCAAAGAGCTAAAAGTGGTCACCAAAAGCGTTTGGTGACAAATTTTTGGTTGGTCACCCGGTGGTCACCAATGCCCAGTCACTGGGGTGACTGATTTTGTTGGTGGTCACCAAAGGATAATTTTGGTGACTAGAACAAAAACGGTCACCAAAATAGTGACTGAAAAAGTGGTCACCAATTTAGACACCAAAAGTTGCTTGTTGGTCACGAAAATGCCAATTTTTGGTGACTGAATTGGTGACCAACATTATGTCGTCACTAAATGAGCAATCGTCAAACAGCACGTGAAATGATATTTGGTGACCAAAAAATGGTCGCAAAAAGGGACAAATTGGTGACTAATTATTTGGTCAACAAAGGTCATGACAAGAATTGGTGACCAAATTATAAATGTTTTGCTAACTAAAATTGTGGTCACCAAAGAATAATTGGTGACCATATTATAGACAAGCATTTGTGATTAATATGGTAGTCACCAAATGGTGACCAAATATTTGGACAATAATGTAGTAGTAGCAATGCAATTTTTTGACTAAAATGGTGACCAAATTTTTTTATATATAGAACAAACATTAAAATAAATGAGATGTTCACCAATATATCGAACAAACATTAAAATAAAACCCGTTCACAAAATATACCAATACATGGCAAATATCCAACATTGTACTATCCAAGAAATATACCATAATATTAATAATATTCTAATATCCAAGACATAACACAAAAGTACTAATCTACCATACAAAAAGTTGATACTTCAACTCTCTAGTGTCAAGAACGCCGACCATTTCTGTCTTCATCCATTAGGAGAGTTGACACTTCAACTCTTTAGTTTTCTTCAACCTTCATAATAGTTCGAATAAACAGGTTAAAAACTTTTCGTAACATATCATGTACCATTATAAAATATCACAAACATGAAGAAATAATATAATATCTCAATTTAAAAGTAAACCAATCACTGTTCAAACCTTTAAAGTTAATGAATAGAAACATTCGAAACCAAAAATAATTTGGGAAGTAATTTTACATTAGACATGTTCATGGATAATATTACACGTTTAACAAATTTTAAACCAATCAAAGTGTATTTTGAATGTTTAACCTTGTCAATCTAACCAAAGTTTCACGATTTAGTCCAACCAAAAGCAACAATATACCACAACAGTTATATTCAAGCATTTAAAGATAAAGGAATGGTAATATTCGAAACCAAACGAAACTTGGGTAGCAATCTTACATAAGATATGTTCATACATATTCGGGTGGGTTTCACAAATTTTGTTCCAATATTAGCAACAATATGCCACAAGAACTATATTCAAGCATTTAAAATAGCAATATTTAACAACAACCATGATATTGACAGCAAGCATACATAAGACATGGTAATACATGTGTATGAGCACAGTTTAAATCAATCAAAGTGTATTTTCAAAATGTACCCGTGCCAATTTAACTAAAGTTTCACGATTTAGTCGAACTATTAGCCACAATGTGCCACGAGAGTAACATTAAAGTATTGAAAGTTACAAGAATGACTATAATCAAAATCAAACAAGACTTGGACTGCAAATATGCATACGACATGTTCATGCATATTTTTTTAGGTTTCACAAATTATAAACCAATCAATTTATATTTCCACAATATAACCATACGACATGTTCATGCATAAACTTCGAGGGTTTCACAAATCTTAAACCAATCAAAAACTACTTTTAATGTGTAGTCGTGCCAATTTAATAAATATTTCACAGTAATTTTCCCACTATTGGAAACAACACTCAACATGAGTTACATTCAAGCATTTAAAAGTAAAATCATGGCATTATCCAAAACCAAATATTACTCGGATAGCAAGTGTACATAAGACATGTTCATGTATATTCATGTGGGTTTCATAAATTTTATACTAATGAAAGTATTAAAAAAAATATGAAAGTATTTTGTTCAAAGTGTAATCGTACAAATCGTACCAATTTCAACAAACTTACGTTGAGACATTTAACCGTAATAAAATGGTACAATAAGTCTGATTAGTCAATCTTAAATGATATGTTCAAATTCCAATCATGTGCCAACCAAACAATATAAGATGTATATATATTGAGGAGCACTATGCAATAATAAAATAGTATATTCATGTGCTATGATTTAATAAAGAGTAACGATCATTACCTATTTGTATAGTCTAGCACGAGTTTTACCTCAAGTGTCCTTTCTAAGATCTTTGCCTAAATCTGCTTCCAAAGAAATGAACTAACAAATGAATACACAAATAAATGTATATTAATAACACACTTATAATAAGAAAAAAAAGTTAGTATAGTTTCACGATTAATCAAAATATAATGCCATTATTGTCAACAATAAACCACAAGAGGAATAGTCATGAATTGAAAGTTCATATAATGTATTTGAAACAAAACAAGACTTGGGCAGCAAGAGATTGTAAACCATATTCATGCACAAACAACCAAACAAATCAATCTTTTTTAATCAAATTAATTAAAAAAAATATCTTAAGCCATCTAGATCACTTTAAGTCATATCATATAGTGATGACAACTCACTTGAAACACTGTGTTCCAAAGACTTTGAAGGGCTACAAAAAGAATGAGGAAATTGAAATTTGCTTATTATTGACTTCATAATTATTCAATACACATGTTTCAAATTTTCTAAGAAATTTGTGTTTTTTTGCACATATTGTTGTTTGTCATTAATATGTCCCATCTTAGAAATGAGCCCTCAAATCAAATGCACAACTTTCTTTCTTTCCATGTAAAAATTTAAATTTCAATTGCTTTGAAACAATAGTTAATCATAATCCAATAAAATTAAGAGATGGATTTCATAAAAAAAAGAAGAAAAGAAAAATTAGCGCAATCAAGAGTATTGGTTTTTACTTATTGTCACTCTTTGACCGGTTGGCAGGGCTAGAGGAGCAATAGCATCGTAAGTTTAACACCTTGTAAACCATAATATATAATCGGCAACATTCCAATATGGCAATTGTCTCAAAATTCACAAGAAAAAGGCATCAAAGAATCGTCCATCCAAACTACAATACAATCAAACCTTATATCTTCTATTTAAAATAGTAACGAGATTATTAAACAAACAAGGAAAGCCATCAAAAAATTAGTTAGGAAATGAATCTATTTTAACAAGTTGGAGTATTCAAACTTTTACGGATGATATACACCTCAAAACATCCATCTGAATGAATTAACCTTCATACCAAAAAAAATTGAAATTGCAATTAAGAGTAACCCAGCTATGCATTTGGGAGCAGCCTTACTCCAAATTACAGCTAATTCTTTAAATGCCAAACATCTAAATGAGATGTTGAAAATTTGCACACTCTAGATGTGACAAATGGAGATGTATTGATTGGCTGAATACAAAAGAAGCAAACTCAGCAGAATATGAGGAAATTTTGCATAATATGGAAGAATAAAGCAGAAGCAGCAGTGTGCCAAGATGGATCTTCCTACCAGAATCTAAGACTTGTTCGCAGATTATAGCAATTTTTTTTCCAAAAGATCATGAAAGTAGATCCCATCAAAAGACCACTCATATTATGAAACTGACCTGCAGGAACTGTTTTGTTTGAGAGTAAATGTCAAAAACAAGTGAACCTTCAAAAGCCATCCCTAGAAAAGAAGATGTTGCACCTCGATAGAGTCCTTTAACCTATCAAAAACAATAATAAATTAGCAATCTGCATAAAAAGAAAACCTCAGGGCAGCAATTGTAGAGCTAAAATCCATTCTTCAAACCTGACCTTCACAAAGAAAATGGGACTTAACTAGTAGGCACAAATACAGGATGAACAAAACTGAATTTACAAGACCTCTTGTTTCAGATGTAGCTTTAGTTCATCTTCATCTATGATCATGTGAGTGATCACCATGACCATCCCAAGGATGCCTCCAACCTTATACTACAGGACCATCTTTCTTGGCCCTATATAGTATGCAAGATAGACCCAGATACAGCACTGTACATTCATTCTTTTTTTTGTTTTTTTTTTAATTAATACAGACATTATTAAAGTTGAACTGGGATTTCCTGATCAATGGAATTGCATCACCGATTCTAATTACAACAAGACAAACAGAAGATTGAACAACCAAGCTGCCCCCAAATATTAATGAAATGCCCAATTCCTTGTTAGGCCATACATTAAGTTGTAAACAAGAAAGCATGGAACAAGAAAGTCATAACATTTAAAAGAAAAACTAAATTTCACCAATACTGGGAGATATAATTCTAAAGGATTGAGAAGTTAGATGCCTATAAAGGAAATTATTTACAAGTATACAAAATCTTTAAATTCATTTGTCTCAAATTTAGAACTTGTAATCGAAAGTTTTATTTTTTTTAAAAGTAAATTCAATAATATCAATAATTTCATTTACAAGGAAAAAAATAGATAGAATAGACCAAACAGGTCACCAAGTTAGAGTTGTTGCTGTCTCACCTTGAAGTCAAGATGCAGAGTGTAATTTTTAAGGACAAATCGAAGTGAGTTGTGGTGGAATTTTGCTGAAGGATGGTAGCACAACCGAGATCTAAAGGGGTTGTTAGTCCTTGTCCATTGGCGAATATGAAATCACGGAGCGAGGTGGAAAATCCCGACTGAGTTCTTTGATGTCCATTGGAGCAGCTCTGTCAACGGGATGACAACGTGTTGGGTCGGGTCCAAGGTTTTGGTTTGACTATTTGAGCCCTAACCCACCCCGGCCTACAGACTCTCCAACAGCGGGAGGCGGCGATAGGGAGGAGGGGAGAGAGAGGCGGCAGAGGGAGGGGAGAAGGAGGCGAGAGGGATGCGGGAAATCGATATGTTATGTTTGGCTTTTAGGGCTGCCTAACTGTGAAATAGATATGCCTATTTAACTTTTTTTAATTAAAATACAATAGTTTAATATTTAACTACTTTTTTTAATTATAAAAAAAATAAATCTTTGCATTTTTTTTAATTCTATTATATTGATAAATATTTTTATTACAGATATTTTTTCCTTTTTATATTCTATTTTTTAAATAGTTTAGTTCTATTAAATATCGATGAATAATATCGATTAAAAATACTGTTGCAAAAATAATATAACATAATTTAGTAATGAGTTTGGTCATTTGGAAGGTGACACTTATATCATCACTTTGCCAAATAAGTTAAAATAAGCTATATATTTATACTAATGTTTAAACTAATTCCGCTATAGCTCACCCATATTGTAAAAAAAATGTTTAAACTAAATCAACTATAGCTCATCCATATTGTCAAAAAAAAAATAAACTAAAGTAAATAACATACATAATTTTAATAAAATAGAATCATAAAGCATATTGAAAGAATGATTAACTTAAAAAATATAAAAAGAGTAAGGGTATTGCTGAAATAATGAGTAAATTATTCTTTTGAATTCAAATATTATAATATAAAAATATTTTTACAATACTAGTTGTACTTCCAGTGTTAGATATCCTCAACAAAATAATAAGATTAATATTTTTTTAAATATGTTATTTGAATGTTACTAACTCACACTAAATTTAGTTAATAAGAAATAATTTATGCCCTTCTCAAAATGGGATGGGGCAAAAATAAAAATATTAGGGTGTCTTACTATTATTATTAATAATTTAATAGGTCCAAAACAAATAATGATTCATTATTGTGGCTTAATTTAGCCCATCAATTTTTTTGGGTACTATATTATATTGTTACGCCATTATGTTGGCCCAAATTGAATTCTTATCAAATATTACATTTATAAGTTCAATAATTTATTTACCTATTTGTGGCCTTTCTTAAATTAATTTAGCATGCATTGAATTCTTAAATTAATTTAAGATCATTTCTTAAATGTGATGGGACAAAAATAAAAATAATAGGGTGTCTTACTATTACTATTAATAACTTAATAGGTCCAAAACAAATAATGATTCATTATTGTGGCTTAATTTAGCCCATCAATTTGGGCACTATATTATATTTATAGTCCATTATGTTGGCCCAATTTGAATTATTGTCAAATATTACATTTTTAAGTCCAATATTTTATTTACATATTTGTGGCCTTATTAGGGTGTCTTACTAGTATTATTAAAAACTTAATATGTCCAACAAAAATAATGATTCATTATTGTGGCTTTAATTTAACCCATCAATTCCTTTGGGCACTATATTGTATTGTTATGCCATTATATTGGCCCAATTTGAATTCTTATCAAATATTACATTTATAAGTCTAATATTTTATTTACATATTTTTTGTCTTTCTTAAATTAATTTAGCCTACATTGAATTTTTAAATTAATTTATGATCAATTCAAATTTATAAGGCCATTTTTGTTATTTAATTAGAGATGTAATTCAAATTGTTGCACTTTGAGGGATCAAAGTGCAATTTCTTGTTAAAAACCACAACGTATTTTTGTTGTTTAATTAAAGAACTAATTTCTTTAAATTAAGATCAATTGAAATTTATAAGGCTATTTTTGTTATTTAATTATAAATCTAATTGAAGAGATATAAATTTGAGAGACTAAAGTATAATTTTTTTTAAATCCCCAATTCAAATTTATAAGACTATTTTTATTATTTATGTATTAGAGATCTAGATATAAATTAATTTGAGGGACCAAAGTATAATTTATTGTTAATTTTCCCAAAAAAAAGGATTTCAATGTAGAGAGATTCGAACATGTGACCATAGCCTTCATACTTAATAAACTTGCCACTTCACCAACATCAAAATTAATATAATGTGTAGCATTTTGTTAATTTTATTAAGACAATAACTTTTATGGAAATATTTATTTTAGATATCATAATATAGCATATGAGATTCAAACACCAAATTTTCCCTATACAACATCCAAAAGTTAAATGTTTTGCTATTTTAATAGGCACTTATTATTTAACCTACTTAAGTTTATATGATAAACAACAAATTAATTCTATTAATAATTGGTGACCACTTTTCTGGTCACCAAAATATTCAAAAGTGATGGAAATCTCCGTTTCCCTATGACCTTTGTTGACCAAAAATATCGTCACTAAACTAACTCATATTAGAGACCACTTTTCTGGTCACCAAAGGTTTTGTAACCAAGTTTTATTGACTAAACATTTTCTCGTCACCAAATTTGGTCACCAAAGGGTGTGTTATAGGCGGGAATGCTTCCCGCCATGGCTTTTAGTGACCAAATATTGACGAATTTTTTTTCTGGTCACCAAATTTTTAGTTGTTACAGAAATTTGGTGACTGAACTTTTTTTGGACGCCAAACTTTTGGTGACCAAAAATTTCTGGTCATTAAGATTTTAGTCACCAAAGGGGTATTTTTCTTGTAGTGAGTGTATGAATCTGAAGTTGTTGTTCAGATAGAGTGTTTTAAGCTTGTTGTTCAGATTGAGTCTTTGAAGTTTCCTCCGCCATTTTAAAATACCTGCAAGTTAGATAAAACAACACAAGAAACAATAATAAAAATTAAGGCTTCTCACGGGTTCTTGCTTTAGGTATGGTCGGTTCACTTCACTCTTTTTAATATGGTTATTCTCGTGTATAATTGCTCTCCCTAATCTAATCTCCAAATGTGGGGTCTCTCGTAGTCTGTTTTGCAAATTCTAAATTCTTAAACCGCCTATCAATAATCCAACTCAAGTACCACACAAATCAAGTAAGAAATTGAAGAAGGAATTTTGAAGAATTGCAAATTTAGAACACGTTAAGGCACAATTTTGCACAAATTAGCAAGAAAAGAAACAAATACACCAAGAATTAATGTCGAATATCAAGAACAGATTTCAACAGTGATTGTATAACAAGAATTCTGTTTTCAAATTTTGCTGCAATATATATATATATATATATTTTTCACGTAATATTTTTTTTTCACGTAATTTTTTTTGACGAATTTCTCTTCTTTTTGTTTTGAATATCAGCAAGAGAATTCAATCACTAAATATTTAGCAGCACAAAATCCAATCCAATTTGACAAACTCAATCACAAATTGAAAGTTGTCTAGATGGAAGATTTAACCTTAAATTTTCAAGCACCCAGAAACTCTCTGATACCACTTGATAAGGTTCTCGTTGATTTGATCCACCTTTGGACGGATTGACAACCTTATTTATCCACATGATAGGTCTAGCTTGGAAAATTCCACCAATAAGAATGAATAAACTAACAAAAAGATCAAAGGTTAGGATAACAAAGAAAGCACAAGAAACAAAGAACACAAAGAAAGATATGGAGCGGGATTCAATGGAAACTTGTCCAAAGCCATAACGCTATTACAAAACAAACTTGACTCAGGCGGCACCTAAATCAAATCAGATTTGGCTGTTCTCAAACTTAGAACAAAAGCAAGACTATTGGCTTAATCTCACTTTAGGGTTTAGAAAACAAAAGCTCAAACTTAGCTTAATGTCTCTAAGGGTTTGGGGTCAAATTTTGCTCTGCAAAATTATGAACTTTCAATATCAAAAATCAACTACTAAATTCGTGGGTTTACAAGACTTTAAATAGGCACAATGACTTGCCAACAAAGTAAACCCTATTTTCCAAAAAATAGTTTCCTAATTGGAATAAACTTCCCTAAAATAGAATTAACACATGCTTCAATCATGCAAGACCTTTATCCATGTGAAAACACTATATTGAACATATCAATGTTCATGCAAGAACATTAGATCACGTTCCTTATTGAAAAGATCAAACAAAAATGATTAAAAATAAAATCTAAAAACTGTAAAAATTCCCAACGTCCCACGCGACGTGGGAGTGTGGACGTCGCGACGTTGGTGGACGTCACGACGTGGAAGATCGCGCGTCACGACATGCAGAAATCTTGTCGTGAATTAAAATTGGATTTTTAATTCCAATTTTTTAAACCCCAAACTTCCAGAGAGCTACGTCGACGTGGAGGGCGGTGGACGTCGCGACGTCGGTGCATTTCGCGACTTGGAGATGTGGACGTCGCGACGTGGAGGCACGATTATCCAACTCTTGTCCAATCTTGCTTTCCAACAAAGTTTCTCCACGTAATGTCAAGACCACGAGGTTCCAAGGCTTAAAATTAGTCTTCACGTCATTGAATTCTTGTTCCAACAACTTGTATGCGTCGTCCATCACTTCCATGATCAAACCATTAAGAGCCAACTTGAACTTCTTGGTTTTAGCTCGAGTCATTGGTCCACCAATTCCACGTAACGGGTCAATAGAATGTTGTTCACCATCAAGTGTGTCTGGATTCCTATCAATCTTGGCTTATGTGGGAGTCACATCGGGGCAAACATATTGGCAAAGAAAGCAATGCGATCAGGATATTATTGGCCCACAATGAGTATGGAATCTCATGAAATGGTACAGAAATACCCTTCATGCTGTTGTCAGACGTGTCCTAGAAACCGAGATAATCGCAATCTAGGGTCCATGGCCATTTGCTCAATGGGTAGTTGACATTGTCGGACCATTTGTTGAGGCTCCTGGAAGGTAGTCCATGGCTCAAATTCCATGGTTATATGCTTGGAAATATGAAACTGGATACAATACTGATGGAATTTTACAGCTCACAAGAGTTGGGTACACTAAATGGTGGCCAAAATGTCAAGTAGATTACATTGAAATTGAGAAGTCATTTGTTAATGCAAAAAGTTCTCTTGAAAAATAAAAAGTGACACAAGAAATTGATAATTTTTCTCAGAAAGAATTAAATGAGAAAAATGACTTGATTGCAAAATTGCAAAATGAATTGAAAAAAGTGAAAGCTGTTTCTTCTCCTGAAAAAGAAAAAGAAGAAAAAATGACAAAAGGAAAAGAAAAGGAAAAAATTGAAAAAGAAAAAATAGAAAAGAAAAAAGAAAGTGAGAAAAGAAAAAAGAAAAAAGAAAAAAGAACATCCATTTCAAGATTCTCTTTTGATAAAAATTTGATCAAATTTACTGATGATGAACCTTCAACAGAAGAGGATTTGCAAATTTCTTCAGATGAAAAGTCAAGTACCAATTCTGATGGTGAACAATTGCAAATGACAGAAAAAGAGAAACATGAATTCGAACAATTAATACATAATCAGTATAAAAATAAATTCTCTTTTGATAAAAATTTGATCAAATTTACTGATGATGAACCTTCAACAGAAGAGGATTTGCAAATTTCTTCAGATGAAAAGTCAAGTACCAATTCTGATGGTGAACAATTGCAAATGACAGAAAAAGAGAAAAATGAATTCGAACAATTAATACATAATCTGTATAAAAATAAAGACTATGTATTAAAATTGTTGGATTCTAGTTGTTCAGAAAAATCCAGAGCAAATACTCCTTCAAGAAAATTTTCATCAGATGAAGCTGGAAAAATCAGTTCACAAAAGGTTGCAAAAAAGAAAAATTCAAAGAAATGATATCAAGTGGGAAGGAAAATTCCAAGCAAGTGGGGACATCAATCAAGTAGGAGACATCATGGAGACAAAGAAAAGTGAAGTTAGAAAAATGTCACATCACTTTTGAATGGTTGTCTTTTGTATTATTGTCTTTTACTTTTTTATTTTGTTATTAGTCCTTACTTTTTTGTATTTTATTTAAAAGTCCTTAGGTGGTCTATAAATAGAATCAAAATGGGTTGTAATGCACACCTTTTCATTACTACATCTTTCAATCTTTGAAGAAAGCTCTCTAGCTCTCTTTGTAATTCTCTTTTGTAATCAAGAGTTCTTATGCAATAGAAATTTCTTGGTTTCAAAACTTTCTCTTCTTTTCTTCAAGCAAGCTTCTCTTCTTCTTTCTTCTTTAAGTTTTTATATTTTACAGGTTTATGCTAAGGAGTTAAGAAGTTCTTTCAAGTTCTTCCCTCCTGTTGTAAATTACTTTCAAGTTTTGCACATAAAGCTTGAAGATAAATGCTTCAAGATTAGAGAAAATAAGTAGTAAGTCCCTTACTATTTTATTTTTGTTTATTTAATTTTAATGTTTAATTCCTGGTGTAAATTTGGAATTTTCTTGTAAAGATGACAAATTTAAAGAACAAAGATAAATGCTTGGAAATATGACAAATTTTCTTGTAAAGATGACAAATTTTCAAGTTTCATATTTCCAAGCATACCAAATTTACACCAGGAATTAAACATTAAAATTAAATAAACAAAAATAAAATAGTAAGGGACTTACTACTTATTTTCTCTAATCTTGAAGCATTTATCTTCAAGCTTTATGTGCAAAACTTGAAAGTAATTTACAACAGGAGGGAAGAACTTGAAAGAACTTCTTAACTCCTTAGCATAAACCTGTAAAATATAAAAACTTAAAGAAGAAAGAAGAAGAGAAGCTTGCTTGAAGAAAAGAAGAAACTTTCTCTTCTTTTCTTCAAGCAAGCTTCTCTTCTTCTTTCTTCTTTAAGTTTTTATATTTTACAGGTTTATGCTAAGGAGTTAAGAAGTTCTTTCAAGTTCTTCCCTCCTGTTGTAAATTACTTTCAATTTCTCCACACTTGATAACTTATTGTGCTAATGAAACTTAGCAAAACTTTGGTTTATATATCAATCTTTTTGACCATTTAAAAGATAGAACATGTCTAACCATTCAAAAGTGATGTGACATTTTTCTAACTTCACTTTTCTTTGTCTCCATGATGTCTCCTACTTGATTGATGTCCCTACTTGCTTGGAATTTTCCTTCCCACTTGATATCATTTCTTTGAATTTTTCTTTTTTGCAACCTTTTGTGAACTGATTTTTCCAGCTTCATCTGATGAAGATTTTCTTGAAGGAGTATTTGCTCTGGATTTTTCTGAACAACTAGAATCCAACAATTTTAATTCTTTCTTCAGAATTTTCAGATCTTTCAGATGATCTTTCATATTTTTTATGTTTTTTCTTTAATTCACCTTATCAAATTGCTAATATGTGTCATAAAATATCAATGTATATTAGTTTGTAAATTGACAGTTACTACATCATATAAATTTCCTTCTAAATATTTTGTTTATTTAATTTTAATGTTTAATTCCTGGTGTAAATTTGGTATCAAAGCCATGGAAGGCTAAGCCTCCTTTCGGGGGGGGGGATTACTAGCAGTTATGGTAACGTAACTTTGGATCTGAACATATGGTTTCACAACAAGAAGTTTTAGATCTATTCAGTTTGACTTCACAATATGAAGTTTTAGATCTATTCATATTGATAACAATAAGGCGTTGTTTCTTAGTTGAAACTTATTTTATATGTTAAATCTAATGACTCTTAAAAGAATGAACGGTTTCAAATTTCTTATGGTATGATCTTGTGGGTCGACACCCAATAAAAGACAATAATACAAAAGACAACCATTCAAAAGTGATGTGACATTTTTCTAACTTCACTTTTCTTTGTCTCCATGATGTCTCCTACTTGATTGATGTCCCCACTTGCTTGGAATTTTCCTTCCCACTTGATATCATTTCTTTGAATTTTTCTTTTTTGCAACCTTTTGTGAACTGATTTTTCCAGCTTCATCTGATGAAGATTTTCTTGAAGGAGTATTTGCTCTGGATTTTTCTGAACAACTAGAATCCAACAATTTTAATACATAGTCTTTATTTTTATACAGATTATGTATTAATTGTTCGAATTCTGGTTTACCAAAATTATTTGCTGAAAAAGTTAGAGGAAATCTAAGAAATTGTTTTGATGGAATAAATATCCCATTTTCTCAAATTACTTATGGAGAATTAATCAGTGTATGTACTGAAGAAGGTTTAAAATTATGCAATGATATAAAATTAAAAGCACAAATAAAAAGAGAAACTCAAAAAGCAGAATTAGGAGAGCAAGATCATCCATAATAAAAATGAGACATGTTCTATCTTTTAAATGGTCAAAAGATTGATATATAAACCAAAGTTTTGCTAAGTTTCATTAGCACAATAAGTTATCAAGTGTGGAGAAATCTAAAATATTCAATAAGTGATATCAAGTTTGGAGAAAATCTAAGATATTCAATACGTGATTCCATATGAAAGAAACTAAGTTATGTGTATACTACCATAAATTCTGTTAGTAATTCTACCCGAAGCTCTTATAAATTATTATGACATCTATATTGTCTAGAAGTAATTCTACTGCTTCATCTTCAAATAAAAATACTAAAAATTCAATGTATTAAGTTCTGAAAAAGAAGAAATGATTAATAATAATTTACAAATAGATCAATTAGAAGAAATGTTTAATAATTTATACATAGATGAAGATTCAAATCAATTGGAAATAAATAAAATAAAGAAACCTAACTCAAAATTTAAATTAATTTAGCCTACATTGAATTTTTAAATTAATTTATGATCAATTCGAATTTATAAGGCCATTTTTGTTATTTAATTAGAGATGTAATTCAAATTGTTGCACTTTGAGGGATCAAAGTGCAATTTCTTGTTAAAAACCCCAACGTATTTTTGTTGTTTAATTAAAGAACTAATTTCTTTAAATTAAGATCAATTGAAATTTATAAGGCTATTTTTGTTATTTAATTATAAATCTAATTGAAGAGATATAAATTTGAGAGACTAAAGTATAATTTTTTTTAAATCCCCCAATTCAAATTTATAAGACTATTTTTATTATTTATGTATTAGAGATCTAGATATAAATTAATTTGAGGGACCAAAGTATAATTTATTGTTAATTTTCCCAAAAAAAAAAGGATTTCAATGTAGAGAGATTCGAACATGTGACCATAGCCTTCATACTTAATAAACTTGCCACTTCACCAACATCAAAATTAATGTAATGTGTAGCATTTTGTTAATTTTATTAAGACAATAACTTTTATGGAAATATTTATTTTAGATATCATAATATAGCATATGAGATTCAAACACCAAATTTTCCCTATACAACATCCAAAAGTTAAATGTTTTGCTATTTTAATAGGCACTTATTATTTAACCTACTTAAGTTTATATGATAAACAACAAATTAATTCTATTAATAATTGGTGACCACTTTTCTGGTCACCAAAATATTCAAAAGTGATGGAAATCTCCGTTTCCTTATGACCTTTGTTGACCAAAAATATCGTCACTAAACTAACTCATATTAGAGACCACTTTTCTGGTCACCAAAGGTTTTGTAACCAAGTTTTATTGACTAAACATTTTCTCGTCACCAAATTTGGTCACCAAAGGGTGTGTTATAGGCTGGAATGCTTCCCGCCATGGCTTTTAGTGACCAAATATTGACGAATTTTTTTTCTGGTCACCAAATTTTTAGTTGTTACAGAAATTTGGTGACTGAACTTTTTTTGGTCACCAAACTTTTGGTGTCCAAAAATTTCTGGTCATTAAGATTTCAGTCACCAAAGGGGTATTTTTCTTGTAGTGAGTGTATGAATCTGAAGTTGTTGTTCAGATAGAGTGTTTTAAGCTTGTTGTTCAGATTGAGTCTTTGAAGTTTCCTCCGCCATTTTAAAATACCTGCAAGTTAGATAAAACAACACAAGAAACAATAATAAAAATTAAGGCTTCTCACGGGTTCTTGCTTTAGGTATGGTCGGTTCACTTCACTCTTTTTAATATGGTTATTCTCGTGTATAATTGCTCTCCCTAATCTAATCTCCAAATGTGGGGTCTCTCGTAGTCTGTTTTGCAAATTCTAAATTCTTAAACCGCCTATCCATAATCCAACTCAAGTACCACACAAATCAAGTAAGGAATTGAAGAAGGAATTTTGAAGAATTGCAAATTTAGAACACGTTAAGGCACAATTTTGGATAAATTAGCAAGAAAAGAAACAAATACACCAAGAATTAATGTCGAATATCAAGAACAGATTTCAACAGTGATTGTATAACAAGAATTCTGTTTTCAAATTTTGCTGCAATATATATATATATATATTTTTCACGTAATATTTTTTTTTCACGTAATTTTTTTTGACGAATTTCTCTTCTTTTTTTTTGAATATCAGCAAGAGAATTCAATCACTAAATATTTAGCAGCACAAAATCCAATCCAATTTGACAAACTCAATCACAAATTGAAAGTTGTCTAGATGGAAGATTTAACCTTAAATTTTCAAGCACCCAGAAATTCTCTGATACCACTTGATAAGGTTCTCGTTGATTTGATCCACCTTTGGACGGATTGACAACCTTATTTATCCACATGATAGGTCTAGATTGGAAAATTCCACCAATAAGAATGAATAAACTAACAAAAATATCAAAGGTTAGGATAACAAAGAAAGCACAAGAAACAAAGAACACAAAGAAAGATATGGAGCGGGATTCAATGGAAACTTGTCCAAAGCCATAACGCTATTACAAAACAAACTTGACTCAGGCGGCACCTAAATCAAATCAGATTTGGCTGTTCTCAAACTTAGAACAAAAGCAAGACTATTGGCTTAATCTCACTTTAGGGTTTAGAAAACAAAAGCTCAAACTTAGCTTAATGTCTCTAAGGGTTTGGGGTCAAATTTTGCTCTGCAAAATTATGAACTTTCAATATCAAAAATCAACTACTAAATTCGTGGGTTTACAAGACTTTAAATAGGCACAATGACTTGCCAACAAAGTAAACCCTATTTTCCAAAAAATAGTTTCCTAATTGGAATAAACTTCCCTAAAATAGAATTAACACATGCTTCAATCATGCAAGACCTTTAGCCATGTGAAAACACTATATTGAACATATCAATGTTCATGCAAGAACATTAGATCACGTTCCTTATTGAAAAGATCAAACAAAAATGATTAAAAATAAAAATCTAAAAACTGTAAAAATTCCCAACGTCCCACGCGACGTGGGAGTGTGGACGTCGCGACGTTGGTGGACGTCACGACGTGGAAGATCGCGCGTCACGACATGCAGAAATCTTGTCGTGAATTAAAATTGGATTTTTAATTCCAATTTTTTAAACCCCAAACTTCCAGAGAGCTACGTCGACGTGGAGGGCGGTGGACGTCGCGACGTCAGTGCATTTCGCGACTTGGAGATGTGGACGTCGCGACGTGGAGGCACGATTATCCAACTCTTGTCCAATCTTGCTTTCCAACAAAGTTTCTCCACGTAATGTCATGACCACGAGGTTCCAAGGCTTAAAATTAGTCTTCACGTCATTGAATTCTTGTTCCAACAACTTGTATGCGTCGTCCATCACTTCCATGATCAAACCATTAAGAGCCAACTTGAACTTCTTGGTTTTAGCTCGAGTCATTGGTCCACCAATTCCACGTAACGGGTCAATGGAATGTTGTTCACCATCAAGTGCGTCTGGATTCCTATCAATCTTGGCTTATGTGGGAGTCACATCGGGGCAAACATATTGGCAAAGAAAGCAATGCGATCAGGATATTATTGGCCCACAATGAGTATGGAATCTCATGAATTGGTACAGAAATACCCTTCATGCTGTTGTCAGACGTGTCCTAGAAACTGAGATAATCGCAATCTAGGGTCCATGGCCATTTGCTCAATGGGTAGTTGACATTGTCGGACCATTTCTTGAGGCTCCTGGACGGTTAAATGACTTGGTAGTGGCTATTGACTACTTCACTAAGTGGGTAGAAGCTGAACCACTTATGCAAATCTCCCGAAGAAGTATGGTTAAGTTCATCTGGAGACAGATAGTATGCAGGTTTGGAATACCGAATACGATTATATCTGATAATGGCACACAGTTTGCATGTGATCCGTTCAAAAGCTAGTGCGAAGAGCTAAATGTGAGACAGCATTTTACTTCAGTAGCGCATCCACAAGCAAACGAAAAATCTCAGGTCACAAACAGGATAATCGTTCAAGATTTGAAGAAAATGCTGGAAAAAGCTAAAGGAAATTGGGTCGAAGAACTAACAAATGTTCTATGGGAGTACCGAACTACCCCAAGGACGGCTACCCAAGAAACTCCATTCAGCTTAGCCTATGGTTCCGAAGTTGTTATACCTGCAGAAATCGGACTTCCAAGCCCAAGGACAATCCACTACGTTTCAGAAGCGAATTATGAAGAGTTGCGATTAAGTTTGGACTTGTTGGAAGAGAAACACGAAATAGCACATCTTGCTGAAGCCAAGTATAAAGCTGATATGGCCCGATATTATGATCAGCGAGTTAGAAAAACTCAGCTGCAACCCAGCGATCTTGTTCTACGAAAGAATGAAGCAAGTCGAGTTGAAGGACTTAAGAAGCTAGATCCAAACTGGGAAGGACCTTATAGGGTGACCCAGGTCGGAGGTGCAGGAAGTTATAAGTTGGAAACTCTGGATGGACGAACTATCCTGAGGATGTGGAACATCACCAACTTAAGAAGATATTATCAATAACTTAAATATGTTCATCTCGTTTTTATTAAATTAAGCACATTGATGCTTTAATAAGTGTAATGCATCTTAAATGCTATACATCAATAAAATAGCTCATTATGAGCTCATTTTTATAAATTGACTTTGTGTTCAGCTCAATTGTGCTTGTTATACCCTTTTTAATTGTATTCTATTCAGTTCGGATTATTCAATTCCAAATCACACATTGATTTTCCGCCAAAAAGGAAAACATCAAAATCTCATGCAAATCAAAAGTCCGATTCGCTTCGGATTATACGATTTTACAATTTATTTTATGCCCAAAAAAGGAAAATACAAAAATCCAAGTTTGATTCGCTTCAAATCATGCGATTTTATGCCTTGACGTTTTTGAAAAAAGGAAAATATACAATCAAGATCAATTCATGTCCGATATTTGATTTCGGATCATTATTCGATTTTAGCTCATATTCAATTCAAACAACGCGATTTCTTCCTACATCAGATCGTTAGTTCTTCAAAAGAAGGATCAGTTTGATTAAGTTTGATTCACGTTGTTTTAGTTTGACTTTACATCACAATAATGATTCAAGATCATATTCTTGATTCGTTGTGAGATCAAAGCAAGCTTTATTTTCGATTGGATTACGTTAAATTTAGTTTGGATTACTAAATTTAATGGAGAAGACAAATTTATTCAATAAATCGAGCTAAATATCAGATATGCTCAAGAAGACATCAAAATATGTCTAAAATTTCTCAAATCAAGACTTTTAAAATATTATCTAAAAGACCAAAAAATTGGTCAACAGCTGTTCAGGATGTTTTAATAAAAGCCCTACAGCACATATGAGCTTGCAGGCTCAGTTTTCTTCTTCTTCATCTGTTTTGTCTCCCTTCTGAGGGGTCAGAGACACGTACTGACGTCCGTCCTCCTTCACCAACTTCAGATCAGCAAATGCTTGGTTCAAGGCCTCGTCAAATTTGGCGTTGTAGCCCTTTACCAAGGTTATGTCCACATCAGGATATTTTGGGCCAAGGGCAACCAAGGCCTTGTGATAGCCAATGTTTCGAGCTGGAGCACACAATCAAGTGAGCGAATTCCCCCCTCGTCAGAAGATAGAAAATTTGAGACCATGTGAGAAGAGCCCTCTCATTTCAGGAAGGCAACCCAGGCAGATAACTCTTCATTTTTCGCCTCTAACTCCTCGTTAGAAGAGCAAACAGCTTTCAAGTTGTCCTGGAGGAGGTCGATTTCCTTTTTCTGCTCAGCAGATCCTTTCTCTTCAGCTTCAAGAAAAGAAGAGATGGTTGTAATTTCCAACTGATCAGAATCCTTCTGAGCATACATCTCTTCAAGCTTTTCCAAGGATAACTCACTACAATCAATAGCTTCAGTGGCCAAGCCCATGACATGAAATACAAATTGTTAAAAAATGAAGAACAAATCAAGTAAAATAGTGAAATTGGAAGGAGCAGTCTTACCTGCACAATACCGAGAGCAAGCCGTTGGTGCAGAGATGTGGTGTCTACCTTCCTCAACATCTTCCTATCTCGACGAGGTATGGAGTTGTAGGAAAAGTCGAGAGCGGTCTCCATGGTAACCTATCATTAATATCCATCTTCGGGTCAGGACGGAATGAAGATAAGGAATAGGAACTTTCACCCTCCAATACCTTAGAAAAAGGGACAAAGATATCCCCAAGTTGATGCGAATGTTGTATGGCCGAGGCTCCAACTCCTGGACCAAATTCGAATCTCCCACACAAGCTATAGGACCGTGTTGCTCTTACCAAGATAATCCACAACAAGAACACAAAATTGGGTGGAACGAAATCAAAGGAAAAACGCTAGGAATTGAGTAAATCAAAACTTCACGTTTTATTACTAATGAACTTAATTTAACCTATGAAAATTCAATCAGTTAAACAAGTTAATTAGGCCTGCTCTTTAAATAAAGAACAATTGGTGTAATCTCCTATAGGTCACGCTAAAGGGGATTAACTACAATGAACAGTTAAATAACTCTTCAAGGCTTTGAACAACTCAAGGAGTTAATTCACGAATTTTAGCAAAGCTAAAAACTCAATTTTATTCACCAACTTATTGTGTAAAAACGTTACATGCATCTCCTTTTTATAGGGGATGAGTTTCGGCCATGCCAAGAAGGAAAAGGAAATAAACCCTAGTAGTTGCAAAGTACAACTTGACTTCTAGCTAACTAACTAATCCAAGTTGTAAAAGGATTAGGTTAGACAGTTTTTAATGAAGAAGCAAAACGTGTTTTGGCTTCTTGTTTCCTAAACTAATCAACTTTCCAAATTGGAAAAGGAAACTACAACTAACTACCAAATCCTTGTCCAAAAAGGATTTGCTTTACTTGCCATTATCATGCAAGATAATTGGGCCAAGTAATTTATTAAACTACCAATTAATTAAAGCCCACATTAAGTGTTTTGGACTTAATTAATTAACAACAAAATAAAACCCTAAAGTAATTAAAGGGCGTGAACCACCTAATGAAGCCCAAAGACACGCCTTTCTTGGACTTAAATTCTTCTCGGTCTTAGCTTGCTTCTTCAAGGTGGAATTTCCTTAAGCTCCAATGTAGATCTTTGAGGAACTTCTTCTTGAATGGTAATTGAAGAAACATGCCAAAGAACACCATGATGAGATGATGTGCACATCTCGGCCTCCAAGTCACCAAAGTGTGATGACAACAAAGTGTGCAAAGCTTCTTTCATCCTTTTGCTCCTTGATCTTGTCATTGGTCCATCAAGATTCTTCAAGGGATCATCTAAGCTCGGCTTTGGCACCAAGGATGTGGATGGATTGCTATCATTCCCTCCCTCCTCGAAAAGATTCCTCCTCAAATCACCTACATCAAACAAAGATAAATCAGAAACATTGAATGTAGATGAAACATTGCCATACTCACTTGGAAGCTCGACTTTGTATGCATTATCTCCTATCCTTTCCAAAATTCGAAAAGGACCATCTCCTCCTTGGATGAAGTTTAGACTTCCTCTTGTCAGGAAACCTTTCCTTCCTCAAGTGAATCCAAACCCAATCACCAGGTTCGAAAATCACTCTCTTTCTTCCTCTATTGGCTTGTTGTGCATATTTGTTCATTACGCCTTTCAATAGTATTTCGAACCCTTTCATGTAACTCCTTAATAAATTCAGCTTTCTTTTTACCTTCAACATTAACAAACTCATTAATAGGCCAAAGGCACAAATATCAAGTGGAGTTAAAGGATTGAAACCATAAACAACCTCAATGGCGAACAAGATGTAGAACTATGAAAAGTTCTATTATATGCAAACTCAATATGTGGAAGACAACTTTCCCAATTCTTTAAGTTTCTTTGAATGATGGCTCGAAGCAAGGTAGACAAAGTGCGGTTAACTACTTCAGTTTGTCCATCAGTTTGTGGATGTGCAACAGTAGAAAACAACAATTTAGTGCCTAACTTATTCCATAAAGTACGCCAAAAGTGAGACAAGAACTTAACATCCCTATCACTAACAATACTTTGTGGAATGCCATGCAATCTAACAACTTCCTTAAAGAACAAATCAGCAATATGTGTAGCATCATTAGTTTTGGAACATGCAATAAAATGTGCCATTTTACTAAATCGATCCACTACTACAAATATGCTATCTTTACCATTGCGTGATCTAGGCAATCCAAGTACAAAATCCATAGAAATATCAATCCAAGGATGACTAGGAACAGGCAAAGGTGTATACAATCCATGAGGCAAAATTTTCGATTTGGCTTGTTTACACACAATACATTTATCACAAACACTTTTCACATCTTTAATCATGTTAGGCCAATAAAAGTGTTCATTCAAAACAGCAAGTGTTTTAGCAATACCAAAATGCCCCATCAACCCTCCCCCATGGGTCTCCTTAACAAGTAAATCACGAATGGAACAAAGGGGTATGCACAATTTATCCTTACGAAATAAGAAACCATCATGCAAATAAAAGTCACCATTCGGCTTTGAAGCATAATCATTAAAGGCGGCAGAAAAATCATTGTCATTTTTGTACAAATCTTTTATCAAATCAAATCCAAGTAACTTAGCATGCATATAGGTGAACAAAGAATAACGTCTAGACAATGCATCAGCTACAATATTATCTTGACCAGATTTATACTTAATCACATATGGAAAAGTTTCAATAAATTCTAACCATTTAGCATGCCTCTTATTCAATTTACCTTGAGTCTTTAAGAATTTAAGGCTTTCATGATCAGAATGAATTATAAACTCTTTAGGCCATAAGTAATGTTGCCAAACCTGTAATGACCTTACCAAAGCATACAACTCCTTGTCATAAGTTGCATACTTTAAAGGCTGCCCCATTAAGCTTTTCACTAAAGTAAAGCCCACGGGCCCTTGATTCCTGCATCAAAACAGCACCGATGACCAATCCCGGAGGCATCACAGTGTATCTCAAAAGCTTTAATGAAAATTAGGCAATGAAAGTAAAGGGGCGTGAGTCAACATGTACTTTAAACTTAGTGAAGGCGTCTTCATGCTCTTGTTTCCATTCAAAAGTAATGTTCTTTTTTAACAAGTTCATTCAAAGGTGCAGCTATAGTACTAAAGTCTTTTAACAAACCTTCTATAAAAACTTGCTCAACCATGAAAACTCCTAACTTCACTAGCATTCTTAGGTCTCGGCCACTCATCAATAGCCTTGAACTTTTGACTCATCAACAGAAATACTTGAGAACTAACAACATAACCCAAAAAGACAATTGATTCCATGCAAAAAGAACACTTTTTGAGGTTAGCAATACAATCGGTTCTCACGCAATATAACAAACACTTGTTTTAAAATGTTCAACATGCTCATCAAGTGATTTGCTATAAATAAGGATGTCATCAAAATAGACCACAACAAACTTACCAATGAAAGACCTAAAAACGTGATTCATGGCCTCATAAAGTACTAGGTGCATTAGTTTAGACCAAAAGACATGACTAACCATTCATACAATCCATACTTTGTTTTAAAAGGGCTGTTTTCCATTCATCACCTTCTTTCATTCTAATTGATAGTAGCCACTTTTTAAATCAATCTTGGTGAAAATAGAAGACCATACAATTCATCAAGCATATCATCTAATCTAGGAATTGGATGTCTATACTTAATGGTGATTTTATTTATGGCACGACAATCAACCACACATTCTCCAAGATTCATCCTTTTTAGGAACTAAAATGACTGGAACGGAACAAGGACTTAGAGATTCACGTACAATACCTTTGTCAAGGAGTTCATCCACTTGACGTTGAATCTCCTTTGTTTCCTCAGGATTTGCTCTATATGCAAGGACGGTTGGGGAATTTGCGCCCGCAGGTATGAATCAATTTGATGTTCAATACCTCTAATAGGTGGCAATCCGTGTGGTAAAGTCCTCGGGAAACACGTCATTGAATTCCTTGTAAAAGAGACAAAACAACACTAGGCAAAGAAGCAAGGTGATCAACTATCACAATAAGTACATAAGTACTTGCGGATCAATCAAATACAATGAATGCCTATCTAGTATTCGCTCTCTTTACATCACTCTTAGAAGCAAAATAACAAGATTTAGAAGAACTACTATTTCGGCTATTACAAGATTTAGAATCATTGGTTCGGCCTACACTAGTTACATTCTTTTTATCTTCTTGTTCCTTCTTCTCTTTTGCTTCCATTTCACGGCAAGATTGCACAATCCTTGATTGATCTTCAAAAGCTTGGCTCGGACTCAAAGCCCTTAGATTGTACTTTCGGCCATGATAATCAAAAGAATAATAATTCTTCCTTGCATGATATGTAACATCTCGGTCAAATTGCCATGGACGACCAAGTAATATGTGACTAGCTTCCATTGGTACAACATCACAAACAATATCATCAACATACTTTCCAATGGACATAGAAAATTTAACTTGTTTAGTCACCTTACTCTCGGCAGTGTTATTAAGCCATTGAAGCTTATATGGATTTGGATGTTTCATGCAAGTCAAGTTAAGCTTCTTAACAATTAATGTGCTTGCCACATTGGTACAACTTCCACTATCAATAATCAAGCTACAAGTCTTACCTTGAACCATGCATCTAGCGTAAAAGATGTTTTCCCTTTGAGACAAATCATCTTCAACTCGTGGTTGTGCATTCAAGACTCGGCGAGTAACCAATGAGAAATCACCAACATTGTAAATAAGATCTTCACTATCTTCATCACTTTGGTACTTCTCTTCAAGTGGTGGCATGTCGGCACATTCTTCATCACTTTCAACCTCTCCATTATCACGAATTATCATCAACTTTTTGGTTGGGCAGTTACTTTGATAATGGCCATAACCTTGACACTTGTAACATCTAATGTCCCTCAATCTTTCATTTGGTTTAGGCGTCACCTTAGTTGAAGATTCAGCAAGGTTGCGGACTGTTTTGGGAGCATTACTTGAAGTGTTTGAAGGCTGATTTTGGTTGAAAACTTTCGGTTTTGGTGGAGGTGTAAAAGTCGGCTTTTGATCTCTCCTCCAAGGCGGCAATGGTTGTTGAAAATTTCGCCCTTTACCCTTCATATGCTTCTCAATTTTGATAGCTTTGTGAACAAGTTCATTAATATCAATGTAACTTTGAAGATCAACTTGATAAGCCAATTCGGGATTCATACCTCTAAGAAATCTCTCAATGGTTGTGTCGGGGTCTTCTTGAATATTGGCTTTAATCATCAAAGATTCCATCTCATGATAGTAATCTTCAACTGTTCGGCTACCTTGCACAAGAGTATGCAATTTTCGGTTGAGCTCTCTATTAAAGTGTGAAGGAACATACTTCTTTCTCATGATTGCCTTCATTTGAGTCCAAGTCTTAACTGGCCTTTCACCATCTTGTCTCCTAGAACGAACAACTTGATCCCACCAAAGACTAGCATAGTCTTTAAGATGCATAAAAGCAATTCGATATTGCCTTTTCTCGGGGACATCATTACCTTCAAAATAGTGTTCCAAATCTCGAACCCAATCAAAGAAAGCTTCGGGATCTGATTTACCATGAAAAGTAGAGATGGTGAGTTTAACAGATTCAATGGAAACTTTAGACTTATCACCTTTAGAAGAGCTCGTATATTCCTCATCTTTTTCCTCATCATTTTCATCATCGAAATCATCATGCTCCTCAAATTTAAGCTTCCTTTCGGTTGTGCTTTTAGTTGATGACTCAATGTTATCAAGTCGAAGAGTGAGTTTTTGAAGCATATCAAAGAGTACTTCATTAGCAAACTTTTGTTGAGCATCGGTAATAGGTTTAGAACCTTTAGGAGTTTTATCACCTTCCTCCATTAGTACCTGCAAGTTAGCAAAGAAAACACAAGAAAATATATAGATATACCTCTCGGGTTCCTCACTATAGGTAGTAGGTACTCTCCTCTCTTTTTTTGGGTAGTGTTCTCTCTTGTTTAACCTAGCTACTACTCTCAATTAATGAATATGTGGGGTTATTAAGATTCACCAAAGTTCAATTACTTTAATAGCAAGATCTCAATCAGCAAGTTCCACACACAAATTTTCACAAATCAAATCAAGAGATGTAACAAGAAATCACGTCAAGAGTGTTTAGAACACGTGAAAGTTATAATTTGATTTACCACCAGAAACTAAGAAATTCAGAAACTAGATTTCAAGACAAAGAGATTGGTTTTTGAATCAACTAATTCCGAGTTGTATTGAAAAAGTTATGGCACTTTTAATCCAAGGTGGTTTTCAAGAAACAAGTTAAGAACAATGTGTTCTTTTCAAAAATAAATTAAATAATTAAATAACAGAAAATAATAACAATAAATAAAGTCCGACTATTTTTTTGTTTTTTTTTTTTTTGTTTTTTTTGTTTTTTTTGATTCGGTCACTCTTTTTTTTTTTTTTTTTTTTTTTAACTTCGGACAACAAAGGACAAAATTACACTTTTAAGGTTTGAACATAAACCTTGGACCAATCAAAATACTAGGTTCGGACAAGAACCTTAAACACCACAAAAATTAAGGTTTGAAGACAACAACCTAGGATTTAGGTTTAAGAATGTTTTGTCTTCTTGTCTTAAAAACCTTAAAAAACTTCAAACTTTATTTAACTCACCAAGGACAATGAATTCGGATGTGCACTTTTAAACAAGAATATCAAGATTCAAGACAAAGATCAAGAATCCAACTCAAGAATTCAATTTGACCCACTTTGAGTTTTCAAAGAAATCAAGAAGTTCAAGAAAGTTATCAAGAACTTATCTTTTTCGAGTGGAGTAAAAGTTTGAATCAAAACTCAATATATGGTGGACACGATAAAGAATCAAACGCAAAAAGAAAATCAAGAAACGGATAAGAATCAAGAAAGTTATGAAAACTTGACCTAGAAACCCTAGTTATGAAACCCTAGTTTGACCACACGAAACCTAACCAATGTTATGACGTGAAACAGCAAAGAAAACTTCAAGAATCCTACACTATGATTATGACAAAAGAGTGCAGAATTAACACCAAAAGACAGCAAGAAGACGCAACAAGAAACAGCAAGAACAACCACAAAAATCCGCAAAAGAAAGATAGACTCATTTAGACGATTTCGGGCAGAATGTATTGACTCAATGTTCATGCGATTTTGCGACAGAATTAAGGACTGAATTTAAGCACGAAATTAAGACAGCAATTAAGACACAAAAAAATGGCAGAAAAGAATGAGCAAAAATTATGGCAGAAACGACGTCAAAAAGAGCAGAATTCAGACGACACAACAATGAACAAATTCGGGCAGATTGTGAATGATTTGTTGCATGCGATTTTGGTGATTTTAATGGGTGAATATGTATCGACTTTGGACAGCAAGAAGAACACCAAATAACAGCAAGAAAGATGCCAGCAAAACTGCAGAAAATTGACACAAAAAACGGGCAGAATTGACGCAACAAGAACAGAAATTTTTGCGGAAGAATTGAAAACGGATTAACCTGAATTTTCTTGGGCAACAACTTGTTCTCTGATACCAATTGATGCGAATGTTGTATGGCCGAGGCTCCAACTCCTGGACCAAATTCGAATCTCCCACACAGCTATAGCACCGTGTGGCTCTTACCAGATAATCCAAACAAGAACACAAAATTGGGTGAACGAATCAAAGGAAAAACGCTAGGGAATTGAGTAAATCAAATCTTCACGTTTCTATTACTAATGAACTTAATTTAACCCTATGAAAATTCAATCAGTTAAACAAGTTAATTAGGCCTGCTCTTTAAATAAAGAACAATTGGTGTAATCTCCTATAGTCACGCTAAAGGGGATTAACTACAATGAACAGTTAAATAACTCTTCAAGGCTTTGAACAACACAAGGAGTTAATTCACGAATTTTAGCAAAGCTAAAAACTCAATTTTATTCACCAACTTATTGTGTAAAAACGTTACATGCATCTCCTTTTTATAGGGGATGAGTTTCGGCCATGCCAAGAAGGAAAAGGAAATAAACCCTAGTAGTTGCAAAGTACAACTTGACTTCTAGCTAACTAACTAATCCAAGTTGTAAAAGGATTAGGTTAGACAGTTTTTAATGAAGAAGCAAAACGTGTTTTGGCTTCTTGTTTCCTAAACTAATCAACTTTCCAAATTGGAAAAGGAAACTACAACTAACTACCAAATTCTTGTCCAAAAAGGATTTGCTTTACTTGCCATTATCATGCAAGATAATTGGCCAAGTAATTTATTAAACTACCAATTAATTAAAGCCCACATTAAGTGTTTTGGACTTAATTAATTAACAACAAAATAAAACCCTAAAGTAATTAAAGGGCGTGAACCACCTAATGAAGCCCAAAGACACGCCTTTCTTGGACTTAAATTCTTCTCGGCCTTAGCTTGCTTCTTCAAGGTGGAATTTCCTTAAGCTCCAATGTAGATCTTTGAGGAACTTCTTCTTGAATGGTAATTGAAGAAACATGCCAAAGAACACCATGATGAGATGATGTGCACATCTCGGCCTCCAAGTCACCAAAGTGTGATGACAACAAAGTGTGCAAAGCTTCTTTCATCCTTTTGCTCCTTGATCTTGTCATTGGTCCATCAAGATTCTTCAAGGGATCATCTAAGCTCGGCTTTGGCACCAAGGATGTGGATGGATTGCTATCACAAGTAGTGATGGACCAGACACCTCTGCCTCGTCCACTTCGATTTCAATCATTCGTGGTTTCTTCTGAGTTTCCTCAGCATCACTCTCTAGTTTTCTTTTGTTGAGAGTCTTCATCAATTTTTTAAAGGGCTTCCCCGACCCGGGGGGAATTTTCTTCTCTTTTTCTTTAATCGATGTGAAAGTCAGTTTGTCATTTTACTTTTCTGGCTTGACCTCATCGGTGGGGGCTTTCTTGTTGGGAGTATTGATTGAAGCTATTTGGATTGCTGAAGGATCTTGCAGATCGCCCACGAGGTCTTCGATGCTTATCACTAAAAAAACCATTCAGAATAATACATGTTATCTATAAAAATAAGACACAAATCAGGGATTAAAAATGTCATACCCTCTTTCCCATTTACCACGTACTCCGTGTGGTCAGATGGAAGAACAGTTGGACTCGTCTCTGCTAAACTTAGTACTATTTCAGGGAAAACGCTGGTGTTAAGGACTCGCTTCTCCTTTTCTAATTTCTCAGCGAGGTCCTTAAGAAGTTTTTTAATTGAGATAGGATCAGAAACGCGACCAGCATCCTTCCAATACCACTCCAAGTCTAAGGAACTGAGGTTGAGATAGAAAAATTTGTCTTTCTATTCGTGAATGGAACTGGGTTTTCCACTCAAAAGTTGTTGTTTTTTAGATCGGAGGGTGAATTAGTACCAGCTGGGGTCTTTTCTGGAAGACTTTAGGCAAAAGAAGTGCCTGAAGTAAGGAACTAAAATTTTCTGGTCTATATGAATAAAAAACAATTCAAATCCGATCAGGATCCTGATCGCATTTTGGGTTAATTGGGTTAGGCTGATAATATAATCAGCAAGGGAATCTTTGGCAAACTGAGATAGTGGAAATCTCAGTCCGGCCTTAAGTTGTTCTACAAAGATACTAATAAAGCCTTCTGGAGGTCGGCTGGCTACATTTCTCTCTCCAAAAATCCTAACTTCAATCTGAGGGCCGATGTGGAAGTCCCTAAGAATATTTTCCAAAGAGGAAGTGGTGGTTGTGGAAGTTAAAGTTTCTAGTTTAACGACCACAGTTTTCTTGGTCGGCTTTGATTGTTAAGGGTTTGTATTTACTGGTCGGCTGCTTGAGGGAATATCCTCAGGGAATTCTACTGCTAGAGGAATGGCATGGGTGATAAATTGATCTAAATCTACCTTAAGATTTTCTTGATGTGCAGAGGCATCTAAACTCATATGATCGGTTTCTTCCATATCTTCCTTTCCTATTTGAACTAAACTAAATTTTTTGGTAGTTTTCAAAGTACTAGCTAAGTTAGTTTGGTTATGAGGACTACCAGATGTATTATCAGGCGTACTATTAGATGAATTATTAGATGAACTCAAGGATGAGTCAGATTCGCTACTAGTGGAAGTGATGTGAACGGGGTTGTGTTCTAAATCTAAATTATCTTCTGAACAGATTTCGGAAGAAGAAAAAGAATATTCTGAATTGCACATTACTTACTTGTGAATGAGGAAGTAAAGACAACCTAAAGAAGCTGAACAGGAAGGTGAGACGCTGGAAACGAACACTTGAGGAGTTGCCGGAAGGCTAAACTAAAAGACGAGAGCTCTGGATGAATAAGGTAGCAATTTATTTTTGAGACGCTCTATTTATAGGTGAAGGGCAGAAAAATTCAAACAGACGTGACAGCTGCGTTGAAGAACATGCAGTCTAAACATCTGTCAGTTGAAATCGTGGTTAAGAACGTGCAAGCATATTTTTCGGGCACGAAATTCAAAGTGATAAATGTGTATGTGGCAGATCGGTATTATACCAAAATGTTGTTCAGATTGGAATGTATAAATGCAATCCAATCTGAGGGGCTATTGATGAGGGTTGAATTTTAGTATAAGTACAGTACCTCAGAAATAGACTTCTAATATAACAAGTTTTCTCCAGCTCATAGGAGTCCAACTCCTTTTCAGCTATTATTTCTATTTCACATGTATGCTAAGAGTTACAATTCTATTACAACTCTTACACCAACAAACCCTTATTCAAGGTACGCTATTAGAGTTTCATTACAACTCTAATTCAGGTATGTATTCTATATATACAACCCCTCCCTCACATGGGAAGCGCATTCAATATTTGTATTCTCAATTACGTATTGAAAAAATGCTTAAGGATCAATATTGACATAGGTATCGGAGTATTTTCCCTGGGATCAATCTCAGGGACTTTTTGCAGGTCTTTGGTGTGTTCTGGACATCCAAACGACCTGCCAGCATTGCTCTGCAGACGTGAGGTTTTCTACACTCATCACTGGTCAATTGATCAAACAGCCGATCAACTGGTCACCCGGTCAACTACAACCAAAGACTCCTTCCTACAGTTTACTAATCCTTCAGATCTTTCATTTTATAGCCCCTTCAACAACTCGGTCAAACAGCTCACCAAAAACTTCAGCTCGCCACCACCGACTTCAGCACTCCACAACCGACTTCAGCTCTCAACAACGAAGGCCAGAGCTGGTCAATCGACACTGAAAAAGATCAGAGCTAAACATCCTATCGAGTGGAGTCAGCGGGCTCTTTAACTCAGAGTAGTTTCTCTGTTGCTCTTGCATATACTTGATGTGGGATTGGAAGGCTATATGAGGGGTGCAAATTCAAAATTCTTTCTGGGATTTAGCCTCTGAAACATGATTCAGTACTGATGAATAATGCTTTTGAATTTGAAGACTTTGATGGTGGAATCCAAATTCTAGATTCGACATTTGATTTTGCTGTACTTGCTTTAATTGCATTAGTCTCTCTCTTACATATACTTGTTGTGGTCTCTTGTTTATGTGTTGTTCCAAACTGCGGGATTTGAAGGCTATGTGCAAATTCAGAATTTTATAGGTTTTAGCCTTCTGACTTTTCCGTGGTGTGATAAGTGCTGAAACTGGATTCAATACACATATTGAACATTGATTTGGAATCTATGAACCATTGGGAATCTAAGGGTCTGTTTGGACAACCCTTTTTTTCATCTATTTGTAAAACAAATATAAATGGTGTTTGGCTATTCATTTTTCAATCTGTTGCATTTACAATTGTAAAACACTACTACACTAACATTATTTTAAGGCCCACATGGGACAATCATAAAGTTTATAATTTTTGCAGCTTTTTTTGTTTGACCAATATTTTTTTATATAAGGTCCACAAGTAGAAGTATGCATATGTCGTTGTGACACGTGCATACAAAACCAATGCACAGTGTGCAAACCATATTAGTGGGACCCTTTTTTTAAAAAAATTAATTATATAACAATATATAAAATAATTATTATATATATAATAACAATTTTTTTATACACAATTTTCAATAAATTAATCAAATTTATCTATCCAAACACATCTAATCATTTTATAAATATTCCTTTCTCATAACAAAACCCGATAAAATCATTTCATAAATAAAACCAAAAAACACCTTATCCAAGCGGAGCCTAAAGAATGTGGACTCTCTTTAAGGAGAGTCCTCGGCTGGAATTTGATGGTTCATTCATGTAATTGGTAAAATCTCTTGAATCTCTCATGTGTGGAACATTGAATTGGTGACAGGGAGCTATACTGAACTTGAATTTGTGATAAACATTTGATGATAGCTACTGGTTGCACTGTACTTATGGAACTGGAGATGAACATTCAACATTATCTTGTAATTGAGAATTTATTACATGTGCTGGGTGATCCTGTACTTGGGAATTTTTAATAGCAATGACATTTCTCTATAAATCCAGCCGCCAACCAAAAGGCCAGAGCCGGTTGATGAGGGTTGAATTTTACTATAAGTACAATACCTCATAAATAAACTTCTAATATAACAAGTTTTCTTTAGCTCATAGGAGTCCAACTCCTTTTTTTGGACTTGATTATCGAACATTTTAATGTCTTGGGTTGGTCAAAACTATTAGTAATTCTTGATAATTATTATGAAAAAAATTAGTCATACAAGTTTTTCTCCAATTTGAGAGAAATTTATGGAACTTTGGCTGCCGTGGTTAAAAGTACTAGAATTAGTTTTGATGCTGCATGGATTAATAAAATATTGGAGTGTCCAAATGTGGGTAGTGAATATTTTGTTCCTACAAAATGGAGTCCTATCATTGTGAAAACTGATTCAAAGGAATTTTTTTAATGAGGGCTAAAAATTTTGAACATGACATATTTTACCCCTTGGCATCAAGTTTTATATCACATCACTACTAGTATTCTTGCACCAACACAGGGTTATAGAACCGATATTAGTCATGAGTTTTCCCCTTCCCTTTGTTCGAATGACCCGGACAAGATGCCATAAGGTTGGGTTATGATAGCAATCCACCCATGTCCATGGTGCCAAGAACGAATTCAAGTGATCCATTGATGAACCTTGATGGACCAATGACAAGATCAAGGAGCAAAAGGATGAAGGAAGCCTTGCACATTTTATTGTCATCACATTGTGAAGCAATGAGAGGCCCGAACCATCTCAAAGGAGAAGTCTTGTGGATGTTTCTTCATTAACAATTCATGATCCACCTTGAGAAGCTTGCACAAGGACGAATTTATGAAGTCCACGAAGAGGCTGCTTTTGGGCTTGTTTTGTTTCACGCCACTTTTGATTAATTTAAAGTATTTATGTTGTTTTAATTAAGTCCATAACTTCCTTATTTGGGCTAATTGGCGTTTTATTTAATTGGTTAATAAAGATTACTTGACCCAATTATCTTGCATGATAATGGCAAGTAAAAGTTTAGGAAAGTAGTCTTTTGGAAAGCAAATTCACACTTTGCTTCCTCACAATAACCGAATCCTTGTTTCCTTTAAGGATTAGGAAACTAGTTTGTTAGTTAGTTATTAGTTTCCAATTCCAATTTGGAAGTTTCTTAATTGTGATTGGTTAGCTTAGAAGTCAAGTTGTATTTTACAACTTCTAGGGTTTTGTTTCCTTTTCCCTTAAGGAAGGCTGAAACTCACCCTATTTAAGGGCTATGCTTTGTAACGTTTTACATTCATTGAATCTTGAAGAAACCTTTTAGCTTTGCTAAATTATTTGCAGCCTTAAACAAGTTGTGAAAACGTGATTGATCAATTAAGTTTAGTTGATTATTCATAGGACCGAAATCTTTAAGCTAGGACCTTAAAGAGAACGTATTGTTCTTGATTTCAAGAGCGCGCGCCGAACTGAGATCTTTTTAACCTTTGATTTACATAGGTTAGATTGGAATCAATTTGTGGTAACGTGTTGGGTTGATTGATTTACAATCAAATACATCCCGTTCAATATCCATCTTATCTCCTTGTGTTTGATTTCCGTGTTGTTCTTGTTTTGCTTATTCGTGATTGTTGCTGAGTTTTGATTGAACAACGATCCAAAGTTGTGGAGTTCGCGTGGTTGTGGAAGCCATTCCTAGACCATCCGTATCAAGTGGTATCAGAGCTATTGGTTGTTCATCGAAAATTTCAGGTTTTGAGAGCAAAATTGATCAAAATCTGTCCGAAATTGCTTCCTTGTTGATTAACGATTTTTGTGACGTTGTTGCTGCTGTTCTTGCTTCGATTTGCTGCTGTTTTTAAGTCCATATTCTGCGGTAAATATATACATTAATTGAGTCTTAAATTCAATAATATTCTGCCCAAAAATCTCATGCAACTTTGTGTTAAAAATCTGTCCAAAAATCGAGTTGATCTTGATTCTTGATTTCTTGCGTTTTTGTTGATTTTTTTTTTGTCCGATCCTTGCTGCCATCTTTGTGTCACTATTCTGCATTTTCTTGCTTGCATTCATAGTGTTGAATTCCTTGTGATTTATTTCTGTTTTCACGTCCATACTTTAGGTGTCAAGATTAGGGTTTCTTACAAACCCTAGTTTCGGTCAAATTTTTATAACTTCCTTGTTTCTTGTCCAAATTGCAATCTTTCTTTTTCATTAGTTGCGTCAAAACATTCTTGTCAAAGTAAGTTTTGATCAAACTTTTTACACACTTGAAAAAGATTGGTTCTTGACCACTTTCTTGAACTTCTTGAAGTTCTTGATTTTGAAAAGTTGGTCAAAATTTGAATCTTGAACCATATTTGAAATCCTTGAGTTAAATCTGAATCTTTTATGAAAGAGGCACATTCAAATTCTTTTTCGCTTGGGTGAGTTAATAAAGTTTGAAGCTTTTTAAGTTATTTAAGGTAAGACAAAAAGACACAACAACATAAACCCTTAATCCTAGAGGTTGTTGTCTTCAAACCTTAGGTACTTTGTACTAGGTTCTTGTCTTAAACCTTTAAAGTTTGCATTGTTTAAGGTCTTGCCGAACCCTAGTCCTTTTTGTTTTGTCCAAGGTTTGTGTCCAAACCTTAAAAGTTTGTTTTTGTCTTATATTGTCCTACAAAAAAAAAAAAAAAAGGTCACAGTCAAAAAAAAAAAAAGTGTGACCGATTAAAAAAAAACAGAAAAAAGAACAAAAAAATATATAAATTCGGACTTTATTTTATTTTTATTATTTAATTTCTGTTATTTAATTTATTTTCTTTTGAAGAACAAATTGTTCTAAAGTTGTTGCTTGAAAACCACATTGGATTAAAAGTGCCATAACTTTCTCTATACAACTCGAATTTTGGTGATTCAAATTGTGTTTTTCTCGTCTTTGATTCCTCTTTTAAAATATCATAGTTTCTGAATCAATCAAGTTATACCCACACGTGCTCTGAAATACTCTTGTGACGTGAATTACTTGAACTTCGTTGATTTGACTTGTGTGAATCTTGTTGTTGAAAATCTCGGTTGAGATAAGCTCTTAAAGTCATTGTAACAGTAAGTTCTCTATAGTTTGCGAGTATTAGAATAGGGTATACACGAGAAAAGCCTAACCACTAGAGGGGAGAGTACCTACTATCAAAATTGTGAGAACCCGTGAGGTATATTTCTCTATATATTTCTTGTGTTTTTACTAATTTGCAGGTATAATGGAGGATGTAGATGAAAGAACACCCAAAGGTTCTAAACCTATATCCGATGCTCAACAAAAGTTTGCCAATGAGGTCCTATTCGACATGTTGCAAAAGATTAACATCCGACTTGATAACATAGAGTCTAACTCTAAAGGATCCACCTCAAGAAAACTCAAATATAATGATGCTTTTGAGTTCGGAAGTGATGATGAAGAAGGAGAACTCTCGGATTCCTCTACCAAGGGTAACAAATCCAAAATTTCAATTGCTTCTGTTAAGTTAACAATTCCTACTTTCCATGGTAAAGCAGATCCTGAAGCATATTTTGATTGGGTTCGTGAGCTTGAGCACTTCTTTGAAGGCCATGATTATCCCGAAAAGGAGAAGTATAGACTTGCCTTTATGCATCTTAAGGACTATGCTAGTCTATGGTGGGATGAAGTTACTCGCTCTAGACGTGAAGATGGAGCAAAGCCAATTAAATCTTGGAGCCGAATGAAAGTTCTTATGAGGAAAAAGTATGTCCCTGCTCATTACAACCGTGAGTTGAACAGAAAATTGCACTCTCTTGTGCAAGGTAATAAATCGGTTGAGGAGTACTTTCATGAGATGGAAGCTTTGATGATCAAGGCTAATGTCCAAGAGGATCCTGACTCTACTATTGAAAGGTTCTTGAGAGGTATGCATTCTGAGTTGGCTTATCATGTGGATTTACAAAGTTATGTTGATATAAATGAACTTGTGCATAAAGCTATTAAGATTGAAAGGCACATGAAAGGGAAGAACAAGTTCACACAATCGACTCCACCTTGGCAAAGGGATAGAAAACCGAATGTTGTCCCTTTTACTCCTTCCACAAAGCCACGGCCATTCACTACAAATCAGCCATTAAAAGCACCTTCCAATGTTTCAAAAACAGTCCCTAAAGCTGCTGAAAACACCACCAAGTCGTCGTCAACAACAGCCCAAAGATTGAGGGATATTAAGTGCTTTAAATGTCAAGGCTATGGACATATGAGAGCCGACTGTCCTACTAGTAAGTTGATGATCATTCTTGACAATGGAGAAGTTGAAAGTGATGAAGAATGTGTGGACATGCCCGAACTTGTGGAGAGAGATGATGTTGAACCAAGTGATGAAGATGAAGAGCTCGAACTCTACAAGTATGAAAGTGGTAAACATTCTTTAGTTTCTCGTCGTGTTCGTAATGCCCAACCTCTTGTTGATGATAGTGATTTGATGCAACGTGACAATATATTTCACACACGATGTTTAGTGCAAGATAAAATTTGTAGTGTGATTATTGACAGTGGTAGTTGCACAAATGTGGCAAGCATTCTATTTGTGAACAAGTTGAACTTGAATTGCATGAAACACCCTAAACCCTACCGTCTTCAATGGTTGAACAATTCAATGGATACTAGGGTTACAAAACAAGTTAAGTTCACTTTAACCATTTGGAAATATGTTGATGAAGTTATTTGTGATGTTGTTCCAATGGAAGCAAGCCATATCTGCTTGGCCGCCCTTGGCAATATGATTGTGGATGTCCTTTACCATGCCAAGAAGAAGTTTCTATAGCTTTGTTCACAATGGGAAAAAGTTTAATCTTCGAGCCTTAACACCGGGCCCAAGTGTTTGAAGATCAAGCTAAAATCATTCAAGCTACAAGAGATTTGAAATTCCGCCAAAGAGAAGAAGAACAACGAAGATGACAAATACTAAGGAAAGTTCCGGCCCAAACTCCATTACTTGTATAGTGTAGGGCCGTACCTTGCATATTAAGGAAATCTTGTTATTTTGCTTCTTCGAATGAGATTAAGAGAGCTCTAGTTGATAGGGCAGCCTATGTATTTGATGTTCGCAAAGGACTTGTGTACTTATTGTTGATAGTGATCGCCTTGCTTCTTTGCCTAGGGCTGTTTACTCTCTTTGCAGGAATATAGTGACGTGTTTCCTGAGGACTTACCAATAGGTTTACCACCTATTCGAGGTATTGAACATCAAATTGATTTCATACCTGGGGCGCAAATTCCAAACCGACCCAGCTTATAGAGCAAACCCTGAGGAAACAAAGGAGATTCAACGTCAAGTGGATGAACTCCTTGACAAAGGTATAGGTTCGTGAATCTCTAGTCCTTGTTCAGGTTCCTGTCATATTAGTTCCTAAAAAGGATGATTCTTGGAAAATGTGTGTTGATTGCCGTGCTGTTAATAAGATTACAATTAAGTATAGACATCCAATTCCTAGATTAGATGATATGCTTGATGAATTGCATGGTTCTTCTATTTTTACCAAGATTGATTTGAAAAGTGGATACTACCAAATTCGTGTTAAAGAAGGTGATGAATGGAAAACTGCTTTTAAGACTAAGTATGGATTGTATGAATGGTTAGTTATGCCTTTTGGTTTATCTAATGCACCTAGTACTTTCATGCGACTTATGAATCATGTTTTTCGTCACTTTATAGGAAAATTTGTTGTAGTGTATTTTGATGACATCCTTGTGCTATAGCAAACCAATTGATGAGCATGTTGAACATCTTAAATCCGTTTCATTGTTTTGCGTGAGAACCAACTTTAATGCTAATCTCAAAAAGTGTTCTTTTTGCATGGAATCCATTATCTTTTTGGGATATGTTTGTGAGTTCTCAAGGCATTGCTGTTGATGAGTCTAAAGTCAAGGCTATAATTGATTGGCCGAGATCTTTAAATGTCAGTCAAGTTAGGAGTTTTCATGGTTTGGAAAGTTTCTATAGATAGGTTTGTTAAAGATTTTAGTTCTAATAGCTGCACCTTTAAATGAGCTTGTTAAAAGAATGTTACCTTGAATGGAAACAAGAACATGACAGACGCCTTTAATACTTTGAAGCATAAGTTGACTCACGCCCCTTTACTTGCATTGCCTAATTTTCATAAAGCTTTTGAGATACACTGTGATGCCTCCGGGATTGGTATTGGAGCTGTTTTGATGCAGGAATCTAAGCCGTGGCATATTTTAGTGAAAAGCTTCATGGGGCAGCTTTGAAGTATGCAACTTATGACAAAGAGTTGTATGCTTTGGTGAGGTCTTACAAGTTTTGGCAACATTACTTATGGCCAAAGGAGTTCATTATACATTCTGACCATGAAGTCTTAAGTTCTTAAAGACCAAGGTAAGTTGAATAAAAGACATGACCTAACGTGAGTTAGAATTCATATGAAACCTTTCCATATGTCGTTAAATAACAAACTTTGGAATGAGAATGTCAGTAGCCGATGCATTATCAGGAAATACACTTTGTTTACCTATTTGCATTGCTAATTACTTGGTTTTGAATTGATTAAGGATTTGTATAAAGATGATCATGATTTCCCACGCCAATCTTTGACCTATTCTTGCATAAACCGAATGGTGATTTTATGTGTATGACGGTTTCTTGTTTAAAAAGGTAAGTTATGCATTCCCCACTGTTCCATTCGTGATTTACTTGTTAAAGAGACCCATGGGGGAGGGTTAATGGGGCACTTTGGTATTGCTAAAACACTTGCTGTTTTGAATGAGCACTTTTATTGGCCTAATATGATTAAAGATGTTAAAATGTTTGTGAAAAATGCATTGTGTGTAATACAATCCAATATCTAAAGTAATGCCTCATGGTTGTATCAACCTTTGCCTGTTCCTAGTCATCCTTTTAGATATTTCTATGAGATTTTGTGCTTGGGATTGCCTAGGATCACACAATGGTAAAGATAGCATATTTGTTGTAGTTCGATAGATTTAGCAAAATGTCAACATTTTTATGCTTGTTCTAGTCTAATGATGCTACACATATTGCTGATGTTTTCTTTAAGAAATTGTTCGAGTTGCATGGAATTCCTAAGAGTATTGTTAGTGATGCGAGATGTTGAAATTTTTGTCACATTTTTGGCGTACTTTATGGAATAAATTAGGCACTAAGTTGTTGTTTTTCTAACTGTTGCACATCCACAAACTGATGGACAAACTGAAGTAGTTAAAGGACTTTGTCTACTTCTACTTCGTGCTCTCATTCAACGGAACTTAAAGAAATTGGGAAACTTGTCTACCTCCATATTGAGTTTGCTTACAAGTCCGTAACTGTTCATAGTTGCCTACTAATCTTTCGCCTTTTGAGATTGTGTATGGTTTAATCCTATAACTCCATTGGATATTTTTGCCTTTGCCTCTTAATGAGTTTGTTTAATGTTGAAGGTCAAAAGAAAGCTGATTTTTGTTAGGGAGTTACATGATAGGGTTCGAGCTACATTCAATGGAAGAATGAACAATATGCTAAGCAAGCAAATAAGGGTAGGAGGCAAGTGATTTTCGAACCTGGAGATTGGGTTTGGATTCACTTGAGGAAGGAAAGATTTCCTGAAAGCGGAAGTCTAAAATTTCCACCCAAGAGGAGATGGTCCTTTTTCGAGTCTTGGAAAGGATAGGCGACAATGCTTATAAGATTGAACTTCCAAGTGAGTAATGGCAATGTTTCATCTAGTTTTCAATGTTACTGACTTATCTTTATTTGATGTAGGTGATTTCGAGGACGAATCCTTTCGAGGAGGGAGGGAATGATAACAATCCACCCATGTCCATGGTGCCAAAGGACGACTTCAAGTGATCCATTGATGAACCCTTGATGGACCAATGACAAGATCAAGGAGCAAAAGGATGAAGGAAGCCTTGCACATTTTATTGTCATCACATTGTGAAGCAATGGAGGCCGAACCATCTCAAGGAGAAGTCTTGTGGAATGTTTCTTCATTAACAATTCCATGAATCCACCTTGAAAGAAAGCTTGCACAAGGACGAATTTATGAAGTCCATGAAGAGGCCGTGCTTTTGGGCTTGTTTTGTTTCACGCCAACTTTTTGGAATTAATTTAAGTATTTTATGTTGTTTTAATTAAGTCCATTAACTTTCCTTATTTGGGGCTTAATTGGCGTTTTTTAATTTAATTGGTTAATAAAGATTACTTGGCCCAATTATCTTGCATGATAATGGCAAGTAAAAGTTTAGGAAAGTAGTCTTTTGGAAAGCAAATTCCACACTTTGCTTCCTCAACAATAACCGAATCCTTTGTTTCCTTTAAGGATTAGGAAACTAGTTTTGTTAGTTAGTTATTAGTTTCCAATTCCAATTTGGAAGTTTTCTTATTGTGATTGGTTAGCTTAGAAGTCAAGTTGTATTTTACAACTTCTAGGGGTTTTGTTTCCTTTTCGCCTTAAGGAAAGGTCGAAACTCACCCTATTTAAGGGCCTATGCTTTTGTAACGTTTTTACATTCATTGAATCTTGAAGAAACCTTTTAGCTTTGGCTAAATTATTTGCAGCCTTAAACAAGTTGTGAAAACGTGATTGATCAATTAAGTTTAGTTGATTATTCATAGGACCGGAATCTTTAAGCTAGGACCTTAAAGAGAACGTATTGTTCTTGATTTCAAGAGCGCGCGCCGAACTGAGATCTTTTTAACCTTTGATTTACATAGGTTAGATTGGAATCAATTTGTGGTAACGTGTTGGGTTGATTGATTTACAATCAAATACATCCCGCTCAATATCCATCTTATCTCCTTGTGTTTGATTTCCGTGTTGTTCTTGTTTTGCTTATTCGTGATTGTTGCTGAGTTTTGATTGAACAACGATCCAAAGTTGTGGAGTTCGCGTGGTTGTGGAAGCCATTCCTAGACCATCGGTATCAGGTTAGAGGTCAAGGGTTTGAACCCCCTAACAGTATTTCCCTTCCCCTTTATTTGAATACCTTGTCTGTGGTATACGTCAATATCAGACGCCAGTAGAGGATCCGGACAAGATCCCACTTGAAGAGCCTTAATGTTCTTTGGGGTTAGAGGTTAGGGGTTTGACCCTTCCCCCCCAATACCTTTTCCCCCTGGACAGGATCACACCTAAAGAGCCTCGAGCTTCTTTGAGGCTAGAGGCCAGGGGTTTGAACCCCTCTCCCCAACCCCACCCCAACAACATTTCCTCTCTCATTTGTTTGAATGCTATCTCTAGTATACGTCAGTGTCAGACGCTAGTACAGAACTCAGACAAGATCTCAAGTGTAGTCATGCGCTGTCTCTAGTACACCCAGACAAGATTGCAAGTGTAGCCATGCTTGTCTCTAGTATACACCAATAGAGATCAGAACAAGATCCCACCTGAAGAGCTTTAAGGTTCTTTAGGGTGAGATATTAGGGGTTCGAATCCCCCAACAGCATTTTTCCTCCTCTTAATTCGAATGCCCTATCTCTAGTATATGCCAGTAGAGGACCCGGACAAGATCCCAAGTGTAGTCAGAGGATTGATCTAATAGATTAGAATTCGATTAATAGTTGCTTCAAATGAAACCATTCCAAAAACTATATATGGCTCAATCTTTATCACTTATTACTGACTAGTTTATTTAAAATAGCTCAAAACCACATATGTTTAAGCCCATTTGATCCAAATTTTTGTTTCATCGCTCAAATTTATTAATGTTTTATATCATTTTAGTTTGAACTTTCTTCTAGTTTATTCATAAAATTGTATGAATTCATTCATTTAAAATTGTAGTTGTAATTTATATATATAAATATAAATTAAAACTGCATGATGAGATTTTGATTTTTTTTTCATTTAGATGGAATTGCTAAATGATATCTCTTACAAATTTTGAAGGTTGAAATATTTTAAATTTTATTTTTATTAGGAAAAAAAATAATTTACTCATTAATTATTTTTATTTTACTGTTAATTCTTATGATTTTTTTACAAATACTTTTTTGTACATTTTAAAAAAAGAATTCACTCCAAAACAAAATAATCGACCGAATTGGAATTGATTTTTAGTTATTTTGCTTTCAATTTTCAATTCGGTAAAGATTTTTAGAAAAGGAAAAACCATTCAAACTAAACTGAATAAATCAAATAACTGAATAACCAAATCGTGTTCACCCCTAGTTCAAAACATACATATCTTTTTCTTAATCCACTAAATAAACATATTTTTACCTTATTGAAATCTATATACAAAAAGTTCCTCAGGAAGTGGTATCCCTTGTTCTATCCAACACTCAAAATCAAGCCGTTTCACTGTCAACCATAATGCCTTGTCATTGTCGTTTCACTAAAACCAGAATAATCAAGTCGTTTCACTGTTGACCATAATTTTGTTTCATGGTTGTTTTACTAAAACTATAATTAAAATCACGTCGAAATGTTCAGTCATATCTCAGTTAGACATAATAATTATAAAATTGATTTTGGTGATATATGTTTTTTTAATATCTTATTTTAACGAAATGATCGGGGCTAAAAATACCTATTTTTACCCCCTCTTTTACTTAAGTTTATGCTTGCCTTTGGAGTATTTTATTGTTGTTTATGTGTTGTTTTTTGAATAAATGCAGGATTTCAAGTTCAATGAGGCTAAAAGGAACAAAATCCAGATTTGATGTGAAAAAGTGGTAAAAAGAACCAAAAATCACTCAATTCGGATTATCAAAGACAATATGGCACAAAGGAGCAAAGATGGGAATGCAAATCAAAACTGGGCAGAACAAAAAGCAAAGTTCAAACGAGCATATCTCGGCTTCTACTTAACTAAAAGAAGAGTTATTGGATGTTTTTGGAAAGAATCTACGAGAGTACTAAAACTCTTATGTTTGGAATTACTCCAAACTCGGCTGGCAAGATGGTTGCAATTGAGGCTCAAGTCAATATACACCAAAGAATTCGGAAAATCAGAAGCCTATGTCACAGTTTGGGAGAATATTGATAACTTTCATTCCAGACCTCTAAATTCAATGATTCTTGATGCATTAGAAAGCTAGGAGGTAGGGCTACAATTATTATACGGACCAAAATGCCCAGTTCTGCACGTACGACATTCAAAATCGCATCCCAAAATCATCAAAGTGTGCAGTCTGAAATCCTGAAAAAGTGGCTGCGGGACCAACACTTTTGGAAATTGCATTTCGGCCCCTATTTTAGAATAAGCGGGGTACTTTATGTAATTATTGATTTTTAGTCATTTTACTAACTGTATAAGATTTCTTAAACACTAAGTTAGGCATCTACGACACAAATAGCAATAGCTCATAAGAACACACCTTTTAGTGTGTGTTCTTGGTGTTTCATTTCTTCGGATAGAATTCTATGAACTTTTGGCTAATTGGAGTGGAAATCAAAAGGAAGCTTGGACCTTTAGCTTTGAATCAACATTTGGGAAGACCATATATATTGGGTTGTCTCTTTCCTTGCACTTTCTTGCTAATTCATTGCTTAATCTACCATTTGGGTTTGCTCTAATTAGCCATGATGGGCTAAATTGTGTGGTGTCTTTGGAATTAGGCTATGAGCTTTTGATAATTTGTTTGTATGGTGATGAAATGTTATGGTCTTGATTATATGATATGATCTTGGGCGAGGCTCGAACACCTGGACCAAAAGCATATGCCGAAACGTGGGGATCTTGTTGATGATTCAATTTCAAGATTCAAAACACAAACACAAAAACGAAACAATAAAGCGGAATAGATGTCAAGGGGAACGTGTAGCTGATTTCAAACATGAACCAACCCTAACGTTAATACAAATAGATTGATTAACCCGTGATAAATTCACGTGTTCAACTAACCAAATTTGGCGCGTTCTTTAAATAAAGAACAGGTTCGAAATTCACCTATAGGTCACGCTATGGCTAATTTTCGTACAATTAAGAAGTAAATCTTCTTAAAGGTTTTTGTCAACTCAGAGAGCATAGACAATACTTTAGCAAAGCTAAAACTTTTCATTCATCAATTCTATTTAAAAACGTTACAAGGCCTTTCCTTTATAATAGGAATACTTTGGCCAAAAACCCTAGATCAATTCCCAATGTTGGGATTGATTGCTAACTTAACTAACAAAACTAACCAGTATTATTCACGTGAATAGTGACAGTGAATAGTAACCTATAATTTAGGGAATACTTTCCCTAAAATGAATAACAATAATACTTAACTTAAAAAGTAAATAAGCCCACATTAATTAACATTCAATGGACTTAATTTATTTAAAGCAAAATAGAATCCTAAATAACTTAAAAGTGGCGTGATCCAATTAATGAAGCCCAATACGCCATTACTTGGTCTTCAATAATCCATGGATTCGAGATGGAAATCTGCCAAAAAATCCCGTCAAAATCCCGGTCTCCAACTTTGGGAGGCATTTCGACGATGCTAACGTTCGAATCTTCGTAAAACTTAAAACATGAAAAGTTGGTAGCCTATCTCTTATCGTTACAGAGCTTCTTGAATCACGTAATTCCGGAATTATACCGAAGGACGATATGTCCAGAATACCAACTGTGGCAGAACTCTCCCAGCTTGCATATTTGACTTTGACACCATGGACATGGACTCGGCGGATTCTTATCATTCCCTCCCTCCCTCGGAAAAGATTCGTCCTCGAATCTTGAAAGTAAGCTCCAGGGTCAAACACCAGTATCACGAACTCACTGCAAACTCGAGCCAAAATAAAATTGGGAAGATGCACATCTCGACCAACAAAAATATATATCCTGCCAAAACAAGACAAAATGTATAAGGTAAAAGAAAGTACAATAATCTAAAACAAGACTTAGAATAATTTCCTTTCACCAAAAGAATAGAACGGGCAGAATATGTATGAAAAATCGAAATACATATAGCATGATTAGTCGTAACAAATGTTGCATAAATCATAATGCTGAAGTTAATGAATTCAAAACAATGTTGCAAATAACTATCATGTAGTTTATGCAAATCAGAAAACCGAATATTCTTAATTAGAGAACTAATCATTAACACATTATGTACGGTATGAACATGTAATGAAAACAAAGGATGTAAACATATATGAACAGAATCATAAGGACACGAAAATTCATACACAAGAAACATATATGCATCCCTTGAGAAAGTGTAAATCACATGAACGTATTAAGACCCTTAACAACATGCGAAAGTTATCAAATATAAGAGTGTAATTCCAAAGACTAAAATTAAAACAATCTATTGAATAGTTGTAAACAGAAAATTTTACCTCTTGGAATTCCAAAAGAAATTTGGAACGGAGATAACTTACCATACAAGTGTTGAATTACCCATGGACCTCTTTGAAACTTGAATGAATGTGAGCAAAGTCACGAAATAAATAATCAAAAGAATCATTAATCCAGCAAGTAGAGTCAATATAATTAACACTTGAATGAGTACATACAAAGGTTTTGATGTAGTTCGAAATAGTCCAAATATTAAGCTCAATATATAATTCCATGGATTAGATAAGCAACATAGCATGTGAAGAAATTATTACATAAACTCATTCAAAATGAAATAGTTAGATTTCATAATTAAGAATTATGTGAAATTAATTTGCTTACCAAAACACAAATCTTCAAACTTTAAAACACATGGTATAAACTTTCGACTAAAGCTTCAAAGGTAGGTGAAAGACATTGAAATTGATTCAAAACAGAATTTAAACTTTGAAAATCAATAGCATCGACATTAACAAAGTTCTTAACATTCAAACAATTAAAATCAACCAATAAACTTTCATACTTACCTAACTTACCTTGCTTACCTTGAGGAAAAACAAGCTAAGGCAGATTGGAATCCAATCCAATTGATAATGAGTTTGTTGTAACTCCATTGAATGCTTATGAATTCCATGAATCTGCAAAAGAGAGACACTAGACAGCGAAATCGTGAACACTATTTGGAAATAAGTACATTGATTGCCTAGCTAGTAATGCTTTTCTTAGTATCTCGTGAAGAAGCAAATGGAAAGAATTAAAGAAATCACTATTTCGGCTATTAGCAAAGTTCTAGGGAACAATGGTTGCCCTACACTAGCTTCTACTTCCTTTTTCTTCTTCTCTTGGTTCAAGTTTCTCCTTTGCTTCTTGTTCAATGCAATTCTCGCATGGATTGTACAATCCTTGATTGGCACCTTCAAAACTTGAAGCGGACTCAAAGGTCGGAGATTGCACTTTCGCGCCATTTACATTCAATGAGTATAATTTTGCTTTATCATGTAGAGTAACATCTCGATCATAATGCCATGGTCTTCCAAGCAAAATATGGCACGCCTCCATGGGAACCACATCACATAGGATTTCATCCTCATACCTACCAATTGTGATTGGTACTTTCACTTGCTTAGTAACTTTGTTTTCAGCAGTGTTATTCAACCATTGAAGTTTGTAGGGTTTAGGATGCTTCATGCAAGTTAACTTCAATTTCTTTACAAGCAAAGTACTAGCAACATTAGTACAACTCCCATTGTCGATAATCACACTACATATTCTATCTTGAATCAAGCATCTAGTGTGGAAAATATTATCACATTGACATACATCATATTTGGGGTTGTACCGAAGGAGATATGTCCAGAATACCAAACTGTGGCAGAATCTCTCAGCTTGCATATTTGACTTTGACACCATGGACATGGACTCGGGCGGATTCTTATCATTATATGTTCATATGCTTGCTTTTAAGGTCACATTTCTTGTGCAATATCCTTAACTTGAAAGTGAGAATTGGGTCATGTTGTGAGTAAAATATTAATCCATTGCATGTTGTGATGAAGAGACCTCTTTGTCCATGATAATGTTGATTAAATCTATTCCATGAATTAGCCCTAAGCATATGGAAACCAAGTCAACACTAGCATGACCACCTAGTTGGGGACTTGGCTTGGAAGTTGTGGATTTGAAATGACATAGAATCAATTTTGCTTTGATTGATCTATTAATTGTGGTTGAGTTTGGTTCGGTTATAGTCTTAACCACCAAAATTTCCACTAGACAACATTAAACCACATTCTTTAAGCTATCACATGAATCACTAATGCTACAAATGATTGATAAACCTAGTCCTAAATTCCAATGATACACTTATATACTTGATTTCTACTCCCTAATTTGAAGCTAAAGTCCTAGATCAATTAGGTTGACTTTTGTGTAGGTTTATTCTTGTTGCATTTTTCATTACTCTACATACTAGACACGAACTCTTAACAAGACCCCCCTCTCCGTGGAATTCGACCCCTTGCTTTCAAGTGCTACATATTTAGAGTTAGGGTATTTGTTTGTTTGGGTTGCACGACAAACTCACTACTGCCAGGGAGGGGCTATTTGTTTTGAGATTAGTTTTTAGTATTTTGAGTAGTTTGCCTACTTTTTTTTTGTTTTTCATTTGTGCATAGTTTTCGCTTTTTGTGTTGTCTTGAATTTTTTTATTATCCTGTTTTCGTTTTTGACTTGCTATTTTACATTTAGTCCATTTTACTCGTTTTGTGTTTTGTGGTCTTTTGAATCTTGTGATTATATAGTTTGGTGTTTTACTTGCTATTTTGTCTTTGGTGCATTTCACTTGTTATTGTTTTGTGGCTATTGTAGTTAATTTGGAGGCACTTGAGGATTCCTTTTTGTGTTAAGGTTCAATCTTAGAAACAATGGCTACCCATGATGAACAACGTCCAAGAACGTTTGGGGAGCTATATGAGCCTCGATTTGTAGATCGTAATAACTTGTGTGAACTTGATGTTGAAAGCTTCCTCATTCCTCCCGATCACATATGTTTGATTCAAGAGAAGGTTGTTTTCCAAGGTTTTGAGAATGAAGATCCTTATGACCACATTGAGGATTTTCTCCATATATGCAACACATTTATGATACAAGGAGTTTCTCGAGATGCGATTGAGAAGAATTCTCTTTCCATTTTCCTTGGAAGGGAAAGCAAAAAAATGGTACAAGGCATTGAGAGCCTCTTCTTTGGCAACATTTGAGGAGCTAAGAAGGAGGTTTATCATGAAATTCTTTCCCCCTAGCAAGGTTGAGAAGTTGAGGATGGAAATCTTCATGTTTTGTCAAGATGAAGGAGAACGGGGTTGAAGAGCTCTTGACACGCATGGCCAAAGAGGAGGAATTTTGGCAAAAGACTAGAATCTCTCCACAAAAGACACAACAATGAGCAATAGAACGGGGTGTTATTTCACTCTATGGGGCAAATTTGGAATCGGGAGATCATAGGCATGTTGGGAGCAACTTTGAGAGACAAGCTCAAAGGAGGTTCCACCTTTGAAGCAAGAAGGGAAGAAGCCTATGGTTAAGGCAATGTTTTGTAACATCTTGGATAAGATTGTCGCAAGGATAGAGGTAATGAATCAAAGGATGAATCAAAATGATATAAGTATTATGAACCTTGAAGCGATAGTAAGGAGTATGCTAGATCAATTGGGGCAATTAGCCCAAGTTACCCAAAGTAAACCTCAAGAGATTACCACTAGTAACTCTTTGCCTAGCCAAGATGTTGAAGATCAATGTAATGCCATCTACTTGAGAAGTGGAGAGAAAGTTGAAACCACGAGTGAGAGAAAGAGGAAAAGTGGTGAAAAAGATAATGGTGGAAGATGTGGCCATTAAAGGAGAAGAGTTGGAGTTTGAACCAGAATTAATGGAGACTATGAAGGAAGGTCCCAACTCTCTTGAATTTGAGAATGATTTGCCATGTCCTCTATATCCTTCTAGGCTTGTGAAAAGAACTAAGCATGATGCACAATTTGCTAGGTGGGTGAAAATGCTTGAAAAGATTAATGTGAAAGTGCCCTTTGTTGAGCTATTGAGCAATATACCAAAATATTCAAAGTTCTTTAGGAAAACTCATTGCCACAAGGAGACGCTTCAATGTGAGGGGTGATCTCTTTGACAGAGATTTTGTAGTTGTTTGATCAAACGAGAGATGCCTAAGAAGTTGAAAGATTCGGGTAGTTTTACTATTCCATGTTTGATCGGTACAATGTTATTTTCCTAAAGCCATATGTGATTTGGGGAGCGGGGAATTAGTTTAATGCCCCTCTCAAACTACTTTGAGTGTTGGGCTAAAGGAAAGAATTCGGCCTACCTTGATAAATTTCAAACTTGCCGATCGATCATTGGTAAGTCCAATTGGGAAAATTGAAGATGTCTATGTAACCGTGATGAATTTGTATTCCCGGTAGACTTTGTGATTTTGGACACGGAGGAGGAATAGAGATATTCCCATTATACTTGGGAGACCATTCTTGGCTACCGGTGATGCAACAATTGGGGTGCAAAGTAGAACAAAACATTCAAGATTGAAGATCAAGCTATCACTCTCAAGGTTGGTGAAGAAGAGAAGAACCCTAATAGAGGAGGTCAATGCTTCATGGTAGGGATTCATCCAATGACTAGTGGCACATTCATACCAAAGCCCAAACATCGAAAGAGGAAAAGAAAAAAGAAGAGAAGAGAGAAGCTAACAAGGGAAAACTTGCCAAAGCAAAACTTGGCAATTGGCCCATGAGTGCAAATCAACAAAAAACATACAGTAATAGTGTTGGCAATTGGACAGAGGAAAAATTGAACAAAGTATAAGACTGAAAGAAGGGAACTCAAGGAAATAAACCATGACAATAGCAATAAATGTTCTAGCTAGGGACATAATCACAACCTCAGAAACTACTTCTAATCTTCTTGTTATTTTCTTTTGACTTTAGTTATTTTTGCTTTGCTTTGCAGTTGTTGAGTTTCTTATTTTGTAGTAAATTAGGTTGAATTCTTTTTGAAGGCAGTCAAAAGAGCAGATGCCACAAAAAGACGGAATGCAAGAAACAAAAGGAGGGACATATTCAACAAGTATGGAGCTAGGGAGCAAGCCAAAATCAACTTAGCGAAACATTGGAGTTCAATTGCCATACTAAAAGGCGAGTTCTTTCACCTTATTATATTTGAACTCTTACATTGTGAGACAAATTGTAATGATTCTAAGTGTGGGGGGATGGAAATGTTTGCTTTTGTTGAAACTTTCTTATGTTGGGATCATCATCTTTGTTGGAGGAATTGAATGAAAGAGTTGATGCAATACATGTTTGTTGTTAGTTTTTTTTAGCTTATTGTGAAAAGTGAATTGCTAGTGAATCAATATTGAATGTTTTACCCCGTATGTTATGTGTTTTGTTATTTGTGTGAACTTTTTCAAATTTTTGTGATCTTGTGAATAAGTTGTGTTTTTGACACAAAGTGTAGGTTGGCAATGTTGTTAAAGATCATAACTATCCATGGAAAGTGAACTAATGTAGGAAATGAATTTTATGTGTGAACAAATGAATACAAGTTTTATGCAATAAGATTAATGGTTGAGGATAACTTAGTGCTAAGTGGTAGAAGTTGAAACATAGTGTGGAAAATTTGTTATTTCAATACATTTGTTTTCAAGCACAAGTGGGGAACATATGGATAGGTTGAGTCATGAAACAAAGTGAGAACTAGGATGTCTTTTTCAAAATGAAGTAAAGCTTACCTTTTACCCTAGTGATCTTGTGAAAACTAGTGTGAACACATGCGCATTGGAGAATATGATTTGAACTATTGGCTTATTGTTAATTGTCTTACTTTTACACTTCCCAATTCGATGCGAGATTGCCTCTTGAACTTGAAAGAAAGTTTGAAATCAAAGGAACTGTGGTATGATTAGGGAATAAGGTATAACAAGCACATAAAAACACCTTAGCATGTGTTTAATTTGTTGAATTTCTTACCCGTCCTCTATGAGTATGCCCATTGAGTGAAATGACATTCGTACATGGAACTGATGAGAATGAGCCCGTGTCATGTCCGTGTGTTAAAGTCACATGTCATCCTGAAAGTTTCCTGTCACGTTTGGGTATTCTTGGCATAACTCTTTCGATATAACTCGGAATTGCACCATTCAAGAAACCCTGGAACGATAAGACAGATAGGAGCTACAACTTTCATGTTTTAAGTTTCCCAAGATTCTGATCTTATCACCGTCGAAAATGCCTTCCAAGTTGATGACGGGATTCTGGGCCGAATTTTCATCTCGAATTTCATGGACTATATGGAAGACAAGATTGCGTGCTTGGGCTTTGCCATTAATGGATCACGCCCATTGATTAATCTTTAGGATTTATTAAGTTGTGAATAATAAGTCCCATTAACATTAATTTAATTGGGCTTTATTTTGCGTTAATTAATAAGTCATTACTTGCCCATTTACCTTGCATGAGTAATTAGGAAAGTAATCTCCTACTTTTTAGGAGGACTTTAGGAAAGTAACGAGTCACAAACGTCGGTTTTTACTTCTTCATAACCGATTTGCTAAAATTAGGAAACTTAAGGTTTGTCTTTTAGTTATGGCTTTCCTTTTCCAATTTGGAAACTAAGTTGTAATAGATTAAGCTAGGGTTTCATGTTTTTGTAACCTATTATAGGTGAGTTTTCACATGAATATACACTATAGATGAATTTTGATAAAAATTAAGCATTGCTTAAGCCTTCTTCAGCCGTGAAAGCTGAAAGAAAAACGTGAGGATTCAATTGATTTCAATTGTGTTTTCATAAAGACCCAGCGAAGCCTTTATGTGAAGGAGCTATAGGTGTAGCCTTACCCGTTTCTTGATTCTAAAGAACTCGCCAAACCTGAAGAGATTTCAACTTTTGGATTTACATTAGTTAAGTGTTAAATTCTATTTTTGTTACTAACATTTGGGTGTAGATGTGGCTTTCTAAATCGTTTGTCCTTGCGGTTTCAATCGTGTTCCTTCCGCTTTGGTTTTTTGTTGTGTCTTGTTCGGTGGATTGGTGTTGGAGTTTGGTCGTACCAACCGCTTCCCCAAAAGGTTTGTGGGAAAATACCGTGAGATTAAGGTCCTGTCCTAGGTCAAACTCGTAACTCCAGGAACGTCATAAGATTGGGTAGACGGCTCATTAAAAGGATTGCCAAAAAGCCCAAGCACATCAAATTACTTATACTCTGTAGGGGAATAATAGTGTCTATTCAATCCTCGCAATAACTAGATGGTATGAGTGTATGTACGCTAGTGGACATATAGATTATTAGTTGAAAAGGAAAGAGCTAAGTTTTTAAAAGCTAGAAACTATAGCATTCCCTATTATCACTTAATATAATGACAATAAACTCTTGACCATGTGGAACCCATGCACACTACACACAAAATGTGTTGGGGCATTAAGTAAGTACTACTTAGCCTAGAATAGACTATTATGAAGCATTGAATATATCCTCGCCACAAAAGTCAAATAGGTTTTTTTTGAAATAAAGTCACACGAAATTCATTGGTCACATGAATGCACTTGAATGGATGGGATGTTATCTTTGCACGTGGCCAACCAAGTTATGTGTTATGTGTTATGTTTGGTTCTCTTTTGTTTCTGTTTACTCGGAGGACCAGCAAAACTTGTAGTGTGGGGGATTGATCGGGGCTAAAAATACCTATTTTTACCCCAGCTCGTTTACTATAAGTTATATGCTGCCTTGTGAGTATTTTATTGTTGTTTATGTGTTGTTTTGGAATAAATGCAGATTTCAGTTCAATGAAGCTAAAAGGAACCAAAATCCAGATTTGTTGTGAAAAACTGGGAAAAAAGAACCAAAAATCACTCAATTCGGATTACCAAAGACAAGATGCACAAAGGAGCAAAGATGGGAATCCAAGTCAAAACTGGGGCAGAACACAAAGGCAAAGTTCAAACGAGCATATACTCGGCTTCTACGTAACTAAAAAGAAGAGTTTTGGGATGTTTTGGAAAGCTCTACGAGAGTACTAAAACTCTTATGTTTGGAATTACTCCAAACTCGGCTGGCAAGATGGTTGAAATTGAGGCTCAAGTCAATATACACCAAAGAATTCGAAAAATCAGAAGCCTATGTCACAGTTTGCAAGAATATTCATAACGTTCATTCTAGACCTTCATATTCAATGATTCTTGATGCATTAGAAAGCCAGGAGGCAGGGCTACAATTCTTATATAGACCAAAACACTCAGTTATCCACGGACGACATTCAAAATCGCGTCCTAATATCATCAAAGTGTGCTGTCTGAAATCCTAAAAAAGTGGTTGCGGGACCAACACTTTCAGAAATTGCTTTTCGGCCCCTATTTAGAATAAGTGGGGTACTCTATGTAATTATTGATTTTTAGTCATTTTACTAACTATATAAGATTTTTTAAACACTAAGTTAGGCATCTAGGACACAATTAGCAATAGCTCATAAGAACACACCTTTTAGTGTGTGTTCTTGGTGTTTCATTTCTTGGGATAGAATTCTATGAACTTTTGGCTAATTGGAGTGGAAATCAAAAGGAAGCTTGAACCTTTAGCTTGGAATCAGCATTTGGGAAGACCACATATATTGGGTTGTCTCTTTCCTTGCACTTTCTTGCTAATTCATTGCTTAATCTACCAATTTGGGTTTGCTCTAATTAGTCATGATGGGCTAAATTGTGTGGTGTCTTTGGAATTAAGCTATGAGCTTTTGATAATGTTTTTGTATGGTGTTATAGGCTTGATTATATGTTTCATATGCTTGATTTTAAGGTCACATTTCTTGTGCAATATCCTTAACTTGAAAGTGAGAATTGGGTCATGTTGTGAGTAGAATATTAATCCATTGTATGTTGTGATGAAGAGACTTCTTTGTCCATGATAATGTTGATTGAATCTATTCCATGAATTAGCCCTAAGCATATGGAAACCAAGTCAACACTAGCATGACAACCTAGTTGGGGACTTGGCTTGGAAGTTGTGGATTTGAAATGACATAGAATCAATTTTGCTTTGATTGATCTATTAATTGTGGTGAGTTTTGGTCCGGTTATAGTCTTAACCACCAATTTCCACTAGACAACATTAAACCACATTCTTCAAGCTATCACATGAATCACCAAATGCTACAAATGATTGAGAAACCTAGTCCCTAAATTCCAATGATACACTTATTATACTTGAATTTCTACTCCCTAATTTTGAAGCTAAAGTCCTAGATCAATTAGGTTACTTTAGTGTAGGTTTAGTCTTGTTGCATTTTTTCTTGTTTTCTTTCCTTAGTTGCATTTTTCTCTACATACTAGACACGAACTCTTAACAAGACCCCTCTCTCCGTGGAATTCGACCCTTTGCTTCCAAGTGCTACATATTTAGAGTTAGGGTATCTGTTTGTTTGGGTTGTACGACAAACTCACTCAACACGAAACAACGTGGTTTGAATTAATATTAAATAAAGTAAGACAGAACATTGAAGAGAATAACATATGATAATTTAAATGTAGGATATGTAATAAATGCCCGCAACCCATAGTTGCATTTGTTGACTTTGAGGTGTTTTGGCAACTTATGAAATTTCACACATTTGGGTTGCGTGAAATGAAGTACGGCTGCATGAAAACGTTACAAAGTTCTACCTCAAAACTTCACCTCTAAAAGGGGAGGCATTGAAACACTTTGAAAACCATCCCGAGCCTTCAACCTTCTCTCTTTCAATTCTTTTGGTCAAAAGCCTTTGTATAATTTAGTGATCCACTTTTTGTATATTGTTTTCACGTATTAATGAAATTTGGCTCCACTTCCAGCCATGGTCATATGTCATATTAACCGAAGCATGTAAATCTTTGTGTACATTATATTATTTATTTTTCTCATTACCTTCCTCATTAATATTTTGAGCTATTAGATACATGATATTCATTTTTCCTAATAAGATTCAATCTCATAAAGTGCGCCATAGGTTCTCAATATCGCAATAGAGACCTCAGTTTTACCCAAAGCATATAAAGGCCAACATGAAGAATAACAATGTATCACTGGCATATGAGGAAGTATTATTAAAATTAGACCTAAAGGTCTTTGTCAAGAAGGTAGCTTGTAATGATTATATATATTTACCATCCAACTCAGAAAATCGTCACAAAGAAGAACTATGCGTTGTCTTTTTAATTCAGTAGAAAGAACTGGGAACCATCAATTGCTATGAAAGATATAGTTTGAGCTAAACATGACCAATTTGTGAATGATTTGCAATTAAATTAGATGATTTGGTACACTCACAGTATGTTCTACAAATCTGATACAAAACAAGAAAAAAAACACAATTTAAATAAATAAAGCCAGATCAAATGCAGTTTAAAATGCTATGTATTGCTTTAGATATGACAAAAGCTAAATTCTCATCATCGGTACTAATTATTGTACGTAATTGTGTGACTTCTATCAAGACCTTACTAGGCTCCAAAATGAGCACAAGTGAAGTCCTTTCCCAACCATTAGTACTCGTCAGAAGAATCAGCAAGTCAACACTACCCAAACATAGCAATGGTCTCGCGTGTGAGGAAAGAATCTATTCATTTCCAATACATAGTCGGCTTTTTCCTTGTGCCATGAAGAGCTCCCTCTTCAATCTAGCAGTGTTGCTATCTTCATGTGCCATTTTTGTATACCTTACCTGACAAGCCAATTCTGTATAATTGTCTAACTCTATACTATCCTTCAATTTTGGCATGAGCAATGTTTCATTTTCGTTATAGTAAATAAATGAAAATGACTTATTCGTGCCGCCAAAATCCTGCTTCAAGTTTTCAAGGAACTATCACCAGCATGAAAATTCGAGTCATTAAGACTCTAAACGAAAGTTTCTTTCAATAATCTATAAAATATAGTGAAACGGGAAATAGTAGTTCACAGAATTACCAGCACATATTTGGGATTCAAAAATTTAAGTAAAACTCCATCTTTCTGCAGCCTGCAAAGCAAAAAGAAATTCAAATGAACACTATAACAATTCAGTGGCATTTAGAAGCCAAGAATAAAAAAGATATAACCTATAAATCACCAATTAGGAGCTCTTCAAAGTGAGAGTTTGGCACAAATTATCATGACGTAAACTATTCAATAGGCAAAATTCTAACATTCTTCAATAATATCCTGGAAAATAAGTATCCTTTCAATTATCTGGTAATGCTGAAATGAATAGCATATATTCATCAATGGAACATAGAGAAATATTAAGAATGTCAATTACTTGAATCAAATCCTGGGCCAAATAGAACACAAGTTCTTTTACATTCATATTCAGAAGTCTCCACTAAACAAAGCAAAAAAATATGATCAACTATTCTCTGGTCAAGTAAACTAATCCAACAAACTTCAACTTTAGACACAGAAAATAGAGAAGTCAAAGGCGAAGTAATCAAAGAACGTATTCCCTAATTCATTCCAGAAAGAAACGAATAATTTTTTACAATTATTTTTATTAAAATTTGAAATGTAAAATATTTTGTAATTAAATAGTTTTATTATTATAAATTATAATTATTAAAAAATTTAAATAGTAAAATAAAAATTAATTTAGAAATTGAATAGAGAACATATATTTCAATCTTTAGTTAAATTTTACTAAATGTTGAATTTGACTACTTTGTCATTTTTGTTGGCTTTGATTCGAAAATATTAAATTCAATTTGTTGACTCTCTTGATTAGAAATGTTTATTACCTACATGAGGATAAATAATAAATGCCAGTTAATTATTGAAAATTAGCTAGCCCAAAAAAAGTATGCATTATAAAAAGTTTAAAAGATTTAGAGATATTTATGTAAATAAATGCACTGCAACAACTTGAATCCGAATAGAATATCAAACATAGAAAACAAAGATGCAGACACAAAAACATAATGGTGTCATGCTTAAACAAGCTTACATGCCCTGCAGCCATTGAATTATTATCCTAAATTGGAAATTTCAAATCCTTTAGCATCATATTTTAATGGTTTCATGTTTAAACAAGCCTATATGCCCTGCAGGATGTAGCCATGACATTTTTATCCTACATTAAAAATTTCAAATCCTTTAGCATTATATCGCCAATTATAGCCTTACAAGCTTAGTAACCAAAATACCCATAAAGAAGCACATTACTGTACTTAGCAAAACTAGCCCTGCCAAGATTGATTCATTCATATTAATTTCACATCAATCTCTATTTTCCAAACAGGATAATTTGAAAAAAATTATTCTTTCTAGAGGAGATATATTCAAAATATATTCAAAACTCAAACAATTGTACATAAAATTGCACAAATAATGAAGATAAAAGTAGGAGTAAAAACATAAATCAAGTAAAAATCTGAATAGATGTATAACCAGCTATTTTCTCAAGCTGTTTTTAGTTTCCTTATGCATAGTTCTTCTCCACAGAACCTGTGGCTTTACTCCCTTTCTGATAAACCTCCTGTACCTTTCTCTTTCGCTGGCATAAAGATTTCATCTGAGATCTTCGATTCACTGCAAAATACATCACTTTACCTAGAACCATCAAATTTAATCAAGTTGAATCAAGCCAAACAAGTCAAAGAATTTAAATTTAAAAAAAAACTAGGGTTTTTCCATCAAACCTTATGAGTGCAATTCATCGATGAGTGAAGAATCTGTATCGGTTCAAAGTGCAGATATCAAAATGTATCAAACCTTAAAGACTTAGATCTCATGTCGATAGTATTCAGGATTTCATTGTGGGGTTTATATGGCTTTGGGATTCAAATTAGGTTCCTCCTCTAAATTATATTTATTGGATTCGCCAATACTTTCAGCTATAACATTTACGTGGAGTCATACAAGGTTGGAGCTTCCACTAATTTTGATTATTATTTTTTTGTATTGTTTTATGCTTGTATTTTATGTATCTAATGATATTTTTAATTTTGTCGGATAAAACTTTCAAGGGTTAATTACATTTTCTACCCTCGAAGTTTAGTGAACGTACAAAACGAATCTTATGGTTTCAGAAAATTACGGTCACCCCCTTATTGTTAAAATTGACTAATAAAATTTATGAAAAGACCAAAATGCCATAACTTATTTTGTTAAAAAAATATAACAAAATATGTGTAAATATGAAATAACAATAAATACTTTTTTAATTTTTAATTCTTTGTTATAAATTATCAATTTCATATTCTTTATTATAAATTGGTTTATCAAAGTAATCAAACTTTAATCCAAAATTTTTTTTTCTATATAAATTTTAAATTTTGGAAGAATATTAATTATTTTTGGAGAATAAAATAACTAGTTTGATTAATTAAGAAAGAATAATTTTTCTTTTTGAGTTTTTTTGTTTGTCGAAAGAAGAAATTTTTCTTTGCTTTTATTTTAATATTTAACATATTTATTTAGTTAACTATGACAATATGATTATTATAAATAAAGTTTTTAGAGCATATTAGGCAATACACACATATTGTTTTGTGAGAGAGGTTGATTTGTCAAACCTTTGCTCAGGCAAGGGAGTGACCGTAATTTTTCGAAATCACAGAGTTCATTTGGTACTTTCATCAAACCTCAGGGGTGGTAAATATAATTAACCCAAATTTAAATTATAATTTAGTCAAATCTTTGTGAATCACGGAAGCCATCAATAATATGACTTTGGATGTTTTGGAATTTAACTTCTTTTTTCACTTCTTGGTGTAACAACACTTGATATGTTAAGTGCATATTCATTTAGTTATTTAATTTTAAAATATTATTTATTAAATAAATAATGAGTGAATTCAAAAATAATTTAATTCAAATCGACGTTAAAAAATTATACTTATGTATTAGATTAGATAGATCTAAAAAAATAAATATTTTAAATTCATACCCATTGTAATTTTTTTTGAAAACTAGATGAAAGTTTTTTATATTTTGATGTGTATATTATCCCACATCAAAAATGGATTAGCCAGATTAATTGTTTATATGAATAGGACTTTAAGCAGTGAGCACTGCTGAGCTTGGTAGCTCAAGCTTGTGACCCTAGCGGGGGCATTAAAGTTAAAGAATGAGTTTTGGTTATAAGTCTTAGTCCTGACATCTCTGATTTCCTGGTCGGTACATTGTGGACTGCGGATTGGATTATTGTCTTCTCCATCCATCCGTATGAATGAGATTGTGGGTGCTTCTCCTAAAGCATCGTGGACTGTGGGCCGAATTTTTCTCTTCCTGATCCATATGGAGATCGGTGGAGTTTATGCACCGTTGCCAAGTTTGGGCCTGTGCATTGGATGCACGGCTTGAACATCAGCCACACCTGCAGGCTTGCCAGAGCAACAGCTACTATGGGGGAAAGAGAAGTCATGCTAGCCAACTAAGATCAGGCCAGCATGAAATTCAAATCTTAACTTTTGCAATTTTAGTAAAATATTATGACACAATAGCCAAATATTATCTATATAACTGAGTGGATAAAATATTTTTTAAAACTTTTTTGAAAGAGTTCTGTTTTGAATTTTATTATAAAAAAATATTTTTAGAGTTTTTAGAATTTTTATTAATAAATTTTTAAAATTAAAAAATTAATATTCTATAATTTTCTTTAACATAAAGTTGCATTTCAAGAATGGTTTATTACTAGAACTGTCAAACTTATATTTTAAAATTATTAAACAAGAATAAAAAAATATAAAAAACTTCATACAAAAAAAAATATTCACTATAACATAATTTTTTGTTTTAGAAATTCTTGTAGAAAAAATAGGCAAAACAAATAACATTAATTGAATTTGTTGTAATGTTAGGATATTTATGCAAAATCATGGGATCTCATATTCAACTCAAATACTTCACTACCCATAATGCTGCCATGAACGACATTATTCTTTAGGCTTTGTGATATGGTTGGGCGAGGCTCGAACTCCTGGACCACCGAATCTCCACAATCTTTAGGACCGTGTTGCACGAATTAATTCAACAATCAAAGACAAAAGACACAAAACAAGCAATGGCGGAAGTGAATTCCAAGGAAACGGAAAAGACTTGGTATTAGCCAACCAAACGCTTTACGTTATTACAAACAAGAATGATTAATCTAATGTAAAATCAAGAGATTAACTTCCAAGTTCGGCTTGTTCCTGAAATCAAGAACGATAAGCTAATCCTATAGCTCCTCACTAAAGGCTTCGCGGTTACAATGAAGATCAACTAAACTTAGAAGAAACTTCAAGGCTTTAGAACACAAAGTGTTTTATGACTTAGCAAAGCTAAAATCTCATTATTCAACTTATGAAAAATGTTACAATAAGGCCTACTTAAATAGGGAAGAAATTCGGCCAAGCTAAAAAGAAACAAGGAAACCCTAGTAGAAGCCAAGTACAACTTTGCTTCTTGACTTACCAATTAACTAACTAGTTTCCTAAACAATTACTTTCCATTATCATGCAAGATAATTGGACCAAGTAATTAATTAACTAACTAACGAAAATATAAGACCAAATTAATGTTTAATGGACTTATTTTATTACAAAGAAAATAAATCCTAAGACTTGATAAAACATAAAACAAACAAAACTGGAAATAAAACTAAAAAACGAAATTCCTGCCAGTCCAGAAAGCAGCGTCATTTTCACGTGCCGATTTCACCATGATGCGTTTCGAATCTGCGAAAGTGTAAAACATAAAAGTTGTAGATATTTCTCTTACGTTTCTAAGCCGCTTGAACCAGAATAATTGGAGATCATATGAGAGAGATATGCTCATAATACCAAGATGTGGCATATGTCCTCAACAATGTAATTTCCATGGTGGCAACACCTTAAATGTCATGAAGCAACAAACCTCCGTGGAACCTTTAGGAACTGTGATTTCAACATGATTCCAGGCCTCCAACTCTATGATTCGTCACAAATTAATGGAATGAATATCACGAACCACTTGCTTATTAACCACCCAAATAATAGGCTTTCTAGGTTCGTATCATACTCCCTTTCTTGGAGAAGATTCGACTCTTGCACGATTGTTGTGACACCAAGTAAATCTTAACCTATATGATCTGTTAGACAACAAGAAGAACCAAATACAACAATATCTCCAATGGCTTTTGATATCTCTTCTTTGCCTTTTTCATCAAGATTTACTTCTAGGCTTTTTCCACTCACAACAGCAATCTCACTTTTTATATGTTCGTCATTGGGTGTTATATTCTCACACATATTAACAATATTCAATACATCAAAAGAAATCAAATATGTTTGAGAAGTTTCTTCAAGTGGATTAATTGGAATTATCACATCTTATTGAATTGGATCCTCCATGACATTATCAATTTGAACCATATCAATCTCCAAAGGTGTTATATCTCTAAGACAATTTAAAGGAAAAGATGAATCATTTACCTCATCACACACATTCTCCATGGTTAATCATACCAATGAGGGCATTGGATTGCACTATGCCCTACTCCTAAACACCTCAAGCATTTAACAACACGAACTTTAGGAGTATGTATAGAAGTTGATTTTACCGATGTGGTTTCCTCAATAGCCTTTTTCCGTTGCTCATCAATTTGAACTTTTTCTTGCAACAATTCATGTGCTTCATAGTCATCCCTATATCTTAAAAGCATTACTTTAAGCTCCTCTATTGTTTGAATCAAATCGCGACAAGCCTTTTGAAACCTTTACTTTGAAAAGCCATAATTGATGAAGAGGGGTATATGTTTGTTGGAACAAAATTTCACTAGACTCAAGAAGATGATTTAAGAAGATACAAGAAGACACAAAGAATCAAGAACAATCAAAAGATTGAAACTTGACATCTAAAATACCAAAACGTGACAAAATCTTTCAACATTTAATGTTTGACTTTGGCACCATGGACATGGACACGGCTCATTCTCATCACTTTGTGTATATAAACAATTATGATAGTTTTTGGCATATAATCTGCATTAATATTTACTAGTACTAGCTTAGAGAATTTGTAATGTATACATTAAAACACATAAACTATTCTTGAACTTCATTTTCTTATTGATTTTTAGTTTAAATAATGTCTTGTAGAAAATGAATTCTCATATGAGAAAATCGTTAATCTTCTCCTTATTGTAACCAAGAATTTCAAAAGGAAAGACAAAATTTATAAAATAAGCCATACAAAACTCATCAAGAATCGACTTACATGGTTTTAAATTGAAATTTCTTTATCTTGACCATCTTCAAACCTCTTTTTTCTAATCAAATTTAGCTTCTTTTCTAATTTGATTTTGACCTTGTTAAAACTACATAACCACATATAGAATTTTATTTTGATCATTCTTATTATTCAATAAATTCTTTCAAATTTATCAAAATTTGTATATTTGTTAAAGGTTATTTACCTTCTATCAATCTGTCTGGTTAAAAAAGAAAAACTTGCAATAATGCATACACAAACTCAGCTCATACAACATTATTAGTAGCAAAGTAATCAAATAAAAAATCATACAAACACTCAAAATCACAAAACAAAATCAGGCATATATGACAAATATATAACTCCATAAAAATGGAATAAAATACAAATAGCTAGCTAGTAAGAGGTGTTGGTGATGGTGTTTGTTGTCATTGTTGTTGTCAGAAACACAGTCCAAGAGATGGTGTGATGCATTCTCAAAATTTAAAAATCCCATAAACCAGAACTCGTGTGGATCAATGGTCACAAGCTGAATTGTATTTCTCTGGTGGATTTTCTTTCATGACTACAGGGTTCACATTTGCAATGCTAGCCAAAGGAATCATAACCTGTTGCATGAATGTTTGTGTAAGAAACTAACAATTCAAAACAACAACATTAAACTTAAGCAGTTTAGAGTGCATTATGATCAAAAGAATCACTTCAAAATGATAAAACACTTCAATTCCTTTTTTATCAGTGTCGTTTGGCATTATAATCCATCGCTACGTCTTTCATTGTTGGTACCGATATTCTTACATGAAGAACCTTTCCAACTAGAACATGGCCTATGCATCAGTTCAAATTCCTAGTTGGGATTGGCTAGGTCCATTATCAGTCAAACTTGAGCATATCTAACACTAACAGTTCAAATTAAAGCAAAAATTTGAGTTGCACTGCATAGTTCGTTATAGAGTTGCTAACCCTATTATCAAATGGTAGGCCTTTTTAATTGAATTCAGATTGATTCCAAGGTTTGAACAATAAGAAAGGAAATCAGTAAAATAAAAAATTATTGGTCCAATCTAAACAAAACTAAACAAGCAAACTTTTAAAGTTATAATGCCTAAATTGAAGGCACCAATCAGAGTAAAAGCAGAAAGAAGATTGAATAATAACGTACAATTCATCAAAGCATTTTTTGTCAAAAAATCTTTGTTAACTTCATTAGAGTCCAATCTTACAAAACAGGGCCATTAATTCTTTCTCTTCGACTTAAAATGGAATTTCCAATCAATTTGAGTAATTTATTTGTATATCTTTTACCTTGTTTTAGCTCCAAGTCTCTTGCCAAATGAAGCTCTAAAAGATAAATGATACTCGAGCAGGTGACAAATAAAGAGTTCCAGCAACAGGACATGTTGAGGTTGAAAGGTAACAAGCAAAGGTCTTCTTCAACCTTTCATTTGGATCTGTGGCAAAATTATACCTGTAAAGAGACTCAAAACCCCCTTCAGTCAAAGCCTTAGCAGTCAAATTAAGTTTTCCCCATGCTATTCCTGAAGAGTAATTTATAGGAATAGGACTCTTTAATAAAAAATTTCTAACAGTATGACTCTTTTTAATAGCAATAATACAAATCGGGTTTTTCTCATCCAGCGAATGTGAATTCACTGAAATCACGATCCATGAATGCGAATTTAAAGAAAAAAATAATTGAAAAATAAAATTGAAAAATATTAAAATAATAAAGTAAATATAATATTCCGCCTCTTGTCTATATTTTCTCCCCAAATCGTCCGGATATTCCAAACACTTTGATTTGCTTGTTTTTGTTTCTCTGTCCGTCAACTAGACACCTCATCAATAGACCAAATAAGCCATCAAACAAATAACAATCAAACCTAACTTGAGTGAATAACCCAAACAAAACATGGCCAAAATGTGTGAAGACTGTCGGGGTAGAGTTAGCAGTAGAAGAGGTTGGTCGGGTGGTAGAATAGGAGGTGGCGATGGTGGCATGGGTCAACGAAGAGATGATGATGACTCCCAAGGTGCAGATACATTCATAGAATTTGAAGGTACATTTTTTACTTATGCTGCGGCCATTGATTTCTGCAAAAAAATCCTCGAATAAAGCTATATGTGGAGGTAAATGGTGCAATACATTTAAATTTGTAGACGGTTTGGACTTGATTATCGAAAAGTTTTAATGTCTTGGGTTGGTCAAAACTGTTAGTAATTCTTAATAATTATTATGAAAAAAATTAGTTAGGCAGTTTTTCTCCAATATGAGAGAAATTGATGGAATTTTGCTTACCGTGGTTAAAAGTACTAGAATTAGCTTTGATGCTGCATGGATAAATTAAATATTGGAGTCTCAAAATGTGGGTAGTGAATACTTTGTTCCTACTACATGGAATCCTATCATTGTGAAAACTAATTTAAAGGAATCTTTTTCATATGTTGAGGTTAAGCGTGTGCTGAAAAAAGTTGAACATAACATATTTTACCCCTTGGCATCAAGTTTTATATCACATCATTACTAGTATTCTTGCACCAACGCAGGGTCATAAAATCAATATTAGTCATGTGAGTCTTCACCTAATTTATGCAATTATGCGAAAAAATTCCGAAAAATTACGGTGCTTTTCATAAAATACTTGATGTTATGTAAGTCAAATTCATAGCATTAATTTTGTTTTGGAAGGACAATCACTAGGACTCTTGCGGCATATAAAATTCCATTAGATGATGAGCAACCTATTATTCAATGGATTTGACATAATAGATGTTGAATGCTTTAGACATATGCATATGATCCATATTCGGAATAAGTGGATGTATAAAAAATCTAAATTTTGTTTATGTGGTGTTGAGATAATGTCGCAAATTGGAGACTATATATGATGATATTGGAGGAGCTCATAGAAGTAGTAACCAATTGGAAGGAGAAAATGAAGTCCGTCCAAGCAGTGGTGAAGTAGAAGAATGGAGGAAGGAGTCATGAGTGTATTGATGCAATTGCATTCAAAATTGATAAAAAGATTGCTAAGCTGAACAAGAAAATTAACTTCTGCAATGAAAAGATTGACCACATTATGACGAAAAAGCAAAAGGCTTCCTTCATAGAGAGTGGTGGACGTGAGGACGAGGAGGATAGCAGTGGTGAGGACAAGGAGGATAGCAATAGTGAGGAGGTTGATGAAGATGAGCAAGAGGAAGATGAAGAAGACGAAGACGAAGAAGACAAAGAAGAGGATGGCGAAGCAGAAGATATGCCACTGTAAGAAGATGAGAATATTAATTCATTTGAAGTGAGAACGAAAAAGAAAAATGATACGTGATATTTTATTAAATAAAATTTTCAATAGAAAGATGGAACTCTTTTTTTTGTATTTTTTTTAATTGTATTTTTTTGTTGCAACTGGATTTGCAACAATTGCATTTCAACTGGATTTGCAACAATAGCCTATATATTCCTATAGTGCTGGAGGTGGGCCCCACATGTCGGGACACATGGCAACATCCTATTGGACATCGCATGACTCCAGGGCCCCTGTAGCATGAACAGTTTTGCTGGAGACATTGGAGTCATTTAACTGTTCTCATATATATATTGGCGCTGTTCACCATGTGATATTACCATTGTACCCCTGGCAGATATCGTAAAAGGTGGACACGTGGCAGACATAATGATTGCTAGCTGCAGAGTGGACCCACGTGTAGGACAATTGTGGGCGGGCAATATTTGAATTTTGAAATGGATTCCAAAATTGTAATTATGTTTCCTGGAAGCTTCTGTTGGCGTGCTAAATTTGAAATTTGAAAAAGATTAACAAATTCCCCATCGTACGTGATTCGATGAGTAGCTTCTAAGCCATTGGAGGATCTGAGGCTTACCTAACAGGCTATATGGTTTCTTATCAAGGACGTCGTTTTACGCTTTGTGAATAATCCATTTTTGTTGATTGTGTAGCACACTTTGCACACGATTTTGATTAATTAATTGCATTTAATTTATAATTAGTCTGACAAATCTGAAGTGGTGAAGATGAGAAGGAAACAGCTTTATGGGTTGAATTATCTGGCCCACATTGTTTTACATGTTATTGTTGGGCCAGTTACATTTATTGAATTGGGCCTATTAGGCCTAGTTTCATTGGGCGTAATATTCTGACAAATCTGAAGTGATGAAGATGAGAAGGAAACAGCTTTATGGGTTGAATGATCTGCCCACAATGTTTTACATGTTATTGTTGGGCCTGTTACATTTATTGAATTGGGCCTATTAGGCCCAGTTTCATTGGGCGTAATATTCTGTCAATGATGAGGATACGTTCTTAGTGCTGCTAAAATTGAATAAATAATTTTATTAATAGCAATTGTAAAAATGGTTTTGAGAAGCAATTATATCTGGTAAAGAATTGTGTTTACCTCATGTAGTGACCTTATGAATTCGTTTAAGCAGATTTTTCTTGATAAGGAAAATTAAGTTGAAGAAGAAAGAAATGGCAAGTTTAGTTGAAGAAGAAAGAGCTGACAATTTTGGTTTAAGAAGAAAGAAATGGCAAGTTTAGTTTAAGAAGAAAGAGCAGACAAGTTTGGTTTAAGAATAAAGAACTGAGCTGAATGACTATTTATATGGAAATTTACCCCGCAGGGGCATTTTGGTCTTTTACCAAGTGACTCCGCGCTACAGTTCCAAAATTATATGTCTCCAGATGCATTTCTTGGAGTCACTTACTGTTTGTTGTCTTTTTCTGCCACGTGGCACTTTTTATAGGAATATATATATATAAGATTCCTATATATTCCTATAGTACTGGAGGTGGGCCCCATATGTCGGGACACTTGGCAACATCCTATTGGACATCGCATGACTCCAGGGCCCCTGTAGCATGAACAGTTTTGCTGTAGACATTGGAGTCATTTAACTGTTCTCATATATATATTGGCGCTGTTTACCATGTGATATTACCATTGTACCCCTGGCAGATATCGTAAAAGGTGGACACGTGGCAGACATAATGATTGCCCTACATATTCCTATAGTGCTGGAGGTGGGCCCCACATGTCGGGACACTTGGCAACATCCTATTGGACATCGCATGACTCCAGGGCCCCTATAGCATGAACAGTGTTGCTGGACACATTGGAGTCATTTAACTGTTCTCATATATATATTGGCGCTGTTCACCATGTGATATTACCATTGTACCCCTGGCATATATCGTAAAAGGTGGACACGTGGCAGACACAATGATTACTAGCTGCAGAATGGACCCACGTGTAGGACAAATTGTGGGCGGGCAATATTTGAATTTTGAAATGGATTCCAAAATTGTAATTATGTTTCCTGGAAGCTTCTGTTGGCGTGCTAAATTTGAAATTTGAAAAAGATTAACAAATTCCCCATCGTACGGGGTTGGATGAGTAGCTTCTAAGCCATTGGAGGATCTGAGTCTTACCTAACAGGCTATATGGTTTCTTATAAAGGACGTCGTTTTACGCTTTGTGAATAATCCATTTTTGTTGATTGTGTAGCACACTTTGCACACGATTTTGATTAATTAATTGCATTTAATTTATAATTAGTCTGACAAATCTGAAGTGATGAAGATGAGAAGGAAACAGCTTTATGGGTTGAATGATCTGACCCACATTGTTTTACATGTTATTGTTGGGCCAGTTACATTTATTGAATTGGGCCTATTAGGCCCGGTTTCATTGGGCGTAATATTCTGACAAATCTGAAGTGATGAAGATGAGAAGGAAACAGCTTTATGGGTTTAACGATCTGGCCCACATTGTTTTACATGTTAATGTTGGGCCTGTTACATTTATTGAATTGGGCCTATTAGGCCCAGTTTCATTGGGCGTAATATTCTGTCAATGATGAGGATACGTTCTTAGTGCTGCTGAAATTGAATAAATAATTTTATTAATAGCAATTGTAAAAATGGTTTTGAGAAGCAATTATATCTGGTAAAGAATTGTGTTTACCTTATGTAGTGACCTTATGAATTCGTTTAAGCAGATTTTTCTTGATAAGGAAAATTAAATTGAAGAAGAAAGAAATGGCAAGTTTAGTTGAAGAAGAAAGAGCTGACAATTTTGGTTTAAGAAGAAAGAAATGGCAAGTATAGTTTAAGAAGAAAGAGCTGACAAGTTTGGTTTAAGAATAAAGAACTGAGCTGAATGACTATTTATATGGAAATTTACCCCGCAGGGGCATTTTGGTCTTTTACCAAGTGACTCCGCGCTACAGTTCCAAAATTATATGTCTCCAGATGCATTTCTTGGAGTCACTTACTGTTTGTTGTCTTTTTATGCCACGTGGCACTTTTTATAGGAATAACCTATATATTCCTATAGTGCTGGAGGTGGGCCCCACATGTCGGGACACTTGGCAACATCCTATTGGACATCGCATGACTCCAGGGCCCCTGTGGCATGAACAGTTTTGCTGGAGACATTGGAGTCATTTAACTGTTCTCATATATATATTGGCGCTGTTCACCATGTGATATTACCATTGTACCCCTGGCAGATATCGTAAAAGGTGGACACGTGGCAGACATAATGATTGCTAGCTGCAGAGTGGACCCACGTGTAGGACAAATTGTGGGCGGGCAATATTTGAATCTTGAAATGGATTCCAAAATTGTAATTATGTTTCCTGGAAGCTTCTGTTGGCGTGCTAAATTTGAAATTTGAAAAAGATTAACAAATTCCCCATCGTACGTGGTTGGATGAGTAGCTTCTAAGCCATTGGAGGATAATGATTGCTAGCTGAAGAGTGGACCCACGAGCAGGACAAATTGTGGGCGGGCAATATTTGAATCTTGAAATGTATTCCAAAATTGTAATTATGTTTCCTGGAATCTTCTGTTGGCGTGCTAAATTTGAAATTTGAAAAAGATTAACAAATTCCCCATCGTACGTGGTTGGATGAGTAGCTTCTAAGCCATTGGAGGATCTGAGGCTTACCTAACAGGCTATATGGTTTCTTCTCAAGGACGTCGTTTTACGCTTTGTGAATAATCCATTTTTGTTGATTGTGTAGCACACTTTGCTCACGATTTTGATTAATTAATTGCATTTAATTTATAATTAGTCTGACAAATCTGAAGTGGTGAAGATGTGAAGGAAACAGCTTTATGGGTTGAGATTATCTGGCCCACATTGTTTACATGGTATGTTGGGCCAGTTACATTTATTGAATTGGGCCTATTAGGCCCAGTTTCATTGGGCGTAATATTCTGACAAATCTGAAGTGATGAAGATGAGAAGGAAACAGCTTTATGGGTTGAATGATCTGGCCCACATTGTTTTACATGTTATTGTTGGGCCTGTTACATTTATTGAATTGGGCCTATTAGGCCCAGTTTCATTGGGCGTAATATTCTGTCAATGATGAGGATACGTTCTTAGTGCTGCTGAAATTGAATAAATAATTTTATTAATAGCAATTGTAAAAATGGTTTTGAGAAGCAATTATATCTGGTAAAGAATTGTCTTTACCTCATGTAGTGACCTTATGAATTCGTTTAAGCAGATTTTTCTTGATAAGGAAAATTAAGTTGAAGAAGAAAGAAATGGCAAGTTTAGTTGAAAAAGAAAGAGCTTACAATTTTGGTTTAAGAAGAAAGAAATGGCAAGTTTAGTTTAAGAAGAAAGAGCAGACAAGTTTGGTTTAAGAATAAAGAACTGAGCTGAATGACTATTTATATGGAAATTTACCCCGCAGGGGCATTTTGGTCTTTTACCAAGTGACTCCGCGCTACAGTTCCAAAATTATATGTCTCCAGATGCATTTCTTGGAGTCACTTACTGTTTGTTGTCTTTTTCTGCAACGTGGCACTTTTTATAGGAATAACCTATATATTCCTATAGTGCGGGAGGTGGGCCCCACATGTCGGGACACTTGGCAACATCCTATTGGACATCGCATGACTCTAGGGCCCCTGTAGCATGAACAGTTTTGCTGGAGACATTGGAGTCATTTAACTGTTCTCATATATATATTGGCGCTGTTCACCATGTGATATTACCATTGTACCCCTGGCAGATATCGTAAAAGGTGGACACGTGGCAGACATAATGATTGCTAGATGCAGAGTGGACCCACGTGTAGGACAAATTGTGGGCGGGCAGTATTTGAATTTTGAAATGGATTCCAAAATTGTAATTATGTTTCCTGGAAGCTTCTGTTGGCGTGCTAAATTTGAAATTTGAAAAAGATTAACAAATTCCCCATCGTACGTGGTTGGATGAGTAGCTTCTAAGCCATTGGAGGATCTGAGGCTTACCTAACAGGCTATATGGTTTCTTATCAAGGACGTCGTTTTACGCTTTGTGAATAATCCATTTTTGTTGATTGTGTTGCACACTTTGCACACGATTTTGATTAATTAATTGCATTTAATTTATAATTAGTCTGACAAATCTGAAGTGGTGAAGATGAGAAGGAAACAGCTTTATGGGTTGAATGATCAGGCCCACATTGTTTTACATGTTATTGTTGGGCCTGTTACATTTATTGAATTGGGCCTATTAGGCCCAGTTTCATTGGGCGTAATATTCTATCAATGATGAGGATACGTTCTTAGTGCTGCTAAAATTGAATAAATAATTTTATTAATAGCAATTGTAAAAATGGTTTTGAGAAGCAATTATATCTGGTAAAGAATTGTGTTTACCTCATGTAGTGACCTTATGAATTCGTTTAAGCAGATTTTTCTTGATAAGGAAAATTAAGTTGAAGAAGAAAGAAATGGCAAGTTTAGTTGAAGAAGAAAGAGCTGACAATTTTGGTTTAAGAAGAAAGAAATGGCAAGTTTAGTTTAAGAAGAAAGGGCAGACAAGTTTGGTTTAAGAATAAAGAACTGAGCTGAATGACTATTTATATAGAAATTTACCCTGCAGGGGCATTTTGGTCTTTTAACAAGTGACTCCGCGCTACAGTTCCAAAATTATATGTCTCCATATGCATTTCTTGGAGTCACTTACTGTTTGTTGTCTTTTTCTGCCACGTGGCACTTTTTATAGGAATAACCTATATATTCCTATAGTGCTGGAGGTGGGCCCCACATGTCGGGACACTTGGCAACATCCTCTTGGACATCGCATGACTCCAGGGCCCCTGTAGCATGAACAGTTTTGCTGGAGACATTGTAGTCATTTAACTGTTCTCATATATATATTGGCGCTGTTCACCATGTGATATTACCATTGTACCCCTGGCAAATATCGTAAAAGGTGGACACGTGGCAGACATAATGATTGCTAGCTGCAGAGTGGACCCACGTGTAGGACAAATTGTGGGCGGGCAATATTTGAATCTTGAAATGGATTCCAAAATTGTAATTATGTTTCCTGGAAGCTTCTGTTGGCGTGCTAAATTTGAAATTTGAAAAAGATTAACAAATTCCCCATCGTACGTGGTTGGATGAGTAGCTTCTAAGCCATTGAAGGATAATGATTGCTAGCTGTAGAGTGGACCCACGTGTAGGACAATTGTGGGCGGGCAATATTTGAATTTTGAAATGGATTCCAAAATTGTAATTATGTTTCCTGGAAGCTTCTGTTGGCGTGCTAAATTTGAAATTTGAAAAAGATTAACAAATTCCCCATCGTACGTGGTTGGATGAGTAGCTTCTAAGCCATTGGAGGATCTGAGGCTTACCTAACAGGCTATATGGTTTCTTATCAAGGACGTCGTTTTACGCTTTGTGAATAATCCATTTTTGTTGATTGTGTAGCAGACTTTGCTCACGATTTTGATTAATTAATTGCATTTAATTTATAATTAGTCTGACAAATCTGAAGTGGTGAAGATGAGAAGGAAACAGCTTTATGGGTTGAATTATCTGGCCCACATTGTTTTACATGTTATTGTTGGGCCAGTTACATTTATTGAATTGGGCCTATTAGTCCCAGTTTCATTGGGCGTAATATTCTGTCAATGATGAGGATACGTTCTTAGTGCTGCTGAAATTGAATAAATAATTTTATTAATAGCAATTGTAAAAATGTTTTTGAGAAGCAATTATATCTGGTAAAGAATTGTGTTTACCTCATGTAGTGACCTTATGAATTCGTTTAAGCAGATTTTTCTTGATAAGGAAAATTAAGTTGAAGAAGAAAGAAATGGCAAGTTTAGTTGAAGAAGAAAGAGCTGACAATTTTGGTTTAAGAAGAAAGAAATGGCAAGTTTAGTTTAAGAAGAAAGAGCAGACAAGTTTGGTTTATGAATAAAGAACTGAGCTGAATGACTATTTATATGGAAATTTACCCCGCAGGGGCATTTTTGGTCTTTTACCAAGTGACTCCGCGCTACAGTTCCAAAATTATATGTCTCCAGATGCATTTCTTGGAGTCACTTACTGTTTGTTGTCTTTTTCTGCCACGTGGCACTTTTTATAGGGCCTAATGAAACTGTTTCCTTCTCAAATTTAGCACGCCAACAGAAGCTTCCAAGAAACATAATTACAATTTTGGAATCCATTTCAAAACTCAAATATTGCCCGCCCACAATTTGTCCTACACGTGGGTCCACTCTGCAGCTAGTAATCATTGTGTCTGCCACGTGTCCACCTTTTACGATATATGCCAGGGGTACAATGGTAATATCACATGGTGAACAGCGCCAATATATATATGAGAACAGTTAAATGACTCCAATGTCTCCAGCAACACTGTTCATGCTACAGGGGCCCTGGAGTCATGCGATGTCCAATAGGATGTTGCCAAGTGTCCCGACATGTGGGGCCCACCTCCAGCACTATAGGAATATATAGGTGACTCCAAGAAATGCATCTGGAGACATATAATTTTGGAACTGCAGCGCGGAGTCACTTGGTAAAAGACCAAAATGCCCCTGCGGGGTAAATTTCCATACAAATAGTCATTCAACTCAGTTCTTTATTCTTAAACCAAATTTGTCAGCTACTTGCCATTTCTTTCTTCTTAAACCAAAATTGTCAGCTCTTTCTTCTTCAACTAAACTTGCCATTTCTTTCTTCTTCAACTTAATTTTCCTTATCAAGAAAAATCTGCTTAAACGAATTCATAAGGTCACTACATAAGGTAAACACAATTCTTTACCAGATATAATTGCTTCTCAAAACCATTTTTACAATTGCTATTAATAAAATTATTTATTCAATTTCAGCAGCACTAAGAACTTATCCTCATCATTGACAGAATATTACGCCCAATGAAACTGGGCCTAATAGGCCCAATTCAATAAATGTAACAGGCCCAACATTAACATGTAAAACAATGTGGGCCAGATCGTTAAACCCATAAAGCTGTTTCCTTCTCATCTTCATCACTTCAGATTTGTCAGAATATTACGCCCAACGAAACCGGGCCTAATAGGCCCAATTCAATAAATGTAACAGACCCAACAATAACATGTAAAACAATGTGGGTCAGATCATTCAACCCATAAACCTGTTTCCTTCTCATCTTCATCACTTCAGATTTGTCAGACTAATTATAAATTAAATGCAATTAATTAATCAAAATCGTGTGCAAAGTGAGCTACACAATCAACAAAAATGGATTATTCACAAAGCGTAAAACGACGTCCTTTATAAGAAACCATATAGCCTGTTAGGTAGGCCTCAGATCCTCCAATGGCTTAGAAGCTACTCATCCAACCCCGTACGATGGGGAATTTGTTAATCTTTTTCAAATTTCAAATTTAGCACGCCAAAAGAAGCTTCCAGGAAACATAATTACAATTTTGGAATCCATTTCAAAATTCAAATATTGCCCGCCCACAATTTGTCCTACACGTGGGTCCACTCTGCAGCTAGTAATCATTGTGTCTGCCACGTGTCCACCTTTTACGATATATGCTAGGGGTACAATGGTAATATCACATGGTGAACAGCGCCAATATATATATTAGAACAGTTAAATGACTCCAATGTCTCCAGCAACACTGTTCATGCTACAGGGGCCCTGGAGTCATGCGATGTCCAATAGGATGTTGCCAAGTGTCCCGACATGTGGGGCCCACCTCCAGCACTATAGGAATATATAGGAATCTTATATATATATTCCTATAAAAAGTGCCACGTGCATAAAAAGACAACAAACAGTAAGTGACTCCAAGAAATGCATCTGGAGACATATAATTTTGGAACTGTAGCGCGGAGTCACTTGGTAAGAACTAAATGCCCTGCGGGGTAAATTTCCATATAAATAGTCATTCAGCTCAGTTCTTTATTCTTAAACCAAACTTGTCAGCTCTTTCTTCTTAAACTATACTTGCCATTTCTTTCTTCTTAAACCAAAATTGTCAGCTCTTTCTTCTTCAACTAAACTTGCCATTTCTTTCTTCTTCAACTTAATTTTCCTTATCAAGAAAAATCTGCTGAAACGAATTCATAAGGTCACTACATAAGGTAAACACAATTCTTTACCAGATATAATTGCTTCTCAAAACCATTTTTACAATTGCTATTAATAAAATTATTTATTCAATTTCAGCAGCACTAAGAACGTATCCTCATCATTGACAGAATATTACGCCCAATGAAACTGGGCCTAATAGGCCCAATTCAATAAATGTAACAGGCCCAACATTAACATGTAAAACAATGTGGGCCAGATCGTTAAACCCATAAAGCTGTTTCCTTCTCATCTTCATCACTTCAGATTTGTCAGAATATTACGCCCAATGAAACCGGGCCTAATAGGCCCAATTCAATAAATGTAACAGGCCCAACAATAACATGTAAAACAATGTGGGTCAGATCATTCAACCCATAAAGCTGTTTCCTTCTCATCTTCATCACTTCAGATTTGTCAGACTAATTATAAATTAAATGCAATTAATTAATCAAAATCGTGTGCAAAGTGTGCTACACAATCAACAAAAATGGATTATTCACAAAGCGTAAAACGACGTCCTTTATAAGAAACCATATAGCCTGTTAGGTAGGCTTCAGATCCTCCAATGGCTTAGAAGCTACTCATCCAACCCCGTACGATGGGGAATTTGTTAATCTTTTTCAAATTTAAAATTTAGCACGCTAAAATAAGCTTCCAGGAAACATAATTACAATTTTGGAATCCATTTCAAAATTCAAATATTGCCCGCCCACAATTCGTCCTACACGTGGGTCCACTCTGCAGCTAGTAATCATTGTGTCTGCCACGTGTCCACCTTTTACGATATATGCCATGGGTACAATGGTAAGATCACATGGTGAACAGCGCCAATATATATATGAGAACAGTTAAATGACTCCAATGTCTCCAGCAACACTGTTCATGCTACAGGGGCCTTGGAGTCATGCGATGTCCAAATAGGATGTTGCCAAGTGTCCCGACATGTGGGGCCCACCTCCAGCACTATAGGAATATATAGGAATCTTATATATATATTCCTATAAAAAGTGCCACGTGGCATAAAAAGACAACAAACAGTAAGTGACTCCAAGAAATGCATCTGGAGACATATAATTTTGGAACTGTAGCGCGGAGTCACTTGGTAAAAGACCAAAATGCCCCTGCGGGGTAAATTTCCATATAAATAGTCATTCAGCTCAGTTCTTTATTCTTAAACCAAACTTGTCAGCTCTTTTCTCTAAAACTATACTTGCCATTTCTTTCTTCTTAAACAAAAATTGTCAGCTCTTTTCTTTTCAACTAAACTTGCCATTTCTTTCTTCTTCAACTTAATTTTCCTTATCAAGAAAAATCTGCTTAAACGAATTCATAAGGTCACTACATAAGGTAAACATAATTCTTTACCAGATATAATTGCTTCTCAAAACCATTTTTACAATTGCTATTAATAAAATTATTTATTCAATTTCAGCAGCACTAAGAACGTATCCTCATCATTGACAGAATATTACACCCAATGACACTGGGCCTAATAGGCCCAATTCAATAAATGTAACAGGCCCAACATTAACATGTAAAAACAATGTGGGCCAGATCGTTAAACCCATAAAGCTGTTTCCTTCTCATCTTCATCACTTCAGATTTGTCAGAATATACGCCCAATGAAAACCGGGCCTAACAGGCCCAATTCAATAAAATGTAACAGGCCCAACAATAACATGTAAAACAATGTGGGTCAGATCATTCAACCATAAAGCAGTTTCCTTCTCATCTTCATCACTTCAGATTTGTCAGAATAATTATAAATTAAATGCAATTAATTAATCAAAATCGTGTGCAAAGTGTGCTACACAATCAACAAAAATGGATTATTCACAAAGCGTAAAACGACGTCCTTTATAAGAAACCATATAGCCTGTTAGGTAGGCCTCAGATCCTCCAATGGCTTAGAAGCTACTCATCCAACCCCGTACGATGGGGAATTTGTTAATCTTTTTCAAATTTCAAATTTAGCACGCCAAAAGAAGCTTCCAGGAAACATAATTACAATTTTGGAATCCATTTCAAAATTCAAATATTGCTCGCCCACAATTAGTCCTACACGTGGGTCCACTCTGCAGCTTGTAATCATTGTGTCTGCCACGTGTCCACTTTTACGATATATGCCAGGGGTACAATGGTAATATCACATGGTGAACAGCGCCAATATATATGAGAACAGTTAAATGACTCCAATGTCTCCAGCAACACTGTTCATGCTACAGGGGCCCTGGAGTCATGCGATGTCCAATAGGATGTTGCCAAGTGTCCCGACATGTGGGGCCCACCTCCAGCACTATAGGAATATATAGGAATCTTATATATATATTCCTATAAAAAGTGCCACGTGGCATAAAAAGACAACAAACAGTAAGTGACTCCAAAAAATGCATTTGGAGACATATAATTTTGGAACTGTAGCGCGGAGTCACTTGGTAAAGGACCAAAATGCCCCTGCGGGGTAAATTTCCATATAAATAGTCATTCAGCTCAGTTCTTTATTCTTAAACCAAACTTGTCAGCTCGTTCTTCTTAAACTATACTTGCCATTTCTTTTCTTATTTAAACCAAAAATTGTCAGCTCTTCTTCTTCAACTAAACTTGCGTTTCTTTTCTTCTCAACTTAATTTTCCTTATCAAGAAAATCTGCTTAAACGAATTCATAAGGTCACTACATAAGGTAAACAAATTCTTTACCAGATATAATTGCTTCTCAAAACCATTTTTACAATTGCTATTAATAAAATTTATTCAATTTCAGCAGCACTAAGAACGTATCCTCATCATTGACAGAATATTACCCAATGAAACTGGGCCTAATAGGCCCAATCAATAAATGTAACAGGCCCAACATTAACATGTAAACACATGTGGGCCAGATCGTTAAACCCATAAAGCTGTTTCCTTACTCATCTTCATCACTTCAGATTTTGTCAGAATATTACGCCCAATGAAACTGGGCCTAATAGGCCCAATTCAATAAATGTAACTGGCCCAACAATAACATGTAAAACAATGTGGGCCAGATACATTCAACCCTAAGCTGTTTCCTTCTCATCTCACCACTTTCAGATTTGAGACTAATTATAAATAAATGCAATTAATTAATCAAAATCGTGTGCAAAGTGTGCTACACAATCTACAAAAATGGATTATTCACAAAGCGTAAAACGACGTCCTTGATAAGAAACCATATAGCCTGTTAGGTAAGCCTCATCCTCCAATGGCTTAGAAGCTACTCATCCAACCACGTACGATGGGGAATTTGTTAATCTTTTTCAAATTTCAAATTTAGCACGCCAACAGAAGCTTCCAGGAAACATAATTACAATTTTGGAATCCATTTCAAAATTCAAATATTGCCCGCCCACAATTTGTCCTACACGTGGGTCCACTCTGCAGCTAATCATTGTGTCTGCCACGTGTCCCACCTTTTACGATATCTGCCAGGGGTACAATGGTAATATCACATGGTGAACAGCGCCAATAATATATGAGAAACAGTTAAATGACTCCAATGTCTCCAGCAACACTGTTCATGCTACAGGGCCCTGGAGTCATGCGATGTCCAATAGGATGTTGCCAAGTGTCCCGACATGTGGGGCCCACCTCCAGCACTATAGGAATATATAGGAATCTTATATATATATTCCTATAAAAAGTGCCACACGTGGCATAAAAAGACAACAAATAGTAAGTGACTCCAAGAAATGCATCTGGAGACATATAATTTTGGAACTGTAGCGCGGAGTCACTTGGTAAAAGACCAAAATGCCCCTGCGGGGTAAATTTCCATATAAATAGTCATTCAGCTCAGTTCTTATTTTAAACCAAACTTGTCAGCTCTTTCTTCTTAAACTAATACTTGCCATTTCTTTCTTCTTAAACCAAAATTGTCAGCTCTTTCTTCTTCAACTAAACTTGCCATTTCTTTCTTCTTCAACTTAATTTTCCTTATCAAGAAAAATCTGCTTAAAACAAATTCATAAGGTCACTACATAAGGTAAACACAATTCTTTACCAGATATAATTGCTTCTCAAAACCATTTTTACAATTGCTATTAATAAAATTATTTATTCAATTTCAGCAGCACTAAGAACGTATCCTCATCATTGACAGAATATTACGCCCAATGAAACTGGGCCTAATAGGCCCAATTCAATAAATGTAACAGGCCCAACTTAACATGTAAAACAATGTGGGCCAGATCTTTAAACCCATAAAGCTGTTTCCTTCTCATCTTCATCACTTCAGATTTGTCAGAATATTACGCCCAATGAAACCGGGCCTAATAGGCCCAATTCAATAAATGTAACAGGCCCAACAATAACATGTAAAACAATGTGGGTCAGATCATTCAACCCATAAAGCTGTTTCCTTCTCATCTTCATCACTTCAGATTTGTCAGACTAATTATAAATTAAATGCAATTAATTAATCAAAATCGTGTGCAAAGTGCGCTACACAATCTACAAAAATGGATTATTCACAAAGCGTAAAACGACGTCCTTTATAAGAAACCATATAGCCTGTTAGGTAGGCCTCAGATCCTCCAATGGCTTAGAAGCTACTCATCCAACCCCGTACGATGGGGAATTTGTTAATCTTTTTCAAATTTCAAATTTAGCACGCCAAAAGAAGCTTCCAGGAAACATAATTACAATTTTGGAATCCATTTCAAAATTCAAATATTGCCCGCCCACAATTTGTCCTACACGTGGGTCCACTCTGCAGCTAGTAATCATTGTGTCTGCCACGTGTCCACCTTTTACGATATATGCCAGGGGTACAATGGTAATATCACATGGTGAACAGCGCCAATATATATATGAGAACAGTTAAATGACTCCAATGTCTCCAGCAACACTGTTCATGCTACAGGGGCCCTGGAGTCATGCGATGTCCAATAGGATGTTGCCAAGTGTCCCGACATGTGGGGCCCACCTCCAGCACTATAGGAATATATAGGAATCTTATATATATATTCCCTAAAAAGTGCCACGTGGCATAAAAAGACAACAAACAGTAAGTGACTCCAAGAAATGCATCTGGAGACATATAATTTTGGAACTGTAGCGCGGAGTCACTTGGTAAAAGACCAAAATGCCCCTGCGGGGTAAATTTCCATATAAATAGTCATTCAGCTCAGTTCTTTATTCTTAAACCAAACTTGTCAGCTCTTTCTTCTTAAACTATACTTGCCATTTCTTTCTTCTTAAACCAAAATTGTCAGCTCTTTCTTCTTCAACTAAACTTGCCATTTCTTTCTTCTTCAACTTAATTTTCCTTATCAAGAAAAATCTGCTTAAACGAATTCATAAGGTCACTACATAAGGTAAACACAATTCTTTACCAGATATAATTGCTTCTCAAAACCATTTTTACAATTGCTATTAATAAAATTATTTATTCAATTTCAGCAGCACTAAGAACGTATCCTCATCATTGACAGAATATTACGCCCAATGAAACTGGGCCTAATAGGCCCAATTCAATAAATGTAACAGGCCCAACATTAACATGTAAAACAATGTGGGCCAGATCGTTAAACCCATAAAGCTGTTTCCTTCTCATCTTCATCACTTCAGATTTGTCAGAATATTACGCCCAATGAAACGGGCCTAATAGGCCCAATTCAATAAATGTAACAGGCCCAACAATAACATGTAAAACAATGTGGGTCAGATCATTCAACCCATAAAGCTGTTTCCTTCTCATCTTCATCACTTCAGATTTGTCAGACTAATTATAAATTAAATGCAATTAATTAATCAAAATCGTGTGCAAAGTGCGCTACACAATCTACAAAAATGGATTATTCACAAAGCGTAAAACGACGTCCTTTATAAGAAACCATATAGCCTGTTAGGTAGGCCTCAGATCCTCCAATGGCTTAGAAGCTACTCATCCAACCCCGTACGATGGGGAATTTGTTAATCTTTTTCAAATTTCAAATTTAGCACGCCAAAAGAAGCTTCCAGGAAACATAATTACAATTTTGGAATCCATTTCAAAATTCAAATATTGCCCGCCCACAATTTGTCCTACACGTGGGTCCACTCTGCAGCTAGTAATCATTGTGTCTGCCACGTGTCCACCTTTTACGATATATGCCAGGGGTACAATGGTAATATCACATGGTGAACAGCGCCAATATATATATGAGAACAGTTAAATGACTCCAATGTCTCCAGCAACACTGTTCATCGCTACAGGGGCCCTGGAGTCATGCGATGTCCAATAGGATGTTGCCAAGTGTCCCGACATGTGGGGCCCCACCTCCAGCACTATAGGATATATAGGAATCTTATTATATATTCCTATAAAAAGTGCCACGTGGCATAAAAAGACAACAAACAGTAAGTGACTCCAAGAAATGCATCTGGAGACATATAATTTTGGAACTGTAGCGCGGAAGTCACTTGGTAAAGGACCAAAATGCCCCTGCGGGGTAAATTTCCATATAAATAGTCATTCAGCTCAGTTCTTTATTCTTAAACCAAACTTTGTCAGCTCTTTCTTCTTAAACTATACTTGCCATTTCTTTCTTCTTAAACCAAAATTGTCCAGCTCTTTCTTCTTCAACTAAACTTGTCATTTCTTTCTCTTCAACTTAATTTTCCTTATCAAGAAAAATCTGCATAAACGAATTCATAAGGTCACTACATAAGGTAAACACAATTCTTTACCAGATATAATTGCTTCTCAAAAACCGATTTTTACAATTGCTATTAATAAAATTATTTATTCAATTTCAGCAGCACTAAAACGATCCTCATCATTGACAGAATATTACGCCCAATGAAAACTGGGCCTAATAGGCCCAATTCAATAAATGTAACACGGTCCCAACATTAACATGTAAAACAATGTGGCCCAGATCGTTAAACCATAAGCTGTTTCCTTCTCATCTTCATCACTTCAGATTTGTCAGAATATTACGCCCAATGAAACCGGGCCTAATAGGCCCAATTCAATAAATGTAACAGGCCCAACAATAACATGTAAAACAATGTGGGTCAGATCATTCAACCATAAAGCTGTTTCTTCTCATCTTCATCACTTCAGATTTGTCAGACTAATTATAAATTAAATGCAATTAATTAATCAAAATCGTGTGCAAAGTGCGCTACACAATCTACAAAAATGGATTATTCACAAAGCGTAAACGACGTCCTTTATAAGAAACCATATAGCCTGTTAGGTAGGCCCTCAGATCCTCCCAATGGCTTAGAAGCTACTCATCCAACCCCGTACGATGGGGAATTTGTTAATCTTTTCAAATTTCAAATTTAGCACGCCAAAAGAAGCTTCCAGGAAACATAATTACAATTTTGGAATCCATTTCAAAATTCAAATATTGCCCGCCCACAATTTGTCCTACACGTGGTCCACTCTGCAGCTAGTAATCATTGTGTCTGCCACGTGTCCACCTTTTACGATATATGCCAGGAGTACAATGGTAATATCACTGGTGAACAGCGCCAATATATATATGAGAACAGTTAAATGACTCCAATGTCTCCAGCAACACTGTTCATGCTACAGGGCCTGGAGTCATGCGATGTCCAAATAGGATGTTGCCAAGTGTCGCCGACATGTGGGGGCCCACCTCCAGCACTCTAGAAATATATAGGGAATCTTATATATATATTCCTATAAAAAGTGCCACGTGCATAAAAAGACAACAAACAGTAAGTGACTCCAAGAAATGCATCTGGAGACATATAATTTTGGAACTGTAGCGCGGAGTCACTTGGTAAAAGACCAAAATGCCCCTGCGGGGTAATTTCCATATAAATAGTCCATTCAGCTCAGTTCTTTATTCTTTAAACCCAAAACTTGTCAGCTCTTTCTTCTTAAACTATACTTGCCATTTCTTTCTTCTTAAACCAAAATTGCAGCTCTTCTTCTCAACTAAACTTGCCATTTTTTCTTCTTCAACTTATTTTCCTTATCAAGGAAAAATCTGCTTAAACAAATTCATAAGGTCACTACATAAGGTAACACAATTCTTTACCAGATATAATTGCTCTCAAAACCATTTTTACAATTGCTATTAATAAAATTATTTATTCAATTCAGCAGCACTAAGAACGTATCCTCATCATTGACAGAATATTACGCCCAATGAAACTGGGCCTAATAGGCCCAATTCAATAAAATGTAAACAGGCCCAACATTAACATGTAAAACAATGTGGGCCAGATCGTTAAACCCATAAACTGTTTCCTTCTCATCTTCATCACTTCAGATTTGTCAGAATATTACGCCCAATGAAACGGGCCTAATAGGGCCAATTCATAAGTGTAACAGGCCCAACAGATAACATGTAAAACAATGTGGGTCAGATCATTCAACACCATAAAGCTGTTTCCTTCTCACTCTCATCACTTCAGATTTGTCAGACTAATTATAAATTAAATGCAATTAATTAATCAAAATCGTGTGCAAAGTGCGCTACACAATCTACAAAAATGGATTATTCACAAAGCGTAAAACGACGTCCTTTATAAGAAACCATATAGCCTGTTAGGTAGGCCTCAGATCCTCCAATGGCTTAGAAGCTACTCATCCAACCCCGTACGATGGGGAATTTGTTAATCTTTTTCAAATTTCAAATTTAGCACGCCAAAAGAAGCTTCCAGGAAACATAATTACAATTTTGGAATCCATTTCAAAATTCAAATATTGCCCGCCCACAATTTGTCCTACACGTGGGTCCACTCTGCAGCTAGTAATCATTGTGTCTGCCACGTGTCCACCTTTTACGATATATGCCAGGGGTACAATGGTAATATCACATGGTGAACAGCGCCAATATATATATGAGAACAGTTAAATGACTCCAATGTCTCCAGCAACACTGTTCATGCTACAGGGGCCCTGGAGTCATGCGATGTCCAATAGGATGTTGCCAAGTGTCCCGACATGTGGGGCCCACCTCCAGCACTATAGGAATATATAGGAATCTTATATATATATTCCTATAAAAAGTGCCACGTGGCATAAAAAGACAACAAACAGTAAGTGACTCCAAGAAATGCATCTGGAGACATATAATTTTGGAACTGTAGCGCGGAGTCACTTGGTAAAAGACCAAAATGCCCCTGCGGGGTAAATTTCCATATAAATAGTCATTCAGCTCAGTTCTTTATTCTTAAACCAAACTTGTCAGCTCTTTCTTCTTAAACTATACTTGCCATTTCTTTCTTCTTAAACCAAAATTGTCAGCTCTTTCTTCTTCAACTAAACTTGCCATTTCTTTCTTCTTCAACTTAATTTTCCTTATCAAGAAAAATCTGCTTAAACAAATTCATAAGGTCACTACATAAGGTAAACACAATTCTTTACCAGATATAATTGCTTCTCAAAACCATTTTTACAATTGCTATTAATAAAATTATTTATTCAATTTCAGCAGCACTAAGAACGTATCCTCATCATTGACAGAATATTACGCCCAATGAAACTGGGCCTAATAGGCCCAATTCAATAAAGGTAACAGGCCCAACATTAACATGTAAAACAATGTGGGCCAGATCGTTAAACCCATAAAGCTGTTTCCTTCTCATCTTCATCACTTCAGATTTGTCAGAATATTACGCCCAATGAAACCGGGCCTAATAGGCCCAATTCAATAAATGTAACAGGCCCAACAATAACATGTAAAACAATGTGGGTCAGATCATTCAACCCATAAAGCTGTTTCCTTCTCATCTTCATCACTTCAGATTTGTCAGACTAATTATAAATTAAATGCAATTAATTAATCAAAATCGTGTGCAAAGTGCGCTACACAATCTACAAAAATGGATTATTCACAAAGCGTAAAACGACGTCCTTTATAAGAAACCATATAGCCTGTTAGGTAGGCCTCAGATCCTCCAATGGCTTAGAAGCTACTCATCCAACCCCGTACGATGGGGAATTTGTTAATCTTTTTCAAATTTCAAATTTAGCACGCCAAAAGAAGCTTCCAGGAAACATAATTACAATTTTGGAATCCATTTCAAAATTCAAATATTGCCCGCCCACAATTTGTCCTACACGTGGGTCCACTCTGCAGCTAGTAATCATTGTGTCTGCCACGTGTCCACCTTTTACGATATATGCCAGGGGTACAATGGTAATATCACATGGTGAACAGCGCCAATATATATATGAGAACAGTTAAATGACTCCAATGTCTCCAGCAACACTGTTCATGCTACAGGGGCCCTGGAGTCATGCGATGTCCAATAGGATGTTGCCAAGTGTCCCGACATGTGGGGCCCACCTCCAGCACTCTAGAAATATATAGGAATCTTATATATATATTCCTATAAAAAGTGCCACGTGGCATAAAAAGACAACAAACAGTAAGTGACTCCAAGAAATGCATCTGGAGACATATAATTTTGGAACTGTAGCGCGGAGTCACTTGGTAAAAGACCAAAATGCCCCTGCGGGGTAAATTTCCATATAAATAGTCATTCAGCTCAGTTCTTTATTCTTAAACCAAACTTGTCAGCTCTTTCTTCTTAAACTATACTTGCCATTTCTTTCTTCTTAAACCAAAATTGTCAGCTCTTTCTTCTTCAACTAAACTTGCCATTTCTTTCTTCTTCAACTTAATTTTCCTTATCAAGAAAAATCTGCTTAAACGAATTCATAAGGTCACTACATAAGGTAAACACAATTCTTTACCAGATATAATTGCTTCTCAAAACCATTTTTACAATTGCTATTAATAAAATTATTTATTCAATTTCAGCAGCACTAAGAACGTATCCTCATCATTGACAGAATATTACGCCCAATGAAACTGGGCCTAATAGGCCCAATTCAATAAATGTAACAGGCCCAACATTAACATGTAAAACAATGTGGGCCAGATCGTTAAACCCATAAAGCTGTTTCCTTCTCATCTTCATCACTTCAGATTTGTCAGAATATTACGCCCAATGAAACCGGGCCTAATAGGCCCAATTCAATAAATGTAACAGGCCCAACAATAACATGTAAAACAATGTGGGTCAGATCATTCAACCCATAAAGCTGTTTCCTTCTCATCTTCATCACTTCAGATTTGTCAGACTAATTATAAATTAAATGCAATTAATTAATCAAAATCGTGTGCAAAGTGTGCTACACAATCAACAAAAATGGATTATTCACAAAGCGTCAAACGACGTCCTTTATAAGAAACCATATAGCCTGTTAGGTAGGCCTCAGATCCTCCAATTGCTTAGAAGCTACTCATCCAACCCCGTACGTTGGGGAATTTGTTAATCTTTTTCAAATTTCAAATTTAGCACGCCAAAAGAAGCTTCCAGGAAACATAATTACAATTTTGGAATCCATTTCAAAATTCAAATATTGCCCGCCCACAATTTGTCCTACACGTGGGTCCACTCTGCAGCTAGTAATCATTGTGTCTGCCACGTGTCCACCTTTTACGATATATGCCAGGGGTACAACGGTAATATCACATGGTGAACAGCGCCAATATATATATGAGAACAGTTAAATGACTCCAATGTCTCCAGCAACACTGTTCATGCTACAGGGGCCCTGGAGTCATGCGATGTCCAATAGGATGTTGCCAAGTGTCCCGACATGTGGGGCCCACCTCCAGCACTCTAGAAATATATAGGAATCTTATATATATATTCCTATAAAAAGTGCCACGTGGCATAAAAAGACAACAAACAGTAAGTGACTCCAAGAAATGCATCTGGAGACATATAATTTTGGAAATGTAGCGCGGAGTCACTTGGTAAAAGACCAAAATGCCCCTGCGGGGTAAATTTCCATATAAATAGTCATTCAGCTCAGTTCTTTATTCTTAAACCAAACTTGTCAGCTCTTTCTTCTTAAACTATACTTGCCATTTCTTTCTTCTTAAACCAAAATTGTCAGCTCTTTCTTCTTCAACTAAACTTGCCATTTCTTTCTTCTTCAACTTAATTTTCCTTATCAAGAAAAATCTGCTTAAACGAATTCATAAGGTCACTACATAAGGTAAACACAATTCTTTACCAGATATAATTGCTTCTCAAAACCATTTTTACAATTGCTATTAATAAAATTATTTATTCAATTTCAGCAGCACTAAGAACGTATCCTCATCATTGACAGAATATTACGCCCAATGAAACTGGGCCTAATAGGCCCAATTCAATAAATGTAACAGGCCCAACATTAACATGTAAAACAATGTGGGCCAGATCGTTAAACCCATAAAGCTGTTTCCTTCTCATCTTCATCACTTCAGATTTGTCAGAATATTACGCCCAATGAAACCGGGCCTAATAGGCCCAATTCAATAAATGTAACAGGCCCAACAATAACATGTAAAACAATGTGGGTCAGATCATTCAACCCATAAAGCTGTTTCCTTCTCATCTTCATCACTTCAGATTTGTCAGACTAATTATAAATTAAATGCAATTAATTAATCAAAATCGTGTGCAAAGTGTGCTACACAATCAACAAAAATGGATTATTCACAAAGCGTAAAACGACGTCCTTTATAAGAAACCATATAGCCTGTTAGGTAGGCCTCAGATCCTCCAATGGCTTAGAAGCTACTCATCCAACCCCGTACGATGGGGAATTTGTTAATCTTTTTCAAATTTCAAATTTAGCACGCCAAAAGAAGCTTCCAGGAAACATAATTACAATTTTGGAATCCATTTCAAAATTCAAATATTGCCCGCCCACAATTTGTCCTACACGTGGGTCCACTCTGCAGCTAGTAATCATTGTGTCTGCCACGTGTCCACCTTTTACGATATATGCCAGGGGTACAATGGTAATATCACATGGTGAACAGCGCCAATATATATATGAGAACAGTTAAATGACTCCAATGTCTCCAGCAACACTGTTCATGCTACAGGGCCCTGGAGTCATGCGATGTCCAATAGGATGTTGCCAAGTGTCCCGACATGTGGGGCCCACCTCCAGCACTATAGGAATATATAGGAATCTTATATATATATTCCTATAAAAAGTGCACGTGGCATAAAAAGACAACAAACAGTAAGTGACTCCAAGAAATGCATCTGGAGACATATAATTTTTGGAACTGTTAGCGCGGGAGTCACTTGGTAAAAGACCAAAATGCCCCTGCGGGGTAATTTCCATATAAATAAGTACATTCAGCTCAGTTCTTTATTCTTAAACCAACTTGTCAGCTCTTTCTTCTTAAACTATACTTGCCATTTCTTTCTTCTTAAACCAAAAATTGTCAGGCTCTTTCTTCTTCAACTAAACTTGCCATTTCTTTCATCTTCAACTTAATTTTCCTTATCAAGGAAAAATCTGCTTAAACGAATTCATAAGGTCACTACATAAGGTAAACACAATTCTTTACCAGATATAATTGCTTCTCAAAACCATTTTTACAATTGCTATTAATAAAATTATTTATTCAATTTCAAGCAGCAACTAAGAACGTATCCCATCATTGACAGAATATTACGCCCAATGAAACTGGGCCTAATAGGCCCAATTCAATAAAATGCTAACAGGCACCAAGCATTAACATGTAAAACAATGTGGGCCAGATCGTTAAACCCATAAAGCTGTTTCCTTCTCATCTTCATCACTTCAGATTTGTCAGAATATTACGCCCAATGAAACCGGCCTAATAGGCCCAATTCAATAAAATGTTAACAGGCCCAACAATAACATGTAAAACAATGTGGGTCAGATCATTCAACCCATAAAGCTGTTTCCTTCTCATCTTCATCACTTCAGATTTGTCCAGACTAATTATAAATTAAATGCAATTAATTAATCAAAATCGTGTGCAAAGTGTGCTACACAATCAACAAAAATGGATTATTCACAAAGCGTAAAACGACGTCCTTTATAAGAAACCATATAGCCTGTTAGGTAGGCCTCAGATCCTCCAATGGCTTAGAAGCTACTCATCCAACCCCGTACGATGGGGAATTTGTTAATCTTTTTCAAATTTCAAATTTAGCACGCCAAAAGAAGCTTCCAGGAAACATAATTACAATTTTGGAATCCATTTCAAAATTCAAATATTGCCCGCCCACAATTTGTCCTACACGTGGGTCCACTCTGCAGCTAGTAATCATTGTGTCTGCCACGTGTCCACCTTTTACGATATATGCCAGGGGTACAATGGTAATATCACATGGTGAACAGCGCCAATATATATATGAGAACAGTTAAATGACTCCAATGTCTCCAGCAACACTGTTCATGCTACAGGGGCCCTGGAGTCATGCGATGTCCAATAGGATGTTGCCAAGTGTCCCGACATGTGGGGCCCACCTCCAGCACTATAGGAATATATAGGAATCTTATATATATATTCCTATAAAAAGTGCCACGTGGCATAAAAAGACAACAAACAGTAAGTGACTCCAAGAAATGCATCTGGAGACATATAATTTTGGAACTGTAGCGCGGAGTCACTTGGTAAAAGACCAAAATGCCCCTGCGGGGTAAATTTCCATATAAATAGTCATTCAGCTCAGTTCTTTATTCTTAAACCAAACTTGTCAGCTCTTTCTTCTTAAACTATACTTGCCATTTCTTTCTTCTTAAACCAAAATTGTCAGCTCTTTCTTCTTCAACTAAACTTGCCATTTCTTTCTTCTTCAACTTAATTTTCCTTATCAAGAAAAATCTGCTTAAACGAATTCATAAGGTCACTACATAAGGTAAACACAATTCTTTACCAGATATAATTGCTTCTCAAAACCATTTTTACAATTGCTATTAATAAAATTATTTATTCAATTTCAGCAGCACTAAGAACGTATCCTCATCATTGACAGAATATTACGCCCAATGAAACTGGGCCTAATAGGCCCAATTCAATAAATGTAACAGGCCCAACATTAACATGTAAAACAATGTGGGCCAGATCGTTAAACCCATAAAGCTGTTTCCTTCTCATCTTCATCACTTCAGATTTGTCAGAATATTACGCCCAATGAAACCGGGCCTAATAGGCCCAATTCAATAAATGTAACAGGCCCAACAATAACATGTAAAACAATGTGGGTCAGATCATTCAACCCATAAAGCTGTTTCCTTCTCATCTTCATCACTTCAGATTTGTCAGACTAATTATAAATTAAATGCAATTAATTAATCAAAATCGTGTGCAAAGTGTGCTACACAATCAACAAAAATGGATTATTCACAAAGCGTAAAACGACGTCCTTTATAAGAAACCATATAGCCTGTTAGGTAGGCCTCAGATCCTCCAATGGCTTAGAAGCTACTCATCCAACCCCGTACGATGGGGAATTTGTTAATCTTTTTCAAATTTCAAATTTAGCACGCCAAAAGAAGCTTCCAGGAAACATAATTACAATTTTGGAATCCATTTCAAAATTCAAATATTGCCCGCCCACAATTTGTCCTACACGTGGGTCCACTCTGCAGCTAGTAATCATTGTGTCTGCCACGTGTCCACCTTTTACGATATATGCCAGGGGTACAATGGTAATATCACATGGTGAACAGCGCCAATATATATATGAGAACAGTTAAATGACTCCAATGTCTCCAGCAACACTGTTCATGCTACAGGGGCCCTGGAGTCATGCGATGTCCAATAGGATGTTGCCAAGTGTCCCGACATGTGGGGCCCACCTCCAGCACTATAGGAATATATAGGAATCTTATATATATATTCCTATAAAAAGTGCCACGTGGCATAAAAAGACAACAAACAGTAAGTGACTCCAAGAAATGCATCTGGAGACATATAATTTTGGAACTGTAGCGCGGAGTCACTTGGTAAAAGACCAAAATGCCCCTGCGGGGTAAATTTCCATATAAATAGTCATTCAGCTCAGTTCTTTATTCTTAAACCAAACTTGTCAGCTCTTTCTTCTTAAACTATACTTGCCATTTCTTTCTTCTTAAACCAAAATTGTCAGCTCTTTCTTCTTCAACTAAACTTGCCATTTCTTTCTTCTTCAACTTAATTTTCCTTATCAAGAAAAATCTGCTTAAACGAATTCATAAGGTCACTACATAAGGTAAACACAATTCTTTACCAGATATAATTGCTTCTCAAAACCATTTTTACAATTGCTATTAATAAAATTATTTATTCAATTTCAGCAGCACTAAGAACGTATCCTCATCATTGACAGAATATTACGCCCAATGAAACTGGGCCTAATAGGCCCAATTCAATAAATGTAACAGGCCCAACATTAACATGTAAAACAATGTGGGCCAGATCGTTAAACCCATAAAGCTGTTTCCTTCTCATCTTCATCACTTCAGATTTGTCAGAATATTACGCCCAATGAAACCGGGCCTAATAGGCCCAATTCAATAAATGTAACAGGCCCAACAATAACATGTAAAACAATGTGGGTCAGATCATTCAACCCATAAAGCTGTTTCCTTCTCATCTTCATCACTTCAGATTTGTCAGACTAATTATAAATTAAATGCAATTAATTAATCAAAATCGTGTGCAAAGTGTGCTACACAATCAACAAAAATGGATTATTCACAAAGCGTAAAACGACGTCCTTTATAAGAAACCATATAGCCTGTTAGGTAGGCCTCAGATCCTCCAATGGCTTAGAAGCTACTCATCCAACCCCGTACGATGGGGAATTTGTTAATTTTTCAAATTTCAAATTTAGCACGCCAAAAGAAGCTTCCAGGAAACATAATTACAATTTTGGAATCCATTTCAAAATTCAAATATTGCCCGCCCACAATTTGTCCTACACGTGGGTCCACTCTGCAGCTAGTAATCATTGTGTCTGCCACGTGTCCACCTTTTACGATATATGCCAGGGGTACAATGGTAATATCACATGGTGAACAGCGCCAATATATATATGAGAACAGTTAAATGACTCCAATGTCTCCAGCAACACTGTTCATGCTACAGGGGCCCTGGAGTCATGCGATGTCCAATAGGATGTTGCCAAGTGTCCCGACATGTGGGGCCCACCTCCAGCACTATAGGAATATATAGGAATCTTATATATATATTCCTATAAAAAGTGCCACGTGGCATAAAAAGACAACAAACAGTAAGTGACTCCAAGAAATGCATCTGGAGACATATAATTTTGGAACTGTAGCGCGGAGTCACTTGGTAAAAGACCAAAATGCCCCTGCGGGGTAAATTTCCATATAAATAGTCATTCAGCTCAGTTCTTTATTCTTAAACCAAACTTGTCAGCTCTTTCTTCTTAAACTATACTTGCCATTTCTTTCTTCTTAAACCAAAATTGTCAGCTCTTTCTTCTTCAACTAAACTTGCCATTTCTTTCTTCTTCAACTTAATTTTCCTTATCAAGAAAAATCTGCTTAAACGAATTCATAAGGTCACTACATAGGTAAACACAATTCTTTACCAGATATAATTGCTTCTCAAAACCATTTTTACAATTGCTATTAATAAAATTATTTATTCAATTTCAGCAGCACTAAGAACGTATCCTCATCATTGACAGAATATTACGCCCAATGAAACTGGGCCTAATAGGCCCAATTCAATAAATGTAACAGGCCCAACATTAACATGTAAAACAATGTGGGCCAGATCGTTAAACCCATAAAGCTGTTTCCTTCTCATCTTCATCACTTCAGATTTGTCAGAATATTACGCCCAATGAAACCGGGCCTAATAGGCCAAATTCAATAAATGTAACAGGCCCAACAATAACATGTAAAACAATGTGGGTCAGATCATTCAACCCATAAAGCTGTTTCCTTCTCATTTTCATCACTTCAGATTTGTCAGACTAATTATAAATTAAATGCAATTAATTAATCAAAAGCGTGTGCAAAGTGTGCTACACAATCAACAAAAATGGATTATTCACAAAGCGTAAAACGACGTCCTTTATAAGAAACCATATAGCCTGTTAGGTAGGCCTCAGATCCTCCAATGGCTTAGAAGCTACTCATCCAACCCCGTACGATGGGGAATTTGTTAATCTTTTTCAAATTTCAAATTTAGCACGCTAAAAGAAGCTTCTAGGAAACATAATTACAATTTTGGAATCCATTTCAAAATTCAAATATTGCCCGCCCACAATTCGTCCTACACGTGGGTCCACTCTGCAGCTAGTAATCATTGTGTCTGCCACGTGTCCACCTTTTACGATATATGCCAGGGGTACAATGGTATAATCACATGGTAAACAGCGCCAATATATATATGAGAACAGTTAAATGACTCCAATGTCTCCAGCAACACTGTTCATGCTACAGGAGCCCTGGAGTCATGCGATGTCCAATAGGATGTTGCCAAGTGTCACGACATGTGGGGCCCACCTCCAGCACTATAGGAATATATAGGAATCTTATATATATATTCCTATAAAAAGTGCCACGTGGCATAAAAAGACAACAAACAGTAAGTGACTCCAAGAAATGCATCTGGAGACATATAATTTTGGAACTGTAGCGCGGAGTCACTTGGTAAAAGACCAAAATGCCCCTGCGGGGTAAATTTCCATATAAATAGTCATTCAGCTCAGTTCTTTATTCTTAAACCAAACTTGTCAGCTCTTTCTTCTTAAACTATACTTGCCATTACTTTCTTCTTAAACCAAAATTGTCAGCTCTTTGTTCTTCAACTAAACTTGCCATTTCTTTCTTCTTCAACTTAATTTTCCTTATCAAGAAAAATCTGCTTAAACGAATTCATAAGGTCACTAAATAAGGTAAACACAATTCTTTACCAGATATAATTGCTTCTCAAAACCATTTTTACAATTGCTATTAATAAAATCCTTTATTCAATTTCAGCAACACTAAGAACGTATCCTCATCATTGACAGAATATTACGCCCAATGAAACTGGGCCTAATAGGCCCAATTCAATAAAGGTAACAGGCCCAACATTAACATGTAAAACAATGTGGGCCAGATCGTTAAACCCATAAAGCTGTTTCCTTCTCATCTTCATCACTTCAGATTTGTCAGAATATTACGTACAATGAAACCGGGCCTAATAGGCCCAATTCAATTAATGTAACAGGCCCAACAATAACATGTAAAACAATGTGGGTCAGATCATTCAACCCATAAAGCTGTTTCCTTCTCATCTTCATCACTTCAGATTTGTCAGACTAATTATAAATTAAATTCAATTAATTAATCAAAATCGTGTGCAAAGTGTGCTACACAATCAACAAAAATGGATTATTCACAAAGCGTAAAACGACGTCCTTTATAAGAAACCATATAGCCTGTTAGGTAGGCCTCAGATCCTCCAATGGCTTAGAAGCTACTCATCCAACCCCGTACGATGGGGAATTTGTTAATCTTTTTCAAATTTAAAATTTAGCACGCCAAAAGAAGCTTCCAGGAAACATAATTACAATTTTGGAATCCATTTCAAAATTCAAATATTGCCCGCCCACAATTTGTCCTACACGTGGGTCCACTCTGCAGCTAGTAATCATTGTGTCTGCCACGTGTCCACCTTTTACGATATATGCCAGGGGTACAATGGTAATATCACATGGTGAACAGCGCCAAAATATATATGAGAACAGTTAAATGACTCCAATGTCTCCAGCAACACTGTTCATGCTACAGGGGCCCTGGAGTCATGCGATGTCCAATAGGATGTTGCCAAGTGTCCCGACATGTGGGGCCCACCTCCAGCACTATAGGAATATATAGGAATCTTATATATATATTCCTATAAAAAGTGCCACGTGGCATAAAAAGACAACAAACAGTAAGTGACTCCAAGAAATGCATCTGGAGACATATAATTTTGGAACTGTAGCGCGGAGTCACTTGGTAAAAGACCAAAATGCCCCTGCGGGGTAAATTTCCATATAAATAGTCATTCAGCTCAGTTCTTTATTCTTAAACCAAACTTGTCAGCTCTTTCTTCTTAAACTATACTTGCCATTTCTTTCTTCTTAAACCAAAATTGTCAGCTCTTTCTTCTTCAACTAAACTTGCCATTTCTTTCTTCTTCACTCTAATTTTCCTTATCAAGAAAAATCTGCTTAAACGAATTCATAAGGTCACTACATAAGGTAAACACAATTCTTTACCATATATAATTGCTTCTCAAAACCATTTTTACAATTGCTATTAATAAAATTATTTATTCAATTTCAGCAGCACTAAGAACGTATCCTCATCATTGACAGAATATTACGCCCAATGAAACTGGGACTAATAGGCCCAATACAATAAATGTAACAGGCCCAACATTAACATGTAAAACAAAGTGGGCCAGATCGTTAAACCCATAAAGCTGTTTCCTTCTCATCTTCATCGCTTCAGATTTGTCAGAATCTTACGCCCAATGAAACCGGGCCTAATAGGCCCAATTCAATAAATGTAACAGGCCCAACAATAACATGTAAAACAATGTGGGTCAGATCATTCAACCCATAAAGCTGTTTCCTTCTCATCTTCATCACTTCAGATTTGTCAGACTAATTATAAATTAAATGCAATTAATTAATCAAAATCGTGTGCAAAGTGTGCTACACAATCAACAAAAATGGATTATTCACAAAGCGTAAAACGACGTCCTTTATAAGAAACCATATAGCCTGTTAGGTAGGCCTCAGATCCTCCAATGGCTTAGAAGCTACTCATCCAACCCCGTACGATGGGGAATTTGTTAATCTTTTTCAAATTTCAAATTTAGCACGCCAAAAGAAGCTTCCAGGAAACATAATTACAATTTTGGAATCCATTTCAAAATTCAAATATTGCCCGCCCACAATTTGTCCTACACGTGGGTCCACTCTGCAGCTAGTAATCATTGTGTCTGCCACGTGTCCACCTTTTACGATATATGACAGGGGTACAATGGTAATATCACATGGTGAACAGCGCCAATATATATATGAGAACAGTTAAATGACTCCAATGTCTCCAGCAACACTGTTCATGCTACAGGGGCCCTGGAGTCATGCGATGTCCAATAGGATGTTGCCAAGTGTCCCGACATGTGGGGCCCACCTCCAGCACTATAGGAATATATAGGAATCTTATATATATATTCCTATAAAAAGTGCCACGTGGCATAAAAAGACAACAAACAGTAAGTGACTCCAAGAAATGCATCTGGAGACATATAATTTTGGAACTGTAGCGCGGAGTCACTTGGTAAAAGACCAAAATGCCCCTGCGGGGTAAATTTCCATATAAATAGTCATTCAGCTCAGTTCTTTATTCTTAAACCAAACTTGTCAGCTCTTTCTTCTTAAACTATACTTGCCATTTCTTTCTTCTTAAACCAAAATTGTCAGCTCTTTCTTCTTCAACTAAACTTGTCATTTCTTTCTTCTTCAACTTAATTTTCCTTATCAAGAAAAATCTGCTTAAACGAATTCATAAGGTCACTACATAAGGTAAACACAATTCTTTACCAGATATAATTGCTTCTCAAAACCATTTTTACAATTGCTATTAATAAAATTATTTATTCAATTTCAGCAGCACTAAGAACTTATCCTCATCATTGACAGAATATTACGCCCAATGAAACTGGCCTAAAGGCCCAATTCAATAAATGTAACAGGCCCAACATTAACATGTAAAACAATGTGGGCCAGATCGTTAAACCCATAAAGCTGTTTCCTTCTCATCTTCATCACTTCAGATTTGTCAGAATATTACGCCCAATGAAATCGGGCCTAATAGGCCCAATTCAATAAATGTAACAGGCCCAACAATAACATGTAAAACAATGTGGGTCAGATCATTCAACCCATAAAGCTGTTTCCTTCTCATCTTCATCACTTCAGATTTGTCAGACTAATTAAAAATTAAATGCAATTAATTAATCAAAATCGTGTGCAAAGTGTGCTACACAATCAACAAAAATGGATTATTCACAAAGCGTAAAACGACGTCCTTTATAAGAAACCATATAGCCTGTTAGGTAGGCCTCAGATCCTCCAATGGCTTAGAAGCTACTCATCCAACCCCGTACGATGGGGAATTTGTTAATCTTTTTCAAATTTCAAATTTAGCACGCCAAAAGAAGCTTCCAGGAAACATAATTACAATTTTGGAATCCATTTCAAAATTCAAATATTGCCCTCCCACAATTTGTCCTACACGTGGGTCCACTCTGCAGCTAGTAATCATTGTGTCTGCCACGTGTCCACCTTTTACGATATATGCCAGGGGTACAATGGTAATATCACATGGTGAACAGCGCCAATATATATATGAGAACAGTTAAATGTCTCCAATGTCTCCAGCAACACTGTTCATGCTACAGGGGCCCTGGAGTCATGCGATGTCCAATAGGATGTAGCCAAGTGTCCCGACATGTGGGGCCCACCTCCAGCACTATAGTAATATATAGGAATCTTATATATATATTCCTATAAAAAGTGCCACGTGGCATAAAAAGACAACAAACAGTAAGTGACTCCAAGAAATGCATCTGGAGACATATAATTTTGGAACTGTAGCGCGGAGTCACTTGGTAAAAGACCAAAATGCCCCTGCGGGGTAAATTTCCATATAAATAGTCATTCAGCTCAGTTCTTTATTCTTAAACCAAACTTGTCAGCTCTTTCTTCGTAAACTATACTTGCCATTTCTTTCTTCTTAAACCAAAATTGTCAGCTCTTTCTTCTTCAACTAAACTTGCCATTTCTTTCTTCTTCAACTTAATTTTCCTTATCAAGAAAAATCAGCTTAAACGAATTCATAAGGTCACTACATAAGGTAAATACAATTCTTTACCAGATATAATTGCTTCTCAAAACCATTTTTACAATTGCTATTAATAAAATTATTTATTCAATTTCAGCAGCACTAAGAACGTATCCTCATCATTGACAGAATATTACGCCCAATGAAACTCGGCCTATACCCAATTCAATAAATGTAACAGGCCCAACATTAACATGTAAAACAATGTGGGCCAGATCGTTAAACCTATAAAGCTCTTTCCTTCTCATCTTCATCACTTCAGATTTGTCAGAATATTACGCCCAATGAAACCGGGCCTAATAGGCCCAATTCAATAAATGTAACAGGCCCAACAATAACATGTAAAACAATGTGGGTCAGATCATTCAACCCATAAAGCTGTTTCCTTCTCATCTTCATCACTTCAGATTTGTCAGACTAATTATAAATTAAATGCAATTTAATCTGGAGGTGGGCCCCACATGTCGGGACACTTGGCAACAATGTGGGCCAGATAATTCAACCCATAAAGCTGTTTCCTTCTCATCTTCACCACTTCAGATTTGTCAGACTAATTATAAATTAAATGCAATTAATTAATCAAAATCGTGTGCAAAGTGTGCTACACAATCAACAAAAATGGATTATTCACAAAGCGTAAAACGACGTCCTTGATGAGAAACCATATAGCCTGTTAGGTAAGCCTCAGATCCTCCAATGGCTTAGAAGCTACTCATCCAACCACGTACGATGGGGAATTTGTTAATCTTTTTCAAATTTCAAATTTAGCACGCCAACAGAAGCTTCCAGGAAACATAATTACAATTTTGGAATCCATTTAAAAATTCAAATATTGCCCGCCCACAATTTGTCCTACACGTGGGTCCACTCTGCAGCTATCAATCATTATGTCTGCCACGTGTCCCCCTTTTACGATATATGCCAGGGGTACAATGGTAATATCACATAGTGAACAGAGCCAATATATATATGAGAACAGTTAAATGACTCCAATGTCTCCACCAAAACTGTTCATGCTACAGGGGCCCTGGAGTCATGCGATGTCCAATAGGATGTTGCCAAGTGTCCCGACATATGGGGCCCACCTCCAGCACTATAGGAATATATATGAATCTTATATATATATTCCTATAAAAAGTGCCACGTGGAAGAAAAAGACAACAAACAGTAAGTGACTCCAAGAAATGCATCTGGAGACATATAATTTTGGAACTGTAGCGCGGAGTCACTTGGTAAAAGACCAAAATGCCCCTGCGGGGTAAATTTCCATATAAATAGTCATTCAGCTCAGTTCTTTATTCTTAAACCAAACTTGTCTGCTCTTTCTTCTTAAACTAAACTTGCCATTTCTTTCTTCTTAAACCAAAATTGTCAGCTCTTTCTTCTTCAACTAAACTTGCCATTTCTTTCTTCTTCAACTTAATTTTCCTTATCAAGAAAAATCTGCTTAAACGAATTCATAAGGTCACTACATGAGGTAAACACAATTCTTTACCAGATATAATTGCTTCTCAAAACCATTTTTACAATTGCTATTAATAAAATTATTTATTCAATTTCAGCAGCACTAAGAACGTATCCTCATCATTGACAGAATATTACGCCCAATGAAACTGGGCCTAATAGGCCCAATTCAATAAACGTAACAGGCCCAACAATAACATGTAAAACAATGTGGGCCAGATCATTCAACCCATAAAGCTGTTTCCTTCTCATCTTCATCACTTCAGATTTGTCAGAATATTACGCCCAATGAAACTGGGCCTAATAGGCCCAATTCAATAAATGTAACTGGCCCAACAATAACATGTAAAACAATGTGGGCCAGATAATTCAACCCTTAAAGCTGTTTCCTTCTCATCTTCACCACTTCAGATTTGTCAGACTAATTATAAATTAAATGCATTTAATTAATCAAAATCGTGTGCAAAGTGTGCTACACAATCAACAAAAATGGATTATTCACAAAGCGTAAAACGACGTCCTTGATAAGAAACCATATAGCCTGTTAGGTAAGCCTCAGATCCTCCAATGGCTTAGAAGCTACTCATCCAACCACGTACGATGGGGAATTTGTTAATCTTTTTTAAATTTCAAATTTAGCACGCCAACAGAAGCTTCCAGGAAACATAATTACAATTTTGGAATCCATTTAAAAATTCAAATATTGCCCGCCCACAATTTGTCCTACACGTGGGTCCACTCTGCAGCTAGCAATCATTATGCCTGCCACGTGTCCACCTTTTACGATATCTGCCAGGGGTACAATGGTAATATCACATGGTGAACAGCGCCAATATATATATGAGAACAGTTAAATGACTCCAATGTCTCCAGCAAAACTGTTCATGCTACAGGGGCCGTGGAGTCATGCGATGTCCAATAAGATGTTGCCAAGTGTCCCGACATGTGGGGCCCACCTCCAGCACTATAGGAATATATAGGAATCTTATATATATATTCCTATAAAAAGTGCCACGTGGCATAAAAAGACAACAAACAGTAAGTGACTCCAAGAAATGCATCTGGAGACATATAATTTTGGAACTGTAGTGCGGAGTCACTTGGTAAAAGACCAAAATGCCCCTGCGGGGTAAATTTCCATATAAATAGTCATTCAGCTCAGTTCTTTATTCTTAAACCAAACTTGTCTGCTCTTTCTTCTTAAACTAAACTTGCCATTTCTTTATTCTTAAACCAAAATTGTCAGCTCTTTCTTCTTCAACTAAACTTGCCATTTCTATCTTCTTCAACTTAATTTTTCTTATCAAGAAAAATCTGCTTAAACGAATTCATAAAGTCACTACATGAGGTAAACACAATTCTTTACCAGATATAATTACTTCTCAAAACCATTTTTACAATTGCTATTAATAAAATTATTTATTCAATTTCAGCAGCACTGAGAACGTATCCTCATCATTGACAGAATATTACGCCCAATGAAACTGGGCCTAATAGGCCCAATTCAATAAATGTAACAGGCCCAACAATAACATGTAAAACAATGTGGGCCAGATGATTCAACCCATAAAGCTGTTTCCTTCTCATCTTCATCACTTCAGATTTGTCAGAATATTACGCCCAATGAAACTGGGCCTAATAGGCCCAATTCAATAAATGTAACTGGCCCAACAATAATATGTAAAACAATGTGGGCCAGATAATTCAACCCGTAAAGCTGTTTCCTTCTCATCTTCACCACTTCAGGTTTGTCAGACTAATTATAAATTAAATGCATTTAATTAATCAAAATCGTGTGCAAAGTGTGCTACACAATCAACAAAAATGGATTATTCACAAAGCGTAAAACGACGTCCTTGATAAGAAACCATATAGCCTGTTAGGTAAGCCTCAGATCCTCCAATGGCTTAGAAGCTACTTATCCAACCACGTACGATGGGGAATTTGTTAATCTTTTTCAAATTTCAAATTTAGCAGGCCAACAGAAGCTTCCAGGAAACATAATTACAATTTTGGAATCCATTTCAAAATTCAAATATTGCCCGCCCACAATTTGTCCTACACAAGGGTCCACTCTGCAGCTAGCAATCATTATGTCTGCCACGTGTCCACCTTTTACGATATCTGCCAGGGGTACAATCACATGGTGAACAGCGCCAATATATATATGAGAACAGTTAAATGACTCCAATGTCTCCAGCAAAACTGTTCATACTACAGGGGCCCTGGAGTCATGCGATGTCCAATAGGATGTTGCCAAGTGTCCCGACATGTGGGGCTCACCTCCAGCACTATAGGAATATATAGGAATCTTATATATATATTCCTATAAAAAGTGCCACGTGGCAGAAAAAGACAACAAACAGTAAGTGACTCCAAGAAATGCATCTGGAGACATATAATTTTGGAACTGTAGCGCGGAGTCACTTGGTAAAAGACCAAAATACCCCTGCGGGGTAAATTTCCATATAAATAGTCATTCAGCTCAGTTCTTTATTCTTAAACCAAACTTGTCTGCTCTTTCTTCTTAAACTAAACTTGCCATTTCTTTCTTCTTAAACCAAAATTGTCAGCTCTTTCTTCTTCAACTAAACTTGCCATTTCTTTCTTCTTCAACTTAATTTTCCTTATCAAGAAAAATCTGCTTAAACGAATTCATAAGGTCACTACATGAGGTAAACACAATTCTTTACCAGATATAATTGCTTCTCAAAACCATTTTTACAATTGCTATTAATAAAATTATTTATTCAATTTCAGCAGCACTAAGAACGTATCCTCATCATTGACAGAATATTACGCCCAATGAAACTGGGCCTAATAGGCCCAATTCAATAAATGTAACAGGCCCAACAATAACATGTAAAACAATGTGGGCCAGATCATTCAACCCATAAAGCTGTTTCCTTCTCATCTTCATCGTTTCAGATTTGTCAGAATATTACGCCCAATGAAACTGGGCCTAATAGGCCCAATTCAATAAATGTAACTGGCCCAACAATAACATGTAAAACAATGGGGGCCAGATAATTCAACCGATAAAGCTGTTTCCTTCTCATCTTCACCACTTCAGATTTGTCAGACTAATTATAAATTAAATGCATTTAATTAATCAAAATCGTGTGCAAAGTTTGCTACACAATCAACAAAAATGGATTATTCACAAAGCGTAAAACGACGTCCTTGATAAGAAACAATATAGCCTGTTAGGTAAGCCTCAGATCCTCCAATGGCTTAGAAGCTACTCATCCAACCACGTACGATGGGGAATTTGTTAATCTTTTTCAAATTTCAAATTTAGCAAGCCAACAGAAGCTTCCAGGAAACATAATTACAATTTTGGAATCCATTTCAAAATTCAAATATTGCCCGCCCACAATTTGTCCTACACAAGGGTCCACTCTGCAGCTAGCAATCATTATGTCTGCCACGTGTCCACCTTTTACGATATCTGCCAGGGGTACAATGGTAATATCACATGGTGAACAGCGCCAATATATATATGAGAACAGTTAAATGACTCCAATGTCTCCAGCAAAACTGTTCATGCTACAGGGGCCCTGGAGTCATGCGATGTCCAATAGGATGTTGCCAAGTGTCCCGACATGTGGGGCCCACCTCCAGCACTATAGGAATATATAGGAATCTTATATATATATTCCTATAAAAAGTGCCACGTGGCATAAAAAGACAACAAACAGTAAGTGACTCCAAGAAATGCATATGGAGACATATAATTTTGGAACTGTAGCGCGGAGTCACTTGGTAAAAGACCAAAATGCCCCTGCGGGGTAAATTTCCATATAAATAGTCATTCAGCTCAGTTCTTTATTCTTAAACCAAACTTGTCAGCTCTTTCTTCTTAAACTATACTTGCCATTTCTTTCTTCTTAAACCAAAATTGTCAGCTCTTTCTTCTTCAACTAAACTTGCCATTTCTTTCTTCTTCAACTTAATTTTCCTTATCAAGAAAAATCTGCTTAAACGAATTCATAAGGTCACTAAATAAGGTAAACACAATTCTTTACCAGATATAATTGCTTCTCAAAACCATTTTTACAATTGCTATTAATAAAATTATTTATTCAATTTCAGCAGCACTAAGAACGTTACCTCATCATTGACAGAATATTACGCCCAATGAAACTGGGCCTAATAGGCCCAATTCAATAAATGTAACAGGCCCAACATTAACATGCAAAACAATGTGGGCCAGATCGTTAAACCCATAAAGCTGTTTCCTTCTCATCTTCACCACTTCAGATTTGTCAGAATATTACGCCCAATGAAACCGGGCCTAATAGGCCCAATTCAATAAATGTAACAGGCCCAACAATAACATGTAAAACAATGTGGGTCAGATCATTCAACCCATAAAGCTGTTTCCTTCTCATCTTCATCACTTCAGATTTGTCAGACTAATTATAAATTAAATGCAATTTAATCTGGAGGTGGGCCCCACATGTCGGGACACTTGGCAACAATGTGGGCCAGATAATTCAACCCATAAAGCTGTTTCCTTCTCATCTTCACCACTTCAGATTTGTCAGACTAATTATAAATTAAATGCAATTAATTAATCAAAATCGTGTGCAAAGTGTGCTACACAATCAACAAAAATGGATTATTCACAAAGCGTAAAACGACGTCCTTGATAAGAAACCATATAGCCTGTTAGGTAAGCCTCAGATCCTCCAATGGCTTAGAAGCTACTCATCCAACCACGTACGATGGGGAATTTGTTAATCTTTTTCAAATTTCAAATTTAGCACGCCAACAGAAGCTTCCAGGAAACATAATTACAATTTTGGAATCCATTTCAAAATTCAAATATTGCCCGCCCACAATTTGTCCTACACGTGGGTCCACTCTGCAGCTAGCAATCATTATGTCTGCCACGTGTCCACCTTTTACGATATCTGCCAGGGGTACAATGGTAATATCACATGGTGAACAGCGCCAATATATATATGAGAACAGTTAAATGACTCCAATGTCTCCAGCAAAACTGTTCATGCTACAGGGGCCCACCTCCAATGACTCCAATAGGATGTTGCCAAGTGTCCCGACATGTGGGGCCCACCTCCAACTAGAACATGGCCTATGCATCAGTTCAAATTCCTAGTTGGGATTGGCTAGGTCCATTATCAGTCAAACTTGAGCATATCTAACACTAACAGTTCAAATTAAAGCAAAAATTTGAGTTGCACTGCATAGTTCGTTATAGAGTTGCTAACCCTATTATCAAATGGTAGGCCTTTTTAATTGAATTCAGATTGATTCCTAGGTTTGAATAATAAGAAAGGAAATCAGTAAAATAAAATATTATTGGTCCAATCTAAACAAAACTAAACAAGCAAACTTTTAAAGTTATAATGCCTAAATTGAAGGCACCAATCAGAGTAAAAGCAGAAAGAAGATTGAATAATAACGTACAATTCATCAAAGCGTTTTTTGTCAAAAAATCTTTGTTAACTTCATTAGAGTCCAATCTTACAAAACAGGGCCATTAATTCTTTCTCTTCGACTTAAAATGGAATTTCCAATCAATTTGAGTAATTTATTTGTATATCTTTTACCTTGTTTTAGCTCCAAGTCTCTTGCCAAATGAAGCTCTAAAAGATAAATGATACTCGAGTAGGTGACAAATAAAGAGTTCCAGCAACAGGACATGTTGAGGTTGAAAGGTAACAAGCAAAGGTCTTCTTCAACCTTTCATTTGGATCTGTGGCAAAATTATACCTGTAAAGAGACTCAAAACCCCCTTCAGTCAAAGCCTTAGCAGTCAAATTAAGTTTTCCCCATGCTATTCCTGAAGAGTAATTTATAGGAATAGGACTCTTTAATAAAAAATTTCTAACAGTAGGACTCTTTTTAATAGCAATAATACAAATCGGGTTTTTCTCATCCAGCGAATGTGAATTCACTGAAATCACGATCCATGAATGCGAATTTAAAGAAAAAAATAATTGAAAAATAAAATTGAAAAATATTAAAATAATAAAGTAAATATAATATTCCGCCTCTTGTCTATATTTTCTCCCCAAATCGTCCGGATATTCCAAACACTTCGATTTGCTTGTTTTTGTTTCTCTGTCCGTCAACTAGACACCTCATCAATAGACCAAATAAGCCATCAAACAAATAACAATCAAACCTAACTTGAGTGAATAACCCAAACAAAACATGGCCAAAACGTGTGAAGACTGTCGGGGTAGAGTTAGCAGTAGAAGAGGTTGGTCGGGTGGTAGAATAGGAGGTGGCGATGGTGGCATGGGTTAACGAAGAGATGATGATGACTCCCAAGGTGCAGATACATTCATAGAATTTGAAGGTACATTTTTTACTTATGCTGCGGCCATTGATTTCTGCAAAAAAATCCTCGAATAAAGCTATATTTAAATTTGTAGACGGTTTGGACTTGATTATCGAAAAGTTTTAATGTCTTGGGTTGGTCAAAACTGTTAGTAATTCTTAATAATTATTATGAAAAAAATTAGTTAGGCAGTTTTTCTCCAATATGAGAGAAATTGATGGAATTTTGCTTACCGTGGTTAAAAGTACTAGAATTAGCTTTGATGCTGCATGGATAAATTAAATATTGGAGTCTCAAAATGTGGGTAGTGAATACTTTGTTCCTACTACATGGAATCCTATCATTGTGAAAACTAATTTAAAGGAATCTTTTTCATATGTTGAGGTTAAGCGTGTGCTGAAAAAGTTGAACATAACATATTTTACCCCTTGGCATCAAGTTTTATATCACATCATTACTAGTATTCTTGCACCAACGCAGGGTCATAAAATCAATATTAGTCATGTGAGTCTTCACCTAATTTATGCAATTATGCGAAAAAATTCCGAAAAATTACGGTGCTTTTCATAAAATACTTGATGTTATGTAAGTCAAATTCATAGCATTAATTTTGTTTTGGAAGGACAATCACTAGGACTCTTGCGGCATATAAAATTCCATTAGATGATGAGCAACCTATTATTCAATGGATTTGACATAATAGATGTTGAATGCTTTAGACATATGCATATGATCCATATTCGGAATAAGTGGATGTATAAAAAATCTAAATTTTGTTTATGTGGTGTTGAGATAATGTCGCAAATTGGAGACTATATATATGATGATATTGGAGGAGCTCATAGAAGTAGTAACCAATTGGAAGGAGAAAATGAAGTCCGTCCAAGCAGTGGTGAAGTAGAAGAATGGAGGAAGGAGTCATGAGTGTATTGATGCAATTGCATTCAAAATTGATAAAAAGATTGCTAAGCTGAACAAGAAAATTAACTTCTGCAATGAAAAGATTGACCACATTATGACGAAAAAGCAAAAGGCTTCCTTCATAGAGAGTGGTGGACGTGAGGACGAGGAGGATAGCAGTGGTGAGGACAAAGAGGATAGCAATAGTGAGGAGGTTGATGAAGATGAGCAAGAGGAAGATGAAGAAGACGAAGACGAAGAAGACAAAGAAGAGGATGGCGAAGCAGAAGATATGCCACTGTAAGAAGATGAGAATATTAATTCATTTGAAGTGAGAACGAAAAAGAAAAATGATACGTGATATTTTATTAAATAAAATTTTCAATAGAAAGATGGAACTCTTTTTTTTGTATTTTTTTTAATTGTATTTTTTTGTTGCAACTGGATTTGCAACAATTGCATTTCAATGTTCCTTTTTTACATATGATCTAATGCGATTACCTTTTCCCTTCAAATACAAACTTTTGTCCTTGTTTTGAAGCCAAAAGATAAAGTTCTGGAATGATATAGTTAGCCTGCAAAAAACCACTAAATTTTCATCTCAACTACTTGTAGCAATTATATTTTCCTACCTCTGAGAGTTTTTCTATGATGATAGCTCCCTGTTTTATCTAGATTTACATCTGGATGGGTGACAAAATTTTATGGCATCCGGTATTCACATCCGGATATTTGAGTTTGATATGAATTTTATAAAATATAAATTAATTCATTGGAAAAAATAATAATTATGCACCTTATACTTTTAAAAAATATTTAAATTACATATATAATTAAATATCTAATAATGTAGAACAATATTTTCCTTGAAAATTTGAGCTTGCATTTGATGATTGCGAATTGTTTAAAATTGCATTTCGATAATGCGGGGAAGAATTTCAAAAATCCAGACGAATGTTGCCTCTTTTGGATACCAAGTCTGGATTCTCCCTGTTTTATCCGGACTTAATCCGGATTACTGACCAAATGTTCATGGCATCCAGTACAAGCATCCGATATTTGTAGAATTGTAATGTTCCGAACGAATGTTGTATCATCCGGATTATGAATTTATATTCTCCCTGTTTTATCTAGACTTGGATTTGGATTGGTGACAAAACATCCCGTATTTGCCTCCAGATATTTGAGTTTGCTATGTATTTTATAAAATATAAATTAATTCATTGGAAAAAATAATAATAATGCACCTTATACTTTTAGAAAATATTTAAATTGATTATATAATTAAATATCAAATAATTTAGAACAATAATTTCCTTGAAAATTTGAGCTTGCATCTTATGAATGCGAATGGTTCAAAATCGCATTTCTATAATGCGAATAAGAATTTTTAAAATAAGGACAAATGTTGTCTCTTCTGGATACCAAGTCCGAATTCTCCCAGTTTTATCCAGACTTAAATTTGGATTACTGATCAAATCTTTATGGCTTATGGTACAAGCGTTCGATGTTTGTAGAAGTTGTAATGCTCTGGACGAATGTTGTATCATCCGAATAACGAATCCAAATTCTCCATATTTTATCCGAACTTGTATTCGAATTGGTGGCAAAGCATCCGGTATTCGAATCTGGTATTCACATCTGGATATTTAAATTTGATATGGATTTTATAAAATATAAATTAATTCATTGGAAAAAATAATAATAATGCACCTTATACTTTTAAAAAATATTTAAATTAATTATATAATTAAATATCAAATAATTTAGAACAATAATTTCCTTGAAAATTTGAGCTTGCATTTGATGAATGCTCATTTTCTAAAATCGCATTTCGATAATGCGAAAAAGAATTTTAAAAATCTGAACGAATGTTGTCTCTTTCGGATACCAAATCCGAATTATCCCTATTTTATGTAGAATTGTAAATTTGTAATGCTGTAGATGAATATTGTCTCATCCGGATTACAAATCCGGATTCTCGCTATTTTATCCGGAATTGCATTCGAATTAGTGACAAAGCATCCGATATTCGTGTTCGGATATTTGAGTTTAATATGAATTTTATAAAATATAAATTAATTTATTGGAAAAAAAATAATAATGCACTTCATACTTTTATAAAATATTTAAATTAATTATATAATTAAATATATCAAATAAATTTGGAATTTTAATCATTCGGACGAATCTTGTCTCGTCTAGATACCAAGTTTGGAGTCTCCCTATTTTATCCGAACTTGCATCTGGATTGCTAACCAAATTCTGTGGCAGTTTGTATGCTCTTCCGGATATTTGAGTTAGATTTAGTTATTATAAATAATAATTTAATTCATTGAGAAAATAATAAGAATGCATATCATACTTTTAAAAAAATATTTAAATTAATTATTCAATTAAATTATATTAATTTAGAACAATTATTTCTTTGCAAATTTAAGCTCGCATTTGATGAAAAATTAACATTGTAGTAGTTTGGAGATACCGAGTTCGGATTGCCCCTATGAATTTGGAAAGAATTTCACAGTTGTGATAAAAGATTGACATATTAGTTGAGGAACTGGACACAAATAAAAGTACATTGTAATAACATTTTACACATAATAATGCACTATAACGTTACAAGTATTAATTAAAAATCCAACTTAGGAGCACTCTGTGTACATTCAATGTCCTCTCAAATGTCCATGTGTACCACATGTCGTACGATGCGGAACACTTTTTGATCTACTAATAAGTCAGTTTTATACTGACTGAATAATGTAGTTTTCACTTGGTTTTTGTGTGTTTTCGTACTTATATGTGCGGAAATGGTGTAGAAACTTGAAAGCTTGTGTAAGGAATGAGTGAACTCTTATCTGATGAAAAAGGTTGAAATTGGTAAATATGTGATGTGTGAGCTTTACTTTAGCTTTTGTTGTGTTGAGTGGCAATCTGTGTGATGTTGTGTGTGAATTACGAGTTTATGTGAAGAAGTATGTGTGGTGTGTTAGGTATGAGAAGGGCTAAAAATTTATGCAAGTGTGGATGCAGTGGTTGTGAGGTACTAGTGTGTGCATGAACTCAGATCGCCGCACATACTCGCACATGCACGCTCGCATCGCACACGGCTTGCACATCACTTGCACACTATCGCACAATGCTTGCCGCACACTACCTCACATCGTCGCACAAGCAACCTCGCATCGCCGCACACATTGACGGCACACATTGCACAAGCATCCTCGCATCACTCGAACGCATTGGCTGCACAGCACTCGCACACAACTCGCACTCATACTCTTTTTTTTTATGGCAAGGTCCCTCTCCGCGGGCTGGGAGTGCCAATCCCAGAAGTTTTATTATTAACCACAAGATTCGTTACAATATAGAATTCAAAAAAAAGGCCAAAAGGGATAATATCCCCTTACATAATGCTATCAACGGAACCTAAAACTAGGCAAACGAATCCGGTCGAAATGAACCAGGCCCATCAATCTGGTAGGAAGCATACATACTTGTAAAAATTCTTTTCTATACCCCAATACCAATCCTATCCCCGCAATCTCACAAGCCGGCCGATTGCCTTCAACAGGAACAAACGAAAAATTCTTGCCCATCAGTTGCCAAATATCCTCAATCAATCCCCGAATTAACCACGGAACCACAGCCTCACCATTCAAAATCTGAACCAATAACATAGAATTCAACTCCACCTCAATGTCGACGGGTGACCACCTTGCACAAAATCGAAGGCCTTCAAGCAATGCCTCTGTCACGCCCCGAGTTCGGCATAGCACGACCACACGCTTGGAATCCGTCTCAAAACGTGCGAAGCCTCCTGTTTACATAATTCACTATTCCAACAATGTATACATATATGTACATGTACACTACACATTTGATGATCAATATGTACCTATTCAAATTCCCTATTCCACAAGATCACATTCAAACCTAACACTTTGAAACATAGCATATCGTTCTCCATCAAAACATTGTGTATATAATGTATAACTGAATAACGGCATTTACGATCATAACTATACATTTCTTATCAAAATATCAACATTAGCATCAAAATCAACTTATAACCTTATACATCAACATCAAAAGCAAATGTTCCAATATCACTTTATCCAAAACATCTATTACAATCTTCTATGTCTTTACATCACTACAAAATCCACGAAATAACTATCTACATTTTCCATCTTCCATAAAATCTGCAAAAACAATAATACAGGTGGGGTGAGCATACACTATGCCCAGTAAGCGATTATAATATTTTTCTATTGGATTGAGCATGTTATATCTATAATATGCTTTCTCAAAACATTATTAAACCCATAAAATCATCATTTGAAAGTATTTTCAATCAAACCACACACACATACGTATACGTCTAGCAATGGCATCATCATTCAACAAAACTTCACAAGTACATTGAGTACTTGTCATCATTTATCAACATTTCACATTTAGCTCATGAACAGTTCAATTCACTTTTGGTACATTAACTGGATCCATTCCTGACTGTTTATCCCGTCAGGTAGGCCATTACATTAGGTCCCTAGCTTTAACCCCGCTAGGTGGGTCATTACAATAAGTGGAAAATGTTCCTACCAATCGATCATCAAACATTCAAGAGCTTTAAACATTTCAAATTCTGAAATCATTCAAATCATTTCACAAAACGGTTTATATTCACAAAAGCCATGGCATATGTTTCATAATCATCAAATCACAATCTATTCATGCTCAAGCCACTTTAATATAACAACGTAATCAAACTTTCAATAACGGGTTCCATCAAAAGTTTATAAAACATAGAGAATATCATAACCACTTACCTTAGCCAAAATCCACTCTAGCCCTTGATTCTTAAAGTTTCCACCACCTATTTACTTCACTTTCCTATAAAAACATATACATACAACAAAAACAATGATTAAATAGAGCCTAATAACTCTTGGACATCCTTCCTTCTCTAAAAACACTTCATTTCCCTAAAATTCTAAAATCCATATATATATATCATTTCCATAAACTTCCTTCAACAACCTATTCCCATAATTGACTTAAATCTTCAATTCATGTTCTACACTTGATCAAAAGTATGCTAAAATCCTTATATAAGTGTTCTTAAGCTCATGGGATTAAAACCCATATACTATTACACAAATTCAAACCCTTTCTTGCTCTTAGAACATTATATATATGTATTGACATGAATAAACAACCCAATAAGTTCTTTACCTTATCAAGAGTGAGATGGGAGTGAGAATAGATTCTTCTTCTTCCTTCAATCCTCCCTTGTCTCTTGCCCTAATCAAGATTGCAAATAAGGGAAATAAGGAAAAGAGAAGGTGGGAAAAATGCAAAGGGAAGAATGAAAACCAAGTCTTGCAAAGAAGGATTTTAAGACCAAATTTTTACAATTTGTAAAATAGTCCCTATAGTTTCTCTTAATTATTAAATGACCCTTAATAAAATTCACAAATATTACATTCTTCCCTCCTTATAGGAAGTTCGGCCTCGAAACTTAAAATACCTTTTTCTTCAAACAAAAGTGGATATTTTTCTTTCACTTCTTCTTCCAACTCCCACGTTGCTTCACAAGGGGTATGATTGGACCACTGTACCTTCACATAGGGAATTGTTCTTCGTCTCAACACTTGTTCCTTTCGATCCACAATTCGTAGTGGAAATTCCCTATATGACAAACCCTCTTGGACTCCCAACGGTTCCACTTCTTTCTCATGACTGGGATCGGAGATATACCGCCTTAATTGGGACACGTGGAAGACATTATGTACTCTTGACAAAGATGGTGGCAAAGCTAGTCTATATGCAAGATCTCCAACTTTCTCCAATATCTCAAACGGTCTAACATATCGCGGACTCAACTTCCCACTCTTGCCAAAACGCATAACTCCTTTACTCGGCGATACACGAAGATATGCTTTGTCTCCACATTGAAACTCTAAATGCCTTCTCTTAGTACCGGCCCAACTCTTTTGCCTATCTTGGGCAGTCTTCAAATGACTTCGAATCAATGGAACCTTTCAATTGTCACTTGCACCAAATCTGGTCCCATGATGCTTTTCTCACCAATTTCATCCCAACGGATAGGTGATCTACATTTCCTCCCATACAATGCCTCATACGGTGCCATCCCAATACTAGCATAGAAACTGTTGTTGTAGGCAAATTCAATAAGTCTCAAGTAGTCCACCCAACTACCCTTGAAGTCCAAGACACATGCTCTCAATATATCCTCAAGCGTTTGAATGGTTCTTTCTGACTGTCCATCTGTCTGAGGACGAAAAGTTGTACTAAGTGTCACTTTAGTCCCCAATGCCTTATTAAAACTTTCCCAAAATCTGGATGCAAATCTGGGATCCCGATCGGAGACAATACTGACAGGCACTCCATGTAACCGGATAATATTATCCATATACATACTAACTAGTTGATCCATGGTAGCGGTGGATCGCATGGGTAAGAAATGAGCGGTCTTAGTCAGTCTGTCCACAATTACCCATATGGTGTCTTGACTTGTCTTTGTTTTCGGTAAGCCACAAACAAAGTCCATAGTCACATGCTCCCATTTCCAAACGGGTATTTCCAATGGTTTCAACAGTCTCCCAGGGCGTTGATGTTCCGCTTTGACTTGTTGACATACCAAGCACTTGGAAACAAACTCAGCGACTTCACACTTCATAGCATTCCACCAAAAGTTTCTTTTCAAGTCTTGGTACATCTTCGTGCTACCGGGATGGATAGAAAATTTTGAATTATGTGCTTCCTTTAAGACTTTACTATTCAAATCCAAATCGTTGGGTACACATAATCTTCCTCGAAACCATAAACTCCCATCATCATGTGATTGAAAATCAGATTGTTGACCTTCTTTAATTTGATCTTTCTTCTTCCTCAATTCAACATCATTATCCTGAGCCATTTTAATTCGCTCAAGGAGTGAAGGTTGTGCCACTAAAGCCTCTAGAAACCCATCGGTTGAATCAATCACCTCCATTTCTAGTTTCTCAAACTCAGAAATCAAATGATTCTGTTGGGTCAACATTAATGCCAATGTTCACTACTACAAAACGAAGCTGTAGCAACACTTTCATTGCAACACTTTTAAAATATTGCAATAGAAGTAGATTTTGAGAAAAGTTGCAACACTTAGAAATAAGTGTTGCATAAGTAAATTTAATGCAACACTTGTAAAAAAGTGTTGCAATTGTTATAGGAACATGCAATGTAAATAAGTGTTGCAATCGTTATAAGAACATGCAACACTTTTATGAGTGTTGCCTTTATTAGGTATCTAAAGCAATATTTATAAATTATATGCAACACATTATAAAATGTTGCATTAAATTCAACTGGCTTTCACTACTCTAAGTCGGTTCAACAGTCTTCTTCCTATAGCTTGCATTTTGAATTAAACCGCTTCATTTCACTGCTCTCTTCAACTGAAGTCCCTGACATTCTGACTTCAGCTCTCTAAAGCTTCAACCTTCAGCTCACCAGGCTAGAATTGTCACCTCTATCCTCCGTAACATCACTTCTCTCGCCGGTAGCCAAAGCTACTTGGATCTGGTCCCTATCGCCCAAAGGCAGCTCCTTGGAGTGGAGCTGCCACTGTTCATAGATCTGGATGCTAACAGCGGGAGAGAGCAGATCGAGTCAAGGGAGGTCCCATCTGAGATCTCCAATTGCATTGCTTAGATGAGGTCTCATGCTTAAATGCTAGGGGAATCTCGGATTGTGAAGAGTTCCCAATTGCATTGCTTTGTTGAGGTTCGTTTGGTGGATTTGCTCCCTTTGAACTTGAACTAGATACACGTTCTGAATAATAAACTTGGAATTTTTTCGCAATTGTGTGGTCATTTGAGGATAGTTCTCATTGGTTAATTTTCATTTGCTGAATTGAAATTGGCCCTATACTCTTCATTCATTGCTTCTTCGATGAATGTCGAACCTTTGGTGCGAATTAATGTGGGAGAGCAGAGATTCCATTTTCCACTTGATGATGATAATCATGTACTTGATTCATATGTGGTGAATTTCTGGATTTGAACGGAAGCTTTGACTTGGTGACGATGAGTATAGATTCATCTGTGGTTAGATACCGAAAACTTGGAACTGAATCTTGCTTATGGAATCGTGTGCTTTGTGATATAAGGTGGTCCTGCCGCCTGCTGGTTTATGACGTGTTTGGTGCTATGGCTCAGTCAAGAACATTCTCTTGATGCGCATAATAGAAACAATTGGCGAGCTACATCATTTGCTTTGGACATTAATGGTCAAAACAAAGGTAGGCAGTCATGTACTTGGATGGGTTCAAAGACAGATATTTCATAGAACTTTTGATTGGGTTCAAAGACAGATATTTCATAGAACTTTTGATTGGGTTCAAAGGCAGATATTTCATAGAACCTTTGTAAAACATTCCCAAATGTTTAGTTGCACATGTATGTTATTATAACTGCTTGTTTTTTTAGTTTACTATTACTTTGCAGGAGTTTCCACCAAAAAGAATTGCAGCACAGTTGGTCTAAAAAGTTTAGATAGGCATTAACCAGACCTACCTGTTTTGGGACAATCAGTTGCTGATTTTTGTGTTTTCTCCCTTATTGCTGATGGTATGTCAAATGTAATTATTGAAGAGGTCCATTCTGATATTGATAATTTATTTGTGCAGGAAGGAGATGAGGAAGGCCTTGCAGATGCAGCCTATCAAATGGAAGAAGAGGCTTTCACATTGGTGGAATAAAAAACACAAAAAAAGAGAAAAGTCCAAACAGAGAAAACAAAAAGAAAGTGATACCAGAGAAGATCATACTCTAGCTCGACAGCTCAGAAGCAATACTACAGTTAAAGGAACAGAAATCAATCTATATCAAAAGCTCCATGTTGGCACATCTGGTAGCAAGAGCAAGTGCCTGGCTCCAACCCAAATTAGGAACATGGATAGAGAGGTGCTGTAAGAGACCACAAGTGTGAGGGCCAAGACTTCTTACTTCAAGTAAGGTAAGCTAGAGAAGGAGCACCAACTGCTGAGTTAGGCTGGTTTCTCCTAATTTTAGACCAGCTGCTGATGTTAGGCTGGACTTTATTGCCTGATTGTGTCAACATGCATATATGACCTGGAATCTGGTGATACATTATAACTTTTGATAGAATATAGAAAATGCTGTGCACTGTAAATTGAACATTAAATGTGCATTATTGACATGTACTGTCTATGCTGTGGTAATGCGGTGCACTTATGTGTGCATACAATTAATTATGCTCGTGGTAATGCTGTGAATCTTAATTGAGAGAATCTTAATTGAAAGGAACAAATAGAATCCGATATTGTGATTATGGTGATTGCTATGATTTCCTAGTTAGCTAAGTCCTGGCCGGTTCTGGGAAAATCTGTGAGACTTAGCTGCCCTGACGGTTGGGGTAAAATGGTGAAATTATATGATTATATATTCTTGTATGAGAATTGGTTGCTAGTCATATGTTAAATCGAGACAATGGTAGGTTTCTGATATTGTGTGGAAGTATGTAATGTGATGACATCTCTGTTCAAATGATTTTAATGCAATGCACATGCTTTTAGTACTAGGTTTAAGAGTACTAATGTATACATTTGGTTACTTCTTTTTTATGGTACTCCCCTACAGATCGAAATATCATAATAATTTAAGGGCCTGGTTGCTGATGTTATGTCCAGTTTCCCTATGTTTTAGAGTAGTCTCCTTGTTGGGAATGGTTTATTGCAGGTGGAGTTGTACTCCTTTGGTGTTGAATCTTCTCTTGCAGGTTTACTAAATGGAATCATGCAAACTGATTCTAGATTGACCCTAGATTTGTTTTTACAAGTTGTTTAATGTTGTAAATGGAGTAGTACTCCAATATGATGCTTTAAATTCTGCTGATTTTGTAAATGGAGTAGTACTCCAATTTGGTGCTTTAAATATTCGCAGATTTTGTAAATGGAGTAGTACTCCACTTTTGGGCTTGCCTCTTGATCATTAAACCATTAGGCTTGTAAATGGTCAAGTGATCAAGATGGCCATCTTTTGTAAGGGTGATATTAGGGTATATCCATCACCCAAAACTTATATCAATATATTATCATTTTGGATTATTTATTTTATAAAATTGCATTTCAAAGGATGATATTGAATTAGCAATAATATATATATATATATATGGTGCAATATATATAAAAGTGATACATTTTAAAAGAAAAAATGTTGCATTATTGGGTTAAAAAATTGTAAAAAGTGTTGCATTTGATAGGATCAAGTGTTACAATTGCTTAAAGGCAATAAATAAAAAAGTGTTGCATTTTAAAGAAAAAAGTGTTGCACAAATAAAAGCGTTGCATATTCTGACAGTTGCAACACATCTAAAAAGTGTTGCTTAAAATGAAAAAAGTGTTGCTATAGATCTAAGGAGATACCTTTTTATAACACACTTTGCAAAGTGTTGCTTTAGGCTTATAGCAACATTTTTAGGGCCTAAAACAACACTTTATGGGTGTTGCTACAGGCTCATTTTGTAGTAGTGGTTTCTGAAGACTTTCTACTCAAAGCATCTGCTACTCTATTTGCCTTTCCGGGATGGTACTTAATGTCTAAATCATAATCGTTCAACAATTCTAACCATCGCCGTTGTCTCATATTCAACTCCTTTTGAGTAAACAAATACTTCAAGCTCTTATTATCTGTAAAGATCTCACATTTTTCTCCATACAGATAATGTCTCCAGATTTTCAAAGCAAACACTACCGCCGCCAATTCAAGATCATGGGTCGGGCAGTTCTGTTCATACTTCTTCAATTGGCGAGAAGCATATGCAATGACTCGACCATTTTGCATTAGCACACGTCCCAATCCATGTTTAGAAGCATCGCTATACACTGTGAACCCTCCAGACTCAGATGAAAGTGTAAGCACTGGTGTAGAAATCAACTTCCTCTTCAACTCTTGAAAACTGTCCTCACACACCGTGGTCCATTCAAACTTTACTCTTTTCTGAGTTAACTGAGTCAAAGGTATCGCAATAGATGAAAATCCCTCAACGAATTTCCTATAGTATCCAGCCAACCCCAGAAAACTCCGAACCTCTGTTACATTGGTTGGTCTAGGCCAGTCTATAATTACTTCCACTTTCCTCGGATCAACTGTTACACCATCTTGTGATATCGCATGACCCAAGAAAGCAACACTTTTTAACCAAAATTCACATTTGCTAAAATTTGCAAAAAGCTTCTTCTCCCTTAAGATTTGCAAGACTATCCTCAAATGCTTAACATGTTCCTCCTCCGTTTGAGAATAGATTAAAATGTCATCAATGAACACCACCACAAATTTGTCTAATTGTGATCTAAAAACCCTGTTCATCAAATCCATAAAAGCAGCAGGGGAATTTGTTAGTCCAAAAGGCATAACAAGAAATTCATAATGCCCGTACCTTGTTCTAAAGGCACTCTTTGAAATGTCTTCCGACTTAATTTTCAACTGGTGGTAGCCCGAACGTAGATCAATCTTTGAAAAGACTCGAGCTCCTTTAATATGATCAAACAAATCATCTATTCTTGGAAGTGGGTACTTGTTCTTGATGGTGATCTTGTTCAATTCTCGATAATCAATGCAAAGTCTCAAACTCCCATCCTTTTTTTTCACAAACAACACCGGAGCACCCCACGGAGACACACTAGGTCGAATAAACTTAAGGTCCAATAATTCTTGTAATTGAACTTTAAGTTCTAGTAATTCCGCAGGAGCCATTCGATATGGATCTTTGGAGATTGGTGCTTCTCCAGGCATCACATTAATCTCAAACTCAATTTCACGGTCCGGTGGAAGCCCTGGCAATTCCTCGGGAAACACATCCGGGAATTCTTGGACAACCGGGATATTGCTCAAGTTCACACCCTTTTTCTTAGTGTCAATCACATTCGCCAAGCAACCCACACAACCTTTACGGAGGGCTTTCAAAGCTTGCATAGCGGATATCATTGGAGTTGTACATTTGACTCATTTATCCATGCCCCCTTGAAATAAAAACTCATCTTTTCCCGGAATACGAAACTTAACTTTCTTACCTCGACAATCTACACAAGCATAATTACTTGTTAACCAATCCATAACCAAAATCACATCAAAATCTCTCATGTTAATCTGAATCAAGTTCGCCTTAAGTTATTGTCAACTAATTCCCACATGACAATCTCTATGTACAAGATTGGATATAAGAACTTTTCCTCCTGGGGTAGCTACACGGTAGGGCTCTCTAAGATATTCGGGTTTAGAACTCAATTTGCTAACACATCTTTTAGATATAAAGGAATGAGAAGCCCCACAATCAAATAGAACTATAACAGGTACTGAGTTTATCATTATAGTACCTGTGACAACATCCTCTGACACTTCCGCCTCTGTTTGGGTCAATGCAAAGACACGTGCGTTGACGGGTTTGGTTTTGTCTTGTGGTAGAGTAGGACACTCATTGATCTTGTGCCCTAACTTACCACACCCGAAACATGCTCCACTTCTATATCGGCATTCTCCCAAATGAGCACGGTGACAAAAGTCACAGTCTTTCTTCTTGAACCCTGTCTGAACCGGTGGTTGTGGTGGTCCACGTCTGGGGTTCGTTGATTGACCCATCGGGGTTGTTTTGATCCTTGACCTTGGGTTGGCATTGGTCTAGATCTCTTGGCGCAAAATTCGGCGTCGCCTATTTTGAGATCCGCCTCAATCCCAATGCACCTTTTGAAGGATTCCTCGTAACTACTTGAGGGCATCGAAGACAATCTAGCTCGAATGCGCCCTTGTAATCTCTCCTCAAACCTGAGTAACTTGAGGCTATCGTCCGCCATTACCGTTGGTACATAGCGCCCCAATGCATTGAAATTCCCGGCATACTCCATTACAGACATGTTCTCTGTTTGTTTCAAGTGGAAAAACTATCTTTGCTTCTCACTTCGTATAGAGTCGGGGAAGTAATGCTTCAAGAAAACACTCTTGAACGTCCTCCAATCCAAGGGTTGTCCTTCACGAGTATATGCTGGAGCGGTTCCTTTCCACCACTGCTCTGCGTCTCCAACAAGGAATGGAATGACAACCTTTGGCTTCACATCCTCGGGAACCTCCAAGACATCAAAGTTGGCCTCTAGTTCATGAAGGCACTTCTCCGCTTTCTATGGATCCGGACCACCATCAAATACTGGCATGTTTGCCTTTTTCAAATTCTCATAATGAGTCTTGCTACCGATCATTTGTTGGCGTTGACGGCTCTCTTGTTCTTGTTGCAACCGGTGTTGGTTTTGCATAATTTGAGCCATCATGCCAAAGGCAGCAGTGAACTCCGGTGGCATTGGTCGTACTCGTCGCTGGTGGATCATTTGATGACTCACCCCCTGTAGTCATTCTATTGGTTAAGGGCTGAGGCGTACGAGTCATCAAATGCTCCCCCATATTTGCTCCTTCACTATCGCCATCCACATGGCTATCTACGATCACAATATTGGGATTTTCTTCACTCCCACTGTTTTGTTCCATAATCCTATCATAAAATATCATTCAATGTTCATTTCATACTTGCACAATGTCATACATAATGGCACAAACGATTTGGAAAATGAAAATTGAAAACAGTTGAGCAAACATAGGATCGGACGCACTATTCATAGTTTCGGACGTCCAAAACTTAGGTTCGGACGACCCCTAGCGTCCGAAACTACCGTCCGAAACTTTGTGCAAAATGAAGACTCTCTAAAAAATAGGTTCGGACGGCTCTGAGGAGTTTCGGCCGTCCGAAACTTTCGCGACCAATTTTGGCATGCTCTCTTTAGAATAGGTTCAGACGACTCCTTAGGTCCAAAAGGGCGTCCGAAACTTTGTTTCCATACGTAACGACTAGTTTTCGAACTTTCAATGTTTTGAACCTATTTCATCTCTCAAATGTACCTATTGTATTCAATTTACTCTCTGATACCACTAAATGTCACGCCCCGAGTTCGGCATGGCACGGCCACACGCTTGGAATCCGTCTCAAAACGTGCGAAGCCTCCTGTTTACATAATTCACTATTCCAACAATGTATACATATATGTACATGTACACTACACATTTGATGATCAATATGTACCTATTCAAATTCCCAATTCCACAAGATCACATTCAAACCTAACACTTTGAAACATAGCATATCATTCTCCATCAAAACATTGTCTATACAATGTATAACTGAATAACGGCATTTACGATCATAACTATACATTTCTTATCAAAATATCAACATTAGCATCAAAATAAACTTATAACCTTATACATCAACATCAAAAGCAAATGTTCCAATATCACTTTCTCCAAAACATCTATTACAATCTTCTATGTCTTTACATCACTACAAAATCCAAGAAATAACTATCTACATTTTCCATCTTCCACAAAATCTGCAAAAACAATAATACAGGTGGGGTGAGCATACACTATGCCCAGTAAGCGATTATAATATTTCTCTATTGGATTGAGCACGTTATATCTATAATATGCTTTCTCAAAACATTATTAAACCCATAAAATCATCATTTGAAAGTATTTTCAATCAAACCACACACACATACGTATACGTCTAGCAATGGCATCATTCAACAAAACTTCACAAGTACATTGAGTACTTGTCATCATTTATCAACATTTCACATTTAGCTCATGAACAGCTCAATTCACTTTTGGTACATTAACTGGATCACGCCCCGAATTCAACATGACACGGCCACACGATTGGGAACCGACTCCAAACGTACGAAGCCTCCTGTTTACAAAGTTGACTATACCAACAGTACATATACATAGGCCACACTTTACTCAATATATTCAATATGTACATCTCTTAACCACATTTCCTAATGAACAATAGGTACCATCTCAAATCCACAATTTGATCATATAACATTCAAACCTATATCTTATATATATAGCACATCTTTCTTCAACTAGGACATTGTATATACAACTATACATTATCTTACAAAAACCATTTAGTAACTATATATATACATCAATATCAAAATCAAATGTTTCAATATCCCTTAAACCTAAATATCTATTACAATCTTCTATGTCTTTACATCACTACAAAATCCACGAAATAACTATCTATATTTTCCATATTCCACAAAATCTGCAAAAACAATAATACAGGTGGGTGAGCATACACTATGCCCAGTAAGAAATTATAATATTTCTCTATTGGATTGAGCACGTTATATCTATAATATGCTTTCTCAAAACATTATTAAACCCATAAAATCATCATTTGAAAGTATTTTCAATCAAACCACACACACATACGTATACGTCTAGCAATGGCATCATCATTCAACAAAACTTCACAAGTACATTGAGTACTTGTCATCATTTATCAACATTTCACATTTAGCTCATGAACAGTTCAATTCACTTTTGGTACATTAGTCTAGACTGTTTATCCCGTCAGGTAGGCCATTACATTAGGTCCCTAGCTTTAACCCCGTTAGCTGGGTCATTACAATAAGTGGAACATGTTCCTACCAATCGATCATCAAACATTCAAGAGCTTTAAACATTTCGAATTTTGAAATCATTCAAATCATTTCACAAAACGGTTTATATTCACAAAAGCCATTGCATATGTTTCATAATCATCAAATCACAATCTATTCATGCTCAAGCCACTTTAATATAACAACGTAATCAAACTTTCAATAACGGGTTTCATCAAAAGTTTATAAAACATAGAGAATATCATAACCACTTACCTTAGCCAAAATCCACTCTAGCCCTTAATTCTTAAAGTTTCCACCACCTATTTACTTCACTTTCCTATAAAAACATATACATACAACAAAAAGAATGATTAAATAGAGCCTAATAACTCTTGGACATCCTTCTTTCTCTAAAAACACTTCATTTCCCTAAAATTCTAAAATCCATATATATATATCATTTCCATAAACTTCCTTCAACAACCTATTCCCATAATTGACTTAAATCATCAATTCATGTTCTACACTTGATCCAAAGTATGCTAAAATCCTTATATAAGTGTTCTTAAGCTCATGGGATTAAAACCCATATACTATTACATAAATTCAAACCCTTTCTTACACTTAGAACACTATATATATGTATTGACATGAATAAACAACCCAATAAGTTCTTTACCTTATCAAGAGTGAGATGGGAGTGAGAATAGATTCTTCTTCTTCCTTCAATCCTCCCTTATCTCTTGCCCTAATCAAGATTGCAAATAAGGGAAATAAGGAAAAAAGAAGGTGGGAAAAATGCAAAGGAAAGAATGAAAACCAAGTCTTAAGACCAAATTTTTACAATTTGTAAAATAGTCCCTATAGTTTCTCTTAATTATTAAATGACCCTTAATAAAATTCACAAATATTACAGCCTCTCCCTCCGCTTGTAGACACGAGCACTCCCGCCCTCCAATGCAACTGCCCCCATAAACTCTCCCTTCGAGGACAGGACAATAAATCCTCAACCCCCATGTCCATCAGTAAGCCGAACCATACCCATAACATTAAGCTTACATCTGCCCACAATGGGTGGTTGCCAGCACACAGAAACAGGACGAAGTGACGACTGGTGCACACAACAAAAATCCACAATATCCCGCCAATTGTCCTGAGGAAACTCAACACAAAAATGGATTTTCAATAACACCTGAATATCTCTCAATATCAACTGTAACAGCCCCTCAAAACACACATTAGCTCCATCAAAAAGAGTAGAATTACGCAGCTTCCGTACATGCCAGCAAATAAGGAGTGGCAGACTTCGACCGACATAGCACGCACATTTGTTATCTCCCCAGTTCCACCAAGAAAGGCACCAACCCCTCCAATCACCAGCCCCATGACGCACAGCTATCTCATCCCCAAAAAATCTCCAAACACGGGAAGTACAAGTACAACCACAAAATAGATGTTCACTAGACTCCTCTTCCTCCTCGCACAAACAGCATCGAAAAGGACCATACATACTAATCATCATCAACCAGTGCAACAAAGGCAAACGATCCCACCACAAACGTATCATAAAGATAGAGATCTTAATAGTCACTCCTTTACCCTACAAACGGGCCAAGAAAGGATGTTTCTCCTTATGACCACTAAACAGCAAATACGCTGAAGCCACCGACAAAACACCCCCAGATTCCAAAAGTCAATATGGCTCCGACACTGCACAAAACCTAAATTTCAAAATCAAGCAAACAATATGTATTGGAACCACCGATAAAAGATTCTCCACCAACCATCTCCCCTGTTGCCGGAAAGTCCTAATCGGACAATAACCCAATGAAACAGAAAACTCCGCTAACTTCCCCAAAGGCAGCCACCGATCAAAGAAAAAGTTCACATCCGACTCCCCAATAAACCATCCAATATGATCCTCAATAGTGTCCCAGATTTGCAACATTCTCCTCCATACCACAAAGGCTGAAGGCCGGAGCAGAACCACGGCAGGATGAAACTTTGTACAATACTTCTGATGCATAAACTCAAACCATAACAAATTCCCTTTGTGAAAAGACCACTATAATTTCATTGAAAATGAATCAACCACATGCATTAAACAACGCACCCCCAATCCACCACATATGCAAGTGCATAGCACACACCACATTGCATGCATCGTCGCACAATCATGCACGCATCGCCACAGAATCACGCACGAGTCACCGCATGATCACGCGCAACACTCGCACATATCACGCACACATCGCTGCACATCAGGCACCACATCGCCGAACGAGCTCGCACGCTGATGTCGAGTGTCGTGGCTCGTCAATTTATCCTAATTTCACTGAATATAGTAGCAGTGAGCTAGGTTTCGTTCCTCAGGGATATAGTCGATTCAAGAAGTTTGATATGCTCAATTATGTCTCCTAAATATAACAAGATTACAAGAACACTGATTACAAAATTCAACAAGAAGTAGACTGGTTTGACTCCACACAATTACGAATTGAAATGAACACACAAGTAAGACTCAAAGAAGTAAAAACAAAGTTCTCAAGAAATTTAAGCTGATAATCTAGGCTACTTCCGGGTGAATGCAACTTCTCATACATGCAGTATTACTAACATACAAGCAAAGCAGATGAGGAGAATCACAATTGGAAACAGAAATAATAGTTAGCATGGTCACTATACTACAATTTTAATCTCCCGACACCATCCTATCCTCTGGTCGGGCCTAAGAATGGTGAAGTGTGAACGAGCTGTCTCAATTTCCCACTCAAATTACTCAAGCATGAACACCTAGAATCTCCCATGGTGAGGCCAGATCCTAGCATGTGAATTCATCATTTGAGTATGAGAATCTCTTATCACCTTGTTCTCAGGATGACACAGACTCAAAGCTTCCTATGATGAGGTCTAGCCTTAAGATCTGTGCAAATTCAAACAGGTTTAAGAACTCATGCTTTCTCAGGTTCTTATTCATGATTTTCATCCAAATCTTACAAAAGAAGACTCAATTCAGCATGACGACCGCAATCAAATCTCATTTCATCAGATTCAGATCAAAAGCATGCACTTAACAAGTTTTACAAATTCATAGCTGAGAATTTCCATTTCTTATAATATATCGTTAGTTCTACTGCACAATTACAATTTCAACCTAGCATTCACCCTCAGTATCCTAGATTATCATACAATTAGCCACGAATCTCCATTTCAGCTTCACAATCAACAAATTGGAAGATTAAACAGTTCATAATCATTAATTGGAAGAGTTTACCAATTAAGAGTCTTAAAAGCTTCCAAATGCCGAGAGTATAAATTGTAGCTTTTCTTCTCAATTTCAAGGAGATGTATATTGATGGAAGCAAATCTTTGATCGGAATCCAAAATGAAGCAACAATCTTAGTGAGAGAAAGTAGAGAGAGAAAGTGGATCTCAAGAACACTTCCCGCTCTTCAAAATCAAAAGTCGGTTACAATATGGAAAATGTGAGTAGTGAATAAAATGTATCTTCCCTTACATGTTAGCTACCTTCCCTATATATAGAGTTGGGAAAACGTAACTAATACGCAACATAAAATGTATATAGTATTACACAAAATGGCCTTCAAAGAAATGACTAAAACTTAGCCCAAGAAGTGAAATTCGAAGTTTGAAAACTTCCTTCAACAATCTAGCGCTTTTAATCTTCCTTGGAACATGCCTTCAGTGCCCTTGACGTCCACACACGCCTTCCAGCTTCCTAGCTTCACGCCTTCACCGCTTGGAGATCCAGCTGAAGAAACAGAGCCAAACCACGCCTTCGAGCCCGGAGCCTCCACGCCTTCAGCTACTCTGCGAGCCTTCAAGAATCCAGCGTTTCAATCTTCCACGCCTTTCCGCCAAAGCAAACCGCGCCTTCAGATGCCTGGAATTTCAGAGAATCAGAAGTTAACCACTTAGCCATTTTTTTTAGAAACTTAACACAAAGTACTTCATGGCAGCAACTTCCCACCAAGATTTGATCATGATGCACTGTGAATTAAGGAAAACTTAAAACATGAAAGTCGTAACACTTTGTCTTAGCTATCCATAGCCATTTAAATCACCCAATTTGGAGCTAAAACAAGAAAGATATGACCAAACTACTGAAGTGTGACAAAGCTTAAAACCCATGAAACACTCTTCAACACTTTGCCATTTTTTTAAGCAACTCTCCAACAATTAGCCTACGACATGATGTTCTTGTTCCAGAATTGGCCTACGACATGTCGTAGGCAAAAATTTCATCTCCAAATTTTTGCCCACGACATGTCGTGGGCAAAAAATTCTCCTTCAAGAATGGCCTACGACATGTCGTAGGCCATTTTTTTGTCTTCTCAAGATTGGCCTACGACATGTCGTAGGCCAATTTTCTTTTTGTTCTCGGCTGCTTAGTTCCTTCCTATTCCAAGTTGTGTGCCTTGGTTTGTGAAGTTCATTGTGCAACATGAGTGGTGTGCCAAGGTGCAAATGTGTGGCATGAGTTGCATGGCAAAGTATGTGGCAAGACTAATGCCTAAGTGTTGTGCATAAGTGTTGCCAAGTTGGCAAGGCTTGGCAAGATTGATTGGCAAGGCTTGGCAATATCTTGGCAAGGTCTTGGCACATTGTTTTGGCAAAGCTTGGCACGGTCTTGGCAAGGTCTTGGCAAGATCATGGCACATTGGTTGGCCGAGTTGGCAAAAATCGTTGGCAAAGTATTCATTCCAGCACAACACCCTATTTTCATGCCAAATAAGTGTGTCGTAGCCTCTAAATCAACTTTGATGGTAAACTTAAAATTCTAGATCCCTCTCTTAGCTTTCCAATGGATCAAAAAACAGCCTCATCAGGTACCTGAAACTCAAGATACCATCAAAACACCAAACTGTGGCAGGCAGATAAAACCCTAAAAAATGGTATTCCGAAAAGAAACTCATATTTCATAGTCTTGCACGCACAACTAGAAAATAGTTCAAACATAAGAAATGTAGTGCATTCAAAGCGCTTTTCAGAACACCAAAGAACTCACCAATTGGATTAATATCAAGAGAGTTATGCCCAGATGAATTTCACCAACCAAATCTACCAAAACCCTAAATTTAGCTTACCAAATTCCTTTCGGTTTCATCCATTTCCTAGTTGTTTTGATCTCTCAACCTTGCCAATTAACATCAACCACACAATTGCCTAAGTTCATCATCATTTTTGGTCTCTTTTAACCATTTTAGTACAACCAATTGCCAACCACATAAATGCACCACAACAAACAAATTATTGCACTAACTTATGAAAAACAAGTCAAAAGCCAAGTGGATTAAGCCATTTAAGTTGGTATAAAACCAACTTATCAAATTCCCCCACACTTGAACTCTTGCTTGCCCTCAAGCAAAGATACACACAATTTAACCCTTTTCATCACCCATATTCAAACACTGTTTATTCATCCACACTGACTACATCCAAATTCATCAAAACGTTTTTTCACACACACAACTTAATACTTTGATGGTTCATGGTACCTAACTTTCAGATTTCAATACAAATTATCAACTAAGGCACAATGAATAAAGACCAAAATGTCATGCGTGCAAGTGTGTGCTGAGGAACGTGCACTTCATCTATTCCTTTGTTATACACCCTCTAGCTGGTCTCACATACCATTCAACACATGCCAATCTCTTTGTCCACTCTTATGAACATGCAATCACAAGATCAATGGTACCTATGCGTACATTGGTACTCTATGGGACATTGCCCTTATTCTGCACATTAGTGCATTAGTGCTGCACATTGGTGCACATATTGATGACTGAAATAATGCCTGGGTTTTATGGCTTTTTTCTCCAAATTTAATTGCTAGGTTCTTATGGCTTTTTCCTTCCCAGTTTGCCAATATGGCTTTTTCTCCCATATCATTTCTTGTGCAAGCACATGTTCATAAGAATCCCAAATTGACTAAACATGCACGAATTCTGGAGACACCAGATAAATGCATAACAAACGGAAACGAATTCATACACATTACCTCCTATGTCAATTAAGTTTTGCATGGCATATCTATCTTACCTTAACATCGGGCCTTAGTCAGCAAAATATACCAATTTCTTCAAACTTAGTACCAAGAACAAAAAGTTTCACATGCAAGATTCAAAACAAGTATAGTGATGAACTTGGAATAAGCCAAAGTGAACTACGAACAAAGTTTTACATACAGGGTGATAACTCATTTTCTCAATTTGATCGTTCTTATTCACTTTCTTTTTGTACTCTTCTTCTTCTTATCAAGACTATAGGTTCAAAACATTACCAAATCGTTTTCTTCTCACCAACTCACATCATAATTCAAACCCTTGCACACAACACTACGCACTTTAATTTCATTAATTCAAAATATTGCACACAACCAAACCCGAGAGATATAATACATTAAAACCCTTACAAGTAGCAAACTACATACTGCTTTCTAATCACTCAACAATACGAGAAAAAAAAACTTCACACTAAGCTCTTAACGTTTCCTTCTCCATGGCATTAGCAAATCATCATAGCAACAATCTTCAAAGAGAAACTTCAAATTTCAGCAAGGTATCACTTCACAATTCATCAAAGTAGAACAATTCCACTCTTCAACTTCACAAAATTCTTCTCTTCAAGAAACTTCACATAATCTTCAACTCAGCATATCTCAATCAACATGAAAGTCCAGAAATCTTCAAAATTAATCCCAACTTCGAATCCCCTTTTCATAATATAAAGCACCCGCATGCATAAAAAAAATTTCAATCAACACAATCAACCCACAAAATATCAGACATAGCAACCACAGCACTCATCACACAAAATTCCACCCCTCCCCCACACTTAAATTAAACATTGTCCTCAATGTGATAAGCTAAGAGGGAGGAAGGACTCCCTGAGAGGACGATGATGGAGCTGAGGAAGAAGGAGATCCAAACGCAACTGCTGTGGAAAGAGATTGTCCATCCAAAGAGGCCGTAGCAAATGAGGGCACACCAATTGACTGTGGCACATAATGAAAAGGGCCATGCACAGGGCCTTCAAGAGGTTGTCCCGAGGCTATTAATGGAAATCTTACAGCAGGTGTAAACTCTGGATTTGGTATGAATGTAGGAGTATGAGGCATAGGAGGTATACGACCAAATGTGGGTAACAGATGTAAAGAAGGGCTTGCTGTCACTCCAGGTGGAAGCTCGTGCATGATACCACTAACCATATCACATGACAGATTTGGGATTCGATACCCTGCTAACTGTGCCGAAGTTGGAGTTGGCTTCGGGGGTCGTGAATCTGAATGGTAATAAACCGTCATCTTGTTACACCTATCAAGCTCTCGCTGCATGCACACTTGCCTATGATATAACACTTCAAATTGCTGCTGAGCCACCGTGGATAAATCATCAAATCTATGCTCCATGCGTTCATCTTGTGACGTCCACTCCTGTTGCATATTATCAAAACCTTCATGCATTCGTTCCATCCTTTCATCTATGTTTCTCATACAATCCTGCAGCCGATCCATCCTTTCATCTATACTTGAAAAGCGATTTTCAACTGAGAGCTGGAAACCCTGAATTACTCCTTGAAGAGATGCGAAATCAAAAGAATGCTGCCCTTGATCTGTAACATAAGTTGGATTTCCACTCTCCAACCGAGATGCCTCTGCACTTGAAATCCTCGCTTGCTCCAATTCCTTGTCCTATGCTGATACGAATGGTCTTGGATTGAAGTCCTCAACCACACGAATTCCACAACCTTTGGACCGTTGCTGCACCAAAATTCACGAACAAGACAACACACAAACTTGGCGGAAAGGAATTCAAAGGGAAAAACGCAAAAGATGAAGTAAATCAACCCCACGTTTTTAATACAAATGGACTCGACTCAACTCATGAAAATTCATGCAATTGAACTTTGTCAATTTGGCGAGTTCTCGAAATCAAGAACAATGGTGAAGTCACCTAAAGGTCACGCTAAAGGCAAAGCTTCTACAATGGTGAATTAAATAATTCAACAAGGTTTTGACAACACAAAGTGTTAATCACAATTTTTAGCAAGATAAAAATCTCGAAATTCTCATTCATCAACTTATGTTAAAAACGTTTACAAAGCTTCTCTTTATATAGAGAATGGTTTCAGCTTTACCAAAAGGAAAAGGAAATAAAACCCTAAAAGTTGCAAAGTACAACTTGACTTCTAACTTTCCAAATTGTAATTGGAAACTAACAAACTAGTTTCCTAAACTTAAAAGGAAACAAGAACCGATTTGTCCTTCTAGAAGGGCAAGGACAAGCTCCTAAAATGTAGGAACTCTACTTTCCTAAAAACTCCTAAAAAGTAGGAGATTACTTTCCTAATTACCATGCAAGGCAATTGGACAAGTAATTGACTTATTAAACAACGAAATTAAAGCCCAATTAATTAATGTTAATGGACTTATTATTACAACTTAAAATAAATCCTAAAATTAAACAATGGCGTGATCCAAAGTTGGCAAAGCCCAAGCACGCCATCTTGGTCTTCAATATAGTCCATGAAATTTGAGATGGAAATCTGCCAGAATCCCGTCACTCATTTTGGCAGCCATATGCCACGATGATACCATCAGAATCTTGGAAAACATAAAACATGAAAGTTGTAGCTTTATCTCTTATCGTTCCAGGGCTTCTTGAATCACCAAATTCCGAGTTATATCTAAAGAGATATGTCCAGAATACCAGAATGTGGCAGAATCTTTCAGGTTTCATATTTGACTTTGGCACCATGGACATGGATTCGGCTCATTCTCATCAATCCCTCCCTCCTCGAAAAGGATTCGTCCTCGAATCTTGAAATTGAGCTCCAGGGTCAAACACCAATATCACGAACTAATTGCAAACTCGAGCCAAGTAAAATTGGGAAGATGCCAATCTTGGCCAACAAGAATATATATCCTGCCAAAACACGACAAATGTATAAGGTAAAAGAAAGTACAATAATCTAAAACAAGACTTAGAATAATTTCCTTTCACCAAAAGAATAAAACGGGCAGAATATGTATGCAAAATCGAAATACATATAGCATGATTAGTCTTAACAAATTTTGCATGAGTCATAATGTTGAAGTTAATGAATTCAAAACAATAATGCAAATAACTATCATGTAGTTTATGCAAATCAGAAAACCGAATGTTCTTAATTAGAGAACTAACCAAGACGAATTCACTAACAACATCCATTAACACCTTATTTACGTTATGAACATGTAATGTAAGCAAAGGATGTAAACATATATGAATATAATCATAAAGACACGAAAATTCATAACAAGAAAACATATATGCATCCTTGGGAAAGTGTAAATGACATGAACGTATTAAGACCTCTAAAAACATGCAAAAGTTATCAAATATGAGAGTGTAATTCCAAAGACTAGAATGTAAACAATCTATTGAATAGTTGTAAACAGAAAATTTTACCTCTTGGAATTCAAAAGAAAGTTGGAACGGAGATAACTTACCATACAAGTGTTGAGTTACCAAAGGATCTCTTTGAACTTGATGGATGTGAGCAAAGTCACGAAACAAATAATCAAAGGAATGAATAATCCAGCAAGTAGAGTTAATATAATTAACACTTGAATGAGTGCATACAAAGGATTGATGTAGTTCGAAATTATAATCATTAAGCTCAAAATATAATTCATGTATTAGATAAGCAACATAGCATGTGAAGAAACTATACATAAACTCATTCAATATAAAATAATAGGAATTTATTATTGAAGAATTATGTGAAATAAGTTGCTTTCCAAAACACAAATCATTGGATTTTAAAACACATGGTAAAGAATTTCGAACTAATATTTCAAAGGTATATGAAAGATATTGAAATTGAGTCAAAACAGAATTCAAACTTTGAAAATCAATAGCATTGACATTAACAAAGTTCTTGACATTTAAACCATTGAAATCAATCAAGAAACTTTCATACTTACCTAACTTACCTTGCTTACCTTGTGGGAAACAAGCTAAGGCGGATTGGATTGTTTCGAACTCCATTAAACTCTTAGGAACTCCAAAAACCTGCAAAACATATGTACTAGGCAGCAAACAATTCAAATGGTGATCACTATCATCAAGTAAGTACATTGATTGCTTATCTAGTATTCCTCTCTTAAACTCGCTAGAAGAAGTAAAATAACAAGACTTTAAAAGACTTAAAGCTCGGCCATTACAAGATGCACTAGCTATTACACTTTGTTGCTCTTGAACTTTCTTCTCCTTGGCGGCACTCATCTCTTTACAAGCTTTAGAAATTCTAGTTTGATCTTCAGAAACTTCACAAGGTGTTGAAGCTCGGATATTAAACTTCTTACCATCTTTCATGAGTGAATAGCAACTTTTGAGATCATTGTAAGCACCCTTGCAATCAAGCTGCCACGGTTTTCCCAATAAAAGACAAGATGTTTGCATAGGACATATATCACATAGTACCTCATCTTTGTACCTTCCAATTGAGAGTGCAACCTTGACTTGCATTGTCACCCATACTTCACCACAATTATCACTCCATTGCAGCAAGTAAGGATTTGGATGTGGAGTGGTTTGTAAATTCAACCTTTCTACCATGAGCTCATTAGCAAAGTTAGAGCTTTTCCCACTGTCAATCACTGTAGCACATACTGTACTTTGAACATTGCACCTTGTATAAAACTTTTCTACACATGCTGAAGATATAGTTGTAGCCTCCTGAGTTTCATCATGTGGTTGTATCAACTTTTGGAATGTTTGCATTAATTCATCAATCTCCAACTTAAGAGTATTATTACTTTTTCTCCCCATTGATTAATAAACCTGCAGTGTTAGTGAAAGCACAAGAAATATATGTGTATATACCTCTCGGGTTCCTCACTATTGGATAGTAGGTACTCTCCTCTCTTTTTGGGTAGTGTTCTCTCTTGTTTAACCTAGCTACTACTCTCAATTAATGAATATGTGGGGTTATTAAGATTCACCAAAGTTCAATTACTTTAATAGCAAGATCTTAATCAGCAAGTTCCACACACAAATTTTCACAAATCAAATCAAGAGATGTAACAAGAAATCACGTCAAGAGTGTTTAGAACACGTGAAAGTTATAATTTGATTTACCACCAGAAACTAAGAAATTCAGAAACTAGATTTCAAGACAAAGAGATTGGTTTTTGAATCAACTAATTCCGAGTTGTATTGAAAAAGTTATGGCACTTTTAATCCAAGGTGGTTTTCAAGAAACAAGTTAAGAACAATGTGTTCTTTTCAAAAATAAATTAAATAATTAAATAACAGAAAATAATAACAATAAAAAAGTCCGACTATTTTTTTGTTTTTTTTTTTGTTTTTTTTGTTTTTTTTTTTTGATTCGGTCACTCTTTTTTTTTTTTTGACCGTGAGTTTTTTTTTTTTTTTTAACTTCGGACAACAAAGGACAAAATTACACTTTTAAGGTTTGAACATAAACCTTGGACCAATCAAAATACTAGGTTCGGACAAGAACCTTAAACACCACAAAAATTAAGGTTTGAAGACAACATCCTAGGATTTAGGTTTAAGAATGTTTTGTCTTCTTGTCTTAACAACCTTAAAAACTTCAAACTTTATTAACTCACCAAGAACAATGAATTCGGATGTGCCACTTTAACAAGAATATCAAGATTCAAGACAAAGATCAAGAATCCAACTCAAGAATTCAATTTTGACCACTTTGAGTTTTCAAGAAAATTAAGAAGTTCAAGAAAGTTATCAAGAACTTATCTTTTTCGAGTGGAGTAAAAGTTTGATCAAAACTCAATATATGGTGGACAAGATAAAGAATCAAACGCAAAAAGAAAATCAAGAAACGGATAAGAATCAAGAAAGTTATGAAAACTTGACCTAGAAACCCTAGTTATGAAACCCTAGTTTGACACACGAAACCCTAACAATGTTATGACGTGAAAACAGCAAAGAAAACTTCAAGAATCCTACACTATGATTATGACAAAAGAGTGCAGAATTTAACACCAAAAGACAGCAAGAAGACGCAACAAGAAACAGCAAGAAACAACACAAAAATCGCAAAAGAAGATAGACTCAATTTAGACGATTTCGGGCAGAATGTATTGACTCAATGTTCATGCGATTTTGGACAGAATTAAGGACTGAATTAAGCAGAAAAGAATGAGCAAAAATTATGGCAGAAACGACGTCAAAAAGAGCAGAATTCAGACGACACAACAATGAACAAAATCGGGCAGATTGTGAATGATTTGTTGCATGCGATTTTGGTGATTTTAATGGGTGAATATGTATCGACTTTGGACAGCAAGAAGAACACCAAATAACAGCAAGAAAGATGCCAGCAAAACTGCAGAAAATTGACACAAAAAAACGGGCAGAATTGACGCAACAAGAACAGAAATTTTGCGGAAGAATTGAAAACGGATTAACCTGAATTTTCTTGGGCAACAACTTGTGCTCTGATACCAATTGATACGAATGGTCTTGGATTGAAGTCCTCAACCACACGAATTCCACAACCTTTGGACCGTTGCTGCACCAAAATTCACGAACAAGACAACACACAAACTTGGCGGAAAGGAATTCAAAGGGAAAAACGCAAAAGATGAAGTAAATCAACCCCACGTTTTTAATACAAATGGACTCGACTCAACTCATGAAAATTCATGCAATTGAACTTTGTCAATTTGGCGAGTTCTCGAAATCAAGAACAATGGTGAAGTCACCTAAAGGTCACGCTAAAGGCAAAGCTTCTACAATGGTGAATTAAATAATTCAACAAGGTTTTGACAACACAAAGTGTTAATCACAATTTTTAGCAAGCTAAAAATCTCGAAATTCTCATTCATCAACTTATGTTAAAAACGTTTACAAAGCTTCTCTTTATATAGATTAAACAAGTTAATTAGGCCTGCTCTTTAAATAAAGAACAATTGGTGTAATCTCCTATAGGTCACGCTAAAGGGGATTAACTACAATGAACAGTTAAATAACTCTTCAAGGCTTTGAACAACTCAAGGAGTTAATTCACGAATTTTAGCAAAGCTAAAAACTCAATTTTATTCACCAACTTATTGTGTAAAAACGTTACATGCATCTCCTTTTTATAGGGGATGAGTTTCGGCCATGCCAAGAAGGAAAAGGAAATAAACCCTAGTAGTTGCAAAGTACAACTTGACTTCTAACTTTCCAAATTGTAATTGGAAACTAACAAACTAGTTTCCTAAACTTAAAAGGAAACAAGAACCGATTTGTCCTTCTAGAAGGGCAAGGACAAGCTCCTAAAATGTAGGAACTCTACTTTCCTAAAAACTCCTAAAAAGTAGGAGATTACTTTCCTAATTACCATGCAAGGCAATTGGACAAGTAATTGACTTATTAAACAACGAAATTAAAGCCCAATTAATTAATGTTAATGGACTTATTATTACAACTTAAAATAAATCCTAAAATTAAACAATGGCGTGATCCAAAGTTGGCAAAGCCCAAGCACGCCATCTTGGTCTTCAATATAGTCCATGAAATTTGAGATGGAAATCTGCCAGAATCCCGTCACTCATTTTGGCAGCCATATTCCACGATGATACCATCAGAATCTTGGAAAACATAAAACATGAAAGTTGTAGCTTTATCTCTTGTCGTTCCAGGGCTTCTTGAATCACCAAATTCCGAGTTATATCTAAAGAGATATGTCCAGAATACCAGAATGTGGCAGAATCTTTCAGGTTTCATATTTGACTTTGGCACCATGGACATGGATTCGGCTCATTCTCATCATATGCCAAGTATTTTAAGTAGAGTTGTTCAGGAATGGGAGACTGCATCCTCTCCCAAGCACCAAGCTGATCATCCACACCTTGTGCCACACAAAGCTCCTGAATTAGTAAAGAAAAATAAAGTGCTTTACTGTTCTGGGCAGTTCCATCTTTGATGCTCGCAAGGATGATTCATCCCACGTCGATCTTGCGCTTCCTTCGGATTGCAGAAATTAAGAACAACCGGTTCCGAATCACCTCGGTTCTTTGTGAACTTGGCATGAGGTGAGACAGCACAAATAACAACCATATTTTCACGTCACTCTTCAAGTATTCATTCCGAATATGCTTATGCTCACCCTTTGAATTAAGCTCCCAAACTGCCCCAGGATGTGCCAACTCTTTTATCAAAGCTTCATCTAGTGCCTCATTGGTTGGAAATTTGATCGGATCATCAGGATAATCAGGTTGCCCAAATGTGCATTGATAATCTCGCTCGTGATTTGAACCCAAATGCCTCTCACATAGACAGCTCCATCCCTCGGAGACCCTGCATTTGCGTAGTATTCCCGTGCAATGCTCACATTGCAAAACTCAGGGGCAACCGTAAGCTTCTCATGGAATTTGTAGAATTTTATCAACTTCTTAAACGGCCCTTTCTCCACACTGAACCCACGTTCAATGTGTATATATTTCATATTGAACCCTTGTTCCCAACATCTCATGGCATCCTCATCAACGAACAGAGCAACCTCAGGGACTCCTTTCCGTTTTTTAGGGGTCGGAGCTGGCATCGCATATTACGGAGGTTCCTCAAACATTTGCATATCTTCCGGAAAATACTCTGGGTCAGAATCAGTTTCATCGAGTGCTTGAGCTTTTCCTTTTCCCTTCTTTGAAGTTGTGGCTTTTTTTGAAGTTGAATCTTTCTTTGGTGCCATTTCTATTAAGAAAAGTTCAGCTTGTCACATAATACTCAAAGCAAAACAATTACATCAGAACATTACTAAACACATGCATTTTCTTATATAAACACCTTCCCAAAACCGAAAACCAGAATTATAAGATTGTAAAAATCATCTAGGAAGCAAGCAGAATTAGTTCACACAAAAACTATCAAAGTTGTAGTGCACTCTTTAATCGAAATTTGAGGACAAGAATCATCCCATTTGAAGTCAAAATGGCCAAGTTATGGCTAAAATACCGACAGTCCCAAGAATGTGAAGATTCAGCATTTTCTCAGATCATAATTCATAACGTAAGCACACATTGTCCTCAAAATTAGATCATGCTCCAGGCAGAATTATCAAAAGTGCACAACAGAAGAAATGTAGCCCTTCCTCTTAGCTAAATTCTACCACTGGAATCGACATATTTGGACATTCCATTTGCAATTTATACCCAAAATACCGAGACTTGGCAAACCTGGCAGATTCAAAATCTCACATTCTTGATTTCACATGTACTTCACATTCTAAGATTTTTTAGTCTAAGTTCCAGCAACAATTAGCAAAAATGTACAACATAAACATCGAAGACCATCATGTTAGCTAAAGGATGCAACTGGAATCTCCTCATTGCATCATTCCTAACTCAAGTTATGCTTGAAAAACTGAAACATGGCAGTGCTGGAAAAATTGAAAATCAAAATGTTGAATCAACCCCCCACACTTATCATGCATTTGCTCCCTTGGCTAATCAACATAATATCTTGCATGTTCATCATTTTATGCTCTCAACTTCATTACTTTGCATGCTTATACAACTCTCAACAATTTACAAAGCTTTAAGAAAAGTGAGACATACCTTTGTGGAGAGTTAACAACAATATGCTCTTACTACCACCGAACTTGTGTTGATAACTTGTGGTGTCTTGAAGCCACAAGCAATGTACTACGCATTTATAGAAAAAACAAAGGAAAAGAAGAAACTATGCCATTCACTCAATTACTCCATCGGTCAAACAACAAGAAAAATGAATATTCCCACCAAACACTAGCAAACATTCAAGTCATTCAAAGGTGGGACCCATTCTCTTTTTCAAGACATGTGAGTTCAACTCAAGCATGTGGATTCTGATTTCTTTCTCTGCCCAACACACTTCAAGCATTCATTTTGCATTTGAACTAATTCATTTCGGTCACCTCATAATGCAAGCCTCCAAAATATGCAAACAAAAATCATGAGATCACAAACCCCAGTCTACAATAATCTTTTTGCATTTGAACTCATCCAAATAAAAATGTCCAACCAAGATGTCAGCCTTCTTCTTTCCATTTCATGTCATGATCCTATTCACGGCTCAATAGCAATCCAATCCCACTTCAATTTTTTTTCAGCTTTTCAGAAAATTCAATTCATGTTCAGAAATGTTCAGAAATGCAGATATCCTTATCATCAATACAAGTGTGTGAAATTGAAATCGAAGACCATGAATCAAAAATTGTAACAATCACACAAAATATTTACACCAAAACTAGCATACAAATCTCTTCACTTTAACACTACACTCAAGAATATAACACAAACGCAACACAAAACTCAGACCAAATGTAACATACTAAACATAATAATGAAATACTAACACTACTAATATTACACGCCATTCCATTATGACAAACAATCTCCTTAACCATCATCATGGTAACCATACATATTCAGAATGTAACTAAAAATCAAGACATCTTGGCGAAGCCTTCCCCCACACCTGCCTACGACACGGTCCCCGTGAAACAAAATGAAACAATCAAGAACAAAGGAACCTGGCCTTCCACTGTTTTACAAGCCACGAGAAAGTCGGGCAAGTCTTTCCTCTTCTTGTAACCCAAGCCATTGAGGAGATCCCAGAAGTCCTTCAGGATTTTGAGGATTAGCATCTGAAGTGATATCAACTCCCTTGCTACGAGCCATGGCTGTTATCAGAGCTGGAAAATACATAGGTGCAAACTCACTTCTTTGTGCCCACCTGATAAACTCTAAGATCAACTTCCCAACATCAATAGAGAAATCATGTAAAATAGAATAAATCAATAGAACTCGTTCCCTAGAAGCTATATTGGTACGGTTAGTAGGAAGAATCCTGGAATTGATAAACTTTAACCATATTTTGGCCTCGGCTGTGAGTTCACTAGTAGGCACATATAAAGCCTCTTGTCGAGCATTCCTCACCCATGTAGCACTAGGTAAAGTTACTGAAGCCAACAAATGATCGGTATTCTCAGCTCTCAACAACCTACAATATGTGTTACGAGAAAAATCATCAAGAAGATAAAGCCTATTAATACTATGGCGGGTGACCCTCAAATACTTTCCTCTCACGAACACTGAATGAACACCACTAGCTCGGGAATTAGCATAAAATTCCCTAACTATGTCCATATTCACCACAACTGAGGCTCGAGCAAAATGAGACCACGACTGTCTGAAGATCACATCCTCAAATCTCCTAGAAGGATCCTGAAATGGTCGCTCAATCATAACTGATCTATTAGTAAAGCCATGATAAAAGTTTTCAGCAGAAGCATTAACAAAGTGTGGACAAGTAGCTGGCTCAAGATCAATTACCATCTCCTCATCAGCTGAAGAAGATGAAGAAGGAGAAGATGTGGTTCCAGGATCTTCACTAAAGATAGCATATTCAAAAGGGTTCTGGTGGGGAGAATAGAAATCCATGCTTTGAAAATGAAAAATTACTAGCAAGGAAAGCAATATAGAGAGAAGAGGAATGAGCATGCAAAAAGAAGATGTGCAACATATATTTATGACATACTCACTATCCAACAACCACATGTGAATGACAGGTCATAGCTTGATGTCCTTTCTTCTCAATAATTGAAACCATCCAAGCCAATCATGTAGGCACGGTCACGGATTAACCAATCATGCATGAATGAACAACAATTCTTACCATCAGAGCTGGTACCTTAGTTGTCAACAATGTAGACTCATTGTACCCACATGGATGGAAAAGTGAAATTGTACTCCCTGCTTCTATCAATAATGCTCAACACCCTTTTGAGATTCTACAAAAAATATACCCAAGTGATGTTATGAGATTGTGCCATAAATTGCTACCCAATACTATTCAAACTAGGATTAACCAAGAAAAGAAATCACAAAAAATAAGACAAAGGAAGAAAATCAGGGTTGCCTCCCAGGAGCGCTTGGTTTAAAGTCACAGTCCGACCGTGCATCATAGCTCAATTTGAGATGATGGGATCATCTAGGTATAGCTCATGTGGATCTCGTGCCACATTAGTGCTATCCTTGCCCTGAGAAGTTAAGTACTGCTTGAGACGATGGCCATTCACTTTCCACACATTGCCATTCTTGTCATTCTTGATTTCAATTGTCCCATAAGGTTTTACATCAACAACTCTAAAAGGACCACTCCACCTCGATTTCAATTTTCCAGGAAACAATCAAAGTTTAGAGTTATAAAGCAATACCAATTGTCCTGGAACAAAGATCTTGGATTGAAGCTTTGCATCATGGATTCTTTTAGTCCTTTCCTTGTACAACTTGGCACTCATGTAAGCCTTGAATCTGAATTCATTCAGTTCATTCAACTCCAACATTCTTTTTGATTGAGCCTCAGACAGATTCATGTTCAAGGTTTGAATTGCCCAATACGCCTTATGTTCAAGTTCCACTGGCAAGTGACACTCTTTACCAAAAACCAATCGAAAAGGAGAAGCTCCAATTGGGGTTTTGTAAGCTGTTCTGTATGCCCACAATGCATCGTCTAGCTTCAAAGACCAATCTTTCCTACCGGGATTTACCACTTTTTCAAGAACTCTCTTGATCTCCCGATTGGAAATTTCAGCTTGACCAGAAGTTTGTGGATGATAAGCTGTTGAAACTTTGTGAGTAACACCATATTTAGCCAACAAAGATTCAAAGAGCTTGTTATAGAAATGAGTCCCTCCATCACTTATTATAGCCCTGGGAGCGCCAAACCTATTAAAGATGTATTTCTTCAAGAAGGCAGTTACACTTTTTGCATCATTAAGAGCCAAAGCCACCGCTTCCACCCATTTAGAAACGTAATCCACTGCCACCAGAATGTACTCCATACCTCTTGACTTAGGGAAAGGCCCCATGAAAACAATCCCCCAAACATCAAAAATTTCTACCTCCAAGATGTTGTTCAAGGGCATCTCATTTCTGGAAGAGATGTTGCCAGTTCGTTGACATCGATCACATTTTCCAACCCAAATTCTAGCATCCATAAAGATATATGGCCAATAAAACCCACATTGCAAGATTTTGAAGCCTGTCCTAGTTGATCCAAAATGACCACCACAGTGTCCTTCATGGCATGCCTTTAAGATGTCCTCCTTTTCTTCTTCCTTGACACACTTTCTTATCACTTGATCACTGCAGATTTTATATAGAGAATTGTCTTCCCAGAATAAATATTTAGCATCACTTCTCAGTCTTTTCTTCTGATCACTGGAATAATAAGATGGAATCTGGCCAGCAACAACAAAATTCGCAATCTCAGCGTACCAAGGCAGTGTCTGTTCACCCACTTTGAACACCTGCTCATCAGGGAAGTGTTCCTTAACCGAAATTTCAGGTGAATCTTGCTCTTGAGACTCCAATCTTGACAAGTAATCTGCCACAACATTTTCTGAGCCTTTCCTATCTTTAATCTCCACATCGAATTCCTGGAGCAACAAAACCCATCTAATCAAACGTGGTTTTGCTTCCTTCTTTGCAAGCAGATATTTCAATGCAGCATGGTCTATATGAACAATGACCTTTGATCCCAAAAGGTATGCACGGAATTTATCAAATGCGAAGACCACTGCTAGCATTTCCTTTTCAGTAGTTGTATAATTCATTTGGGCCTCATTCAATAGCCTGCTAGCATAATAGATAGTGTGAAACACTTTTTCTCTTCTCTGGCCTAAGACAGCTCCTAAGGCATAATCACTGGCATCGCACATAATTTCAAAGAGTTCACCCCAATGGGGAGTGACTATCACAGGAGCTTCCACCAATTTTGTTTTCAGAGTTTCAAATGCCTCAACACATTCTGTTCCAAACTCAAACTTAACATCTTTTTCTAAGAGGCTGCACACAAGGGTTTGGCTATCTTTGAAAAATCCTTAATGAACCTTCTATAAAACCCAGCATGTCCAAGAAAGCTTCTGATACCCTTAACATTTGTAGGTGGAGGAAGTTTTGCAATGACATCTACCTTAGCTCGATCTACCTCCATCCCAGCATGAGAAATTTTATGGCCTAACACAATTCCTTCTTGAACCATGAATTGACATTTTTCCCAGTTCAACACAAGGTTCGTTTCTTCACACCTCTTCAAAACCTTTGCCAAGTTCTCCAAACAACCATCAAAGGTCATCCCAAACACAGAGAAATCGTCCATGAAGATCTCAATAATTGACTCAACCATATCGTGAAAAATAGCCATCATACACCTCTGGAAAATGGCAGGTGCATTGCATAGTCCGAACGGCATTCTCTTGTAGGCAAAAGTTCCAAAGGGACAAGTAAAGGTTGTCTTGTCTTGATCCTTTGGGTCTATTGCTATTTGATTGTAGCCCGAGTAACCATCCAGAAAACAATAGAATAAGTAACCAGCCATTCTATCCAATAATTGTTCCAGAATAGAAGAGGAAAATGGTCTTTTCTAGTTGCCTTATTTAGCTTCCTGTAGTCCATGCAAACTCGCCAAGCATTCACCACTCTGGCTGCCAAAAGTTCATTCGCATCGTTCCTAATCACAGTCACCCCTCCCTTTTTAGGGACGCACTGGACTGGACTTACCCACTCGCTATCTGAGATGGGGAATATCATCCCGAAGTCCAGTAGCTTGATCACCTCTTCCTTCACAACCTCCATCATCTGTGGGTTAAGTCGTCTCTGCCTATCCCTCACAGGAACAGAGTTTTTTCAAGGAGGATCTTATGCATACATAACCCTGGGCTTATACCTTTGATGTCAGCAATAGTCCATCCAATGGCTTGCTTATATTGCTTTAGCACACACAACAATTTATCCTCTTGCCATGCTTCCAGCTTGGATGAGATCACCACTGGTAATGTCTCGTTATCCCCAAGAAAAGCATATTTCAAATATGGAGGTAGTGGTTTCAATTCCAACTTTGGAGCTACCATAATGGAAGGTAGAAGCTTTTCATTCCTGCACAAATTCTCACTAGTCATCACCTCAGTGGGAGTAAAATTTTCGTTAGCCAAAACAGTAGGTTCATGATCATGTTCCCTACAGTTTCAAGCATTTTAACTTCCACAACATCATTTTGCAATTCACAAATTGACTCTTCCAAATAACAACATTCAATGAAATCTTCAATTTCAGCAATAATTCTCTTATCCTCATCATCTAAATCAAGTTCATCAAAATTATCCTCACAAACACTTAACTCATCAACAATAGAAAAATCATGCATGTTGTTCACATTATTCAAAGAAGAACATGTTATAGCTTTGATAGCAAAAAAGGACTCCATATTTAGAGGTTGCTTCATAGCATAGTTTACATAAAAAACCACTTCCTCATTGTTAATCCTAAACGTGACTGTCTTGTTTTTCACACCAATCAAAGCATCACCAGTGGCTAGAAAATGTGATACGAATGGAGTAGGAGGAAGTCCCAATCCACACGAATTTTCCACAATACTTGAGATCGTTGTGGACCAAATTCAAACACGACAAGAACAAATTGGCGGAAAAGAAGATATGAAACGCAAGGCAAGATTAAAATTAACCTAACCCCAACGTTAACACAAATTGATTCAGTTTAACAATTGTAAATCAATAAATTAAACCTATCAGTTTGGCCGGTTCTATAAATCTAGAACTTGTAAGCTTCACCTAAAGTTCCTCACTTAAGGTTTGGCGGGTCTTATGAATTACTCAAGAATAACTCACGTTGGTGATGTCAAATTTAATTTAGCAAAGCCAAAATTCTTTCAATTCAACATGATAAAAAACGTTACATAGCTTCTCCTTTTATAGGGAGTAGATTCGGCTTTCCTAAGAGAAAAAGGAAATAAAACCCTAACTTGACTCCTAAACTAACTAACATACTAATCATTTTCCAAAAAGGATTTGTGACACACATAAGCTAATCCTTTTCCAAAAAGGATTGGTGTCTCACGTTTTCTTCCTAAAGGTGGCCAAACACAAATTTGGCTTCCTTTGTTTCCTAAACTTAAACAAAGACTAAAATCGGTTTTGCCTTGAAGAAGCAAAATTCGATTTTACTTTCTAAAACTTTACTTTCCTAATTATCATGAAAGATAATTGGGCCAAGTAATACCTTATTAAAACTTAATAAAAAAACGACAATTAAGCCCATAAAATCGTTAAGTGGACTTAATTAAAAACAACATAATAAACCCTAAAATATATTAAAAAGGGCGTGATCCAATTCAAAGCCCAAAACACGCCTTCTTCTTGGACTTTAATATTTCGGCCTTCACATTATTTCTTCAAGGTGGATCATAAATTGTTATTGAAGAAATATGCCAAAGTACTTCATCTTGAGATGGTTGTGTCGAACTCTTTTGAACATTGGCCATCAACTCACAATGTGTTGATAACAATGCTTGTAGTGCTTCCTTCACCCTCTTGCTCCTTGATCTTGTCATTGGACTACCAAGATTTGCTAATCGATCATGGGAAGCTGGATTTGGCAGTGTGGACTCGGGCTCATTCCTATCATTCCCTCCCGCCTCGAAAGGATTCGTCCTCGAATCACCTACATCATATAAACTCAAATCAGAAACATTGAAAGTAGATGAAACATTACCATACTCACTAGGTAGTTCGATTCTATATGCATTGTCTCCAATCCTTTCCAAGACCTGAAAAGGACCATCTCCTCTTGGATGAAGTTTAGATTTCCTCTTTTCAGGAAACATTTCCTTCCTCAAGTGAATCCAAACCCAATCTCCAGGTTCGAAAATCACTTGTCTTCTGCCCTTATTGGCCTGTTTTGCATATTGCTCATTACGCCTTTGAATATTTTTGTAAACCTTTTCATGCAATTCCCTTACAAAATCAGCTTTAGCTTTACCTTGAGTCTTTAAGAATTTGAGACTTTCATGATCAGAATGGATTATGAATTCTTTTTGCCATAAGTAGTGTTGCCAAACCTGCAATGACCTTACCAATGCATACAACTCCTTGTCATAAGTTGCATACTTTAAAGATGCCCCATTAAGCTTTTCGCTAAAATAAGCCACGGGTCTTGATTCCTGCATAAGAACAGCACCAATACCAATCCCGGAGGCATCACAGCGTATCTCAAAAGCTTTATTGAAATTCGGCAAAGCAAGTAAAGGGGCATGAGTCAATTTATACTTTAAAGTGTTAAAGGCGTTTTCATGTTCTTTATTCCATGCAAAGGTGGCATTCTTTTTAACAAGTTCATTTAATGGTGCAGCAATGGAACTAAAGTCTTTAACAAATCTCCTATAAAAACTTGCTAATCCATGAAAACTTCTTACCTCACTAGTATTTTGTGGTCTCGGCCAATCTATGATTGCCTTGACTTTTGACTCATCAACAGCAATGCCTTGAGAACTTACAACATAACCCAAAAAGATAATAGATTCCAAACAGAAAGAACACTTTTTAAGGTTAGCATATAATTGGTTCTCACGCAATATAGCAAACACGAGTTTTAAATGTTCAACATGCTCATCAAGTGATTTGCTATATATTCAAGATATCATCAAAGTAGACTACCACAAACTTTCCAATGAAATGCGAAAACATGGTTCATAAGCCTCATGAAAGTACTAGGTGCATTAGATAACCAAAAGGCATACACTAACATTCATACAACACATAACTTTGTTTTAAAAACAGTTTTCCATTCATCTCCTTCTTTCATTCGTATTTTGGTAGTACCCACTTCTTCAAATCAAACTTTGGAAAATATGGAAGATCCATGCAATTCATCAAGCATATCATCTAATCTAGGAATTGGATGTCTATACTTAATGGTAATCTTATTAACAGCACGGCATCTACACACATTCGCCAAGTATCATCCTTTTTAGGGACTAAGATAACAGGGGTTAGATGCTTTTATGGAAACATGGACTAAGAGACTCACGCACAATACCTTTGTCAAGGAATTCATCCACTTGACGTTGAAATCTCTTTTGTTTCCTCCGGATTTGCTCTATAGCTGGTCGATTTGGAATTTGAGCTCCTGAGATGAAATCAATTTGGTGCTCAATGCCACGATAGGTGGTAAACCTATTGGTAACTCCTCGGGAAACACATCACTATATTCCTGCAAAGAAGAGTACACCGGCACTAGGCAAAGAGAAGCAAGGTTATCACTGTCAACAACAAGTATAAGTTCATTACTAAACATTAAGTATAAGGACTGCCTATTAATCAATGCTCTCTTAATCTCATTAGAAGAAGCAAAACAACAAGATTTCTTATTAACTACATCTCGGCCTAAATTAGGTTTTTCGTTTTGTTGTTTTTCTAGTTCCTTCTTCTTCTTAGCTTCATTTATGTCTTTACAAGCTTGTGCAATTCGAGTTTGATCTTCAAAAACTTGAGCAGGAGTTAAAGCATGAAGACTATACTTTTTACCATTATGCACAAAACTGTAAAAAATTTTCTTGGCATGATAAAGCACATCACAATCAAATTGCCAAGGTCTACCAAGTAAAATATGACTAGCCTCCATTGGAACAACATCACATAAAACAGTATCAACATATTTACCAATGGTGAAAGAAAACTTTACTTGTTTAGTGACACGAGTTTCAACTGAATTATTTAACCATTGAAGCCTATATGGTTTTGGATGTTTCATGCAATTCAAATTCAGTTTGTTAACAAGTAAGGTGCTCGCCACATTTGTGCAACTACCACTATCAATAATCACACTACAAACCATGTTTTGCACTAAACAGCGTGTGTGAAATATGTTATCACGTTGCATCAAATCATTATCTTCCAAAGGTTGAACATTAAGAACACGGCGAGAAACTAAAGAAAAGTTACCAACTGAGTAGGTCGGCTCATCAAGCTTTTCACCCTCATCACTTTGATCATCTTGGTACTTTTCTTCAAGAGGTGGCATGTCGGCACAATCATCATCACTTACCACTTCTCCAGTATCTAAAGTAATCATGATCCGGGCAGTAGGACAATTGGCTTGCAAGTGACCATAGCCTTGACATTTAAAACATCTAATATCCCTCAATCTTGGAGCAGAAGTTGCGCCGATTTAGGTGCATTTTCAGCAGCTTTGGGGACTGATTTTGGGACATAAGGAGGCGCACTAGATGGCTGGTTTGAGGTAAATTGCCTCGGTTTTGTTGGTGGAGTGAAAGGGGCTGATTTAGGTTTCAAATCCCTTTGCCATGGTGGATTCTATTGTGTGAACCTGTTCTTACCTTTCATGTGCCTTTCAATCTTAATAGCTTTATGAACAAGCTCATTAATATCAACATAAGATTGTAAATCAACATGATAAGACAATTCAGAATTCATACCTCTAAGAAATCTTTCAATTGTTGAATCGGGATCTTCACGAACATTGGCCTTGATCATGAGAGCTTCCATCTCATGGTAGTATTCCTCCACCGTTTTGTTTCCTTGCACAAGGGAGTGCAATTTTCTGTTGAGCTCTCGGCTATAATGTGATGGAACATACTTCTTCCTCATAAGCGCTTTCATTTGCTTCCAAGTTTGAATAGGTGGTTCGTCATCTTCACGTCTAGATCTCATTACCTTATCCCACCACAAACTTGCATAATCCTTTAGGTGCATGAAGGCTAGGCGATACCTCTTATGTTCGGGATAGCTATTACCTTCAAAGAAGTGTTCAAGCTCTCGAACCCAATCAAAATAAGCTTCCGAATCTGCTTTACCATGGAAAGTAGGCAATGTTAGTTTAACTCCACTAATTGACAAATCAAATTTCTTACCATCTTTAGGAGAATCCATGAACTCCTCATTCTCCTCATCACTAGGCTCGGCTTCTTCATGTTTATTCTGTCGAGAAGTAGAACCTTTTTTTGGTGAAGGAAAAATGGTTAAATTATCAATCTTTAGATTGAGTTTTCGGATCATGTCAAATAGAACATCATTAACATATTTTTGATCCGTTTGGGGTTGTCCTTGAGGTGTTTTATCATCTCCCTCCATTGTTCCTGCAAGTTAGTAAAAACAACAAAAGATAGCAAAATAAAAACCTCTCGGGTTCTCACTTTTGGTGAGTAATACTCTCCTCTCTAGTGTAATGGCTTTTCTCGTGTATACCCTATCTAAATACTCTCAATGAATCTCTCAAACTAATTGAAGCTTACTGTTTGTCGATTTTAAGAACAAGTCTCAACCAATTACTTCAAACAAATCAATTCACAAAAGCAAAACCAAAGAAGTTTGAAAAGAAAAATTCACGTCACAAGAAGATTTTAAGATCACGTATGGGGTATAAATAGATTAACTTCAGAAAGTTACGAATTCAGAAACTAGAGAAGATACCAAGAAGATGTGTTTTTGAATCACTCAATTCCGATTAAAAATGAGAAAGTTATGAAGGTTTGAAGTTATAGTGTATATAACCTCTCTGCCGAGTTTTGGACGGTAGATCAAAGGTTCGGACGGCCGAAAGTGGCGTCCGAAACTTTGTTAAAAAAATTTCAAATCTCTGTCGAGGATCGGACGGTAGTTTCGGACGGATCAGGGGTCCGAAAGTGGCGTCCGAAATTTTGTGAAAATTTGTGACTTCTCTGTCGAGGTTCGGACGGTAGTCCGAAAGTGGCGTCCGGAACTATAAAATTAAATACGAAAAAAAATAAAAAAATTTTTTGTTTTTTTGTTTTTTTTTTCACTTTAGACCAAATGCCTTTGGGCTGATTTTTACTTGGTCTTTTTTTTTTTGTAATGGCCTTTTTTTCTTTTTTATTTTTTGTAATGGCCTCTTTTTTTTTTGACAAAAAGCTTAACTAGGGTTTTTGAGGTTGTTGATAAACCCTAAATTTTCAACCACTTCAATGTATCAAGAAGTCAACAAAATTTCGGATTTTGAAGATAACACTTTTACCAAAGATTCAAGAAATATCACAAAGAGCAAGAATATTCTTCAAGATTCAAATTTGAGCACTTTCGGATTTTCAAGAAAAATCAAGATTTTCAAGAAAGTGTTCAAGAACTCGTCTTTTTGAGATGGTGAAAAAGTTTGATCAAAACACACTTTAATGGCAATAGAATGATGAAACTAACACAAAAGAAAGATCAAGAAAAGGATGAGAAACAAGGAAGTTATGAAATTTTGAATAAGAAACCCTAATTTCACAAACCCTAGTTTGACAAACCCTAATTCTTTGGACGTGATTTCAGCAAGAATGACTCAAGAATTCCACACTATGATGATGAACAAAAACAATGCAGAATTATGAAGAAAAACAGCAGCAAAACACGACACAAAACAGCAAGAACAACACAACAAAAATCGCAAAAATTCGAGCAAGAGATGAACACGAATTGGACAGATTTTAGCAAACAAATTGCATGCGATTTTGACGTAATTTAAAGGCAGAACTATGACGACCTTGGACAGCAATAAAGACACGAAAATAGCAACAAAAAGACACCACAAAAACTGCAGAAATTGACGCAACAAAACAGCAAGAAGGACGCCAAAAGAAGGACAAGATCCGAGAAGAGAAAAACAAGAACAAGACTCAAATAAAAAGATTAATTACCGAATTTGATGAACAACCTGGATTGCTTTGATACCAATTGATACGAATGGAGTAGGAGGAAGACCTAATCCACACGAATTTTCCACAATACTTGAGATCGTTGTGCACCAAATTCAAACACGACAAGAACAAATTGGCGGAAAAGAAGATATGAAACGCAAGGCAAGATTAAAATTAACCTAACCCCAACATTAACACAAATTGATTCAGTTTAACAATTGTAAATCAATAAATTAAACCTATCAGTTTGGCCGGTTCTATAAATGTAGAACTTGTAAGCTTCACCTAAAGTTCCTCACTTAAGGTTTGGTGGGTCTTATGAATTACTTAAGAATAACTCACGTTGGTGATGTCAAATTTAATTTAGCAAAGCCAAAATTCTTTCAATTCAACATGATAAAAAAACGTTACATAGCTTCTCCTTTTATAGGGAGTAGATTCGGCTTTCCTAAGAGAAAAAGGAAATAAAACCCTAACTTGACTCCTAAACTAACTAACATACTAATCCTTTTCCAAAAAGGATTTGTGACACACATAAGCTAATCCTTTTCCAAAAATGATTGGTGTCTCACGTTTTCTTCCTAAAAGTGGCCAAACACAATTTGGCTTCCTTTGTTTCCTAAACTTAAACAAAGACTAAAATCGGTTTTGCCTTGAAGAAGCAAAATTCGATTTTACTTTCTAAAACTTTACTTTCCTAATTATCATGCAAGATAATTGGGCCAAGTAATACCTTATTAAAACTTAATAAAAAAACGCCAATTAAGCCCATAAAATCGTTAAGTGGACTTAATTAAAAACAACATAATAAACCCTAAAATATATTAAAAAGGGCGTGATCCAATTCAAAGCCCAAAACACACCTTCTTCTTGGACTTTAATATTTCGGCCTTCACATTATTTCTTCAAAGTGGATCATAAATTGTTATTGAAGAAATATGCCAAAGTACTTCATCTTGAGATGGTTGTGTCGAACTCCTTTGAACATTGGCCATCAACTCACAATGTGTTGATAACAATGCTTGTAGTGCTTCCTTCATCCTCTTGCTCCTTGATCTTGTCATTGGACCACCAAGATTTGCTAATGGATCATGGGAAGCTGGATTTGGCAATGTGGACTCGGGCTCATTCCTATCAAAAGGTCTACCAAAAATGAGAGGAACCTCATGATCCTCTTCCATATCAAGTATAATGAAATCCACAGGCAAAGTAAATTTATCAATACTTACCAACACGTCCTCCACCAAGCCTGTAGGAGTCACCAAGGATCTATCTGCCAACTGTAGTGTCACTGCAACTGGTCGAATCCTTCCACTCAACCCACATTTATTGCAATGGATAATGGCATCAAGTTGATTCCAGCTCCAAGTCACAGAGGGGCCTTTGCAAAATATCTGGTTCCAATCTTACAAGGTATGGTACAGCTACCTGGATTCCTTAAGCTTTGGAGGTAATTTGTGAAACCATCCATGCTTTGACTGCACTCTGATAGCTCATTGGGAACTTCACATCTCAAGATTTGCTCCTTGTTTGAAATGAGGATCTTTTAAATACTTAGCATATTTAGCATAGCTGTAACCAAATCCAACAAAGGAACATTGACATCACTTGTTTGATCATATCTAAAGAAACTATTGAATTGAGGCCCCTTCTTAGGTGGAGGTTTCTTCCTTTCTGAAATGAGCTTTTGGAGCATAATCTGGGAAGTTATAAGGATTGGAATTCTGGTGATTTCATTTCCCACCCTTCTTGTATTTCTTCCTCTTAACTATTTTCTCTTGCTCTAACATTTCTTCTCAGGTTCCAAAACTTCCCTCAGCTTCATCTTTTTGGTCATCTTCTACATCATCACTCTAGTGCTTCTACATGTTTGCTTCCAGCAAACATTTTCCACTCCTCAAAGTTAATAGCATTGCATGCTTCTCTCCCCTTGGATTTGTACTGTGTCACTAGGAAGAGCTCCTTTTGGCCTCTGGTGTACAGCATTGGCAAGCTGACCAAGTTGCATCTTGATATTCTTCAATGTGGCTTCGTGATGCTCACAGTGGACTCCAAAACCTCCAAATCTCTTCGTGTCTAATCTATCTTTTCCATTAGCTTTTGAAACATATCTTCAACATTTGGCTTCTTTGTTCTGATTGTGCTAGCCGATTATTCAAAACCAGGAGGTGGTTTGATTTATTGCTCTCCTTGAGCATTACCTTGATAGTAATTTCCTCCTTTGGTTTCTGCTGTTGATTCCATGCCTCTTGGTTTCTACATATGTCTGTTGCCTCTATTTATAGTTGCTCCCAGAATAGTTTCCACCATATTGGGGTTTATTACTGTAATTGTTCACATACTGAATGGATTCAGTAGTGATTGCACATTCATCTGTGTGATGTTCTCCCTTGCATAGTCAACATGAAAGTACTGGGGCTTTGGTTTGAGTTGCCTTTAAAGTCTGCACCTGCTTGGCCAATGCTTCAAACTTAGCACTAAGTGAAGTCTCCTCATCTACATCAAGAACTCCTCTTTGTCTTCTGACATGTGGCTTTCTAGTCTCTCCCAAGCTTCCCTAAATGACTCACTGTCTTGTTGTTGGAAGTTCATAATTTTCAACCTTCTCTTTTCAAGCTTAGCTGGAGGGAAGTACTTAGACAAGAACCTTTTCTGTAGATCATCAAATGACATTCCAGCATTTGCTCCCCCAATACTCTTGAACCAATGTTTAGCCTTTCCACGCAGAGATAAGGGGAACAAAATTTTGTGAACCTCACCCCTGTCGACCCTTGGCAACTTGAAAGTGCTACATAACCCGAGAAACCAATCAAGGTGGTCATTGGGATCCTCGTTGTCAAGACCTTGGAAGAATTGGCTCTGGGTAATCATTGAGACTATTTGTGGAGGAATGTGGTAACTTTCCACATCGATGTCCTGATGACCAAATCGATTGTCAAAATTTACTGCATAATGGTCTCCAAACCTGGGTGCTTGTACTCCTGTGCAGCCATAGCTCTCTGCTTTGCTTGAATTCTTAGAGTTCTTTCCAACTCAAGGTCCAATTCAAATTCAGTTTTTCCTCTAGATCTTACAGACCTGGGCATACACAAACAGGAACAGCAAATGATATCAAGAGAACAAATGGATCAATCTGTAAACCAATCCAATACAAGAAGGTAAAATTAACAGAATCACACACAGTAAAGAAACAAAGTGACTAAATCAAAGCAATAATACACACAACTAAGAAAAGAACAACAACAAATTCCTAGAACTGTGCCTAGTTCCCCGGCAACGGCGCCAAAAATTGATGTCGAGTGTTGTGGCTCGTCAATTTATCCTAATTTCACTGAATATAGTAGCAGTGAGCTAGGTTTCGTTCCTCAGGGAAATAGTCGATTCAAGAAGTTTGATATGCTCAATTATGTCTCCTAAATATAACAAGATTACAAGAACACTGATTACAAAATTCAACAAGAAGTAAACTGGTTTGACTCCACACAATTACGAATTGAAATGAACACACAAGTAAGACTCAAAGAAGTAAAAACAAAGTTCTCAAGAAATTTAAGCTGATAATCTAGGCTACTTCCGGGTGAATGCAACTTCTCATACATGCAATATTACTAACATACAAGCAAAGCAGATGAGGAGAATCACAATTGGAAACAGAAATAATAGTTAGCATGGTCACTACACTACAATTTTAGTCTTCCGACACCATCCTATCCTCTGGTCGGGCCTAAGGATGGTGAAGTGTGAACGAGCTGTCTCAATTCCCCACTCAAATTACTCAGGCATAAACACCTAGAATCTCCCATGGTGAGGCCCGATCCTAGCATTTGAATTCATCATTTGAGTATGAGAATCTCTTATCACCTTGTTCTCAGGATGACACAGACTCAAAGCTTCCTATGATGAGGTCTAGCTTTAAGATCTGTGCAAATTCAAACAGGTTTAAGAGCTCATGCTTTCTCAGGTTCTTATTCATGATTTTCATCCAAATCTTACAAAAGAAGACTCAATTCAGCATGACGACCGCAATCAAATCTCATTTCATCAGATTCAGATCAAAAGCATGCACTTAACAAGTTTTACAAATTCATAGCTGAGAATTTCCATTTCTTATAATAGATCGTTAGTTCTACTGCACAATTACAATTTCAACCTAGCATTCACCCTCAGTATCCTAGATTATCATACAATTAGCCACGAATCTCCATTTCAGCTTCACAATCAACAAATTGGAAGATTAAACAGTTCATAATCATTAATTGGAAGAGTTTACCAATTAAGAGTCTTAAAAGCTTCCAAATGCCGAGAGTATAAATTGTAGCTTTTCTTCTCAATTTCAAGGAGATGTATATTGATGGAAGCAAATCTTTGATTGGAATCCAAAATGAAGCAACAATCTTAGTGAGAGAAAGTAGAGAGAGAAAGTGGATCTCAAGAACACTTCCCGCTCTTCAAAATCAAAAGTCGGTTACAATATGGAAAATGTGAGTAGTGAATAAAATGTATCTTCCCTTACATGTTAGCTACCTTCCCTATATATAGAGTTGGGAAAACGTAACTAATACGCAACATAAAATGTATAAAGTATTACACAAAATGGCCTTCAAAGAAATGACTAAAACTTAGCCCAAGAAGTGAAATTCGAAGTTTGAAAACTTCCTTCAACAATCTAGCACTTTTAGTCTTCCTTGGAACACGCCTTCAGCGCCCTTGACGTCCACACACGCCTTCCAGCTTCCTAGCTTCACGCCTTCACCGCTTGGAGATCCAGCTGAAGAATCAGAGCCAAACCACTCATTCGAGCCCGGAGCCTCCACGCCTTCAGCTACTCAGCGAGCCTTCAAGAATCCAGCGTTTCAATCTTCCACGCCTTTCCGCCAAAGCAAACCGCGCCTTCAGATGCCTGGAATTTCAGAGAATCAGAAGTTAAACACTTAGCCATTTTTTTAGAAACTTAACACAAAGTACTTCATGGCAGGAACTTCCCACCAAGATTTGATCATGATGCACTGTGAATTAAGGAAAACTTAAAACATGAAAGTCGTAACACTTTGTCTTAGCTATCCATAGCCATTTAAATCACCCAATTTGGAGCTAAAACGAGAAATTTATGACCAAACTACTGAAGTGGGACAAAGCTAAAAACCCATGAAGCACTCTTCAACACTTTGCCATTTTTTTAAGCAACTCTCCAACACATGTCGTAGGCTAAATGTTCTTGTTCCAGAATTGGCCTACGACATGTCGTAGGCCAAAATTTCGTCTCCAAAGTCATGTCGTGGGCAAAAAATTCTCCTTCAAGAATGTCGTAGGCCATTTTTTTGTCTTCTCAAGATTGGCCTACGACATGTCGTAAGCCAATTTTCTTTTTGTTCTCGGCTGCTTAGTTCATTCCTATACCAAGTTGTGTGCCTTGGTTTGTGAAGTTCATTGTGCAACATGAGTGGTGTGCCAAGGTGCAAATCTGTGGCATGAGTTGCATGGCAAAGTATGTGGCAAGACTAATGCCTAAGTGTTGTGCATAAGTGTTGCCAAGTTGGCAAGGCTTGGCAAGATTGATTGGCAAGGCTTGGCAAGATCTTGGCAAGGTCTTGGCACAATGGTTTTGGCACATTGGTTTGGCAAAGCTTGGCACGGTCTTGGCAAGATCTTGGCACATTGGTTGGCCGAGTTGGCAAAAATCGTTGGCAAAGTATCCATTCCAGCACAACACCCTACGTTCATGCCAAATAAGTGTGTCTTAGCCTCTAAATCAGCTTTGATGGTAAACTTAAGAATTCTAGATCCCTCTCTTAGCTTTCCAATGGATCAAGAAACAGCCTCATCAGGTACCTGAAACTCAAGATATCATCAAAATACCAAACTGTGGCAGGCAGATAAAACCCTAAAACCCTAAAAAATTGTATTCTGAAAAGAAACTCATATTTCATAGTCTTGCACGCACAACTAGAAAATAGTTCAAACATAAGAAATGTAGTGCATTCAAAGAGCTTTTCAGAACACCAAAGAAATCACCAATTGGATTAATATCAAGAGAGTTATGCCCAGATGAATTTCACCAACCAAATCTGCCAAAACCCTAAATTTAGCTTACCAAATTCCTTTCGGTTTCATCCATTTCCTAGTTGTTTTGATCTCTCAACCTTGCCAATTAACATCAAGCACACAATTGCCTAAGTTCATCATCATTTTTTGTCTCTTTTAACCATTTTAGTACAACCAATTGCCAACCACAGAAATGCACCACAACAAACAAATCATTGCACTAACTTATGAAAAACAAGTCAAAAGCCAAGTGGATTAAGCCATTTAAGTTGGTATAAAACCAACTTATCAGTCGCACACACCAGCGTAACAGCACTCCTAGGAACATGCATGCACACACTTAGCATGCAGCTTGCACCTCATAACACTCACCACTTCACGGGCATATTCTAGCCATCACAAGCATGCACTTCATGCACAATTTATGCACACTTGAGCACCAACACATAGGCACTCATGCATACATTTCATGCACAAACTCTCTAAGCACATGCACCACGCAACACATGCACACTTGCATGGCGATGTATCGTGAAGATGCATCGCCATGGGCACTTCACCATGGTGACGCATCACCACGATGAGTCGCCATAGGAAACAATGCACGGCGATGCATCGTGGAGATGCATCGCTATGAAAAATTTTACACGATGATGCATTACCATGAAAAATGGTGATATGTAGTGCTAAATTTTGGCTAAGTGGAATTTTTCTCTCTATGTGTTTAGGGTGTGAATGCGTGGACACTAAAGGCTCAAAGGCTTGGAAAGCGTGGTGATGGCGTGAAGGCTTATGCTTGAATGCATGAAGCTAAGAATTTGGGCTGACTAGGAGTTCATGCACGTGCACCATGTTTGGGACATTTTCTATATTGCAGTGGCATTTCTATAAATAAGTGTTCAGTTATGTTAGCGAGAATAAGCTTTAGACATCTATATATAGAGGAATTTGTCATTATTTTTGGGAATTCGACACCTTTGGACTTTTGACTTTAGATATTAGGACTTTCTAGAATTGTAAAAGAATTTTTATCTTGAGCTTGAATTCCTCTCTGTAGATTTTCTCTCTCTAACATTTGAGCTCCGTTCTCGATTCCGATCGAAGATTTGGTCCAATCATTGTAATTCTCTTCTCAATTAAGGAGACATTTCACGATTCTCTTGTGAATTTGAGCTTTAGAAGCAATTCATTCGCTAAATTCTTTCCATTTAATAAAAATGAACTGTTTCATATTGCATTTTGACTATCGGGAATCGACAATGGAGTCTCGTGGCTAAATTCACGATGTTCTTAGGTTTTAGCAGGATGAGTGTGTAATTAGACGATGTGATGCTATGCATTTGACACAATTTCTTAAGAATGGAATCATACTCGATTTCAATGCTTGAATTATGTTAAGTTTCATAAATTCCCATTGTATTTATTGAATTGAACTTTAATTATGATCACCATGCTGAGTTGTGGTGAGATTCATCGATGTATGTGAGAATTGCATGAAATGAGAACTTAAAGTATGATTATTGAGTCTTTTCATTTGCTTTGCCTAATCATGAGCTGAGATGCGGTTACCATGCCGATTAAAGTTCATTGAATCATTAGACTAGAGTGAAAAAAAACTTTTCTAAGGCTAACGAAGACAAATGAACCTAGGTCAGGCCTCGCCATTGAATGACCTTAGGAATTGCATGCTAAAGTAGTTAGTTTTGGAAAGTTGAGATATTGCGGGTTACATCCATCGTGCTTAGGCCTCACCATGGGAAAGCATGATGTCAAGGAGTGTAGAGAGCATTGCGGTCGACATGGTGGGTGCAAACTAGACTCCTAGGCAACTTAGGTCTCCTCATGTTTTACATGTATGTCAATTGCATTGCGGGAGTTGTCTAATGCTCATTCATCCCGTGTATGAACCCTAGGAAATCCAGTTTACCTTTGTTCTCACACTTGTTTTACAGTATTGTAATTGTTCTTCGTATAATGCTCTAGTGTTAGTTGTAGTTACTTGATCCTGAAATCTCATCTTTTCATGACAATCTTTTCAATTTCTTGAAACCACCCCCTTCCCTGTGGATCGATCCCTCTCACCACTACTACAGTAGTGATAGTGTAAAATTGGTGATATATACGACTACATGCATCATCTATAGAGTCTTACATGTACATGTTCACGCACTTCATCTACATGTTCATCAATTTCATTTAAATGCTTTTCAACTTCATCTACATGAACATTCACATTAATTACTCGTATCAAGATCAGGGAATGGAATGGTAGACTTATCACGATATGTATTGTGGGCAACTATGGACACTTCTACATTTGGCGTCATGTCTATCAGAGTGTGAAACTTTGATGATGTGCTGGGCTGCAATACGTCATCAATCATTATACCATGATCTGGTCATGAATTTCTTATCTGTCTACCACCCTACCTACCATTATGGAAACTTTGGCAAGCTTTCTGTACTTAGTGTGGGCCCAAACTAGCCAAACTACATTTTGGTACTTGTGATGGGTGGATTTGAAGACAATAGAAGTTACAAACATTTTGCAATGTATCATGTGTGTATTCTATTATTTCTTTGGAAAATACATTGCTAGAACCATCATTATTAGTATATTTTATGTTATCCAACGCTATATAATACATCCTCGTCACCACTTCCATCTAGATGAAAATGTAGTATTATCAATGTTAACCTGGATAGTGGAATGAGTACTAATTGAAGCCAGCGGCTGAATCTAGAGATTGGCGATTTTGGTTATAGTGATGTTTATGTGCTAGAGCTATAGCATTATTCAAATATTCAAACGATATAAAAAAATTTTGCTTGATTTTGTATTACTACTTTCTAGGTCTCGCATGTTTTGAATCTGAAAAGCAATAAAAATTTCAGCTTTCATTCACTCCCTTCTTTATTTTTTCTTTTATATAAATTTTATATTTCAGGTAAAATCTAATTTATTCAATAAAATATTTTTGTTATTAACGATCCTACTTATTTTGGTATCAGAGCCATGTTTATTCAAGTTCATTATAATTTAAATTCTTAAATTCTAAAATTTACCTAAATTATTAGTAAAGCTTTTAGAATACCGATCGTAAGGTTTGGTAAGCAGTGAAGCCTTGTAAGTCCGTTGGTAAGCTGTTGCCCAGTGAAGCTTAAGGTGTTCCAGGTCTAGGCACTCCTGTGTTCCCCATACACTCTGTATTCTATTAAGTTGCACTAAGACATTGAGGTACGTTTTAAATTATGAATTTAAATTCTTTAAAGAAGTTGTTTAATATTGGTAAGATTACTGAACAAGTAGATACTAATAATGTTAATCAAAGTCATGAAGTAATATTTGATATAAATTCAAAAACAGTAAATTATGTATATCATATAGGAAATTTAAATTTCAATAATTCATATGCAGTCAAAATACATGAACAAGATTTAACATTTAGAGAAGTTTCAAAAACAATAAGATTAATGTCTAGAGTAGCAATTGATAGATATAGATCTCAAGGATTTAAATATATTCATTATGGTTTAATCAAAGTACTATAATGATCAGATAAAATATGCACCATATCAAAGAAAAAAGTATTATCCAAAATTAACACCTCCGGATTTACAAATAGAAGAAAGAGGAAAATTTAGAGCAACAAAATATGATGGAAGAGCAATATATGAATGGAATGTAGATGGTAAATCGGAATGCAAAATCTTAAGAGTATTACAAGAAATGGGAATGGCAAAAGCTGCATATAGACAACAAAGATTTGATCAAAAAACAACAGCTGGAGCATTTGTTGCAGGTTTTACAGGACAACTAAAAAATTGGTGGGATAATTTACTCACTGCACAAGATAGAGAAGATGTCATGAAACATACAAAAGAAGAAGATGAAAAAGATGTATTAGGAAACATATTAAAATATGATAAAGGAGAACCAAGAAAAATAAAAGTATCAGATTGTGCGGATTTTCTAATATTTGCACTAACAGTTCATTTTTTAGGAAACCCTTCTCAAGACCAAAAAAGTTCTCAAATATTTTTAACAAATTTAAAATGTCCTACTCTTACTGATTTTAGATGGTATAAAGATATGTTTATTACTTATCTATATAAAAGACCAGATTGTTTACAACCTTTTTGGAAAGAAAAATTCATTACTGGATTACCAAACTTATTTTCTCAAAGAATATTTAATGCTATAAGAGCATCAACAGGACAAGAAGAAATTAATTTCACTACCTGGACTTTTGGTCATTTAATTGCTTTAGTAAAAGAAGAAGGATTAAAATTATGTCAAGAATTAAAATTACAAATCAAATATGGATCAGAAAGAAGAGAATTAGGATCTTTTTGTGAAGCCTTTGGAATTCAAGGTGTAAGAGCACCATCAAGAGATAATAAAAGAATTACTTATAATCCACATAAAAAATATAGAAGATCATACCGTAAACAAAATCAAAGTCATATAAATCAAAATGAATATAGACCAAACAGAGAATTTAAGAAAAAGAAATATAGAAAGAAGAAATTAGTTTGCTATAAATGTGGCAAACCAGGCCATATTGCAACTAATTGTAAAACTAAAAAACGAATTAATGAAATATTTAGTAATGACAATGATAAAGAATTAAGAGAAAAACTAATGAAACTTATGATTAGAGATGAATCAGAAGAAAGTGATCAAAATATCAATGAATTACAAACTGATAGTGATAGTGAATATTATTCAGATGAAACATCACCATGTAAATGTATTAATGTTATTACAGAAGATAAGAATAACAAAGACATTTTATTTGAAATAATAAGTAAAATAAAGGATCCTATAGAACGGAGAGAATATTTAGTTAAATTAAAAGATTTAATTATACAAGAAGATAATAAACCAGAATTTGTTGAAGCATTTAATTTAACTACTCTATATAATACATATTCATATTCATCAATTCCAGGAGTTTGTGATAGAACAACAAATAAACAAGAAGAATTGAAAGAATTAAAAATAGAAATGAAAGAAATAAAAAACGATATAAAAAATTTACAGTTACAAAATTTAGAAATTAAAGCAAAAATGATAATACAAAATCAAGATAAAATAGATAATGAAGAGACAATAGAAAGTAGTAATAAAGGAAAAGGTATTCAAATAGAAGAAAAAGATAACACACAATATTTAAATGTAATTGATAAAGTTAATATTGAAAAATGGTATGTTTTTGTCACAATAGGAGTTCAAGATTTTAATACAACATGTGTAGCTTTAATAGATAGTGGAGCAGATCAAAGTTGTATAAAAACAGGAATAATTCCATTAAAATATTTATCAAAAACTAATCAAAAATTACTAACAGCAAATGGAACCCCATTAATAATTAAAAGTAAATTATCAAATGGATTTATTTGTAATAATAATTATTGTTTTAAACATTCTTTTATTATTATAGATGATATAACTAATGATGTAATATTAGGAAATCCTTTTTTATATCAAATCACTCCTTTTAAAAAGACAAGTGAAGGATTAAATATAAATATTATGGAAAATAAAATAACATTTCAATTTATAACTAGAGTTAGACAAAAAGAATTAAATATGTTACAAAAGAATAGTATATTTAAACAAATTAAAGAAAAAGAAAAACAACTTTTATTAATAAACGAAGAAATTACATATAATCAAATTGAATTACAATTACAAAGAGAAGAAATAGTTAATAAAATCAAAGAATTACAATTAAAATTTACAAATACAATATGTGCAGAACATCCCTCTGCATTCTGGTCAAGAAAAACTCATATTATAGAATTACCTTATGAACAAGACTTCAATGAAAAAGAAATACCAACAAAAGCAAGACCAATACAAATGAGCGCTGAATTAGTACAACATTGCAGAAAAGAAATAGAGAGCCTATTAGATAAAAAGCTAATAAGAAAATCAAAATCTCCATGGAGCTGTCCAGCATTCTACGTTAATAATCAAGCTGAAAAAGAAAGAGGAGTTCCAAGATTAGTCATAAATTATAAACCATTAAATAAAGCATTAAAATGGATAAGATACCCAATACCTAATAAAAAAGATTTATTAAGTAGATTATATAATGCAAAAATTTACTCTAAGTTTGATTTAAAATCAGGATATTGGCAAATTCAAATAGCGGAAAAGGATAGATATAAAACAGCATTCACAGTACCATTTGGACACTTTGAATGGAATGTAATGCCTTTTGAATTGAAAAATGCACCCTCTTAATTTCAAAATATTATGAATGATATATTTTCAGTATATACTTTCATGATAGTATATATAGATGATATTTTAGTATTTTCAAAATCAATTGATGAACATTTTAGGCATTTGCATATATTTTCAAAAATAGTAGTTCAAAATGGATTAGTTATATCAGCTTCGAAGATGAAATTATTCCAAACAAACATAAGATTTTTAGGACATGATATTAATAAAGGTACTATTAAACCCATTAATAGAGCCTTAGAATTTGGTGAAAAATTTCCAGACGAAATTAAAGATAAAAATCAATTACAAAAATTTCTAGGATGCCTTAATTATGTTGCAGATTTTTTTCCAAATTTAAGAACTTTATGTGCACCATTATATGAAAAATTAAAAAAGAATCCACCCCCGTGGTAAAAAATACATACTAAAATAGTTAAAGAAGCAAAAGAAAAAATTAAATCATTACCATGTTTAGGAATTCCACACCCAGATGCATTTATGATAGTAGAAACCGATGCATCAGAAATAGGATATGGAGGAATTCTAAAGCAAAAGTTAAACAATAAAATTCAATTAGTTAGATATATGTCTAAAGTATGGTCAGGCTCTCAAAAGAATTACTCAACCGTTAAAAAAGAAATGTTAGCAATAGTCTTAAGTATATCTAAATTTCAAGATGATTTATATAATAAAAATTTTTTATTAACAATAGACTGTAAATCAGCTAAAGATATAATTCAAAAAGATATTGAGAATTTAGTTTCTAAACAAATATTTGCAAGATGGCAAGGTATTTTCTCAGTATTTGATTTTGATATTGAATACATAAAAGGGGAAGAAAATTCATTACCAGATTTTCTAACAAGAGAATTTTTTACAGGAAAAATTCAAAAAGATGGCAAATAAAGGAGAATCATCATCTTCATTCAAAAATCACAAAAAACAAACAGCAGCAGACTATATGTCAAAGGTGAATACTCCAAGACCCTTATCCCCAGTTATTCAAACATCAAATAAGTTTGCAAGTCTAGAAGAATTTCCATTACTCCCACTCACGTATACTCAAGTAACTCAAACACCTTTTGCACAATTAAGAAACAAAGAGTCTAGTTCAACACAAACACCAGTAGCAATGCCTATTATATCTACACAAAATATTGAAGCAGGAAAAGCATCTTATCAACTAAAAAAACCCTTTGAATATTTGTGTCTAACAGAATTTACTACTAACATTCCAGTTACTGATTTAAATAACTATACTGAACAATTATTCCGAAATGATATGCTATGGCTTTCAGATGATTTATTGAAAAATCAAATGTTTTTCGAATTCATTTTGGTTGATTCAGAATCTATGGAAATCACTCATATTCATGAAGAAGGAACTCAAAAAATAGCTTACTCAAAATGTGTCATTAAACAAGTATTAGATATAGAAGATTGGCCAAATGCTTTTACCAAAATACCATTTTCTATACCATTCCAACCTCAAGGATACTCCTATGAAGATTATAAACAGGCATGGAAGAAGGCCTTTTATTTAAGGTCTTTTGATCATTCTTGGTTTTTTCAATTCCACAAAGATAGCAAAGTCAAATTCCCATTATGGTTCTTCGACTGGTGGGATACTCATGGATGTCAGCCAGATATTATGCCAATAGAAGCTCAGCAAGGATTACAATATTGGAACAATAATAGCTAAATGAAGGAATATCATAAAGAAATTCAATGGCATTTGTCTCTTAGAGTGCCATGGATATGGTGTTGGAATTTTCAAATAATGCAAATCAGACTAGCACCAAGGCCGATGTCACTGATTAGACAATTCAAATGCAAATGGTGGGATACCTACAAAAAAGAATTATGCTGTCAAAAAACAGTGGCCACTCTCATGACCACTGGCAAAAGGACATGGATTAATCCCACTACTAATGCAACCACTCCAACTGGACCCCAACAAAAGACCACTCATCAAAAGACTCCAACAAATTCAGCATCAGCAACAGCAACTCAAAAAGGAAAATTCTCGGAAGAAGATATGGAACAATTTTTCCAATTTATGGAATATCAGAGAAGACGTAATCAACAATAGCCACCACAACCGCAAATGTCAATAGATTCCACTCCAAGTCCATCCCCTCAAGATATGTTCGGAGGACATTGTACTCAAGATCCTTTTGAAGAATAATCAATAAATTTTATTTTGTAGGTTTTCTTTGACAAAAAATTCCTCATGGATGATAAGATTAAAAATAATTCAAACAGTTCAAGCAGCAACATTACAAATCTTCTATAACAAAGAGAGATAGGAAGATCTAATCCTAAAGTTATTTATCAAAATATATATCAAGATTTGTTAGAAGACGGAACTAAAGGAACAAGACAACATATTCAATCTTGGTGGACATATTATACTCAAAAAACTAAGCAAGATTACTGGTACTATCGCACTCAAGCTTTCAAGAAGAATAGTCAAAGACAAAATGGGGGCCCAAACCCATGTGAAGACTAAGACTTTTATTCAAAAGAAGACTAAGACTTCCACTCAAAGACATACCCATGTGAAGTTCACAAGATGAAGAAGACTGCCATTCAAATAAAGAACAAATGAAAATGTCTATTCAAATAAAGTAATATTCGGATTTCAAAATATTATTCAATGTATTAGATTAGAATTTCATTATAAATAGATAGCATTCAAATGTAAGAAGTTTCGCATGTGTTGAATCTGAAAAGCAATAAAAATTTCAGCTTTCATTCACTCCCTTATTTATTTTTTCTTTTATATAAATTTTATATTTCAGGTAAAATCTAATTTATTCAATAAAATATTTTTGTTATTAACGATGCAAGACCCTTATCCCCAGTTATTCAAACATCAAATAAGTTTGTAAGTCTAGACGAATTTCCATTACTCCCACTCACGTATAATCAAGTAACTCAAACACCTTTTGCACAATTAAGAAACAAAGTGTCTAGTTCAACACAACCACCAGTAGCAATGACCCCACTTCCTATTATATCTACACAAAATATTGAAGCAGGAAAAGCATCTTATCAACTAAAAAAACCCATTGAATATTTGTGTATAACAGAATTTACTACTAATATTCCAGTTACTGATTTAAATAACTATTCTCAACAATTATTCCGAAATGATATGCTATGGTTTTCAAATGATTTATTTAAAAAACAAATGTTTTTCGAATTCATTTTGGTTGATTCAGAATCTATGGAAATCACTCATATTCATGAAGAAGGAACTCAAAAAATAGCTTACTCAAAATGTGTCATTAAACAAGTATTAGATATAGAAGATTGGCCAAATGCTTTTACCAAAATACCATTTTCTATACCATTCCAACCTCAAGGATACTCCTATGAAGATTATAAACAGGCATGGGAGAAGGCCTTTTATTTAAGGTCTTTTGATCATTCTTGGTTTTTTCAATTCCACAAAGATAGCAAAGTCAAATTCCCATTATGGTTCTTCGACTGGTGGGATACTCATTGATGTCAGCCAGATATTATGCCAATAGAAGCTCAGCAAGGATTACAATATTGGAACAATAATAGCAAAATGAAGGAATATCATAAAGAAATTCAATGGCATGTGTCTCTTAGAGTGCCATGGATATGGTGTTGGAATTTTCAAATAATGCAAATCAGACCAGCACCAAGGTCGATGTCACTGATTAGACAATTCAAATGAAAATGGTGGGATACCTACAAAAAAGAATTATGCTGTCAAAAAGCAGTGGCCACTCTCATGACCACTGGCAAAAGGACATGGATTAATCCCACTACTAATGCAACCACTCTAACTGGACCCCAACAAAAGACCGCTTATCGAAAGTCTCCAACAAATTCAGCATCAGCAACAGCAACTCAAAAAGGAAAATTCTCAGAAGAAGATATGGAACAATTTTTCCAATTTATGGAATATCAGAGAAAACGTAATCAACAACAGCCACCACAACCGCAAATGTCAATAGATTACACTCAAAGTCCATCCCCTCAAGATATGTTCGGAGGACATTGTGCTCAAGATCCTTTTGAAGAATAATCAATATATTTTATTTTGCAGGTTTTCTTTGACAAAAAATTCCTCATGGATGATAAGATTAAAAATAATTCAAGCAGTTCAAGCAGCAACATTACAAATCTTCTACAACAAAGAGAGATAGGAAGATCTAATCCTAAAGTTATTCTGATAGGAATGAGCCCGAGTCCACATTGCCAAATCCAGCTTCCCATGATCCATTAGCAAATCTTGGTGGTCCAATGACAAGATCAAGGAGCAAGAGGATGAAGGAAGCACTACAAGCATTGTTATCAACACATTGTGAGTTGATGGCCAATGTTCAAAGGAGTTCGACACAACCATCTCAAGATGAAGTACTTTGGCATATTTCTTCAATAACAATTTATGATCCACCTTGAAGAAATAATGTGAAGGCCGAAATATTAAAGTCCAAGAAGAAGGCTTGTTTTGGGCTTTGAAATGGATCACGCCCTTTTTAATATATTTTAGGGTTTATTATGTTGTTTTTAATTAAGTCCACTTAACGATTTTATGGGCTTAATTGGCGTTTTTTTTTATTAAGTGTTAATAAGGTATTACTTGGCCCAATTATCTTGCATGATAATTAGGAAAGTAAAGTTTTAGAAAGTAAAATCGAATTTTGCTTCTTCAAGGCAAAACCGATTTTAGTCTTTGTTTAAGTTTAGGAAACAAAGGAAGCCAAATTGTGTTTGGCCACCTTTAGGAAGTAAACGTGAGACACCAATCCTTTTTGGAAAAGGATTAGCTTATGTGTGTCACAAATCCTTTTTGGAAAAGGATTAGTAAGTTAGTTAGCTTAGAAGTCAAGTTGTAATTTACAACTTCTAGGGTTTTATTTCCTTTTCCTTTTAGAAAAGCCGAAACTACTCCCTATGAAAGGGAAAGCTATGTAACGTTTTTTAAGCATGTTGAATTGAAAGAATTTTGGCATTGCTAAATTAAATTTGATATCATCAACGTGAGTTATTCTTGAATAATTCATAAGACCCGCCAAACCTTAAGTGAGGAACTTTAGGTGAAGCTTACAAGTTCTAGATTTATAGAACCGGCCAAACTTGATAGGTTTAATTAATTGATTTACAATTGTTAAACTGAATCAATTTGTGATAACGTTGGGGTTAGGTTAACTTTAATCTTGCCTTTTCGTTTCATACTTTCTTTTTCCGCCAATTTGTTCTTGTCGTGATTGAATTTGGTGCACAACGATCTCAAGTATTGTGGAAAATACGTGTGGATTGGGACTTCCTCCTACTCCATTCGTATCAATTGGTATCAGAGCCAGGTTGTTCATCAAATTCGGTAATCAAATCTTTTATTTGAGTCTTGTTTTTGTTTTCTCTTCTTGGATCTTGTCCTTCTTTTGGCGTCCTTCTTGCTGTTTTGTTGCGTCAATTTCTGCAGATTTTGTGGTGTCTTTTTGTTGCTGTTTTCGTGTCTTTATTGCTGTCCAAGGTCGTCATAGTTCAGCTTTTAAATTACATCAAAATCGCATGCAATTTGTTTGCTAAAAATCTGTCCAATTCGTGTTCATCTTGCTCGGATTTTTGCGATTTTTTTTGTTGTGTTGATCTTGCTGTTTTGTGTCGTGTTTTGCTGCTGTTTTTCTTCATAATTCTGCATTGTTTTTGTTCATCATCATAGTGTGGAATTCTTGAGTCATTCTTGCTGAAATCACGTCCAAAGAATTAGGGTTTGTCAAACTAGGGTTTGTGAAATTAGGGTTTCTTATTCAAAATTTCATAACTTCCTTGTTTCTCATCCTTTTCTTGATCTTTCTTTTGTGTTAGTTTCATCATTCTATTGCCATCAAAGTGTGTTTTCATGAAACTTTTTCACCATCTCAAAAAGACGAGTTCTTGACCACTTTCTTGAAAATCTTGATTTTTCTTGAAAATCCGAAAGTGCTCAAATTTGAATCTTGAAGACATATTCTTGCTCTTTGTGATATTTCTTGAATCTTTGGTAAAAGTGGTATCTTCAAAATCCGAAATTTTGTTGACTTCTTGATACATTGAAGTGGTTGAAAATTTAGGGTTTATCAACAACCTCAAGGGTTAAGCTTTTTGTCAAAAAAAAAAAAAAAGAGGCCATTACAAAAAAAAAAAAAGGCCATTACAAAAAAAAAAAAGACCAAGTAAAAATCAGCCCAAAGGCATTTGGTCTAAAGTGAAAAAAAAAAAAAAAAATTTTATTTTTTTCGTATTTAATTTTATAGTTTCGGACGCCACTTTCGGACCCCTTACCCGTCCGAAACTACCGTCCGAACCTCGACAGAGAAGTCACAAATTTTCACAAAATTTCGGACGCCACTTTCGGACCCCTGACCCGTCCGAAACTATCGTCCGATCCTCGACAGAGATTTGAAATTTTTTTAACAAAGTTTCGGACGCCACTTTCGGCCGTCCGAAACTCGGCAGAGAGGTTATATACACTATAACTTCAAACCTTCATAACTTTCTCATTTTTAATCGGAATTGAGTGATTCAAAAACACATCTTCTTGTTATCTTCTCTAGTTTCTGAATTCGTAGCTTTCTGAAGTTAATCTGTTTATACCCCATACGTGATCTTAAAATCTTCTTGTGACGTGAAGTTTTCTTTTCAAACTTCTTTGGTTTTGCTTTTGTGAATTGATTTGTTTGAACTAATTGGTTGAGACTTGTTCTTAAAATCGACAAACAGTAAGCTTCAATTAGTTTGAGAGATTCATTGTTGAGTATTTAGATAGGGTATACACGAGAAAAGCCATTACACTAGAGAGGAGAGTATTACTCACCAAAAGTGAGAACCTGAGAGGTTTTTATTTTGCTATCTTTTGTTGTTTTTACTAACTTGCAGGAACAATGGAGGGAGATGATAAAACACCTCAAGGACAACCCCAAATGGATCAAAAATATGTTAATGATGTTCTATTTGACATGATCTGAAAACTCAATCTAAAGATTGATAATTTAACCATTTTTCCTTCACCAAAAAAAGGTTCTACTTCTCGACAGAATAAACATGAAGAAGCCGAGCCTAGTGATGAGGAGAATGAGGAGTTCATGGATTCTCCTAAAGATGGTAAGAAATCTGATTTGTCAATTAGTGGAGTTAAACTAACATTGCCTACTTTCTATGGTAAAGCAGATCCGGAAGCTTATTTTGATTGGGTTCGTGAGCTTGAACACTTCTTTGAAGGTAATAGCTATCCCGAACATAAGAGGTATCGCCTAGCCTTCATGCACCTCAAGGATTATGCAAGTTTGTGGTGGGATAAGGTAATGAGATCTAGACGTGAAGATGACGAACCACCTATTCAAACTTGGAAGCAAATGAAAGCGCTTATGAGGAAGAAGTATGTTCCATCACATTATAGCCGAGAGCTCAACAGAAAATTGCACTCCCTTGTGCAAGGAAACAAAACCGTGGAGGAATACTACCATGAGATGGAAGCTCTCATGATCAAGGCCAATGTTCGTGAAGACCCCGATTCAACAATTGAAAGATTTCTTAGAGGTATGAATTCTGAATTGTCTTATCATGTTGATTTACAATCTTATGTTGATATTAATGAGCTTGTTCATAAAGCTATTAAGATTGAAAGGCACATGAAAGGTAAGAACAGGTTCACACAACAGAATCCACCATGGCAAAGGGATTTGAAACCTAAATCAGCCCCTTTCACTCCACCAACAAAATCGAGGTAATATACCTCAAACCAGCCATCTAGTGCACCTCCTTATGTCCCAAAATCAGTCCCTAAAGCTGCTGAAAATGCCCCTAAATCGGCGACAACTTCTGCTCCAAGATTGAGGGATATTAGATGTTTTAAATGTCAAGGCTATGGTCACTTGCAAGCCAATTGTCCTACTGTCCGGATCATGATTACTTTAGATACTGGAGAAGTGGTAAGTGATGATGATTGTGCCGACATGCCACCTCTTGAAGAAAAGTACCAAGATGATCAAAGTGATGAGGGTGAAAAGCTTGATGAGCCGACCTATTCAGTTGGTAACTTTTCTTTAGTTTCTCACCGTGTTCTTAATGTTCAACCTTTGGAAGATAATGATTTGATGCAACGTGATAACATATTTCACACACGCTGTTTAGTGCAAAACATGGTTTGTAGTGTGATTATTGATAGTGGTAGTTGCACAAATGTGGCGAGCACCTTACTTGTTAACAAACTGAATTTGAATTGCATGAAACATCCAAAACCATATAGGCTTCAATGGTTAAATAATTCAGTTGAAACTCGTGTCACTAAACAAGTAAAGTTTTCCTTCACCATTGGTAAATATGTTGATACTGTTTTATGTGATGTTGTTCCAATGGAGGCTAGTCATATTTTACTTGGTAGACCTTGGCAATTTGATTGTGATGTGCTTTATCATGCCAAGAAATTTTTTTACATTTTGTGCATAATGGTAAAAAGTATAGTCTTCATGCTTTAACTCCTGCTTAAGTTTTTGAAGATCAAACTTGAATTGCACAAGCTTGTAAAGACATAAATGAAGCTAAGAAGAAGAAGGAACTAGAAAAACAACAAAACAAAAAATCTAATTTAGGCCGAGATGTAGTTAATAAGAAATCTTGTTGTTTTGCTTCTTCTAATGAGATTAAGAGAGCATTGATTAATAGGCAGTCCTTATACTTAATGTTTAGCAAGGAACTTATACTTGTTGTTGACAGTGATAACCTTGCTTCTTTGCCTAGTGCCGTGTACTCTCTTTTGCAGGAATATAGTGATGTATTTCCCGAGGAGTTACCAATAGGTTTACCACCAATTCGTGGCATCGAGCACCAAATTGATTTCATCCCAGGAGCTCAAATTCCAAACCGACCAACTTATAGAGCAAATCCGGAGGAAACAAAAAAGATTCAACGTCAAGTGGATGAACTCCTTGACCAAGGTATTGTGCGTGAGTCTCTTAGTCCATGTTCAGTTCCTGTTATCTTAGTCCCTAAAAAGGATGATACTTGGCGAATGTGTGTAGATTGCCGTGCTGTTAATAAGATTACCATTAAGTATAGACATCCAATTCCTAGATTAGATGATATGCTTGATGAATTGCATGGATCTTCCATATTTTCCAAAGTTGATTTGAAAAGTGGGTACTACCAAATCGAATGAAAGAAGGAGATGAATGGAAACTGCTTTTTAAAAACAAAGTATGGGTTGTATTGAATGGTTAGTTATTGCCTTTTGGTTTATCTAATGCACCTAGTACTTCATGAGGCTTATGAACCATGTTTTTTCGTCATTTCATTGGAAAGTTTGTGGTAGTCTACTTTGATGATACCTTGATATATATCAAATCACTTGATGAGCATGTTTGAACATTTAAAACTCGTGTTTGCTATATTGCGTGAGAACCAATTATATGCTAACCCTTAAAAGTGTTCTTTCTGTTTGGAATCTATTATCTTTTTGGGTTATGTTTAAGTTCTCAAGGCATTGCTGTTGATGAGTCAAAAGTCAAGGCAATCATAGATTGGCCGAGACCACAAAATGCTAGTGATGGTAAGAAGTTTTCATGGATTAGCAAGTTTTTATAGGAGATTTGTTAAAGACTTTAGTTCCATTGCTTGCACCTTTAAATGAACTTGTTTAAAAAGAATGTCACCTTTGCATGGAATAAAAGAACATGAAAACGCCTTTAAGACTTTGAAGTATAAATTGACTCATGCCCCTTTACTTGCTTTTGCCGAATGTTCAATAAAGCTTTTGAGATACACTGTGATGCCTCCGGGATTGGTATTGGTGTTGTTCTTTATGCAGGAATCAAGGCCCGTGGCTTATTTCAGTGAAAAGCTTAATGTGGCAGCTTTAAAGTATGCAACTTATGACAAGGAGTTGTATGCATTGGTAAGGTCATGCAGGTTTGGCAACACTTACTTATGGCCAAAAGAATTCATAATCCATTCTGATCATGAAAGTCTCAAATTCTTAAAGACTCAAGGTAAGTTGAAGAAGAAGACATGCAAAATGGTGGAATTCATTGAAACTTTTCCTTATGTGATTAAATATAAATCTGGTCAAGAGAATGTGGTAGCTGATGCTTTATCTAGGAGATATGCTTTATTTACCTATTTACATGCAAAGCTACTTGGATTTGAATTGATTAAAGACATGTATAAGGAAGATGTTGACTTTGCCGAATCTTATGATCTTTGTCAATAAGGCCGAATGGTGATTATTTTGTGCATGAAGGTTTCTTGTTTCGCAAGGATAAATTGTGCTTTCCCTCATGTTCCATTCGTGATTTACTTTGTTAAAGAAACCCATGGGGGAGGGTTAATGGGGCATTTTGGTATTGTTAAAACACTTTCTGTTTTGAATGAGCACTTTTATTGGCCTAACATGATTAAAGATGTTAAAAGTGTTTGTGGAAAAATGTATTGTGTGTAAGCATGCTAAGGTCCAAAGTAATGCCTCATGGTTTGTATCAACCTCTGCCTGTTTCCCTAGCAACCCTTGGATTGACATATCTATGGATTTTGTGTTAGGGTTACCTAGATCACGCACTGGTAATGATAGCATTTTTGTTGTGGTTGATAGATTTAGTAAAATGGCTCACTTCCTTGCATGTTCTAAATCTAATGATGCTACCAAAATTGCTGACCTTTTCTTTAAGGATATTGTACGTTTGCATGGAATTCCTAAGAGTATTGTCAGTGATAGAGATGTCAAGTTTTTGTCACATTTTGGCGTACACTTTGGAATAAATTAGGCACAAAATTATTGTTTTCTACTGTTGCCCATCCACAGACTGATGGTCAAACAGAAGTAGTAAATCGTACATTGTCTAATTTGCTTCGTGCTATCATTCAGAGAAAACTTAAAGAATTGGATGAGAATTGGTTTGCCACACATTGAATTTGCATATAACCGAACTGTTCATAGTTCTACTGGTTATTCGCCTTTTGAAGTTGTGTATGGATTTAATCCTTTAACTCCCCTTGATATTTTGCCTCTTCCTATTAATGAGTTTGTTAATGTGGAGGTAAAGCTAAAGCTGATTTTGTAAGGGAGTTGCATGATAAGGTTTACAAAAATATTCAAAGGCGTAATGAGCAATATGCCAAAACAAGCCAACAAGGGCAGAAGACAAGTGATTTTCGAACCTGGAGATTGGGTTTGGATTTCACTTGAGGAAGGGAAAGGTTTCCTGAAAAGAGGAAATCTAAACTTCATCCCAAGAGGAGATGGTCCTTTTCAAGTCTTGGAAAGGATTGGAGACAATGCATATAGAATCGAACTACCTAGTGTGTATGGTACTGTTTCATCTACTTTCAATGTTTCTGATTTGAGTTTATATGATGTAGGTGATTCGAGGACGAATCCTTTCGAGGAGGGAGGGAATGATAGGAATGAGCCCGAGTCCACATTGCCAAATCCAGCATCCCATGATCCATTAGCAAATCTTGGTGGTCCAATGACAAGATCAAGGAGCAAGAGGATGAAGGAAGCACTACAAGCATATTGTGAGTTGATGGCCAATGTTCAATGGAGTTCGACACAACCATCTCAAGATGAAGTACTTTGGCATATTTCTTCAATAACAATTTATGATCCACCTTGAAGAAATAATTTGAAGGCCGAAATATTAAAGTCCCAGAAGAAGGCGTGTTTTTGGCTGTGAAATGGATCACAGGACCACCCTTTTAATATATTTAGGGTTTATTATGTTGTTGTTAATTAAGTCCACTTAAACGATTTTATGGGCTTAATTGGCGTTTTTTTTTATTAAGTGTTAATAAGGTATTACTTGGCCCAATTATCTTGCATGATAATTAGGAAAGTAAAGTTTTAGAAAGTAAAATCGAATTTTGCTTCTTCAAGGCAAAACCGATTTTAGTCTTTGTTTAAGTTTAGGAAACAAAGGAAGCCAAATTGTGTTTGGCCACCTTTAGGAAGAAAACGTGAGACACCAATCCTTTTTGGAAAAGGATTAGCTTATGTGTGTCACAAATCCTTTTTGGAAAAGGATTAGTAAGTTAGTTAGCTTAGAAGTCAAGTTGTAATTTACAACTTCTAGGGTTTTATTTCCTTTTCCTTTTAGAAAAGCCGAAACTACTCCCTATAAAAGGGAAAGCTATGTAACGTTTTTTAAGCATGTTGAATTGAAAGAATTTTGGCTTTGCTAAATTAAATTTGACATCATCAACGTGAGTTATTCTTGAATAATTCATAAGACCCGCCAAACCTTAAGTGAGGAACTTTAGGTGAAGCTTACAAGTTCTAGATTTATAGAACCGGCCAAACTTGATAGGTTTAATTAATTGATTTATAATTGTTAAACTGAATCAATTTGTGATAACGTTGGGGTTAGGTTAAGTTTAATCTTGCCTTTTCGTTTCATACTTTCTTTTTCCGCCAATTTGTTCTTGTCGTGATTGAATTTGGTGCACAACGATCTCAAGTATTGTGGAAAATACGTGTGGATTGGGACTTCCTCCTACTCCATTCGTATCATATTCATCAAAATATATATCAAGATTTGTTAGAAGACGGAACTAAAGGAACAGGACAACATATTCAATCTTGGTGGACATATTATACTCAAAAGACTAAGCAAGATTACTGGTACTATCGCACTCAAGCTTTCAAGAAGAATAGTTAAAGACAAAATGGGGGCCCAAACCCATGTGAAGACTAACTTCCACTCAAAGACATACCCATGTGAAGTTCACAAGATGAAGAAGTCTGCCATTCAAATAAAGAACAAATGAAAATGTCTATTCAAATAAATTAATATTCGGATTTCAAAATATTATTCAATGTAATAGATTAGAATTTCATTATAAATAGATAGCATTCTAATGTAAGAAGTATCGCATGTTTTTGAATCTGAAAAGCAATAAAAATTTCAGCTTTCATTCACTCCCTTCTTTATTTTTTCTTTTATATAAATTTTATATTTCAGGTAAAATTTAATTTATTCAATAAAATATTTTTGTTATTAACGATCCTACTTATTTTGGTATCATAGCCATGTATATTCAAGTTCTTTATAATTTAAATTCTTAAATTCTATAATTTACCTAAATTATTAGTAAGGCTTTTAGAATATCGATCGTAAGGTTTGGTAAGCAGTGAAGCCTTGTAAGTCCGTTGGTAAGCCGTTGCCCAGTGAAGCTTAAGGTGTTCCAGGTTTAGGCACTCATGTGTTCCCCATACACTCTGTATTCTATTAAGTTGCACTAAGACATTGAGGTAAGTTTTAAATTATGAATTTAAATTCTTTAAAGAAGTTGTTTAATATTGGTAAGATTACTGAACAAGTAGATACTAATTCTGTATATCATATAGGAAATTTAAATTTCAATAATTCATATGCAGTCAAAATACATGAACAAGATTTAACATTTACAGAAGTTTCAAAAACAATAAGATTAACGTCTAGAGTAGCAATTCATAGATATAGATCTCAAGGATTTAAATATATTCATTATGGTTTAATCAAAGTAATTATAAAACCTCTGCATAGAATAGGTATAGATAATCCTATTTTTATTGGTTTAAGAGATAAAAGATTTATAGAATATGAAGATTCCATACTTGCATTAATGCAAACTAATATTTGTAATGGAGAAATATCATTTAATTGTGTACCTAATTTCTTAGCTAGTTTAGATGATGAATTAATATTAGATTCATTAATAATGGATATACAAATCGATCAAAATAAGATAGATGCAAGAAGTCGTAGCTTTGTAATTTTATATAAAGTATGTTTTAAATTATTAAAAACAGAAATAGATCCAAAATTAAAATTAGAACAAACAAGTACAGAAGAAACAATAATATTTGAAGAAGATTCCGAAAAAGCTTCAGTATATATTCCTAAAACTTTAAAGTGGAATGAAATAACTATTCCAAAAACGTTTACAATAGTTCATCAAATACAATCAAAAAATATTCATCAACATAAGACATCAAGAATAGAAAAACAAGAAGATGGTAGTATAACAATACATTTTGATGACATAAGATCAAATAAATATGGGGCAAATATACAACCAGCAAGACATTCAATTTCAGAAATACCTACTATAAGAAAATTATATAATCAAAATACTAATATAGATACAAATCCTGAAATATATTCAATACCAGTTACAGGTAGTCAAAGAATTCATTATAAAGCACCTTTACCAGAAATAATAGATACAACCTCGACATTTATGCCATCACCAACTAGATCAGAAATGAAACCAGATTCAATTAATGTTCTTACTAATGAATTTAAAACTAATTATAAATATTTAGATGAAGAATTCAATGAGGATAAGAATATACAAAAAAAGACAATGGTATAAAAATTTAGAAGAAGAATTTCAAAAAATACTAAACATTAAATGGGAAGAAGCGTTATTAAAACAAAATTTTAATTTTCCCTTCTTTTCATGGTTAGAATATGAAACACAAAATATAGGAAGTAAAAACTTATATATAAATGATAGTATAAATGTACAAACATCTTTATATAAAAAATGGAATATAATTGGGGGAGAAGTACTAAGTTCAGTACATCCACCTCTTTTAAATATAAAAATTCAAACAACAAAATGAGAAGTAGTAGCTACTCCATTTAGAGAGGCTAGAGAAGAAAAAGGGGCAGTAGAAATCGAAGATATTAAAAAAATTAATCAACAATTAAATTATTCAAATCAAATTATCAACAATAGCACATCAAGTAGATTTAGTTCATGCAAAAATAGAAACAATTCCAAAAGAAAAAATAAAAGATAAAGAATCGATAATAAAAAACCCTTTTAAACATAGCAGTTTAAACTTTCCAACTGAAATAGCAAAACCTCATTTTCAAGTAAATGATGTATTTTCAAATTTACAATTCCCAAAGAATGAACAAGATACATTACAAAAGTTTTTAAAAAAATTAGAAGAAACCAATCCTAGTACAAGTAAAACAAGTCAAATTCAAAATATTCAATTAACAAACCCAATGCAAGAAAATGATAGTGAAATAGATAGTGAAAAAGAGTTAAGTTCAGAAAATGAAGAAATATATGAACAAATAGATAACATAGAAGATGAATTTAATGGAATAAATAGAATAAGAAAACAGTATAAACCATATAAGTCGAAAAAATACTATGATGATCAGATAAAATATGCACCATATCAAAGAAAAAACTATTATCCAAAATTAATACCTCCGTATTTACAAATAGAAGAAAGAGGAAAATTTAGAGCAACAGAATATGATGGAAGAGCAATATATGAATGGAATGTAGATGGTAAATCGGAATACGAAATCTTAAGAGTATTACAAGAAATGGGAATGGCAAAAGCTGCATATAGACAACAAATATTTGATCAAAAAACAACAGCTGGAGCATTTGTTGCAGGTTTTACAGGACAACTAAAAAATTGGTGGGATAATTTACTCACTGCACAAGATAGAGAAGATGTCATGAAACATACAAAAGAAGAAGATGAAAAAGATGTATTAGGAAACATATTAAAAGATGATAAAGGAGAACCAAGAAAAATACAAGTATCAGATTGTGCGGAGTTTTTAATATTTGCACTAACAGTTCATTTTTTAGGAAACCCTTCTCAAGACCAAAAAAGTTCTCAAATATTTTTAACAAATTTAAAATGTCCTACTCTTACTGATTTTAGATGGTATAAAGATATATTTATTACTTATCTATATAAAAGACCAGATTGTTTACAAACTTTTTGGAAAGAAAAATTCATTACTGGATTACCAAACTTATTTTCTCAAAAAATATTTAATGCTATAAGAGCATCAACAGGATAAGAAGAAATTAATTTCACTACCCGGACTTTTGGTCATTTAATTGCTTTAGTAAAAGAAGAAGGATGAAAATTATGTCAAGAATTAAAATTACAAATCAAATATGGATCAGAAAGAAGAGAATTAGGATCTTTTTGTGAAGCCTTTGGAATTCAAGGTGTAAGAGCACCATCCAGAGATAATAAAAGAATTACTTATAATCCACATAAAAAATATAGAAGATCATACCGTAAACAAAATCAAAGTCATATAAATCAAAATGAATATAGACCAAACAGAGAATTTAAGAAAAAGAAATATAGAAAGAAGAAATTAGTTTGCTATAAATGTGGCAAACCAGGCCACATTGCAACTAATTGTAAAACTAAAAAACAAATTAATGAAATATTTAGTAATGACAATGATAAAGAATTAAGAGAAAAACTAATGAAACTTATGATTAGAGATGAATCAGAAGAAAGTGATCAAAATATCAATGAATTACAAACTGATAGTGATAGTGAATATTATTCAGATGAAACATCACCATGTAAATGTATTAATGTTATTACAGAAGATAAGAATAACAAAGACATTTTATTTGAAATAATAAGTAAAATAAAGGATCCTATAGAACAGAGAGAATATTTAGTTAAATTAAAAGATTTAATTATACAAGAAGATAATAAACCAGAATTTGTTGAAGCATTTAATTTAAATACTCTATATAATACATATTCATATTCATCAATTCCAGGAGTTTGTGATAGAACATCAAATAAACAAGAAGAATTGAAAGAATTAAAAATAGAAATGAAAGAAATCAAAAACGATATAAAAAATTTACAGTTACAAAATTTAGAAATTCAAGCAAAAATGATAATACAAAATCAAGATAAAATAGATAATGAAGAGACAATAGAAAGTAGTAATAAAGAAAAAGGTATTCAAATAGAAGAAAAAGATAACACACAATATTTAAATGTAATTGATAAAGTTAATATTGAAAAATGGTATGTTTTTGTCACAATAGGAGTTCAAGATTTTAATACGACATGTGTAGCTGTAATAGATAGTGGAGCATATCAAAGTTGTATAAAAACAGGAATAATACCATTAATATATTGTTCAAAAACTAATCAAAAATTACTAACAGCAAATGGAACCCCATTAATAATTAAAAGTAAATTATCAAATGGATTTATTTGTAATAATAATTATTGTTTTAAACATTCTTTTATTATTATAGATGATATAACTAATGATGTAATATTAGGAAATCCTTTTTTATATCAAATCACTCCTTTTAAAAAGACAACTGAAGGATTAAATATAAATATTATGGGAAATAAAATAACATTTCAATTTATAACTCCAGTTAGACAAAAAGAATTAAATACGTTACAAAAGAATAGTATATTTAAACAAATTAAAGAAAAAGAAAAACAAATTTTATTAATAAAAGAAGAAATTACATATAATCAAATTGAATTACAATTTTAAAGAGAAGAAATAGTTAATAAAATCAAAGAATTACAATTAAAATTTACAAATACAATATTTGCAGAACATCCCTCTGTATTCTGGTCAAGAAAAACTCATATTATAGAATTACCTTATGAACAAGACATCAATGAAAAAGAAATACCAACAAAAGCAAGACCAATACAAATGAGCGCTGAATTAGTACAACATTGCAGAAAAGAAATAGAGAACCTATTAGATAAAAAGCTAATAAGAAAATCAAAATCTCCATGGAGCTGTCCAGCATTCTATGTTAATAATCAAGCTGAAAAAGAAAGAGGAGTTCCAAGATTAGTCATAAATTATAAACCATTAAATAAAGCATTAAAATGGATAAGATACCCAATACCTAATAAAAAAGATTTATTAAGTAGATTATATAATGCAAAAATTTACTCTAAGTTTGATTTAAAATCAGGATATTGGAAAATTCAAATAGCGGAAAAGGATAGATATGAAACAGCATTCACAGTACCATTTGGACACTTTGAATGGAATGTAATGCCTTTTGGATTGAAAAATGCACCCTCTGAATTTCAAAATATTATGAATGATATATTTTCAGTATATACTTTCATGATAGTATATATAGATGATATTTTAGTATTTTCAAAATCAATTTATGAACATTTTAGGCATTTGCATATATTTTCAAAAATAGTAGTTCAAAATGGATTAGTTATATCAGCTTCGAAGATGAAATTATTCCAAACAAACATAAGATTTTTAGGACATGATATTAATAAAGGTACTATTAAACCCATTAATAGAGCCTTAGAATTTGGTGAAAAATTTCCAGATGAAATTAAAGATAAAAATCAATTACAAAGATTTCTAGGATGCCTTAATTATGTTGCAGATTTTTTTCCAAATTGAAGAACTTTATGTGCACCATTATATGAAAGATTAAAAAAGAATCCACCTCCGTGGTAAAAAATACATACTAAAATAGTTAAAGAAGCAAAAGAAAAAATTAAATCATTACCATGTTTAGGAATTCCACACCCAGATGCATTTATGATAGTAGAAACCAATACATTAGAAATAGGATATGGAGGAATTCTAAAGCAAAAGTTAAATAATAAAACTCAATTAGTTAGATATATGTCTAAAATATGGTCAGGCTCTCAAAAGAATTACTCAACCGTTAAAAAAGAAATGTTAGCAATAGTCTTAAGTATATCTAAATTTCAAGATGATTTATATAATAAAATTTTTTTATTAAGAATAGACTGTAAATCAGCTAAAGATATAATTCTAAAAGATATTGAGAATTTAGTTTCTAAACAAATATTTGCAAGATGACAAGGTATTTTGTCAGTATTTGATTTTGATATTCAATACATAAAAGGGGAAGAAAATTCATTACCAGATTTTCTAACAAGAGAACTTTTGACAGGAAAAATTCAAAAAGATGGCAAATAAAGGAGAGTCATCATCTTCATTCAAAAATCACAAAAAACAAACAGCAGCAGACTATATGTCAAAGGTGAATACTCCAAGACCCTTATCCCCAGTTATTCAAACATCAAATAAGTTTGCAAGTCTAAAAGAATTTCCATTACTCCCACTCACGTATACTCAAGTAACTCAAACACCTTTTGCACAATTAAGAAACAAAGAGTCTAGTTCAACACAAACACCAGTAGCAATGACCCCACTTCCTATTATATCTACACAAAATATTGAAGCAGGAAAAACATATTATCAACTAAAAAAACCCTTTGAATATTTGTGTCTAACAGAATTTACTACTAATATTCCAGTTACTGATTTAAATAACTATACTCAACAATTATTCCGAAATGATATGCTATGGTTTTCAGATGATTTATTGAAAAATCAAATGTTTTTTGAATTCATTTTGGTTGATTCAGAATCTGTGGAAATCACTCATATTCATGAAGAAGGAACTCAAAAAATAGCTTACTCAAAATGTGTCATTAAACAAGTATTAGATATAGAAGATTGGCCAAATGCTTTTACCAAAATACCATTTTCTATACCATTCCAACCTCAAGAATACTCCTATGAAGATTATAAACAGGCATGGAAGAAGGCCTTTTATTTAAGGTCTTTTGATCATTCTTGGTTTTTTCAATTCCACAAAGATAGCAAAGTCAAATTCCCATTATGGTTCTTCGACTGGTGGGATACTCATGGATGTCAACCAGATATTATGCCAATAGAAGCTCAGCAAGGATTACAATATTGGAACAATAATAGCAAAATGAAGGAATATCATAAAGAAATTCAATAGCATGTGTCTCTTAGAGTGCCATGGATATGGTGTAGTTGCTCAATGGTTGGGATTCCACTAGGTTCAGCCACAAGACTTATCCCAGGGGTAACTTTCTGCACCGTTGGAGTACTTCCCAACAATGTCACTATTTGAGAAGGCTGCTCGGAAGCTATGATCAACTTCTCACTTTGCTCCTTCAATGATTTGCCTCCTTGGGGCTCCATATGGGGTTTAATACTTTGACCTGCAACTTGCTTAGGAATCCACACTCTGGGAGGACGGGTCACATGATCATTGGCTTGGATGGATTTACAAAGCATGTCCTATTTTGGAACAGTTTGTGCAATATGCCAGAATATCTTCATAAATGACTGGTTGCCATTTCCCCTTCTCTTCAGACCCAATCCAAATCCAGTGAGGAAGCTTCTTGAGTACATCGACCTCAACGCACATCCTCTTTTTACTCAGTCGGAGGACTTTCTCTACTGAAGCCGTAGCCATATCCAGTTTTAGCAGAGTTCCTATTGCCCTTCCGATGGAAAACAGGGATTATTTAGTGCAAAGATGGACCGAGAAAAAGGGAAGACTAACCCAAATAGGTGTTATGGAAGGCTCTTTGTCCGGTGCAAAATCAGGCGACCAACGGAAGATTTTTGCCTGGAATCCTCCGAAATTCCAAGTTTGCTTCATCCAAAATCTGTGAAAATCAGCCTCAAGCTGAAATTGAAAATGATGTGGCGGTAGTTGATGAGTCCAATGTGGCATTCACCTGAGAATCTAGCAGCATTGATGTCCTTGCAGATTGATGGCATAGGCGGTCTTCCCCGGCTAAACTTCCCAATAAGGGCAAAACGGAATCTCTGTGCCATGCAGTTCTCTTCCTCTTCAGTTATAAAATATGCAGGTTTGCCTTTGTATAGAGATAAGGGTTTGACCGGCATTGGGGGGAAAGATACATCAACTGTTTTTGCCCAATTTGCCGAGATAGCTTTCCTTAATGATTTTGTCAGGGGGGCTGAGGTTGTCTTATTTTCGGATTGGGCTCTACGGGCAGTTTGAGTCGCTTTGGATGTTGGGGAAAATTTGGGGTTTTCCCTACAGGAGCCTTGGCTGGTAGGGGCGGATCTCCGGCAGACATACTCTCTACCATGGGCCGCTTACCTTGAGCCACCAGGAGTCTATGGTTAGTTGTTTGAGCTGCAGGGATCTGGGATAGGACGGGGGTGAAAACTTTTGAGAGGAGGAGTGGAGGAGGGCGACGGTGATGCTTGGAGGAGACAGTGGCCTTGAACCTCGATGTTGATGAGGTATGCAGGGAATCATCAGGTAAATCTGAACGGGGGTTTTCTTGATTGCTCATGTTCCTTAGATTTCTTTGCTAGATTAAATGGTTATGCCATTGCTTTCCTCTTCCTACTTCGGTTGAGAGGAGAGCCGATGGTGATGGCTCCGGCCGTCGAGTCTGTAAGTGAGTCGGGTGTGTAAAAACCTAGGGTGGTGGTGATGAGAATGAGCCGAATCCATGTCCATGGTGCCAAAGTCAAATATGAAACCTGAAAGATTCTGCCACATTCTGGTATTCTGGACATATCTCTTTAGATATAACTCGGAATTTGGTGATTCAAGAAGCCCTGGAACGATAAGAGATAAAGCTACAACTTTCATGTTTTATGTTTTCCAAGATTCTGATGGTATCATCGTGGAATATGGCTGCCAAAATGAGTGACGGGATTCTGGCAGATTTCCATCTCGAATTTCATGGACTATATTGAAGACCAAGATGGCGTGCTTGGGCTTTGCCAACTTTGGATCACGCCATTGTTTAATTTTAGGGTTTATTTTTAAGTTGTAATAATTAAGTCCATTAATTATGGGCTTAAGTCTTGGTGTTTTAATTATGGGCTAAGTAATTACTTGATCCAATTATCTTGCATGATAATGGCAAGTAAAGCAAATCCTTTTTGGACAAGGATTTGGTAGTTAGTTGTAGTTTCCTTTTCCAATTTGGAAAGTTGATTAGTTTAGGAAACAAGAAGCCAAAACACGTTTTGCTTCTTCATAAAAAAACTGTCTAACCTAATCCTTTTACAACTTGGATTAGTTAGTTAGCTAGTTTGTTAAGAAGTCAAGTTGTACTTTGCAACTACTAGGGTTTATTTCCTTTTCCTTCTTGGCATGGACGAAACTCATCCCCTATAAAAAGGAGATGCATGTAACGTTTTTACACAATAAGTTGGTGAATAAAATTGAGTTTTTAGCTTTGCTAAAATTCGTGAATTAACTCCTTGAGTTGTTCAAAGCCTTGAAGAGTTATTTAACTGTTCATTGTAGTTAATCCCCTTTAGCGTGACCTATAGGAGATTACACCAATTGTTCTTTATTTAAAGAGCAGGCCTAATTAACTTGTTTAACTGATTGAATTTTCATAGGTTAAATTAAGTTCATTAGTAATAAAACGTGAAGTTTTGATTTACTCAATTCCTAGCGTTTTTCCTTTGATTTCGTTCCATCCAATTTTGTGTTCTTGTTGTGGATTATTTTGGTAAGAGCAACACGGTCCTATAGCTTGTGTGGGAGATTCGAATTTGGTCCAGGAGTTGGAGCCTCGGCCATACAACATTCGAATCACTTTCAAGCAATTTGTCCACTTTCTAAATCGAAACACTAAAAAACCAAAAATGTGGGAGTTAACACTAAAGTAACGTGCGAATTAGCGAAGTTTAGTAGCTTTTGGGGTTGGCACAAAGGACACGGATAAGTTAACTAACGGTTCTTAAGGCGTGGGTTAAAGTTTCCAAACACGACGTTAACAAAAAAGCAAAGCAACTTAATGACCAACTCTCTAATACTAGATTTATTACACGAGGAAAAAGCGCGTCTTTGACTTTAGGCCATCATTTGGTGATCAGATGATCCTTCCAAGTTTTTTCGGCCTTTCTCTCAGCATTGCTGGACCCTTTTTTATAAATCTTTAGGAAGGCAATTTGTTGAGCTCCAAGGTCGTCCAAACATAGAGATTTTCTTAAAGGTAATGTAAGAAACATTCTCAATGCACTCCATTCACTTTGTTCGTGTTGGTGGAGACCAAATGTAAAAACTCAAAATGCCATTGACCCACCAAGCTTCTTTTTCTCTTCTTGTTCGAGTTCAGAATCGCCTCCGTTATACCACATTTTGAAGCTCTCGACGAGATCCACAAGAGTCATAGGGAATAGCCCCATTACATACGCTTTTTTTGGCAAAATTCACTAGTTTTGACCACTTTTGAGTCAATCGAGAGGGACGTCTTTCAGTCATTGTTAGTCTTTGATCTCTTGTAGCTTAGTTAACTAACTCATTTACCAACTAAGTCAACAAGAACTAGGATTATCTAGCCATTCTCTAGATGATACCCGCCACAACTGAATAAGGAAACTGCTAAAAATACAAAGCGAAACACACGCAAAATCACTTTCAAGCAATTTGTCCACTTTCTAAACCGAAACACTAAAAGACGAACAATGTGGGAGTTAACACTAAAGTAACGTGCAAATTAGCGAAGTTTAGTAGCTTTTGGGGTTGGCACAAAGTATATGGATAAGTTAACTAATGGTTTTTAAGGCGTGGGTTAAAGTATCCAAACACGACATTAACAAAAAAGCAAAGCAACTTAATGACCAACTCTCTAATACTAGATTTATTAAACAAGGAAAAAGCGCGTGTTTGACTTTAGGCCATTATTTGGTGATCGGATGATCCTTCCAAGTCTTGTCAGCCTTTCTCTCAGCATTGTTGGATCCTTTTTTATATATCTTTAGGAAGGCAATTTGTTGAGCTCCAAGGTCGTCCAAACTTAGAGATATTTCTTAAAGGTAATGTAAGAAACATTCTCAATGCACTCCATTCACTTTGTTCGTGTTGGTGTTGAACAAATGTAAAAGAAAGTCAAAATGCCATTGACCCACCAAGCTTCTTTTTCTCTTCTTGTCTGAGTTCAGAATCGCCTCCGTCATACCCCATTTCGAAGCTCACGACGAGATCCATAAGAGTCAAGGGGCATAGCCCCATGACATACATTTTTTTTTGGCAAAATTCACTTGTTTTGACCACTTTTGAGTCAATCGAGAGGGACGACTTCCAGTCATTATTAGTCTTTGATCCCTTGTAGCTTAGTTAACTAGCTAACTAACTAACTCATTTACTAACTAAGTCAACAAGAACTAGGATTATCTAGCCATTCTCTAGATGATACCCGCCACAACTGAATAAGGAAAATGCTAAAAGACAAAGCGAAACACACGCAAAATAACTTTCAAGCAATTTGTCCACTTTCTAAATCGAAACACTAAAAAACCAAAAATGTGGGAGTTAACACTAAAGTAACGTGCGAATTAGCGAAGTTTAGTAGCTTTTGGGGTTGGCACAAAGGACACGGATAAGTTAACTAACGGTTCTTAAGGCGTGGGTTAAAGTTTCCAAACACGACATTAACAAAAAAGTAAAGCAACTTAATGACCAACTCTCTAATACTAGATTTATTACACGAGGAAAAAGCGTGTCTTTGACTTTAGGCCATCATTTGGTGATCAGATGATCCTTCCAAGTTTTTTCGGCCTTTCTCTCAGCATTGTTGGACCCTTTTTTATATATCTTTAGGAAGGCAATTTGTTGAGCTCCAAGGTCGTCCAAACATAGAGATTTTCTTAAAGGTAATGTAAGAAACATTCTCAATGCACTCCATTCACTTTGTTCGTGTTGGTGGAGACCAAATGTAAAAAGTCAAAATGCCATTGACCCACCAAGCTTTTTTTTCTCTTCTTGTTCGAGTTCAGAATCGCCTCCGTTATACCACATTTTGAAGCTCTCGACGAGATCCACAAGAGTCATAGGGAATAGCCCCATTACATACGCTTTTTTTGGCAAAATTCACTAGTTTTGACCACTTTTGAGTCAATCGAGAGGGACGTCTTTCAGTCATTGTTAGTCTTTGATCTCTTGTAGCTTAGTTAACTAACTCATTTACCAACTAAGTCAACAAGAACTAGGATTATCTAGCCATTCTCTAGATGATACCCGCCACAACTGAATAAGGAAACTGCTAAAAATACAAAGCGAAACACACGCAAAATCACTTTCAAGCAATTTGTCCACTTTCTAAACCGAAACACTAAAAGACGAACAATGTGGGAGTTAACACTAAAGTAACGTGCAAATTAGCGAAGTTTAGTAGCTTTTGGGGTTGGCACAAAGTATATGGATATGTTAACTAATGGTTTTTAAGGCGTGGGTTAAAGTATCCAAACACGACATTAACAAAAAAGCAAAGCAACTTAATGACCAACTCTCTAATACTAGGATTTATTAAACAAGGAAAAAGCGCGTGAGTTGACTTTAGGCCATTTATTTGGTGATCGGATGATCCTTCCAAGTCTTGTCAGCCTTTCTCCTCAGCATTGTTGGATCCTTTTTATATATCTTTAGGAAGGGCAATTTTGTTGAGGCTCCAAGGTCGTTCCAAACTTAGAGATATTTCTTAAACGGTTTCAATCGTCGAAGGCCAAACACATTCTCAGAATGCACTCCATTCCACTCTGGTTCAGTCGTTCGGTGGTCTGAACCAGAATGTAAAAGGGAAAGTCACAACATGCCATTGACCGCACCAAGCCTTCTTTTTCTCTTCTGTGTCTGAGTTTCAGAATCGCCTCCGTTCATTACCCCATTTCGACAGCTACGCACGGGCGAGATCCATAAGAGTCAAGGGGCACTGCCCCATGACATACATTTTTTTTTGGCAAAATTCACCTTGTTTTGACCACTTTTGAGTCCAATCGAGAGGGACGTCTTCCAGTCATTATTAGTCTTTGATCCCTTGTAGCTTAGTTAACTAGCTAACTAACTAACTCATTTACTAAACTAAGTCAACAAGAACTAGGATTATCTAGCCATTCTTCGTAGATGATACCCGCCACAACTGAAATAAGGGAAAATGCTAAAAGACAAAGCGAAACACACGCAAAATAACTTTCAAGCAATTTGTCCAACTTTCTAAATCGAAACACCTAAAAAACCAAAAATGTGGGAGTTAACACTAAAGTAACGTGCGGAATTAGCGAAAGTTTAGTAGCTTTTGGGGTTGGCACAAGGACACGGATAAGTTAACTAACGGTTCTTTAAGGCGTGGGTTAAATTTCCAAACACGACATTACAAAAAAGCAAAGCAACTTAATGACCAACTCTCTAATACTAGATTATTACACGAGGAAAAAGCGCGTCTTTGACTTTATGCCCATCATTTGGTGATCAGATGATCCTTCCAAGTTTTTTCGGCCCTTTCTCTCAGCATTGTTGGACCCTTTTTATATATCTTTAGGAAGGCAATTTGTTGAGCTCCAAGGTCGTCCAAACATAGAGATTTTCTTAAAGGTAATGTAAGAAACATTCTCAATGCACCCCATTCACTTTGTTCGTGTTGGTGGAGAACCAAATGTAAAAAGTCAAAATGCCATTGACCCACCAAAGCTTCTTTTTCTCTTCTTGTTCGAGTTCAGAATCGCCTCCGTTATACCACATTTTGAAAGCTCTCGACGAGATCCACAAGAGTCATAGGGAAATAGCCCCATTACATAACGCTTTTTTTGGCAAAATTCACTAGTTTTGACCGACTTTTGAGTCAATCGAGAGGGACGTCTTCAGTTAGTCTTTGATCTCTTGTAGCTTAGTTAACTAACTCATTTACCACTAAGTCAACAAAACTAGGATTATCTAGCCATTCTCTAGATGATACCCGCCACATACTGAATAAGGAAAATGCTAAAAAGACAAAGCGAAACACACGCAAAATAACTTTCAAGCAATTTGTCCACTTTCTAAATCGAAACACTAAAAAAACCAAAAAATGTGGGAGTTAACACTAAAGTAACGTGCGAATTAGCGAAGTTTAGTAGCTTTTGGGGTTGCACAAAGGACACGGATAAGTTAACTAACGGTTCTTAAGGCGTGGGTTAAAAGTTTCCCAAACACGACGTTAACAAAAAAGCAAAGCAACTTAATGACCAAACTCTTTAATACTAGATTTATTAACACGAGGAACAAAGCGCGTCTTTGACTTTAGGCCATCATTTGGTGATCAGATGATCCTTCCAAGTTTTTTCGGCCTTTCTCTCAGCATTGTTGGACCCTTTTTATAAATCTTTAGGAAGGCAATTTGTTGAGCTCCAAGGTCGTCCAAACATAGAGATTTTCTTAAAGGTAATGTTAAGAAACATTCTCAATGCACCCATTCACTTGTTCGTGTTGGGTGGGACCAAATGTAAAAAGTCAAAATGCCATTGACCCACCAAGCTTCTTTTTCTCTTCTTGTTCGAGTTCAGAATCAGCCTCGTTATACCACATTTTGAAGCTCCTCGACGAGATCCACAAGAGTCAAGGAATAGCCCATTACATACGCTTTTTTTGGAAAAATTCACTAGTTTTGACCACTTTTGAGTCAATCGAGAGGGACGTCTTTCAGTCATTGTTTAGTCTTTGATCTCTTGTAGCTTAGTTAACTAACTCATTTACCAACTAAGTCAACAAGAACTAGGATTATCTAGCCATTCTCTAGATGATACCCGCCACAACTGAATAAGGAAACTGCTAAAAATACAAAGCGAAACACACGCAAAATCACTTTCAAGCAATTTGTCCACTTTCTAAACCGAAACACTAAAAGACGAACAATGTGGGAGTTAACACTAAAGTAACGTGCAAATTAGCGAAGTTTAGTAGCTTTTGGGGTTGGCACAAAGTATATGGATATGTTAACTAATGGTTTTTAAGGCGTGGGTTAAAGTATCCAAACACGACATTAACAAAAAAGCAAAGCAACTTAATGACCAACTCTCTAATACTAGATTTATTAAACAAGGAAAAAGCGCGTGTTTGACTTTAGGCCATTATTTGGTGATCGGATGATCCTTCCAAGTCTTGTCAGCCTTTCTCTCAGCATTGTTGGATCCTTTTTTATATATCTTTAGGAAGGCAATTTGTTGAGCTCCAAGGTCGTCCAAACTTAGAGATATTTCTTAAAGGTAATGTAAGAAACATTCTCAATGCACTCCATTCACTTTGTTCGTGTTGGTGTTGAACAAATGTAAAAGAAAGTCAAAATGCCATTGACCCACCAAGCTTCTTTTTCTCTTCTTGTCTGAGTTCAGAATCGCCTCCGTCATACCCCATTTCGAAGCTCACGACGAGATCCATAAGAGTCAAGGGGCATTGCCCCATGACATACATTTTTTTTGGCAAAATTCACTTGTTTTGACCACTTTTGAGTCAATCGAGAGGGACGTCTTCCAGTCATTATTAGTCTTTGATCCCTTGTAGCTTAGTTAACTAGCTAACTAACTAACTCATTTACTAACTAAGTCAACAAGAACTAGGATTATCTAGCCATTCTCTAGATGATACCCGCCACAACTGAATAAGGAAAATGCTAAAAGACAAAGCGAAACACACGCAAAATAACTTTCAAGCAATTTGTCCACTTTCTAAATCGAAACACTAAAAAACCAAAAATGTGGGAGTTAACACTAAAGTAACGTGCGAATTAGCGAAGTTTAGTAGCTTTTGGGGTTGGCACAAAGGACACGGATAAGTTAACTAACGGTTCTTAAGGCGTGGGTTAAAGTTTCCAAACACGACATTAACAAAAAAGCAAAGCAACTTAATGACCAACTCTCTAATACTAGATTTATTACACGAGGAAAAAGCGCGTCTTTGACTTTATGCCATCATTTGGTGATCAGATGATCCTTCCAAGTTTTTTCGGCCTTTCTCTCAGCATTGTTGGACCCTTTTTTATATATCTTTAGGAAGGCAATTTGTTGAGCTCCAAGGTCGTCCAAACATAGAGATTTTCTTAAAGGTAATGTAAGAAACATTCTCAATGCACTCCATTCACTTTGTTCGTGTTGGTGGAGACCAAATGTAAAAAGTCAAAATGCCATTGACCCACCAAGCTTCTTTTTCTCTTCTTGTTCGAGTTCAGAATCGCCTCCGTTATACCACATTTTGAAGCTCTCGACGAGATCCACAAGAGTCATAGGGAATAGCCCCATTACATACGCTTTTTTTGGCAAAATTCACTAGTTTTGACCACTTTTGAGTCAATCGAGAGGGACGTCTTTCAGTTAGTCTTTGATCTCTTGTAGCTTAGTTAACTAACTCATTTACCAACTAAGTCAACAAGAACTAGGATTATCTAGCCATTCTCTAGATGATACCCGCCACAACTGAATAAGGAAAATGCTAAAAGACAAAGCGAAACACACGCAAAATAACTTTCAAGCAATTTGTCCACTTTCTAAATCGAAACACTAAAAAACCAAAAATGTGGGAGTTAACACTAAAGTAACGTGCGAATTAGCGAAGTTTAGTAGCTTTTGGGGTTGGCACAAAGGACACGGATAAGTTAACTAACGGTTCTTAAGGCGTGGGTTAAAGTTTCCAAACACGACGTTAACAAAAAAGCAAAGCAACTTAATGACCAACTCTTTAATACTAGATTTATTACACGAGGAAAAAGCGCGTCTTTGACTTTAGGCCATCATTTGGTGATCAGATGATCCTTCCAAGTTTTTTCGGCCTTTCTCTCAGCATTGTTGGACCCTTTTTTATAAATCTTTAGGAAGGCAATTTGTTGAGCTCCAAGGTCGTCCAAACATAGAGATTTTCTTAAAGGTAATGTAAGAAACATTCTCAATGCACTCCATTCACTTTGTTCGTGTTGGTGGAGACCAAATGTAAAAAGTCAAAATGCCATGACCCACCAAGCTTCTTTTTCTCTTCTTTGTCGAGTTCAGAATCGCCTCCGTATACCACATTTTGAAGCTCTCGACGAGATCACAAGAGTCAAAGGGAATAGGCCCCCATTACATACGCTTTTTTTGGAAAAATTCACTAGTTTTGACCACTTTTGAGTCAATCGAGAGGGACGTCTTTCAGTCATTGTTAAGTCTTTGATCTCTTGTAGCTGTAGTTAACTAACTCATTTACCAACTAAGTCAACAAGAACTAGGATTATCTAGCCATTCTCTAGATGATACCCGCCACAACTGAATAAGGAAACTCGCTAAAAATACAAAGCGAACACACGCAAAATCACTTTCAAGCAATTTGTCCACTTTCTAAACGAAACACTAAAAGACGAACAATGTGGGAGTTAACACTAAAGTAACGTGCAAATTAGCGAAGTTTAGTAAGCTTTTGGGGTTGGCACAAAGGATATGGATAAGTTAACTAATGGTTTTTAAGGCGTGGGTTAAAAGTATCCAAACACGACATTAACAAAAAAGCAAAGCAACTTAATGACAACTCTCTAATACTAGATTTATTAACACAGGAAAAGCGCGTGTTTGACTTTAGGCCATTATTTGGTGATCGGATGATCCTTCCAAGTCTTGTCAGCCTTTCTCTCAGCATTGTTGGATCCTTTTTATATATCTTTAGGAAGGGCAATTTGTTGAGCTCCAAGGTCGTCCAAACTTAGAGATATTTCTTAAAGGTAATGTAAGAAACATTCTCAATGCACTCCATTCACTTTGTTCGTGTTGGTGTGAACAAATGTAAAGAAAGTCAAAATGCCATTGACCCACCAAGCTTCTTTTCTCTTCTTGTGAGTTCAGAATCGCCTCCGTCATACCCCATTTCGAAGCTCACGACGAGATCCATAAGGGTCATAGGGGCATAGCCCATGACATACATTTTTTTTGGCAAAATTCACTTGTTTTGACCACTTTTGAGTCAATCGAGAGGGACGACTTCCAGTCATTATTAGTCTTTGATCCCTTGTAGCTTAGTTAACTAGCTAACTAACTAACTCATTTACTAACTAAGTCAACAAGAACTAGGATTATCTAGCCATTCTCTAGATGATACCCGCCACAACTGAATAAGGAAAATGCTAAAAGACAAAGCGAAACACACGCAAAATAACTTTCAAGCAATTTGTCCACTTTCTAAATCGAAACACTAAAAAACCAAAAATGTGGGAGTTAACACTAAAGTAACGTGCGAATTAGCGAAGTTTAGTAGCTTTTGGGGTTGGCACAAAGGACACGGATAAGTTAACTAACGGTTCTTAAGGCGTGGGTTAAAGTTTCCAAACACGACATTAACAAAAAAGCAAAGCAACTTAATGACCAACTCTCTAATACTAGATTTATTACACGAGGAAAAAGCGCGTCTTTGACTTTATGCCATCATTTGGTGATCAGATGATCCTTCCAAGTTTTTTCGGCCTTTCTCTCAGCATTGTTGGACCCTTTTTTATATATCTTTAGGAAGGCAATTTGTTGAGCTCCAAGGTCGTCCAAACATAGAGATTTTCTTAAAGGTAATGTAAGAAACATTCTCAATGCACTCCATTCACTTTGTTCGTGTTGGTGGAGACCAAATGTAAAAAGTCAAAATGCCATTGACCCACCAAGCTTCTTTTTCTCTCTTGTTCGAGTTCAGAATCGCCTCCGTTATACCACATTTTTGAAGCTCTCGACGAGATTCCACCAAGATCATAGGGAATAGCCCCATTACATACGCTGTTTTTGGCAAATTCACTAGTTTTGACCACTTTTGAGTCAATCGAGAGGGACGTCTTTCAGTCATGTTAGCTTTGATCTCTTTGTAGCTTAGTTTAACTAACCTCAATTACCAACTACAGTCAACAAGAACTAGGATTATCTAGCCATTCTCCTAGATTGATACCCGCCACAACTGAATAAGGAAACTCGCTAAAAATAACAAAGCGAAAACACACGCAAAATCCACTTTCTAAGCATTTGTCCACTTTCTAAACCGGAAACACTAAAAGACGAACAATGTGGGAGTTAACACTAAAAGTAACTGCTAACATTAGCGGAAGCTTTAGTAGCTTTTGGGGTTGGCACAAAGTATATGGATAGAGTTAAGCTAATGGTTTTTAAAGGCCGTGGGTTAAAGTATCCAAACACGACATTAACAAAAAAGCAAAGCAACTTAATGACCAACTCTCTAATACTAGATTTATTAACAAGGAAAAAGCGCGTGTTTGACTGTTAGGCCATTATTGGTGATCGGATGATCCTTCCAAGTCTTGTCAGCCTTTCTCTCAGCATTGTTGGATCCTTTTTTATATATCTTTAGGAAGGCATTTGTTGAGCCTCCAAGGTCGTCCAAACTTAGAGATATTTCTTAAGGTAATGTAAGAAACATTCTCAATGCACTCCATTCACTTTGTTCGTGTTGGTGTTGAACAAATGTAAAAGAAAGTCAAAATGCCATTGACCCACCAAGCTTCTTTTTCTCTTCTTGTCTGAGTTCAGAATCGCCTCCGTCATACCCCATTTCGAAGCTCACGACGAGATCCATAAGAGTCAAGGGGCATAGCCCCATGACATACATTTTTTTTGGCAAAATTCACTTGTTTTGACCACTTTTGAGTCAATCGAGAGGGACGTCTTCCAGTCATTATTAGTCTTTGATCCCTTGTAGCTTAGTTAACTAGCTAACTAACTAACTCATTTACTAACTAAGTCAACAAGAAACTAGGATTATCTAGCCCAATTTCTCTAGATGATACCCGCCACAACTGAATAAGGAAAATGCTAAAAGACAAAGCGAAAACACACGCCAAAATAACTTTCAAGCAATTTGGTCCACTTTCTAAATCGAAACACTAAAAACCAAAAATGTGGAGTTAACACTAAAGTAACGTGCGAATTAGCGAAGTTTAGTAGCTTTTGGGGTTGCGCACAAAGGACACGGATTAAGTTAACTAACGGTTCTTAAGCCGTGGGTTTAAAGTTTCCAAACACGACATTAACAAAAAAGCAAAGCAACTTAATGACCAACTCTCTAATACTAGATTTATTACACGAGGAAAAAGCGCGTCTTTTGACTTTATGCCATCATTTGGTGATCAGATGATCCTTCCAAGTTTTTTCGGCCTTTCTCTCAGCATTGTTGGACCCTTTTTTATATATCTTAGGAAGGCAATTGTTGAGCTCCAAGGTCGTCCAAAACATAGAGATTTCTTAAAGGTAATGTAAGAAACATTCTCAATGCACTCCATTCACTTTGTTCGTGTTGGTGGAGACCAAATGTAAAAAGTCAAAATGCCATTGACCCACCAAGCTTCTTTTTCTCTTCTTGTTCGAGTTCAGAATCGCCTCCGTTATACCACATTTTGAAGCTCTCGACGAGATCCACAAGAGTCATAGGGAATAGCCCCATTACATACGCTTTTTTTGGCAAAATTCACTAGTTTTGACCACTTTTGAGTCAATCAAGAGGGACGTCTTTCAGTCATTGTTAGTCTTTGATCTCTTGTAGCTTAGTTAACTAACTCAATTTCCAACTAAGTCAACAAGAACTAGGATTATCTAGCCATTCTCTAGATGATACCCGCCACAACTGAATAAGGAAAATGCTAAAAGACAAAGCGAAACACACGCAAAATAACTTTCAAGCAATTTGTCCACTTTCTAAATCGAAACACTAAAAAACCAAAAATGTGGGAGTTAACACTAAAGTAACGTGCGAATTAGCGAAGTTTAGTAGCTTTTGGGGTTGGCACAAAGGACACGGATAAGTTAACTAACGGTTCTTCAGGCGTGGGTTAAAGTTTCCAAACACGACATTAACAAAAAAGCAAAGAAACTTAATGACCAACTCTCTAATACTAGATTTATTACACGAGGAAAATGCGCGTCTTGGACTTTAGGCCATCATTTGGTGATCAGATGATCCTTCCAAGTTTTTTCGGCCTTTCTCTCAGCATTGTTGGACCCTTTTTTATATATCTTTAGGAAGGCAATTTGTTGAGCTCCAAGGTCGTCCAAACATAGAGATTTTCTTAAAGGTAATGTAAGAACATTCTCAATGCACTCCATTCACTTTTGTTCGTGTTGGTGGAGACCCAAATGTAAAAAGTCAAAATGCCATTGACCCACCAAGCTCTTTTCTCTTCTTGTTCGAGTTCAGAATCGCCTCCGTTATACCACATTTCGAAGCTCACGACGAGATCCACAAGAGTCATAGGGAATAGCCCCATGACATACGCTTTTTTTGGCAAAATTCACTAGTTTTGACCACTTTTGAGTCAATCAAGAGGGACGTCTTTCAGTCATTGTTAGTCTTTGATCTCTTGTAGCTTAGTTAACTAACTCATTTACCAACTAAGTCAACAAGAACTAGGATTATCTAGCCATTCTCTAGATGATACCCGCCACAACTGAATAAGGAAAATGCTAAAAGACAAAGCGAAACACACGCAAAATAACTTTCAAGCAATTTGTCCACTTTCTAAATCGAAACACTAAAAAACCAAAAATGTGGGAGTTAACACTAAAGTAACGTGCGAATTAGCGAAGTTTAGTAGCTTTTGGGGTTGGCACAAAGGACACGGATAAGTTAACTAACGGTTCTTAAGGCGTGGGTTAAAGTTTCCAAACACGACATTAACAAAAAAGCAAAGCAACTTAATGACCAACTCTCTAATACTAGATTTATTACACGAGGAAAAAGCGCGTCTTTGACTTTAGGCCATCATTTGGTGATCAGATGATCCTTCCAAGTTTTTTCGGCCTTTCTCTCAGCATTGTTGGACCCTTTTTTATATATCTTTAGGAAGGCAATTTGTTGAGCTCCAAGGTCGTCCAAACATAGAGATTTTCTTAAAGGTAATGTAAGAAACATTCTCAATGCACTCCATTCACTTTGTTCGTGTTGGTGGAGACCAAATGTAAAAAGTCAAAATGCCATTGACCCACCAAGCTTCTTTTTCTCTTCTTGTTCGAGTTCAGAATCGCCTCCGTTATACCACATTTTGAAGCTCTCGACGAGATCCACAAGAGTCATAGGGAATAGCCCCATTACATACGCTTTTTTGGCAAAATTCACTAGTTTTGACCACTTTTGAGTCAATCGAGAGGGACGTCTTTCAGTCATTGTTAGTCTTTGATCTCTTGTAGCTTAGTTAACTAACTCATTTACCAACTAAGTCAACAAGAACTAGGATTATCTAGCCATTCTCTAGATGATACCCGCCACAACTGAATAAGGAAACTGCTAAAAATACAAAGCGAAACACACGCAAAATCACTTTCAAGCAATTTGTCCACTTTCTAAACCGAAACACTAAAAGACGAACAATGTGGGAGTTAACACTAAAGTAACGTGCAAATTAGCGAAGTTTAGTAGCTTTTGGGGTTGGCACAAAGTATATGGATAAGTTAACTAATGGTTTTTAAGGCGTGGGTTAAAGTATCCAAACACGACATTAACAAAAAAGCAAAGCAACTTAATGACCAACTCTCTAATACTAGATTTATTAAACAAGGAAAAAGCGCGTGTTTGACTTTAGGCCATTATTTGGTGATCGGATGATCCTTCCAAGTCTTGTCAGCCTTTCTCTCAGCATTGTTGGATCCTTTTTTATATATCTTTAGGAAGGCAATTTGTTGAGCTCCAAGGTCGTCCAAACTTAGAGATATTTCTTAAAGGTAATGTAAGAAACATTCTCAATGCACTCCATTCACTTTGTTCGTGTTGGTGTTGAACAAATGTAAAAGAAAGTCAAAATGCCATTGACCCACCAAGCTTCTTTTTCTCTTCTTGTCTGAGTTCAGAATCGCCTCCGTCATACCCCATTTCGAAGCTCACGACGAGATCCATAAGAGTCAAGGGGCATAGCCCCATGACATACATTTTTTTTGGCAAAATTCACTTGTTTTGACCACTTTTGAGTCAATCGAGAGGGACGACTTCCAGTCATTATTAGTCTTTGATCCCTTGTAGCTTAGTTAACTAGCTAACTAACTAACTCATTTACTAACTAAGTCAACAAGAACTAGGATTATCTAGCCATTCTCTAGATGATACCCCGCCACAACTGAATAAGGAAAATGCTAAAAGACAAAGCGAAACACACGCAAAATAACTTTCAAGCAATTTGTCCACTTTCTAAATCGAAACACTAAAAAACCAAAAATGTGGGAAGTTAACACTAAAGTAACGTGCGAATTAGCGAAGTTTAGTAGCTTGGGTTGGCACAAAGGACACGGATAAGTTAACTAACGGTTCTTAAGGCGTGGGTTAAAGTTTCAAACACGAACATTAACAAAAAAAGCAAAGCAACTTAATGACCAAACTCTCTAATACTAGATTTATTACACGAGGAAAAAGCGCGTCTTTGACTTTATGCCATCATTTGGTAGATCAGATGATCCTTCCAAGTGTTTTTCGGCCTTTTCTCTCAGCATTGTTGGACCCTTTTTATATATCTTTAGGAAGGCAATTTGTTGAGCTCCAAGGTCGTCCAAACATAGAGATTTTCATTAAAGGTAATGTAAGAAACATTCTCAATGCACTCCATTCACTTTGTTCGTGTTGGTGGAGACCAAATGTAAAAAGTCAAAATGCCATTGACCCACCAAGCTTCTTTTCTCTTCATTGTTCGAGTTCAGAATCGCCTCCGTTATACCACATTTTGAAGCTGCTCGACGAAGATCCACCAAGAGTCATAGGGAATAGCCCCATTACATACGCTTTTTTTGGCAAAAATTCACTAGTTTTGACCACTTTTGAGTCAATCGAGAGGGACGTCTTTCAGTCATTGTTAGTCTTTGATCTCTTGTAGCTTTAGTTAACTAACTCATTTACCAACTAAGTCAACAAGAACTAGGATTATCTAGCCATTCTCTAGATGATACCCGCCACAACTGAATAAGGAAAACTGCTAAAAATACAAAGCGAAACACACGCAAAATCACTTTCAAGCAATTTGTCCACTTTCTAAACCGAAACACTAAAGGACGAACAATGTGGGAGTTAACACTAAAGTAACGTGCCAAATTAGCGAAGTTTAGTAGCTTTTGGGGTTGGCAGAAAGTATATGGATAAGTTAACTAATGGTTTTTAAGGCGGTGGGTTAAAGTATCCAAACACGACATTACACAAAAAAGCAAAGCAACTTAATGACCAACTCTCTAATACTAGATTTATTAAACAAGGAAAAAGCGCGTGTTTGACTTTAGGCCATTATTTGGTGATCGGATGATCCTTCCAAGTCTTGTCAGCCTTTCTCTCAGCATTGTTGGATCCTTTTTTATATATCTTTAGGAAGGCAATTTGTTGAGCTCCAAGGTCGTCCAAACTTAGAGATATTTCTTAAAGGTAATGTAAGAAACATTCTCAATGCACTCCATTCACTTTGTTCGTGTTGGTGTTGAACAAATGTAAAAGAAAGTCAAAATGCCATTGACCCACCAAGCTTCTTTTTCTCTTCTTGTCTGAGTTCAGAATCGCCTCCGTCATACCCCATTTCGAAGCTCACGACGAGATCCATAAGAGTCAAGGGGCATAGCCCCATGACATACATTTTTTTTGGCAAAATTCACTTGTTTTGACCACTTTTGAGTCAATCGAGAGGGACGACTTCCAGTCATTATTAGTCTTTGATCCCTTGTAGCTTAGTTAACTAGCTAACTAACTAACTCATTTACTAACTAAGTCAACAAGAACTAGGATTATCTAGCCATTCTCTAGATGATACCCGCCACAACTGAATAAGGAAAATGCTAAAAGACAAAGCGAAAACACACGCAAATAAACTTTCAAGCAATTTGTCCACTTTCTAAATCGATAACACTAAAAAACCAAAAAATGTGGGAGTTAACACTAAAGTAACGTGCGAATTAGCGAAGTTTAGTAGCTTTTGGGGTTGGCACAAAGGACACGGATAAGTTAACTACACGGTTCTTAAGGCGTGGGTTAAAGTTTCAAACACGACATTAACAAAAAAAGCAAAGCAACTTAATGACCAACTCTCTAATACTAGATTTATACACGAGGAAGAAGCGCGTCTTTGACTTTAGTGCCATCATTTGGTGATCAGATGATCCTTCAAGTTTTTTTCGGCCTGTTCTCTCAGCATTGTTGGACCCTTTTTTATATATCTTAGGAAGGCGCAATTTGTTGAGGCTCCAAGGTCGTCCAACATAGAGATTTTCTTAAAGGTAATGTAAGAAAACATTCTCAATGCACTCCATTCACTTTGTTCGTGTTGGTGGAGGACCAAATGTAAAAAGTCAAAATGCCATTGACCCACCAAGCTTCTTTTTCTCTTCTTGTTTCGAGTTCAGAATCGCCTCCGTTATACCACATTTTGAAGCTCTCGACGAGATCCACAAGAGTCATAGGGAATAGCCCCGATTACATACGCTTTTTTTGGCAAAATTCACTAGTTTTGACGCACTTTTGAGTCAATCGAGAGGGACGTCTTTCAGTCATTGTTAGTCTTTGATCTCTTGTAGCTTAGTTAACTAACTCATTTACCAACTAAGTCAACAAGAACTAGGATTATCTAGCCATTCTCTAGATGATACCCGCCACAACTGAATAAGGAAACCTGCTAAAAATACAAAGCGAAACACACGCAAAATCACTTTCAAGCAATTTGTCCACTTTCTAAACCGAAACACTAAAAGGACGAACAATGTGGGAGTTACACTAAAGTAACGTGCAAATTAGCGAAGTTTAGTAGCTTTTGGGTTGGCACAAAGTATATGGATAAGTTAACTAATGGTTTTTAAGGCGTGGGTTAAAGTATCCAAACACGACATTAACAAAAAGCAAAGCAACTTAATGACCAACTCTCTAATACTAGATTTATTAAACAAGGAAAAAGCGCGTGTTTGACTTTTAGGCCATTATTTGGTGATCGGATGATCCTTCCAAGTCTTGTCAGCCTTTCTCTCAGCATTGTTGGATCCTTTTTTATATATCTTTAGGAAGGCAATTTGTTGAGCTCCAAGGTCGTCCAAACTTAGAGATATTTCTTAAAGGTAATGTAAGAAACATTCTCAATGCACTCCATTCACTTTGTTCGTGTTGGTGTTGAACAAATGTAAAAGAAAGTCAAAATGCCATTGACCCACCAAGCTTCTTTTTCTCTTCTTGTCTGAGTTCAGAATCGCCTCCGTCATACCCCATTTCGAAGCTCACGACGAGATCCATAAGAGTCAAGGGGCATAGCCCCATGACATACATTTTTTTGGCAAAATTCACTTGTTTGACCACTTTTGAGTCAATCGAGAGGGACGACTTCCAGTCATTATTAGTCTTTGATCCCTTGTAGCTTAGTTAACTAGCTAACTAACTAACTCATTTACTAACTAAGTCAACAAGAACTAGGATTAGTCTAGCCATTCTCTAGATGATACCCGCCACAACTGAATAAGGGAAAATGCTAAAAGACAAAGCGAAACACACGCAAAATAACTTTCAAGCAATTTGTCCACTTTCTAAATCGAAACACTAAAAAACCAAAAATGTTGGGAGTTAACACTAAAGTAACGTGCGAATTAGCGAAGTTTAGTAGCTTTTGGGGTTGGCACAAAGGACACGGATAAGTTAACTAACGGTTCTTAAGGCGTGGGTTAAAGTTTCCAAACACGACATTAACAAAAAAGCAAAGCAACTTAATGACCAACTCTCTAATACTAGATTTATTACACGAGGAAAAAGCGCGTCTTTGACTTTATGCCATCATTTGGTGATCAGATGATCCTTCAAGTTTTTTCGGCCTTTCTCTCAGGCATTGTTGGACCCTTTTTTATATATCTTTAGGAAGGCAATTTGTTGAGCTCCAAGGTCGTCCAAACATAGAGATTTTCTTAAAGGTAATGTAAGAAACATTCTCAATGCACTCCATTCACTTTGTTCGTGTTGGTGGAGACCAAATGTAAAAAGTCAAAATGCCATTGACCCACCAAGCTTCTTTTCTCTTCTTGTTCGAGTTCAGAATCGCCTCCGTTATACCACATTTTGAAGCTCTCGACGAGATCCACAAAGAGTCATAGGGAATAGCCCCATTACATACGCTTTTTTTTGGCAAAATTCACTAGTTTTGACCACTTTTGAGTCAATCGAGAGGGACGTCTTTCAGTCATTGTTAGTCTTTGATCTCTTGTAGCTTAGTTAACTAACTCATTTACCAACTAAGTCAACAAGAACTAGGATTATCTAGCCATTCTCTAGATGATACCCGCCACAACTGGAATAAGGAACTGCTAAAAATACAAAGCGAAACACACGCAAAATCACTTTTCAAGCAATTTGTCCACTTTCTAAACCGAAACACTAAAAGACGAACAATGTGGGAGTTAACACTAAAAGTAACGTGCAAATTAGCGAAGTTTAGTAGCTTTTGGGGTTGGCACAAAGTATATGGGATAAGTTAACTAATGGTTTTTTAAGGCGTGGGTTAAAGTATCCAAACACGACATTAACAAAAAAGCAAAGCAACTTAATGACCAACTCTCTAATACTAGATTTTATTAAACAAAGGAAAAAGCGCGTGTTTGACTTTAGGCCATTATTTGGTGATCGGATGATCCTTCCAAGTCTTGTCAGCCTTCTCTCAGCATTGTTGGATCCTTTTTTATATATCTTTAGGAAGGCAATTTGTTGAGCTCCAAGGTCGTCCAAACTTAGAGATATTTCTTAAAGGTAATGTAAGAAACATTCTCAATGCACTCCATTCACTTTGTTCGTGTTGGTGTTGAACAAATGTAAAGAAAGTCAAAATGCCATTGACCCACCAAGCTTCTTTTTCTCTTCTTGTCTGAGTTCAGAATCGCCTCCGTCATACCCCATTTCGAAGCTCACGACGAGATCCATAAGAGTCAAGGGGCATAGCCCCATGACATACATTTTTTTTGGCAAAATTCACTTGTTTTGACCACTTTTGAGTCAATCGAGAGGGACGACTTCCAGTCATTATTAGTCTTTGATCCCTTGTAGCTTAGTTAACTAGCTAACTAACTAACTCATTTTACTAACTAAGTCAACAAGAACTAGGATTATCTAGCCATTCTCTAGATGATACCCGCCACAACTGAATAAGGAAAATGCTAAAAGACAAAGCGAAACACACGCAAAATAACTTTCAAGCAATTTGTCCACTTTCTAAATCGAAACACTAAAAACCAAAAATTGTGGGAGTTAACACTAAAGTAACGTGCGATATTAGCGAAGTTTAGTAGCTTTGGGGTTGGCACAAAGGACACGGATAAGTTAACTAACGGTTCTTAAGGGTGGGTTAAAGTTTCCAAACACGACATTAACAAAAAAGCAAAGCAACTTAATGACCAACTCTCTAATACTAGATTTATTACACGAGGAAAAGCGCGTCTTTGACTTTATGCCATCATTTGGTGATCAGATGATCCTTCCAAGTTTTTCGAGGCCTTTCTCTCAGCATTGTTGGACCCCTTTTTTATATATCTTTAGGAAGGCAATTGTTGAGCTCCAAGGTCGTCCAAACATAGAGATTTTCTTAAAGGTAATGTAAGAAACATTCTCAATGCACTCCATTCACTTTGTTCGTGTTGGTGGAGACCAAATGTAAAAAGTGTCAAAATGCCATTGACCCCACCAAGCTTCTTTTCTCTCTTGTTCGAGTTCAGAATCGCCTCCGTTATACCACATTTTGAAGGTCTCGACGAGATCCACAAGAGTCATAGGGAATAGCCCCATTACATACGCTTTTTTGGCAAAATTCACTAGTTTTGACCACTTTTGAGTCAATCGAGAGGGACGTCTTTCAGTCATTGTTAGTCTTTGATCTCTTGTAGCTTAGTTAACTAACTCATTTACCAACTAAGTCAACAAGAACTAGGATTATCTAGCCATTCTCTAGATGATACCCGCCACAACTGAATAAGGAAACTGCTAAAAAATACAAAAGCGAAACACACGCAAAATCACTTTCAAGCAATTTGTCCACTTTCTAAACCGAAACACTAAAGGACGAACAATGTGGGAGTTAACACTAAAGTAACGTGCAAATTAGCGAAGTTTAGTAGCTTTTGGGGTTGGCACGAAAGTATAATGGATAAGTTAACTAATGGTTTTTAAGGCGTGGTGTTAAAGTATCCAAACACGACATTAACAAAAAAGCAAAGCAACTTAATGACCACTCTCCTAATACTAGATTTATTAAACAAGGAAAAAGCGCGTGTTTGACTTTAGGCCATTATTTGGTGATCGGATGATCCTTCCAAGTCTTGTCCAGCCTTTCTCTCAGCATTGTTGGATCCTTTTTTATATATCTTTAGGAAGCAATTTGTTGAGCTCCAGGTCGTCCAAACTTAGAGATATTTCTTAAAGGTAATGTAAGAAACATTCTCAATGCACTCCATTCACTTTGTTCGTGTTGGTGTTGACAAATGTAAAAGAAAGTCAAAATGCCATTGACCCACCAAGCTTCTTTTCTCTTCTTGTCTGAGTTCAGAATCGCCTCCGTCATAGCCCCATTTCGAAGCTCACGACGAGATCCATAAGAGTCAAGGGGCATAGCCCCATGACATACATTTTTTTTGGCAAAATTCACTTGTTTTGACCACTTTGAGTCAATCGAGAGGGACGACTTCCCAGTCATTATTAGTCCTTGATCCCTTGTAGCTTAGTAACTAGCTAACTAACTAATCTCATTTACTAACTAAGTCAACAAGAACTAGGATTATCTAGCCATTCTCTAGATGATACCCGCCACAACTGAATAAGGAAAATGCTAAATAGACAACAGCGAAAACACACGCAAAAATCACTTTCAAGCAAATTTGTCCAGCTTTCTAAAATCGAAACACTTTAAAAAACCAAAAAATGTGGGAGTTAACACTAAAGTAACGTGCGAATTAGCGAAGTTTAGTAGCTTTTAAGGACACGGATAAGTTAACTAACGGTTCTTAAGGCGTGGGTTAAAGTTTCCAAACACGACATTAACAAAAAAGCAAAGCAACTTAATGACCAACTCTCTAATACTAGATTTATTACACGAGGAAAAAGCGCGTCTTTGACTTTATGCCATCATTTGGTGATCAGATGATCCTTCCAAGTTTTTTCGGCCTTTCTCTCAGCATTGTTGGACCCTTTTTTATATATCTTTAGGAAGGCAATTTGTTGAGCTCCAAGGTCGTCCAAACATAGAGATTTTCTTAAAGGTAATGTAAGAAACATTCTCAATGCACTCCATTCACTTTGTTCGTGTTGGTGGAGACCAAATGTAAAAAGTCAAAATGCCATTGACCCACCAAGCTTCTTTTTCTCTTCTTGTTCGAGTTCAGAATCGCCTCCGTTATACCACATTTTGAAGCTCTCGACGAGATCCACAAGAGTCATAGGGAATAGCCCCATTACATACGCGTTTTTTTTGGCAAAATTCACTAAGTTTTGACCACTTTTGAGTCAATCGAGAGGGACGGTCTTTCAGTCATTGTTAGTCTTTGATCTCTTGTAGCTTAGTTAACTAACTCATTTACCAACTAAGTCAACAAGAACTAGGATTATCTAGCCATTCTCTAGATGATACCCGCCACAACTGAATAAGGAAACTGCTAAAAAATACAAAGCGAAACACACGCAAAATCACTTTCAAGCAATTTGTCCACTTTCTAAATCGAAACACTAAAGGACGAACAATGGGGAGTTAACACTAAAGTAACGTGCAAATTAGCGAAGTTTAGTAGCTTTTGGGGTTGGCAGAAAGTATATGGATAAGTTAACTAATGGTTTTTAAGCGTGGGTTAAAAGTATCCAACACGGACATTAACAAAAAAAGCAAAGCAACTTAAGTGACCCAATCTCTCTAATACTAGATTTATTAAACAAGGAAAAAGCGCGTGTTTGACTTTAGGCCATTATTTGGTGATCGGATGATCCTTCCAAGTCTTGTCAGCCTTTCTCTCAACATTGTTGGATTCCTTTTTTATATATCTTTAGGAAGGCAATTTGTTGAGGCTCCCAAGGTCGTCCAAACTTAGAGATATTTTCTTAAAGGTAATGTAAGAAACATTCTCAATGCACTCCATTCACTTTGTTCGTGTTGGTGTTGAACAAATGTAAAAGAAAGTCAAAATGCCATTGACCCACAAGCTTTCTTTTTCTCTTCTTGTCTGAGTTCAGAATCGCCTCCGTCATACCCCATTTCGAAGCTCACGACGAGATCCATAAGAGTCAAGGGGCCATAGCCCCATGACATACATTTTTTTTGGCAAATTCACTTGTTTGACCACTTTTTGAGTCAATCGAGAGGGACGACTTCCAGTCTTATTAGTCTTGATCCCTTGTAGCTTAGTTAACTAGCTAACTAACTAACCTCATTTACAACTAAGTCAACAGAACTAGGATTATCTAGCCATTCTCTAGGATGATACCCGCCACAACATGAATAAGGAAAATGCTAAAAGACAAAGCGAAACACACGCAAAATAACTTTCAAAGCAATTTGGTCCACTTTCTAAATCGAAACACTAAAAAACCAAAAATGTGGGAGTTAACACTAAGTAACGTGCGAATTAGCGAAGTTTAGTAGCTCTTTTGAGTTGGCACAAAGGACACGGAATAAGTTAATAACGGTTCTTAAGGCGTGGGTTAAAGTTTCCAAACCACGACATTAAACAAAAAAGCCAAAGGCAAACTACATGACCCAACTCTCTAATACTACGATATTATTACACGAGGGAAAGAAGCCGCGTCTTTGACTTAATGCCATTCAATTGGTGATCAGATGATCATTTCCAAGTTTTTTCCCAGCCTTTTCTCTCAACGCATTGTTGGACCCCTTTTTATATATATGCTTTAGGAACGGCCAATTGTTGAGCTCCCAAAGGATTACGTCCAAACACATAGCAGATTTCTCTAAAGGAATGTACAGAAACATTCTCAATGCACTCCATTCACTTTGTTCGTGTTTGGTGGAGACCCAAATGTAAAAAGTCAAAATGCCATTGACCCACCAAGCTTCTTTTTCTCTTCTTGTTCGAGTTCAGAATCGCCTCCGTTAATACCACATCTTTGAAGCTCTCGACGAGATCCACAAGAGTCATAGGGAATAGCCCCATTACATACGCTTTTTTTGGCAAAATTCACTAGTTTTGACCACTTTTGAGTCAATCGGAGAGGGACGTCTTTCATCATTGTTAGTCTTTGATCTCTTGTAGCTTAGTAACTAACATCATTTACCAACTAAGGTCAACAAGAACTAGGATATCTAGCCATTCTCTAGATGATACCCGCCACAACTGAATAAGGAAACTGCTAAAAATACAAAGCGAAACACAAGCAAATCACTTTCAAGCAATTTGTCCACTTTCTAAACCGAAAACACTAAAGGATGAACAATGTGGGAGTTAACCACTAAAGTAACGTGCAAATTAGCGAAGTTTAGTAGGCTTTTAGGGTTGGCACAAAGTATATGGATAAGTTAACTAATGGTTTTTAAGGCGTGGGGTTAAAGTATCCAAACACGACATTAACAAAAAAGCAAAGCAACTTAATGACCACTCTCTAATACTAGATTTAGTAAACAAGGAAACAAGCGCGTGTTTGGACTTTAGGCCATTATTGGTGATCGGATGATCCTTCCAAGTCTGTCAGCCTTTCTCCTCAGCATTGTTGGATCCTTTTTTATATATCTTTAGGAAAGCCAATTTGTGAGCTCCAAGGTCGTCCAAACTTAGAGATATTTCTTAAAGGTAATGTAAGAAACATTCTCAATGCACTCCATTCACTTTGTTCGTGTTTGGTGTTGAACAAATGTACCAAAGAAAGTCAACAATGCCCACTTGACCCACCAAGCTTCTTTTTCTCTCTCTTGTCTGAGTTCAGAATCGCCTCCGTCATCACCCCCATTTCGAAGCTCACGACGAATCCATAAGAGTCAAGGGGCATAAGCCCCATGACATACATTGTTTTCGGCAAAATCACTTGTTTTGGACCACTTTTGAGTCTAATCGAGAGGACGACTTCCAGTCATTATTAGTCTTTGATCCCTTGTAGCTTAGTTAACTAAGCTAACTAACTAACTCATTTACTAACTAAGTCAACAAGAACTAGGATTATCTAGCCATTCTCTAGATCATACCCGCCACAACTGAATAAGGAAAATGCTAAAAAGACAAAGCGAAACACACGCAAAAATAACTTTCAAGCCAATTTGTCCACTTTCTAAATCGAAACACTAAAAAAACCAAAAATTTGGGAGTTAACACTAATGTAACGTGCGAATTAGCGAAGTTTAGTAGCTTTTGGGGTTGGCACAAAAGGACACGGATAAGTTAACTAACGGTTCTAAGGCGTGGGTTAAGTTTCCAAACAACGACATTAACAAAAAAGCAAAGCAACTTAATGACCAACTCTCTAATACTAGATTTATTACACGAGGAAAAAAGCGCGTCTTTGACTTTATGCCATCATTTGGTGATCAGATGATCCTTCCAAGTTTTTCGGCCTTTCTCTCAGCATTGTTGGACGCCTTTTTATATATCTTTAGGAAGGCAATTTGTTGAGCTCCAAGGGTCGTCCAAACATAGAGATTTTCTTAAAGGTAATGGTAAGAAACATCTCAATGCACTCCATTCACTTTGTTCGTGTTGGTGGAGACCAAATGTAAAAGTCAAAATGCCATTGACCCACCAAGCTTCTTTTTCTCTTCTTGTTCGAGTTCAGAATCGCCTCCGTTATAACCACATTTTGATGCTCTCGACGAGATCCACAAAGAGTCAAAGGGAATAGCCCCCATTACATACGCTTTTTTTTGGCAAAATTCACTAAGTTTTGACCACTTTTGAGTCCAATCGAGAGGGACGTCTTTTCAGTCATTGTTAGTCTTTGATCTCTTGTAGCTTAGTTAACTAACTCATCTACCAACTAAGTCAACAAGAACTAGGATTATCTAGCCATCTCCTAGATAGATACCCGCCCACAGACTGAATAAGGAAACTGCTAAAAATACAAAGCGACACAACACGCAAAATCACTTTCAAGCAAATTTGTCCACTTTCTAAAACCGACAACACTCAAAGACGAACAAGGTGTGGGAGTTAACATAAAAGTAACGTGCAAATTAGCGAAGTTTAGTAGCTTTGTGGGTTGGCAGAAAGTATATGGATAAGTTAACTAATGGTTTTTAAGGCCGTGGGTTAAAGTATCCAAACATCGACATTAACAAAAAGCAAAGCAACTTAATGACCAACTCGTCTAATACTAGATTTATTTAAACAAGGAAAAAGCGCGTGTTTGACTTTAGGCCATTATTTTGGTGATCGGATGATCCTTCCAAGTCTTGTCAGCCTTCTCAGCATTGTTGGATCCTTTTGTTATATATCTTTAGGAAGGCATTTGTTGAGTCTCCAAGGTCGTCCAAACTTAGAGATATTCTTAAAGGTAATGTAAGAAACATTCTCAATGCACTCCATTCACTTTGTTCGTGTTGGTGTTGAACAAATGTAAAAGAAAGTCAAAATGCCATTGACCCACCAAGCTTCTTTTTCTCTTCTTGTCTGAGTTCAGAATCGCCTCCGTCATACCCCATTTCGAAGCTCACGACGAGATCCATAAGAGTCAAGGGGCATAGCCCCATGACATACATTTTTTTGGCAAAATTCACTTGTTTTGACCACTTTTGAGTCAATCGAGAGGGACGACTTCCAGTCATTATTAGTCTTTGATCCCTTGTAGCTTAGTTAACTAGCTAACTAACTAACTCATTTACTAACTAAGTCAACAAGAACTAGGATTATCTAGCCATTCTCTAGATGATACCCGCCACAACTGAATAAGGAAAATGCTAAAAGACAAAGCGAAACACACGCAAAATAACTTTCAAGCAATTTGTCCACTTTCTAAATCGAAACACTAAAAAACCAAAAATGTGGGAGTTAACACTAAAGTAACGTGCGAATTAGCGAAGTTTAGTAGCTTTTGGGGTTGGCACAAGGGACACGATAAGTTAACTAACGGTTCTTAAGGCGTGGGTTAAAGTTTCCAAACACGACATTAACAAAAAAGCAAAGCAACTTAATGACCAACTCTCTATACTAGATTTATTACACGAGGAAAAGCGCGTCTTTGACTTTATGCCATCATTTGGTGATCAGATGATCCTTCCAAGTATTTCTCGGGCCTTTCTCCTCAGCATTGTTGACCCTTTTTTATATATCTTTTAGGAAGGCAATTGTTGAGCTCCAAGGTCGTCCAAACATAGAGATTTTCTTAAAGGTAATGTAAGAAACATTCTCAATGCACCTCCATTCACTTTGTTCGTGTTGCGTGGAGACCAATGTAAAAAGGTCAAAATGCCATTGACCCCACCAAGCTTCTTTTCTCTTCTTGTTCGAGTTCAGAATCGCCTCCGTTATACCACATTTTGAAGCTCTCGACGAGATCCACAAGAGTCATAGGGAATAGCCCCATTACATACGCTTTTTTTGGCAAAATTCACTAGTTTTGACCACTTTTGAGTCAATCGAGAGGGACGTCTTTCAGTCATTGTTAGTCTTTGATCTCTTGTAGCTTAGTTAACTAACTCATTTACCAACTAAGTCAACAAGAACTAGGATTATCTAGCCATTCTCTAGATGATACCCGCCACAACTGAATAAGGAAACTGCTAAAAATACAAAGCGAAACACACGCAAAATCACTTTCAAGCAATTTGTCCACTTTCTAAACCGAAACACTAAAGGACGAACAATGTGGGAGTTAACACTAAAGTAACGTGCAAATTAGCGAAGTTTAGTAGCTTTTGGGGTTGGCACAAAGTATATGGATAAGTTAACTAATGGTTTTTAAGGCGTGGGTTAAAGTATCCAAACACGACATTAACAAAAAAGCAAAGCAACTTAATGACCAACTCTCTAATACTAGATTTATTAAACAAGGAAAAAGCGCGTGTTTGACTTTAGGCCATTATTTGGTGATCGGATGATCCTTCCAAGTCTTGTCAGCCTTTCTCTCAGCATTGTTGGATCCTTTTTTATATATCTTTAGGAAGGCAATTTGTTGAGCTCCAAGGTCGTCCAAACTTAGAGATATTTCTTAAAGGTAATGTAAGAAACATTCTCAATGCACTCCATTCACTTTGTTCGTGTTGGTGTTGAACAAATGTAAAAGAAAGTCAAAATGCCATTGACCCACCAAGCTTCTTTTTCTCTTCTTGTCTGAGTTCAGAATCGCCTCCGTCATACCCCATTTCGAAGCTCACGACGAGATCCATAAGAGTCAAGGGGCATAGCCCCATGACATACATTTTTTTTGGCAAAATTCACTTGTTTTGACCACTTTTGAGTCAATCGAGAGGGACGACTTCCAGTCATTATTAGTCTTTGATCCCTTGTAGCTTAGTTAACTAGCTAACTAACTAACTCATTTACTAACTAAGTCAACAAGAACTAGGATTATCTAGCCATTCTCTAGATGATACCCGCCACAACTGAATAAGGAAAATGCTAAAAGACAAAGCGAAACACACGCAAAATAACTTTCAAGCAATTTGTCCACTTTCTAAATCGAAACACTAAAAAACCAAAAATGTGGGAGTTAACACTAAAGTAACGTGCGAATTAGCGAAGTTTAGTAGCTTTTGGGGTTGGCACAAAGGACACGGATAAGTTAACTAACGGTTCTTAAGGCGTGGGTTAAAGTTTCCAAACACGACATTAACAAAAAAGCAAAGCAACTTAATGACCAACTCTCTAATACTAGATTTATTACACGAGGAAAAAGCGCGTCTTTGACTTTAGGCCATCATTTGGTGATCAGATGATCCTTCCAAGTTTTTTCGGCCTTTCTCTCAGCATTGTTGGACCCTTTTTTATATATCTTTAGGAAGGCAATTTGTTGAGCTCCAAGGTCGTCCAAACATAGAGATTTTCTTAAAGGTAATGTAAGAAACATTCTCAATGCACTCCATTCACTTTGTTCGTGTTGGTGGAGACCAAATGTAAAAAGTCAAAATGCCATTGACCCACCAAGCTTCTTTTTCTCTTCTTGTTCGAGTTCAGAATCGCCTCCGTTATACCACATTTTGAAGCTCTCGACGAGATCCACAAGAGTCATAGGGAATAGCCCCATTACATACGCTTTTTTTGGCAAAATTCACTAGTTTTGACCACTTTTGAGTCAATCGAGAGGGACGTCTTTCAGTCATTGTTAGTCTTTGATCTCTTGTAGCTTAGTTAACTAACTCATTTACCAACTAAGTCAACAAGAACTAGGATTATCTAGCCATTCTCTAGATGATACCCGCCACAACTGAATAAGGAAACTGCTAAAAATACAAAGCGAAACACACGCAAAATCACTTTCAAGCAATTTGTCCACTTTCTAAACCGAAACACTAAAAGGCGAACAATGTTGGAGTTAACACTAAAGTAACGTGCAAATTAGCGAAGTTTCATAGCTTTTGGGGTTGGCACAAAGTATATGGATAAGTTAACTAATGGTTTTTAAGGCGTGGGTTAAAGTATCCAAACACGACATTAACAAAAAAACAAAGCAACTTAATGACCAACTCTCTAATACTAGATTTATTAAACAAGGAAAAAGCGCGTGTTTGACTTTAGGCCATTATTTGGTGATCGGATGATCCTTCCAAGTCTTGTCAGCCTTTCTCTCAGCATTGTTGGATCCTTTTTTATATATCTTTAGGAAGGCAATTTGTTGAGCTCCAAGGTCGTCCAAACTTAGAGATATTTCTTAAAGGTAATGTAAGAAACATTCTCAATGCACTCCATTCACTTTGTTCGTGTTGGTGTTGAACAAATGTAAAACAAAGTCAAAATGCCATTGACCCACCAAGCTTCTTTTTCTCTTCTTGTCTGAGTTCAGAATCGCCTCCGTCATACCCCATTTCGAAGCTCACGACGAGATCCATAAGAGTCAAGGGGCATAGCCCCATGACATACATTTTTTTTGGCAAAATTCACTTGTTTTGGCCACTTTTGAGTCAATCGAGAGGGACGACTTCCAGTCATTATTAGTCTTTGATCCCTTGTAGCTTAGTTAACTAGCTAACTAACTAACTCATTTACTAACTAAGTCAACAAGAACTAGGACTATCTAGCCATTCTCTAGATGATACCCGCCACAACTGAATAAGGAAAATGCTAAAAGACAAAGCGAAACACACGCAAAATAACTTTCAAGCAATTTGTCCACTTTCTAAATCGAAACACTAAAAAACCAAAAATGTGGGAGTTAACACTAAAGTAACGTGCGAATTAGCGAAGTTTAGTAGCTTTTGGGGTTGGCACAAAGGACACGGATAAGTTAACTAACGGTTCTTAAGGCGTGGGTTAAAGTTTCCAAACACGACATTAACAAAAAAGCAAAGCAACTTAATGACCAACTCTCTAATACTAGATTTATTACACGAGGAAAAAGCGCGTCTTTGACTTTAGGACATCATTTGGTGATCAGATGATCCTTCCAAGTTTTTTCGGCCTTTCTCTCAGCATTGTTGGAACCTTTTTTATATATCTTTAGGAAGGCAATTTGTTGAGCTCCAAGGTCGTCCAAACATAGAGATTTTCTTAAAGGTAATGTAAGAAACATTCTCAATGCACTCCATTCACTTTGTTCGTGTTGGTGGAGACCAAATGTAAAAAGTCAAAATGCCATTGACCCACCAAGCTTCTTTTTCTCTTCTTGTTCGAGTTCAGAATCGCCTCCGTTATACCACATTTTGAAGCTCTCGACGAGATCCACAAGAGTCATAGGGAATAGCCCCATTACATACGCTTTTTTTGGCAAAATTCACTAGTTTTGACCACTTTTGAGTCAATCGAGAGGGACGTCTTTCAGTCATTGTTAGTCTTTGATCTCTTGTAGCTTAGTTAACTAACTAATTTACCAACTAAGTCAACAAGAACTAGGATTATCTAGCCATTCTCTAGATGATACCCGCCACAACTGAATAAGGAAACTGCTAAAAATACAAAGCGAAACACACGCAAAATCACTTTCAAGCAATTTGTCCACTTTCTAAACCGAAACACTAAAAGACGAACAATGTGGGAGTTAACACTAAAGTAACGTGCAAATTAGCGAAGTTTAGTAGCTTTTGGGGTTGGCACAAAGTATATGGATAAGTTAACTAATGGTTTTTAAGGCGTGGGTTAAAGTATCCAAACACGACATTAACAAAAAAGCAAAGCAACTTAATGACCAACTCTCTAATACTAGATTTATTAAACAAGGAAAAAGCGCGTGTTTGACTTTAGGCCATTATTTGGTGATCGGATGATCCTTCCAAGTCTTGTCAGCCTTTCTCTCAGCATTGTTGGATCCTTTTTTATATATCTTTAGGAAGGCAATTTGTTGAGCTCCAAGGTCGTCCAAACTTAGAGATATTTCTTAAAGGTAATGTAAGAAACATTCTCAATGCACTCCATTCACTTTGTTCGTGTTGGTGTTGAACAAATGTAAAAGAAAGTCAAAATGCCATTGACCCACCAAGCTTCTTTTTCTCTTCTTGTCTGAGTTCAGAATCGCCTCCGTCATACCCCATTTCGAAGCTCACGACGAGATCCATAAGAGTCATCGGGCATAGCCCCATGACATACGTTTTTTTTGGCAAAATTCACTTGTTTTGACCACTTTTGAGTCAATCGAGAGGGACGACTTCCAGTCATTGTTAGTCTTTGATCCCTTGTAGCTTAGTTAACTAGCTAACTAACTAACTCATTTACTAACAAAGTCAACAAGAACTAGGACTATCTAGCCATTCTCTAGATGATACCCGCCACAACTGAGTAAGGAAAATGCTAAAAGACAAAGCGAAACACACGCAAAATAACTTTCAAGCAATTTGTCCACTTTCTAAATCGAAACACTAAAAAACCAAAAATGTGGGAGTTAACACTAAAGTAACGTGCGAATTAGCGAAGTTTAGTAGCTTTTGGGGTTGGCACAAAGGACACGGATAAGTTAACTAACGGTTCTTAAGGCGTGGGTTAAAGTATCCAAACACGACATTAACAAAAAAGCAAAGCAACTTATTGACCAACTCTCTAATACTAGATTTATTAAACAAGGAAAAAGCGCGTGTTTGACTTTAGGCCATTATTTGGTGATCGGATGATCCTTCCAAGTCTTGTCAGCCTTTCTCTCAGCATTGTTGGATCCTTTTTTATATATCTTTAGGAAGGCAATTTGTTGAGCTTCAAGGTCGTCCAAACTTAGAGATATTTCTTAAAGGTAATGTAAGAAACATTCTCAATGCACTCCATTCACTTTGTTCGTGTTGGTGTTGAACAAATGTAAAAGAAAGTCAAAATGCCATTGACCCACCAAGCTTCTTTTTCTCTTCTTGTCTGAGTTCAGAATCGCCTCCGTCATACCCCATTTCGAAGCTCACGACGAGATCCATAAGAGTCATAGGGCATAGCCCCATGACATACGTTTTTTTTGGCAAAATTCACTTGTTTTGACCACTTTTGAGTCAATCGAGAGGGACGACTTCCAGTCATTATTAGTCTTTGATCCCTTGTAGCTTAGTTAACTAGCTAACTAACTAACTCATTTACTAACTAAGTCAACAAGAACTAGGACTATCTAGCCATTCTCTAGATGATACCCGCCACAACTGAATAAGGAAAATGCTAAAAGACAAAGCGAAACACACGCAAAATAACTTTCAAGCAATTTGTCCACTTTCTAAATCGAAACACTAAAAAACCAACAATGTGGGAGTTAACACTAAAGTAACGTGCGAATTAGCGAAGTTTAGTAGCTTTTGGGGTTGGCACAAAGGACACGGATAAGTTAACTAACGGTTCTTAAGGCGTGGGTTAAAGTTTCCAAACACGACATTAACAAAAAAGCAAAGCAACTTAATGGGTTGGAACAAAGTTTTTTCGGCCTTTCTCTCAGCATTGTTGGATCCTTTTTTATATATCTCTAGGAAGGCAATTTGTTGAGCTCCAAGGTCGTCCAAACTTAGAGATTTTTCTTAAAGGTAATGTAAGAAACATTCTCAATGCACTCCATTCACTTTGTTCGTGTTGGTGGAGACCAAATGTAAAAGAAAGTCAAAATGCCGTGGAACGACCAAGCTTCTTTTCCTCTTCTCGTCCGAGTTCAGAATCGCCTCCGTAATACACCGTTTTGAAGTTCTCGACGAGATCTACAAGAATCATTGTTAGTCGAGAGGGACGACTTCGAGAGGGACGACTTCCAGTCATTGTTAGTCTTTGACCCCTAGTAGCTTAGTTAACTAGCTAACTAACTAACTCATTTACTAACTAAGTCAACAAGAACTAGGATTATCTTTCCATTCTCTAGATGATACCCGCCACAACTGAATAAGGAAACTGCTAAAAGACAAAGCGGAACACAGGCAAAATAACTTTCTAAACCGAAACACTAAAAGACGGACATTGTGGAGTTAACAACATAGTAACGTGAGAATTAGAGAAGTTTAGTAGCTTTTGGGGTTGCCACAAAGTATACGGATAAGTTAACTAACGGTTTTATGGTGTGGATTAAAGTATCCAAACACGACTTTAACAAAAAAACAAAGCAACTTAATGACCATCTCTCTAATACTAGATTTATTAAATGAGGAAAAAGTGCGTGTTTGACTTTAGGCCATCATTTGGTGATCGGATGATCCTTCCAAGTTTTTTCGGCCTTTCTCTCAACATTGTTGGATCCTTTTTTATACATCTTTAGGAAGGAAATTTTTTGTGCTCCAAAGTCGTCGAAACTTAGAGATTTTTCTTAAAGGTAATGTAAGAAACATTTGCAATGCACTCCATTCACTTTGTTCGTGTTGGTGGAGACCAAATGTAAAAGAAAGTCAAAATGCCGTCGACCGACCAAGCTTCTTTTTCTCTTCTCGTCCGAGTTCAGAATCGCCTCTGTAATACCCCATTTTGAAGCTCTCGACGAGATCTACAAGACACATAGGGCAAAGCCCCGTGACATACGCTTGTTTTTGGAAAAACTCACTTGTTTTGACCACTTTTGAGGCAATCGAGGGGGACGACTTCGAGTCATTATTAGTCTTTGTCCCCATGTAGCTTAGTTAACTAGCTAACTAACTCACTCATTTACTAACTAAGTCAACAAGAACTAGGATTATGTAGCCATTCTCTAGATGATACCCGCCAAAACTGAATAAGAAAACAACTAAAAGACAAAGGAAAACACAAGCAAAATCACTGTCAAGCAATTTGTCCACTTTCTGAACCGAAACACTAAAAGACGAACAATGTGGAGTTAACACTATAGTAAAGTGGGAATTAGCGAAGTTTAGTGGCTTTTGGGGTTGCCACAAAGTAAACGGATAAGTTAACTAACGGTTTTAAGTTGTGGATTAAAGTATCCAACACGACATTAACAAAAAAGCAAAGCAACTTAATGACCAACTCTCTAATACTAGATTTATTAAATGAGAAAAAAGTGCGTGTTTGACTTTAGGCCATCATTTGGTGATCGGATGATACTTCTAAGTCTTTTCGGCCTTTCTAGGCATTGTTGGATCCTTTTTTATATATCTTTAGAAAGGCAATTTGTTGAGCTCCAAGGTCGTCCAAACTTAGAGATTTTTCTTAAAGGTAATGTAAGAAACATTCTCATTGCACTCTTTGTTCGTGTTGGTGGAGACCAAATGTAAAAGAAAGTCAAAATGCCATTGACCCACCAAGCTTCTTTTTCTCTTCTTGTCTGAGTTCAGAATCGCCTCCGTAATACCCCATTTCGAAGCTCTCTTCGAGATCAACAAGAGTCATGGGCATAGCCCCATGACATACGCTTTTTTTGGCAAAATTCACTAGTTTTGACAACTTTTGAATCAATCAAGAGGGACGACTTCCAGTCATTGTTAGTCTTTGATCCCTTGTAGCTTAGTTAACTAACTCATTTACTAACTAAGTCAACAAGAACTAGGATTATCTAGCCATTCTTTAGATGATACCCGCCACAACTGAATAAGGAAACTGTTAAAAGACAAAGCGAAACACACGCAAAATAACTATTAAGCAATTTGTCCACTTTTTAAACCGAAACACTAAGAGACGAACAATGTGGGAGTTAACACTAAAGTAACATGCGAATTAGTGAAATTTAGTAGCTTTTGGGGTTGGCACAAAGTATGTAGATAAGTTAATTAACGGTTCTTAAGGCGTGGGTTAAAGTATCCCAACACAATATTAACAAAAAAGTAAAGTAACTTAATGACCAACTCGCTAATACTAGATTTATTAAACGAGGAAAAAGCGCATGTTTGACTTTAGGCCATCATTAGGTGATCGGATGATCCTTCCATGTCTTTTAGGCCTTTCTCTCAGCATTGTTGGATCCTTTTTTATATATCTTTAGGAAGGCAATTTCTTGAGTTCCAAGGTCATCCAAACTTAAAGATTTTTCTTAAAGGTAATGTAAGAAACATTCTCAATGCACTCCATTCACTTTGTTCGTGTTGGTGGAGACCAAAAGTAAAAGAAAGTCAAAATGCTATTGACCGACCATGCTTCTTTTTCTCGTCTTGTCCGAGTTCAGAATCTTCTCCGTAATACCCCATTTCGAAGCTCTCGACGAGATCGACAAGTGTCATAGGGCATAGTGATGCAAATGAACCGTGTCCATGTCCATGGTGTCAAAGACAAATTCTATGTGCTGAAAGATTCTGTCACAGTTTGGTATTCTTGACATATCTCTTTCGATATAACTCCGAATTACGTGATTCAAGAAGTCCTGGAACGATACGAGATAGAGCTACAACTTTCGTGTTTTAAATTTTTCAAGATTCTGATGTTATCACCGTTGAAAGTGCCTTGCAAAGTTGATGACGGGATTCTGGCCGAATTTTCATCTCGAATTTCAAGGACTACATTGAAGACCAAGATAGCGTGCTTGGGCTTTCCCATTAATGGATCACGCCATTGTTAATCTTTAGGATTTATTTAAGTTGTAATAATTAAGTCATTGTGTTTTAATTATGGGCTAAGTAACTACTTGATCCAATTATCTTACATGATAAAGGCAAGTATAAGTTTAGGAAACAAAGGTAGCAAAAACGTATTTTGCTTCCTCTTAAAACTGTGTGATCAATTCCTTTTTAGAAAAGGATTAGTTAGTTAGTTAGTTAGTTAAGAAGTCAAGTTGTATTTTGCAACTACTAGGGTTTTATTTCCTTTTCCTTTTTGGTAAAGCCGAAACTCATCCTTATAAAAGGAGAGCTTTGTAAACGTTTTTCAGAAGTTGAATGAAAGAAAGTTTTAGCTTTGCTGAAATTAAGATTAACACTTTGTGTTGTCAAAACCTTGTTGAATTATTTAATTCACCACTGTAGAAGCTTTGCCTTTAGCGTGACCTTTAGGTGACTTCACCATTGTTCTTGATTTCGAGAACTCGCCAAATTGACAAAGTTCAATTACATGAATTTTCATGAGTTGAGTCGAGTCCATTTGTATTAAAACGTGGGGTTGATTTACTTCATCTTTTGCGTTTTTCCCTTTGAATTCCTTTCCGCCAAGTTTGTGTGTTGTCTTGTTCGTGAATTTTGGTGCAGCAACAGTCCAAAGGTTATGGAATTCGTGTGGATGAGGACTTCAATCCAAGACCATTCGTATCACATAGCCCCATGACATACGCTTTTTTTGGCAAAATTCACTTGTTTGGACTACTTTTGAGTCAATCGAGAGGGACGACTTCCAGTCATTGTTAGTCTTTGATCCCTTGTAGCTTAGTTAACTAGCTAACTAACTAACTCATTTACTAACTAAGTCAACCAAAACTAGGATTATCTAGCCAGTCTCTAGATGATACCCGCCACAACTGAATAAGGAAAATGCTAAAAGACAAAGCGAAATACACGCAAAATAACTTTCAAGCAATTTGTCCACTTTCTAAACCGAAACACTAAAAAACGAACAATGTGGGAGTTAACACTAAAGTAACGTGCGAATTAGCGAAGTTTAGTAGCTTTTGGGGTTGGCACAAAGGATACGGATAAGTTAACTAACGGTTCTTAAGGCTTGGGTTAAAGTATCCAAACACGACATTAACAAAAAAGCAAAGCAACTTAATGACCAACTCTCTAATACTAGATTTATTAAACGAGGAAAAAGCGCGTGTTTGACTTGATGCCATCATTTGGTGATCAGATGATCCTTCCAAGTTTTTTCGGCCTTTCTCTCAGCATTGTTGGATCCTTTTTTATATATCTTTAGGAAGGCAATTTGTTGAGCTCCAAGGTCGTCCAAACATAGAGATTTTTCTTAAAGGTAATGTAAGAAACATTCTCAATGCATTACATTCACTTTGTTCGTGTTGGTGGAGACCAAATGTAAAAGAAAGTCAAAATGCCATGAAACGACCAAGCTTCTTTTCCTGTTCTCGTCCGAGTTCAGAATCGCCTCCGTAATACACCGTTTCGAAGTTCTTGACGAGATCTACAAGAATCATTGGGCAAAGCCCTATGACATACGCTTTTTTTGGCAAAATTCACTTGTTTTGACCACTTTTGAGTAAATCGAGAGGGACGACTTCCAGTCATTGTTAGTCTTTGACCCCTGGTAGCTTAGTTAACTAGCTAACTAACTAACTCATTTACTAACTAAGTCAACAAGAACTAGGATTATCTATCCATTCTCTAGATGATACCCGCCACAACTGAATAAGGAAACAGCTAAAAGAAAAAGATAAACACACGCAAAATAACTTTCAAGCAATTTGTCCACTTTCTAAACCGAAACACTATAAGACGGACATTGTCGAGTTAATACCATAGTAACGTGAGAATTGGCGAAGTTTAGTAGCTTTTGGGGTTGCCACAAAGTATACGAATAAGTTAACTAACGGTTTTATGGTGTGGATTAAAGTATCCAAACACGACTTTAACAAAAAAGCAAAGCAACTTAATGACCAACTCTCTAATACTAGATTTATTAAATGAGGAAAAAGTGCGTGTTTGACTTTAGGCCATCATTTGGTGATCGGATGATCCTTCCAAGTCTTTTCGGCCTTTCTCTCAACATTGTTGTGTCACTTTTTATACATCTTCAGGAAGGCATTTTGTTGTGCTCCAAAGTCGTCGAAGCTTAGAGATTTTTCTTAAAGGTAATGTAAGAAACATTTGTAATGCACTCCATTCACTTTGTTCGTGTTGGTGGAGACCAAATGTAAAAGAAAGTCAAAATGCCATCGACCGACCAAGCTTCTTTTTCTCTTCTCGTCCGAGTTCAGAATCGCCTCTGTAATACCCCATTTTGAAGCTCTCGACGAGATCTACAAAACTCATAGGGCAAAGCCCCGTGACATACGCTTGTTTTTGGCAAAACTCACTTGTTTTGACCACTTTTGAGGCAATCGAGGGGGATGACTTCGAGTCATTATTAGTCTTTGTCCCCATGTAGCTTAGTTAACTAGCTAACTAACTAACTCATTTACTAACTAAGTCAACAACTGAATAAGAAAACGACTAAAAGACAAAAGAAAACACAAGCAAAATCACTTTCAAGCAATTTGTCCACTTTCTCAACCGAAACACTAAAAGACGAACAATGTGGAGTTAACACTATAGTAAAGTGGGAATTAGCGAAGTTTAGTGGCTTTTGGGGTTGCCACAAAGTAAATGGATAAGTTAACTAACGGTTTTAAGTTGTGGATTAAAGTATCCAAACACGACATTAACAAAAAAGCAAAGCAACTTAATGACCAACTCTCTAATACTAGATTTATTAAATGAGAAAAAAGTGTGTGTTTGACTTTAGGCCATCATTTGGTGATCGGATGATACTTCCAAGTCTTTTCGGCATTTCTAGGCATTGTTGAATCCTTTTTTATATATCTTTAGGAAGGCAATTTGTTGAGCTCCAAGGTCGTCCAAACTTAGAGATTTTTCTTAAAGGTAATGTAAAAAACATTCTCAATGCACTCCATTCACTTTTTTCATGTTGGTGGAGACCAAATGTAAAAGAAAGTCAAAATGCCATTGACCCACCAAGCTTCTTTTTCTCTTTTTGTCCGAGTTCAGAATCGCATCCGTAATACCCCATTTCGAAGCTCTCGACGAGATCCACAAGAGTCATAGGGCATAGCCCCATGACATACGCTTTTTTGGCAAAATTCACTAGTTTTGACCACTTTTGAGTCAATCAAGAGGGACGACTTCCAGTCATTGTTAGTCTTTGATCCTTGTAGCTTAGTTAACTAACTCATTTACTAACAAAGTCAACAAGAACTAGGATTATCTAGCCATTCTTTAGATGATACCCGTCACAACTAAAGAAGGAAACTGCTAAAAGACAAAGCGAAACACACGCAAAATAACTATTAAGCAATTTGTTCAGTTTCTAAACCGAAACACTAAAAGACGAACAATGTGGGAGTTAACACTAAAGTAACGTGCGAATTAGTGAAGTTTAGTAGCTTTTGTGGTTGGCACAAAGTATATAGATAAGTTAATTAACGGTTCTTAAGGCGTGGGTTAAAGTATCCAAACACGATATTAACAAAAAAGTAAAGTAACTTAATGACCAACTCTCTAATACTAGATTTATTAAATTTGTAAAAAGCGCATGTTTGACTTTAGGCCATCATTTGGTGATCGGATGATCCTTCCATGTCTTTTAGGCCTTTCTCTCAGCATTGTTGGATCCTTTTTTATATATCTTTAGGAAGGCAATTTCTTGAGTTCCAAGGTCATCCAAACTTAAAGATTTTTCTTAAAGGTAATGTAAGAAACATTCTCAATGCACTCCATTCACTTTGTTCGTGTTGGTGGAGACCAAATGTAAAAGAAAGTCAAAATGCCGCCGACCGACCAAGCTTCTTTTTCTCTTCTCGTCCGAGTTCAGAATCGCCTCTGTAATACCCCATTTTGAAGCTCTCGACGAGATCCACAAGACACATAGGGCAAAGCCCCGTGACATACGCTTGTTTTTGGAAAAACTCACTTGTTTTGACCACTTTTGAGGCAATCGAGGGGGACGACTTCAAGTCATTATTAGTCTTTGTCCCCATGTAGCTTAGTTAACTAGCTAACTAACTCACTCATTTACTAACTAAGTCAACAAGAACTAGGATTATGTAGCCATTCTCTAGATGATACCCGCCAAAACTGAATAAGAAAACAACTAAAAGACAAAGGAAAACACAAGCAAAATCACTGTCAAGCAATTTGTCCACTTTCTGAACCGAAACACTAAAAGACGAACAATGTGGAGTTAACACTATAGTAAAGTGGGAATTAGCGAAGTTTAGTGGCTTTTGGGGTTGCCACAAAGTAAACGGATAAGTTAACTAACGGTTTTAAGTAGTGGATTAAAGTATCCAACACGACATTAACAAAAAAGCAAAGCAACTTAATGACCAACTCTCTAATACTAGATTTATTAAATGAGAAAAAAGTGCGTGTTTGACTTTAGGCCATCATTTGGTGATCGGATGATACTTCCAAGTCTTTTCGGCCTTTCTAGGCATTGTTGGATCCTTTTTTATATATCTTTAGGAAGGCAATTTGTTGGCAAAATTCACTTGTTTTGACCACTTTTGAGTCAATCGAGAGGGACGACTTCCAGTCATTGTTAGTCTCTGATCCCTTGTAGCTTAGTTAACTATCTAACTAACTAACTCATTTACTAACTAAGTCAACCAGAACTAGGATTATCTAGCCATTCTCTAGATGATACCCGCAATAACCGAATAAGGAAAATGCTAAAAGACAAAGCGAAATACACGCAAAATAACTTTCAAGCAATTTGTCCACTTTCTAAACCGAAACACTATAAAACGAACAATGTGGGAGTTAACACTAAAGTAACGTGCGAATTAGCAAAGATTAGTAGCTTTTGGGGTTGGCACAAAGGATACGGATAAGTTAACTAATGGTTCTTAAGGCGTGGGTTAAAGTATCCAAACACGACATTAACATAAAAACAAAGCAACTTAATGACCAACTCTCTAATACTAGATTTATTAAACGAGGAAAATGCGCGTGTTTGACTTTTGGCCATCATTTGATGATCAGATGATCCTTCCAAGTTTTTTCGGCCTTTCTCTCAGCATTGTTGGATCCTTTCTTATATATCTTTAGGAAGGCAATTTGTTGAGCTCCAAGGTCGTCCAAACATAGAGATTTTTCTTAAAGGTAATGTAAGAAACATTCTCAATGCACTCCATTCACTTTGTTCGTGTTGGTGGAGACCAAATGTAAAAGAAAGTCAAAATGCCATGGAACGACCAAGCTTCTTTTCCTCTTTTCGTCCGAGTTCAGAATCGCCTCCGTAATACACCGTTTCTAAGTTCTCGACGAGATCTACAAGAATCACTGGGCAAAGCCCCATGACATAAGCTTTTTTTGGCAAAATTCACTTGTTTTGACCACTTTTGAGTAAATCGAGAGGGACAACTTCCAGTCATTGTTAGTCTTTGACCCCTTGTAGGTTAGTTAACTAGCTAACTAACTAACTCATTTACTAACTAAGTCAACAAGAATTGGGATTATCTATCCATTCTCTAGATGATACACGCCACAACTGAATAAGGAAACTGCTAAAAGACAAAGCGAAACACACGCAAAATAACATTGAAGCAATTTGTCCACTTTCTAAACCGAAACACTAAAAGACGGACATTGTGGAGTTAACGCCATAGTAACGTGAGAATTAGCGAAGTTTAGTAGCTTTTGGTTGCCACAAAGTATACGGATAAGTTAACTAACGGTTTTATGGTGTGGATTAAAGTATCCAAACACGACTTTAACAAAAAAGCAAAGCGACTTAATGACCAACTCTCTAATACTAGATTTATTAAATGAGGAAAAAGTGCGTGTTTGACTTTAGGCCATCATTTGGTGATCGGATTATCCTTCCAAGTCTTTTCGGCCTTTCTCTCAACAATGTTGGATCCTTACATCTTCAGGAAGGCAATTTGTTGTGCTCCAAAGTCGTCGAAACTTAGAGATTTTTCTTAATGGTAATGTAAGAAAAATTTGCAATGCACTCCATTCATTTTGTTTGTGTTGGAGGAGACCAAATGTAAAAGAAAGTCAAAATGCCATCGACTGACCAAGCTTCTTTTTCTCTTCTCGTCCGAGTTCAGAATCGCCTCTGTAATACCACATTTTGAAGCTCTCGACGAGATCTACAAGACACATAGGGCAAAGCCCCGTGACATACGCTTGTTTTTGGCAAAACTCGCTTGTTTTGACCACTTTTGAGGCAATCGAGGGGGACGACTTCGAGTCATTATTAGTCTTTGTCCCCATGTTGCTTAGTTAACTAGCTAATGATGCGAATGGTTGATCGAGGCTCTAGCTCCTGGACAAAATTCGATCTTCACAATGTAGGACCGTGCTGCACAAAGGTTATTCCAAGACACACAAACAACAAGAACTCGGGTGGATGAAGATTCAAGGGAAAAACGCAAAGTGTTGAAGTAAATCAAAACCCCACGCTTTAATACAAATGAACTCAATTTAACCTATGAAAATTCAATTAGTTAAACAAGTTAATTTGGCCGGCTCTTTAAATAAAGAACAATGGTGAAGTCACCTATAGGTTACGCTAAAGGTAATCTTCTACAATGGACAATTAAATAATTCTCCAAGGCTTGGACAACACAAAGTGTTAATCACAATTTTTAGCAAGCTAAAAATCTCGAAATTCTTCTTCTTTCTTATTGAATAAAAACGTTAATGACCCCTTTAAATAAAGGATTAAAGTCGGTAATACAAGAAACCCTAGTAGTAGCAAAATACAACTTGACTTCTTAGCTAACTAACTAACTAACTAATCCTTTTCCAAAAAGGAATGGATAAAACGGTTTTAAAAGGAATCAAAACACGTTTTTGCTACCTTTGTTTCCTAAACTTATACTTGCCATTATCATGTAAGATAATTGGGCCAAGCAACTTATTAATGAATTAATTAAAGCCCACATTAAGTTTTTTGGACTTAATTAATAAACAACAAAATAAAACCCTAAAATTACTTAAGGGCGTGATCCATATAAAAGCCCAAGTACACGCCTTGCCATTGGACTTCAACTCGGCCATGGATTATTTCTTCAAGGTGGAATTTCCTTAAGCTCCAATGTAGAACTTCTAGAAACTTCATAATGAATGATTATTGAAGAAACATGCCAAAGAACTCCATGTTGAGATGGTAAAGAACTATCGGCCTCCAAGTCTTCAAAGTGTGATGACAACAAAGTGTGCAAAGCTTCTTTCATCCTTTTGCTCCTTGATCTTGTCATTGGTCCATCAAGATTCTTCAAAAGATCATGTAAGCTCGGATTTGGCACCAAGGAAGTGGATGGATTGCTATCATTCCCTCCCTCCTCGAAAAGATTCGTCCTCGAATCACCTACATCAAACAAAGATAAATCAGAAACATTGAATGTAGATGAAACATTGCCATACTCACTTGGAAGCTCGACTTTGTAAGCATTATCTCCAATCCTTTCCAAAACACGAAAAGGACCATCTCCTCTTGGATGAAGCTTAGATTTCCTCTTGTCAGGAAACCTTTCCTTCCTCAAGTGAATCCAAACCCAATCCCCTGGTTCGAAAATCACTCTCTTCCTTCCTTTATTGGCTTGCTTGGCATATATTACGCCTTTCAATGGTCTTTCGAACCCTTTCATGTAACCCCTTAATAAATTCAGCTTTCTTTTTACCTTCAATATTAACAAACTCATTAATAGGCAAAGGCAAAATATCAAGTGGAGTCAAAGGATTGAAATCATAAACAATCTCAAATGGTGAACAAGATGTCGAAGTATGAAAAGTTCTATTACATGCAAACTCAATATGTGAAAGACAACTTTCCCAATTCTTTAAGTTTCTTTGGATGATGGCTCGAAGCAAGGTAGATAAAATGCGGTTAACTACTTCAGTTTGTCCATCAGTTTGTGGATGTGCAACAGTAGAAAACAACAATTTAGTGCCTAACTTATTCCATAAAGTACGCCAAAAGTGAGACAAGAACTTAACATCCCTATCACTAACAATACTTTGTGGAATGCCATGCAATCTAACAATTTCCTTAAAGAACAAAGCAGCAATATGTGTAGCATCATTAGTTTTGGAACATGCAATAAAATGTGCCATTTTACTAAATCGATCCACTACTACAAATATGCTATCTTTACCATTGCGTGATCTAGGCAATCCAAGAACAAAATCCATAGAAATATCAACCTAAGGATGACTAAGAACAGGCAAAGGTGTATACAATCCATGAGGCAATATTTTCGATTTGGCTTGTTTACACACAATACATTTATCACAAACACTTTTCACATCTTTAATCATGTTAGGCCAATAAAAGTGTTCATTCAAAACAGTAAGTGTTTTAGCAATACCAAAATGCCCCATTAACCCTCCCCCATGGGTTTCCTTAACAATCAATTCATGAATGGAACTAAGGGGTATGCATAATTTATCCTTTCGAAACAAGAAACCATCATGCAAGTAGTAGTCACCATTCGGTTTTGAAACACAATCATTATAGGCGGCATTGAAATCATTATCATCTTTGTACAAATCTTTTATCAATTCAAATCCAAGTAACTTAGCATGCATACAGGTGAATAATGAATAACGCCTAGATAATGCATCAGCTACAATATTTTCTTGACCAGATTTATACTTAATCACATATGGAAAAGTTTTAATAAATTCTAACCATTTAGCATGCCTCTTATTCAATTTACCTTGAGTTTTCAAGAATTTAAGGCTTTCATGATCAGAATGAATTATAAACTCTTTAGGCCATAAGTAATGTTGCCAAACCTGTAATGACCTTACCAAGGCATACAACTCCTTGTCAAAAGTTGCATACTTTAAAGCTGCCCCATTAAGCATTTCACTAAAGTAAGCTACGGGTCTTGATTCCTGCATCAAAACAGCACCAATACCAATCCCGGAGGCATCACAGTGTATCTCAAAAGCTTTATGAAAATTATGCAATGCAAGTAAAGGGGCGTGAGTCAACATATACTTTAGTTTAGTGAAGGCGTTTTCGTGCTCCTCTTTCCATTCAAAAACAATGTTCTTTTTAACAAGTTCATTCAAAGGTGCAGCTATAGAACTAAAGTCCTTAACAAACCTGATATGAATGATCAAGATGCAGCACCTTAGACCACTCGAATCCACTTCCTTTGGACCGTTGCTTACCAAACTCGAACCAAGAACAAGAATCACAAAGATGCGGAATTACACAAAAAATAGAAATTAAAAGATATTGACACGAAAGATTTGATATGAAGTAATCAAACCCCCAAGTATGAAACAAAAGGATTCGGCCAACCTATGAAAATTCAAAGGCTAAACAAATCAGTTTGGCTTGTTCTTTGAATCAAGAACTTGTAAGTTCACCTAAAGGTCTTAGCTTCTAGGTTCACGGTTCTTATGAAAACTCAATTAAACTTAATTGAATTAATTCATGTTTTGCTTCACAACTTTTCAAGGCTGTAAAAACACTTTAGCAAAGCTAAACTTTATCAAAATTCATCTATGAAAAATCGTTTACAATGATGGCCTTTTATAGAGGCTAATTCGGCCAAGGCTTGTAAACCCTAACTCAAGTCAATTACGACTTGACTTCTAAACTAACCAACTTTCCAAATTGGAATTGGAAACTAACAATTAACAAACTAATCCTTTTCTAATAAGGATTAGGGCACACGGTTTTATCAAGGTGGCCAAACACGTTTTGGCTTCCTTTGTTTCCTAAACTATGAAGAAGCAAAACTCAATTTGACTTCTTAAGTTTCCTAAACTTTTACTTGCCATTATCATGCAAGATAATTGGGCCAAGTAAACTTTATTAAAACCAAAATTCCAAGCCCATAAATAATAATTATAACGTCAAGTTGGGCTTAAAACAACATTAAATCAAAACCCTAATTAAATTAGCAAGAAGACGTGATCCATTAGTAAAGCCCAAACACGCCTTTCTTGGACTTCATTGTGATTGATCCATCTCTTCATGGATTGTGATTGAAGAGATATTCCATAAAACTCCATTGGTGGAAGATGCTTGAACCGGATCATGATTCTCTTCAAAGATGTCCAACTCCTCACAATGAGTTATCAATAATGCTTGCAACGCCTCCTTCATCCTTTTGCTCCTTGATCTTGTCATTGGTCCATCAATATTTGACAATGGATGAACTGATACGAATGGTCTTGGATTGAAGTCCTCAACCACACGAATTCCACAACCTTTGGACCGTTGCTGCACCAAAATTCACGAACAAGACAACACACAAACTTGGCAGAAAGGAATTCAAAGGGAAAAACGCAAAAGATGAAGTAAATCAACCCCACGTTTTTAATACAAATGGACTCGATTCAACTCATGAAAATTCATGCAATTGAACTTTGTCAATTTGGCGAGTTCTCGAAATCAAGAACAATGGTGAGGTCACCTAAAGGTCACGCTAAAGGCAAAGCTTCTACAATGGTGAATTAAATAATTCAACAAGGTTTTGACAACACAAAGTGTTAATCTTAATTTCAGCAAAGCTAAAACTTTCATTCATTAATCTTATGTTAAAAACGTTTACAAAGCTTCTCTTTATATAGAGAATGGTTTCAGCTTTACCAAAAGGAAAAGGAAATAAAACCCTAAAAGTTGCAAAGTACAACTTGACTTCTAACTTTCCAAATTGTAATTGGAAACTAACAAACTAGTTTCCTAAACTTAAAAGGAAACAAGAACCGATTTGTCCTTCTAGAAGGGCAAGGACAAGCTCCTAAAATGTAGGAACTCTACTTTCCTAAAAACTCCTAAAAAGTAGGAGATTACTTTCCTAATTACCATGCAAGGCAATTGGACAAGTAATGGACTTATTAAACAACGAAATTAAAGCCCAATTAATTAATGTTAATGGACTTATTATTACAACTTAAAATAAATCCTAAAATTAAACAATGGCGTGATCCAAAGTTGGCAAAGCCCAAGCACGCCATCTTGGTCTTCAATATAGTCCATGAAATTCTAGATGGAAATCTGCCAGAATCCCGTCACTCATTTTGGCAGCCATATTCCACGATGATACCGTTAGAATCTTGGAAAACATAAAACATGAAAGTTGTAGCTCTATCTCTTATCGTTCCAGGGCTTCTTGAATAACCAAATTCCGAGTTATATAGAAAGAGATATGTCCAGAATACCAAAACGTGACAGAAACTTTCAGGATGAAAAATTGACTTAACACCATGGACGTGAACACGGGCTCATTCTCATCATTCCCTCCGTCCTCGAAAGGATTCGTCCTCGAATCTTGAATTTGAGTTCCTGGATCAAACACCAATATGATGAACTCAATGCAAACTCGAGCCAAATAAAATTGGGAAGATGCACATCTCGAGCAACAAGAATTGATATCCTGCCAAAACAAGACAAATGTATAAGGTAAAAGAAAGTAACATAATCTAAAACAAGACTTAGAATAATGATGAGAATGAGCACGTCCATGGTGTTAAGTCAATTTTTCATCCTGAAAGTTTCTGTCACGTTTTGGTATTCTGGACATATCTCTTTCGATATAACTCGGAATTTGGTGATTCAAGAAGCCCTGGAACGATAAGAGATAGAGCTACAACTTTCATGTTTTATGTTTTCCAAGATTCTAACGGTATCATCGTGGAATATGGCTGCCAAAATGAGTGACGGGATTCTGGCAGATTTCCATCTCGAATTTCATGGACTATATTGAAGACCAAGATGGCGTGCTTGGGCTTTGCCAACTTTGACAAGATAATCAAGATTAAAGACAAGGAACAAGAATCTAACTCAAGAATCCAATTTTGACCACTTCGGATTTTCAAGAAAATCAAGAAGTTCAAGAAAGTTATCAAGAACTTATCTTTTTCGAGTGGAACAAAAGTTTGACCAAAATGCAAGATATGGTAGACAATATAAAGAATCTAACACAAAAGAAAGAATGAAATTCGGATAAGAAACAAGGAAGTTAGGAAATTTCTACCAAGAAACCCTAGTTTGAAACCCTAGTTTGACACAATTTCCTAACAATTTTTTTGACGTGTAAAACAGCAAGGACAACACAAGGAATTCAACACTATGATGATAACAAAACAATGCTGAATCAACAACAAGAAAAGACGCAAAAAAAACAGCAGCAAGATGACACAAAACAAGACAAAATTCGGCCAAAACAAGAAAGCTAACCCTAATTCGTTTTGACGAAAAAAATTCAGCAAGTCTCTAATGATTTTATGGACGAAATTTGGGCTGAATTTAGAGCATGGAAGACACGAATTTACTGCAGCAATAAGACACTAAAACAGCAGCAAATAGGACGAAACAAAACAGCAAGAAATCGAATCACAAAACGCGAAAATCGAAAGCAAAGTTAACACGATTTTTGGGCAGATTTTGCATGCGATTTGAGGACAGAATATTGACGACTTTTGGACTGAATTAAGACACCAATTTACTTCAGAAAATTGACTCAATGAACAGCAAGAAGAACGTCAAGGACAGCAGCAAAACCGACGCACAAAAATAGCAAGAACGACAACAAGAAAACAAAGAAAACCGAGAAGAGAACAAAGACGCAAAACCTGAATTTTTGAGACAACAACCTATGCTTTGATACCAATTGATACGAATGGTCTTGGATTGAAGTCCTCAACCACACGAATTCCACAACCTTTGGACCGTTGCTGCACCAAAATTCACGAACAAGACAACACACAAACTTGGCAGAAAGGAATTCAAAGGGAAAAACGCAAAAGATGAAGTAAATCAACCCCACGTTTTTAATACAAATGGACTCGATTCAACTCAAGAAAATTCATGCAATTGAACTTTGTCAATTTGGCGAGTTCTCGAAATCAAGAACAATGGTGAAGTCACCTAAAGGTCACGCTAAAGGCAAAGCTTCTACAATGGTGAATTAAATAATTCAACAAGGTTTTGACAACACAAAGTGTTAATCTTAATTTCAGCAAAGCTAAAACTTTCATTCATTAATCTTATGTTAAAAACGTTTACAAAGCTTCTCTTTATATAGAGAATGGTTTCAGCTTTACCAAAAGGAAAAGGAAATAAAACCCTAAAAGTTGCAAAGTACAACTTGACTTCTAACTTTCCAAATTGTAATTGGAAACTAACAAACTAGTTTCCTAAACTTAAAAGGAAACAAGAACCGATTTGTCCTTCTAGAAGGGCAAGGACAAGCTCCTAAAATGTAGGAACTCTACTTTCCTAAAAACTCCTAAAAAGTAGGAGATTACTTTCCTAATTACCATGCAAGGCAATTGGACAAGTAATGGACTTATTAAACAACGAAATTAAAGCCCAATTAATTAATGTTAATGGACTTATTATTACAACTTAAAATAAATCCTAAAATTAAACAATGGCGTGATCCAAAGTTGGCAAAGCCCAAGCACGCCATCTTGGTCTTCAATATAGTTCATGAAATTCGAGATGGAAATCTGCCAGAATCCCGTCACTCATTTCGGCAGCCATATTCCACGATGATACCGTTAGAATCTTGGAAAACATAAAACATGAAAGTTGTAGCTCTATCTCTTATCGTTCCAGGGCTTCTTGAATCACCGAATTCCGAGTTATATCGAAAGAGATATGTTCAGAATACCAAAACGTGACAGAAACTTTCAGGATGAAAAATTGACTTAACACCATGGACGTGAACACGGGCTCATTCTCATCATTATTCTAAGTTTTGTTTAATTGTGTAGCACACTGTGCACACGATTGTGTAGCACACTGTGCACACGTGAACACGGACAGAAACATTGTGTAGCACATTGTGCACACGATTTTGATTAATTAATTGCATTTAATTTATAATTAGTCTGGCAAATCTGAAGTGATGAAGATGAGAAGGAAACAGCTTTATGGGTTGAATGATCTGGCCCACATTGTTTTACATGTTATTGTTTGTGATACGAATGGAGTAGGATGAAGCCCCAATCCACACGAATTTTCCACAAGTTCGGATCGTTGTGCACCAAAAACTCAATTCAAGAAACAAGAACACAATTTGCGGAAAAGAGATATGGAAAGAAAAGGCAAGATTAAAATTAACATAACCCCAACGTTAACACAAATTGAATCAGTTCAACTAATGTAAATCAAAAGTTTAAACCTATCAAGTTTGGCCGGTTCTATAAATCTAGAACTTGTAAGGTTCACCTAAAGTTCCTCACTTAAGTTTTGGCGGGTCTTATGAATTATTTAAGAATAACTCACGTGGTGATGTCAAATTTAATTTAGCAAAGCCAAAATTCTTTTAATTCAACATGTGTAAAAACGTTACATAGCTTTCCCTTTTATAGGGAGTAATTCGACTTTCCTAAGAGAAAAAGGAAATAAACCCTAACTTGACTCCTAAACTAACTAACATACTAATCCTTTTCCAAAAAGGATTTGTGACACACATAAGCTAATCCTTTTCCAAAAAGGATTGGTGTCTCACGTTTTCTTCTTAAAGGTGGCCAAACACAATTTGGCTTCCTTTGTTTCCTAAACTTAAACAAAGACTAAAATCGGTTTTGCCTTGAAGAAGCAAAATTCGATTTTACTTTCTAAAACTTTACTTTCCTAATTATCATGCAAGATAATTGGATCAAGTAATTACTTAGCCCATAATTAAAAACACAAAGACTTGAGCCCATAATTAAATGTTTAATGGACTTAATTATTACAACTCATAAATAAATCCTATGACTTAAATAGATAATGGCGTGATCCATTAATGGCAAAGCCCAAGTACGCCATCTTGGTCTTCAATGTAGTCCATGAAATTCGAGATGAAAATTCGGCCAGAAACCCGTCATCAACTTTGGAAGGCATTTTCAACGGTGATAATGTCAGAATCTTGGAAAACGTAAAACATAAAAGTTGTAGCTCTATCTCTTATAGTTCCAGGGCTTCTTGAATCATGCAATTCCGAGTTATATCGAAAGAGTTATGGCAAGAATACCAAAACGTGACAGAAACTTTCAGGATGACAATTTGACTTTAACACCACGGACATGGACACGGGCTTATTCTCATCATTCCCTCCCTCCTCGAAAGGATTCGTCCTCGAATCTTGAATTTGAGTTCCTGGATCAAACACCAATATGATGAACTCAATGCAAACTCGAGCCAAATAAAATTGGGAAGATGCACATCTCGAGCAACAAGAAGTTATATCCTGCCAAAACAAGACAAATGCATAAGGTAAAAGAAAGCACAATAATGTAAAACAATACGTAGAATAATTTCCTTTCACCAAAAGAATAGAACGGCCAGAATATGTATGCAAAATGAAATACATATAACATGATTAGTCGTAACAAATTTTGCATGAGTCATAATGTTGAAGTCAATGAATTCAAAACAATTATGCAAATAACTATCATATAGTTTATGCAAATCAGAAAATCGTATGTTCTTAATTAAAGAACTAATCAATATGAATTCACTAACAACATTCATGAACACATTATTTACGTTATTAACATGTAATGTAAGCAAAGGATGTAAACATATATGAATAGAATCATAAAGACACGAAAATTCATAACAAGAAAACATATATGCATCCTTGAGAAAGTGCAAATCACATGAACGTATTAAGACCTCTAAAAACATGCAAAAGTTATCAAATATGAGAGTGTAATTCCAAAAACTAGAATGTAAACAATCTATTGAATAGTTGTAAACAGAAAATTTTACCTCTTGGAATTCAAAAGAAATTTGGAACGGAGATAACTTACCATACAAGTGTTGAATTATCCAAGGACCTCTTTGAACTTGATGGATGTGAGCAAAATCACGAAATAAAGAATCAAAAGAATCATTAACCCAAAAAGTATAGTCAATATAATTAACACTTGAATGAGTGCATGCAAAGGTTTGATGTAGTTCGAAATTATCAATATTAAGCTCAAAATATAATTCATGTATGAGATAAGCAACATAGCATGTGAAGAAACTATACATAAACTCATTCAAAATGAAATAATTGGATTTCATAATTGAAGAATTATGTGAAATAATTTGCTTACCAAAACACAAATCATTGGATTTTAATGCACATGTTAAAGAATTTCGAACTAATGTTTCAAAGGTGTGTGAAAGACATTGAAATTGATTCAAAACAGAAATCAAACTTTGAAAATCAATAGCATTGATGTTAACAAAGTTCTTTACTTTAAAACCATTGAAATCAACCAATAAGCTTTCATACTTACCTAACTTACCTTGCTTACCTTGTGGAAAACAAGCTGAGGCGGATTGGACTCCTTCCAATTGATAATGAGTTGTTTCTAACTCCATTAGATGTCTAGGAACTCCAAAAACCTGCAAAACAAAGGAACTCGGCAGCAAACAATTCAAATGGTGATCACTATCATCAAGTAAGTACATTGATTGCCTATCTAGTATTCCTCTCTCAATCTCGCTAGAAGAAGTAAAATAACAAGGTTGCTTAACAACTAACTCTCGGCCTATGCTAGAAGAAGACAAAGAATCTTTATCTCGGCCTACACTATTACAAGTTGAGCTAGCTATTACATTGTTTTTCCCTTGAACTTTCTTCTCTTTGGCGGCATTCATATCTCTAGTAGCTTGAATGATTCGAGTTTGATCTTCAAAGACTTGTGCTGGGGTTAAGGCTCGAAGATTAAACTTTTTACCTTTATGTACAAAGCTGTAGTAATTCTTCTTGGCATGATAAAAAGCATTTCTATCAAATTGCCAAGGTCTTCCAAGAAGGATGTGACCAGCCTCCATTGGCACTACGTCGCACAAGACTTCATCAACATAGTTTCCAATTTTGAATGGAACCTTTACTTGTTTAGTTACTCTAGTCTCGGCGGAATTGTTAAGCCATTGAAGTTGATATGGCTTTGGATGTTTCATACACGTTAAGTTCAACCTCTTGACAAGTAGAGTGCTTGCCAAATTAGACCAACTCTCACTATCAATGATGACACAACAAATTTTATCTTGAACCATACAACGTGCAAGAAAAATATTCTCCTCCATGGTACCTGCAAGTTAGTAAGAAAACAAGAAGAACACAAATGAAGTCCTCTCGGGTTCTCACTATATGGTGAGTTGGTACACTCCTCTCTAGTGTAATGGCTTTTCTCGTGTATACCCTATCTAAACACTCAACAATGAATCTCTCAAACTAATTAAAGCTTACTGTTTGTCGATTTTAAGACCAAGTCTCAACCAATTAGTTCAAACAAATCAATTCACAAAAGCAAAACCAAAGAAGTTTGAAAAGAAAAAATTCACGTCACAAGAAGATTTTAAGATCACGTATGGGGTATAAACAGATTAACTTCAGAAAGCTACGAATTCAGAAACTAGAGAAGATAACAAGAAGATGTGTTTTTGAATCACTCAATTCTGATTAAAAATGAGAAAGTTATGAAGGTTTGAAGATATAGTGTATATAAACTCTCTGCCGAGTTTCGGACGGTAGATCAAAGGTTCGGACGGCCGAAAGTGGCGTCCGAAACTTTGTTAAAAAAATTTCAAATCTCTGTCGAGGATCGGACGGTAGTTTCGGACGGGTCAAGGGTCCGAAAGTGGCGTCCGAAACTTTTTGTGAAAATTTGTGACTTCTCTGTCGAGGTTCGGACGGTAGTTTCGGACGGGTAAGGGGTCCGAAAGTGGCGTCCGAAACTATAAAATTAAATACGAAAAAAATAAAAAAAAAAAATTTGTTATTTTTTTTTTCACTTTAGACCAAATGCCTTTGGGCTGATTTTTACTTGGTCTTTTTTTTTATGTAATGGCCTCTTTTTTTTTTTTTGTAATGGCCTTTTTTTTTTGACAAAAAGCTTAACTAGGGTTTTTGAGGTTGTTGATAAACCCTAAATTTTCAACCACTTCAATGTATCAAGAAGTCAACAAAATTTCGGATTTTGAAGATACCACTTTTACCAAAGATTCAAGAAATATCACAAAGAGCAAGAATATGTCTTCAAGATTCAAATTTGAGCACTTTCGGATTTTCAAGAAAAATCAAGATTTTCAAGAAAGTGGTCAAGAACTCGTCTTTTTGAGATGGTGAAAAAGTTTGATCAAAACACACTTTGATGGCAATAGAATAATGAAACTAACACAAAAGAAAGATCAAGAAAAGGATGAGAAACAAGGAAGTTATGAAATTTTGAATAAGAACCCTAATTTCACAAACCCTAGTTTGACAAACCCTAATTCTTTGGACGTGATTTCAGCAAGAATGACTCAAGAATTCCACACTATGATGATGAACAAAAACAATGCAGAATTATGAAGAAAAACAGCAGCAAAACACGACACAAAACAGCAAGAACAACACAACAAAAATCGCAAAAGATGAACACGAATTGGACAGATTTTAGCAAACAAATTGCATGCGATTTTGACGTAATTAAAAGGCAGAACTATGACGACCTTGGACAGCAATAAAGACACGAAAACAGCAACAAAAAGACACCACAAAAACACCAGAAATTGACGCAACAAAACAGCAAGAAGGACGCCAAAAGAAGGACAAGATCCGAGAAGAGAAAAACAAGAACAAGACTCAAATAAAAAGATTAATTACCGAATTTGATGAACAACCTGGATAGCTCTGATACCAATTGATACGAATGGAGTAGGATGAAGCCCCAATGCACCAAAAACTCAATTCAAGAAACAAGAACACAATTTGCAGAAAAGAGATATGGAACGAAAAGGCAAGATTAAAATTAACCTAACCCCAACGTTAACACAAATTGAATCAGTTCAACTAATGTAAATCAAAAGTTTAAACCTATCAAGTTTGGCCGGTTCTATAAATCTAGAACTTGTAAGCTTCACCTAAAGTTCCTCACTTAAGGTTTGGCGGGTCTTATGAATTATTTAAGAATAACTCACGTTGGTCATGTCAAATTTAATTTAGCAAAGCCAAAATTCTTTTAATTCAACATGTGTAAAAACGTTACATAGCTTTCCCTTTTATAGGGAGTAATTCGGCTTTCCTAAGAGAAAAAGGAAATAAAACCCTAACTTGACTCCTAAACTAACTAACATACTAATCCTTTTCCAAAAAGGATTTGTGACACACATAAGCTAATCCTTTTCCAAAAAGGATTGGTGTCTCACGTTTTCTTCTTAAAGGTGGCCAAACACAATTTGGCTTCCTTTGTTTCCTAAACTTAAACAAAGACTAAAATCGGTTTTGCCTTGAAGAAGCAAAATTCGATTTTACTTTCTAAAACTTTACTTTCCTAATTATCATGCAAGATAATTGGTTCAAGTAATTACTTAGCCCATAATTAAAAACACAAAGACTTAAGCCCATAATTAAATGTTTAATGGACTTAATTATTACAACTCATAAATAAATCCTATGACTTAAATAGATAATGGCGTGATCCATTAATGGCAAAGCCCAAGTACGCCATCTTGGTCTTCAATGTAGTCCATGAAATTCGAGATGAAAATTCGGCCAGAAACCCGTCATCAACTTTGGAAGGCATTTTCAACGGTGATAATGTCAGAATCTTAGAAAACGTAAAACATGAAAGTTGTAGCTCTATCTCTTATAGTTCCAGGGCTTCTTGAATCATTCAATTCCGAGTTATATCGAAAGAGTTATGGCAAGAATACCAAAATGTGACAGAAACTTTCAGGATGACAATTTGACTTTAACACCACGGACATGGACACGGGCTTATTCTCATCAGTTGGGCCTATTACATTTATTGAATTGTGATACGAATGGAGTAGGATGAAGTCCAATCCACACGAATTTTCCACAAGTTCGGATCGTTGTGCACCAAAAACTCAATTCAAGAAACAAGAACGCAATTTGCGGAAAAAGAGATATGGAACGAAAAGGCAAGATTAAAATTAACCTAACCCCAACGTTGACACAAATTGAATCAGTTCAACTAATGTAAATCAAAAGTTTAAACCTATCAAGTTTGGCCGGTTCTATAAATCTAGAACTTGTAAGCTTCACCTAAAGTTCCTCACTTAAGGTTTGGCGGGTCTTATGAATTACTCAAGAATAACTCACGTTGATGATGTCAAATTTAATTTAGCAAAGCCAAAATTCTTTCAATTCAACATAAGAAAAAACGTTACAATGCTGTCCCTTTTATAGGGAGTAGGTTCGGCCATGCTAATCCAAAAAGGAAACAAAACCCTAGTAGTTGTAAAATACAACTTGACTTCTTAACCAACTAACTAACAAACTAACAAACTAATCCTTATTGGAAAAGGACTTTAAGACACGATTTTGAAGAAGGCAAAACACGTTTTTGCCTCTCCAATTAAAGACAAACTTATCTCCTAAAAAGTAGGAGATTACTTTCCTAAACTTAAACAAAGACTAAAATCGGTTTTGCCTTAAAAAAGCGAAATTCGATTTTACTTTCTAAAACTTTACTTTCCTAATTATCATGCAAGATAATTGGGCCAAGTAATACCTTATTAACACTTAAAAAAAAAGCCAATTAAGCCCATAAAATCGTTAAGTGGACTTAATTAAAAACAACATAATAAACCCTAAAATATATTAAAAGGGCGTGATCTATTTCAAAGCCCAAAACACGCCTTCTTCTTGGACTTTAATATTTCGGCCTTCACATTATTTCTTCAAGGTGGATCATAAATTGTTATTGAAGAAATATGCCAAAGTACTTCATCTTGAGATTCGGCAAAGTCAACATCTTCCTTATACAAGTCTTTAATCAATTCAAATCCAAGTAGCTTTGCATGTAAATAGGTAAATAAAGCATACCTCCTAGATAAAGCATCAGCTACCACATTCTCATGACCAGATTTATACTTAATCACATAAGGAAAAGTTTCAATGAATTCCAACCATTTTGCATGTCTCTTATTCAACTTACCTTGAGTCTTTAAAAACTTGAGACTTTCATGATCAGAATGGATTATGAATTCTTTTGGCCACAAATAATGTTGCCAAACTTGCAATGACCTTACCAGTGCATACAACTCCTTGTCATAAGTTGCATACTTTAAAGCTGCTCCATTAAGCTTTTCACTGAAATAAGCCACGGGCCTTGATTCCTGCATAAGAACAGCACCAATACCAATCCCGGAGGCATCACAGTGTATCTCAAAAGCTTTATTGAAATTCGGCAAAGCAAGCAAAGGGGCATGAGTCAATTTATATTTCAAAGTGTTAAAGGCGTTTTCATGTTCTTTATTCCATGCAAAGGTGACATTCTTTTTAACAAGTTCATTTAAAGGTGCAGCAATGGAACTAAAGTCTTTAACAAATCTCCTATAGAAACTTGCTAATCCATGAAAACTTCTTACCTCACTAGCATTTTGTGGTCTCGGCCAATCTATGATTGCCTTGACTTTTGACTCATCAACAGCAATGCCTTGAGAACTTACAACATAACCCAAAAAGATAATAGATTCCAAACAGAAAGAACACTTTTTAAGGTTAGCATATAATTGGTTCTCACGCAGTATAGCAAACACGAGTTTTAAATGTTCAACATGTTCATCAAGTGATTTGCTATATATCAAGATATCATCAAAGTAGACTACCACAAACTTTCCAATGAAATGACGAAAAACATGGTTCATAAGCCTCATGAAAGTACTAGGTGCATTAGATAAACCAAAAGGCATAACTAACCATTCATACAACCCATACTTTGTTTTAAAAGCAGTTTTCCATTCATCTCCTTCTTTCATTCGTATTTGGTAGTACCCACTTTTCAAATAAACTTTAGAAAATATGGAAGATCCATGCAATTCATCAAGCATATCATCTAGTCTAGGAATTGGATGTCTATACTTAATGGTAATCTTATTAACAGCACGGCAATCTACACACATTCGCCAAGTATCATCCTTTTTAGGGACTAAGATAACAGGAACTGAACATGGACTAAGAGACTCACGCACAATACCTTTGTCAAGGAGTTCATCCACTTGACGTTGAATCTCTTTTGTTTCCTCCGGATTTGCTCTATAAGCTGGTCGGTTTGGAATTTGAGCTCCTGGGATGAAATCAATTTGGTGCTCAATGCCACGAATAGGTGGTAAACCTATTGGTAATTCCTCGGGAAACACATCACTATATTCCTGCAAAAGAGAGTACACGGCACTAGGCAAAGAAGCAAGGTTATCACTGTCAACAACAAGCACAAGTTCCTTGCTAAACATTAAGTATAAGGACTGCCTATTAATCAATGCTCTCTTAATCTCATTAGAAGAAGCAAAACAACAAGATTTCTTATTAACTACATCTCGGCCTAAACTAGATGGAATATCATGCTCTCGGCCAAAACTAGTTGTTACTTTTTGTTGTTTTTCTTGTTCATTCTTCTTCTTAGCTTCCATTATATCTTTACAAGCTTGTGCAATTCGAGTTTGATCTTCAAAAACATGAGCTGGAGTTAAAGCATGTAAACTATACTTTTTACCATTATGCACAAAACTGTAAAAAATTTTCTTGGCATGATAAATCACATCACAATCATATTGCCAAGGTCTACCAAGTAAAATATGACTAGCCTCCATTGGAACAACATCACATAAAATAGTATCAACATATTTACCAATGGTGAAAGAAAACTTTACTTGTTTAGTGACACGAGTTTCAACTGAATTATTTAACCATTGAAGCCTATATGGTTTTGGATGTTTCATGCAATTCAAATTCAACCTTTCAATAGTAGAGTCGGGATCCTCTTGGACATTAGCCTTGATCATCAAAGCTTCCATCTCAAGGTAGTACTCCTCAACCGATTTAGTACCTTGCACAAGAGAGTGCAATTTTCTGTTCAATTCACGGTTGTAATGAGAAGGGACATACTTTTTCCTCATTAGCAATTTCATTTGGCTCCAAGACTTAATCGGCATTTCACCATCTTGACACCTTGTTCGAATAACTTCATCCCACCATAGACTAGCATAATCCTTAAGGTGTATAAAGGCAAGTCGATACTTTTTCCACAAGTTCGGATCGTTGTGCACCAAAAACTCAATTCAAGAAACAAGAACACAATTTGCGGAAAAGAGATATGAAACGAAAAGGCAAGATTAAAATTAACCTAACCCCAACGTTAACACAAATTGAATCAGTTCAACTAATGTAAATCAAAAGTTTAAACCTATCAAGTTTGGCCGGTTCTATAAATCTAGAACTTGTAAGCTTCGCCTAAAGTTCCTCACTTAAGGTTTGGCGGGTCTTATGAATTACTCAAGAATAACTCACGTTGATGATGTCAAATTTAATTTAGCAAAGCCAAAATTCTTTCAATTCAACATAAGAAAAAACGTTACAATGATGTCCCTTTTATAGGGAGTAGGTTCGGCCATGCTAATCCAAAAAGGAAACAAAACCCTAGTAGTTGTAAAATACAACTTGACTTCTTAACCAACTAACTAACAAACTAACAAACTAATCCTTATTGAAAAAGGACTTTAAGACACGATTTTGAAGAATGCAAAACACGTTTTTGCCTCTCCAATTAAAGACAAACTTATCTCCTAAAAAGTAGGAGATTACTTTCCTAAACTTAAACAAAGACTAAAATCGGTTTTGCCTTAAAGAAGCGAAATTCGATTTTACTTTCTAAAACTTTACTTTCCTAATTATCATGCAAGATAATTGGGCCAAGTAATACCTTATTAACACTTAAAAAAAAAGCCAATTAAGCCCATAAAATCGTTAAGTGGACTTAATTAAAAACAACATAATAAACCCTAAAATATATTAAAAGGGCGTGATCTATTTAAAAGCCCAAAACACGCCTTCTTCTTGGACTTTAATATTTCGGCCTTCACATTATTTCTTCAAGGTGGATCATAAATTGTTATTGAAGAAATATGCCAAAGTACTTCATCTTGAGATGGTTGTGTCGAACTCCTTTGAACATTGGCCATCAACTCACAATGTGTTGATAACAATGCTTGTAATGCTTCCTTCATCCTCTTGCTCCTTGATCTTGTCAATGGACCACCAAGATTTGCTAATGGATCATGGGAAGCTGGATTTGGCAATGTGGACTCGGGCTCATTCCTATCATTCCCTCCCTCCTCGAAAGGATTCGTCCTCGAATCACCTACATCATATAAACTCAAATCAGAAACATTGAAAGTAGATGAAACATTACCATACTCACTAGGTAGTTCGATTCTATATGTATTGTCTCCAATCCTTTCCAAGACTTGAAAAGGACCATCTCCTCTTGGATGAAGTTTAGATTTCCTCTTTTCAGGAAACCTCTCTTTCCTCAAGTGAATCCAAACCAATCTCCTGGTTCGAAAATCACTTGTCTTCTTCCATTGGCTTGTTTTGCATATTGCTTATTACGCCTTTGAATATTTTTGTAAACCTTTTCATGTAACTCCTTTACAAAGTCAGCCTTAGCTTTAGCTTCCACATTAACAAACTCATTAATAGGAAGAGGCAAAATATCAAGGGGAGAATATTAATGAATTTAAGACTCAATTAATATATATGTTTACTGCAGAATATGGACTCAAAAACAGCAGCAAATCGAAGCAAGAACAAACGCAACAATGACGCTAAAGACGCAACTCAAGCTCAATGCAAATTCGGGCAGATTATGAGCAACAATGAGCATGCGATTTTAACGATATTAAAACTGATCCTATATCGACCTAAGGACAGCAAGAAGGACGTGAAAACAGCAGCAAAAAGGACACACAAGAACTGCAGAATTTGACACAAAAAATAGCAGCAAGAACGACTCAACACCAACGCTAAAACCGAGAAGAACAAGAAATCGCAAAACCTGAAATTTTTGATGAACAACCTTTGCTTTGATACCAATTGGTACGAATGGTCTTCGGATGGAGATCCTCAACCACACGAAACCCTCTTCTTTGGACCATTTGTTCACCAAGATTCACGAACAACAAGAAGAAAGAATAACAATGCGGAAACAACAAAGAAAACAAGAAGATATTGAACGGGCTGTTTTTGATTGAAATCAACCAAACCCAACACGTTACCACAAAGTGATTTCAATCCAACCTATGTAAATCAAGAGTTGAAAAGATCTCAGTTCGGCTTGTTCTTTAAATCAAGAACGGGTAGGTTCTTTCTAAGGTCTTAGCTTAAGAATCACAGTTCTTATGAACACACAATTGAAATCAATTGAGTTTCACGTATTTTCCTAGAGCTCTTCACGGCTGCAAGGTTAATTTAGCAAAGGCTAAAATTATCAAAATTCAACTTATTATTTCATGTGAAAAACTCACCTATAAATAGGCTACAAAAACATGAAACCCTAGCTTAATCCTATTACAACTTAGTTTCCAAATTGGAAAAGGAAACCAATAACTAGAAGACAAACTTTAAGTTTCCTAAACTTGTAAAATCAGTTACAAGGAAGTAAAAACCGATTTGAACTCTTACTTTCCTAAATTCTCCTAAAAAATAGGAGATTACTTTCCTAATTACCATGCAAGGTAATTGGGCCAAGTAATGACTTAAAACACTTAATTAAAAAACGCCACTTTAAGCCCAAGAATAATGTTCAATGGACTTAACAATTAAACCCTAAATTACTTAAATGGCGTGATCCATATCAATAAGCCCAAAGACACGCCTTCTTCATGGACTTTATTAATTCGGCCCTTGTGATGCTTCTTCAAGGTGGAATTTCCTTAAGCTCCAATGATGAACTCTTGGAAACATCTTCATGAATGGATATTGAAGAAACATGCCACAAAACTCCTCCTTGAGATGATTGAGATAAGTCGGCCTCCAATGCTTCAAAATGTAATGACAATAAATTGTGCAAGGCTGCCTTCATCTTGGAACTCCTTGATCTTGTCATTGGACCATCAAGATTGGACAAAGGATCTTGTGAACTTGGCCTTGGCACCATGGACATGGGTTGATTTCCATCACCACTTTCTTAACCGAAACACTAAAAGACGAACAATGTGGAGTTAACACTATAGTAACGTGAGAATTAGCGAAGTTTAGTAGCTTTTGGGGTTGGCACGAAGTATACGGATAAGTAAACTAACCTTTTTAAGGCGTGGATTAAAGTATCCAAACACGACATTAACAAAAAAGCAAAGCAACTTAATGACCAACTCTCAAATACTTGATTTATTATACGAGAAAAAAGCGTTTGTTTGACTTTAGGCCATCATTTGGTGATCAGATAATCCTTCCAAGTCTTTTCGGCCTTTCTCTAAGCATTGTGTCCCATATATTCCTATAGAGCTGGAGGTGGGCCCCACGTGTCGGAACACGTGGCAACATCCTATTGGACATCTCATGACTTCAGGGCCCCTTTAGCATGAACAGTTTTGCTGGAGACATTGGAGCCATTGAACTATTCCCACAAATGGCCGACACAATGATTACTAGGGGACATGAGGACCCACGTGTAGCACAAAATGTTGGCGGGCAAAATTTGAATTTTGAAATTGTGTTCAAATTTTGGGTCCTGTAACTAATTGTTATCGTGCAAAATCATTGAAATTTGAAATGGGTTTCCAAATTTTGGGAACTTTAGCACAATTTGTTGGCGTGCGAAATTTGAAATTTGAAAAACATTAACAAATTCCCCACCGTACGGGGTTGGATGAGTAGCTTCTAAGCCATTGGATGATCTGATGCTTACCTAACAGGCTATATGGTTTCTTATCAAGAACGTCGTTTTACGCTTTGTGAATATTCCATTTTTGTTGATTGTGTAGCACACTTTGCACACGATTTTGATTAATTAATTGCATTTAATTTATAATTAGTCTGACAAATCTGAAGTGATGAAGATGAGAAGGAAACAGCTTTATGGGTTGAATGATCTGGCCCACATTGTTTTACATGTTATTGTTGGGCCTATTATATTTAATGAATTGGGCCTATTAGGCCCAGTTTAATTGGGCGTAATATTCTGTCAATGATGCGGATATTGTTGGGCCTGTTACATTTATTGAATTGGGCCTATTAGGCCCAGTTTAATTGGGCGTAATATTCTGTCAATGATGCGGATACGTTCTTAGTGCTGCTGAAATTGAATAAATGATTTTATTAATAGCAATTGTAAAACTGGTTTTGGGAAGCAATTATTACATTCCATTCAGCTAGTACACTGTCAATTGCATGATTAACAGGTCTACCGAATCTTACAATTGAAAGGATTGTAATAATGTGGTATATAACGAACTGGTTACTTCGTGTTTAATATAGTCACAAGTAAGGTACAGTGGAAATGACAGTTGAAATGACAAATTAAATATATAATATTTTAATTATTTAATTATGTATTGTTAATTATAGCATAATAATTATTCTTAACAATAGAGATCTTTAAGTTGAAGAAGAAAGAACTGAGCTGAATGACTATTTATATTGAAATTTGCCCCGTAGGGGCATCTCGGTCATTTACTAATTGACTCCGTGCTACAGTTCCAAAATTATATGTCTCCAGATGCATTTCTTGGAGTCACTTACTGTTTGTTGTCTTTTAATGCCACGTGGCACTTACTATAGGAATATATATATAAGATTCCTATAGTGCTGGAGGTGGGCCCCACTTGTCCGAACACGTGGCAACATCCTATTGGACATCTCATGACTTCAAGGCCCCTTTAGCATGAACAGTTTTGCTGGAGACATTGGAGCCATTGAACTGTTCCCACAAATGGCCGACACAATGATTACTAGGGGACATGAGGACCCACGTGTAGCACAAAATGTTGGCGGGCAAAATTTGAAATTTGAAATTGTGTTCAAATTTTGGGTCCTGTAACTAATTGTTATCGTGCAAAATCATTGAAATTTGAAATGGGTTTCCAAATTTTGGGAACTTTAGCACAATCTGTTGGCGTGCGAAATTTGAAATTTGAAAAACATTAACAAATTCCCCACCGTACGGGGTTGGATGAGTAGCTTCTAAGCCATTGGATGATCTGAGGCTTACCTAACAGGCTATATGGTTTCTTATCAAGGACGTCGTTTTACGCTTTGTGAATATTCCATTTTTGTTGATTGTGTAGCACACTTTGCACACGATTTTGATTAATTAATTGCATTTATTTTATAATTAGTCTGGCAAATCTGAAGTTATGAAGATGAGAAGGAAACAGCTTTATGGGTTGAATGATCTGGCCCACATTGTTTTACATGTTATTGTTTGTGATACGAATAGAGTAGGATGAAGCCCCAATCCACACGAATTTTCCACAAGTTCGGATCGTTGTGCACCAAAAACTCAATTCAAGAAACAAGAACACAATTTGCGGAAAAGAGATATGGAAAGAAAAGGCAAGATTAAAATTAACATAACCCCAACTTTAACACAAATTGAATCAGTTCAACTAATGTAAATCAAAAGTTTAAACCTATCAAGTTTGGCCGGTTCTATAAATCTAGAACTTGTAAGCTTCACCTAAAGTTCCTCACTTAAGTTTTGGCGGGTCTTATGAATTATTTAAGAATAACTCACGTGGTGATGTCAAATTTAATTTAGCAAAGCTAAAATTCTTTTAATTCAACATGTGTAAAAACGTTACATAGCTTTCCCTTTTATAGGGAGTAATTCGGCTTTCCTAAGAGAAAAAGGAAATAAAACCCTAACTTGACTCCTAAACTAACTAACATACTAATCCTTTTCCAAAAAGGATTTGTGACACACATAAGCTAATCCTTTTCCAAAAAGGATTGGTGTCTCACGTTTTCTTCTTAAAGGTGGCCAAACACAATTTGGCTTCCTTTGTTTCCTAAACTTAAACAAAGACTAAAATTGGTTTTGCCTTGAAGAAGCAAAATTCGATTTTACTTTCTAAAACTTTACTTTCCTAATTATCATGCAAGATAATTGGATCAAGTAATTACTTAGCCCATAATTAAAAACACAAAGACTTGAGCCCATAATTAAATGTTTAATGGACTTAATTATTACAACTCATAAATAAATCCTATGACTTAAATAGATAATGGCGTGATCCATTAATGGCAAAGCCCAAGTACGCCATCTTGGTCTTCAATGTAGTCCATGAAATTAGAGATGAAAATTCGGGCAGAAACACGTCATCAACTTTGGAAGGCATTTTCAACGGTGATAATGTCAGAATCTTGGAAAACGTAAAACATGAAAGTTGTAGCTCTATCTCTTATAGTTCCAGGGCTTCTTGAATCATGCAATTACGAGTTATATCGAAAGAGTTATGGCAAGAATACCAAAACGTGACAGAAACTTTCAGGATGACAATTTGACTTTAACACCACGGACATGGACAAGGGCTTATTCTCATCATTCCCTCCCTCCTCGAAAGGATTCGTCCTCGAATCTTGAATTTGAGTTCCTGGATCAAACACCAATATGATGAACTCAATGCAAACTCGAGCCAAATAAAATTGGGAAGATGCACATCTCGAGCAACAAGAAGTTATATCCTGCCAAAACAAGACAAATGCATAAGGTAAAAGAAAGCACAATAATCTAAAACAATACGTAGAATAATTTCCTTTCACCAAAAGAATAGAACGGCCAGAATATGTATGCAAAATCGAAATACATGTAACATGATTAGTCGTAACAAATTTTGCATGAGTCATAATGTTGAAGTCAATGAATTCAAAACAATTATGCAAATAACTATCATATAGTTTATGCAAATCAGAAAATCGTATGTTCTTAATTAAAGAACTAATCAATATGAATTCACTAACAACATTCATGAACACATTATTTACGTTATTAACATGTAATGTAAGCAAAGGATGTAAACATATATGAATAGAATCATAAAGACACGAAAATTCATAACAAGAAAACATATATGCATCCTTGAGAAAGTGCAAATCACATGAACGTATTAAGACCTCTAAAAACATGCAAAAGTTATCAAATATGAGAGTGTAATCCCAAAAACTAGAATGTAAACAATCTATTGAATAGTTGTAAACAGAAAATTTTACCTCTTGGAATTCAAAAGAAATTTGGAACGGAGATAACTTACCATACAAGTGTTGAATTATCCAAGGAACTCTTTGAACTTGATGGATGTGAGCAAAATCACGAAATAAAGAATCAAAAGAATCATTAACCCAAAAAGTATAGTCAATATAATTAACACTTGAATAGTGCATGCAAAGGTTTGATGTAGTTCGAAATTATCAATATTAAGCTCAAAATATAATTCATGTATGAGATAAGCAACATAGCATGTGAAGAAACTATACATAAACTCATTCAAAATGAAATAATTGGATTTCATAATTGAAGAATTATGTGAAATAATTTGCTTACCAAAACACAAATCATTGGATTTTAATGCACATGTTAAAGAATTTCGAACTAATGTTTCAAAGGTGTGTTAAAGACATTGAAATTGATTCAAAACAGAAATCAAACTTTGAAAATCAATAACATTGACGTTAACAAAGTTCTTTACTTTAAAACCATTGAAATCAACCAATAAGCTTTCATACTTACCTAACTTACCTTGCTTACCTTGTGGAAAACAAGCTGAGGCGGATTGGACTCCTTCCAATTGATAATGAGTTGTTTCTAACTCCATTAGAGGTCTAGGAACTCCAAAAACCTGCAAAACAAAGGAACTAGGCAGCAAACAATTCAAATGGTGATCACTATCATCAAGTAAGTACATTGATTGCCTATCTAGTATTCCTCTCTCAATCTCGCTAGAAGAAGTAAAATAACAAGGTTGCTTAACAACTAACTCTCGGCCTATGCTAGAAGAAGACAAAGAATCTTTATCTCGGCCTACACTATTACAAGTTGAGCTAGCTATTACATTGTTTTTCCCTTGAACTTTCTTCTCTTTGGCGGCATTCATATCTCTAGTAGCTTGAATGATTCGAGTTTGATCTTCAAAGACTTGTGCTGGGGTTAAGGCTCGAAGATTAAACTTTTTACCTTTATGTACAAAGCTGTAGTAATTCTTCTTGGCATGATAAAAAACATTTCTATCAAATTGCCAAGGTCTTCCAAGAAGGATGTGACCAGCCTCCATTGGCACCACGTCGCACAAGACTTCATCAGCATAGTTTCCAATTTTGAATGGAACCTTTACTTGTTTAGTTACTCTAGTCTCGGCGGAATTGTTAAGCCATTGAAGTTGATATGGCTTTGGATGTTTCATACACGTTAAGTTCAACCTCTTGACAAGTAGAGTGCTTGCCAAATTAGACCAACTCTCACTATCAATGATGACACAACAAATTTTATCTTGAACCATACAACGTGCAAGAAAAATATTCTCCTCCATGGTACCTGCAAGTTAGTAAGAAAACAAGAAGAACACAAATGAAGTCCTCTCGGGTTCTCACTATATGGTGAGTTGGTACACTCCTCTCTAGTGTAATGGCTTTTCTCGTGTATACCCTATCTAAACACTCAACAATGAATCTCTCAAACTAATTAAAGCTTACTGTTTGTCGATTTTAAGAACAAGTCTCAACCAATTAGTTCAAACAAATCAATTCACAAAAGCAAAACCAAAGAAGTTTGAAAAGAAAAAATTCACGTCACAAGAAGATTTTAAGATCACGTATGGGGTATAAACAGATTAACTTCAGAAAGCTACGAATTCAGAAACTAGAGAAGATAACAAGAAGATGTGTTTTTGAATCACTCAATTCCGATTAAAAATGAGAAAGTTATGAAGGTTTGAAGATATAGTGTATATAAACTCTCTGCCGAGTTTCGGACGGTAGATCAAAGGTTCGGACGGCCGAAAGTGGCATCCGAAACTTTGTTAAAAAAATTTCAAATCTCTGTCGAGGATCGGACGGTAGTTTCAGACGGGTCAAGGGTCCGAAAGTGGCGTCCGAAACTTTTTGTGAAAATTTGTGACTTCTCTGTCGAGGTTCGGACGGTAGTTTCGGACGGGTAAGGGGTCCGAAAGTGGCGTCCGAAACTATAAAATTAAATACGAAAAAAATAAAAAAAAAATTTTTGTTATTATTTTTTTTTTCACTTTAGACCAAATGCCTTTGGGCTGATTTTTACTTGGTCTTTTTTTTTTTGTAATGGCCTCTTTTTTATTTTTTTTGTAATGGCCTTTTTTTTTTGACAAAAAGCTTAACTAGGGTTTTTGAGGTTGTTGATAAACCCTAAATTTTCAACCACTTCAATGTATCAAGAAGTCAACAAAATTTCGGATTTTGAAGATACCACTTTTACCAAAGATTCAAGAAATATCACAAAGAGCAAGAATATGTCTTCAAGATTCAAATTTGAGCACTTTCGGATTTTCAAGAAAAATCAAGATTTTCAAGAAAGTGGTCAAGAACTCGTCATTTTGAGATGGTGAAAAAGTTTGATCGAAACACACTTTGATGGCAATAGAATGATGAAACTAACACAAAAGAAAGATCAAGAAAAGGATGAGAAACAAGGAAGTTATGAAATTTTGAATAAGAACCCTAATTTCACAAACCCTAGTTTGACAAACCCTAATTCTTTGGACGTGATTTCAGCAAGAATGACTCAAGAATTCCACACTATGATGATGAACAAAAACAATGCAGAATTATGAAGAAAAACAGCAGCAAAACACGACACAAAACAGCAAGAACAACACAACAAAAATCGCAAAAAAAAATCCGAGCAAGAGATGAACACGAATTGGACAGATTTTAGCAAACAAATTGCATGCGATTTTGACGTAATTAAAACGCAGAACTATGATGACCTTGGACAGCAATAAAGACACGAAAACAGCAACAAAAAGACACCACAAAAACTGCAGAAATTGACGCAACAAAACAGCAAGAAGGACGCCAAAAGAAGGACAAGATCCGAGAAGAGAAAAACAAGAACAAGACTCAAATAAAAAGATTAATTACCGAATTTGATGAACAACCTGGATAGCTCTGATACCAATTGATACGAATGGAGTAGGATGAAGCCCCAATCCACACAAATTTTCCACAAGTTCGGATCGTTGTGCACCAAAAACTCAATTCAAGAAACAAGAACAAAATTTGCGGAAAAGAGATATGGAACGAAAAGGCAAGATTAAAATTAACCTAACCCCAACGTTAACACAAATTGAATCAGTTCAACTAATGTAAATCAAAAGTTTAAACCTATCAAGTTTGGCCGGTTCTATAAATCTAGAACTTGTAAGCTTCACCTAAAGTTCCTCACTTAAGGTTTGGCGGGTCTTATGAATTATTTAAGAATAACTCACGTTGGTCATGTCAAATTTAATTTAGCAAAGCCAAAATTCTTTTAATTCAACATGTGTAAAAACGTTACATAGATTTCCCTTTTATAGGGAGTAATTCGGCTTTCCTAAGAGAAAAAGGAAATAAAACCCTAACTTGACTCCTAAACTAACTAACATACTAATCCTTTTCCAAAAAGGATTTGTGACACACATAAGCTAATCCTTTTCCAAAAAGGATTTGTGACACACATAAGCTAATCCTTTTCCAAAAAGGATTGGTGTCTCACGTTTTCTTCTTAAAGGTGGCCAAACACAATTTGGCTTCCTTGAAGAAGCAAAATTCGATTTTACTTTCTAAAACTTTACTTTCCTAATTATCATGCAAGATAATTGGATCAAGTAATTACTTAGCCCATAATTAAAAACACAAAGACTTAAGCCCATAATTAAATGTTTAATGGACTTAATTATTACAACTCATCAATAAATCCTATGACTTAAATAGATAATGGCGTGATCCATTAATGGCAAAGCCCAAGTACGCCATCTTGGTCTTCAATGTAGTCCATGAAATTCGAGATGAAAATTCGGCCAGAAACCCGTCATCAACTTTGGAAGGCATTTTCAACTGTGATAATGTCAAAATCTTGGAAAACGTAAAACATGAAAGTTGTAGCTCTATCTCTTATAGTTCCAGGGCTTCTTGAATCATGCAATTCCGAGTTATATCGAAAGCGTTATGGCGAGAATACCAAAACATGACAGAAACTTTCAGGATGACAATTTGACTTTAACACCACGGACATGGACACGGGCTTATTCTCATCAGTTGGGCCTATTACATTTATTGAATTGTGATACGAATGGAGTAGGATGAAGTCCAATCCACACGAATTTTCCACAAGTTCGGATCGTTGTGCACCAAAAACTCAATTCAAGAAACAAGAACGCAATTTGCGGAAAAAGAGATATGGAACGAAAAGGCAAGATTAAAATTAACCTAACTCCAACGTTGACACAAATTGAATCAGTTCAACTAATGTAAATCAAAAGTTTAAACCTATCAAGTTTGGCCGGTTCTATAAATCTAGAACTTGTAAGCTTCACCTAAAATTCCTCACTTAAGGTTTGGCGGGTCTTATGAATTACTCAAGAATAACTCACGTTGATGATGTCAAATTTAATTTAGCAAAGCCAAAATTCTTTCAATTCAACATAAGAAAAAACGTTACAATGCTGTCCCTTTTATAGGGAGTAGGTTCGGCCATGCTAATCCAAAAAGGAAACAAAACCCTAGTAGTTGTAAAATACAACTTGACTTCTTAACCAACTAACTAACAAACTAACAAACTAATCCTTATTGGAAAAGGACTTTAAGACACGATTTTGAAGAAGGCAAAACACGTTTTTGCCTCTCCAATTAAAGACAAACTTATCTCCTAAAAAGTAGGAGATTACTTTCCTAAACTTAAACAAAGACTAAAATCGGTTTTGCCTTAAAGAAGCGAAATTCGATTTTACTTTCTAAAACTTTACTTTCCTAATTATCATGCAAGATAATTGGGCCAAGTAATACCTTATTAACACTTAAAAAAAAAGCCAATTAAGCCCATAAAATCGTTAAGTGGACTTAATTAAAAACAACATAATAAACCCCAAAATATATTAAAAGGGCGTGATCTATTTCAAAGCCCAAAACACGCCTTCTTCTTGGACTTTAATATTTCGGCCTTCACATTATTTCTTCAAGGTGGATCATAAATTGTTATTGAAGAAATATGCCAAAGTACTTCATCTTGAGATGGTTGTGTCGAACTCCTTTGAACATTGGCCATCAACTCACAATGTGTTGATAACAATGCTTGTAATGCTTCCTTCATCCTCTTGCTCCTTGATCTTGTCATTGGACCACCAAGATTTGCTAATGGATCATGGGAAGCTGGATTTGGCAATGTGGACTCGGGCTCATTCCTATCATTCCCTCCCTCCTCGAAAGGATTCGTCCTCGAATCACCTACATCAAATAAACTCAAATCAGAAACATTGAAAGTAGATGAAACATTACCATACTCACTAGGTAGTTCGATTCTATATGCATTGTCTCCAATCCTTTCCAAGACTTGAAAAGGACCATCTCCTCTTGGATGAAGTTTAGATTTCCTCTTTTCAGGAAACCTCTCTTTCCTCAAGTGAATCCAAACCCAATCTCCTGGTTTGAAAATCACTTGTCTTCTGCCATTGTTGGCTTGTTTTGCATATTGCTTATTACGCCTTTGAATATTTTTGTAAATCTTTTCATGTAACTCCTTTACAAAGTCAGCCTTAGCTTTACCTTCCACATTAACAAACTCATTAATAGGAAGAGGCAAAATATCAAGGGGAGTTAAAGGATTAAATCCATACACAACTTCAAAAGGCGAATAACCAGTAGAACTATGAACAGTTCGGTTATATGCAAATTCAATGTGTGGCAAACAATTCTCCCAATTCTTTAAGTTTTTCTGAATGAGAGCACGAAGTAAATTAGACAATGTACGATTTACTACTTCTGTTTGACCATCAGTCTGTGGATGTGCAACAGTTGAAAACAGTAATTTTGTGCCTAATTTATTCCAAAGTGTACGCCAAAAATGTGACAAAAACTTAACATCTCTATCACTAACAATACTCTTAGGAATTCCATGCAAACGTACAATATCCTTAAAGAAAAGGTCAGCAATTTTGGTAGCATCATTAGATTTAGAACATGCAATGAAGTGAGCCATTTTACTAAATCTATCAACTACAAAAAAAATGCTATCATTACCAGTGCTTAATCTAGGTAACACTAACACAAAATCCATAGATATGTCAATCCAAGGGTTATTAGGAACAGGCAAAGGTTGATACAAACCATGAGGCATTACTTTGGACTTAGCATGCTTACACATAATACATTTTTCACAAACACTTTTAACATCTTTAATCATGTTAGGCCAATAAAAGTGCACATTCAAAACAGAAGGTGTTTTAACAATACCAAAATGCCCCATTAACCCTCCCCCATGGGTTTCTTTAACAAGTAAATCACGAATGGAACATGAGGGAATGCACAATTTATCCTTGCGAAACAAGAAACCATCATGCACAAAATAATCACCATTTGGCCTTAATGAACAAAGTTCATAAGATTCGGCAAAGTCAACATCTTCCTTATACAAGTCTTTAATCAATTCAAATCCAAGTAGCTTTGCATGTAAATAGGTAAATAAAGCATACCTCCTAGATAAAGCATCAGCTACCACATTCTCATGACCAGATTTATACTTAATCACATAAGGAAAAGTTTCAATGAATTCCAACCATTTTGCATGTCTCTTATTCAACTTACCTTGAGTCTTTAAAAACTTGAGACTTTCATGATCAGAATGGATTATGAATTCTTTTGGCCACAAATAATGTTGCCAAACTTGCAATGACCTTACCAGTGCATACAACTCCTTGTCATAAGTTGCATACTTTAAAGCTGCTCCATTAAGCTTTTCACTGAAATAAGCCACGGGCCTTGATTCCTGCATAAGAACAGCACCAATACCAATCCCGGAGGCATCACAGTGTATCTCAAAAGCTTTATTGAAATTCGGCAAAGCAAGCAAAGGGGCATGAGTCAATTTATATTTCAAAGTGTTAAAGGCGTTTTCATGTTCTTTATTCCATGCAAAGGTGACATTCTTTTTAACAAGTTCATTTAAAGGTGCAGCAATGGAACTAAAGTCTTTAACAAATCTCCTATAGAAACTTGCTAATCCATGAAAACTTCTTACCTCACTAGCATTTTGTGGTCTCGGCCAATCTATGATTGCCTTGACTTTTGACTCATCAACAGCAATGCCTTGAGAACTTACAACATAACCCAAAAAGATAACAGATTCCAAACAGAAAGAACACTTTTTAAGGTTAGCATATAATTGGTTCTCACGCAGTATAGCAAACACGAGTTTTAAATGTTCAATATGTTCATCAAGTGATTTGCTATATATCAAGATATCATCAAAGTAGACTACCACAAACTTTCCAATGAAATGACGAAAAACATGGTTCATAAGCCTCATGAAAGTACTAGGTGCATTAGATAAACCAAAAGGCATAACTAACCATTCATACAACCCATACTTTGTTTTAAAAGCAGTTTTCCATTCATCTCCTTCTTTCATTCGTATTTGGTAGTACCCACTTCTCAAATAAACTTTAGAAAATATGGAAGATCCATGCAATTCATCAAGCATATCATCTAGTCTAGGAATTGGATGTCTATACTTAATGGTAATCTTATTAACAGCACGGCAATCTACACACATTCGCCAAGTATCATCCTTTTTAGGGACTAAGATAACAGGAACTGACCATGGACTAAGAGACTCACGCACAATACCTTTGTCAAGGAGTTCATCCACTTGACGTTGAATCTCTTTTGTTTCCTCCGGATTTGCTCTATAAGCTGGTCGGTTTGGAATTTGAGCTCCTGGGATGAAATCAATTTGGTGCTCAATGCCACGAATAGGTGGTAAACCTATTGGTAATTCCTCGGGAAACACATCACTACATTCCTGCAAAAGAGAGTACACGGCACTAGGCAAAGAAGCAAGGTTATCACTGTCAACAACAAGCACAAGTTCCTTGCTAAACATTAAGTATAAGGACTGCCTATTAATCAATGCTCTCTTAATCTCATTAGAAGAAGCAAAACAACAAGATTTCTTATTAACTACATCTCGGCCTAAACTAGATGGAATATCATGCTCTCGGCCAAAACTAGTTGTTACTTTTTGTTATTTTTCTTGTTCATTCTTCTTCTTAGCTTCCATTATATCTTTACAAGCTTGTGCAATTCGAGTTTGATCTTCAAAAACATGAGCTGGAGTTAAAGCATGTAAACTATACTTTTTACCATTATGCACAAAACTGTAAAAAATTTTCTTGGCATGATAAAGCACATCACAATCATATTGCCAAGGTCTACCAAGTAAAATATGACTAGCCTCCATTGGAACAACATCACATAAAATAGTATCAACATATTTACCAATGGTGAAAGAAAACTTTACTTGTTTAGTGACACGAGTTTCAACTGAATTATTTAACCATTGAAGCCTATATGGTTTTGGATGTTTCATGCAATTCAAATTCAGTTTGTTAACAAGTAATGTGCTCGCCACATTTGTGCAACTACCACTATCAATAATCACACTACAAACCATGTTTTGCACTAAACAGCGTGTGTGAAATATGTTATCACGTTGCATCAAATCATTATCTTCCAAAGGTTGAACATTAAGAACACGGCGAGAAACTAGAGAAAAGTTACCAACTGAGTAGGTCGGCTCATCAAGCTTTTCACCCTCATCACTTTGATCATCTTGGTACTTTTCTTCAAGAGGTGGCATGTCGACACGTCATCATCACTTACCACTTCTCCAGTATCTAAAGTAATCATGATCCAGGAAGTAGGACAATTGGCTTGCAAGTGACCATAGCCTTGACATTTAAAGCATCTAATATCCCTCAATCTTTGGGGTGGAGTTGACGCCGGTTTAGGGGCTGGATCAACAGCTTTAGGGACTGATTTTGGGACACTAGAGGGCTGAGTTGAGGTGAATTGCCTCGGCTTTGTTGGTGGAGTGAAAGGGGCTGATTTCGGCTTCAAATCCCTCTGCCATGGTGGATTTGGTTGGGTGAACCTGTGCTTACCTTTCAAGTGCCTTTCAATCTTAATAGCTTTGTGAACAAGTTCATTAATATCAACATAAGATTGTAAATCAACATGATAAGACAATTCAGAATTCATACCTCTAAGAAATCGCTCAATAGTTGAATCCGGATCTTCACGAACATTGGCCTTGATCATGAGAGCTTCCATCTAATGATAATACTCCTCTACGGTTTTGGTTCCTTGCACAAGGAAGTGCAATTTTCTGTTGAGTTCTCAGTTATAGTGTGAAGGAACATACTTCTTCCTCATAAGCACTTTCATTTCCTTCCAAGTTTGAATGGGTGGTTCGTCATCTTGACGTCTAGATCTCATTACCTCATCCCACCACAAACTTGCATAATCCTTGAGGTGCATGAAAGCAAGGCGGTACCTCTTATGCTCGAGGTAGCTATTGCCTACAAAGAAGTGCTCAAGCTCACGAACCCAATCAAAATAAGCTTTCGGATTTGCTTTACCATGGAAAGTAGGCAATTTTAGTTTAACTCCACTAATTGATAAATCAGATTTCTTACCATCTTTAGAAGAATCCATGAACTCCTCATCTTCCTCATGAAATTCGGTTTCTTCAAATCTTCCTTTTTTGGAAGAAGAACCTTTTGTTGGTGAAGGAAAAATGGTTAAATTATCAATTTTTAAAGAGAGTTTGCGGATCATATCAAATAGAACATCATTAACATATTTTTGATCCGTTGGGGGATTTTCTTGAGGTGTTTTACCATCTCCATCCATTGTTCCTGCAAGTTAGTAAAAACAACAAAAGATAGCAAAATAAAGACCTATCGGGTTCTCACTTTTGGTGAGTAATACACTCCTCTATAGTGTAATGGCTTTTCTCGTGTATTCCTTATCTAAACACTCAACAGTGAATCTCTCAAACTAATTAAAGCTTACTGTTTGTCGATTTTAAGAACAAGTATCAACCAATTAGTTCAAACAAATCAATTCACAAAAGCAAAACCAAAGAAGTTTGAAAAGAAAAATTCACGTCACAAGAATATTTTAAGATCACGTATGGGGTATAAATAGATTAATTTCAGAAAGCTACGAATTCAGAAACTAGAGAAGATAACAAGAAGATGTGTTTTTGAATCACTCAATTCCGATTAAAAATGAGCAAGATATGGCACTTTCAATATTAGTGATTTTCAAAGAGCAAACAAGAACTTTAGTCCTTTTCTTGGGCTGTTTACTATTTTTTTTTTATATGGTCCGACTTTTCTTTTTTTTTTTTTGAATTGGGCCACTTTTTTTTTTTTTTAAAGTTGGCCTCTTTTTTTTTTTTTTATTCGGACAACCTTAAACAAATCAAACTTTAAGGTTTTTAAGACAAGAACCTAGTACAAGTACTTAGGTTTAAGGATGTTGTCTTGTCTTATGTTGTTCAAACCTTAATTTCTCCAAACAAATTCAGCCAACAAGAATTTCAAATAAGTCACCAAATATAAGGAATTTCAATATGCTTCTTTAACAAGATAATCAAGATTTGCAACAAGAAGCAAGAATTATGCTCAAGATTCAAATTTTGACACTTTCGGATTTTCAAGAAAGTGGTCAAGAACTCGTCTTTTTGAGATGGTGAAAAAGTTTGATCAAAACACACTTTGATGGCAATAAAATGACGAAGATAACACAAAAGAAAGATCAAGAAAAGGATGAGAAACAAGAAAGTTATGAAATTTTGAATAAGAAACCCTAATTTCACAAACCCTAATTCTTTGGACGTGATTTCAGCAATAATGACTCAAGAATTCCACACTATGATGATGAACAAGAACAATGCAGAATTATGAAGAAAAACAGCAGCAAAACACGACACAAAACAGCAAGAACAACACAACAAAAATCACAAAAATCCGAGCAAGAGATGAACACGAATTGGACAGATTTTAGCAAACAAATTACATGCAATTTTGACGTAATTTAAAAGCTGAACTATGACGACCTTGGACAGCAATAAAGACACGAAAACAGCAACAAAAAGACACCACAAAAACTGCAGAAATTGACGCAACCAAAAGAAGCAAGAAAGACGCAAAAAGGAGGACAAAAATCCGAGAGAGAACAAAACGCAAAACCTGAATTTTTTTGATGAACAACCCTTTGCTTTGATACCAATTGATACGAATGGAGTAGGATGAAGTCCAATCCACACGAATTTTCCACAAGTTCGGATCGTTGTGCACCAAAAACTCAATTCAAGAAACAAGAACACAATTTGCGGAAAAAGAGATATGGAACGAAAAGGCAAGATTAAAATTAACCTAACCCCAACGTTAACACAAATTGAATCAGTTCAACTAATGTAAATCAAAAGTTTAAACCTATCAAGTTTGGCCGGTTCTATAAATCTAGAACTTGTAAGCTTCACCTAAAGTTCCTCACTTAAGGTTTGGCGGGTCTTATGAATTACTCAAGAATAACTCACGTTGATGATGTCAAATTTAATTTAGCAAAGCCAAAATTCTTTCAATTCAACATAAGAAAAAACGTTACAATGCTGTCCCTTTTATAGGGAGTAGGTTCGGCCATGCTAATCCAAAAAGGAAACAAAACCCTAGTAGTTGTAAAATACAACTTGACTTCTTAACCAACTAACTAACAAACTAACAAACTAATCCTTATTGGAAAAGGATTTTAAGACACGATTTTGAAGAAGGCAAAACATGTTTTTGCCTCTCCAATTAAAGACAAACTTATCTCCTAAAAAGTAGGAGATTACTTTCCTAAACTTAAACAAAGACTAAAATCGGTTTTGCCTTAAAGAAGCAAAATTCGATTTTACTTTCTAAAACTTTACTTTCCTAATTATCATGCAAGATAATTGGCCCATAAAATCGTTAAGTGGACTTAATTAAAAACAACATAATAAACCCTAAAATATATTAAAAGGGCGTGATCTATTTCAAAGCCCAAAACACGCCTTCTTCTTGGACTTTAATATTTCGGCCTTCACATTATTTCTTCAAGGTGGATCATAAATTGTTATTGAAGAAATATGCCAAAGTACTTCATCTTGAGATGGTTGTGTCGAACTCCTTTGAACATTGGCCATCAACTCACAATGTGTTGATAACAATGCTTGTAATGCTTCCTTCATCCTCTTGCTCCTTGATCTTGTCATTGGACCACCAAGATTTGCTAATGGGTCATGGGAAGCTGGATTTGGCAATGTGGACTCGGGCTCATTCCTATCAAATTGGGCCTATTAGGCCCAGTTTAATTGGGCGTAATATTCTGTCAATGATGCGGATACGTTCTTAGTGCTGCTGAAATTGAATAAATGATTTTATTAATAGCAATTGTAAAACTGGTTTTTGGGAAGCAATTATTACATTCCATTCAGCTAGTACACTATCAATTGCATGATTAAACAGGTCTACCGAATCTTACAATTGAAAGGATTGTAATAATGTGGTATATAACGAACTGGTTACTTCGTGTTTAATATAGTCACAAGTAAGGTACAGTGGAAATGACAATTGAAATGACAAATTAAATATATAATATTTTAATTATTTAATTATGTATTGTTAATTATAGCATAATAATTATTCTTAACAATAGAGATCTTTAAGTTGAAGAAGAAAGAACTGAGCTGAATGACTATTTATATTGAAATTTGCCCCACAGGGGCATCTCGGTCATTTACTAATTGACTCCACGCTACAGTTCCAAAATTATATGTCTCCAGATGCATTCAACACTATGAATGCAAGAAAGATAGTGTAGAATATTAACACAAAGATGGCAGCAAGGATCGAACAAAAATCAGCAAGAAGATCAACACAAAATGCAAGAAATCAAGAAACAAGACCAACTCGATTTTGGACAGATTTTTAACACAAATTTGCATGCGATTTTTGGGCAGAATATTAATGAATTTAAGACTCAATTAATATATATGTTTACTGCAGAATATGGACTCAAAAACAGCAGCAAATCGAAGCAAGAACAGCAGCAACAATGACGCTAAAGACGCAACTCAAGCTCAATGCAAATTCGGGCAGATTATGAGCAACAATGAGCATGCGATTTTAACGATATTAAAACTGATCCTATATCGACCTAAGGACAGCAAGAAGGACGTGAAAACAGCAGTAAAAAGGACACAAAAGAACTGCAGAATTTGACACAAAAAATAGCAGCAAGAACGACTCAACACAAACGCTAAAACCGAGAAGAACAAGAAATCGCAAAACCTGAAATTTTTGATGAACAACCTTTGCTTTGATACCAATTGGTACGAATGGTCTTCGGATGGAGATCCTCAACCACACGAAAACCCTCTTCTTTGGACCATTTGTTCACCAAGATTCACGAACAACAAGAAGAAACAATAACAATGCGGAAACAACAAAGAAAACAAGAAGATATTGAACGGGCTGCTTTTGATTGAAATCAACCAAACCCAACACGTTATGATGAGAATGAGCCCGTGTCCATGTCCGTGGTGTTAAAATCAAATTGTCATCCTGAAAGTTTTTGTCACGTTTTGGTATTCTTGCCATAACTCTTTCGATATAACTCGGAATTGCATGATTCAAGAAGCCCTGGAACGATAAGAGATAGAGCTACAACTTTCGTGTTTTATATTTTCTTGTTATGAATTTTCGTGTCTTTGTGATTCTATTCATATATGTTTACATCCTTTGCTTAAATTACATGTTAATAACGTAAATAATGTGTTCATGAATGTTGTTAGTGAATTCATATTGATTAGTTCTTTAATTAAGAACATACGATTTTCTGATTTGCATAAACTATATGATAGTTATTTGCATAATTGTTTTGAATTCATTGACTTCAACATTATGACTCATGCAAAAGTTGTTCCGACTAATCATGTTATATGTATTTCGATTTTGCATACATATTCTGCCCGTTCTATTCTTTTGGTGAAAGGAAATTATTCTAAGTATTGTTTTAGATTATTGTGCTTTCTTTTACCTTATACATTTGTCTTGTTTTGGCAGGATATAATTTCTTGTTGCTCGAGATGTGCATTTTCTCAATTTTATTTGGCTCGAGTTTGCATTGAGTTCATCATATTGGTGTTTGATCCAGGAACTCAAATTCAAGATTCGAGGACGAATCCTTTCGAGGAGGGAGGGATTGATGAGAATGAGCCCGTGTCCATGTCCGTGGTGTTAAAGTCAAATTGTCATCCTGAAAGTTTCTGTCACGTTTTGGTATTCTTGCCATAACGCTTTCGATATAACTCGGAATTGCATGATTCAAGAAGCCTTGGAACGATAAGAGATAGAGCTACAATTTTCGTGTTTTAAGTTTTCCAATATTTTGACGTTATCACCGTTGAAAATGCCTTGCAAGGTTGATGACGGGATTCTGGCCGAATTTTCATCTCAAATTTCATGGACTACATTGAAGACCAAGATGGCGTGCTTGGGCTTTGTCATTAATGGATCACGCCATTGTTTAATCTTTAGGATTTATTTTGTTGTTAATAATTAACTCCATTAAACATTTAATTATTGGCTTAAGTTTTTGTGTTTTTAATTATGGGTTAAGTAAATTACTTGATCCAATTATCTTGCATGATAATGGCAAGTAAAAGTGTAGGAAACTTAAGAAGTCAAATTGTGTTTTGCTACTTCATAGTTTAGGAAACAAAGGTAGCCAAATCGTGTTTGGTCACCTTTGGAATAACCGTTTGCCCTAATCCTTTTTGGAAAAGGATTAGCTTATTAGTTGTTAGTTAGTTAGCTTAGAAGTCAAGTTGTAATTTACAACTTCTAGGGTTTTATTTCCTTTTCCTTTTAGGAAAGCCGAAACTACTCCCTATAAAAGGAGGAGCTATGTAACGTTTTTACACATGTTGAATTGAAAGAATTTTGGCTTTGCTGAATTAAATTTGACATCACCAATGTGAATTATTCTTGAGTAATTCATAAGACCCGCCAAACCTTAAGTGAGGAACTTTAGGTAAAGCTTACAAGTTCTAGATTTATAGAACCGGCCAAACTGATAGGTTTAACTAATTGATTTACAATTGTTAGACTGAATCAATTTGTGTTAACGTTGGGGTTAGGTTAATTTTAATCTTGCCTTTGCGTTTCACACTTTCTTTTCCGCCAATTTGATCTTGTCGTGTTTGAATTTGGTGCACAACAATCTCAAGTATTGTGGAAAATTCGTGTGGATTGGGACTTCATCCTACTCCATTCGTATCACGTTACCACAAAGTGATTTCAATCCAACCTATGTAAATCAAGAGTTGAAAAGATCTCAGATCGGCTTGTTCTTTAAATCAAGAACGGGTAGGTTCTTCCTAAGGTCTTAGCTTAAGAATCACAGTTCTTATGAACACACAATTGAAATCAATTGAGTTTCACGTATTTTCCTAGAGCTCTTCATGGCTGCAAGGTTAATTTAGCAAAGGCTAAAATTATCAAAATTCAACTTATTATTTCATGTGAAAAACTCACCTATAAATAGGCTACAAAAACATGAAACCCTAGCTTAATCCTATTACAACTTAATTTCCAAATTGGAAAAGGAAACCAATAACTAGAAGACAAACTTTAAGTTTCCTAAACTTGTAAAATCGGTTACAAGGAAGTAAAAACCGATTTGAACTTTTACTTTCCTAAATTCTCCTAAAAAATAGGAGATTACTTTCCTAATTACCATGCAAGGTAATTGGGCCAAGTAATGACTTAAAACACTTAATTAAAAAGTGCCACTTTAAGCCCAAGAATAATGTTCAATGGACTTAACAATTAAACCCTAAATTACTTAAATGGCGTGATACATATCAATAAGCCCAAAGACACGCCTTCTTCATGGACTTCATTAATTCGGCCCTTGTGATGCTTCTTCAAGGTGGAATTTCCTTAAGCTCCAATGATGAACTCTTGGAAACATCTTCATGAATGGATATTGAAGAAACATGCCACAAAACTCCTCCTTGAGATGATTGAGATAAGTCGGCCTCCAATGCTTCAAAATGTAATGACAATAAATTGTGCAAGGCTGCCTTCATCTTGGAACTCCTTGATCTTGTTATTGGACCATCAAGATTGGAGAAAGGATCCTGTGAACTTGGCATTGGCACCATGGACATGGGTTGATTTCCATCACCACTTTCTTAACCGAAACACTAAAAGACGAACAATGTGGAGTTAACACTATAGTAACGTGAGAATTAGTGAAGTTTAGCAGCTTTTGGGGTTGGCACGAAGTATACGGATAAGTAAACTAACCGTTTTAAGGCGTGGATTAAAGTATCCAAACACGACATTAACAAAAAAGCAAAGCAACTTAATGACCAACTCTCTAATACTTGATTTATTATACGAGAAAAAAGCGTTTGTTTGACTTTAGGCCATCATTTGTGATCGGATAATCCTTCAAAGTCTTTTCGGCCTTTCTCTAAGCATTGTAGGAACCTTTTTTATACATCTTCAGGAAGGCAATTGTTGAGCTCCAAGGTCGTCCAAACTTAGAGATATTTCTTAAATGTAATGTAAGAAACATTGTCAATGCACTCCATTCACTTTGTTCGTTTTGCTGGAGACCAAATGTAAAAGAAATTCAAAATGCCATTGACTGACCAAGCTTCTTTTTCTCTTCTTGTCCGAGTTCAGAATCGCCTCCGTAATACACCGTTACGAAGCTCTCGACGAGATCTACAAAACTTATGGGGCAAAGCTCCATGACATACGCTTGTTTTTGGCAAAACTGACTTGTTTGGACCACTTTTGAGGCAATCGAGAGGGACTTCAAGTCATTGTTAGTCTTTGATAGTTAACTAGCTAACTAACTAACTCAAATACTAACTAAGTCAACAACTAGGATTATCTAGCCATTCTCTAGATGATACCCGCCACAACTGAATAAGGAAACTGTAAAAAGACAAAGCGAAACACACGCAAAATAACTTTCAAGCAATTTGTCCACTTTCTGAACCGAAACACTAAAAGACGAACAATGTGGAGTTAACACTACAGTAACGTGAGAATTAGCAAAGTTGAGTAATTTTTGGGGTTGCCACAAAGTATACGGATAAGTAAACTAACCGTTTTAAGGCGTGGATTAAAGTATCAATACACGTCATTAACAAAAAAGCAAAGCAACTTAATGACCAACTCTCTAATAGTAGATTTATTATACGAGAAAAAAGCGCGTGTTTGACTTTAGGCCATCATTTGGTGATCGGATAATCCTTCCAAGTCTTTTCGGCCTTTCTCTAAGCATTGTAGGAACCTTTTTTATACATCTTCAGGAAGGCAATTTGTTGAGCTCCAAGGTCGTCCAAACATAGAGATATTTCTTAAATGTAATGTAAGAAACATTGCCAATGCACTCCATTCACTTTGTTCGTTTTGCTGGAGACCAAATGTAAAAGAAATTCAAAATGCCATTGACTGACCAAGCTTCTTTTTCTCTTCTCGTCCGACTTCAGAATCGCCTCCGTAATACACCGTTACGAAGCTCTCGACGAGATCTACAAAACTTATGGGGCAAAGCTCCATGACATACGCTTGTTTTTGGCAAAACTGACTTGTTTGGACCACTTTTGAGGCAATCGAGAGGGACTTCAAGTCATTGTTAGTCTTTGATAGTTAACTAGCTAACTAACTAACTAAAATACTAACTAAGTCAACAACTAGGATTATCTAGCCATTCTCTAGATGATACCCGCCACAACTGAATAAGGAAACTGTAAAAAGACAAAGCGAAACACACGCAAAATAAGTTTTAAGCAATTTGTCCACTTTCTGAACCGAAACACTAAAAGACGAACAATGTGGAGTTAACACTACAGTAACGTGAGAATTAGCAAAGTTGAGTAATTTTTGGGGTTGCCACAAAGTATACGGATAAGTAAACTAACCGTTTTAAGGCGTGGATTAAAGTATCAATACACGTCATTAACAAAAAAGCAAAGCAACTTAATGACCAACTCTCTAATACTAGATTTATTATACGAGAAAAAAGCGCGTGTTTGACTTTAGGCCATCATTTGGTGATCGGATAATCCTTCCAAGTCTTTTCGGCCTTTCTCTAAGCATTGTAGGAACCTTTTTTATACATCTTCAGGAAGGCAATTTGTTGAGCTCCAAGGTCGTCAAAACTTAGAGATATTTCTTAAATGTAATGTAAGAAACATTGTCAATGCACTCCATTCACTTTGTTCGTTTTGCTGGAGACCAAATGTAAAAGAAATTCAAAATGCCATTGACTGACCAAGCTTCTTTTTCTCTTCTCGTCCGACTTCAGAATCGCCTCCGTAATACACCGTTACGAAGCTCTCGACGAGATCTACAAAACTTATGGGGCAAAGCTCCATGACATACGCTTGTTTTTGGCAAAACTGACTTGTTTGGACCACTTTTGAGGCAATCGAGAGGGACTTCAAGTCATTGTTAGTCTTTGACCCCTTGTAGCTTAGTTAACTAGCTAACTAACTAACTCAAATACTAACTAAGTCAACAAGAACTAGGATTATCTAGCCATTCTCTAGATGATACCCGCCACAACTGAATAAGGAAACTGCAAAAAGACAAAGCGAAACACACGCAAAATAACTTTCAAGCAATTTGTCCACTTTCTGAACCGAAACACTAAAAGACGAACAATGTGGAGTTAACACTACAGTAACGTGAGAATTAGCAAAGTTGAGTAATTTTTGGGGTTGCCACGTCATTAACAAAAAAGCAAAGCAACTTAATGACCAACTCTCTAATACTAGATTTATTATACGAGAAAAAAGCGCGTGTTTGACTTTAGGCCATCATTTGGTGATCGGATAATCCTTCCAAGTCTTTTCGGCCTTTCTCTAAGCATTGTAGGAACCTTTTTTATACATCTTCAGGAAGGCAATTTGTTGAGCTCCAAGGTCGTCCAAACTTAGAGATATTTCTTAAATGTAATGTAAGAAACATTGTCAATGCACTCCATTTACTTTGTTCGTTTTGCTGGAGACCAAATGTAAAAGAAAGTCAAAATGCCATTGACCGACCAAGCTTCTTTTTCTCTTCTCGTCCGAGCTCAGAATCGCCTCCGTAATACACCGTTACGAAGCTCTCGACGAGATCTACAAAACTCATGGGGCAAAGCCCCATGACATACGCTTGTTTTTGGGAAAACTCACTTGTTTCGACCACTTTTGAGGCGATCGAGAGGGACTTCAAGTCATTGTTAGTCTTTGACCCCTTGTAGCTTAGTTAACTAGCTAACTAACTAACTCAAATAATAAATAAGTCAACAAGAACTAGGATTATCTAGCCATTCTCTAGATGATACCCTCCACAACTGAATAAGGAAACTGCAAAAAGACAAATCGAAACACACGCAAAATAATTTTCAAGCATTTTATACACTTTTTGAACCAAAACACTAAAAGACGAACAATATGGAGTTAACACTATAGTAACGTGAGAATTAGCGAAGTTTAGTTGCTTTTGGTGTTGCCACAAAGTATACGGATAAGTTAACTAACGGTTTTAAGGCGTGGATTAAAGTATCAAAACACAACATTAACAAAAAAGCAAAGCAACTTAATGACCAACTCTCTTATACTAGATTCATTATACGAGAAAAAAGTTTGTGTTTGAATTTAGGCCATCATTTGGTGATCGGATGATTCTTCCAAGTCTTTTCGGCCTTTCTCTCAGCATTGTTGGATCCTTTTTTATACATCTTCAGGAAGGCAATTTGTTGATCTCCAAAGTCATCGAAACTTAGAGATTTTTCTTAAAGGTAATGTAAGAAACATTCTTAATGCACTCCATTCACTTAGTTCGTGCTGGTAGAGACCAAATGTAAAAGAAAGTCAAAATGCCATGGACCGACCAAGCTTCTTTGTCTCTTCTCGTCCGAGTTCAGAATTACCTTTGCAACACTCTGTTTCGAAACTCTCGACGAAATCTACAAGACTCATAGGGCAAAGCCCCATGACATACGCTTTTTTTTGGCAAAATTCACTTGTTTTGACCATTTTTGAGTCAATCGAGAGGGACGACTTCAAGTCATTGTTAGTCTTTGACCCCTTGTAGCTTAGTTAACTAGCTAACTAATTAACTCAATTACTAACTAAGTCAACAAGAACTAGGATTATCTTGCCATTCTCTAGATGATACCCGCCACAACTGAATAAGGAAACTGCTAAAAAACAAAGCGAAACACACGCAAAATAACTTTCAAGCAATTTGTCCACTTTCTGAACCGAAACACTAAAAGACGAACAATGTGGAGTTAACACTACAGTAACGTGAGAATTAGCAAAGTTGAGTAATTTTTGGGGTTGCCACAAAGTATACGGATAAGTAAACCAACCGTTTTCAGGCGTGGATTAAAGTATCCAAACAAGTCATTAACAAAAAAGCAAAGCAACTTAAAGACCAAATCTCTAATACTAGATTTATTATACGAGAAAAAAGCGCGTGTTTGACTTTAGGCCATCATTTGGTGATCGGATAATCCTTCCAAGTCTTTTCGGCCTTTCTCTAAGCATTGTAGGAACCTTTTTTATACATCTTCAAGAATGCAATTTGTTGAGCTCCAAGGTCGTCCAAACTTAGAGATATTTCTTAAATGTAATGTAAGAAACATTGTCAATGCACTCCAGTCACTTTGTTCGTTTTGCTGGAGACCAAATGTAAAAGAAAGTCAAAATGTCATTGACCGACCAAGCTTCTATTTCTCTTCTCGTCCGAGCTCAGAATCGCCTCCGTAATACACCGTTACGAAGCTCTCGAAGAGATCTACAAAACTCATGGGGCAAAGCCCCATGAAATACGCTTGTTTTTGGCAAAACTCACTTGTTTCGACCACTTTTGAGGCGATCGAGAGGGACTTCAAGTCATTGTTAGTCTTTGACCCCTTGTAGCTTAGTTAACTAGCTAACTAACTAACTCAAATAATAACTAAGTCAACAAGAACTAGGATTATCTAGCCATTCTCTAGATGATACCCGCCACAACTAAATAAGGAAACTGCAAAAAGACAAATCGAAACACACGCAAAATAATTTTCAAGCATTTTATACACTTTTTGAACCGAAACACTAAAAGACGAACAATATGGAGTTAACACTATAGTAACGTGAGAATTAGCGAAGTTTAGTTGCTTTTGGTGTTGCCACAAAGTATACGGATAAGTTAACTAACGGTTTTAAGGCGTGGATTAAAGTATCAAAACACGACATTAACAAAAAAGCAAAGCAACTTAATGACCAACTCTCTTATACTAGATTCATTATGCGAGAAAAAAGTTCGTGTTTGAGTTTAGGCCATCATTTGGTGATCGGATGATTCTTCCAAGTCTTTTCGGCCTTTCTCTCAGCATTGTTGGATCATTTTTTATACATCTTCAGGAAGGCAATTTGTTGATCTCCAAAGTCATCGATACTTAGAGATTTTTCTTAAAGGTAATGTAAGAAACATTCTTAATGCACTCCATTCACTTAGTTCGTGTTGGTGGAGACCAAATGTAAAAGAAAGTCAAAATGCCATGGGCCGACCAAGCTTCTTTGTCTCTTCTCGTCCGAGTTCAGAATCGCCTCCGTAATACACCGTTACGAAGCTTCTTTGACCCCTTGTAGCTTAGTTAACTAGCTAACTAACTAACTCAAATACTAAGTAAGTCAACAAGAACTAGGATTATCTAGCCATTCTCTAGATGATACCCGCCACAACTGAATAAGGAAACTGCAAAAAGACAAAGCGAAACACACGCAAAATAACTTTCAAGCAATTTGTCCACTTTCTGAACCGAAACACTAAAAGACGAACAATGTGGAGTTAACACTACAGTAACGTGAGAATTAGAAAAGTTGAGTAATTTTTGGGGTTGCCACAAAGTATACGGATAAGTAAACTAACCGTTTTAAGGCGCGGATTAAAGTATCAATCCACGTCATTAACAAAAAAGCAAAGCAACTTAATGACCAACTCTCTAATACTTGATTTATTAAACGAGAAAAAAGCGCGTGTTTGACTTTAGGCCATCATTTGGTGATCGGATAATCCTTCCAAGTCTTTTCGGCCTTTCTCTAAGCATTGTAGGAACCTTTTTTATACATCTTCAGGAAGGCAATTTGTTGAGCTCCAAGGTCGTCCAAACTTAGAGATATTTCTTAAATGTAATGTAAGAAACATTGTCAATGCACTCCATTCACTTTGTTCGTTTTGCTGGAGACCAAATGTAAAAGAAAGTCAAAATGCCATTGACCGACCAAGCTTCTTTTTCTCTTCTCGTCCGAGCTCAGAATCGCCTCCGTAATACACCGTTACGAAGCTCTCGACGAGATCTACAAAACTTATGGGGCAAAGCTCCATGACATACGCTTGTTTTTGGCAAAACTGACTTGTTTGGACAACTTTTGAGGCGATCGAGAGGGACTTCAAGTCATTGTTAGTCTTTGACCCCTTGTAGCTTAGTTAACTAGCTAACTAACTAACTCAAATACTAACTAAGTCAACAAGAACTAGGATTATCTAGCCATTCTCTAGATGATACCCGCCACAACTGAATAAGGAAACTGCAAAAAGACAAAGCGAAACACACGCAAAATAACTTTCAAGCAATTTGTCCACTTTCTGAACCGAAACACTAAAAGACGAACAATGTGGAGTTAACACTACAGTAACGTGAGAATTAGCAAAGTTGAGTAATTTTTGGGGTTGCCACAAAGTATACGGATAAGTAAACTAACCGTTTTAAGGCGTGGATTAAAGTATCAATCCACGTCATTAACAAAAAAGCAAAGCAACTTAATGACCAACTCTCTAATACTTGATTTATTATACGAGAAAAAAGCGCGTGTTTGACTTTAGGCCATCATTTGGTGATCGGATAATCCTTCCAAGTCTTTTCGGCCTTTCTCTAAGCATTGTAGGTACCTTTTTTATACATCTTCAGGAAGGCAATTTGTTGAGCTCCAAGGTCGTCCAAACTTAGAGATATTTCTTAAATGTAATGTAAGAAACATTGTCAATGCACTCCATTCACTTTGTTCGTTTTGCTGGAAACCAAATGTAAAAGAAAGTCAAAATGCCATTGACCGACCAAGCTTCTTTTTCTCTTCTCGTCCGAGCTCAGAATCGCCTCCGTAATACACCGTTACGAAGCTCTCGACGAGATCTACAAAACTCATGGGGCAAAGCCCCATGACATACGCTTGTTTTTGGCAAAACTCACTTGTTTCGACCACTTTTGAGGCGATCGAGAGGGACTTCAAATCATTGTTAGTCTTTGACCCCTTGTAGCTTAGTTAACTAGCTAACTAACTAACTCAAATACTAACTAAGTCAACAAGAACTAGGATTATCTAGCCATTCTCTAGATGATACCCGCCAACACTGAATAAGGAAACTGCAAAAAGACAAATCGAAACACACGCAAAATAATTTTCAAGCATTTTATACACTTTTTGAACCAAAACACTAAAAGACGAACAATATGGAGTTAACACTATAGTAACGTGAGAATTAGCGAAGTTTAGTTGCTTTTGGTGTTGCCACAAAGTATACGGATAAGTTAACTAACGGTTTTAAGGCGTGGATTAAAGTATCAAAACACAACATTAACAAAAAAGCAAAGCAACTTAATGACCAACTCTCTTATACTAGATTCATTATACGAGAAAAAAGTTCGTGTTTGAATTTAGGCCATCATTTGGTGATCGGATGATTCTTCCAAGTCTTTTCGGCCTTTCTCTCAGCATTGTTGGATCCTTTTTTATACATCTTCAGGAAGGCAATTTGTTGATCTCCAAAGTCATCGAAACTTAGAGATTTTTCTTAAAGGTAATGTAAGAAACATTCTTAATGCACTCCATTCACTTAGTTCGTGTTGGTGGAGACCAAATGTAAAAGAAAGTCAAAATGCCATGGACCGACCAAGCTTCTTTTTCTCTTCTCGTCCGAGTTCAGAATTGCCTTCGTAACACCCTGTTTCGAAACTCTCGACGAAATCTACAAGACTCATAGGGGAAAGCCCCATGACATACGCTTTTTTTGGCAAAATTCACTTGTTTTGACCATTTTTGAGTCAATCGAGAGGGACGACTTCAAGTCATTGTTAGTCTTTGACCCCTTGTAGCTTAGTTAACTAGCTAACTAATTAACTCAATTACTAACTAAGTCAACAAGAACTAGGATTATCTTGCCATTCTCTAGATGATACCCGCCACAACTGAATAAGGAAACTGCTAAAAGACAAAGCGAAACACACGCAAAATAACTTTCAAGCAATTTGTCCACTTTCTGAACCGAAACACTAAAAGACGAACAATGTGGAGTTAACACTACAGTAACGTGAGAATTAGAAAAGTTGAGTAATTTTTGGGGTTGCCACAAAGTATACGGATAAGTAAACCAACCGTTTTCAGGCGTGGATTAAAGTATCCAAACATGTCATTAACAAAAAAGCAAAGCAACTTAATGACCAAATCTCTAATACTAGATTTATTATACGAGAAAAAAGCGCGTGTTTGACTTTAGGCCATCATTTGGTGATCGGATAATCCTTCCAAGTATTTTCGGCCTTTCTCTAAGCATTGTAGGAACCTTTTTTATACATCTTCAAGAAGGCAATTTGTTGAGCTCCAAGGTCGTGTTGGTGGAGACCAAATGTAAAAGAAAGTCAAAATGCCATGGACCGACCAAGCTTCTTTTTCTCTTCTCGTCCGAGTTCAGAATTGCCTTCGTAACACCCTGTTTCGAAACTCTCGACGAAATCTACAAGACTCATAGGGGAAAGCCCCATGACATACGCTTTTTTTTGGCAAAATTCACTTGTTTTGACCATTTTTGAGTCAATCGAGAGGGACGACTTCAAGTCATTGTTAGTCTTTGACCCCTTGTAGCTTAGTTAACTAGCTAACTAACTAACTCAATTACTAACTAAGTCAACAAGAACTAGGATTATCTAGCCATTCTCTAGATGATACCCGCCACAACTGAATAAGGAAACTGCTAAAAGACAAAGCGAAACACACGCAAAATAACTTTCAAGCAATTTGTCCACTTTCTGAACCGAAACACTAAAAGACGAACAATGTGGAGTTAACACTACAGTAACGTGAGAATTAGCAAAGTTGAGTAATTTTTGGGGTTGCCACAAAGTATACGGATAAGTAAACTAACCGTTTTAAGGCGTGGATTAAAGTATCAATCGACGTCATTAACAAAAAAGCAAAGCAACTTAATGACCAACTCTCTAATACTAGATTTATTATACGAGAAAAAAGCGCGTGTTTGACTTTAGGCCATCATTTGGTGATCGGATAATCCTTCCAAGTCTTTTCGGCCTTTCTCTAAGCATTGTAGGAACCTTTTTTATACATCTTCAAGAAGGCAATTTGTTGAGCTCCAAGGTCGTCCAAACTTAGAGATATTTCTTAAATGTAATGTAAGAAACATTGTCAATGCACTCCATTCACTTTGTTCGTTTTGCTGGAGACCAAATGTAAAAGAAAGTCAAAATGCCATTGACCGACCAAGCTTCTATTTCTCTTCTCGTTCGAGCTCAGAATCGCCTCCGTAATACACCGTTACGAAGCTCTCGACGAGATCTACAAAACTCATGGGGCAAAGCCCCATGACATACGCTTGTTTTTGGAAAAACTCACTTGTTTCGACCACTTTTGAGGCGATCGAGAGGGACTTCAACTCATTGTTAGTTTTTGACCCCTTGTAGCTTAGTTAACTAGCTAACTAACTAACTCAAATACTAACTAAGTCAACAAGAACTAGGATTATCTAGCCATTCTCTAGATGATACCCGCCACAACTGAATAAGGAAACTGCAAAAAGACAAATCGAAACACACGCAAAATAATTTTCAAGCAATTTGTCCACTTTTTGAACCGAAACACTAAAAGACGAACAATGTGGAGTTAACACTACAGTAACGTGAGAATTAGCAAAGTTTAGTAATTTTTGGTGTTGCCACAAAGTATACGGATAAGTTAACTAACGGTTTTAAGGCGTGGATTAAAGTATCAAAACACGACATTAACAAAAAAGCAAAGCAACTTAATGACCAACTCTCTTATACTAGATTCATTATGCGAGAAAAAAGTTCGTGTTTGAGTTTAGGCCATCATTTGGTGATCGGATGATTCTTCCAAGTCTTTTCGGCCTTTCTCTCAGCATTGTTGGATCCTTTTTTAAACATCTTCAGGAAGGCAATTTGTTGATCTCCAAAGTCATCGATACTTAGAGATTTTTCTGAAAGGTAATGTAAGAAACATTCTTAATGCACTCCATTCACTTAGTTCGTGTTGGTGGAGACCAAATGTAAAAGAAAGTCAAAATGCCATGGACCGACCAAGCTTCTTTGTCTCTTCTCGTCCGAGTTCAGAATCGCCTCCGTAATACACCGTTACGAAGCTTCTTTGACCCCTTGTAGCTTAGTTAACTAGCTAACTAACTAACTCAAATACTAACTAAGTCAACAAGAACTAGGATTATCTAGCCATTCTCTAGATGATACCCGCCACAACTGAATAAGGAAACTGCAAAAAGACAAAGCGAAACACACGCAAAATAACTTTCAAGCAATTTGTCCACTTTCTGAACCGAAACACTAAAAGACGAACAATGTGGAGTTAACACTACAGTAACGTGAGAATTATCAAAGTTGAGTAATTTTTGGGGTTGCCACAAAGTATACGGACAAGTAAACTAACCGTTTTAAGGCGTGGATTAAAGTATCAATACACGTCATTAACAAAAAAGCAAAGCAACTTAATGACCAACTCTCTAATACTAGATTTATTATACGAGAAAAAAGCGCGTGTTTGACTTTAGGCCATCATTTGGTGATCGGATAATCCTTCCAAGTCTTTTTGGCCTTTCTCTAAGCATATTAGGAACCTTTTTTATACATCTTCAGGAAGGCAATTTGTTGAGCTCCAAGGTCGTCCAAACTTAGAGATATTTCTTAAATGTAATGTAAGAAACATTGTTAATGCACTCCATTCACTTTGTTTGTTTTGCTGGAGACCAAATGTAAAAGAAAGTCAAAATGCCATTGACCGACCAAGCTTCTTTTTCTCTTCTCGTCCGAGCTCAGAATCGCCTCCGTAATACACCGTTACGAAGATCTCGACGAGATCTACTAAACTCATGGGGCAAAGCCCTATGACATACGCTTGTTTTTGGCAAAACTCACTTGTTTCGACCACTTTTGAGGCGATCGAGAGGGACTTCAAGTCATTGTTAGTTTTTGACCCCTTGTAGCTTAGTTAACTAGCTAACTAACTAACTCAAATAATAACTAAGTCAACAAGAACTAGGATTATCTAGCCATTCTCTAGATGATACCCAGCACAACTGAATCAGGAAACTGCAAAAAGACAAATCGAAACACACGCAAAATAATTTTCAAGCATTTTGTACACTTTTTGAACCAAAACACTAAAAGACGAACAATATGGAGTTAACACTATTGTAACGTGAGAATTAGCGAAGTTTACTTTCTTTTGGGGTTGCCACAATGTATAAGGATAAGTTAACTAACGGTTTTAAGGCGTGGATTAAAGTATCAAAACACGACATTAACAAAAAAGCAAAGCAACTTAATGACCAACTCTCTTATACTAGATTCATTATACGAGAAAAAAGTGCGTGTTTGAATTTAGGCCATCATTTGGTGATCGGATGATTCTTCCAAGTCTTTTCGGCCTTTCTCTCAGCATTGTTGGATCCTTTTTTATACATCTTCAGGAAGGCAATTTGTTGATCTCCAAAGTCATCGAAACTTAGAGATTTTTCTTAAAGGTAATGTAAGAAACATTCTTAATGCACTCCATTCACTTAGTTCGTGTTGACGTGTTTGGATACTTTAATCCACGGACTAAAACGGTTAGTTTACTGATCCGTATACTTTGTGGCAACCCCAAAAATTACTTAACTTTGCTAATTCTCATGTTACTGTAGTGTTAACTCCAGATTGTTCGTCTTTTAGTGTTTCGGTTAAGAAAGTGGACAAATTGCTTGAAAATTATTTTGCGTGTGTTTCGCTTTGTCTTTTTGCAGTTTCCTTATTCAGTTGTGGCGGGTATCATCTAGAGAATGGCTAGATAATCCTAGTTCTTGTTGACTTAGTTAGTATTTGAGTTAGTTAGTTAGCTAGTTAACTAAGCTACAAGGGGTCAAAGACTAACAATGACTTGAAGTCCCTCTCGATTGCCTCAAAAGTGGTCCAAACAAGTCAGTTTTGCCAAAAACAAGCGTATGTCATGGGGCTTTGCCCCATAAGTTTTGTAGATCTCGTCGAGAGCTTCGTAACGGTGTATTACGGAGGCGATTCTGAACTCGGGCGAGAAGAGAAAAAGAAGCTTGGTTGGTCAATGGCATTTTGACTTTCTTTTACATTTGGTCTCTAGCAAAACGAACAAAGTGAATTGATAGCAATCCATCCACATCATTGGTGCCAAAGCCGAGTTTCCATGATCCCTTGAAGAATCTTGATGGACCAATGACAAGATCAAGGAGCAAAAGGATGAAAGAAGCTTTGCACACTTTGTTGTCATCACACCTTGAAGACTTGGAGGCCGAGACTTCTCCATCATCTCATCATGGAGTTCTTTGGCATGTTTCTTCAATCACAATTCATGAAGATGTTCCTCAAAGTTCTACATTGGAGCTTAAGGAAATTCCACTTTGAAGAAGCTTGCAAAGGCCGAGAGTTTAAGTCCATGAAGAGGCGTGTATTTGGGCTTGATATGGATCACGCCATTTAAGTAATTTAAGGTTTTAATTTTATGTTAATTAATTAAGTCCAAAACACTTAATGTGGGCTTTAATTAATTGGTTGTTAAATAAATTACTTGGCCCAATTATCTTGCATGATAATGGCAAGTAAAAGTTTAGGAAACAAAGGAAGTCAAATTGGATTTGGCCACCTTTGAAACCATTTTTCCTTAATCCTTTTCGGAAAAGGATTAGTTTGTTAGTTGTTAGTTTCCCATTCCAATTTGGAAAGTTAGTTAGTTTAGAAGTCAAGTTGTACTTTGCAACTACTAGGGTTTTATTTCCTTTTCCCATTGGAAAGGCCGAAACTCATCTCTATAAATAGAGACATCTTTGTAACGTTTTTTTTAGAGAAATAAGAAGAAGAATTTCGAGATTTTTAGCTTGCTAAAAATTGTGATTAACTCTTTGAGTTGTCCAAAGCCTTTGAGAATTATTTAATTGTCCATTGTAGAAGATTACCTTTAGCGTGACCTTTAGGTGACTTCACCATTGTTCTTTATTTAAAGAGCAGGCCAAATTAACTTGTTTAACTGATTGAATTTTCATAGGTTAAATTGAGTTCGTTTGTAATAAAACGTTGGGTTTGATTTACTCAATTCTTGGCGTTTTTCCCTTGAATTTCATCCACCCGATTTCTTGCTTGTTGTGTTCTTGGTCGTGGATTATCTTGATAGTGCAGCACGGTCCTTAGCTTGTGTGTGGAGATCGAATTTGGTCCAGGAGTTGGAGCCTCGGCCAACCATTCGCATCAATTGGTTTCAGAGAACAAGTTGTTGCCCAAAAATTTCAGGTTAATCCGTTCTAATCCTTCCGCGAAAATTCTGTTTTGTTCGTGTCTTTTCTGCCCGTATTTTTGCGTCAATTTTCTGCAGTTTTTCGTCCATCTTTCTTGCTGTTATTTGGTGTCCTTCTTGCTATCCTAGGTCGTCATTATCTAGTCTCTAAATTTCGTCAAAATCGCATGAACATTGCATGCTAAAATCTGCCCGAAATTGAGTCTCTTGTGTTTTGCGTTTTTGTGATCTTTTAGTGTTGTTTCTTGTTGCGTTTCTTGCTGTTTTTCGTGTCAATATTCTGCATTGTCTTGTTCATCATCATAGTGTGGAATTCTTGAAGTTTTCTTTGCTGATTTCACGTCAAAACATTGCTAGGGTTTAGTGTCTAAAAACTAGGGTTTCAAAACTAGGGTTTTTTCGGTCCAAAATTCATAACTTTCTTGATTTTGATCCGAATTGCTTTCTTTCTTTTGTGTTAGATTCTTTATCTTGACTACCATATCTTGAGTTTTGATCAAACTTTTTCACCATCTCAAAAAGATAAGTTCTTGAACAATTTCTTGAACTTCTTGATTTTCTTGAAAATTCAAAAGTCTCAAAATTTGGATCTTGAGCCATATTCTTGATCCTTGTTGAAAATCTTGAATATTTTGTGAAAGTGGCACATAAAAATTCCTTTTTCTTGGTGAGATATTAAAGTTTGATAATTTTAAGGTTGTTAAGGTTAAGACAAGAAGACAAAACATTATAAACCTTAAATCCTAGGTTGTTGTCTTCAAACCTTAAACCTAAGTACTTAGTACTAGGTTCTTGTCTTAAAAACCTTAAAGTTTGCATTGTTTAAGGTTATTGTCCGAACCTAGTAGTTTTTGTTTGTCCAAGGTTTGTGTTCAAAACCTTAAAAGTTTGCTTTTGTCTTGTAGTTGTCCGAACAAAAAAAAAAAAAAGACCGTATATAAAAAAAAAAACGGTCAATTCAAAAAAAAAAACAAAAAGAACAAAAAAATATATTAATTCGGACTTTGCATTATTTATTTCTGTTATTTATTTATTTTATTTAATTTTAGTTGAAGAACACATTGTTCTTGAGTTTGTTACTGCCATAACTTTCTCAATACAAATCGGAATTAAGTGATTCAAAAGCCATTCTCTTCATCTTTGAGTCTAGTTTCTGAATTTCATAGTTTCTGGTGGTAAATCAAATTATAACCCACACGTGTTCTAAACCTCTTGACGTGATTTTTCTTTGTTGATTCTCTTGATTTTCTTGTGAAAATTTGTGTGTGGAACTTGTTGATTGAGACTTTGCTATTAAACTAATTGAACTTGGTGAGTCTTAATAGTCCCAACACATTCATTAATTGAGAGTTTTAGCTAGGAAAAACAAGAGAGAACACTACCTAAATAGAGAGTAGAGTACCTACTACCCAATAGTGAGGAACCCGAGAGGTATACATACCTATATATTCTTGTGTTTTCTTTACTAACCTTGCAGGTACCATGGAGGAAAGTGATAGAACTCCTAGAGGTTCTAAACCTATAACCGATGCTCAACAAAAGTTTGCTAATGAAGTACTTTTTGATATGCTTCAAAAGATCAACATTCGACTTGACAACATAGAGTCTTCCACTAAAAGCTCAACCTCAAGAAAGTTTAAGTATGATGATCATGATGAATCCAATGATGATAATGAGGAGGGGGAGGATAATGCGAGCTCTTCTAAAGGTGATAAGTCTAAAGTTTCCATTGAGTCTGTTAAACTCACCATCTCTACCTTTCATGGCAAATCAGATCCCAAAGCTTTCTTTGATTGGGTTCGAGATTTAGAACACTTCTTTGAAGGTAATGATGTCCCCGAGAAAAAGCAATACCGAATTGCTTTTATGCACCTTAAAGATTATGCTAGTCTTTGGTGGGATCAAGTTGTTCGAGCTAGAAGACAAGATGGTGAAAGGCCAGTTAAGACTTGGAATCAAATGAAGGCAATCATGAGGAAAAAGTATGTTCCTTCACATTATAATAGAGAGCTCAACCGAAAGTTACATACCCTTGTGCAAGGTAGCCGAACAGTTGAAGATTATTACCATGAGATGGAGGCATTGATGATAAAAGCCAATATTCAAGACACCACCATTGAGAGATTCCTTAGAGGTATGAATTCCAAATTGGCTTATCAAGTTGATCTTCAAAGTTACATTGATATTAATGAACTTGTTCACAAAGCTATCAAAATTGAGAAGCATATGAAGGGTAAAGGGCGAAATTTCCAGCAACCATTGCCGCATTGGAAGAGAGATCAAAAACCGAATTATACACCTCCACAAAAGCCGAAAGTCTTCACCCAAAATCAGCCTCAAAACACTTCAAATAATGTTCCCAAAACAGTCCGCCAACTTGCTGAACCTTCAGCCAAAACAACTCCCAAACCGAATGAGAGATTGAGGGACATTAGATGTTACAAGTGTCAAGGTTATGGCCATTATCAAAGTGACTGCCCAACCAGAAAATTAATGACAATCCGTGATAATGGAGAGGTTGAAAGTGATGAAGAATGTGCCGACATGCCACCACTTGAAGAGAAGTACCAAAGTGATGAAGATAGTGAAGATCTTACTTATGATGTTGGTGAATTCTCTTTGGTTACTCGCCGAGTCTTAAGTGCACAACCACTAGTTGAAGATGATTTGTCTCAAAGGGAGAACATATTTCACGCTAGATGCATGGTTCAAGGTAAGATTTGTAGCTTGATTGTTGATAGTGGTAGTTGTACAAATGTGGCAAGTACATTATTTGTTAAGAAGCTAAACTTGACTTGCATGAAACGTCCAAATCCATATAAGCTTCAATGGCTTAATAACACTGCCGAGAGTAAAGTGACTAAACAAGTTAAATTTTCTTTCACCATTGGAAAGTTGTTGATGATATTGTGTGTGATGTTGTACCAATGGAAGCTAGTCATATTTTACTTGGTCGTCCATGGCAATTTGATAGAGATGTTACATATCATGCAAAGAAGAATTATTATTCTTTTGATTATCATGGCCGAAAGTACAACCTTAGAGCATTGAGTCCAAGCCAAGCTTTTGAAGATCAATCAAGAATTGTGCAATCTTGCCGAGAGATAGAAGCAAAGGAGAACAAAGAACAAGAAGACAAAAAGAATGTAACTAGTGTAGGCCGAAGCATTGATTCTAAATCTTGTAATAGCCGAAATAGTGTTTCTTCAAAGTCTTGTTATTTTGCTTCTAAGAGTGATGTAAAGAGAGCAATACTAGATAGGCAATCATTGTACTTGATGATCCGCAAGGATGTTGTACTTATTGTTGATAGTGATCACCTTCCTTCTTTGCCTAGTGTTGTTTTGTCTCTTTTGCAGGAATATAAAGATGTGTTTCCCGAGGACTTACCCATTGGATTGCCGCCTCTAAGAGGAATTGAACATCAAATTGATTTCATTCCTGGTGCACAAATTCCAAATCGTCCAGCTTATAGAGCCAATCCTGAGGAAACAAAAGAGATTCAACGTCAAGTGGATGAACTCCTTGACAAAGGTATTGTGCGTGAATCTCTAAGTCCTTGTGCTGTTCCTGTCATATTAGTTCCTAAAAAGGATGAATCTTGGAGAATGTGTGTTGATTGTCGTGCCATAAACAAAATCACCATTAAGTATAGACATCCAATTCCTAGATTAGATGATATGCTTGATGAATTGTATGGTTCATGTATTTTCACCAAGATTGATTTAAAGAGTGGCTACTATCAAATTAGAATGAAAGAAGGTGATGAATGGAAAACAGCCTTTAAAACAAAGTATGGATTGTATGAATGGTTAGTCATGCCTTTTGGTCTAACTAATGCACCTAGTACTTTTATGAGGCTCATGAATCACGTTTTTAGGTCTTTCATTGGTAAGTTTGTTGTGGTCTATTTTGATGACATCCTTATTTATAGCAAATCATTTGATGAGCATATTGAACATTTAAAACAAGTGTTTGTTATATTGCGTGAGAACAGATTGTATGCTAACCTTAAAAAGTGTTCTTTTTGCATGGAATCAATTGTCTTTTTGGGTTATGTTGTTAGTTCTCAAGGTATTTCTGTTGATGAGTCAAAAGTCAAGGCTATTGAGGAGTGGCCAAGACCTAAGAATGCTAGTGAAGTTAGGAGTTTTCATGGTTTAGCAAGTTTTTATAGAAGGTTTGTTAAAGACTTTAGTTCTATAACTGCACCTTTGAATGAACTTGTTAAAAAGAACATTGCTTTTGAATGGAAAAATGAGCATTAGAACGCCTTCACTAAGTTAAAGTATATGTTGACTCACGCCCCTTTACTTGCATTGCCTAATTTTCATAAAGCTTTTGAGATACACTGTGATGCCTTCGGGATTGGTATTGGAGCTGTTTTGATGCAGGAATCAAGGCCCGTGGCTTACTGATAGCAATCCATCCACATCCTTGGTGCCAAAGCCGAGCTTAGATGATCCCTTGAAGAATCTTGATGGACCAATGACAAGATCAAGGAGCAAAAGGATGAAAGAAGCTTTGCACACTTTGTTGTCATCACACTTTGGTGACTTGGAGGCCGAGATGTGCACATCATCTCATCATGGTGTTCTTTGGCATGTTTCTTCAATTACCATTCAAGAAGAAGTTCCTCAAAGATCTACATTGGAGCTTAAGGAAATTCCACCTTGAAGAAGCAAGCTAAGGCCGAGAAGAATTTAAGTCCAAGAAAGGCGTGTCTTTGGGCTTCATTAGGTGGTTCACGCCCTTTAATTACTTTAGGGTTTTATTTTGTTGTTAATTAATTAAGTCCAAAACACTTAATGTGGGCTTTAATTAATTGGTAGTTTAATAAATTACTTGGCCCAATTATCTTGCATGATAATGGCATGTAAAGCAAATCCTTTTTGGACAAGGATTTGGTAGTTAGTTGTAGTTTCCTTTTCCAATTTGGAAAGTTGATTAGTTTAGGAAACAAGAAGCCAAAACACATTTTGCTTCTTCATTAAAAACTGTCTAACCTAATCCTTTTACAACTTGGATTAGTTAGTTAGCTAGTTTGTTAAGAAGTCAAGTTGTACTTTGCAACTACTAGGGTTTATTTCCTTTTCCTTCTTGGCATGGCTGAAACTCATCCCCTATAAAAAGGAGATGCATGTAACGTTTTTACACAATAAGTTGGTGAATAAAATTGAGTTTTTAGCTTTGCTAAAATTCGTTAATTAACTCCTTGAGTTGTTCAAAGCCTTGAAGAGTTATTTAACTGTTCATTGTAGTTAATCCCCTTTAGCGTGACCTATAGGAGATTACACCAATTGTTCTTTATTTAAAGAGCAGGCCTAATTAACTTGTTTAACTGATTGAATTTTCATAGGTTAAATTAAGTTCATTAGTAATAAAACGTGAAGTTTTGATTTACTCAATTCCTAGCGTTTTTCCTTTGATTTCGTTCCATCCAATTTTGTGTTCTTATTGTGGATTATCTTGGTAAGAGCAACACGGTCCTATAGCTTGTGTGGGAGATTCGAATTTGGTCTAGGAGTTGGAGCCTCGGCCATACAACATTCGCATCAATTGGTATCAGAGCACAAGTTGTTGCCCAAGAAAATTCAGGTTAATCCGTTTTCAATTTTTCCGCAAAATTTCTGTTCTTGTTGCGTCAATTCTGCCGTTTTTGTGTCAATTTTCTGCAGTTTTGCTGGCATCTTTCTTGCTGTTATTTGGTGTTCTTCTTGCTGTCCAAAGTCGATACATATTCACCCATTAAAATCACCAAAATCGCATGCAACAAATCATTCACAATCTGCCCGAATTTGTTCATTGTTGTGTCGACTGAATTCTGCTCTTTTTGACGTCGTTTCTGCCATAATTTTTGCTCATTCTTTTCTGCCATTTTTTTTGTGTCTTAATTGCTGTCTTAATTCGTGCTTAATTCAGTCCTTAATTCTGTCCAAAATCGCATGAACATTGAGTCAATACATTCTGCCCGAAATCGTCTAAATTGAGTCTATCTTCTTTTGCGATTTTTGTGTTGTTTCTTGCTGTTTCTTGTTGCGTCTTCTTGCTGTCTTTTGGTGTTAAATTCTGCACTCTTTTGTCATAATCATAGTGTAGGATTCTTGAAGTTTTCTTTGCTGTTTTCACGTCATAACATTGTTAGGGTTTCGTGTGTCAAACTAGGGTTTCATAACTAGGGTTTCTAGGTCAAGTTTTCATAACTTTCTTGATTCTTATCCGTTTCTTGATTTTCTTTTTGCGTTTGATTCTTTATCTTGTCCACCATATATTGAGTTTTGATCAAACTTTTACTCCACTCGAAAAAGATAAGTTCTTGATAACTTTCTTGAACTTCTTGATTTTCTTGAAAACTCAAAGTGGTCAAAATTGAATTCTTGAGTTGGATTCTTGATCTTTGTCTTGAATCTTGATATTCTTGTTAAAGTGGCACATCCGAATTCATTGTCCTTGGTGAGTTAATAAAGTTTGAAGTTTTTAAGGTTGTTAAGACAAGAAGACAAAACATTCTTAAACCTAAATCCTAGGTTGTTGTCTTCAAACCTTAATTTTTGTGGTGTTTAAGGCTCTTGTCCGAACCTAGTATTTTGATTGGTCCAAGGTTTATGTTCAAACCTTAAAAGTGTAATTTTGTCCTTTGTTGTCCGAAGTTAAAAAAAAAAAAAAAAAAAACTCACGGTAAAAAAAAAACAAAAAAATAGTCGGACTTTATTTATTGTTATTATTTTCTGTTATTTAATTATTTAATTTATTTTTGAAAAGAACACATTGTTCTTAACTTGTTTCTTGAAAACCACCTTGGATTAAAAGTGCCATAACTTTTTCAATACAACTCGGAATTAGTTGATTCAAAAACCAATCTCTTTGTCTTGAAATCTAGTTTCTGAATTTCTTAGTTTCTGGTGGTAAATCAAATTATAACTTTCACGTGTTCTAAACACTCTTGACGTGATTTCTTGTTACATCTCTTGATTTGATTTGTGAAAATTTGTGTGTGGAACTTGCTGATTGAGATCTTGCTATTAAAGTAATTGAACTTTGGTGAATCTTAATAACCCCACATATTCATTAATTGAGAGTAGTAGCTAGGTTAAACAAGAGAGAACACTACCCAAAAAGAGAGGAGAGTACCTACTACCTATAGTGAGGAACCCGAGAGGTATATCTATATATTTTCTTGTGTTTTCTTTGCTAAATTGCAGGTACTAATGGAGGAAGGTGATAAAACTCCTAAAGGTTCTAAACCTATTACCGATGCTCAACAAAAGTTTGCTAATGAAGTACTCTTTGATATGCTTCAAAAACTCACTCTTCGACTTCATAACATTGAGTCATCAACTAAAAGCACTACCGAAAGGAAGCTTAAATTTGAGGAGCATGATGATTTCGATGATGAAAATGATGAGGAAAAAGATGAGGAATATACGAGCTCTTCTAAAGGTGATAAGTCTAAAGTTTCCATTGAATCTGTTAAACTCACCATCTCTACTTTTCATGGTAAATCAGATCCCGAAGCTTTCTTTGATTGGGTTCGAGATTTGGAACACTATTTTGAAGGTAATGATGTCCCCGAGAAAAGGCAATATCGAATTGCTTTTATGCATCTTAAAGACTATGCTAGTCTTTGGTGGGATCAAGTTGTTCGTTCTAGGAGACAAGATGGTGAAAGGCCAGTTAAGACTTGGACTCAAATGAAGGCAATCATGAGAAAGAAGTATGTTCCTTCACACTTTAATAGAGAGCTCAACCGAAAATTGCATACTCTTGTGCAAGGTAGCCGAACAGTTGAAGATTACTATCATGAGATGGAATCTTTGATGATTAAAGCCAATATTCAAGAAGACCCCGACCCAACCATTGAGAGATTTCTTAGAGGTATGAATCCCGAATTGGCTTATCAAGTTGATCTTCAAAGTTACATTGATATTAATGAACTTGTTCACAAAGCTATCAAAATTGAGAAGCATATGAAGGGTAAAGGGCGAAATTTTCAACAACCATTGCCGCCTTGGAGGAGAGATCAAAAGCCGACTTTTACACCTCCACCAAAACCGAAAGTTTTCAACCAAAATCAGCCTTCAAACACTTCAAGTAATGCTCCCAAAACAGTCCGCAACCTTGCTGAATCTTCAACTAAGGTGACGCCTAAACCAAATGAAAGATTGAGGGACATTAGATGTTACAAGTGTCAAGGTTATGGCCATTATCAAAGTGACTGCCCAACCAAAAAGTTGATGATAATTCGTGATAATGGAGAGGTTGAAAGTGATGAAGAATGTGCCGACATGCCACCACTTGAAGAGAAGTACCAAAGTGATGAAGATAGTGAAGATCTTATTTACAATGTTGGTGATTTCTCATTGGTTACTCGCCGAGTCTTGAATGCACAACCACGAGTTGAAGATGATTTGTCTCAAAGGGAAAACATCTTTCACGCTAGATGCATGGTTCAAGGTAAGACTTGTAGCTTGATTATTGATAGTGGAAGTTGTACCAATGTGGCAAGCACATTAATTGTTAAGAAGCTTAACTTGACTTGCATGAAACATCCAAATCCATATAAGCTTCAATGGCTTAATAACACTGCCGAGAGTAAGGTGACTAAACAAGTTAAATTTTCTATGTCCATTGGAAAGTATGTTGATGATATTGTTTGTGATGTTGTACCAATGGAAGCTAGTCACATATTACTTGGTCGTCCATGGCAATTTGACCGAGATGTTACATATCATGCAAGGAAGAATTATTATTCTTTTGATTATCATGGCCGAAAGTACAATCTAAGGGCTTTGAGTCCGAGCCAAGCTTTTGAAGATCAATCAAGGATTGTGCAATCTTGCCGTGAAATGGAAGCAAAAGAGAAGAAGGAACAAGAAGATAAAAAGAATGTAACTAGTGTAGGCCGAACCAATGATTCTAAATCTTGTAATAGCCGGAATAGTAGTTCTTCTAAATCTTGTTATTTTGCTTCTAAGAGTGATGTAAAGAGAGCAATACTAGATAGGCATTCATTGTATTTGATGATCCGCAAGGACTTTGTACTTATTGTTGATAGTGATCACCTTGCTTCTTTGCCTAGTGTTGTTTTGTCTCTTTTACAGGAATTCAATGACGTGTTTCCCGAGGACTTACCACACGGATTGCCACCTATTAGAGGTATTGAACATCAAATTGATTTCATACCTGGGGCGCAAATTCCCAACCGTCCTGCATATAGAGCAAATCCTGAGGAAACAAAGGAGATTCAACGTCAAGTGGATGAACTCCTTGACAAAGGTATTGTACGTGAATCTCTAAGTCCTTGTTCCGTTCCAGTCATTTTAGTTCCTAAAAAGGATGAATCTTGGAGAATGTGTGTTGATTGTCGTGCCATAAATAAAATCACCATTAAGTATAGACATCCAATTCCTAGATTAGATGATATGCTTGATGAATTGTATGGTTCTTCTATTTTCACCAAGATTGATTTAAAAAGTGGCTACTATCAAATTAGAATGAAAGAAGGTGATGAATGGAAAACAGCCTTTAAAACAAAGTATGGATTGTATGAATGGTTAGTCATGCCTTTTGGTCTAACTAATGCACCTAGTACTTTTATGAGGCTCATGAATCACGTTTTTAGGTCTTTCATTGGTAAGTTTGTTGTGGTCTATTTTGATGACATCCTTATTTATAGCAAATCACTTGATGAGCATGTTGAACATTTAAAACAAGTGTTTGTTATATTGCGTGAGAACCGATTGTATGCTAACCTCAAAAAGTGTTCTTTTTGCATGGAATCAATTGTCTTTTTGGGTTATGTTGTTAGTTCTCAAGGTATTTCTGTTGATGAGTCAAAAGTCAAGGCTATTGATGAGTGGCCGAGACCTAAGAATGCTAGTGAAGTTAGGAGTTTTCATGGTTTAGCAAGTTTTTATAGAAGGTTTGTTAAAGACTTTAGTACTATAGCTGCACTTTTGAATGAACTTGTTAAAAAGAACATTACTTTTGAATGGAAACAAGAGCATGAAGACGCCTTCACTAAGTTAAAGTACATGTTGACTCACGCCCCTTTACTTTCATTGCCTAATTTTCATAAAGCTTTTGAGATACACTGTGATGCCTCCGGGATTGGTATCGGTGCTGTTTTGATGCAGGAATCAAGGCCCGTGGCTTACTTTAGTGAAAAGCTTAATGGGGCAGCTTTAAAGTATGCAACTTATGACAAGGAGTTGTATGCTTTGGTAAGGTCATTACAGGTTTGGCAACATTACTTATGGCCTAAAGAGTTTATAATTCATTCTGATCATGAAAGCCTTAAATTCTTGAAGACTCAAGGTAAATTGAATAAGAGGCATGCTAAATGGTTAGAATTTATTGAAACTTTTCCGTATGTGATTAAGTATAAATCTGGTCAAGATAATATTGTAGCTGATGCATTGTCTAGACGTTATTCTTTGTTCACCTATATGCATGCTAAGTTACTTGGATTTGATTTGATAAAAGATTTGTACAAAAATGACAATGATTTTTCTGCCGCCTTTAATGATTATGCTTCAAAGCCGAATGGTGACTTTTATTTGCATGATGGTTTCTTATTTCGTAAGGATAAATTGTGCATACCCCTTTGTTCCATTCGTGATTTACTTGTTAAGGAGACCCATGGGGGAGGGTTGACGGGGCATTTTGGTATTGCTAAAACACTTGTTGTTTTGAATGAACACTTTTATTGGCCTAACATGATTAAAGATGTGAAAAGTGTTTGTGATAAATGTATTGTGTGTAAACAAGCCAAATCGAAAATTTTGCCTCATGGATTGTATACACCTTTGCCTGTTCCTAGTCATCCTTGGATTGATATTTCTATGGATTTTGTACTTGGATTACCTAGATCACGCAATGGTAAAGATAGCATATTTATAGTAGTGGATCGATTTAGTAAAATGGCACATTTTATTGCATGTTCCAAAACTAATGATGCTACACATATTGCTGATTTGTTCTTTAAGGAAGTTGTTAGATTGCATGGCATTCCACAAAGTATTGTTAGTGATAGGGATGTTAAGTTCTTGTCTCACTTTTGGCGTACTTTATGGAATAAGTTAGGCACTAAATTGTTGTTTTCTACTGTTGCACATCCACAAACTGATGGACAAACTGAAGTAGTTAACCGCACTTTATCTACCTTGCTTCGAGCCATCATTCAAAGAAACTTAAAGAATTGGGAAAGTTGTCTTCCACATATTGAGTTTGCATATAATAGAACTTTTCATAGTTCTACATCTTGTTCGCCATTTGAGGTTGTTTATGGTTTCAATCCTTTAACTCCACTTGATATTTTGCCTTTGCCTATTAATGAGTTTGTTAATGTTGACGGTAAAAAGAAAGCTGAATTTATTAAGGAGTTACATGAAAGGGTTCGAAATACTATTGAAAGGCGTAATGAACAATATGCACAACAAGCCAATAGAGGAAGAAAGAGAGTGATTTTCGAACCTGGTGATTGGGTTTGGATTCACTTGAGGAAGGAAAGGTTTCCTGACAAGAGGAAGTCTAAACTTCATCCAAGAGGAGATGGTCCTTTTCGAATTTTGGAAAGGATAGGAGATAATGCATACAAAGTCGAGCTTCCAAGTGAGTATGGCAATGTTTCATCTACATTCAATGTTTCTGATTTATCTTTGTTTGATGTAGGTGATTCGAGGACGAATCTTTTCGAGGAGGGAGGGAATGATAGCAATCCATCCACATCCTTGGTGCCAAAGCCGAGCTTAGATGATCCCTTGAAGAATCTTGATGGACCAATGACAAGATCAAGGAGCAAAAGGATGAAAGAAGCTTTGCACACTTTGTTGTCATCACACTTTGGTGACTTGGAGGCCGAGATGTGCACATCATCTCATCATGGTGTTCTTTGGCATGTTTCTTCAATTACCATTCAAGAAGAAGTTCCTCAAAGATCTACATTGGAGCTTAAGGAAATTCCACCTTGAAGAAGCAAGCTAAGGCCGAGAAGAATTTAAGTCCAAGAAAGGCGTGTCTTTGGGCTTCATTAGGTGGTTCACGCCCTTTAATTACTTTAGGGTTTTATTTTGTTGTTAATTAATTAAGTCCAAAACACTTAATGTGGGCTTTAATTAATTGGTAGTTTAATAAATTACTTGGCCCAATTATCTTGCATGATAATGGCAAGTAAAGCAAATCCTTTTTGGACAAGGATTTGGTAGTTAGTTGTAGTTTCCTTTTCCAATTTGGAAAGTTGATTAGTTTAGGAAACAAGAAGCCAAAACACGTTTTGCTTCTTCATTAAAAACTGTCTAACCTAATCCTTTTACAACTTGGATTAGTTAGTTAGCTAGTTTGTTAAGAAGTCAAGTTGTACTTTGCAACTACTAGGGTTTATTTCCTTTTCCTTCTTGGCATGGCCGAAACTCATCCCCTATAAAAAGGAGATGCATGTAACGTTTTTACACAATAAGTTGGTGAATAAAATTGAGTTTTTAGCTTTGCTAAAATTCGTGAATTAACTCCTTGAGTTGTTCAAAGCCTTGAAGAGTTATTTAACTGTTCATTGTAGTTAATCCCCTTTAGCGTGACCTATAGGAGATTACACCAATTGTTCTTTATTTAAAGAGCAGGCCTAATTAACTTGTTTAACTGATTGAATTTTCATAGGTTAAATTAAGTTCATTAGTAATAAAACGTGAAGTTTTGATTTACTCAATTCCTAGCGTTTTTCCTTTGATTTCGTTGTGTTCTTGTTGTGGATTATCTTGGTAAGAGCAACACGGTCCTATAGCTTGGGTGGGAGATTCGAATTTGGTCCAGGAGTTGGAGCCTCGGCCATACAACATTCGCATCACTTACTTTAGTGAAAAGCTTAATGGGGCAGCTTTAAAGTATGCAACTTATGACAAGGAGTTGTATGCTTTGGTAAGGTCATTACAGGTTTGGCAACATTACCTATGGCTTAAAGAGTTTATAATTCATTCTGATCATGAAAGCCTTAAATTCTTGAAGACTCAAGGTAAATTGAATAAGAGGCACGCTAAATGGTTAGAATTTATTGAAACTTTTCCATATGTGATTAAGTATAAATCTGGTCAAGAAAACATTGTAGCTGATGCATTATCTAGGCGTTATTCATTATTCACCTATATGCATGCTAAGTTGGATTTGAATTGATAAAAGATTTGTACAAAGATGATCATGATTTTGCTGCCGCCTTTAGTGATTGTGTTGCAAAGCCGAATGGTGACTATTACTTGCATGATGGTTTCTTGTTTCGAAAGGATAAATTATGCATACCCCTTTGTTCCATTCGCGAATTACTTGTTAAGGAAACCCATGGGGGAGGGTTAATGGGGCATTTTGGAATTGCTAAAACACTTACTGTTTTGAATGAACACTTTTATTGGCCTAACATGATTAAAGATGTGAAAAGTGTTCGTGATAAATGTATTGTGTGTAAACAAGCCAAATCAAAAATTTTGCCTCATGGATTGTATACACCTTTGCCTGTTCCTAGTCATCCTTGGGTTGATATTTCTATGGACTTTGTTCTTGGATTGCCTAGATCACGCAATGGTAAAGATAGCATATTTGTAGTAGTGGATCGATTTAGTAAAATGACACATTTTATTGCATGTTCCAAAACTAATGATGCTACATATATTGCTGATTTGTTCTTTAAGGAAATTGTTAGATTGCATGGCATTCCACAAAGTATTGTTAGTGATAGGGATGTTAAGTTCTTGTCTCACTTTTGGCGTACTTTATGGAATAAGTTAGGAACTAAATTGTTGTTTTCTACTGTTGCACATCCACAAACTGATGGACAAACTGAAGTAGTTAACCGCACTTTATCTACCTTGGTTCGAGCCATCATCCAAAGAAACTTAAAGAATTGGGAAAGTTGTCTTCCACATATTGAGTTTGCATGTAATAGAACTTTTCATAGTTCGACATCTTGTTCACCATTTGAGATTGTATATGGGTTCAATCCTTTAACTCCACTTGATATTTTGCCTTTGCCTATTAATGAGTTTGTTAATGTTGAAGGTAAAAAGAAAGCTGAATTTATTAAGGGGTTACATGAAAGGGTTCGAAATACCATTGAAAGGCGTAATGAACAATATGCACAGCAAGCCAATAAAGGAAGGAAGAGAGTGATTTTCAAACCTGGTGATTGGGTTTGCATTCACTTGAGGAAGGAAAGGTTTCCTGAAAAGAGGAAATCTAAACTTCATCCAAGAGGAGATGGTCCTTTTCGTGTTTTGGAAAGGATTGGAGATAATGCTTACAAAGTCGAGCTTCCAAGTGAGTATGGCAATGTTTCATCTACATTCAATATTTCTGATTTATCTTTGTTTGATGTAGGTGATTCGAGGACGAATCTTTTTGAGGAGGGAGGGAATGATAGCAATCCATCCACATCATTGGTGCCAAAGCCGAGTTTCCATGATCCCTTGAAGAATCTTGATGGACCAATGACAAGATCAAGGAGCAAAAGGGTGAAAGAAGCTTTGCACACTTTGTTGTCATCACACCTTGAAGACTTGGAGGCCGAGACTTCTCCATCATCTCATCATGGAGTTCTTTGGCATGTTTCTTCAATCACAATTCATGAAGATGTTCCTCAAAGTTCTACATTGGAGCTTAAGGAAATTCCACTTTGAAGAAGCTTGCAAAGGCCGAGAGTTCAAGTCCATGAAGAGGCGTGTATTTGGGCTTGATATGGATCACGCCATTTAAGTAATTTAGGGTTTTAATTTTATGTTAATTAATTAAGTCCAAAACACTTAATGTGGGCTTTAATTAATTGGTTGTTAAATAAATTACTTGGCCTAATTATCTTGCATGATGATGGCAAATAAAAGTTTAGGAAACAAAGGAAGTCAAATTGGATTTGGCCACCTTTGAAACCGTTTTTCCTTAATCCTTTTTGGAAAAGGATTAGTTTGTTAGTTGTTAGTTTCTCATTCCAATTTGGAAAGTTAGTTGGTTTAGAAGTCAAGTTGTACTTTGCAACTACTAGGGTTTTATTTCCTTTTCCCATTGGAAAGGCCGAAACTCTTCTCTATAAATAGAGACATCTTTGTAACGTTTTTTTTAGAGAAATAAGAAGAAGAATTTCGAGAGTTTTAGCTTGCTAAAAATTGTGATTAACTCTTTGAGTTGTCCAAAGCCTTGGAGAATTATTTAATTGTCCATTGTAGAAGATTACCTTTAGCTTGACCTTTAGGTGACTTCACCATTGTTCTTTATTTAAAGAGCAGGCCAAATTAACTTGTTTAACTGATTGAATTTTCATAGGTTAAATTGAGTTCGTTTGTAATAAAACTTTGGGTTTGATTTACTCAATTCTTGGCGTTTTTCCCTTGAATTTCATCCACCCGATTTCTTGCTTGTTTGTGTTCTTGGTCGTGGATTATCTTGATAGTGCAGCACGGTCCTTAGCTTGTGTGTGGAGATCGAATTTGGTCCAGGAGTTGGAGCCTCGGCCAACCATTCGCATCATGAATGGAGTGCATTGACAATGTTTCTTACATTACATTTAAGAAATATCTCTAAGTTTGGACGACCTTGGAGCTCAACAAATTGCCTTCCTGAAGATGTATAAAAAAGGTTCCTACAATGCTTAGAGAAAGGCCGAAAAGACTTGGAAGGATTATCCGATCACCAAATGATGGCCTAAAGTCAAACAAACGCTTTTTTCTCGTATAATAAATCAAGTATTAGAGAGTTGGTCATTAAGTTACTTTGCTTTTTTTTTTAATGTCGTGTTTGGATACTTTAATTTACGCCTTAAAAAGGTTAGTTTACTTATCCGTATACTTCGTGCCAACTTCGGATAAGTAAACTAACCTTTTTAAGGCGTAAATTAAAGTATCCAAACACGACATTAAAAAAAAAGCAAAGTAACTTAATGACCAACTCTCTAATACTTGATTTATTATACGAGAAAAAAGCGTTTGTTTGACTTTAGGCCATCATTTGGTGATCGGATAATCCTTCCAAGTCTTTTCGGCCTTTCTCTAAGCATTGTAGGAACCTTTTTATACATCTTCAGGAAGGCAATTTGTTGAGCTCCAAGGTCGTCCAAACTTAGAGATATTTCTTAAATGTAATGTAAGAAACATTGTCAATGCACTCCATTCATGATGCGAATGGTTGGCCGAGGCTCCAACTCCTGGACCAAATTCGATCTCCACACACAAGCTAAGGACCGTGCTGCACTATCAAGATAATCCACGACCAAGAACACAAACAAGCAAGAAATCGGGTGGATGAAATTCAAGGGAAAAACGCCAAGAATTGAGTAAATCAAACCCAAAGTTTTATTACAAACGAACTCAATTTAACCTATGAAAATTCAATCAGTTAAACAAGTTAATTTGGCCTGCTCTTTAAATAAAGAACAATGGTGAAGTCACCTAAAGGTCACGCTAAAGGTAATCTTCTACAATGGACAATTAAATAATTCTCCAAGGCTTTGGACAACTCAAAGAGTTAATCACAATTTTTAGCAAGCTAAAACTCTCGAAATTCTTCTTCTTATTTCTCTAAAAAAAACGTTACAAAGATGTCTCTATTTATAGAGAAGAGTTTTGGCCTTTCCAATGGGAAAAGGAAATAAAACCCTAGTAGTTGCAAAGTACAACTTGACTTCTAAACCAACTAACTTTCCAAATTGGAATGAGAAACTAACAACTAACAAACTAATCCTTTTCCAAACAGGATTAAGGAAAAACGGTTTCAAAGGTGGCCAAATCCAATTTGACTTCCTTTGTTTCCTAAACTTTTACTTGCCATCATCATGCAAGATAATTAGGCCAAGTAATTTATTTAACAACCAATTAATTAAAGCCCACATTAAGTGTTTTGGACTTAATTAATTAACATAAAATTAAAACCCTAAATTACTTAAATGGCGTGATCCATATCAAGCCCAAATACACGCCTCTTCATGGACTTGAACTCTCGGCCTTTGCAAGCTTCTTCAAAGTGGAATTTCCTTAAGCTCCAATGTAGAACTTTGAGGAACATCTTCATGAATTGTGATTGAAGAAACATGCCAAAGAACTCCATGATGAGATGATGGAGAAGTCTCGGCCTCCAAGTCTTCAAGGTGTGATGACAACAAAGTGTGCAAAGCTTCTTTCACCCTTTTGCTCCTTGATCTTGTCATTGGTCCATCAAGATTCTTCAAGGGATCATGGAAACTCGGCTTTGGAACCAATGATGTGGATGGATTGCTATCATTCCCTCCCTCCTCAAAAAGATTCGTCCTCGAATCACCTACATCAAACAAAGATAAATCAGAAATATTGAATGTAGATGAAACATTGCCATACTCACTTGGAAGCTCGACTTTGTAAGCATTATCTCCAATCCTTTCCAAAACACGAAAAGGACCATCTCCTCTTGGATGAAGTTTAGATTTCCTCTTTTCAGGAAACCTTTCCTTCCTCAAGTGAATGCAATCCCAATCACCAGGTTCGAAAATCACTCTCTTCCTTCCTTTATTGGCTTGCTGTGCATATTGTTCATTACGCCTTTCAATGGTATTTCGAACCCTTTCATGTAACCCCTTAATAAATTCAGCTTTCTTTTTACCTTCAACATTAACAAACTCATTAATAGGCAAAGGCAAAATATCAAGTGGAGTTAAAGGATTGAACCCATATACAATCTCAAATGGTGAACAAGATGTCGAACTATGAAAAGTTCTATTACATGCAAACTCAATATGTGGAAGACAACTTTCCCAATTCTTTAAGTTTCTTTGGATGATGGCTCGAACCAAGGTAGATAAAGTGCGGTTAACTACTTCAGTTTGTCCATCAGTTTGTGGATGTGCAACAGTAGAAAACAACAATTTAGTTCCTAACTTATTCCATAAAGTACGCCAAAAGTGAGACAAGAACTTAACATCCCTATCACTAACAATACTTTGTGGAATGCCATGCAATCTAACAATTTCCTTAAAGAACAAATCAGCAATATATGTAGCATCATTAGTTTTGGAACATGCAATAAAATGTGCCATTTTACTAAATCGATCCACTACTACAAATATGCTATCTTTACCATTGCGTGATCTAGGCAATCCAAGAACAAAGTCCATAGAAATATCAACCCAAGGATGACTAGGAACAGGCAAAGGTGTATACAATCCATGAGGCAAAATTTTTGATTTGGCTTGTTTACACACAATACATTTATCACGAACACTTTTCACATCTTTAATCATGTTAGGCCAATAAAAGTGTTCATTCAAAACAGTAAGTGTTTTAGCAATTCCAAAATGCCCCATTAACCCTCCCCCATGGGTTTCCTTAACAAGTAATTCGCGAATGGAACAAAGGGGTATGCATAATTTATCCTTTCGAAACAAGAAACCATCATGCAAGTAATAGTCACCATTCGGCTTTGCAACACAATCACTAAAGGCGGCAGCAAAATCATGATCATCTTTGTACAAATCTTTTATCAATTCAAATCCAACTTAGCATGCATATAGGTGAATAATGAATAACGCCTAGATAATGCATCAGCTACAATGTTTTCTTGACCAGATTTATACTTAATCACATATGGAAAAGTTTCAATAAATTCTAACCATTTAGCGTGCCTCTTATTCAATTTACCTTGAGTCTTCAAGAATTTAAGGCTTTCATGATCAGAATGAATTATAAACTCTTTAAGCCATAAGTAATGTTGCCAAACCTGTAATGACCTTACCAAAGCATACAACTCCTTGTCATAAGTTGCATACTTTAAAGCTGCCCCATTAAGCTTTTCACTAAAGTAAGTGATGCGAATGTTGTATGGCCGAGGCTCCAACTCCTGGACCAAATTCGAATCTCCCACCCAAGCTATAGGACCGTGTTGCTCTTACCAAGATAATCCACAACAAGAACACAAAATTGGATGGAACGAAATCAAAGGAAAAACGCTAGGAATTGAGTAAATCAAAACTTCACGTTTTATTACTAATGAACTTAATTTAACCTATGAAAATTCAATCAGTTAAACAAGTTAATTAGGCCTGCTCTTTAAATAAAGAACAATTGGTGTAATCTCCTATAGGTCACGCTAAAGGGGATTAACTACAATGAACAGTTAAATAACTCTTCAAGGCTTTGAACAACTCAAGGAGTTAATTCACGAATTTTAGCAAAGCTAAAAACTCAATTTTATTCACCAACTTATTGTGTAAAAACGTTACATGCATCTCCTTTTTATAGGGGATGAGTTTCGGCCATGCCAAGAAGGAAAAGGAAATAAACCCTAGTAGTTGCAAAGTACAACTTGACTTCTTAACAAACTAGCTAACTAACTAATCCAAGTTGTAAAAGGATTAGGCTAGACAGTTTTTAATGAAGAAGCAAAACGTGTTTTGGCTTCTTGTTTCCTAAACTAATCAACTTTCCAAATTGGAAAAGGAAACTACAACTAACTACCAAATCCTTGTCCAAAAAGGTTTTGCTTTACTTGCCATTATCATGCAAGATAATTGGGCCAAGTAATTTATTAAACTACCAATTAATTAAAGCCCACATTAAGTGTTTTGGACTTAATTAATTAACAACAAAATAAAACCCTAAAGTAATTAAAGGGCGTGAACCACCTAATGAAGCCCAATGACACGCCTTTCTTGGACTTAAATTCTTCTCGGCCTTAGCTTGCTTCTTCAAGGTGGAATTTCCTTAAGCTCCAATGTAGATCTTTGAGGAACTTCTTCTTGAATGGTAATTGAAGAAACATGCCAAAGAACACCATGATGAGATGATGTGCACATCTCGGCCTCCAAGTCACCAAAGTGTGATGACAACAAAGTGTGCAAAGCTTCTTTCATCCTTTTGCTCCTTGATCTTGTCATTGGTCCATCAAGATTCTTCAAGGGATCATCTAAGCTTGGCTTTGGCACCAAGGATGTGGATGGATTGCTATCATTCCCTCCCTCCTCGAAAAGATTCGTCCTCGAATCACCTACATCAAACAAAGATAAATCAGAAACATTGAATGTAGATGAAACATTGCCATACTTACTTGGAAGCTCGACTTTGTATGCATTATCTCCTATCCTTTCCAAAATTCGAAAAGGACCATCTCCTCTTGGATGAAGTTTAGACTTCCTCTTGTCAGGAAACCTTTCCTTCCTCAAGTGAATCCAAACCCAATCACCAGGTTCGAAAATCACTCTCTTTCTTCCTCTATTGGCTTGTTGTGCATATTGTTCATTACGCCTTTCAATAGTATTTCGAACCCTTTCATGTAACTCATTAATAAATTCAGCTTTCTTTTTACCGTCAACATTAACAAACTCATTAATAGGCAAAGGCAAAATATCAAGTGGAGTTAAAGGATTGAAACCATAAACAACCTCAAATGGCGAACAAGATGTAGAACTATGAAAAGTTCTATTATATGCAAACTCAATATGTGGAAGACAACTTTCCCAATTCTTTATGTTTCTTTGAATGATGGCTCGAAGCAAGGTAGATAAAGTGCGGTTAACTACTTCAGTTTGTCCATCAGTTTGTGGATGTGCAACAGTAGAAAACAACAATTTAGTGCCTAACTTATTCCATAAAGTACGCCAAAAGTGAGACAAGAACTTAACATCCCTATCACTAACAATACTTTGTGGAATGCCATGCAATCTAACAACTTCCTTAAAGAACAAATCAGCAATATGTGTAGCATCATTAGTTTTGGAACATGCAATAAAATGTGCCATTTTACTAAATCGATCCACTACTACAAATATGCTATCTTTACCATTGCGTGATCTAGGCAATCCAAGTACAAAATCCATAGAAATATCAATCCAAGGATGACTAGGAACAGGCAAAGGTGTATACAATCCATGAGGCAAAATTTTCGATTTGGCTTGTTTACACACAATACATTTATCACAAACACTTTTCACATCTTTAATCATGTTAGGCCAATAAAAGTGTTCATTCAAAACAGCAAGTGTTTTAGCAATACCAAAATGCCCCATCAACCCTCCCCCATGGGTCTCCTTAACAAGTAAATCACGAATGGAACAAAGGGGTATGCACAATTTATCCTTACGAAATAAGAAACCATCATGCAAATAAAAGTCACCATTCGGCTTTGAAGCATAATCATTAAAGGCGGCAGAAAAATCATTGTCATTTTTGTACAAATCTTTTATCAAATCAAATCCAAGTAACTTAGCATGCATATAGGTGAACAAAGAATAACGTCTAGACAATGCATCAGCTACAATATTATCTTGACCAGATTTATACTTAATCACATACGGAAAAGTTTCAATAAATTCTAACCATTTAGCATGCCTCTTATTCAATTTACCTTGAGTCTTCAAGAATTTAAGGCTTTCATGATCAGAATGAATTATAAACTCTTTAGGCCATAAGTAATGTTGCCAAACCTGTAATGACCTTACCAAAGCATACAACTCCTTGTCATAAGTTGCATACTTTAAAGCTGCCCCATTAAGCTTTTCACTAAAGTAAGCCACGGGCCTTGATTCCTGCATCAAAACAGCACCGATACCAATCCCGGAGGCATCACAGTGTATCTCAAAAGCTTTATGAAAATTAGGCAATGAAAGTAAAGGGGCGTGAGTCAACATGTACTTTAACTTAGTGAAGGCGTCTTCATGCTCTTGTTTCCATTCAAAAGTAATGTTCTTTTTAACAAGTTCATTCAAAGGTGCAGCTATAGTACTAAAGTCTTTAACAAACCTTCTATAAAAACTTGCTAAACCATGAAAACTCCTAACTTCACTAGCATTCTTAGGTCTCGGCCACTCATCAATAGCCTTGACTTTTGACTCATCAACAGAAATACCTTGAGAACTAACAACATAACCCAAAAAGACAATTGATTCCATGCAAAAAGAACACTTTTTGAGGTTAGCATACAATCGGTTCTCACGCAATATAACAAACACTTGTTTTAAATGTTCAACATGCTCATCAAGTGATTTGCTATAAATAAGGATGTCATCAAAATAGACCACAACAAACTTACCAATGAAAGACCTAAAAACGTGATTCATGAGCCTCATAAAAGTACTAGGTGCATTAGTTAGACCAAAAGGCATGACTAACCATTCATACAATCCATACTTTGTTTTAAAGGCTGTTTTCCATTCATCACCTTCTTTCATTCTAATTTGATAGTAGCCACTTTTTAAATCAATCTTGGTGAAAATAGAAGAACCATACAATTCATCAAGCATATCATCTAATCTAGGAATTGGATGTCTATACTTAATGGTGATTTTATTTATGGCACGACAATCAACACACATTCTCCAAGATTCATCCTTTTTAGGAACTAAAATGACTGGAACGGAACAAGGACTTAGAGATTCACGTACAATACCTTTGTCAAGGAGTTCATCCACTTGACGTTGAATCTCCTTTGTTTCCTCAGGATTTGCTCTATATGCAGGACGGTTGGGAATTTGCGCCCCAGGTATGAAATCAATTTGATGTTCAATACCTCTAATAGGTGGCAATCCGTGTGGTAAGTCCTCGGGAAACACGTCATTGAATTCCTGTAAAAGAGACAAAACAACACTAGGCAAAGAAGCAAGGTGATCACTATCAACAATAAGTACAAAGTCCTTGCGGATCATCAAATACAATGAATGCCTATCTAGTATTGCTCTCTTTACATCACTCTTAGAAGCAAAATAACAAGATTTAGAAGAACTACTATTCCGGCTATTACAAGATTTAGAATCATTGGTTCGGCCTACACTAGTTACATTCTTTTTATCTTCTTGTTCCTTCTTCTCTTTTGCTTCCATTTCACGGCAAGATTGCACAATCCTTGATTGATCTTCAAAAGCTTGGCTCGGACTCAAAGCCCTTAGATTGTACTTTCGGCCATGATAATCAAAAGAATAATAATTCTTCCTTGCATGATATGTAACATCTCGGTCAAATTGCCATGGACGACCAAGTAATATGTGACTAGCTTCCATTGGTACAACATCACAAACAATATCATCAACATACTTTCCAATAGACATAGAAAATTTAACTTGTTTAGTCACCTTACTCTCGGCAGTGTTATTAAGCCATTGAAGCTTATATGGATTTGGATGTTTCATGCAAGTCAAGTTAAGCTTCTTAACAATTAATGTGCTTGCCACATTGGTACAACTTCCACTATCAATAATCAAGCTACAAGTCTTACCTTGAACCATGCATCTAGCGTGAAAGATGTTTTCCCTTTGAGACAAATCATCTTCAACTCATGGTTGTGCATTCAAGACTCGGCGAGTAACCAATGAGAAATCACCAACATTGTAAATAAGATCTTCACTATCTTCATCACTTTGGTACTTCTCTTCAAGTGGTGGCATGTCGGCACATTCTTCATCACTTTCAACCTCTCCATTATCACGAATTATCATCAACTTTTTGGTTGGGCAGTCACTTTGATAATGGCCATAACCTTGACACTTGTAACATCTAATGTCTCTCAATCTTTCATTTGGTTTAGGCGTCACCTTAGTTGAAGATTCAGCAAGGTTGCGGACTGTTTTGGGAGCATTACTTGAAGTGTTTGAAGGCTGATTTTGGTTGAAAACTTTCGGTTTTGGTGGAGGTGTAAAAGTCGGCTTTTGATCTCTCCTCCAAGGCGGCAATGGTTGTTGAAAATTTCGCCCTTTACCCTTCATATGCTTCTCAATTTTGATAGCTTTGTGAACAAGTTCATTAATATCAATGTAACTTTGAAGATCAACTTGATAAGCCAATTCGGGATTCATACCTCTAAGAAATCTCTCAATGGTTGGGTCGGGGTCTTCTTGAATATTGGCTTTAATCATCAAAGATTCCATCTCATGATAGTAATCTTCAACTGTTCGGCTACCTTGCACAAGAGTATGCAATTTTCGGTTGAGCTCTCTATTAAAGTGTGAAGGAACATACTTCTTTCTCATGATTGCCTTCATTTGAGTCCAAGTCTTAACTGGCCTTTCACCATCTTGTCTCCTAGAACGAACAACTTGATCCCACCAACGACTAGCATAGTCTTTAAGATGCATAAAAGCAATTCGATATTGCCTTTTCTCGGGGACATCATTACCTTCAAAATAGTGTTCCAAATCTCGAACCCAATCAAAGAAAGCTTCGGGATCTGATTTACCATGAAAAGTAGAGATGGTGAGTTTAACAGATTCAATGGAAACTTTAGACTTATCACCTTTAGAAGAGCTCGTATATTCCTCATCTTTTTCCTCTTCATTTTCATCATCGAAATCATCATGCTCCTCAAATTTAAGCTTCCTTTCGGTAGTGCTTTTAGTTGATGACTCAATGTTATCAAGTCGAAGAGTGAGTTTTTGAAGCATATCAAAGAGTACTTCATTAGCAAACTTTTGTTGAGCATCGGTAATAGGTTTAGAACCTTTAGGAGTTTTATCACCTTCCTCCATTAGTACCTGCAAGTTAGCAAAGAAAACACAAGAAAATATATAGATATACCTCTCGGGTTCCTCACTATAGGTAGTAGGTACTCTCCTCTCTTTTTGGGTAGTGTTCTCTCTTGTTTAACCTAGCTACTACTCTCAATTAATGAATATGTGGGGTTATTAAGATTCACCAAAGTTCAATTACTTTAATAGCAAGATCTCAATCAGCAAGTTCCACACACAAATTTTCACAAATCAAATCAAGAGATGTAACAAGAAATCACGTCAAGAGTGTTTAGAACACGTGAAAGTTATAATTTGATTTACCACCAGAAACTAAGAAATTCAGAAACTAGATTTCAAGACAAAGAGATTGGTTTTTGAATCAACTAATTCCGAGTTGTATTGAAAAAGTTATGGCACTTTTAATCCAAGGTGGTTTTCAAGAAACAAGTTAAGAACAATGTGTTCTTTTCAAAAATAAATTAAATAATTAAATAACAGAAAATAATAACAATAAATAAAGTCCGACTATTTTTTTGTTTTTTTTTTTTTTTTTTTTTTTTTTTTTGATTCGGTCACTCTTTTTTTTTTTTTTTTTACCGTGAGTTTTTTTTTTTTTTTTTTTTTTTAACTTCGGACAACAAAGGACAAAATTACACTTTTAAGGTTTGAACATAAACCTTGGACCAATCAAAATACTAGGACAAGAGCCTTAAACACCACAAAAATTAAGGTTTGAAGACAACAACCTAGGATTTAGGTTTAAGAATGTTTTGTCTTCTTGTCTTAACAACCTTAAAAACTTCAAACTTTATTAACTCACCAAGGACAATGAATTCGGATGTGCCACTTTAACAAGAATATCAAGATTCAAGACAAAGATCAAGAATCCAACTCAAGAATTCAATTTTGACCACTTTGAGTTTTCAAGAAAATCAAGAAGTTCAAGAAAGTTATCAAGAACTTATCTTTTTCGAGTGGAGTAAAAGTTTGATCAAAACTCAATATATGGTGGACAAGATAAAGAATCAAACGCAAAAAGAAAATCAAGAAACGGATAAGAATCAAGAAAGTTATGAAAACTTGACCTAGAAACCCTAGTTATGAAACCCTAGTTTGACACACGAAACCCTAACAATGTTATGACGTGAAAACAGCAAAGAAAACTTCAAGAATCCTACACTATGATTATGACAAAAGAGTGCAGAATTTAACACCAAAAGACAGCAAGAAGACGCAACAAGAAACAGCAAGAAACAACACAAAAATCGCAAAAGAAGATAGACTCAATTTAGACGATTTCGGGCAGAATGTATTGACTCAATGTTCATGCGATTTTGGACAGAATTAAGGACTGAATTAAGCACGAATTAAGACAGCAATTAAGACACAAAAAAAATGGCAGAAAAGAATGAGCAAAAATTATGGCAGAAACGACGTCAAAAAGAGCAGAATTCAGTCGACACAACAATGAACAAATTCGGGCAGATTGTGAATGATTTGTTGCATGCGATTTTGGTGATTTTAATGGGTGAATATGTATCGACTTTGGACAGCAAGAAGAACACCAAATAACAGCAAGAAAGATGCCAGCAAAACTGCAGAAAATTGACACAAAAACGGCAGAATTGACGCAACAAGAACAGAAATTTTGCGAAAAAATTGAAAACGGATTAACCTGAATTTTCTTGGGCAACAACTTGTGCTCTGATACCAATTGATGCGAATGTTGTATGGCCGAGGCTCCAACTCCTGGACCAAATTCGAATCTCCCACACAAGCTATAGGACCGTGTTGCTCTTACCAAGATAATCCACAACAAGAACACAAAATTGGATGGAACGAAATCAAAGGAAAAACGCTAGGAATTGAGTAAATCAAAATTTCACGTTTTATTACTAATGAACTTAATTTAACCTATGAAAATTCAATCAGTTAAACAAGTTAATTAGGCCTGCTCTTTAAATAAAGAACAATTGGTGTAATCTCCTATAGGTCACGCTAAAGGGGATTAACTACAATGAACAGTTAAATAACTCTTCAAGGCTTTGAACAACTCAAGGAGTTAATTCACGAATTTTAGCAAAGCTAAAAACTCAATTTTATTCACCAACTTATTGTGTAAAAACGTTACATGCATCTCCTTTTTATAGGGGATGAGTTTCAGCCATGCCAAGAAGGAAAAGGAAATAAACCCTAGTAGTTGCAAAGTACAACTTGACTTCTTAACAAACTAGCTAACTAACTAATCCAAGTTGTAAAAGGATTAGGTTAGACAGTTTTTAATTAAGAAGCAAAACGTGTTTTGGCTTCTTGTTTCCTAAACTAATCAACTTTCCAAATTGGAAAAGGAAACTACAACTAACTACCAAATCCTTGTCCAAAAAGGATTTGCTTTACTTGCCATTATCATGCAAGATAATTGGGCCAAGTAATTTATTAAACTACCAATTAATTAAAGCCCACATTAAGTGTTTTGGACTTAATTAATTAACAACAAAATAAAACCCTAAAGTAATTAAAGGGCGTGAACCACCTAATGAAGCCCAAAGACACGCCTTTCTTGGACTTAAATTCTTCTCGGCCTTAGCTTGCTTCTTCAAGGTGGAATTTCCTTAAGCTCCAATGTAGATCTTTGAGGAACTTCTTCTTGAATGGTAATTGAAGAAACATGCCAAAGAACACCATGATGAGATGATGTGCACATCTCGGCCTCCAAGTCACCAAAGTGTGATGACAACAAAGTGTGCAAAGCTTCTTTCATCCTTTTGCTCCTTGATCTTGTCATTGGTCCATCAAGATTCTTCAAGGGATCATCAAAGCTCGGCTTTGGCACCAAGGATGTGGATGGATTGCTATCAGTAAGCCACGGGCCTTGATTCCTGCATCAAAACAGCTCCAATACCAATCCCGAAGGCATCACAGTGTATCTCAAAAGCTTTATGAAAATTAGGCAATGCAAGTAAAGGGGCGTGAGTCAACATATACTTTAACTTAGTGAAGGCGTTCTAATGCTCATTTTTCCATTCAAAAGCAATGTTCTTTTTAACAAGTTCATTCAAAGGTGCAGTTATAGAACTAAAGTCTTTAACAAACCTTCTATAAAAACTTGCTAAACCATGAAAACTCCTAACTTCACTAGCATTCTTAGGTCTTGGCCACTCCTCAATAGCCTTGACTTTTGACTCATCAACAGAAATACCTTGAGAACTAACAACATAACCCAAAAAGACAATTGATTCCATGCAAAAAGAACACTTTTTAAGGTTAGCATACAATCTGTTCTCACGCAATATAACAAACACTTGTTTTAAATGTTCAATATGCTCATCAAATGATTTGCTATAAATAAGGATGTCATCAAAATAGACCACAACAAACTTACCAATGAAAGACCTAAAAACGTGATTCATGAGCCTCATAAAAGTACTAGGTGCATTAGTTAGACCAAAAGGCATGACTAACCATTCATACAATCCATACTTTGTTTTAAAGGCTGTTTTCCATTCATCACCTTCTTTCATTCTAATTTGAAAGTAGCCACTCTTTAAATCAATCTTGGTGAAAATACATGAACCATACAATTCATCAAGCATATCATCTAATCTAGGAATTGGATGTCTATACTTAATGGTGATTTTGTTTATGGCACGACAATCAACACACATTCTCCAAGATTCATCCTTTTTAGGAACTAATATGACAGGAACAGCACAAGGACTTAGAGATTCATGCACAATACCTTTGTCAAGGAGTTCATCCACTTGACGTTGAATCTCTTTTGTTTCCTCAGGATTGGCTCTATAAGCTGGACGATTTGGAATTTGTGCACCAGGAATGAAATCAATTTGATGTTCAATTCCTCTTAGAGGCGGCAATCCAATGGGTAAGTCCTCGGGAAACACATCTTTATATTCCTGCAAAAGAGACAAAACAACACTAGGCAAAGAAGGAAGGTGATCACTATCAACAATAAGTACAACATCCTTGCGGATCATCAAGTACAATGATTGCCTATCTAGTATTGCTCTCTTTACATCACTCTTAGAAGCAAAATAACAAGACTTTGAAGAAACACTATTTCGGCTATTACAAGATTTAGAATCAATGCTTCGGCCTACACTAGTTACATTCTTTTTGTCTTCTTGTTCTTTGTTCTCCTTTGCTTCTATCTCTCGGCAAGATTGCACAATTCTTGATTGATCTTCAAAAGCTTGGCTTGGACTCAATGCTCTAAGGTTGTACTTTCGGCCATGATAATCAAAAGAATAATAATTCTTCTTTGCATGATATGTAACATCTCTATCAAATTGCCATGGACGACCAAGTAAAATATGACTAGCTTCCATTGGTACAACATCACACACAATATCATCAACATACTTTCCAATGGTGAAAGAAAATTTAACTTGTTTAGTCACTTTACTCTCGGCAGTGTTATTAAGCCATTGAAGCTTATATGGATTTGGACGTTTCATGCAAGTCAAGTTTAGCTTCTTAACAAATAATGTACTTGCCACATTTGTACAACTACCACTATCAACAATCAAGCTACAAATCTTACCTTGAACCATGCATCTAGCGTGAAATATGTTCTCCCTTTGAGACAAATCATCTTCAACTAGTGGTTGTGCACTTAAGACTCGGCGAGTAACCAAAGAGAATTCACCAACATCATAAGTAAGATCTTCACTATCTTCATCACTTTGGTACTTCTCTTCAAGTGGTGGCATGTCGGCACATTCTTCATCACTTTCAACCTCTCCATTATCACAGATTGTCATTAATTTTCTGGTTGGGCAGTCACTTTGATAATGGCCATAACCTTGACACTTGTAACATCTAATGTCCCTCAATCTCTCATTCGGTTTGGGAGTTGTTTTGGCTGAAGGTTCAGCAAGTTGGCGGACTGTTTTGGGAACATTATTTGAAGTGTTTTGAGGCTGATTTTGGGTGAAGACTTTCGGCTTTTGTGGAGGTGTATAATTCGGTTTTTGATCTCTCTTCCAATGCAGCAATGGTTGCTGGAAATTTCGCCCTTTACCCTTCATATGCTTCTCAATTTTGATAGCTTTGTGAACAAGTTCATTAATATCAATGTAACTTTGAAGATCAACTTGATAAGCCAATTCGGAATTCATACCTCTAAGGAATCTCTCAATGGTGGTGTCGGGGTCTTCTTGAATATTGGCTTTTATCATCAATGCCTCCATCTCATGGTAATAATCTTCAACTGTTCGGCTACCTTGCACAAGGGTATGTAACTTTCGGTTGAGCTCTCTATTATAATGTGAAGGAACATACTTTTTCCTCATGATTGACTTCATTTGATTCCAAGTCTTAACTGGCCTTTCACCATCTTGTCTTCTAGCTCGAACAACTTGATCCCACCAAAGACTAGCATAATCTTTGAGGTGCATAAAAGCAATTCGGTATTGCTTTTTCTCGGGGACATCATTACCTTCAAAGAAGTGTTCTAAATCTCGAACCCAATCAAAGAAAGCTTTGGGATCTGATTTGCCATGAAAGGTAGAGATGGTGAGTTTAACAGACTCAATGGAAACTTTAGACTTATCACTTTAGAAGAGCTCGCATTATCCTCCCCCTCCTCATTATCATCATTGGATTCATCATGATCATCATACTTAAACTTTCTTGAGGTTGAGCTTTTAGTGGAAGACTCTATGTTGTCAAGTCGAATGTTGATCTTTTGAAGCATATCAAAAAGTACTTCATTAGCAAACTTTTGTTGAGCATCGGTTATAGGTTTAGAACCTCTAGGAGTTCTATCACTTTCCTCCATGGTACCTGCAAGGTTAGTAAAGAAAACACAAGAATATATAGGTATGTATACCTCTCGGGTTCCTCACTATTGGGTAGTAGGTACTCTACTCTCTATTTAGGTAGTGTTCTCTCTTGTTTTTCCTAGGTAAAACTCTCAATTAATGAATGTGTTGGGACTATTAAGACTCACCAAGTTCAATTAGTTTAATAGCAAAGTCTCAATCAACAAGTTCCACACACAAATTTTCACAAGAAAATCAAGAGAATCAACAAAGAAAAATCACGTCAAGAGGTTTAGAACACGTGTGGGTTACAATTTGATTTACCACCAGAAACTATGAAATTCAGAAACTAGACTCAAAGATGAAGAGAATGGCTTTTGAATCACTTAATTCCGATTTGTATTGAGAAAGTTATGGCAGTAACAAACTCAAGAACAATGTGTTCTTCAACTAAAATTAAATAAAATAAATAAATAACAGAAATAAATAATGCAAAGTCCGAATTAATATATTTTTTTGTTCTTTTTGTTTTTTTTTTTGAATTGACCGTTTTTTTTTTATATACGGTCCTTTTTTTTTTTTTTGTTCGGACAACTACAAGACAAAAGAAAACTTTTAAGGTTTTGAACACAAACCTTGTACAAACAAAAACTACTAGGTTCGGACAATAACCTTAAACAATGCAAACTTTAAGGTTTTTAAGACAAGAACCTAGTACTAAGTATTTAGGTTTAAGGTTTGAAGACAACAACCTAGGATTTAAGGTTTATAATGTTTTGTCTTCTTGTCTTAACCTTAACAACCTTAAAATTATCAAACTTTAATATCTCACCAAGAAAAAGGAATTTTTATGTGCCACTTTCACAAAATATTCAAGATTTTCAACAAGGATCAAGAATATGGCTCAAGATCCAAATTTGGAGACTTTTGAATTTTCAAGAAAATCAAGAAGTTCAAGAAATTGTTCAAGAACTTATCTTTTTGAGATGGTGAAAAAGTTTGATCAAAACTCAAGATATGGTAGTCAAGATAAAGAATCTAACACAAAAGAAAGAAAGCAATTCGGATCAAAATCAAGAAAGTTATGAATTTTGGACCGAAAAAACCCTAGTTTTGAAACCCTAGTTTTTAGACACTAAACCCTAGCAATGTTTTGACGTGAAATCAGCAAAGAAAACTTCAAGAATTCCACACTATGATGATGAACAAGACAATGCAGAATATTGACACGAAAAACAGCAAGAAACGCAACAAGAAACAACACTAAAAGATCACAAAAACGCAAAACACAAGAGACTCAATTTCGGGCAGATTTGAGCATGCAATGTTCATGCGATTTTGACGAAATTTAGAGACTAGATAATGACGACCTAGGATAGCAAGAAGGACACCAAATAACAGCAAGAAAGATGGACGAAAAACTGCAGAAAATTGACGCAAAAATACGGGCAGAAAAGACACGAACAAAACAGAATTTTCGCGGAAGGATTAGAACGGATTAACCTGAAATTTTTGGGCAACAACTTGTTCTCTGAAACCAATTGATGCGAATGGTTGGCCGAGGCTCCAACTCCTGGACCAAATTCGATCTCCACACACAAGCTAAGGACAGTGCTGCACTATCAAGATAATCCACGACCAAGAACACAACAAGCAAGAAATTGGGTGGATGAAATTCAAGGGAAAAACGCCAAGAATTGAGTAAATCAAACCCAACGTTTTATTACAAACGAACTCAATTTAACCTATGAAAATTCAATCAGTTAAACAAGTTAATTTGGCCTGCTCTTTAAATAAAGAACAATGGTGAAGTCACCTAAAGGTCACGCTAAAGGTAATCTTCTACAATGGACAATTAAATAATTCTCAAAGGCTTTGGACAACTCAAAGAGTTAATCACAATTTTTAGCAAGCTAAAAATCTCGAAATTCTTCTTCTTATTTCTCTAAAAAAAACGTTACAAAGATGTCTCTATTTATAGAGATGAGTTTCGGCCTTTCCAATGGGAAAAGGAAATAAAACCCTAGTAGTTGCAAAGTACAACTTGACTTCTAAACTAACTCACTTTCCAAATTGGAATGGGAAACTAACAACTAACAAACTAATCCTTTTCCAAAAAGGATTAAGGAAAAACGGTTTCAAAGGTGGCCAAATCCAATTTGACTTCCTTTGTTTCCTAAACTTTTACTTGCCATTATCATGCAAGATAATTGGGCCAAGTAATTTATTTAACAACCAATTAATTAAAGCCCACATTAAGTGTTTTGGACTTAATTAATTAACATAAAATTAAAACCTTAAATTACTTAAATGGCGTGATCCATATCAAGCCCAAATACACGCCTCTTCATGGACTTAAACTCTCGGCCTTTGCAAGCTTCTTCAAAGTGGAATTTCCTTAAGCTCCAATGTAGAACTTTGAGGAACATCTTCATGAATTGTGATTGAAGAAACATGCCAAAGAACTCCATGATGAGATGATGGAGAAGTCTCGGCCTCCAAGTCTTCAAGGTGTGATGACAACAAAGTGTGCAAAGCTTCTTTCATCCTTTTGCTCCTGGATCTTGTCATTGGTCCATCAAGATTCTTCAAGGGATCATGGAAACTCGGCTTTGGCGCCAATGATGTGGATGGATTGCTATCAATTCACTTTGTTCGTTTTGCTAGAGACCAAATGTAAAAGAAAGTCAAAATGCCATTGACCAACCAAGCTTCTTTTTCTCTTCTCGTCCGAGTTCAGAATCGCCTCCGTAATACACCGTTACGAAGCTCTCGACGAGATCTACAAAACTTACGGGGCAAAGCCCCATGACATACGCTTGTTTTTGGCAAAACTGACTTGTTTGGACCACTTTTGAGGCAATCGAGAGGGACTTCAAGTCATTGTTAGTCTTTGACCCCTTGTAGCTTAGTTAACTAGCTAACTAACTAACTCAAATACTAACTAAGTCAACAAGAACTAGGATTATCTAGCCATTCTCTAGATGATACCCGCCACAACTGAATAAGGAAACTGCAAAAAGACAAAGCGAAACACACGCAAAATAACTTTCAAGCAATTTGTCCACTTTCTTAACCGAAACACTAAAAGACGAACAATGTGGAGTTAACACTACAGTAACATGAGAATTAGCAAAGTTTAGTAATTTTTGGGGTTGCCACAAAGTATACGGATCAGTAAACTAACCGTTTTAGTCCGTGGATTAAAGTATCCAAACACGTCATTAACAAAAAAGCAAAGCAACTTAATGACCAACTCTCTAATACTAGATTTATTATACGAGAAAAACGCGCGTGTTTGATTTAGGCCATCATTTGGTGATCGAATAATCCTTCCAAGTTTTTTCGGCCTTTCTCTAAGCATTGTAGGAACCTTTTTTATACATCTTCAGGAAGGCAATTTGTTGAGCTCCGAGGTCCAATGTAGAACTTTGAGGAACATCTTCATGAATTGTGATTGAAGAAACATGCCAAAGAACTCCATGATGAGATGATGGAGAAGTCTCGGCCTCCAAGTCTTCAAGGTGTGATGACAACAAAGTGTGCAAACTTAGAGATTTTTCTTAAATGTAATGTAAAAAACATTGTCAATGCACTCCATTCACTTTGTTCGTTTTGCTGGAGACCAAATGTAAAAGAAAGTCAAAATGCCATTGACCGACCAAGCTTCTTTTTCTCTTCTTGTCCGAGTTCAAAATCGCCTCCGTAATACACCGTTACGAAGCTCTCGACGAGATCTACAAAACTTATGGGGCAAAGCCCCATGACATACGCCTGTTTATGGCAAAACTCACTTGTTTTTACCATTTTTGAGTCAATTGAGAGGGACGATTTCAAGTCATTGTTAGTCTTTGACCCCTTGTTGCTTAGTTAACTAGCTAACTAATTAACTCAATTACTAACTAAGTCAACAAGAACTAGGATTATCTAGCCATTCTTTAGATGATACCCGCCACAACTGAATAAGGAAACTGCTAAAAGACAAAGCGAAACACAAGCAAAATAACTTTCATGCAATTTGTCCACTTTCGAAACCGAAACACTAAAAGGAGAACAATGTGGAGTTAACACTATAGTAACGTGAGAATTAGCGAAGTTTAGTAGCTTTTGGGGTTGTCACAAAGTATACAGATAAGTTAACTAACGGTTTTAAGGTGTGGATTAAAGTATCCATACACGACTTTAACAAAACAGCAAAGCAACTTATTGACCAACTCTCTAATACTAGTTTTTTTTGGAGAAATACACCTTTATATACAACCATGGGCAAAAGACGATGCTTGACATACCCAACGCATCGATACAAAAGTTAGAAAGAAGTAAATGTGGAGTACTACTCCATTACAAGTTATGTGATTGAAAATAAGCGTGGAGGGAAGAAAGTGTTTACTCTAGAAACCACTAGAGTAAGACTTTCTTTTTCCACAACAAAATTCTGGTACCATATACAAATTAAGTGGATATGAGATCCTAGGGCAATTAACAGAATAGTAAGCTAATATAAGAAGTAGTCAGCAAAGCACGTAAATGAGTAATCAAATCTTTGACCTTGTCTAATACTAGATTTATTATACGAGAAAAAAGCATGTGTTTGACTTTAGGCCATCATTTGGTGATCGGATAATCCTTCCAAGTTTTTTCGGCCTTTTTCTAAGCATTGTAGGAACCTTTTTTATACATCTTCAGGAAGGCAATTTGTTGAGCTCCAAGGTCGTCAAACTTAGAGATATTTCTTAAATGTAATGTAAGAAACATTTTCAATGCACTCCATTCACTTTGTTCGTTTTGCTGGATACCAAATTAAAAGAAAGTCAAAATGCCAATGACCGACCAAGCTTCTTTTTCTCTTCTCGTCCGAGTTCAGAATCGCCTCCGTAATACGCCGTTACGAAGCTCTCGACGAGATCTACAAAACTTATGGGGCAAAGCCCCATGACATACGCTTATTTTTGGCAAAACTGACTTGTTTCGACCACTTTTAAGGCAATCGAGAGGGACTTCAAGTCATTCTTAGTCTTTGACCCCTTGTGGCTTAGTTAACTAGCTAACTAACTAACTCAAATACTAACTAAGTCAACAAGAACTAGGATTATCTAGCCATTCTTTAGATGATACCCGCCACAACTGAATAAGGAAACTGCAAAAAGACAAAGCGAAACACACGCAAAATAATTTTCAAGCATTTTGTCCACTTTTTGAACCAAAACACTAAAAGATGAACAATATGGAGTTAACACTATAGTACGTGAGAATTAGCGAATTTTAGTTGCTTTTGGGGTTGCCATAAAGTATACGAAGTTAACTAACGGTTTTAAGGCGTGGATTAAAGTATCCAAACACGACATTAACAAAAAAGCAAAGCAAATTAATGACCAACTCTCTTATTCTAGATTCATTATACGAGAAAAAAGTGTGTGTTTGAATTTAGGCCATCATTTGGTGATCGGATGATTCTTCCAAGTCTTTTCGGCCTTTCTCTCAGCATTGTTGGATCCTTTTTTATAAATCTTATGGATGGCAATTTGTTGATCTCCAAAGTCATCGAAACTTAGAGATTTTTCTTAAAGGTAATGTAAGAAACATTCTTAATGCACTCCATTCACTTAGTTCGTGTTGGTGGAGACCAAATGTAAAAGAAAGTCAAAATGCCATGGACCGACCAAGCTTCTTTTTCTCTTCTCGTCCGAGTTTAGAATTGCCTTCGTAACACCCTGTTTCGAAACTCTCGACGAAATCTACAAGACTCATAGGGCAAAGCCCCATGACATATGCTTTTTTTGGCAAAATTCACTTGTTTTGACCATTTTTGAGTCAATCGAGAGGGACGACTTCAAGTCGTTGTTAGTCTTTGACCCCTTGTAGCTTAGTTAACTAGCTAACTAATTAACTCAATTACTAACTAAGTCAGCAAGAACTAGGATTACTAGCCATTCTCTAGATGATACCCGCCACAACTGAATAAGGAAACTTCTAAAAGACAAAACGAAACACACGCAAAATAACTTTCAAGCAATTTGTCCACTTTCTTAACCGAAACACTAAAAGACGAACAATGTGTAGTTAACACTATAGTAACGTGAGAATTAGCGAAGTTTAGTAGCTTTTGGGGTTGGCACGAAGTATACGGATAAGTAAACTAACCGTTTTAAGGCGTGGATTAAAGTATCCAAACACGACATTAACAAAAAAGCAAAGCAACTTAATGACCAACTCTCTAATAGTAGATTTATTATACGAGAAAAAAGCGTTTGTTTGACTTTAGGCCATCATTTGGTGATCGGATAATCCTTCGAAGTCTTTTCGGCCTTTCTCTAAGCATTGTAGGAACCTGTTTTATACATCTTCAGGAAGGCAATTTTTTGCACTCCAAGGTCGTCCAAACTTAGAGATTTTTCTTAAATGTAATGTAAGAAACATTGTCAATGCACTCCATTCACTTTGTTCGTTTTGCTGGAGACCAAATGTAAAAGAAAGTCAAAATGCCATTGACCGACCAAGCTTCTTTTTCTCTTCTCATCCGAGTTCAAAATCGCCTCCGTAATACACCGTTACGAAGCTCTCGACGAGATCTACAAAACTTATGGGGCAAAGCCCCATGACATACGCTTGTTTTTGGCAAAACTCACTTGTTTTTACTATTTTTGAGTCAATTGAGAGGGAGGACTTCAAGTCATTGTTAGTCTTTGACCCCTTGTTGCTTAGTTAACTAGCTAACTAATTACCTCAATTACTAACTAAGTCAACAAGAACTAGGATTATCTAGCCATTCTTTAGATGATACCCGCCACAACTGAATAAGGAAACTGCTAAAAGACAAAGCGAAACACACGCAAAATAACTTTCAAGCAATTTGTCCACTTTCTAAACCGAAACACTAAAAGGAGAACAATGTGGAGTTAACACTATAGTAACGTGAGAATTAGCGAAGTTTAGTAGCTTTTGGGGTTGTCACAAAGTATACGGATAAGTTAACTAACGGTTTTAAGGTGTGGATTAAAGTATCCAAACACGACTTTAACAAAAAAGCAAAGCAACTTGTTGACCAACTCTCTAATACTAATTCTTTTTTTGGAGAAATACACCTTTATATACAACCATGGGAAAAAGACGATGCTTGACATATCCAACGCATCGATACAAAAGTTAGAAAGCAGTAAATGTGGAGAACTACTCCATTACAAGTTATGTGATTGAAAATAAACGTGGAGGGAAGAAAGTGTTTACCCTAGTAACCACTAGAGTAAGACTTTCTTTTTCCACAACAAAATTCTGGTACCATATAAAAATTAAGTGGATATGAGATCCTAGGGCAATTAACAGAATAGTAAGCTAATATACGAAGTAGTCAGCAAAGCAAGTAAACAAGTAATCAAATCTTTGACCTTGTCTAATACTAGATTTATTATGTGAGGAAAAATTGCGTGTTTGACTTTAGGCCATCATTTGGTTATCGGATGATCCTTCCAAGTCTTTTTGATCTTTCTCTCACTATTGTTGGATCTTTTTTTGTATATCTTTAAGAAAGCAATTTGTTGAGCTCCAAGGTCGTCCAAACATAGAGATTTTTCTTAAAGGTAATGTAAGTAACATTCTCAATGCACTCCATTCACTTTGTTCGTGTTGGTGAAGACCAAATGTAAAAGAAAGTCAAATAGCCATTGACCGACCAAGCTTCTATTTCTCTTCACGTCCGAATTTAGAATTGCCTCCGTAATACCCCGTTTCGAAGCTCTCGACGAGATCTACAAAACTTATGGGGCAAAACACCATGACATACGCTTGTTTTTGGCAAAACTCACTTGTTTTTACCACTTTTGTGGCAATCGAGAGGGACTTCAAGTCATTGTTAGTCTTTGACCCCTTGTAGCTTAGTTAACTAGCTAACTAACTAAGTCAAATACTAACTAAGTCAACAAAAACTAGGATTATCTAGCCATTCTCTAGATGATACCCGCCACAACTGAATAAGGAAACTGCAAAAAGACAAAGCGAAACACACGCAAAATAACTTTCAAGCAATTTGTCCACTTTCTGAACCGAAACACTAAAAGACGAACAATGTGGAGTTAACACTAAAGTAACGTGAGAATTAGCAAAGTTTAGTAATTTTTGGGGTTGCCACAAAGTATACGGATAAGTAAACTAACCGTTTTAAGTCGTGGATTAAAGTATCCAAACACGTCATTAACGAAAAAGCAGAGCAACTTAATGACCAACTCTCTAATACTAGATTTATTATACGAGAAAAAAGCGCGTGTTTGACTTTAGGCCATCATTTGGTGATCGGATAATCCTTCCAAGTCTTTTCGGCCTTTCTCTAATCCTTGTAGGAACCTTTTTTATACATCTTCAGGAAGGCAATTTGTTGAGCTCCAAGGTCGTCCAAACTTAGAGATATTTCTTAAATGTAATGCAAGAAACATTGTCAATGCACTCCATTCACTTTATCCGTTTTGCTGGAGACCAAATGTAAAAGAAAGTCAAAATACCATTGACCGACCAAGCTTCTTTTTCTTTTCTCGTCCGAGTTCAGAATCGCCTCCGTAACACACCGTTACGAAGCTCTCGACGAGATCTACAAAACTTATGGGGCAAAGCCCCATGACATACGCTTGTTTTTGGCAAAACTCACTTGTTTCGACCACTTTTGAGGCAATCGAGAGGGACGACTTCAAGTCATTGTTAGTCTTTGACTCCTTGTAGCTTAGTTAACTAGCTAACTAATTAACTCAATTACTAACTAAGTCAACAAGAACTAGGATTATCTAGTCATTCTTTAGATGATACCCGCCACAACTGAATAAGGAAACTGCAAAAAGACAAAGCGAAACACACGCAAAATAACTTTCAAGCAATTTGTCCACTTTCTGAACCAAAACACTAAAAGACGAACAATGTAGAGTTAACACTACAGTAACGTGAGAATTAGCGAAGTTTAGTAGCTTTTGGGGTTGCCACAAAGTATACGGATAAGTAAACTAACCGTTTTAAGGCGTGGATTAATGTATCCAAACACGTCATTAACAAAAAACCAAAGCAACTTAATGACCAACTCTCTAATACTAGATTTATTATACGAGAAAAAAGCGCGTGTTTGACTTTCTGCCATCATTTGGTGATCGGATAATCCTTCCAAGTCTTTTCGGCCTTTCTCTAACCATTGTAGGAACCTTTTTTAAACATCTTCAGGAAGGCAATTTGTTGAGCTCCAAGGTCGTCCAATCTTAGAGATTTTTCTTAAATGTAATGTAAGAAACATTGTCAATGCACTCCATTCACTTTGTTCGTTTTGCTGGAGACCAAATGCAAAAGAAAGTCCAAATGCCATTGACCGACCAAGCTTCTCTTTCTCTTCTCGTCCGAGTTCAGAATCGCCTCCGTAATACACTGTTATGAAGCTCTCGACGAGATCTACAATACTTATGGGGCAAAGCCCCATGACATATGCTTGTTTTTGGCAAAACTCACTTGTTTTTACCTTTTTTGAGTCAATTGAGAGGGACGACTTCAAGTCATTGTTAGTCTTTGACCCCTTGTAGCTTAGTTAACTATCTAACTAATTAACTCAATTACTAACTAAGTCAACAAGAACTAGGATTATCTAGTTATTCTTTAGATGATACCCGCCACAACTGGATAAGGAAACTGCAAAAAGACAAAGCGAAACACACGCAAAATACTTTCAAGCAATTTGTCCACTTTCTGAACCGAAACACTAAAAGACGAACAATGTGGAGTTAACACTACAGTAACGTGAGAATTAGCGAAGTTTAGTAGCTTTTGGGGTTGCCACAAAGTATACGGATAAGTAAACTAACCGTTTTAAGGCGTGGATTAAAGTATCCAAACACGTCATTAACAAAAAAGCAAAGCAACTTAATGACCAACTCTCTAATACTAGATTTATTATACGAGAAAAAAGCGCGTGTTTGACTTTAGGCCATCATTTGGTGATCGGATAATCCTTCCAAGTCTTTTCGGCCTTTCTCTAAGCATTTAGGAACCTTTTTTATACATCTTCAGGAAGGCCATTTGTCGAGCTCCATTGTCAATGCACTCCATTCACTTTGTTCATTTTGCTGGAGACCAAATGTAAAAGAAAGTCAAAATGCCATTGACTTCTTTTTCTCTTCTCGTCCGAGTTGATATGAATGGTTGGCCGAGGCTCTATCTCCTGGACCAAACAATCACCACAACTTCGGATCGTTGTTGAACCAAAATCACGAACAAGCAATACAAAACAAACCGGGCGGAAAAGCAATCAAAGGAAAACGCCAAGAATTGAGTAAATCAAACCCAACGTTTTATTACAAACGAACTCAATTTAACCTATGAAAATTCAATCAGTTAAACATGTTAATTTGGCCTGCTTTTTAAATAAAGAACAATGGTGAAGTCACCTAAAGGTCACGCTAAAGGCAAAGCTTCTACAATGGACAATTAAATAATTTTCCAAGGCTTGGACAACACAAAGTGTTAATCACAATTTTTAGCAAGCTAAAAATCTTGAAATTCTCATTCATCAACTTCTGAAAACGTTTTTACAATGGCCCTCCTTTTATAGGAAATAATTTGGCCAAAAGGAAACTAAAACAAACCCTAACAAGAAGTCAATTCCGAATTGGATTGGACTTCCCTAACCAACTCCAACTTTAGGAAACTTTCCAAATTGGAATAGGAAACTAATAACTAACTTAATTTTCTAAAAGAATTACATCTCCTAAAAAGTAGGAGATTACTTTCCTAAACGAATTTAGTTTCCTAAATCCATTACTTGCAATTATCATGCAAGATAATTGGATCAAGTAATTACTTAGCCCATAATTAAAAACACAAAGACTTAAGCCCATAATTAAATGTTTAATGGACTTAATTATTACAACATAAATCCTAATGATTAATCAATGGCGTGATCCATTAATGGCAAAGCCCAAGCACGCAATCTTGGTCTTCAATGTAGTCCATGAAATTCGAAATGAAAATTCGGCCAGAATCCCATCATCAACTTTGGAAGGCATTTTCGACGGTGATAAATTCAGAATCTTGGAAAACTTAAAACATGAAAGTTGTAGCTCTATCTCTTATCGTTCCAGGGCTTCTTGAATGGTGCAATTCCGAGTTATATCGAAAGCGTTATGCCAAGAATACCAAAACGTGATAGAAACTTTCAGGATGAAAAATTGACTTAACACCATGGACGTGAACACGGGCTCATTCTCATCATTCCCTCCCTCGAAAGGATTCGTCCTCGAATCTTGAATTTGAGTTCCTGGATCAAACACCAATATGATGAACTCAATGCAAACTCGAGCCAAATAAAATTGGGAAGATGCACATCTCGAGCAACAATAATTGATATCCTGCCAAAACAAGACAAATGTATAAGGTAAAAGAAAGTAACATAATCTAAAACAAGACATAGAATAATTTCCTTTCACCAAAAGAATAGAGGGGAAGAATATGTATGCAAAATCGAAATACATATATCATGATTAGTCTTAACAAATTTTGCATGAGTCATAATGTTGAAGTCAATGAATTCAAATCAATTATGCAAATAACTATCAAGTAGTTTATGCAAATCAGAAAATTGAATGTTCTTAATTAGAGAACTAATAAAGATGAATTCACTAGCAACATTCATGAACACACTATTTACGTTATTAACATGTAATGTAAGCAAAGGATGTAAACATATATGAATAGAATCATAAGGACAAGAATATTCATAACAAGAATACATATATGCATCCTTGAGAAAGTGTAAATCACATGAACGTATTAAAACCCTTAACAACATGCGAAAGTTATCAAATATAAGAGTGTAATTCCAAAGACTAAAATGTAAACAATCTATTGAATAGTTGTAAACATAAAATTTTACCTCTTGGAATTCAAAAGAAATTTGGAACGGAGATAACTTACCATACGAGTGTTGAGTTACCCATGAACTTCTTTGAACTTGATGAATGTGAGCAAAGTCACGAAATAAATAATCAAAAGAATCATTAATCCAGCAAGTAGAATCAATATAATTAACACTTGAATGAGGGCATACAAAGGTTTGATGTAGTTCGAAATTAACAACATTAAGCTCAAAATATAATTCATGTAAGAGATAAGCAACATAGCATGTGAAGAAACTATACATAAACTCATTCAATATAAAATAGTGGGATTTCATAATTGAAGAATTATGTGAAATAATTTGCTTACCAAAACACAAATCATCAAACTTTAAAACACAAGGTATAAATTTTCGAACTAAAGATTCAAAGGTAGGTGAAAGACATTGAAATTGATTCAAAACAGAATTCAAACTTTGAAAATCAATAGCATCGACATTAACAAAGTTCTTAACATTCAAACCATTAAAATCAACCAATAAACTTTCATACTTACCTAACTTACCTTGCTTACCTTGTGGAAAATAAACTAAGGCAGATTGGACTCCTTCCAATTGATAATGAGTTGTTTGCAACTCCATTAAATGCTTAGGAACTCCAAAAACCTGCAAAACAAAAGAACTAGGCAACAAACAATTCAAATGGTGATCACTATCATCAAGTAAGTACATTGATTGCCTAGCTACTAATGCTTTCTTAAACTCGCTAGAAGAAGCAAAATTACAAGATTTGGAAACACTTAAGGCTCGGCTATTACAAGATGCTCTAGCTATTACATTTTGTTTCTCTTGAACTTTCTTCTCCTTGGCGGCATTCATCTCTTTACAAGCTGTAGAAATTCTAGCTTGATTTTTAGAAACTTCACAAGGTGTTGAAGCTTGGATATTAAACTTCTTACCATCTTTCATGAGTGAATAACAACTTTTGAGATCATTGTAAGCACCCTTGCAATCAAGCTGCCATGGTTTTCCCAATAAAAGACAAGATGTTTGCATAGGACATATATCACATAGTACCTCATCTTTGTACATTCCAATTGAGAGTGCAACCTTGACTTGCATTGTCACCCATACTTCACCACAATTATCACTTCATTGCAGCAAGTAAGGATTTGGATGTGGAGTGGTTTGTAAATTCAACCTTTCTACCATGAGCTCATTAGCAAAATTAGAGCTTTTCCCACTGTCAATCACTGTAGCACATACTGTACTTTGAACATTGCACCTTGTATAAAACTTTTGTACACATGCTGAAGATGTAGTTGTAGCCTCCTGAGTTTCATCATGTGGTTGTATCAACTTTTGGAATGTTTGCATTAATTCATCAATCTCCAACTTAAGAGTATTATTACTTTTTCTCCCCATTGATTAATAAACCTGCAATGTTAGTGAAAACACAAGAAATATATGTGTATATACCTCTCGGGTTCCTCACTATTGGATAGTAGGTACTCTCCACTCTATTTAGGTAGTGTTCTCTCTTGTTTACCCTAGCTAATACTCTCAATTAATGAATGTTTTGCGACTATTAAGACTCACCAAGTTCAATTATTTAGATAGCAAGTGTCAATCAACAAGTTCCACACAAGAACTTTCACAAGTGAAATCAAGAGAATTAAGCAAAGAAAACACGTCACAAGAGGTTTAAGAACACGTGTGGGTTATAATTGATTTACTACCAGAAACTAAGATATTCAGAAAATAGACTCAAAGATGAAGAGAATGCAATTTGAATCACTTAATTCCGATAAGTATTGAGCAAGATATGGCACTTTCAATATTTGCGATTTTCAAGAACAAACAAGAACGAAAATTAGTTCTTTTCTTGGGCTGTTTTTTTTTTTTTATAAATGGTCCGAGTCTTTTTTTTTTTTTTTGAATTGGGCCTTCTTTTTTTTTTTAATGCACGGCCTCTTTTTTTTTTTGTTCGGACAACCTTGTACAAATCAAAACTTTAAGGTTTTAAGACAAGAACCTAGTACAAGTACTTTAGGTTTTAAGGTTGTTGTCTTGTCTTATGTTGTTCAAACCTTAATTTCTTCAAAAATTTCAGCCAACAAGAATTTCAAATAACTCACCAAATATAAGAAATTTCAAGATGCCACTTTCACAAAAAGTTCAAGATTCAAGATAAGGAACAAGAATCTAACTCAAGAATTCAATTTTGACCACTTCGGATTTTCAAGAAAATCAAGAAGTTCAAGAAAGTGTTCAAGAACTTGTCTTTTTGACTTGTGGTAAAAGTTTGATCAAAATGCAAGATATGTTTGACAAGATAAAGAATCAAACGCAAAAGAAAGAACTTAATTCGGACAATAATCAACAAAGTTATGAAATTTTGACCGAAGAAACCCTAATTTTGAAACCCTTGTTTAGACGAAATTTTCCCTAACAAATTGGACGTGTTGGACAGCAATAAAACACCAAGAATTCAACACTATGAAGACAAACAAGATAGTGCAGAATATTGACACGAAGAACAGCAACAAAACGCAAAGAAATCAGCAAGGAAAACAACACAAAGACGCTAAAACGCTAAAGCTAGACTAGGACAATTTTGGGCAGAATTTAGCAACAAGTGTGCATGCGATTTTTGACGTAATTAATGACTGAACCTAATACGAATTTAGACAGAAAGAAGGACTCAAAAACAGCAGCAAAAGAGACGCAAAAACACAGCAGAAATTGACGCAAAAACAGTGGCAAAAGACGACACCAAACACAGCAAGAACGCGGAAGAGATTAGAACGGATTAACCTGAAATTTGATGGCAATAACCTATGCTCTGATACCAATTGATGCGAATGGTTGGCCGAGGCTCCACGACTAAGAACACAAGCTAAGGACCGTGCTGCACTATCAAGATAATCCACGACCAAGAACACAAACAAGCAAGAAATCGGGTGGATGAAATTCAAGGGAAAACACCAAGAATTGAGTAAATCAAACCCAACGTTTTATTACTAATGAACTCAATTTAACCTATGAAAATTCAATCAGTTAAACAAGTTAATTTGGCCTGCTCTTTAAATAAAGAACAATGGTGAAGTCACCTAAAGGGCACGCTAAAGGCAAAGCTTCTACAATGGACAATTAAATAATTTTCCAAGGCTTGGACAACACAAAGTGTTAATCACAATTTTTAGCAAGCTAAAAATCTTGAAATTCTCATTCATCAACTTCTGAAAACGTTTTTACAATGGCCCTCCTTTTATAAGAAATAATTTGGCCAAAAGGAAACTAAAACAAACCCTAACAAGAAGTCAATTCCGAATTGGATTGGACTTCCCTAACAAACTCCATCTTTAGGAAACTTTCCAAATTGGAATAGGAAACTAATAACTACTTAATTTCCTAAAAGAATTACATCTCCTAAAAAGTAGGAGATTACTTTCCTAAACAAATTTAGTTTCCTAAATCCATTACTTGCAATTATCATGCAAGATAATTGGATCAAGTTATTACTTAGCCCATAATTAAAAACACAAAAACTTAATCCCATAATTAAATGTTTAATGGACTTAATTATTACAACATAAATCCTAATGATTAATCAATGGCGTGATCCATTAATGGCAAAGCCCAAGCACGCAATCTTGGTCTTCAATGTAGTCCATGAAATTCGAGATGAAAATTCGGCCAGAATCCCGTCATCAACTTTGGAAGGCATTTTCGACGGTGATAAAGTCAGAATATTGGAAAACTTAAAACACGAAAATTGTAGCTCTATCTCTTATCGTTCCAGGGCTTCTTGAATGGTGCAATTCCGAGTTATATCGAAAGAGTTATCCCAAGAATACCAAAACGTGACAGAAACTTTCAGGATGAAAAATTGACTTAACACCATGGACGTGAACACAGGCTCATTCTCATCACGAGTTCAGAATCGCCTCCGTAATACACCATTATGAAGCTCTCAACGAGATCTACAAAACTTATGGGGCAAAGCCCCATGACATACGCTTGTTTTTGGCAAAACTCACTTGTTTTTACCATTTTTTGGTCAATTGAGAGGGACGACTTCAAGTCATTGTTAGTCTTTGACCCCTTGTAGCTTAGTTAACTAGCTAACTAATTAACTCAATTACTAACTAAGTCAACAAGAACTAGGATTATCTAGGCATTCTTTAGATGATACCCTCCATAACTGAATAAGGAAACTGCAAAAAGACAAAGCGAAACACACGCAAAATAACTTTCAAGCAATTTGTCCACTTTCTGAACTGAAACACTAAAAGACGAACAATGTGGAGTTAACACTACAGTAACGTGAGAATTAGCGAAGTTTAGTAACTTTTGGGGTTGCCACAAAGTATACGGATAAGTAAACTAACCGTTTTAAGGCGTGGATTAAAGTCTCCAAACATGTCATTAACAAAAATGCAAAGCAACTTAATGACCAACTCTCTAATACTAGATTTATTATACGAGAAAAAAGCGCGTGTTTGACTTTAGGCCATCATTTGGTGATCCGATAATCCTTCCAAGTCTTTTCGGCCATTCTCTAAGCATTGTAGGAACATTTTTTATACATCTTCAGGAAGGCAATTTGTTGAGCTCCATGGTCGTCCAAACTTAGAGATTTTTCTTAAATGTAATGTAAGAAACATTGTCAATGCACTCCATTCACTTTGTTCGTTTTGCTGGAGACCAAATGTAAAAGAAAGTCAAAGTGCCATTGACCGACCAAGCTTCTTTTTCTCTTCTCGTCCGAGTTCAGAATCGCCTCCGTAATACACCGTTAACGAAGCTCTCGACGAGATCTACAAAACTTATTGGGCAAAGCCCCATGACATACTCTTGTTTTTGGTAAAACTCACTTGTTTTGACCACTTTTGAAGCAATCGAGAGGGACCTCAAGTCATTGTTAGTCTTTGACCCTTTGTAGCTTAGTTAACTAGCTAATTAACTAACTCATTTACTAACTAAGTCAATAAGAACTTGGATTATCTAGCCGAACTCTAGATGATACCCGCCACAACTGAATAAGGAAACTACTAAAAGACAAAGCGAAACACACGCAAAATAACTTTCAAGCAATTTGTCCATTTTCTAAACCGAAACACAGAAAGACGAACAATGTGGAGTTAACACTATATTAACGTGAGAATTAGTGAAGTTTAGTAGCTTTTAGGGTTGGCACAAAGTATACAGATAAGTTAACCAACGATTTTAAGGCGTGGATTAAAGTATCCAAACACGACATTAACAAAAAAGCAAAGCAACTTAATGACCAAGTCTCTAATACTGGATTTATTATACGAGAAAAAAGTGCGTGTTTGACTTTAGGCCATTATTTGGTGATCGAATGATCCTTCCAAGTCTTTTCGACCTTCTTCTCAGCATTGTAGGAACCTTTTTTATACATCTTCAGGAAGGCAATTTGTTGAGCTCCAAGGTCGTTGAAACTTAGTGATACGAACCTAGAAAGCCTATTATTTGGTTGGTCAATAAGCAAGTGGTTCGTGAAATTCATTCCATTAATTTGTGATGAATCATATAGTTGGAGGCCTGGAATAAATACGAAATCACAGTTCCTAAAGGTTCCATGGAGGTTTGTTGCTTCACGACATTTAAGGTGTTGCCACCATGGAAATTACATTGTTGAGGACTTATACCATAGTTTGGTATTATTATCATATCTCTCTCATATAATCTCCGATTATGCTGATTCAAGTGGCTGTAGAAACATAAGAGAAATATCTACAACTTTCATGTTTTACGGTTTACGAGATTCGGAAGTTAGCATCATCAAAAGTGCCTACAAAGATAAGTGACGTGATTCTGGCAGATTACCATCCCGAATCCATGGACTACACTAAAGACCAAGTAATGGCGTATTGGGCTTCATTAATTGTTCACGCCATTTTAATGTTTCAATTGGGTTTATTTTTGAGTTGTAATAATTAAGTCCATTAAACATTTAATTATGGGCTTAAGTCTTTGTGTTTTTAATTATGGGCTAAGTAATTACTTGATCCAATTATCTTGCATGATAATTAGGAAAGTAATCTCCTATCTTTTAGGATTCTTTAGGAAAGTAGAGTTCCTACATTTAGGTGACTTCACCATTGTTCTTGATTTCGAGAACTAGCCAAATTGACAAAGTTCAATTGCATGAATTTTCATGAGTTGAGTCGAGTCCATTTGTATTAAAAACGTGGGGTTTGATTTACTTCATACTTTGCGTTTTTTCCTTTGAATTCTTTCCGCCCAAAATTCTATTTTGTTGTCTTTGTTCTAACGTTTTTGTGCAGCAACGATCCGAAGGTTGTGGATTTCGTGTGGTCAAGGACATCCATCCAAGGCCATTCGTATCAATTGGTATCAGAGCAAAGGTTGTTGCTCAAAAATTCAGGTTTTACTCGTAGGTAATTTTTTTTTTCGGTTAGGGCAATATTGTTTTGCTCATTTCTTATTCGTTTGGGGTCGAAATCAAGTTCCGTTTTTTGCGTTGTGTTCCTTGTTTCTTCTAGTTACTGGGACGCAATTTTTATTTTCAAAAAGTGTCACCCAAAAATCGAAAAAAAATCAGTCTTTTTTTAGTCTTTATTTTTGTCCCGGGCAAATATCAGATTGACTATAACTTTTTCGTTTTAACTCGGAATTTGATTCTGCTTTTTGCAGTGTGTTCCTTGTTTTAAATACTATTAAGGAAGAAACTTATTGGTCCATTCCATTCCAGAAAATAGTCGTGAAAAAAACAAAGATTCTTTGAGATTTCTTTGCAATTTTTTTTTGTGTCGTCAAGTTTCAATCTTTTGATTGTTCTTGATTCTTTGTGTCTTCTTAAATCATATTTTCGAGTCTAGTGAAATTTTGTTCCAACAAACATACACCTCTATTCATCAATTATGGCTTTTCAAAGTAAAAGGTATCAAAGGAAACTTCGATCTATTGCGAAAGATCTAGAGGAGATTATAGTGATGTTTCAAGAAAAAATTCGAATTGATGAACAGCAGAAAAAGGCCATTGAGGAAAGCACATTGGTAAAGTCAACTTCTATACCTACTCCCAAAGTTCGTGTTGTTAAATTCTTGAGGTGTTTAGGAGTTGGGCATAGTGCAATCCAATGCCCTCATTGGTATGATGAGCCGAGGGATGAACTTCTAGTGGATCTTCAACCATTAACCATGGAGAATGTGTGTGATGAGGTAAAGGGTTCATCTCCTTTAAATTGTCTTGGAGATATAACATCTTTGGAGGTTGATATGGTTTAAATTGATAATGTCATGGAGGATCCAATTCAAGAAGATGTGATAATTCCAATTATTCCACTTGAAGAAACTTCTCAAACATATTTGATTTCTTCTGATGTATTGAATATTGTTAATATGTGTGAGAATATAATACCCAATGACGAACATATAAAAAGTGAGGTTGTTGTTGAGAGTGAAAAAAGCCCAGAAGTGAATTTGGATGAAAAAGGCAAAGAAGTTATACCAAAAGATGTTGGAGATATTGTTGTCTTTGGTTCTTCTTTTTGTCTAACAAATCATGCAGGTTATGATTTACTTGGTGTTACTACAATCGTGCAAGATTCGCGGTCGAATCTTCTCCAAGAGAGGGAGTATGATATGAACCTAGAAAGCCTATTATTTGGGTGGTTAATAAGCAAGTGGTTCTTGATATTCATTCCATTAATTTGTGATGAATCATATATTTGGAGGCCTGGAATCATGTTGAAATCACAGTTACTAAAGGTTCCATGGAGGTTTGTTGCTTCACGACATTTAAGGTGTTGTCACCACGGAAATTACAATGTTGAGGACTTATGCCAAAGTTTGGTATTATTGGCATATCTCTCTCATATGATCTCTGATTATGCTGATTCAAGCGGCTGTAGAAACATAAGAGCAATATCTACAACTTTTATGTTTTACACATTTGCCGATTCGGAACGCATCATAGTGATATTGGCACGTGAAGATGATACTGCTTGCTGGACTCGCGGGAATTTCTGTTTTAGTTTTGTTTCTTGTTTTGTTAAGTCTTAGGATTTATTTTAATTTGTAATAAATTAAGTCCATTAAACATTATTTGGGCTTTAATTTTGGTTTTTAGTAATTTAATTACATGGCACAATTATCTTGCAAGATAATGGCATGTAATGGGCTTTAATAAGTTTAGGAAAGTAGCCTCCTACTTTTTAGGAGCTTCCTACTTTTTAGGAGGAAGGCTATTTTCTAGGAAACATGATTGGCAATTGTCCCACATCGGGAAAATACCAATCATTAAGACTTTTTGTAGCCTATATAAAGGCTGCCCTATTTACTTTTTTAAGGGTAGAGAAATTTCAGAGTTTTTAGCAGGTGCTAAATTCGTGATTAACACTTTGTGTTGTCCAAACCTTGGAGAATTAGTTAATTCACCATTGTAGAAGTTTTGCCTTTAGCGTGACCTTTAGGTGACTTCACTGAGTTCTTTATTTAAAGAGCAAGCCAAATTGACTAGTTTAACACATGAATTTTCATGTTTGAATCAAGTTCGTTTGTATAACGTGAGGGTTTGATTTGCTTCAAGTCTTGCCTTTTTGTTCCCCGTGAATTCCTTCTGCCAAATCTGTTTTGTGTTGTTTTTGTTTAACCTTTTTGTGCAGCAACGATCCAAAGTTTGTGGAGATTGATTGGTCCAGGAGATAGAGCCTCGACCTTTCACATCAATTGGTATTAAAGCAACAAACCTCCATGGAACCTTTAGGAACTGTGATTTCGTATTTATTCCAGGCCTCCAACTATATGATTCATCACAAATTAATGGAATGAATTTCACGAACCACTTGCTTATTGACCACCCAAATAATAGGCTTTCTACGTTCGTATCATACTCCCTTTCTTGGAGAAGATTTGACCTCGAATCTTGAACGATTGTTGTGACACCAAGTAAATCATAACCTACATGATCTGTTAGATAACAAGAAGAACCAAATACAACATATCTCCAACGGGTTTTGATATCTCATCTTTTTCTTTAAATTGTCTTGGAGATGTAGCACCTTTGGAGGTTGATATGGTTCAAATTGATAATGTCATGGAGGATCCAATTCCAGAAGATGTGATAATTCCAATTATTCCAATTGAAGAAACTTCTCAAATATATTTGATTTCTTTTGATGTATTGAATATTGTTAATATGTGTGAGAATACCCAATGATGAACATATAAAAAGTGAGGTTGTTGTTGTAAGTGGAAAAAGCCTAGAAGTGAATCTTGATAAAAAAGGCAAAGAAGAGATATCAAAACCAGTCGGAGATATTGTTGTATTTGGTTCTTCTTGTTGTCTAAAAGATCATGTAGGTTATGATTTACTTGGTGTCAAAACAATCGTTCAAGATTCGAGGTCGAATCTTCTCCAAGAAAGGGAGTATGATACGAACCTAGAAAGCCTATTATTTGGGTGGTCAATAAGCAAGTGGTTCGTGAAATTCATTCCATTAATTTGTGATGAATCATATAGTTGGAGGCCTGGAATAAATACGAAATCACAGGTCCTAAAGGTTCCATGGAGGTTTGTTGCTTCACGACATTTAAGTTGTTGCCACAATGAAAATTACATTGTTGAGTACTTATACCACAGTTTGGTATTATTAGCATATCTCTCTCATATGGTCTCCGATTATGCTGATTCAAGTGGCTGTAGAAACATAAGAGAAATATATACAACTTTCATGTTTTAAGTTTTACGAGATTCGGAAGTTAGCATTATCCAAAGTGCCTACAAAAATGAGTGACGTGAAGGCAGATTACCGTCGCGAATCCATGGACTACACTGAAGACCAAGTAATGGCGTATTGGGCTTCATTAATTGTTCACGCCATTTTAATGTTTCAATTGGGTTTATTTTTGAGTTGTAATAATTAAGTCCATTAAACATTTAATTATGGGCTTAAGTCTTTGTGTTTTTAATTATGGGCTAAGTAATTACTTGATCCAATTATCTTGCATGATAATTAGGAATGTAATCTCTTATCTTTTAGGAGTCTTTAGGAAAGTAGAGTTCCTACATTTTAGGAGCTTGTCCTTGTCTTCTAGAAGGGCAAATCATTTTTAGTTTCCTTTTCCAATAAGGATTAGTTAGTTTGTTAGGGTTAGTATTCCAATCCACTTTGGAATCGGATTAGGAAACATGATTGGCAATTATCCCTCATCGGAAAAATACCAATCATCAAGACTTTTTGTAGCCTATATAAAGACATCCTGATACGAATGGAGTAGGATGAAGTCCAATCCACACGAATTTTCCACAAGTTCGGATCGTTGTGCACCAAAAAAACTCAATTCAAGAAACAAGAACACAATTTGCGGAAAAGAGATATGGAACGAAAAGGCAGATTAAAATCAACCTAACCCCAACGTTAACCACAAATTGAGATCAGATTCAACTAATGTAAATCAAAGTTTAAACCTATCAAGTTTGGCCGGTTCTATAAATCTAGAACTTGTAGCTTTACCTAAAGTTCCTCACTAAGGTTTGGCGGGCCTTATGAATATTTAAGAATAACTCACGTTGGTGATGTCAAATTTAATTTAGCAAAGTCAAAATTCTTTCAATTCAACATGAGAAAAACGTACAATGCTTTCCCTTTTATAGGGAGTAGGTTCGGCCATGCTAAACCAAAAAGGAAACAAAAACCCTAGTAGTTGTGAAATACAACTTGACTTCTTAACCAACTAACAAACTAATCCTTATTGGAAAAGGATTTTAAGCACGGTTATTGAAGAAGGCAAAACACGTTCTGCCTCTCCAATTGAAGACAAACTTATCTCCTAAAAAGTAGGAGATTACTTTTCCTAAAACTTAAACAAAGACTAAAATCGGTTTTGCCTTGAAGAAGCAAAATTCGATTTTACTTTCTAAAACTTTACTTTCCTAATTATCATGCAAGATAATTGGGCCAAGTAATACCTTATTAACACTTAATAAAAAACGCCAATTAAGCCCATAAAATCGTTAGTGGACTTAATTAAAAACAACATAACCCTAAAATATATTAAAAGGTCGTGATCCATTTTAAAGCCCAAAACACGCCTTCTTCTTGGACTTTAATATTTCGGCCTTCACATTATTTCTTCAAGGTGGATCATAAATTGTTATTGAAAAATATGCCAAAGTACTTCATCTTGAGATGGTTGTGTCGAACTCCTTTGAACATTGGCCATCAACTCACAATGTGTTGATAACAATGCTTGTAATGCTTCATTCATCCTCTTGCTACTTGATCTTGTCATTGGACCAACCAGATTTGTTAATGGATCGATGGGAAGCTGGATTTGGCAATGTGGGACTCGGGCTCATTCCTATCATTCTCTCCCTCCTCGAAAGGATTCGTCCTCGAATCACCTACATCATATAAACTCAAATCAGAAACATTGAAAGTAGATTGAAACATTACCATACTCACTAGGTAGTTCGATTCTATATGCATTGCTCCAATCCTTTCCAAGACTTGAAAAGGACCATCTCCTCTTGGATGAAGTTTAGATTTCCTCTTTTCAGGGAAACCTCTCTTTCCTCAAGTGAATCCAAACCAATCTCCTGGTTGCGATAAATCACTTGTCTTCTGCCCTTGTTGGCTTGTTTTGCATATTGTTCATTATGCCTTTGAATATTTTTGTAAACCTTTTCATGTAACTCCCTTTACAAATTCAGCCTTAGTAGACCTTCCCACATTAACAAACTCATTAATAGGAAGAGGCAAAATATCAATGGGGAGTTAAGGATTAAATCCATACACAACTTCAAAAGGCGAATAACCAGTAGAACTATGAACAGTTCGGTTATATGCAAATTCAATGTGTGGCAAACAATTCTCCCAATTCTTTAAGTTTTTCTGAATGAGAGCACGAAGTAAATTAGACAATGTACGATTTACTACTTCTATTTGACCATCAGTCTGTGGATGTGCAACAGTAGAAAACAGTAATTTTGTGCCTAATTTATTCCAAAGTGTACGCCAAAAATGTGACAAAAACTTAACATCTCTATCACTAACAATACTCTTAGGAATTCCATGCAAACGTACAATATCCTTAAAGAAAAGGTCAGCAATTTTGGTAGCATCATTAGATTTAGAACATGCAATGAAGTGAGCCATTTTACTAAATCTATCAACTACAACAAAAATGCTATCATTACCAGTGCGTGATCTAGGTAACCCTAACACAAAATCCATAGATATGTCAATCCAAGGGTTGTTAGGAATAGGCAAAGGTTGATACAAACCATGAGGCATTACTTTGGACTTAGCATGCTTACACACAATACATTTTTCACAAACACTTTTAACATCTTTAATCATGTTAGGCCAATAAAAGTGCTCATTCAAAATAGAAAGTGTTTTAACAATACCAAAATGCCCCATTAACCCTCCCCCATGGGTTTCTTTAACAAGTAAGTCACGAATAGAACATGAGGGAATGCACAATTTATCCTTGCGAAACAAGAAACCATCATGCACAAAATAATCACCATTCGGCCTTAATGAACAAAGTTCATAAGATTCGGCAAAGTCAACATCTTCCTTATACAAGCCTTTAATCAATTCAAATCCAAGTAGCTTTGCATGTAAATAGGTAAAGAAAGCATACCTCCTAGATAAAGCATCAGCTACCACATTCTCATGACCAGTTTTGTTGATTGTGTAGCACACTTTGCACACGATTTTGATTAATTAATTGCATTTAATTTATAATTAGTCAAGCAAATCTGAAGTGATGAAGATGAGAAGGAAACAGCTTTATGGGTTGAATGATCTGGCCCACATTGTTTTACATGTTATTGTTGGGCCTGTTACATTTATTGAATTGGGCCTATTAGGCCCAGTTTAATTGGGCGTAATATTCTGTCAATTTAGGAAAGTAAACTCCTATATTTTAGGAGCTTTAGGAGTGTCCTTTTCTAGAAGCAAAAACAAATTTTGCTTGTTTTCTTTTAGGAAAGTAAGTTAGTTAATAGTTTCCTTTTCCAATTTGGAAAGTTTCCTAATTATCATGCAAGATAATTGGGCCAAGTAATTGACATAAAAACGAAAATTCAAGCCCATAATTAAATGTTAATGGACTTAATTATTACAAATCAAAATAAATCCTAAATTACTTCAAGTGGCATGATCCATATTGGTAAAGTCCAAGCACGCCATCTTGGTCTTCAAAAGGTCCATGAATTCGCGACGGTAATCTGCCAAAATCACATCACTCATCTTGGTAGGCACTTTCAACAATGATAACGTCAGAATCTCATAAAACATAAACTATAAAAGTTGTAGATCTATGTATTATCGTTACAGAGCCACTTGAATCACGAAAGTCCGAGTTATATTGAGAGAGATACATCAAGAATACCAAAATGTGACAGAATCTTTCAGCATTTAATCTTTGATTTTGGCACCATGGACATGGACACGGCACATTCGCATCAAAGATATTGAGAATAAAGAAAAGAGTGAAGTGGAAAGGGAAAACAAGAGTGGCAAAAGTAAATGTGCAAAAGAAAAAGAAAGGGCAGAATAAAAAATGTTGAGTGTGAGAGAAGAAAAATACAATATCTTTGCAAGAAAGAGTGAGATCAAGACTGCTTTACATGCTCAAAAACCATTTGTGCTTCTTATGTTCAAAGAGGCTTGTTATCCATTCATGAGTTGGCTGGCTCTTTGCCGAGCAATATTAACTCCCTCTTGCAGGAATTCCAAGATTTGTTTCCCGAAGACATCCCACATGGATTGCCACCAATTCGTGGGATAGAGCATCAAATAGACTTTCTGCCCGGAGCTACTATTCATAACTACTCGGCATATCGGTGTAGTCCCGAGAAAACAAAAGAAATGCAAAGGCAGATTCAAGAATTGATGGAGAAGGGATTAGTGAGAGAAAGCATGAGTCCATGTGCAGTACCCGTGCTACTTGTACCCAAACAGGATGGAACTTGGTGCATGTGCATTGATTGTCGTGCTGTGAACAATATAATGGTAAAGTATCACCATCCCATTCCTCATTTAGATGACATGTTAGATGAATTGCATGGTGCTTGCATATTTTCTAAGATTGATTTGAAAAGTGGATACCATCAAATTCGTATGAGAATTGGAGATGAGTGGAAAACTGCATTCAAAACAAAACATGGATTATATGAATGGTTGGTGATGCCTTTTGTCTTAACTAATGCTACTAGCACTTTCATGAGATTAATGAAACATGTTTTGCGTGCATTCATAGGGAAATTTGTAGGTGTTTATTTTGAAGACATTCTGATTTATAGCAAAAACATGGAAGATCACATTGAGCATATCAAATCTGTTTTGCTTGCACTTATAGAGGAAAGATTGCTTGCTAACTTGAAGAAGTGTACTTTTTGCACCGAAAGCATTGTTTGTGTAGTTTCTTGTAATGGAGTAGTACTCCATATTTACGATTACTTGGTTTCTACTTTGTAACGGTGTGACGGGTACATCCGGCACCGCTTTTTGTTTATTATGATATATAGATTTCAGTTAAAAAAAAAGCATTGTTTTTATTGGGTTTGTAGTAATTCCACAGGGTGTTCAAGTTGTCATGGAGAAGATAAGGGCTATCCAAGAGTGGCCAAGTCCAACAAGTGTAGGAGAAGTGCAAAGTTTCCATGGTCTTGCAAGCTTTATCGGAGGTTTATGAAGGACTTTAGCTGGGCAGCACCACTCACGGAGGTGATAAAAAATAATGTAGGCTTCAAATGGGGAGAAGAGCAAGAGCAAGCATTTCAGAAAATCAAACAAAAGCTAACTAATGCTCATTTGCTTTCTTTACCTAACTTTGATAAGACATTTGAAATTGAATTTGATGCTTCAAGTTTAGGTATTGGTGCCATACTCATGCAAGAAGGAAGGCCACTTGCATACTTTAGTGAAAAGCTAAGTGGGGCAGCTCTAAACTACCCAACTTATGACAAAGAATTATATGCATTGGTGAGAGCATTGAAGACACGGCAGTACTACCTTTGGGCCAAGGAATTTGTGATTCACACCGATCAGGAATCATTGAAGTTCTTGAAGCGACAACATAAGCTGAGCAAAAGACATGGGAGATGGATTGAATTTGTGGAGACATTTCCTTACGCTATCAAGTACAAGAAAGGTAAAGAAAATGTTGTGGCAGATGCACTCTCAAGGAGGTATTCTCTTATCTCTACCCTTGATGCAAGTATTCTTTGTTTTGAACATATTAAGGAATTGATGTTGGTGGTTGAGGCTTGAAGATCCTGGACCAAACAATCTCCACAACCTTCGGATCGTTGCTGCACAAAAACGTTAAAACAAACAACACAAAACAGAAACTTGGCGGAAGAACTTCAAGGGGAACGAAAAGGTTGGATTGAAGTTAATCAAACCCCCACGTTTAAACAAATGAATTCAGCCAACTCGTGAAAATTCAAGAGTTAAAATAAATTGATTTGGCTTGTTCTTGAAATCAAGAACTCGGTGAAGCTCACCTAAAGGTCATGCTAAAGGTTTGCTTTACAATGAAGAACAAACTTGAACTCCAAGGTTTTGACAACACAAAGTGTTAATCTGAATTTAGCAAAGCTAAAATTCACAAAATTCTCTAATGTTATTTCCACGAAAAACTCACCTTAAATAAGGCTTACAAAACGTGACACCCTAATAGAAATCAATAACAACTTGACTTCTTAAAAAACTAACAAACTAATCCTTTTCCTTAAAGGAAACTAAGACACGGTTTTGAAGATGCAAAACACGGTTTTGCTACCTCTTAGAAAACAAGCATAAAGCTCCTAAAAAGTAGGAGATTACTTTCCTAAAATTTTCCTAAAATATAGGAGATTACTTTCCTAATTATCATGAAAGATAATTGGGCCAAGTAACTTAATAAAAACTGAATTAATTAAAGCCCACATTAAGTGTTTCGGACATAATTAATTAACAACGAAAACAAATCCTATAAAGTAAGAATGGCGTGATCCAATGCAAAGCCCAAGTACATGCCTTCTTCTTGGTCTTAATTTGGCCATGTGAATTTCTTCAAGGTGGAATTTCCTTAAGTTCCAATGTAGAACTCTTAGAAACATCTTCATGAATTGTTATTGAAGAAACATGCCAAAGAACTCCATGTTGTGATGGTTCGGCCTCCAAGTGATGAAAATCACAAAAGCTTCACAATATGTTGATAAGAAGTTGTGCAAAGCTTCCTTCATCCTTTTACTCCTTAATTTTGTCATTGGTCTATCAAGATTATCCAATGGATCATGCAAGCTCGGCCTTGGCACCATGGACATGGGCGAATTGCTATCATTCCCTCCCTCCTCGAAAGGAATCGTCCTCGAATATTGAAATAGAACTCCTAGATCAAACATCAATATCACAAACTCAATGCAAAGTTGAGCCGCGTAAAATTTGGAAGCTTTACATATCGGCCAGCAATCATATATATCCTGCAAGAACAAAATAAGTGTATCAGATAAACATCCTCGTGCACTTTCCTTTGCCAAACGAATTAGGCGGGCAGAATATTCATGTATGCGTAAAGCATATAAACTGATGTGAGTGGTCGAGGCTTGAAGATCCTAGACCAAACAATCTCCACAACCTTCTGATCGTTGCTGCACAAAAACGTTAACACACAAGAACACAAAAAATAGAAATTGGGCGGACGAACTTCAATGGGAACGAAAAGGTTGGATTGAAGTTAATCAAACCCCCACGTTTAAACAAATGAATTTGATTCAACCCGTGAAAATTCAAGAGTTAAACTAAATTGATTTGGCTTCTTCTTGAAATCAAGAACTCGGTTAAGCTCACCTAAAGGTCAGGCTAAAGGTTTGCTTTACAATGAAGAACAAACTTGAACTCCAAGGTTTTGACAACACAAAGTGTTAATCTGAAATTAGCAAAGCTAAAATTCACAAAATTCTCTATGTTATTTCAATGAAAAACCCACCTTAAATAAGGCTTACAAAAACGTGAAACCCTAATGGAAATCAAGAACAACTTGACTTCTTAACAAACTAACAAACTAACAAACTAATCCTTTCCTTAAAGGAAACTAAGATACGGTTTTGAAGAGGCAAAACACGGTTTTGCTACCTCTTAGAAAACACGCTTAAAGCTACTAAAAAGTAGGAGATTACTTTCCTAAAGTTTTTTCTAAAATATAGGAGATTACTTTCCTAATTATCATGAAAGATAATTGGGCCAAGTAACTTATTAAAAACCGAGTTAATTAAAGCCCACATTAAGTGTTTTGGACTTAATTAATTAACAACCAAATAAATCCTATAAAATTAAGAATGGCGTGATCCAATGCAAAGCCCAAGTACACGCCTTCTTCTTGGTCTTCATTTGGCCATGTGAATTTCTTCAAGGTGGAATTTCCTTAAGTTCCAATATAGAACTCTTAGAAACATCTTCATGAATTGTTATTGAAGAAACATGACAAAGAACTCCATGTTGAGAAGATTCGGCCTCCAAGTGATGAAAATTACCAAAATCTTTACAATGTGTTGATAATAAGTTGTGCAAAGCTTCCTTATTCCTTTTACTCCTTAATCTTGTCATTGGTCCATCAAGATTCTCCAATGGATTATGCAAGCTCGGCCTGGGCACCATGGACATGGGCGGATTGCTATTATTCCCTCCCTCCTCGAAAGGATTCGTCCTCGAATCACCTACATGATACAAAGATAAATCATAAATATTAAATGTAGATGAAACATTGCCATACTAACTTGGAGTTCGATTTTATAAGCATTGTCGCCAATCCTTTCTAAAACTCGAAAAGGACCATCTCCTCTTGGATGAAGTTTAGATTTCCTTCTTTCGGGAAACTTCTCTTTCCTGAAGTGAATCCAAACCCAATCTCCTGGTTCGAAAATCACATGCTTTCTTCCCTTATTAGCTTGCTTAGCATCTTTCAATATATGGTGGTTTTTAAGCAAAAAGTCAAGAAATGGCTATTGAACTAAGTGTTCTTTAAAAATATAAAATAAAATAAATAAAAGAAACAAAGTCCAAATATATACTTTTTTTTTGTAATTGACCGTACTCTTTTTTTTGACTCTTTTTGTTTGTTCGGACAACCTAGGACAAATCAAAAAGTTTAAGGTTTGGACACAAACCTTGGACAAAACAAAAGCTTAAGGTTCGGACAAGAACCTAGTAGAAAACAAAATGTTAAGGTTTAAGGTTTAAGGTTTTAAGACACAATCCTAGGATTTAAGGTTGTTTGTCTTATGTTGTTCAAACAAACCTAGGATTTAAGGTTTATGGTTTTAAGACACAATCCTAGGACTTAAGGTTGTTTGTCTTATGTTGTTCAAACAAACCTAGGATTTAAGGTTTTTGTCTTGTCTTAACCTTAAAATTTCAGAAATTTAAACCTATAATATCTCACCAAATATTTCGAATTCAAAGATGCCACTTTAACAAGATATTCAAGATTTGTGATAAAGATCAAGAATATAGCTCAGGAAACAAATTTCAGCACTTTCGGATTTTCAAGAAAGTGTCCAAAAACTTGTCTTTTTCGGGTATGATAAAAGTTTGATCAAAAGACAATATATTGTAGACAAAATAATGAATCTAACACAAAAGAAATGAAGACAATTGGATAAGAAACAAGGAATTTATGAAATCTTTACCGAAAACCCTAGTTGATGAAACCCTAGTTTTTGACGCCAAAACCCTAGCAAATCGGGATGTGTAAAACAGCAATGAAACACACGGAATTCAGCACTACGATGATGAACAAAAAAATGCAAAATTTGGACACGAAAACAGCAGCTAAGACGCAAAAGAAACAGCAAGAATAACAACATAAAAGAACGCAAAACACTAAGCAAGATAAAGGAAGATTCGGGAAGAATTTCAACAAAAATGTTGCATGCGATTTTGAGCACAATCTTGACGAAATTAAGGACTGAATCTAATACGAATTGAAACAGAAAAAATGACTCAAAAACAACAGCAATGAGACGCAAGAGCAAGAATGCGGGAAGAACAAAGAAGCGGATTAACCTGAATTTCTGAGACAACAACCTATGCTCTGATACCAATTTCTGAACACACGAAACCTCTCCTTTGGATCGTTGTTCCACCAGAAAATTCGATCAAATAACTCAAAACACAATTGCGGAAGTAAACAACAAGAACATGAAAAGATATGGAACGGCAGAATTGATTAAGCAATCAAACCAACACGTTATTAAAAAATGATTTCAGTCCAACCTATGTAAATCAAGAGTCGAATAAATATCAGTTTGGCTTGTTCTTTAAATCAAGAACTTGTAAGTTCTCTCTAAGGTCTTAGCTTAAAGATCACGGGTCTTATGAAGATTCAATTGAAATCAATTGAATGGATTCACGTTTTTACGACTTTTCACGACTACAAGGTTTTAGCAAAGCTAAAGATTATCAAAATTCATCTTCGAACTTCTTGATCTTGTCATTGGACCATCAAGATTTGCCAATGGATCTTGTGAAGTCGGTCTAGGCAAGATGGACACGAACTGATGTCCATCACTTCTTGGCATGATATGTTACATCTCGATCATATCGCCAAGGTCTTCCAAGAAGAATATGACTAGCTTCCATGGGAACCACATCACACAAAATCTCATCAACATACTTTCCAATGGTGAATGAAAATTTCACTTGTTTAGTCGCTTTACTTTCGGCAGAATTGTTCAACCATTGAAGTTTATACGGTTTTAGATGTTTCATGCAAGACAACTTCAATTTCTTAACAAGGAAAGTACTTGCCACGTTTGTACAACTACCACTATCAATGATACCACTACAAATTTTTCCTTGAACCATGCATTGTGTGTGAAATATGTTATCTCTTTGAGACAAATCATCATCAATTTGTGGTTTTGCATTAAGAACTCGGCGAGTGACTAAAGAATAGTTACCAACCTCATATGTTACAAGATCTTCACTATCTTCACTTTGGTACTTCTCTTCAAGGGGTGGCATGTCGGCACATTCCTCATCATTTTCCACTTCTCCATTGTTATGAACAATCATTAATTTTTGAGTTGGATAGTCGGATTGATAACGACCCTAACCTTGACAGTTAAAACATCAAATGTCCCTCAATCTTTCATTCGGTTTTGGCGCCGATTTTGAGGTAGAATCAGCAACATTGCGGACTGATTTTGGAGCATTAGTCGGTGCATTTGTGGACTAATTTGGGTTGAATGGCTTCGGCCTTTGTGATAGAGTAAAAGGAGCAATATTTGACTTTTGCTCTCTTTTCCAAGCTCGTGTTGGTTGTTGGTAACTTCGACCCTTTCCCTTCATATGTTTCTCAATTTTGATAGCTTTGTGAACAAGTTCATTAATATCAACATAACTTTGAAGATCAACATGGTAAGCCAATTCAGAATTCATACCTCTAAGGAACCTCTCAATGGTTGAGTCGGGGTCCTCTTGAACATTGGCTTTAATCATAAGAGCTTCCATCTCATGATAGTAATCTTCAACTGTTCGGCTACCTTGCACAAGAGAGTGCAATTTTCAGTTGAGCTCTCTGTTATAATGAGAAAGAACATACTTCTTTCTCATAAGCACTTTCATTTGGCTCCAAGTCTTGATTGGCCTTTCACCATCTTGACGTCTAGATTTAATAACTTTATCCCACTATGGTGAGAGCGGTCGAGGCTCAAGCTCCTGGACCAAACAAATCTCCAAGAACTTTGGATCGTTGCTGCACAAAAGTTAATCACAAACAACACCAAAAACAAAAAGTTGGGTGGAAGGCAATCAAGGGTAAACGAAAAGGCAAGACTTGAAGTAAATCAAAACCCTACATTTAATACAAATGGATTTGGCTTAACTCGTGAAAATTCAAGAGCTAAACTTAGTCAATTTGACTTGTTCTTGAAATCAAGAACCTAGTGAAGTTACCTAAAGGTCACGCTAAAGGTAAACTTACTATATTGAAGAACTAAATTATTCTCCAAGGCTTTGACAACACAAGGTGTTAATCACAATTTTAGCAAAGCTAAAACTTTCGAAAATTATTCTTTTTTTTTATTTCATGTGAAAACTCACCTATAAATAGGCCTACAAAACGTGAAACCCTAATGGAAATCAAGAACAACTTGACTTCTTAACTAACAAACAAACTAACAAACTTAGTTTCCTAAGAAGGAACAAAGCAAAACTGTGTTTTGCTTCCTTTATGAAAACGTGTAAAGCTCCTAAAAAGTAGGAGATTACTTTCCTAAACTTGTACTTGCCATTATCATGCAAGATAATTGGGCCAAATAATCAACTTATTAATGAATTAATTAAAGCCCACATTAAGTGTTTTGGACTTAATTAATTAACAACAAAATAAATCCTAACAATTAAAGAATGGCGTGATCCAATCTTTGAAGCCCAAGTACACGCCTTCTTCTTCGTCATCAATTCATTCGGCCATATGAAATATTCAAGGTGGAATTTCCTTAAGTTCCAATGTAGAACTCTTAGAAACATCTTCATGGATTGTTATTGAAGAAACATGCCAAAGAACTTCATGTTGAGATGGTTCGGCTATCAAGTCTTCACAATTTGATGATAATAAATTGTGCAAAGCTTCTTTCATCATTTTGCTCCTTGATCTTGTCATTGGACCATCAAGACTCTCCAATGGATCATGCAAGCTCGGCCTTGGAACATTGGACATGGGCGGATTGCTATCACACCATAAACTAGCATAATCCTTGAGTTTAACAGAACCAATTGACTATATATTCCTATAGTGCTGGAGGTGGGCCCCACATGTCGGAACACGTGGCAACATCTTATTGGACATTGCATGACTTCAGGGCCCCTGTAGCATGAACAGTTTTGCTGGAGACATTGGAGTCATTGAACTGTTCTCATATATATATATTGGCACTGTTCACCCTATGATATGACCATTACCCCAGGGAGATAACGTAAAGGTTGGACACGTGGCAGACACAATGATTACTAGGGGACATGAGGACCCACGTGTAGCACAAAATGTTGGCGGGCAAAATTTAAAATTTTAAATTGTTTTCAAATTTTGGGTCCTGTAGCACTAATTGTTATCGTGCAAAATCATTGAAATTTGAAATGGGTTTCCAAATTTTGGGTCCTGTATCACAATCTGTTGGCGTGCGAAATTTGAAATTTGAAAAAGATTAACAAATTCCCCATCGTACGGGGTTGGATGAGTAGCTTCTAAGCCTTTGGAGGATCTGAGGCTTACCTAACAGGCTATATGGTTTCTTATCAAGGACGTTGTTTTACGCTTTGTGAATATTCCATTTTTGTTGATTGTGTAGCACACTTTGCACACGATTTTGATTAATTAATTGCATTTAATTTATAATTAGTCTGTTAAATCTGAAGTGATGAAGATGAGAAGGAAACAGCTTTATGGGTTGAATGATCTGGCCCACATTGTTTTACATGTTATTGTTGGGCCTGTTACATTTATTGAATTGGGCCTATTAGGCCCAGTTTAATTGGGCGTAATGTTCTGTCAATGATGCGGATACGTTCTTAGTGCTGCTGAAATTGAATAAATGATTTTATTAATAGCAATTGTAAAACTGGTTTTTGGAAGCAATTATTACATTCCATGGATATCTGGTAAAGAATTGTGTTTACCTTATGTAGTGACCTTATGAATTCGTTTAAGCAGATTTTTCACGATAAGAAAAAGTTAGTTGAAGAAGAAAGAAATGAGCTCCTTAAGTTGAAGAAGAAAGAACTGAGCTGCATTGTTGGATATCTGGTAAAGAATTGTGTTTACTTTATGTAGTGACCTTATGAATTCGTTTAAGCAGATTTTTCTTGATAAGGAAAATTTAGTTGAAGAAGAAAGAACTGAGCTCTTTAAGTTGAAGAAGAAAGAACTGAGCTGAATGACCCTATATATTCCTATAGTGCTGGAGGTGGGCCCCACATGTCGAAACACGTGGCAACATCTTATTGGACATCGCATGACTTCAGGGCCCCTGTAGCATGAACAGTTTTGCTGGAGACATTGGAGTCATTGAACTGTTCTCATATATATATTGGCACTGTTCACCCTATGATATGACCATTGTACCCCTGGGAGATAACGTAAAGGTTGGACACGTGGCAGACACAATGATTACTAGGGGACATGAGGACCCACGTGTAGCAAAAAATGTTGGCGGGCAAAATTTAAATTTTTAAATTGTGTTCAAATTTTGGGTCCTGTAGCACTAATTGTTATCGTGCAAAATCATTGAAATTTGAAATGGGTTTCCAAATTTTGGGTCCTGTATCACAATCTGTTGGCGTGCGAAATTTGAAATTTGAAAAAGATTAACAAATTCCCCATCGTACGGGGTTGGATGAGTAGCTTCTAAGCCATTGGAGGATCTGAGGCTTACCTAACAGGCTATATGGTTTCTTATCAAGGACGTTGTTTTATGCTTTGTGAATATTCCATTTTTGTTGATTGTGTAGCACACTTTGCACACGATTTTGATTAATTAATTGCATTAAATTTATAATTAGTCTGGCAAATCTGAAGTGATGAAGATGAGAAGGAAACAGCTTTATGGGTTGAATGATCTGGCCCACATTGTTTTACATGTTATTGTTGGGCCTGTTACATTTATTGAATTGGGCCTATTAGGCCCAGTTTAATTGGGCGTAATATTCTGTCAATGATGCGGATACGTTCTTAGTGCTGCTGAAATTGAATAAATGATTCTATTAATAGCAATTGTAAAACTGGTTTTGGGAAGCAATTATTACATTCCATGGATATCTGGTAAAGAATTGTGTTTACCTTATGTAGTGACCTTATGAATTCGTTTAAGCAGATTTTTCTTGATAAGGAAAAGTTAGTTGAAGAAGAAAGAACTGAGCTCCTTAAGTTGAAGAAGAAAGAACTGAGCTGCATTGTTGGATATCTGGTAAAGAATTGTGTTTACCTTATGTAGTGACCTTATGAATTCGTTTAAGCAGATTTTTCTTGATAAGGAAAATTTAGTTGAAGAAGAAAGAACTGAGCTCTTTAAGTTGAAGAAGAAAGAACTGAGCTGAATGACCCTATATATTCCTATAGTGCTGGAGGTGGGCCCCACATGTCGGAACACTTGGCAACATCTTATTGGATATCGCATGACTTCAGGGCCCCTGTAGCATGAACAGTTTTGCTGGAGACATTGGAGTCATTGAACTGTTCTCATATATATATTGGCACTGTTCACCCTATGATATGACCATTGTACCCCTGGGAGATAACGTAAAGGTTGGACACGTGGCAGACACAATGATTACTAAGGGACATGAGGACCCACGTGTAGCAAAAAATGTTGGCGGGCAAAATTTAAATTTTTACATTGTGTTCAAATTTTGGGTCCTGTAGCACTAATTGTTATCGTGCAAAATCATTAAAATTTGAAATGGGTTTCCAAATTTTGGGTCCTGTATCACAATCTGTTGGCGTGCGAAATTTGAAATTTGAAAAAGATTAACAAATTCCCCATCGTACGGGGTTGGATGAGTAGCTTCTAAGCCATTGGAGGATCTGAGGCTTACCTAACAGGCTATATGGTTTCTTATCAAGGACGTTGTTTTATGCTTTGTGAATATTCCATTTTTGTTGATTGTGTAGCACACTTTGCACACGATTTTGATTAATTAATTGCATTTAATTTATAATTAGTCTGGCAAATCTGAAGTGATGAAGATGAGAAGGAAACAGCTTTATGGGTTGAATGATCTGGCCCACATTGTTTTACATGTTATTGTTGGGCCTGTTACATTTATTGAATTGGGCCTATTAGGCCCAGTTTAATTGGGCGTAATATTCTGTCAATGATGCGGATACGTTCTTAGTGCTGCTGAAATTGAATAAATGATTTTATTAATAGCAATTGTAAAACTGGTTTTGGGAAGCAATTATTACATTCCATGGATATCTGGTAAAGAATTGTGTTTACCTTATGTAGTGACCTTATGAATTCGTTTAAGCAGATTTTTCTTGATAAGGAAAAGTTAGTTGAAGAAGAAAGAACTGAGCTCCTTAAGTTGAAGAAGAAAGAACTGAGCTGCATTGTTGGATATCTGGTAAAGAATTGTGTTTACCTTGTGTAGTGACCTTATGAATTCGTTTAAGCAGATTTTTCTTGATAAGGAAAATTTAGTTGAAGAAGAAAGAACTGAGCTCTTTAAGTTGAAGAAGAAAGAACTGAGCTGAATGACTATTTATATTGAAATTTGCCCCGCAGGGGCATCTTGGTCATTTACTAAGTGACTCCGCACTACAGTTCCAAAATTATATGTCTCCAGATGCATTTCTTGGAGTCACTTACTGTTTGTTGTCTTTTTATGCCACGTGGCACTTAATATAGGAATATTTATATAAGATTAGGAAACATCATTGCTGTACATCTTATTAACAAATTCCAATCCACTTTGGAATTTGATAAGGAAACATGATTGGCAATTATCCCACATCGAAAAAATACCAATCATCAAGACTTTTTGTAGCCTATATAAAGGCATCCTTATTCACGAAATAAAGTAAGTAAGAATTTTGAAGTTTTAGCTTTGCTGAAATTGTGATTAACACCTTGTGTTGTCCAAAGCCTTGGCGAATTAGTTAATTCACCATTGTAGAAGTGATAGCAATCCATCCATGTCCATGGTACCAAGGCCGAGCTTCTATGATCTTTTGAAGAAGCACAATTCATTATCAACACATGGTGGAACTTTTGGTGATTTTTATCACATGGTGGCCGAACCATCTCAATCATCTCAACATGAGGTTCCATGGCATGTTTCTTTAATAACAATTAAAAAACATCCACCTTGAAGATTGTTCATGGATCAATCATATTAAAGACCAAGTAAAGGCGTGTACTTGGGCTTGCTTTGGATCACGCCATTTGTTGGTTAATTAGTAATTTATTCTATGTAATTTTACAGCCCATAATGACGTTTAATTATTGATTAATTGGGCTTTAATTTCGTTTTTATTAAGTCCATTACTTGTCCAATTATCTTGCATGATAATTAGGAAAGTAATCTTTTAGGAAAGTTGGAGTTTTGGAAAGCAAATTCATACTTTGCTTCTTCTCCAAAACCGTTTCTTGTTTCATTCTAAGATTAGGAAACTAGTTTGTTAGTTAGTTAGCCAAGAAGTCAAATTGTAATTTGCTTCTTGTTTCCTTTTCCTTTTTGGTTTCCTTTTCCTTGTATTGGCCGACTTTCTTCCTATTTAAAGGAGGCCATTAAACGTTTTTACATAGGATGAATGAAAGAAAGTTTTAGCCTTGCTAAAATCGTGAATTAACTCCTTGAGTTGTTCAAAACCTTTAAGAATTATTTAATTCTTGATTGTAGAAGCTTTTCCTTTAGCGTGACCTTTAGGAGACTTCACCATTGTTCTTGATTTCGAGAACACGCCAAATTGACAAAGTTCAATTGCATGAATTTTCATGAGTTGAATTGGGTTCGTTTGTAATAAAAACGTTGGGTTGAATTTATCTTCCTCTTAGCGTTTTTCCCTTTGAATTCTATTCCGCCAAAATCTGTTTTGTTGTTCTTGTTCTATCGTTTTTGTGCAGCAACGATCCGAAGGTTGTGGAATCCGTGTGGTTGAGGACTTCAATCCAAGACCATTCGTATCAATTGGTATCAAAGCAAAGGTTGTTGCCCTCAAAATTCAGGTTAATCCGTTTCTTGTTTTTCCGCATTCTTGTCTCGTCTTCTTGCTGTTTTCGTGCGTCGTTCTTGCTGCAATTGTTGTGTCTCTTTTGCTGCTGTTTTTGGTGTCTTTCTTGCTGTCTTAGGTCGTCTTAGGTTCACCATTAAATTCGTCAAAATCGCATGCTTACACATTGCACACAATCTGCCCAAAATCGTTTCTTTGTTCTTGTTGCGATTTGCGTCTTGTTGTCTCGAATTTCTTGCTGTTTTGTTCGTATTTGCTGCTGTCTTTTTGTTTAAAATTCTGCACTATCTTGTTAGCCTTCACAGTGTTGAATTCTTGGTGTTTCTTTACTGTCCAACACGTCAAAATTGTTAGGGTAAATTTCGTTTAAACTAGGGTTTCAAAATTAGGGTTTCTTCAAAACCCTAGTTTCGGTTTTTAGTTCATCATATCATAACTTCTTTGTTTCTTATCGAAATTGGGTTCTTTCTTTTGCATTGATTTCTTTGAATCACTCTTACTAAAGTACATTTTGATCAATCTTTTGTTCCACCCGAAAAAGATAAGTTCTTGAAGACTTTCTTGAACTTCTTGAAATTCTTGAAATTTCAAAAGCACTAAAATTTGGTTCTTGAGCTTGATTATTGATTCTTGTTGTGAATCTTGAATAACTTGTCAAAGAGGCACTTGCAAATTCAAAGTTGTTGGAAATATCTTGAAATTTGGTTGATCGGACAAAAAAAAAAGGCCAAAGTTGAAAAAAAAAAAGGGCCAAAAAAAAAAAATAGGATCGGACGGTAATAGTCGTCCGAAAAGGTCGTCCGAAACTCTGCAAAAAAAAAAACATCGTCTCTGAAAAATAGGATCGGACGGGTTGGGTCGTCCGAAAAGGTCGTCCGAAACTTTTGAAAAATTGTGTGACTCTCTGAAAAATAGGATCGGACGGGTTGGGTTGTCCGAAAAGGTCGTCCGAAACTTAAAGGTGCTATATCTTTTTCAATTTTGATCAGAATTCTGTGATTCAAAAACACATTTTCTTGTTATCTTCTCTAGTTTCTGAATTCGTAGTTTTCTGGAGATAAATCATTCATAACCCACACGTGTTCTTAAATCTCTTGTGACGTGATTTTTCTTGATAATTCTCTTGATTTTGCTTGTGAAAGTTTATTGTGTGGAACTTGTTGATTGAGATTTGTTATCTTAATCATAGGACTTGGTGAGTCTTATTAGTCCCAAACAATTTATCACTTGAGAGTATTAGATAGGATAAACAAGAGAGAACACTACATAAATAGAGTGGAGAGTACCTACTATCCAATAGTGAGAAACCCGTGAGGAATTGTTATATCTTTTCTTGCGTTTTTTTTCTTTACTAATCTTGCAGGTACAAATGGAGGACGAAAATAACACACCTCAAGGTCCTAAACCTCAAACCGAAGCTGAAAAAAAGTTTGCTAATGATGCTCTTATGCAAATGCTACAAAAGATCAACCTTCGTCTTGATTTCTTGGAGTCATCAACTTCTAAACCATCAAAGAAATCTTCATCAAGGAAGCTCAATTATAATGATGCTTTTGAGTCCGGAAGTGAATCTAATGAAGAGGTGGAAGAAGAGTTCTCGGATTCTTCTAAAAAGGGTAACAAGTCTAAAATTTCAATTGCTTCACTTAAGTTAACAATTCCCACTTTTCATGGTAAGGCAGATCCGGAAGCCTATTTTGATTGGGTTCGTGAGCTTGAGCACTTCTTTGAAGGCCATGATTATCCAGAAAAGGAAAAATTTCGACTTGCCTTTATGCACTTAAAGGATCATGCAAGTTTGTGGTGGGATAAGGTTTCTAAATCTAGACGTCAAGATGGTGAAAGTCCAATCAAGACATGGAGTCGCATGAAGACACTCATGAGGAAGAAATATGTTCCTTCTTATTACAACCGTGAATTGAATAGACAGTTACACACACTTGTGCAAGGTAGCAAATCGATTGAGGAATATTATCATGAGATGGAGGCTTTGATGATCAAGGCTAATGTTCAAGAAGATCCCGACTCTACAATTGAAAGGTTTTTGAGAGGTATGCATTCTGATTTGGCTCATCAAGTGGATTTGCAAAGTTATGATGATATTAATGAACTTGTCCACAAAGCAATCAAGATAGAAAGGCACATGAAAGGGAAGAACAAATTCTCACAACCGCCACCACCATGGAGAAGAGATCAAAAGCCGAATGTGTCCACTACTACTCCTTCAACAAAGCCGCTTCAAAACACCTCAAATCAGTCTTCAAGTGCACCACCTGATGTCTCAAAATCGGCGTCAACTTCTTCACAAAGGTTAAGGGATATTAGATGTTTTAAATGTCAAGGATATGGTCATTATCAATCTGATTGTCCAACTCTAAAAGTGATGATGCTTCTTCCTAATGGCGAAGTGGTAAGTGAAGAGGATGTTGATGATTGTGCCGACATGCCTTCTCTTGAGGAGAAATATCAAAGTGAAGATGGTGAAGAACTTGAAACATATGAGGTTGGTAATGGTCAATTTTCGTTAGTTAATCGTCAAGTTCTTAGTACACAACCACAAATTGATGAATTGTCTCAAAGGGATAACATATTTCACACTAGATGCATGGTTCAAGGGAAATTTTGTAGTGTGATCATTGATAGTGGTAGTTGTACAAATGTGGCAAGTACTTTACTTGTTTCGAAATTGAAGTTGTCTTGCATGAAACATCCAAAACCATATAAACTTCAATGGTTGAATAATTCTGCCGAAAGTAAAGTGACTAAACAAGTGAAGTTTTCACTCACCATTGGAAAGTATGTTGATGAGATTTTATGTGATGTTGTTCCAATGGAGGCTTGCCATATTCTACTTGGTCGACCTTGGCAATTTGATCGTGATGTTCTTTATCATGCCAAGAAAAACTTTTACAGTTTTGACTTTGAAGGTAAGAAGTACAACCTTCGTGCTTTAATTCCATTCCAAGTTTTCGAAGATCAAGCTAGAATTGTTCAAGCTTGTAAGGAGATGAATGCCGCGAAGAAGAAGAACGTTCAAGAGCAACAAAGTGTAATAGCTAGTGCATCTTGTAATAGCCGAGCTTTAAATGTTTTAAAATCTTGTTATTTTACTTCTTCTAGCGAGTTTAAGAGAGGAATACTATATAGGCAATCAATGTACTTATTTGATGATAGTGCTCACCATTTGAATTGCTTGCTGCCTACTTCCTTTGTTTTGCAGGTTTTTGGAGTTCCTAAGTGCTTAATGGAGTTCGAAACAACTCATTATCAATTGCAAGGATTCCAATCTGCCTTAGCTTGTTTTCCACAAGGTAAGCAAGGTAAGTTAGGTGAGTATGAAAGATCTTTGATTGATTTCAATGGTTTTAAAGTCACGAACTTTTCTATTGATTTTCAAAGTTTACATTCTGTTTTGAATCAATTTCAATGTCTTTCATATACCTTTGAAACATTAATTCGAAATTCTTTACCATGTGCATTAAAGTTTGATGATTTGTGTTTTGGTAAGCAATCTAATTCACATAATTCTTCAATAGTGAAATCCAACTATTTTGAATTGAATGAATTTATGTATAGTTTCTTAACCTGTCTCTGATACCACTTGATACGAATGGAGTAGGATGAGATTCCAGCTCCACACGAATTCCACTCCTTTGGATCGTTTGTTTCACAACCAACACGAACAACAAGAACAAGAAACAAGAAAAATGCGGAAATTAAACAAGAAAACAATGAAGATATTGAACGGCTATCAATGATTGAAATCAATCACATCCAACACGTTATTACAAACAAATTTAGTTCAACCTATGTAAATCAAGGCATTGAATTAATTCAGTTTGGTGTGTTCTTTAAATCAAGAACAAGTAAGATCACCTAAAGGTCTTAGCTTAAGGATCTCGGTTCTTATGAAAATTCTACTAAACTTAGAAGAATTATTCACGTTTTGTTTCACAACTTTTTAGGGTTGCACAAACACTTTAGCAAAGCTAAAATTATCAATATTCAACTTGTATTAAAAACGTTAAAGGGGTTGCCTTTATATAGGCTACAAAAAGACTCAATGTTTGGTATTTTTTCGATGTGGGATAATTGCCAAACATCTCCTAAAAAGTAGGGGAAACTTCCTAATCTAATTAACTAACCCATAAGCCCATTACATGCCATTATCATGCAAGATAACTTGGGCCATGTAATTAATTTATTTAATCCCGAAATTAATAAGCCCACTAATTACCAATTGGACTTAATTAATTAAAACACAAATTAAACCCTAAAATTACTTAAGTAAAGACGTGATCCAACAAATGGCAAAGCCCAAGCACGCATTCTTGGTCTTTAATAAAGTCCATGAACAAATGAATCCTAATCCCATTAGGATTGTGAATCCTAGTATCATTAGGATTTGCTTCTATGGAACGCGGATAAGATGATGATTGGTGAATCCTAATCCTATTAGGATTGAGCTTGGAAATCCTAACCACAAATTGATGAATTGTCTCAAAGGGATAACATATTTCACACTCGATGCATGGTTCAAGGGAAAATTTGTAGTGTGATCATTGATAGTAGTAGTTGTACAAATGTGGCTAGTACTTTACTTGTTTCGAAATTGAAGTTGTCTTGCATGAAACATCCAAAACCATATAAACTTCAATGGTTGAATAATTCTGCCGAAAGTAAAGTGACTAAACAAGTGAAGTTTTCACTCACCATTAGAAAGTATGTTGATGAGATTTTATGTGATGTTGTTCCAATGGAGGCTTGCCATATTCTACTTGGTCGACCTTGGCAATTTGATCGTGATGTTCTTTATCATGCCAAGAAAAACTTTTACAGTTTTGACTTTGAAGGTAAGAAGTACAACCTTCGTGCTTTAACTCCATTCCAAGTTTTCGAAGATCAAGCTAGAATTGTTCAAGCTTGTAAGGAGATGAATGCCGCGAAGAAGAAGAACGTTCAAGAGCAACAAAGTGTAATAGCTAGTGCATCTTGTAATAGCCGAGCTTTAAATGTTTTAAAATCTTGTTATTTTACTTCTTCTAGCGAGTTTAAGAGAGGAATACTATATAGGCAATCAATGTACTTATTTGATGATAGTGCTCACCATTTGAATTGCTTGCTGCCTACTTCCTTTGTTTTGCAGGTTTTTGGAGTTCCTAAGTGCTTAATGGAGTTCGAAACAACTCATTATCAATTGCAAGGATTCCAATCTGCCTTAGCTTGTTTTCCACAAGGTAAGCAAGGTAAGTTAGGTGAGTATGAAAGATCTTTGATTGATTTCAATGGTTTTAAAGTCACGAACTTTTCTATTGATTTTCAAAGTTTACATTCTGTTTTGAATCAATTTCAATGTCTTTCATATACCTTTGAAACATTAATTCGAAATTCTTGACCATGTGCATTAAAGTTTGATGATTTGTGTTTTGGTAAGCAATCTAATTCACATAATTCTTCAATAGTGAAATCCAACTATTTTGAATTGAATGAATTTATGTATAGTTTCTTAACCTGTCTCTGATACCACTTGATACGAATGGAGTAGGATGAGATTCCAGCTCCACACGAATTCCACTCCTTTGGATCGTTTGTTTCACAACCAACACGAACAACAAGAACAAGAAACAAGAAAAATGCGGAAATTAAACAAGAAAACAATGAAGATATTGAACGGCTATCAATGATTGAAATCAATCACATCCAACACGTTATTACAAACAAATTTAGTTCAACCTATGTAAATCAAGGCATTGAATTAATTCAGTTTGGTGTGTTCTTTAAATCAAGAACAAGTAAGATCACCTAAAGGTCTTAGCTTAAGGATCTCGGTTCTTATGAAAATTCTACTAAACTTAGAAGAATTATTCACGTTTTGTTTCACAACTTTTTAGGGTTGCACAAACACTTTAGCAAAGCTAAAATTATCAATATTCAACTTGTATTAAAAACGTTAAAGGGGTTGCCTTTATATAGGCTACAAAAAGACTCAATGTTTGGTATTTTTTCGATGTGGGATAATTGCCAAACATCTCCTAAAAAGTAGGGGAAACTTCCTAATCTAATTAACTAACCCATAAGCCCATTACATGCCATTATCATGCAAGATAACTTGGGCCATGTAATTAATTTATTTAATCCCGAAATTAATAAGCCCACTAATTACCAATTGGACTTAATTAATTAAAACACAAATTAAACCCTAAAATTACTTAAGTAAAGACGTGATCCAACAAATGGCAAAGCCCAAGCACGCATTCTTGGTCTTTAATAAAGTCCATGAACAAATGAATCCTAATCCCATTAGGATTGTGAATCCTAGTATCATTAGGATTTGCTTCTATGGAACGCGGATAAGATGATGATTGGTGAATCCTAATCCTATTAGGATTGAGCTTGGAAATCCTAACCACAAATTGATGAATTGTCTCAAAGGGATAACATATTTCACACTCGATGCATGGTTCAAGGGAAAATTTGTAGTGTGATCATTGATAGTAGTAGTTGTACAAATGTGGCTAGTACTTTACTTGTTTCGAAATTGAAGTTGTCTTGCATGAAACATCCAAAACCATATAAACTTCAATGGTTGAATAATTCTGCCGAAAGTAAAGTGACTAAACAAGTGAAGTTTTCACTCACCATTAGAAAGTATGTTGATGAGATTTTATGTGATGTTGTTCCAATGGAGGCTTGCCATATTCTACTTGGTCGACCTTGGCAATTTGATCGTGATGTTCTTTATCATGCCAAGAAAAACTTTTACAGTTTTGACTTTGAAGGTAAGAAGTACAACCTTCGTGCTTTAACTCCATTCCAAGTTTTCGAAGATCAAGCTAGAATTGTTCAAGCTTGTAAGGAGATGAATGCCGCGAAGAAGAAGAACGTTCAAGAGCAACAAAGTGTAATAGCTAGTGCATCTTGTAATAGCCGAGCTTTAAATGTTTTAAAATCTTGTTATTTTACTTCTTCTAGCGAGTTTAAGAGAGGAATACTATATAGGCAATCAATGTACTTATTTGATGATAGTGCTCACCATTTGAATTGCTTGCTGCCTACTTCCTTTGTTTTGCAAGTTTTTGGAGTTCCTAAGTGCTTAATGGAGTTCGAAACAACTCATTATCAATTGCAAGGATTCCAATCTGCCTTAGCTTGTTTTCCACAAGATAAGCAAGGTAAGTTAGGTGAGTATGAAAGATCTTTGATTGATTTCAATGGTTTTAAAGTCACGAACTTTTCTATTGATTTTCAAAGTTTACATTCTGTTTTGAATCAATTTCAATGTCTTTCATATACCTTTGAAACATTAATTCGAAATTCTTTACCATGTGCATTAAAGTTTGATGATTTGTGTTTTGGTAAGCAATCTAATTCACATAATTCTTCAATAGTGAAATCCAACTATTTTGAATTGAATGAATTTATGTATAGTTTCTTAACATGCTATGTTGCTTATCTAATCCATGAATTATATTTTGAGCTTAATGATTATAATTTCGAACTTCCCAAGGTCCTTGTGTTTAAAGGTGTTGTTTGTCATTCATATACTTGTTGGACTAACTTTACTTTTGAATGTGGGAATCATGAGTTTCTGCCTATTGTATACAATTGGTTCCTTAGTCCATTTTATGAAGTTCAAACAGGTAATCTTGTATTTCAACACTTGGATGGAGTTCAACTTCAAGATTCGAGGACGAATCCTTTCGAGGAGGGAGGGAATGATAGCAATCCATCCATGTCCATGGTACCAAGGCCGAGCTTCTATGATCTTTTGAAGAAGCACAATTCATTATCAACACATGGTGGAACTTTTGGTGATTTTTATCACATGGTGGACGAACCATCTCAATCATCTCAACATGAGGTTCCATGGCATGTTTCTTTAATAACAATTAAAGAACATCCACCTTGAAGATTGTTCATGGATCAATCATATTAAAGACCAAGTAAAGGCGTGTACTTGGGCTTGCTTTGGATCACGCCATTTGTTGGTTAATTAGTAATTTATTCTATGTAATTTTACAGCCCATAATGACGTTTAATTATTGATTAATTGGGCTTTAATTTCGTTTTTATTAAGTCCATTACTTGTCCAATTATCTTGCATGATAATTAGGAAAGTAATCTTTTAGGAAAGTTGGAGTTTTGGAAAGCAAATTCATACTTTGCTTCTTCTCCAAAACTGTTTCTTGTTTCATTCTAAGATTAGGAAACTAGTTTGTTAGTTAGTTAGCCAAGAAGTCAAATTGTAATTTGCTTCTTGTTTCCTTTTCCTTTTTGGTTTCCTTTTCCTTGTATTGGCCAACTTTCTTCCTATTTAAAGGAGGCCATTAAACGTTTTTACATAGGATGAATGAAAGAAAGTTTTAGCCTTGCTAAAATCGTGAATTAACTCCTTGAGTTGTTCAAAACCTTTAAGAATTATTTAATTCTTGATTGTAGAAGCTTTTCCTTTAGCGTGACCTTTAGGAGACTTCACCATTGTTCTTGATTTCGAGAACACGCCAAATTGACAAAGTTCAATTGCATGAATTTTCATGAGTTGAATTGGGTTCGTTTGTAATAAAAACGTTGGGTTGAATTTATCTTCCTCTTAGCGTTTTTCCCTTTGAATTCTATTCCGCCAAAATCTGTTTTGTTGTTCTTGTTCTATCGTTTTTGTGCAGCAACGATCCGAAGGTTGTGGAATCCGTGTGGTTGAGGACTTCAATCCAAGACCATTCGTATCAAGAAGTTTTGCCTTTAGCGTGACCTTTAGGTGACTTCACCATTGTTCTTGATTTCGAGAACTAGCCAAATTGACAAAGTTCAATTGCATGAATTTTCATGAGTTGAGTCGAGTCCATTTGTATTAAAAACGTGGGGGGTTTGATTTACTTCATACTTGCGTTTTTTCCTTTGAATTCTTTCCGCCCGAAATTCTATTTTGTTGTCTTTGTTCTAACGTTTTTGTGCAGCAACGATCCGAAGGTTGTGGATTTCGTGTAGTCAAGGACATCCATCCAAGGCCATTCGTATCAATTGGTATCAGAGCAAAGGTTGTTGCTCAAAAATTCAGGTTTTACTCGTAGGTAATTTTTTTTTTCGGTTAGGGCAATATTGTTTTGCTCATTTCTTATTCGTTTGGAGTCGAAATCAAGTTCTGTTTTTTGCATTGTGTTCCTTGTTTCTTCTAGTTACTGGGACGCAACTTTTATTTTCAAAAAGTGTCACCCAAAAATCGAAAAAAAATCAGTCTTTTTTTAGTCTTTATTTTTGTCCCGGGTAAATATCAAATTGACTATAACTTTTTCGTTTTAACTCGGAATTTGATTCTGCTTTTTGCAGTGTGTTCCTTGTTTTAAATACTATTAGGGACGAAACTTATTGGTCCATTCCAGCCCAGAAAATAGTCGTGAAGAAAACAAAGGTTCTTTGAGATTTCTTTGCAATTTTTTTTTGTGTCGTCAAGTTACAATCTTTTGATTGTTCTTGATTCTTTGTGTCTTCTTAAATCATATTCTCGAGTCTAGTGAAATTTTGTTCCAACAAACATATACCTCTATTCATCAATTATGGCTTTTCAAAGTAAAAGGTATCAAAGGAAACTTCGATCTATTGTGAAAGATCTAGAGGAGATTATAGTGATGTTTCAAGAAAAAATTCGAATTGATGAACAGCAGAAAAAGGCCATTGAGGAAAGCACATTGGTAAAGTCAACTTCTATACCTACTCCCAAAGTTCGTGTTGTTAAATGCTTGAGGTGTTTAGGAGTTGGGCATAGTGCAATTCAATGCCGTCATTGGTATGATGAGCCGAGGAATGAACTTCTAGTGGATCTTTAACCATTAACCATGGAGAATGTGTGTGATGAGGTAAAGGGTTCATCTTTTCCTTTAAATTGTCTTGGAGATATAACATCTTTGGAGGTTGATATGGTTCAAATTGATAATGTCATGGAGGATCCAATTCAAGAAGATGTGATAATTCCAATTATTCCACTTGAAGAAACTTGTCAAACATATTTGATTTCTTCTGATGTATTGAATATTGTTAATATGTGTGAGAATATAATACCCAATGACGAACATGTAAAAAGTGAGGTTGTTGTTGAGAGTGAAAAAAGCCCAGAAGTGAATTTGGATGAAAAAGGCAAAGAAGTTATACCAAAAGATGCTGGAGATATTGTTGTCTTTGGTTCTTCTTTTTGTCTAACAAATCATGCAGGTTATGATTTACTTGGTGTTACTACAATCGTGCAAGATTCGCTGTCGAATCTTCTCCAAGAGAGGGAGTATGATATGAACCTAGAAAGCCTATTATTTGGGTGGTTAATAAGCAAGTGGTTCTTGATATTCATTCCATTAATTTGTGATGAATAATATATTTGTAGGCCTGGAATCATGTTGAAATCACAGTTCCTAAAGGTTCCATGGAGGTTTGTTGCTTCACGACATTTAAGGTGTTGTCACCACGGAAATTACAATGTTGAGAACTTATGCCAAAGTTTGGTATTATTGGCATATCTCTCTCATATGATCTCTGATTATGCTGATTCAAGCGGCTGTAGAAACATAAGAGCAATATCTACAACTTTTATGTTTTACACATTTGCCGATTCGGAACGCATCATAGTGATATTGGCACGTGAAAATGGTACTGCTTGCTGGACTCGCGGGAATTTCTATTTTAGTTTTGTTTCTTGTTTTGTTAAGTCTTAGAATTTATTTTAATTTGTAATAAATTAAGTCCATTAAACATTATTTGGGCTTTAATTTTGGTTTTTAGTAATTTAATTACATGGCACAATTATCTTGCATGATAATGGCATGTAATGGGCTTTAATAAGTTTAGGAAAGTAGCCTCCTACTTTTTAGGAGCTTCCTACTTTTTAGGAGGAAGGCTATTTTCTAGGAAACATGATTGGCAATTGTCCCACATCGGAAAAATACCAATCATTAAGACTTTTTGTAGCCTATATAAAGGCTGCCCTATTTACTTTTTTAAGGGTAGAGAAATTTCAGAGTTTTTAGCAGGTGCTAAATTCGTGATTAACACTTTGTGTTGTCCAAACCTTGGAGAATTAGTTAATTCACCATTGTAGAAGTTTTGCCTTTAGCGTGACCTTTAGGTGACTTCACTGAGTTCTTTATTTAAAGAGCAAGCCAAATTGACTAGTTTAACACATGAATTTTCATGTTTGAATCAAGTTCGTTTGTATAACGCGAGGGTTTGATTTGCTTCAAGTCTTGGCTTTTTGTTCCCCATGAATTCCTTCTGCCAAATCTATTTTGTGTTGTTTTTGTTTAACCTTTTTGTGCAGCAACGATCCAAAGTTTGTGGAGATTGATTGGTCCAGGAGATAGAGCCTCGACCTTTCACATCAATTGGTATTAAAGCAACAAACCTCCATGGAACCTTTAGGAACTGTGATTTCGTATTTATTCCAGGCCTCCAACTATATGATTGATCACAAATTAATGGAATGAATTTCACGAACCACTTGCTTATTGACCACCCAAATAATAGGCTTTCTACGTTCGTATCATACTCCCTTTCTTGGAGAAGATTCGACCTCGAATCTTGAACGATTGTTGTGACACCAAGTAAATCATAACCTACATGATCTGTTAGATAACAAGAAGAATCAAATACAACAATATCTCTAACGGGTTTTGATATCTCATCTTTTCCTTTAAATTGTCTTGGAGATGTAGCACCTTTGGAGGTTGATATGGTTCAAATTGATAATGTCATGGAGGATCCAATTCCAGAAGATGTGATAATTCCAATTATTCCAATTGAAGAAACTTCTCAAACATATTTGATTTCTTTTGATGTATTGAATATTGTTAATATGTGTGAGAATATAATACCCAATGATGAACATATAAAAAGTGAGGTTGTTGTTGTAAGTGGAAAAAGCCTAGAAGTGAATCTTGATAAAAAAGGCAAAGAAGAGATATCAAAACCAGTCGGAGATATTGTTGTATTTGGTTCTTCTTGTTGTCTAAAAGATCATGTAGGTTATGATTTACTTGGTGTCACAACAATCGTTCAAGATTCGAGGTCGAATCTTCTCCAAGAAAGGGAGTATGATACGAACGTAGAAAGCCTATTATTTGGGTGGTCAATAAGCAAGTGGTTCGTGAAATTCATTCCATTAATTTGTGATCAATCATATAGTTGGAGGCCTGGAATAAATACGAAATCACAGTTCCTAAAGGTTCCATGGAGGTTTGTTGCTTCACGACATTTAAGGTGTTGCCACCATGGAAATTACATTGTTGAGTACTTATACCACAGTTTGGTATTATTAGCATATATCTCTCATATGATCTCCGATTATGCTGATTCAAGTGGCTGTAGAAACATAAGAGAAATATCTACAACTTTCAAGTTTTAAGTTTTACGAGATTCGGAAGTTAGCATCATCAAAAGTGCCTACAAAGATGAGTGACGTGATTCTGGCAGATTACCGTTGCGAATCCATGGACTACACTGAAGACCAAGTAATGGCGTATTGGGCTTCATTAATTGTTCACGCCATTTTAATGTTTCAATTGGGTTTATTTTTGAGTTGTAATAATTAAGTCCATTAAACATTTAATTATGGGCTTAAGTCTTTGTGTTTTTAATTATGGGCTAAGTAACTACTTGATCCAATTATCTTGCATGATAATTAGGAAAGTAATCTCCTATCTTTTAGGAGTCTTTAGGAAAGTAGAGTTCCTACATTTTAGGAGCTTGTCCTTGTCTTCCAGAAGGGCAAATCATTTTTAGTTTCCTTTTCCAATAAGGATTAGTTAGTTTGTTAGGGTTAGTATTCCAATCCACTTTGGAATCGGATTAGGAAACATGATTGGCAATTATCCCACATCGGAAAAATACCAATCATCAAGACTTTTTGTAGCCTTTATAAAGGCATCCTGATACGAATGGAGTAGGATGAAGTCCAATCCACACGAATTTTCCACAAGTTCGGATCGTTGTGCACCAAAAAAATTCATTTCAAGAAACAAGAACACAATTTGCGGAAAAGAGATATGGAACGAAAAGGCAAGATTAAAATCAACCTAACCCCAATGTTAACACAAATTGAATCAGTTCAACTAATGTAAATCAAAAGTTTAAACCTATCAAGTTTGGCCGGTTCTATAAATCTAGAACTTGTAAGCTTTACCTAAAGTTCCTCACTTAAGGTTTGGCGGGTCTTATGAATTATTTAAGAATAACTCACGTTGGTGATGTCAAATTTAATGTAGCAAAGCCAAAATTCTTTCAATTCAACATGAGAAAAACGTTACAATGCTTTCCCTTTTATAGGGAGTAGGTTCGGCCATGCTAAACCAAAAAGGAAACAAAACCCTAGTAGTTGTAAAATACAACTTGACTTCTTAACCAACTAACAAACTAATCCTTATTGGAAAAGGATTTTAAGACACGGTTTTGAAGAAGGCAAAACACGTTTTTGCCTCTCCAATTAAAGACAAACTTATCTCCTAAAAAGTAGGAGATTACTTTCCTAAACTTAAACAAAGACTAAAATCGGTTTTGCCTTGAAGAAGCAAAATTCGATTTTACTTTCTAAAACTTTACTTTCCTAATTATCATGCAAGATAATTGGGCCAAGTAATACCTTATTAACACTTAATAAAAAACGCCAATTAAGCCCATAAAATCGTTAAGTGGACTTAATTAAAAACAACATAATAAACCCTAAAATATATTAAAAGGGCGTGATCCATTTTAAAGCCCAAAACACGCCTTCTTCTTGGACTTTAATATTTCGGCCTTCACATTATTTCTTCAAGGTGGATCATAAATTGTTATTGAAGAAATATGCCAAAGTACTTCATCTTGAGATGGTTGTGTCGAACTCCTTTGAACATTGGCCATCAACTCACAATGTGTTGATAACAATGCTTGTAATGCTTCCTTCATCCTCTTGCTACTTGATCTTGTCATTGGACCACCAAGATTTGTTAATGGATCATGGGAAGATGGATTTGGCAATGTGGACTCGGGCTCATTCCTGTCATTCTCTCCCTCCTCGAAAGGATTCGTCCTCGAATCACCTACATCATATAAACTCAAATCAGAAACATTGAAAATAGATGAAACATTACCATACTCACTAGGTAGTTCGATTCTATATGCATTGTTTCCAATCCTTTCCAAGACTTGAAAAGGACCATCTCCTCTTGGATGAAGTTTAGATTTCCTCTTTTCAGGAAACCTCTCTTTCCTCAAGTGAATCCAAACCCAATCTCCTGGTTCGAAAATCACTTGTCTTCTACCCTTGTTGGCTTGTTTTGCATATTGCTCATTACGCCTTTGAATATTTTTGTAAACCTTTTCATGTAACTCCTTTACAGAGTCAGCCTTAGCTTTACCTTCCACATTAACAAACTCATTAATAGGAAGAGGCAAAATATCAAGGGGAGTTAAAGGATTAAATCCATACACAACTTCAAAAGGCGAATAACAAGTAGAACTATGAACAGTTCGGTTATATGCAAATTCAATGTGTGGCAAACAATTCTCCAAATTCTTTATGTTTTTCTGAATGAGAGCACGAAGTAAATTAGAGAATGTAAGATTTACTACTTCTGTTTGACCATCAGTCTGTTGATGTGCAACAGTAGAAAACAGTAATTTTGTGCCTAATTTATTCCAAAGTGTACGCCAAAAATGTGACAAAAACTTAACATCTCTATCACTAACAATACTCTTAGGAATTCCATGCAAACGTACAATATCCTTAAAGAAAAGGTCAGCAATTTTGGTAGCATCATTAGATTTAGAACATGCAATGAAGTGAGCCATTTTACTAAATCTATCAACTACAACAAAAATGCTATCATTACCAGTGCGTGATCTAGGTAACCCTAACACAAAATCCATAGATATGTCAATCCAAGGGTTGTTAGGAACAGGCAAAGGTTGATACAAACCATGAGGCATTACTTTGGACTTAGCATGCTTACACACAATACATTTTTCACAAACACTTTTAACATCTTTAATCATGTTAGGCCAATAAAAGTGCTCATTCAAAATAGAAAGTGTTTTAACAATACCAAAATGCCCCATTAACCCTCTCCCATGGGTTTCTTTAACAAGTAAGTCACGAATGGAACATGAAGGAATGCACAATTTATCCTTGCGAAACAAGAAACCATCATGCACAAAATAATCACCATTCGGCCTTAATGAACAAAGTTCATAAGATTCGGCAAAGTCAACATCTTCCTTATACAAGCCTTTAATCAATTCAAATCCAAGTAGCTTTGCATGTAAATAGGTAAATATAGCATACCTCCTAGATAAAGCATCAGCTACCACATTCTCATGACCAGATTTATACTTAATCACATAAGGAAAAGTTTCAATGAATTCCAACCATTTTGCATGTCTCTTATTCAACTTACCTTGAGTCTTTAAAAACTTGAGACTTTCATGATCAGAATGGATTATGAATTCTTTTGGCCACAAATAATGTTGCCAAACTTGCAATGACCTTACCAGTGCATACAACTCCTTGTCATAAGTTGCATACTTTAAAGCTGCCCCATTAAGCTTTTCACTGAAATAAGCCACGGGCCTTGATTCCTGCATAAGAACAGCACCAATACCAATCCCGGAGGCATCACAGTGTATCTCACAAGCTTTATTGAAATTCGACAAAGCAAGCAAAGGGGCATGAGTCAATTTATATTTCAAAGTGTTAAAGGAGTTTTCATGTTCTCTATTCCATGCAAATGTGACATTCTTTTTAACAAGTTCATTTAAAGGTGCAGCAATGGAACTAAAGTCTTTAACAAATCTCCTATAGAAACTTGCTAATCCATGAAAACTTCTTACCTCACTAGCATTTTGTGGTCTCGGCCAATCTATGATTGCCTTGATTTTTGACTCATCAACAGCAATGCCTTGAGAACTTACAACATAACCTAAAAAGATAATAGATTCCAAACAGAAAGAACACTTTTTAAGGTTAGCATATAATTGGTTCTCACGCAATATAGCAAACACGAGTTTTAAATGTTCAACATGTTCATCAAGTGATTTGCTATATATCAAGATATCATCAAAGTAGACTACCACAAACTTTCCAATGAAATGACGAAAAACATGGTTCATAAGCCTCATGAAAGTACTAGGTGCATTAGATAAACCAAAAGGCATAACTAACCATTCATACAACCCATACTTTGTTTTAAAAGCAATTTTCCATTCATCTCCTTCTTTCATTCGTATTTGTAGTACCCACTTTTCAAATCAACTTTGGAAAATATGGAAGATCCATGCAATTCATCAAGCATATCATCTAATCTAGGAATTGGATGTCTATACTTAATGGTAATCTTATTAACAGCATGGCAATCTACACACATTCGCCAAGTATCATCCTTTTTAGGGACTAAGATAACAGGAACTGAACATGGACTAAGAGACTCACGCACAATACCTTGGTCAAGGAGTTCATCCACTTGACGTTGAATCTCTTTTGTTTCCTCCTGATTTGCTCTATAAGCTGGTCGGTTTGGAATTTGAGCTCCTGGGATGAAATCAATTTGGTGCTCAATGCCACGAATAGGTGGTAAACCTATTGGTAACTCCTCGGGAAACACATCACTATATTCCTGCAAAAGAGAGTACACGGCACTAGGCAAAGAAGCAAGGTTATCACTGTCAACAACAAGCACAAGTTTCTTGCTAAACATTAAGTATAAGGACTGCCTATTAATCAATGCTCTCTTAATCTCATTAGAAGAAGCAAAACAACAAGATTTCTTATTAACTACATCTGGGCCTAAACTAGATGGAATATCATGCTCTCGGCCAAAACTAGTTGTTACTTTTTGTTGTTTTTCTTGTTCATTCTTCTTCTTAGCTTCCATTATATCTTTACAAGCTTGTGCAATTCGAGTTTGATCTTCAAAAACTTGAGCTAGAGTTAAAGCATGTAAACTATACTTTTTACCATTATGCACAAAACTGTAAAAAATTTTCTTGGCATGATAAAGCACATCACAATCATATTGCCAAGGTCTACCAAGTAAAATAAGACTAGCCTCCATTGGAACAACATCACATAAAACAGTATCAACATATTTACCAATGGTGAAAGAAAACTTTACTTGTTTAGTGACACGAGTTTCAACTAAATTATTTAACCATTGAAGCCTAAATGGTTTTGGATGTTTCATGCAATTCAAATTCAGTTTGTTAACAAGTAAGGTGCTCACCACATTTGTGCAACTACCACTATCAATAATCACACTACAAACCATGTTTTGCACTAAACAGCGTGTGTGAAATATGTTATCACGTTGCATCAAATCATTATCTTTCAAAGGTTGAACATTAAGAACACGGCGAGAAACTAAAGAAAAGTTACCAACTGAGTAGGTCGGCTCATCAAGCTTTTCACCCTCATCACTTTGATCATCTTGGTACTTTTCTTCAAGAGGTGGCATGTCGACACAGTCATCATCACTTACCACTTCTCCAGTATCTAAAGTAATCATGATCCGGGCAGTAGGACAATTAGCTTGCAAGTGACCATAGCCTTGACATTTAAAGCATCTAATATCCCTCAATCTTTGGGGTGGAGTTGACGCCGGTTTAGGGGCTGGATCAACAGCTTTAGGGACTGATTTTGGGACATAAGGGGGCGCACTAGAGGGCTGAGTTGAGGCGAATTGCCTCGGCTTTGTTGGTGGAGTGAAAGGGGCTGATTTCGGCTTCAAATCCCTCTGCCATGGTGGATTTGGTTGGGTGAACCTGTGCTTACCTTTCAAGTGCCTTTCAATCTTAATAGCTTTGTGAACAAGTTCATTAATATCAACATAAGATTGTAAATCAACATGATAAGACAATTCAGAATTCATACCTCTAAGAAATCGCTCAATAGTTGAATCCGGATCTTCACGAACATTGGCCTTGATCATGAGAGCTTCCATCTCATGATAATACTCCTCCACGGTTTTGGTTCCTTGCACAAGGGAGTGCAATTTTCTGTTGAGTTCTCGGTTATAGTGTGAAGGAACATACTTCTTCCTCATAAGCACTTTCATTTCCTTCCAAGTTTGAATGGGTGGTTCGTCATCTTGACGTCTAGATCTCATTACCTCATCCCACCACAAACTTGCATAATCCTTGAGGTACATGAAAGCAAGGCGGTACCTCTTATGCTTGGGGTAGCTATTGCATTCAAAGAAGTGCTCAAGCTCACGAACCCAATCAAAATAAGCTTCCGGATCTGCTTTACCATGGAAAGTAGGCAATGTTAGTTTAACTCCACTAATTGATAAATCAGATTTCTTACCATCTTTAGAAGAATCCATGAACTCCTCATCTTCCTCATGAAATTCGGTTTCTTCAAATCTTCCTTTTTTGGAAGAAGAACCTTTTGTTGGTGAAGAAAAAATGGTTAAATTATCAATTTTTAATGAGAGTTTGCGGATCATGTCAAATAGAACATCATTAACATATTTTTGATCCGTTGGGGGATTTTCTTGAGGTGTTTTACCATCTCCATCCATTGTTCCTGCAAGTTAGTAAAAACAACAAGAGATAGCAAAATAAAGACCGCTCGGGTTCTCACTTTTGGTGAGTAATACACTCCTCTCTAGTGTAATGGCTTTTCTCGTGTATACCCTATCTAAACACTCAACAATGAATCTCTCAAACTAATTAAAGCTTACTGTTTGTCGATTTTAAGAACAAGTCTCAACCAATTAGTTCAAACAAATCAATTCACAAAAGCAAAACCAAAGAAGTTTGAAAAGAAAAATTCACGTCACAAGAAGATTTTAAGATCACGTATGGGGTATAAACAGATTAACTTCAGAAAGCTACGAATTCAGAAACTATAGAAGATAACAAGAAGATGTGTTTTTGAATCACTCAATTCCGATTAAAAATGAGCAAGATATGGCACTTTCAATATTGGTGATTTTCAAAGAGCAAACAAGAACTTTAGTCCTTTTCTTGGGCTGTTTACTATTTTTTTTTATATGGTCCGACTTTTCTTTTTTTTTTTTGAATTGGGCCTTTTTTTTTTTTCAAATTCGGCCTCTTTTTTTTTTATTCGGACAACCTTAAACAAATCAAACTTTAAGGTTTTTAAGACAAGAACCTAGTACAAGTACTTAGGTTTAAGGATGTTGTCTTGTCTTATGTTGTTCAAACCTTAATTTCTTCAAACAAATTCAGCCACCAAGAATTTCAAATAAGTCACCAAATATATGGAATTTCAATATGCTTCTTTAACAAGATAATCAAGATTTGCAACAAGAAGCAAGAATCAAGCTCAAGATTCAAATTTTGACACTTTCGGATTTTCAAGAAAATCAAGATTTTCAAGAAAGTGGTCAAGAACTCGTCTTTTTGAGATGGTGAAAAAGTTTGATCAAAACACACTTTAATGGCAATAGAATGATGAAGATAACACAAAAGAAAGATCAAGAAAAGGATGAGAAACAAAGAAGACATGAAATTTCGAACAAGAAACCCTAATTTCACAAACCCTAGTTTGACAAACCCTAAAAGTTTGGACGTGATTTCAGCAAGAATGACTCAAGAATTCCACACTATGATGATAAACAAGAACAGTGCAGAATTATGAAGAAAAACAGCAGCAAAACACGACACAAAACAGCAAGAACAACACAACAAAAATCGCAAAAATCCGAGCAAGAGATGAACACGAATTGGACAGATTTTAGCAAACAAATTGAATGCGATTTTGACGTAATTTAAAAGCTGAACTATGACGACCTTGGACAGCAATAAAGACACGAATACAGCAACAAAAAGACACCACAAAAGCTACAGAATTTGACGCAACAAAACAGCAACAAGAACGACACAAAAATAAGGACAAAAATCCGAGAAGAGAACAAAAACGCAAAACCTGAAATTTTTTATGAACAACCTGGCTCTGATACCAAATGATAAGGTGAACCCTAACTCAACCTGAAAATCATGGTGTCAAAGTGAGGTTTGACCCAACCTTATATACTAGCCTAGACCTCCTTGTGGAACCGATGTGGGATACACATCATTCACCCACTCTTAAAGAGCCGACTGCCTCAGTCAGCGATCTGACGAACCCCCGGGGCTTCAACAGCCTCCGTCGGCGTTCTGTCGATCGTAGTCCAAGGAGCAAGGTGTGGTTCACACAAGTGGCTCTGATACCAAATGATAAGGTTGGAGTAGGATGAAGTCCAATCCACACGAATTTTCCACAAGTTCGGATCGTTGTGCACCAAAAAAACTCAATTCAAGAAACAAGAACACAATTTGCGGAAAAGAGATATGGTACGAAAAGGCAAGATTAAAATTAACCTAACTGGCGAGAGCGTCGTCTCTCTCGCAATTTTACCCAAAACAACTAACTAGAAGCAAGCGGTAAGTGGGATCATATCCTCAGGGAAAGGGTAGAATTAAGAATTGTACAGTGATAGAATAAGCAATTAAACGATGTGTAGACTAAATAGAAAACAAACGAGAAATCAACAAAAAGGAGAAAGGTGTGCTGCCTTGAGGGAGGCCAGTGGTAATAACTTCAATCGGTTATCCTTGACTTAGTGTTGACACATGTATGAGGGGGTCGGTTTTCTAGTGAACTTAAGATTGATCTCCTTGATAGGTCTCACAATCCTAACCCACCATGCTCCTCTATCTTCCCTTGCTAGGGCAAGATTTAGGCTCGCTTCCTAATTCCAGATCCCTATCTGACACTACACTAAGACAAGTACTAGTGTGCAAATGATCCTAAGTCTTTTCATTCCTTGACTTCCACTGTCAGTGGATACCGCACAGTAGAAAATCGCTTTCTTACCCAGATCTTAGGACTCATACATAGGTTGTTCTATGTTCTGTGGTTTCATTCCAATTTCCTTTGATTGCACTGAATTGATTTCAGTGGATACCGCAAATCATATAAATGTATAATCGTGAGTGAATAAATATTGAAATGGAACACTAACTGACATGGAACTTTAACCAAACACAAAATATGCAATTCAAATGTCTCAAAACGATATTAAGTCATTACACTTAATCCCTCAAAGCAGCACTGAAAATCTAGCCGATCATGTTGATCGGCTTTGAAAATGAGTTTAACAAAGCCAGATCGAACATTGCTATTACAAACGGATAGAGTTGAATGATCTCCACTCTAATCTCTCAAACCCTAGACTCTCAGAACTCCTCTCTCTTTTCTCAGTTGATCCCCCGTCAAAAAGCTCCCTCTTCGATCGATCTCTCCAGCTTTTATAGTTTTTCATTGCCGACTTAGCTTGGTGAGCTTCCTGGAAATTTCCTTTGTGTAGCAAGATGTTGACACGTGCTCCTGCATTTACAACAGATCATTTGGTGAAGACACGTGTACTTAAGAAATGACAATAATCAGTACACAATATTGGAAAGCTTAACTACTAAGTTTGCTAAATAAGTTAGACAGAATGCGGAGTTGGTGTTTACGAAATGCATGAGGAAATGACTAACTAAAATGATAAAATAACAATGCATGAAAGACTTCCTAACTTAAAGCATGACAAAAGTAAAATAGACTAAAAATATAAAAGGAAGGAAATATGCATCGAAGTGCAAGTGATGTGAGTGGGGTGGCGGCCGCACGATGCGGCCACCGTGTGTGCGTGTGTGAGAGGGCGGCCGCACGATGCGGCCGCCGTGAGGGGTGGCGGCCGCACGATGCGCCCGCCGTGCTTGTGTGTGTGTGTGGGCGGTCGCATCGTGTGACCGCCGTGTGTGTGTGGCGGTCGCATCGTGCGACCTCCGTGTGTGTGTGGCGGTCGGATCGTGCGACCGCCGTGTGTGTGTGTCTTTTGTGTGTGCTGAATGAGTTGTGCGTTTGTGTGCTTGTGTTGAGAGTTTGTGTAGTGTGAATAGTTGTGGACTTCCAAGAAGAGTTGGAGGTCAGTGGCATACATGACTAAGTATTTTTGCACAAACTCACAAAATATTCACATTATCACACGATACTTAGCCATTTCTCAATGTTTCCAAATACTGCACATTTTGCATACCATTGACACACCAAGCATCATTTTCACTCATAATACACAACAAAGAATAAGGAAAGCGGAGCAAATAAGTCGACTAAACATCGACTTATCATCCCCTCACACTTAAGTCTTTTCTAGTCCCGAGCAAAGTAAATCCAACCACCAACTTCACAAACAACTCTCTCAACCTCATCAACTATCCATTATAAAACTTTCGCATTCATAACATCGTTTTTATACGCAAATCCACAGTTTATTCGATTTACACAAAGTTGCCAAGTAATGTATTACGAATAAAGACCAAGGCGCCCGCGTGAAGTGTGTGCTGAGAATTCCTTATGCCCACAACGTTGTCTATGCAAAGTACTCAAGCAGACACTTAACCAAAATTCTTGCACTACAGTCCCTTTGTCCACACACACGAACACTTTGCGAATTTAACAAACATAAAACTTAATATGCACATTGGTGCTTATTCGTGCCGCATTTTTGTGCTTGGCTGCCAGGGTTTTGTGGCTATTTTTCCCTTTATTCGCCCATTTGGCTTTTTCTCAGCATAAACATCATAACTCAAGCATTCGTGTTCGTGCGTGTCTTCAATGGACTATATATTAAAAATGCAAGAACAAATGTGTACAAGTAGAGTGCACATACAAGTTATGAAGCATAATCATTCTCCTATGTCAAAGATGTTACTGGCACTTCTATCTTACCTTAACGTTATACTTTACTTAGCACTCTGTATGCATCGACTGAATACCGTGAACTTGTGAAAGAAAATTTTTCGCATGCATCGAACATCAAACACTTGGTAGATTGTTGATGAAATTGGAAGTGCGTTTGTTAAATGAATAGTGGTGGACCTCTTGCACAATCATAACATCAACTTTCACATTCATACATTTAAAGCCACACACTACATCACATTTGGAATGGAAAAATCACAACAGCACACTTCAAGGTCAGTGCTAATCACTGCCTTGTTTTGATTCCAACACAACAGCACGTGAAAGAAAGTAAGATAAAAGAAAAGGAAAATAATAATAAAAAATAAAAAAAAATAATTCACACCACCTATTACTAATATACTACACACCACCTCCGATCCCCTGCACACTTAGCAAACTCAGCATAAAAATTGAAATTTTTCAAAGGCCTTAGGCCTCTGCATAACAGGAAGCAAGCATCATTCACACAAGCATAAACCATCAAGCTCACACAAACATAATTCACAGCCACGACCATAAGCCAAAACTCTCTCCCCACACTTAAAATGAAGCAATGGTCCCCATTGTGAGAAAGGAAAGAGTCTACCCAGTATCAAGCGTCGCGCAGAGCTCGTTGGTTATGCTCTATCTCCTGATATATTTCCCATTGTGATCTTCCTATGGTGCCAAGAGATTCTTCGGATTCTTCTGCAGGCGATATTCCAATTCCTTGACTCATGGCCATTTGTGATAGTAGGAAAGGGAAATATATGGGTGCGCCTGTGCAATTTTGTGCTCGTGCTATAGATTTCATGATCACCTTTCCTGCGTCGATTGTCATCCGATGTTGGATGGCATAAATCAGCAGTACTTTTTCCCTAGTCGCTTTTGCGTGGCTGTTCTGGGTATGAGCTTGGCGTTTATGAACATTAGCCACATACGAGCTTCCGCCGTCAAATCGTCGACTTTAACATATACGGCTTCAGATCGGCCATTACGTATCCAAGTGGCTCTTGGTAGTCCAACGGATATAATCAAGAAATCGACGTTGGGAGCTCCTGCCAATTGTTCATACTCATCTTCTGGGTAGTCTGGCAGCTGATAATGGGCATTGATAGTTTGGCTTGTCACCTTGAGATTGGTCCCGCGGAGGTAAACCCCTTCATCATTGCTTCGTCTATAGCTTGCGTTAGAGTTGGCATAAAATTCCCTAGCCAACCCCACATAGGACATTTCTGGCGCAAAGGCGAGGGATTCCCACTTATAGAACCGAATGGCCTCGTCGAACACGTGAGCGGGGGCGTCGAAGTTTCGTTCTACTATAACATGTCTGTGGTTGGATGCATGGAAATGCCTCTCTGCCCGCTCATTCACAAACCGTGGGGGTGTGTTCGGGGTATACTCCTCATCGTCGTCAAAGTCCACGTCGTCGGGTTCTGGGGTGCCCATCATCCCCCGGAGGAATAGTATGTAATCACTGTCGTCTTTCGCCATGAAACCTGCACTGGGCGATGATTTGCAGTGCAAATGTGGATTGATGTTTAATGCAAGGTGTATGAAGCTATAACTCAGTAAAGGACTCTTGTCTTGAAAACTCGGTGTGCCACTACATCATGCAAGATGAATGGTATTTATAGGGACTTGAGTTCACTAGGAGACAACATGCACAATGACCGAGCATGAACAAACAAAGTCTGTGATGAGTCTATCCTAATATGATGTATCAATGCATCACTTTTTGAAAATAATGCAACTGGGCGACACTCTAGCAATGGATCCTCTATTGCATGCATTTGGCTTGTCACTTACACCCCAACCACACACTTGTGATATCATCTGGGGCCTGATCCAGGAATTGCGTGTCTCTTACTCATGATACTGTAGAGATGTCTTTAGATCTGTGTACTTCCTCCGCCCGTGACTCCTCGATATGCAAATTCCGCTTTTGACTCTCTGTGCAGACCATGCGGATTCCTGAGAAAATAGAGTACAATTATTGGGCTGTTGTAATCTATTTATTGTATAAAACGAAATAGTGAAATTTAAATTGGTGGGTTGCCTCCCAACACAGCGCTTGGTTTATTGTCCTCAGCCAGACACAATAGCCTTTTCTTTTATCAGGTGGAGGGATCATCAAGGCGCTGGGTGTGCCCCTTGCTGGTTGTGGGAGAATTGAAAACCTTCACCCTGTGACCATTGACCTTCCAACTTTTCCCTGATGTCTCATTGTATACCTCAAGGGTTCCATATGGCAAGACTTTTGTGATGACATGGGGTCCAACCCATCTCGATTTCAATTTTCCAGGAAAAAGCCTCATCCTTGCGTCATACACCAACACTCATTGTCCCACCTCAAACTTCTTTACCTTAATCTTGGCATCGTGCCATCTCTTTGTCCGTTCCTTGTAAAGACTTGCACTGATGTATGAGTTCCACCTGAATTCATCCAATTCGTTGAGCATCATCATTCTTTTTTCTTGAGCTAAGTTGAGGTCCATGTTCAACTTTTGTACAGCCCAGTAAGCTCTACGCTCCAACTCGACTGGGAGGTGACATTCTTTCCCGAACACCAGTCTAAATGGTGAGGCTCCAATCGGAGTTTTGTATGCTGTCCTATATGCCCACAGTGCGTCATCCAACTTAAGTGCCTAGTCCTTCCTCCCCGGGTTCACAACCTTTTCCAGTATACTTTTGATCTCCCTATTGGATACCTCAGCCTGTCCATTTGCTTGCGGGTGATACGGTGTGGAGGTCTTGTGCTGAACTCCATACCGAGCCAAGAGTGTGTTGAAAATCTTGTTGCAAAAATGGCTTCCCCCATCACTGATAATGGCCCTCGGGGTCCCAAACCGGTTAAAAATATTTCTCTTAACAAACCCCATTACGTTCCTACTGTCATCGTGTGGCAATGCCACGGCTTCAACCCATTTTGATACGTAGTCGACCCCAACCAGTATGTACTCCTTTCCGCATGACCTCGGGAATGGCCCCATAAAATCCAAACCCCAAACATCAAACAAGTCCACCTCCAATATGTTGTTGCGAGGCATTTCATCTCTAGCGGAGATGTTGCCCACCCGTTAGCACCTATCACATTGGCTTACCCAAAGCTTGGAGTCCTTGAATACATGTGGCCAGTAGAATCCTGTTTGAAGGACCTTGTGCCCAGTTCTAGCTACTCCAAAATGCCCGCCAAATGGTGACTCATGACACGCCTTGAGGATGCTCTCCACCTCTTCGTCCGGTATGCACCTCCTGATGATCTGGTCGCTACACCTTTTATATAGACATCCATTATCCCAAAAATAAAATTGGGCATCATGCTTGAGTCTTTTCCTCTGATCACTAGATAGGCGTTGTGGCAATTGCCCTGTGACCACATAGTTTGTGATGTCCGAGTACCATGGTAGTTCTTGAGCGTGGACCTTGAAAATTTGCTCATCAGGGAAGCTCTCCTTGATCCACAATTGCAATTGCTCATCACTAACAACTCAAGCCTTGATAAGTGGTCGGCCACTACATTCTCACATCTTTTCCGGTCCATGATCTCAACATCAAATTCCTGTAGCAGGAGTACCCATCTGATGAGCCTTGGCTTAGCTTCTTTTTTCGCCATCAGGTATTTGAGGGCCGCGTGATCGGTGTGAACTATGACCTTGGATCCCAGAACATAGGCCCTGAATTTGTCAAAAGCGAAGACTACGGCCAGCATCTCTTTCTTCGTGGTGGTATAATTCACTTGCGCCTCATTCAGTAACTTGCTGGCATAGTATATCGCATGGAATATGTTATCCTTTTTCTGCCCCAGTACCGCTCCTACTGCATAGTCACTTGCGTCGCACATGATTTCAAAGGGTTCCCCCCACATTGGTGCGATGATGACTGGGGCCTCCACAAGCCTTGTCCTCAGGCTTTCAAATGCTTCCTCACACTTCTCATCGAAAACGAATGGGGTGTCCTTTTCTAACAGAGAGCATAGTGGTTTCGCTATCTTTGAAAAATCCTTAATGAATCTCCGGTAAAACCTCGCGTGGCCCATGAAGCTTCTCACTCCCTTTACATTGTTGGGCACAGGCAGCTTGGCTATCACCTCCACCTTGGCCTTATCCACCTCCAAGCCTTCCTTTGAGATTTTGTGGCCGAGCACAATGCCTTCACTTACCATGAACTGACACTTCTCCCAATTCAAGACCAAGTTGGTCTCCACACATCTTTTTAACACAAGGGACAAGTTTTCCAAGCAGCTTTCAAAGGTCATCCCGAATACAAAGAAATCGTCCATGAACACCTCTATAATATGCTCCACCATGTCTTGGAAAATGGCCATCATACAACGTTGGAAGGTGGCTGGTGCATTACACAACCCGAAGGGCATTCTTCTGTAAGCATAAGTGCCAAAAGGACAGGTGAAGGTTGTCTTCTCTTGGTCCTTAGGGTCGATGGCTATCTGATTATAACCAGAATACCCGTCCAAGAAACAGTAAAATAGAAAGCCCGCTATTCTATCCAGGAGTTGCTCCAAGAACGGCAGGGGGAAATGGTCTTTGCGAGTGGCCTTGTTCAGCTTCCTGTAATCCATACACACTCTCCAAGCGTTGATAATTCTGGTTGCTAACAACTCATTGGCTTCATTTGTCACCACCGTCAAGCCTCTCTTTTTCGGCACACATTGTACATGGCTGACCCATTCACTGTCAGAGATGGGGAAGATCATCCCAACATCCAGCAACTTGATCACCTCCCTTTTTACTACCTCTATCATTTGCGGGTTTAGTCTCCTTTGTCTCTCCCGCGTAGGAACTGCTCCTTCTTCCAGCAATATTTTGTGCATGCACACGCTGGGGCTGATCCCTTTTATGTCGGCTATTGTCCACCCAATAGCCTCCTTGTATGTCCTTAAAACATCCAAAAGTTTATCTTCTTGCCACTTCTCCAATCTAGATGATACCACAACAGGTAGGGTCTCATTTTCCCCCAAATAGGCATATTTTAGATGGGGTGGCAAGGGCTTCATCTCCACTTTGGGTGCTCTCAAGATGGAGGGCATGAGCTTCTCATTCCTGCACTCAAGATTTTTAAGCCTCACCTCAGTGGGCACAACTTTCGTCTTTTCGTCAGTCTCAACAGTGGCATCAGACAATTTGTCACATAATGCAAATTTTTCTTCTCGTTTATCCTTTTCAACACTTAACTTCAATTTTTCTCCGAAATTTTGCATTTCTTGAATTTCATGCACATTTGCCATTTTATTCAAACTTTCACCATTTTCATGACTTTCATCAAAATCACATGCAAGGCACATTTCTTTCACAGACGAATCACTTTCAACTTTTTCACCCCAAGGGTTCAATTCATGCAATGTATCAGACTCTTCAATGACCAATACTGTTTCAAAATTTTCACATGGGTCATCATCCCAAAAATCATTTTCAGCAAGAGAAGATTTACGTTTATGCTCAAAATTCAAGGGTTGTGGATTACCTTCCACCAAGCTCGCTAGGCAACATTGTTCTATGGAGTGAGGGTGTTTCATGGCATAGTCGACATTGAAGATGACCTCCTCACCATTGACCCTAAACGTTATGGTCTTTCCCTTTACTCCAATGAGAGCATCGCCTGTAGCTAAGAATGGTCTTCCGAAGATGAGTGGCACTTCAGGGTCTTCCTCCATGTCCAACACTATGAAGTCCACGGGGAGTACAAATTTATCCACAGACACCAGAACATCCTCCACCATCCCAGTTGGTTGAACCAATAATCTATCCGCCAATTGGAGCATGACTGCTACCGGTTTAATTCGTGATCCCAATCCTATGCTCTCTGCTATGGATAAAGGCATGAGGTTGATGCCTGCTCCAAGGTCACACAAGGCCTTGCTGAAAAATCTCTCACCAATGGAGCATGGAACTGTTTAGCTTCCAGGGTCTTTGAGTTTGGGTGGCAGCTCATTGTTGATCCATGCTTGGCTCTCCTTAGTGAGTGGAATTGGTAATTCACAACGCAAAATCTGCTCCTTGTTGGCGATTAGGTCCTTTAAGAATTTCGCATATCTTGGCACGGCTGTGACCAAATCCAGCAATGGAACATTCACATTTACATTTTTCACCATGTCCAAAAATCTTGTAAATTGGACCCCCTTCTTTGGTGGAGGTCGAAGTCTCTGGGGAAAGGAGGGGGTGGTGCATATGGCGACTCATCGCATGGCTCTTGATCTCCCCTCTTCTTTTTACTTTCTGGAACCTTCACACACTCCCCTTTGTTCCCTTCTGGGATCTTCTCCTCCATAACGATCTCTTCGTCCATGACTTCCTTTTCAGGTTCATCTTTTTGTTCTTCCTGTGAAACTTTCTCTTCCTCTTGTCTCTTGGTTCCATTAAGCTCCTTTCCACACCTCAACGTTATGGCATTGCACATCTCCCTTTCCTTTCCTTTGGGATTTGGCTCCGTATCACTTGGAAGGGCGCCTTGAGGTCTTTGATGGTTGGCTTTAGCCAACTGGCCCACTTGCATCTCGAGGTTTTTGATGGCGGCCTCCGTGCTTTTCGCTTGAGCTTCCACCGTGGAGGTTCTTTTCTCAAACATGTCCATTCTACCTAGAATTTCATAGAGTACATCATCCGTGGACTTTTTCTGTTCCCTATTGCTTGACTCCCCACTTTGGTAGTACTGCCTTTGCTGATTTCCCTGATTATTCTGTCCCCAGTTGCCTTGGCCCGACTGATTTCGGTAGCCTCCATACTGCTGTCGGTTGTTGTAGTTGGCCACATACTGCACTGACTCTTGGGTGAGCTCACACTCATCCGTGTGGTGCTCCCCTTTACATAATCCGGACATCAATACAGGTGCCACCTTAGCCACCTTTAGGTTTTGAACTTGCTTTGTGAGAGCCTCGAGTTTTGCTTCCAAGGATGTCTCCTCATCCAGCTCTAGCACTCCTCGCTGCTTCCGCACAGGCATCTTCCTAGTTTCTGGAAAGAGGTATTCGTCGTCTGCTATCGAATCAAAGAGTTCTCTGACCTCAGGAATACTTTTATTCTTCAAGGCCCCATTTATGCTGGCCTTGACCATCAGTGAGGATTCAGGTGATAGACCTTTGAAGAAAATGTTGAGTTCCCTGACCTCCCCAAGGTCATTGTTTGGGCATTGGCGGAGCAAATCGTTGAATCGATCCCAGGCTTCCTTGAAGGTCTCGCCATCCTGCTGCTGAAAATTGCGGATCTCCAACTTCATTCGCTCCAACTTTGCTGGAGGAAAATACTTAGCTAAAACTTTCCGCTCAAGTTCCTCGAATGTAGATATAGCTGGACCACCAATTGAGTTAAACCAATGCTTGGCCTTCCCTTTCAAGGACAGTGGGAAGAGCACCCTTCTCATATCATCAGGGGTCACTCTTTGCAGCTTGAAGGTATTACAGAGTCCTAGAAACCAATCCAAATGCTCATTAGGGTCTTCGTTGCTTAATCCTTGAAAGATCTGCCCTTGGGTGATCATGGACACAATTTGTGTCGGGATTTGATAACTTTCAACGTCAATTCCCTGATGATTATTTCTTCTCTCAAAATTTACCGCAAAATGGTCCCCAAACCGAGCTGGTTGGGGCTGAGGTCTCTCTTCATTCTGTTCTGCCATTTCAATTTCCCTTCTTCTCTGCCTTAAAGTTCTGTGCAATTCTAAGTCAAGTGCAAACTCTGGAGCTTCACCACGTAGCCTTGCTCTATGTAGCATAAACTGTGAATTATCACAAGGAAGAAAACACCACTGGAACAACAGATTAGTAGAATAAAATCAACAGAAACAAATGATGAATTAGAATTTCAACAAAAAGACAAACAACAATTTCAAACAAGAATTCGTATTACTAAGTAAAACTATCACAAAATCAACTCTCAACGCTATGCCTTTCCCCGGCAACGGCGCCAAAATTTGGCGAGAGCGTCGTCTCTCTCGCAATTTTACCCAAAACAACTAACTAGAAGCAAGCGGTAAGTGGGATCGTATCCTCAGGGAAAGGGTAGAATTAAGAATTGTACAGTGATAGAATAAGCAATTAAACGATGTGTAGACTAAATAGAAAACAAACGAGAAATCAACAAAAAGGAGAAAGGTGTGCTGCCTTGAGGGAGGCCAGTGGTAATGACTTCAATCGGTTATCCTTGACTTAGTGTTGACACATGTATGAGGGGGTCGGTTTTCTAGTGAACTTAAGATTGATCTCCTTGATAGGTCTCACAATCCTAACCCACCATGCTCCTCTATCTTCCCTTGCTAGGGCAAGATTTAGGCTCGCTTCCTAATTCCAGATCCCTATCTGACACTACACTAAGACAAGTACTAGTGTACAAATGATCCTAAGTCTTTTCATTCCTTGACTTCCACTGTCAGTGGATACCGCACAGTAGAAAATCGCTTTCTCACCCAGATCTTAGGACTCATACATAGGTTGTTCTATGTTCTGTGGTTTCATTCCAATTTCCTTTGATTGCACTGAATTGATTTCAGTGGATACCGCAAATCATATAAATGTATAATCGTGAGTGAATAAATATTGAAATGGAACACTAACTGACATAGAACTTTAACCAAACACAAAATATGCAATTCAAATGTCTCAAAACGATATTAAGTCATTACACTTAATCCCTCAAAGCAGCACTGAAAATCTAGCCGATCATGTTGATCGGCTTTGAAAATGAGTTTAACAAAGCCAGATCGAACATTGCTATTACAAATGGATAGAGTTGAATGATCTCCACTCTAATCTCTCAAACCCTAGACTCTCAGAACTCCTCTCTCTTTTCTCAGTTGATCCCCCGTCAAAAAGCTCCCTCTTCGATCGATCTCTCTAGCTTTTATAGTTTTTCATTGCCGACTTAGCTTGGTGAGCTTCCTGGAAATTTCCTTTGTGTAGCAAGATGTTGACACGTGCTCCTGCATTTACAACAGATCATTTGGTGAAGACACGTGTACTTAAGAAATGACAATAATCAGTACACAATATTGGAAAGCTTAACTACTAAGTTTGCTAAATAAGTTAGACAGAATGCGGAGTTGGTGTCTACGAAATGCATGAGGAAATGACTAACTAAAATGATGAAATAACAATGCATGAAAGACTTCCTAACTTAAAGCATGACAAAAGTAAAATAGACTAAAAATATAAAAGGAAGGAAATATGCATCGAAGTGCAAGTGATGTGAGTGGGGTGGCGGCCGCACGATGCGGCCGCCGTGTGTGCGTGTGTGAGAGGGCGGCCGCACGATGCGGCCGCCGTGAGGGGTGGCGGCCGCACGATGCGCCCGCCGTGCTTGTGTGTGTGTGTGGGCGGTCGCATCGTGCGACCGCCGTGTGTGTGTGACGGTCGCATCGTGCGACCGCCGTGTGTGTGTGATGGTCGCATCGTGCGACCGCCGTGTGTGTGTGTTTTTTGTGTGTGCTGAATGAGTTGTGCGTTTGTGTGCTTGTGTTGAGAGTTTGTGTAGTGTGAATAGTTGTGGACTTCCAAGAAGAGTTGGAGGTCAGTGGCATACATGACTAAGTATTTTTGCACAAACTCACAAAATATTCACATTATCACACGATACTTAGCCATTTCTCAATGTTTCCAAATACTGCACATTTTGCATACCATTGACACACCAAGCATCATTTTCACTCATAATACACAACAAAGAATAAGGAAAGCGGAGCAAATAAGTCGACTAAACATCGACTTATCACTAACTCCAACGTTAACACAAATTGAATCAGTTCAACTAATGTAAATCAAAAGTTTAAACCTATCAAGTTTTGCCGGTTCTATAAATCTAGAACTTGTAAGCTTTACCTAAAGTTCCTCACTTAAGGTTTGGCGGGTCTTATGAATTATTTAAGAATAACTCACGTTGGTGATGTCAAATTTAATTTAGCAAAGCCAAAATTCTTTCAATTCAACATGAGAAAAACGTTACAATGCTTTTCCTTTTATAGGGAGTAGGTTCGGCCATGCTAAACCAAAAAGGAAACAAAACCCTAGTAGTTGTAAAATACAACTTGACTTCTTAACCAACTAACTAACAAACTAACAAACTAATCCTTATTGGAAAAGGATTTTAAGACACGGTTTTGAAGAAGGCAAAACACGTTTTTGCCTCTCCAATTAAAGACAAACTTATCTCCTAAAAAGTAGGAGATTACTTTCCTAAACTTAAACAAAGACTAAAATCGGTTTTGCCTTGAAGAAGCAAAATTCGATTTTACTTTCTAAAACTTTACTTTCCTAATTATCATGCAAGATAATTGGGCCAAGTAATACCTTATTAACACTTAATAAAAAACGCCAATTAAGCCCATAAAATCGTTAAGTGGACTTAATTAAAAACAACATAATAAACCCTAAAATATATTAAAAGGGCGTGATCCATTTTAAAGCCCAAAACACACCTTCTTCTTGGACATTAATATTTCGGCCTTCACATTATTTCTTCAAGGTGGATCATAAATTGTTATTGAAGAAATATGCCAAAGTACTTCATCTTGAGATGGTTGTGTCGAACTCCTTTGAACATTGGCCATCAACTCACAATGTGTTGATAACAATGCTTGTAATGCTTCCCTCATCCTCTTGCTCCTTGATCTTGTCATTGGACCACCAAGATTTGTTAATGGATCATGGGAAGCTGGATTTGGCAATGTGGACTCGGGCTCATTCCTATCACATCCTTATTCACGAAATAAAGTAAGTAAGAATTTTGAAGTTTTAGCTTTGCTGAAATTGTGATTAACACCTTGTGTTGTCCAAAGCCTTGGCGAATTAGTTAATTCACCATTGTAGAAGTTTTGCCTTTAGCGTGACCTTTAGGTGACTTCACCATTGTTCTTGATTTCGAGAACTAGCCAAATTGACAAAGTTCAATTGCATGAATTTTCATGAGTTGAGTCGAGTCCATTTGTATTAAAAACGTGGGGTTTGATTTACTTCATACTTGCATTTTTTCCTTTGAATTCTATCCGCCCAAAATTCTATTTTGTTGTCTTTGTTCTAACATTTTTGTGCAGCAACGATCCGAAGGTTGTGGATTTCGTGTGGTCAAGGACATCCATCCAAGGCCATTCGTGTCACTTAGAGATTTTTCTTAAAGGTAATGTAAGAAACTTTCTCAATACACTCCATTCACTTTGTTCGTGTTGGTGAAGACCAAATGAAAAAGAAATTCAAAATGCCATTGACCGACCAAGCTTCTTTTTCTCTTCTTGTCCGTGTTCAGAATCGCCTTCGTAATACCCACGTTTTGAAGCTCTCGACAAGATCTACAAGACTCATAGGGCAAAGCCCCATGACATAAACATTTTTTGGCAGAATTCACTTGTTTTGACCATTTTTGAGTCAATCGAGAGGGACAACTTCAAGTCATTCTTAGTTAGTTAACTAGCTAAATAACTAACTCAAATACAAACTAAGTCAACAAGAACTAGGATTATCTAGACATTCTCTAGATGATACCCGCCACAACTGAATAAGGAAACTGCAAAAAGATAAAGCGAAACACACGCAAAATAACTTTCAAGCAATTTGATGGGAATGATGGAAATCAACCCATGTCCATGGTGCCAAGACCAAGTTCACAAGATCCTTTTTCCAATCTTGATGGTCCAATGACAAGATCAAGGAGTTCCAAGATGAAGGCAGCCTTGCACAATTTATTGTCATTACATTTGGAAGCAATGGAGGCCGACTTATCTCAATCATCTCAAGGAGGAGTTTTGTGGCATGTTTATTCAATATCCATTCATGAAGATGTTTCCAAGAGTTCATCATTGGAGCTTAAGGAAATTTCACCTTGAAGAAGCTTACATGGCCGAATTTCAAGTCCATGAAGAGGCATGTATTTGGGCTTGATATGGATCACGCCATTTAAGTAATTTAGGGTTTAATTGTTTTAAAATAAATTAAGTCCATTGAACATTATTCTTGGGCTTAAAGTGGCGTTTTTAATTGAGTGTCTTTTAGTTAATGGTTAAGCTTCCTTGTAACCGATTTTACAAGTTTAGGAAACTTAAAGTTTGTCTTTTAGTTAATGGTTTCCTTTTCCAATATGGAAACTAAGTTGTAATAGGATTAAGCTAGGGTTTCATGTTTTTGTAGCCTATTTATAGGTGAGTTTTTCACATGAAATAATAAGTTGAATTTTGATAATTTTAGTCTTGCTAAATTAACCTTGCAGCCGTGACAAGCTCTAGGAAAATACGTGAAACTCAATTGATTTCAATTGTGTGTTCATAAGAACTGTGATTCTTAAGCTAAGACCTTAGGAAGAACCTACCCGTTCTTGATTTAAAGAACAAGCCAAACTGAGATCTTTTCAACTCTTGATTTACATAGGTTGGATTGAAATCACTTTGTGGTAACGTGTTGGGTTTGGTTGATTTCAATCAAAAACAGTCCATTCAATATCTTCTTGTTTTTCTTTGTTGTTTCCGCAATTGATATTGTTTCTTCTTGTTGTTCGTGAGTTTTGGTGAACAAACGGTCCAAAGAAGAGGGTTTCGTGTGGTTGAGGATCTCCATCTGAAGACCATTCGTATCAATTGGTATCAGAGCAAAGGTTTGTTCATCGAAAATTTCAGGTTTTGTGCTTCTTTGTCTTCTCGGATTTTTCTTGATTTTTTGAGTCGTTCTTGCTGTCTTTTTTTGCGTCATTTTTTCTGCAGTTTCTGGAGTCTTTTAGCTGCTGTTTTCACGTGTTACTTGCTGTCCTAGATCGTGATAGGTAGAGTCTTTAAATTCATCAAAATCGCATGAGCAAAATTGATCAAATCTGCCCGAAAATTGCTTCCTTGTTGCTTATCGATTTTTGTGACTTTGTTGCTGCTGTTCTTGCTTCGATTTGCTGCTGTTTTTGAGTCCATATTCTGCAGTAAACATATATATTAATTGAGTCTTAAATTCATTAATATTCTGCCCAAAAAAAATCGCATGCAACTTTGTGTTAAAAATCTGTCTAAAATCGAGTTGATCTTGCTTCTTGATTTCTTGCGTTTTTGTGTTGATCTTCTTGCTGATTATTGTTTGATCCTTGCTGCCATCTTTGTGTTAATATTCTACACTATCTTTCTTGCATTCATAGTGTTGAATTCCTTGTGATTTATTTCTGTTTTCACGTCCATACCATAGGGTGTCAATTAGGGTTTCTTAAAAACCCTAGTTTTGGTCTTTTGGTCATAACTTCGTCAATTCTTGCTCAATTCTTGATCTTTTTTTTTGTGTTAGTTTCATCATCTTGTCTACAATATAGTGTGTTTCGATCAAACTTTTTCACCATCTCAAAAAGACAAGTTCTTGAACACTTTCTTGAACTTCTTGATTTTCTTGAAAATCCAAAGTTGTCCAAATTTGAATCTTGAGCCATATTCTTGATCCTTGTTGAAAATCTTGATTATTTTGTGAAAGTGGCACATTCAAATTCCTTTTCCTTGGTGAGATATTAAAGTTTGAAAATTTTAAGTTTTATTAAGTTTAAGACAAAAAGACACAACATCATAAACCTTAATCCTAGGTTGTTGTCTTCAAACCTTAAACCTAAGTACTTTGTACTAGGTTCTTGTCTTAAAACCTTAAACCTAGTACCATTTAAGGTTCTTGTCCGAACCTAGTTCTTTTTTGATTTATCCAAGGTTTGTGTCCAAACCTTAAAAGTTTGTTTTTGTCTTATATTGTCCGAACAAAAAAAAAAAAAAAAAAAGAGTCACGGTCAAAAAAAAAAAAAAATGACCGAATAAAAAAAAAGAGAAAAGAACAAAAAAAAAATATAAATTCGGATTTTAATTTATTTTATTTTTATTATTTCTGTTATTTAATTTAATTTATTTTATTATTTGAAAGAACACATTGTTCTTAAATTGTTACTTGAAAACCACCTTGGATTAAAAGTGCCATAACTTTCTCAATACAACTCGGATTTAAATGATTCAAATTGCGTTTTCTTCGTCTTTGAGTCCTCTTTTTGAATATCCTAGTTTCTGAATCAATCAAGTTATACCCACACGTGTTCTGAAATACTCTTGTGACGTGAATTGCTTAAACTTCTTTGATTTGACTTGTGTGAAACTTGTTGTTGAATACTTGGTTGAGACAAGTTCTTATAATCATTGAATTGGTAAGTTCTATAGTTTGAGAGTATTAGTATAGGGTATACACGAGAAAAGCCTTCACTAGAGAGGAGAGCATATACTACCCATATTGTGAGAACCCGTGAGGTATATTTCTATATATTTCTTGTGTTTTTACTAACTTGCAGGTACAAATGGAGGGTGATGAATCTAAATCACCAAAGGTAGTGGACCAAAAGTTCACTAACGATGTCCTCTTTGACATGATCCGAAAACTCACACTCAAAGTTGATAGTTTGACTTCACCACCACCTAAGGGTCCTAGATCCCGAAGAGTTGAGTTTGAGTCCGACAATGATTCTAGTCATGATGAGGAGGAGGAAGAGGAGGGCACGAGCTCTTCTAAGAAAGGTGACAAGTCTAAGATTTCCATTGCTTCTGTTAAACTAATTATCCCAACTTTCCATGGTAAAGCAGATCCCGAAGCATATTTTGATTGGGTTCGTGAGCTTGAACACTTCTTTGAAGGCCATGATTACCCCAAGAAAGAAAAGTATCGACTTGCCTTTATACACCTTAAGGATTATGCTAGTCTATGGTGGGATGAAGTTATTCGAACAAGGCGTCAAGATGGTGAAAGGCCGATTAAGTCTTGGAGCCAAATGAAATTGCTAATGAGGAAAAAGTATGTCCCTTCTCTGATAGGAATCCGTACAAGCAATCTACTCCAAATCCTAATGGGAATAGGATTACCAAGCCAAATCCTAATGGGAATAGGATTTCCAAGACAAATCCTAATGGGAATAGGATTTCCAAGACAAATCCTAATGGGATTAGGATTTCCAAGCTCAATCCTAATAGGATTAGGATTCATCAATCCTCATCTTGTCCGAGTTCCATAAGAGTTCCATAAAAGCAAAACCGAATGAGACTAGGATTCACAATCCAAGTGGGATTAGGATTCACTAATCCATGGACATTATTTATTGAAGACCAAGATGGCGTGCTTGGGCTTTTGCCAAATTGGATCGCGCCTTTTCTTAAGTAGTTAGAATTAATTAATGTTTTAATAATTAAGTCTAAAACATTTTAATTGGGCTTATTATTAGTATATTTTCGTTTTTAATTACATGGCCCAAGTTATCTTGCATGATAATGGCATGTAATGGGCTTTAATTTTTTTAGGAAAGTAATTCCCTAAATTTTAGGAGCTTGTCCTTGTCTTCTAGAAGGGCAAAACGTTTTTAGCTTCCTTTTTCCATAAAGGATTAGCTTGTTAGTTGTTAGTTTGTTAGTTTAGAAGTCAAGTTGTACTTTACAACTTCTAGGGTTTTTGTTTCCTTTTTTGGTTTAGCATGGCCGAACCTACTCCCTATAAAAGGGAAAGCATTGTAACGTTTTTCTTATGTTGAATTGAAAGAATTTTGGCTTTGCTAAATTAAATTTGACATCACCAACGTGAGTTATTCTTGAATAATTCATAAGACCCGCCAAACCTTAAGTGAGGAACTTTAGGTAAAGCTTACAAGTTCTAGATTTATAGAACCGGCCAAACTTGATAGGTTTAAACTTTTGATTTACATTAGTTGAACTGATTCAATTTGTGTTAACGTTGGGGTTAGGTTAATTTTAATCTTGCCTTTTCGTTCCATATCTCTTTTCCGCAAATTGTGTTTCTTGTTTCTTGAATTGCATTTTTGGTGCACAACGATCCGAACTTGTGGAAAATTCGTGTGGATTGGACTTCATCCTACTCCATTCGTATCAATTGGTATCAAAGCAATCCAGGTTGTTCATCAAATTCGGTAATTAATCTTTTTATTTGAGTCTTGTTCTTGTTTTTCTCTTCTCGGATTTTTGTCCTTCTTTTTGCGTCGTTCTTGTTGCTGTTTTGTTGCGTCAAATCCTGCAGCTTTTGTGGTGTCTTTTTTATGCTGTTTTTGTGTCTTTATTGCTGTCCAAGGTCGTCATAGTTCAGCTTTTAAATTTCGTCAAAATCGCATGCAATTTAGTTGCTAAAATCTGTCCAATTCGTGTTCATCTCTTGCTCGGATTTTTTTGCGATTTTTGTTGTGTTGATCTTGCTATTTTGTGTCGTGTTTTGCTGCTGTTTTTCTTCATAATTCTGCACTGTTCTTGTTCATCATCATAGTGTGGAATTCTTGAGTCATTCTTGCTGAAATCACGTCCAAACTTTTAGGGTTTGTGAAATTAGGGTTTCTTGTTCGAAATTTCATAACTCCTTTGTTTCTCATCCTTTTCTTGATCTTTCTTTTGTGTTGTCTTCATCATTCTATTGCCATTAAAGTGTGTTTGATCAAACTTTTTCACCATCTCAAAAAGACGAGTTCTTGACCACTTTCTTGAAAATCTTGATTTTCTTGAAAATTCGAAAGTGTCAAAATTTGAATCTTGAGCTTGATTCTTGCTTCTTGTTGCAAATCTTGATTATCTTGTTAAAGAAGCATATTGAAATTCCATATATTTGGTGACTTATTTGAAATTCTTGGTGGCTGAATTTGTTTGGAGAAATTAAGGTTTGAACAACATAGACAAGACAACAACCTTAAACCTAAGTACTTGTACTAGGTTCTTGTCTTAAAACCTTAAAGTGTTGAATTGTACAAGGTTGTCCGAATAAAAAAAAAAGAGAAAGAGGCCGAATTGAAAAAAAAAAGAAAAAAAAAAGAAAAAAGGCCCAATTCAAAAAAGAAAAGAAAAGTCGGACTATATATAAAAAAAAAATTAAAGACAGCCCAAGAAAAGAACTAATTTTCGTTCTTATTTGCTCTTGAAAATCACCAATATTGAAAGTACCATAACTTGCTCATTTTTAATCGGAATTGAGTGATTCAAAAACACATCTTCTTGTTATCTTCTCTAGTTTCTGAATTCGTAGCTTTCTGAAATTAATCTATTTATACCCCATACGTGATCTCTAAATTAATCTAGTGACGTGAATATTTTTCAAACTTCTTTGGTTTTGCTTTTGTGAATTGATTTGTTTGAACTAATTTGTTGAGACTTGTTCTTAAAATCGACAAACAGTAAGCTTCAATTAGTTTGAGAGATTCATTGTTGAGTGTTTAGATAGGGTATACACGAGAAAAGCCATTACACTAGAGAGGAGTGTACCAACTCACCATATAGTGTACCAACTCACCATTACACTAGAGAGGAGTGTACAAACAGTAAGCTTCACCATGGTAACAAAGCCATGGAAGGCTAAGCCTCCTTTCGGGGGGGGGGATTACTAGCAGTTATGGTAACGTAACTTTGGATCTGAACATATGGTTTCACAACAAGAAGTTTTAGATCTATTCAGTTTGACTTCACAATATGAAGTTTTAGATCTATTCATATTGATAACAATAAGGCGTTGTTTCTTAGTTGAAACTTATTTTATATGTTAAATCTAATGACTCTTAAAAGAATGAACGGTTTCAAATTTCTTATGGTATGATCTTGTGGGTCGACACCCAAGTCGCGTTCGGCGTTTCATGAGGCGGTTGATGATGTTGTAAGTCCTCTTTTTAGCCGGTAATATGTCGTTGACAGTCGAACAAGATCATCCATAATAAAAATGAGACATGTTCTATCTTTTAAATGGTCAAAAGATTGATATATAAACCAAAGTTTTGCTAAGTTTCATTAGCACAATAAGTTATCAAGTGTGGAGAAATCTAAAATATTCAATAAGTGATATCAAGTTTGGAGAAAATCTAAGATATTCAATACGTGATTCCATATGAAAGAAACTAAGTTATGTGTATACTACCATAAATTCTGTTAGTAATCCTACCCGAAGCTCATTTTAATTTTCTTAAATTGCTCTTTTGAATTGTTTTAATTTTATTATCTGATAGTATTATTTTTTATTTTTCTATGGAAAATAAACAAATAATTAAATTAGATTTAAAAGAAATAAGTAAAATATGCGTTGAAGATTTTAATCTTCCTTGTTATACATTATTTAGAACTTGGTTCTTTAGAACTCATGATTCTAATCAACAAAAATATATTCAAAATGAATATTATGATTTTATTAAAAATAATGAAATTATTATTTCTTTTATTGCATGGTTTTATAATGAAAAAAGAGTAAATTACATGCATGAATTATCTAGTTTAATTATCATAGATAAGTCTTATCAAATTTGGAAATTACCAAATAATAAATTACTAAAATCAATTTATATTTTGCAAAAACATAAAGAAGAAATTATGAATTACTCTTATGTTCAAAATAAAGAAATTGATATAATTCAAAATAATAATCTCTTTTATGTTGAAAATAAGAAAATTGAAGTAATTGAACATAATAATGATTCTTTTGTTAATAAAAATGAAATAATAGAACAAGAAGAATTACATAAAATTGAAGTAAATTTGCATAAAAGTGACATAGAAGAAAATAGTTCTAAAAATATTAATAAATTATATAATATAGAAGATAATAATTCAAAAGTTAAAATTATTAAATCTAAAAATATTGATGAAAATTGTAATTTTGAAATAGAAATAGTTAAGATGAAAATATTGAAAATAATAAAAATATTGATAAGGTAAGTGAAAGTGACTTTTGGCAATGGTGTCACAGCTCGTGTCATTGGAAAAGGTACTCTAAATGTGCCTTGGTTACCAAAGTTAGATGATGTACTGCTGGTAGATGACCTCAAGGCAAATTTGCTCAGCATTAGTCACTTGTGCGACCAAGACTTGGATGTAAATTTCACAAAGAAAAATTGCAAGGTGATTGATCAAAACAACAAATGTATTATGGAAGGAGTAAGATCAAGGGATAATTGCTATCTCATCTCTGCCACATCAACATGTCTTCGATCAAGTATGGAGTATTCAATTCTATGGCATCGAAAATTGGGTCATATGAATATACAGATGCTGCAGAACATAGTTACTAAAGGAGCTGTCCGTGGGATTCCTCAATTGCAATTTGATGAAAGCAGAATATGCGGACCATGTCAGATTGGTAAACAAATAAAGGTGTCGCATCCCAAGTCACAGACACCAGGAACAACTCGTGTACTAGAGCTACTTCATATGGATTTGATGGGTCCTATGTCTGTAGAAAGTATTGGAGGAAAACGATATGCATATGTGACTGATGATGATTTTTCTCGTTATACATAGATTGAATTTCTTCGTGAAAAATCTGACACATTTAATGCCTTTAAAGCATTGTGTCTATGCCTTCAGCGTGAAAAGGGATGTGCTATTCTGAAGATTGTACGGATTCGTAGTGATCATGGGAGAGAGTTTGAAAACTCAGATTTCTCAGACTTCTGTAATCAGCATGGAATAGGTCATGAGTTCTCTGCACCTAAAACTCCTCAGCAAAACGGGATCGTAGAAAGTAAAAATCGAACTATAGCAGAGATGTCACGCGTCATGTTATACGAAAAAAATATTCCACAGAAATTTTGGGCTGAAGCAATAAACACAGCATGCTACACTATAAATCGTGTATATCTCCGTGGAGGAACTGAGAAGACGCCCTATGAAATTTGGAAAGGTAGAACTCCAACTGTTAACTATTTTCATCCTTTTGGTAGTACTTGTTATGTGTTGAATGACAGGGAATATAAAGGGAAGCTTGACCGCAAGAGTGATGAAGCTATATTTCTTGGATATGCTATCAATAGTCGAGCTTATCGAGTTTACAACAAAAGAACTCGAACTGTGATGGAATCAGCAAATGTTCAAGTCGATGACTCTCTGGAAGCAAGTGCTGTTCCTAATGAAGATATTACAGATTCTCTACCTGAAGTAAGTTCCAGTGTTCCAGGAAGTGTTTCCCCCAGTGTCACAGGTGGTGTCACTGATCAGAATAAAGAACATGATAATGTGAATGATGTCACTTTACCTCACAGACAGCCCTCTACTCGTGTACATAAGAATCATCATACTGTTGAAGTTATTGGAAGTTTGACTAATGGTGTTCGTACAAGAGACAAACCAAGAGTAAATTATAGAGATATGATTCAAATGGCTTGCTACACTTCTTCTATTGAGCCAAAGAATGTGAAAGAAGCTCTGGAAGATGAATATTGGATTGGTGCAATGCAAGAAGAACTTGATCAATTCACTCGCAATCAAGCTTGGGATCTAGTTCCATGTCCTCCTAATGTGAATGTTATTGGCACCAAATGGATATACAAGAACAAGAGTGATGAGCATGGGAATATCACTCGCAACAAGGCTCGATTGGTTGCTCAGGGGTATACGCAAATTGAAGGAATTGACTTTGATGAGACATTTGCTCCAGTTGCTCGCCTTGAGTCTATACGGTTCTTGCTGGCTATTGCATGTGTGTTGCGATTCAAATTGTACCAAATGGATGTGAAGAGTGTTTTCCTCAATGGTCTTCTTCAAGAGAAGGTGTATGTTGCTCAACCAAAGGGTTTTGAAGAGTCTCATCATCCTGAGTTCGTCTACAAATTGAAGAAGGCTTTATATGGGCTCAAACAAGCTCCTAGGGCTTGGTATGAGAGGCTGACTCAGTACTTGTTAGCCAAAGGATATGAGCGAGGGGGAGTAGATAAAACCCTTTTCATTCGTCACAGGTCAGTTTTTACTTGCTCAAATTTATGTTGATGATATAGTGTTTGGCTCCGTGTCACAGGCTATGGTGGATGAGTTTGTTGCTCAAATGACTGGAGAATTTGAGATGAGCACGGTTGGTGAGCTTACTTACTTTCTTGGACTTCAAATTCAGCAACGACATGATGGTATCTTTATTTCTCAAAGCAAGTATGCAAAGAATTTACTGAAGAAATTTGAATTGGAAAATGCTCGTCCAAGAAGAACACCTATGGGAACTCATGAGAAGATCTCCAAAGATGAGAAGGGAACCCCTATTGATGCAAGTCTTTACAGAAGTATGATTGGCAGCCTCTTGTACCTAACTGCTAGTCGTCCTGATATCTGCTTCAGCGTTGGATTATGTGCTCGATTTCAGGCAGCACCTCGCGAGTCACACCTGGTGTCAGTCAAAAGGATTCTCTAATATATTTGTGGAACAACTGATTATGGAATTTGGTACTCCTTTGATACAAACACCAATTTAGTTGGTTACTATGATGCTGACTGGGCTGGAAGTTCAGATGATCGAAAAAGCACTTCTGGTGGATGTTTTTATTTGGGAAATAATTTGGTGTCATGGTTCAGTAAGAAGCAGAACTCTATTTCTTTGTCTACGGCCGAAGCAGAATACATTGCAGCTGGTAGTTGCTGAACACAGCTTCTCTGGATGAAGCAGATGCTGAAAGATTATGGTGTCACACAGGATGTCATGACACTCTACTGTGATAATATGAGTGCTATCAACATTTCAAAGAATCCTGTTCAGCATTCACGGACAAAACACATAGATATTCAACATCATTTTATTCGATCTCTTGTGGAGGATAAAATCATTGCTTTAGAACATATGGTGACAGAAAAACAAATTGCTGATATTTTCACCAAAGCATTGGATGGGGCAAGATTTGAAGAACTAAGGTCTTCTCTAGGCCTTTGTGTTATGTGAAGAAGCTCTTCAAAGGTGTAAGTTCTTTTGTATTGTATTTTGTTTTGTACAGCAATATAATAAAAATGACAGAAAACACAAAAATAATAGTAGAATAGCTATTTTGTCTTTTTCTGCTTTCCCGCCTAATGCTTTTGGGAAGTCTGTAGTAGCAGATTTGGTGGTTTATAATTTTTGGGAACTTCAGCGATTCAGCACTCCAAGTGACATCTGGCGTTTTCGGAATTCTCGGTCAATTACATGGAATTGAAGAGTTGGCTTGGAATAAGCAATATCTGACTGCTGCATTTTTGGCAATTATTTCGCTATTTGAAATTCAAGGGTTTCTGGTCTTCTCAACTTCTACAACTCATAAGTGTTTGAGCTCTATCCTGCCGTCTTTACTATTTTCAGCACAATCAGAATTCCTGAAAATATTATCAAGTCAAGAGATCAAAATTTAAGAGATGTCTCCGAGAAAGTTTTCATCACGAACAAGCAAGGTGACTCTAGATGATGATGAAGTACATGCTGTGGTGACTCACACCTCTCCAGAATCACCTGACATTGATGAGTTTTTTTCTGAGCCGCAAGAACAAGTCCCAATTTCTAAGGATGATCTGACTTCAATGGCAATAGATGTTATCCCAATTCAATCCATTGACTCCTCCGGCGTTAGAACACGATTTGGACAAACCAGTACTACTCAATTCAAGACAAGTGCTGTACCATCAAAGGCACCGGGTGGTTCTAAGGTGAATGTTGAACCCAAGAGAAAAAGGTTTCAACTTGTGGATGAAAGTTCCTCTGATGAGGATTGGCTTGGTGAAGGCAATATTGGAGGAGGTGTGTCGAATGAAGAAAAGGGGGACTCCTCTGATGATGAAGAAGAATCCTCAAACAATGATGGCTCTCCTGTTGATGATGATTCCTCTAAGGATGCTGAAATTCATGACCTTTCAGATTCTGACCCTATAAAGTCACCAAAGCCTAAGCGACAGAAGGCAACCCCTGCTCCCATATCTCAGAGAATGACTCGCTCACGGTCAATGTCAAAGGGCAAGTCCCCTGCAGGTTCAAGTAAGTCATCTGTTTCTGATGTTAACCTTGATGATTTTAAATCAGAGTACAATGCTGGCTTGTGGTCTAAGAGAAATATCTAGAATGAGAGAAATATACATGAGGGGGATTTTAAAGACTGTCAGAAATTGGTTGATCAGTTAGTTAGTCAAGGACTTGGCAGGACAATCAAGGGTATTAAACCTTATGTTAGAAGAGTAGTGCAGGAGTTTTACTGTAATCTTGACTCTAGTATAAAGGATTTTGAACACCCGGATGGCGGTCGTGTATATGTGAGGGGGAGAGTGTTTGATTTCACTCCGGATGTAATCAATACATATCTGGGAAGTCATTGGGCAGAAGTAGAAGACTTTACACCAGACTATAGTGTGATAATTTCTGATATCACTAGGGGTGTTTGACGTGTTTGGCCAAGGGGGAAAGATTTTCCAGCTTCCCAACTATCGGTGAAGTATGCAATCTTGCATAAGATTGCTATGAGAAATTGGCTGCCAACTTCCCATGGAACTGGAGTGAATAAGGGAATGGCTACCCTACTGTACAAGATTGGAAATTTTGTTGAGTTTGATGTTGGGCAGTTTATATTTGATCAGATAGTTAAGCATGCAGATTGTAAGAACGAGAGGTTGGCTTATCCATTTCGTAGCTTGATTTATGCAATTCTGTCTTCACAACATCCATTGATTAGAGCAAGGAAAATCCTGGAAACTGACAATGAGGAGATCAGGATCAGTTACAAGCTGTTGATAGGTGATCATATCAATGACATGGAGGATGTCACGCAAGATGTCTCTGACACTGATGAGCTTGGCAACACTGTGCTGCTATCAAGCACTATTAAGGTGCTAGAGGATGAGCTGAGAGTGCTAATGGGTCAGCAAGCTGAGATTGAAAGGAGAAGGAAGGAAATTTCTGATGTCCTTGATGATCTAGCAGCTGTAAAGACAGCCAGAGATATTGCAGCTGAGAAGAAGAAGAATGCTGCTGCCAAGACTGCCACTACTACAGACAATCCATCTGATGTTACTCCAGAAGTTCCAGCAGGTATAGATCAAACTCTATCTCCTATACTTGTAGAGACAGAAATGGATGCTGAAAAGCCCATTGTTGAGGAAGCTGATTATTCTGATCCTGATGAGGACATGATTGAGGCAAACACTGCAGTTCCTACTACTGTATCTGATAATGTCCCTGCTAGTGTCACGCTTGATGTTCCTGACAGTTCTGTCCCTTTCAGTGCCCAATCTGGTGGGTTTGATACTGGTAAAGATGATAGCTTTCCAGAAGCTGCTGCAGGTGTTCAATTGCTTGCAGATTCAGTTGGCCTTGTGCCTGATGATGAGGAAATTTCTGCCTAATTACCTTGATATTTATTTTGATGATGATTGATCTAAGACAATTTATTCTGTTTTTATGGCTCTTTTGTCCTTTTATGGCAAAAATGGGGAGTAATTTTGAATTTTGGATATTTGGTTAGTAATTCCTAAACCTATGTATGCTGGGAAACTTGGTGTCTCTTGCTGATTGCAACTAGGGAGTCCGAACTGTTCACAAAATGAACCAAGGTCCCTTCTCCTTTGAGCTCGGTCTTTTGCTAATTGTCTGAGCATCTTGTCTTGCCTGCAGATTTTCAGAGCGACTTGTTGGATTTGCGTTGTCAATTGGCCATATGTAATTTGTTCATATGGTACTAGTCCATTGTACTTGTTTCAAAGTTCTTTCTGAACCATGTCTCGAAGTGATTATGGAAGTCCATCAAGAAACTTTTCCTTCCAATTTGGTTGCCATCAGATCTTGCATAGATTCTGGTAAAAAAATGTATCTTTGTACCATCGGGCATAATGTCTTATGCAGATGTTTATTTATCAAGTGCTCATTCAGGGGGAGTTTGATTCAAACGCATCCAATTTAGCATACAGGGGGAGATTGGATTTTGCCAAAAAATGCCAAATGTGGAGATTGTTAATGCAAATGTGAGTTGGCATTTATTTTAATTGGCATTGATTTTTTGGCAAAGATAAGGAAAGCTTTTATTGAGGCAAAATCAAATAAAATCAATCTATGCAAGGAAGATTGATTTGATGATTAATGCCATGTGGATAATTATGGAACTTATCTTGGTATTCGTGGAAGCTATCCTACTTTGGAAAGATAAGTTTTGAAGGCACAAGAGTTTCCATCTTCTTATTTAAATTATTTTGGAAATTACCTTGAAGATAATGATGGGAAGATTTGGTGATTACGTCCTTCCATTCAAATGGTTTTGGAAATAATCTTGGGATAAACATGGAAGGATTTTTGAGTGCCTATATGAAGCTTTCCATCACACGGTTTTCATGTGTGAGTTTTGTGATTTTTATTCGGTCTTTCTCTAAGACTGTGAACACACTCCTTTGGTGAATATCTTTGATTAAGAGTGTGTTGGCTGTTGCATCTAAAAGTTATATTCTTGAAGGTGCTATCCTTGTGTTTATTGATTCAAGCATAGAACTCAGGAGGAGTTCAAACGTGGGCAAGGGAATCTTTCTTAACCACAGATTCCGGGAGTAATCAACACAAGTCGAGGGGAGCTCGCACAATCCGTTCACTGCAGAAGTTAGGAAGCAGCAGTAACTAAGATAAGATGGTGTCTTACCTAGTGTCATACTGAATGTCTTGTAACTTGTGAACATAGTGGATTGTTCTTTCTGGGCGTGGCCCCGCAGACGTAGGCAATTGCCGAACTGCGTTACCAACCTCCTGTCCATTTATTTTCCGCATTTTTAATACTATTCATTTGCATGTTATTATCGGTGTCACACCCAGTGTTACTCACACACTGGGACACCGCGCTACTAACCTAGATCTTTCACTCTTTTTTTTTTTGGAATTAGATATCTGAACCATTGAAGAACTTTGTTCAGTGCCTTGTAGTTTATTACTAGTCTAGGTACTCCTCTTTCAATTTCGGAATTTTTGCAGACATAGAATGCCGGGCAACTCCAAGAAGACTGGCTTGTTCTGATCATTTGTTTCTCCAGAAGATCATTGATCTCCGCATTACAGTGTTCCAGAAGTTCTTGATTCATCTAAATTGGTCTGGCCTTAGTAGGAATATTCTTTTCCTCGAAATCCTTTTCATAAGAAAGATAGACAGTAGGTTGCTTCCTCTTCTAGAAAGCAGTTGGAATTTCTGCACAAATTTGCTGCTCAATTTTTTGTTGTAGTTCTTGGATTCTATTCTGAATTATCAGTTGTTTTAGTTGTGCTTCAATTCTTTTGTATTCAATCTCTTCCTTCTAGAAATTGATCTGCTTTATTTTGCTAGACAATGAACTAAGCTCCTTGTATACTGGGGGTCTGGTAAAAGGAAGAAGAACATCCTTCCCAAATTTCTGTGGCAAGATCCTTTCGAATGTTGTCATATAAGGCATCAACTGTATAATAAAATCTGTACCCAAAATAACTAGATGAGTAAGATTTTTAGCTAACAGAAAAGACACCTTTACCGTTGCCGAAAAGAATTTGACTTCAACATCGATGAGCTTGTATGAAATACTATGCTTTGGTTTTCTCAAAGAATTTTGATGGGATAATTCCTTCATCAATACAACTTAGGTCCGCACCTGTATTCCATAATGCAGTAGTTTCAAGTACAAAATTGTTTTGTACAACTAATTTGATCTGAACATCATGCCTTCGGAATGTAACCGCTGACAAAATTTTGGGAATTTCATAATTTGAAAAGTTTAAGGGCTCTAGGAATTGTTCAACTTCTTCTTCATTAAGTTTACCCTTATCCTTAGTTTGCACCAGTTGATCAGTCAGATTTTACAAAACTAAATGGTCAAGCTCTTGCTTAGCTTTGATTTCTCTAACTTCCATTTTGAGATTTGCGATCTCAGCTTCTAGATCTTGTATGGTTATTTATTTGGAATATTTTTGGGGAAACCTACTTAGTATGTTTGTGAGGTTGTAAGTGTTTAGAACTTTAGGATGATTTGCATGATGGTCACTTCTGTATCTAAAAGTAGATGGTTGGTTACTTGTTACTTTTTTGAATTGGCTGAGATAATGTCTTTTTTTATCTGGATCCTCCATGTTATTTATCATTTCAAGAGGTAAATCTTGTTCTTTGGTTAAAACATTGATACCTGGTTCCTCTGAGTGCGAATCCTTACTGGACGTAAAACTGGCAATATCATCATCTTCCATTTGATTGATATGATTGTCCTCATTATATCCAAATTCATCTTCTTCCGTTTTAGCTAGAAGGTTTGACAGCTGGTTTAGAATGTTACTATCTATCTCTAGGGCTTGTATTTTTCGTCTAAGTCTATAATATTTTGCTATATGCCCAGGTTTATGACATTTATGGCAAATGATATTTGGTAGGGCTGGTTTTGAGGGTTGGTAAGTTTTGTGTTGTGAACTGAATAGTTGTAGCAATAGTTTTGGCCGTCCGTATGTAATCTTTCGTTGGGAAGAATATTTAGTATATTTAGGTTTGGATTTCTATAAGAAGCTTATTATAGATTTATAAAATCTTTTGGAAAGAAAATATATTTTGTTTAAAAAATCAAAGAATGGAAGAAAATTTTAAATTACAATGGTTAAAAGTTTATATTGAAAATCCAGCTACAATTAAGAAAATTAGAAAAATTTATTCATTAAAAGAAAGGGTTCGACAAGATTCTGAATTTCCTCATGTTTATCATGTAGAAAATGTAAATGTTTTATCAATAAAACAACAAGTATTTTTACATCAAATGCAATACTACCAAATGTTGATTTCATATCACATAAATAAATCTAGAAGACATCCAATAATAAATCAATTTTTATGGAATCGTCTTGAAAATTTTAGAAAAGAAATTGCTATTATTATTTAAAATCTTTTTATTTTAAAATTTTTTGCAGGAAATGCAAGGTAGAGGTGGAAGAGGTCATAAACCTCAAATGGATTTTGGTTATGTTAGCCATTACAATTCCCAATATCCTCCACTATACTGGTCATCTCAAATGAGAGGTCAGTCTTCTTTAAATCAATCAAATTCAAAAAATAATTCTCTTGTTCCATTGGGTCATATACCCACAGCCAAAAATGTCCTTCTTGATGAATCCTCAAATCAGGACCATGATTATATTAAAAATGGAATAATCGCACATTCAATTTTCATTTCTGAAACAGATCTCAAATTAGATTTGTATGCGATTATTCATAAATATTTCAATAATCCTTCTAATTCTCATTTCAGTTTAAGAGGACCACTTCCTCTAAAAACTCGGCATACTTATGCTGATTTTTTAAATTTTACCAAAATTGCTGATATAAATGACAGACCCAGAACCAGTCGTCACCAAAATTGGTTTCCTACAACTGAAGACAATGAAATTGCTTTGTCTCAGATGTATATTCATAAAATACCATCTTATCCTGACTGGAATTCTTCTCTAATTCAAACTCAAAATTTTATTTCAAGATATAACAATTTTGAATATGCATTTACGTACACAGATATGGTGGAAAGTTTTCACAATGTCCACTTATATCAAAATTCTTCTTACAAGCATACTTGGTGGATTCGTATTGATGAAGCCAATTTCAATAAAATTATTCCAGGTTGGTTTCTTAATTGGTTTAAAATTCATGGACCAAAAGAAGAAACTTTCTTACCTGAAAAATAGAAAAATTTGTTTATTCAGTTTAAAAATGTTTATTCTGAAAAATTTCAGCATTCAAAATTTCCAAAACAATCATTTTACTCTTTTTAATAAAATTTCAAATTCCATGGTTATATGCTTGGAAATATGAAACTGGACACAATACTGATGGAATTTTACAGCTCACAAGAGTTGGCTACACTAAATGGTGGCCAATATGTCAAGTAGATTACATTGAAATTGAGAAGTCACTTGTTAATACAAAAAGTTCTCTTGAAAAAGAAAAAGTGACACAAGAAATTGATAATTTTTCTCAGAAAGAATTAAATGAGAAAAATGACTTGATTGCAAAATTGCAAAATGAATTGAAAAAAGTGAAAGTTGTTTCTTCTCCTGAAAAAGAAAAAGAAGAAAGAATGACAAAAGGAAAAGAAAAGGAAAAAATTGAAAAAGAAAAAATAGAAAAGAAAAAAAAACATCCATTTCAAGATTCTCTTTTGATAAAAATTTGATCAAATTCACTGATGATGAACCTTCAACAGAAGAGGATTTGCAAATTTCTTCAGATGAAAATTCAAGTACCAATTCTGATGGTGAACAATTGCAAATGACAGAAAAAGAGAAAAATGAATTCGAACAATTAATACATAATCTGTATAAAAATAAAGACTATGTATTAAAATTGTTGGATTCCAGTTGTTCAGAAAAATCCAGAGCAAATACTCCTTCAAGAAAATCTTCATCGGATGAAGCTGGAAAAATCAGTTCACAAAAGGTTGCAAAAAAGAAAAATTCAAAGAAATGATATCAAGTGGGAAGGAAAATTCCAAGCAAGTGGGGACATCAATCAAGTAGGAGACATCATGGAGACAAAGAAAAGTGAAGTTAGAAAAATGTCACATCACTTTTGAATGGTTGTCTTTTGTATTATTGTCTTTTACTTTTTTATTTTGTTATTAGTCCTTACTTTTTTGTATTTTATTTAAAAGTCCTTAGGTGGTCTATAAATAGAATCAAAATGGGTTGTAATAGACACCTTTTCATTACTACATCTTTCAATCTTTGAAGAAAGCTCTCTAGCTCTCTTTGTAATTCTCTTTTGTAATCAAGAGTTTTTATGCAATAGAAATTTTTTGGTTTCAAAACTTTCTCTTCTTTTCTTCAAGCAAGCTTCTCTTCTTCTTTCTTCTTTAAGTTTTTATATTTTACAGGTTTATGCTAAGGAGTTAAGAAGTTCTTTCAAGTTCTTCCCTCCTGTTGTAAATTACTTTCAAGTTTTGCACATAAAGCTTGAATTACTTCTAGACAATATAGATGTCATAATAATTGACATCTATATTGAAGATGAAGCAGTAGAATTACTTCTAGACAATATAGATGTCATAATAATTGATAAGAGCTTCGGGTAGGATTACTAACAGAATTTATGGTAGTATACCCATAACTTAGTTTCTTTCATATAGAATCACGTATTGAATATCTTAGATTTTCTCCAAACTTGATATCACTTATTGAATATTTTAGATTTCTCCACACTTGATAACTTATTGTGCTAATGAAACTTAGCAAAACTTTGGTTTATATATCAATCTTTTGACCATTTAAAAGATAGAACATGTCTCATTTTTATTATGGATGATCTTGCTCGACTGTCAACGACATATTACCGGCTAAAAAGAGGACTTACAACATCATCAACCGCCTCATGAAACACCGAACGCGACTTGGGTGTCGACCCACAAGATCATACCATAAGAAATTTGAAACCGTTCATTCTTTTAAGAGTCATTAGATTTAACATATAAAATAAGTTTCAACTAAGAAACAACGTTATCAATATGAATAGATCTAAAACTTCATATTGTGAAGTCAAACTGAATAGATCTAAAACTTCTTGTTGTGAAACCATATGTTCAGATCCAAAGTTACGTTACCATAACTGCTAGTAATCCCCCCCTCCCCCCCCTCCGAAAGGAGGCTTAGCCTTCCATGGCTTTGATACCAAATTTACACCAGGAATTAAACATTAAAATTAAATAAACAAAAATAAAATAGTAAGGGACTTACTACTTATCTTCTCTAATCTTGAAGCATTTATCTTCAAGCTTTATGTGCAAAACTTGAAAGTAATTTACAACAGGAGGGAAGAACTTGAAAGAACTTCTTAACTCCTTAGCATAAACCTGTAAAATATAAAAACTTAAAGAAGAAAGAAGAAGAGAAGCTTGCTTAAAGAAAAGAAGAGAAAGTTTTGAAATCAAGAAATTTCTATTGCATAAGAACTCTTGATTACAAAAGAGAATTACAAAGAGAGCTAGAGAGCTTTCTTCAAAGATTGAAAGATGTAGTAATGAAAAGGTGTCCTTTACAACCCATTTTGGGCTTTATTTATAGACGTTCTAAACACTAAAAACCAAATAAAAAAGTAAAAGACAATAATTCAAAAAGACAACAATTCAAAGTGATGTGACATTTTTCTAACTCCACTTTATCCTTTACTTGTCTTTATCTTCCACTTGTCTTCCACTTGTCTTGATTTTCCTTGCAAAGTCTTCCACTTGTCTTCATATTTCTTGGAAATTTGTATTTTCAGTTTTTTGATTTCTTCTTTCTTGCAGATCTTCTTATCGGCATTTTATCATCTTCAATTTCTTCAGATGAGAATGTCTTTTGAGTAGATACTGGAGATACTGCTATGGATTTATCAGAATTAGAATCTAAAACTTTTAATAAATAATCTTTATTTTTGTAAAGATCATATATTAATTGTTCAAAGTTATATTTTTCTTTTTCTGTCATCTCAGGATAAGGATCATGATTTTGATATACAGATGTATCAAATTCTTCTTCATCATTAAGATTTATTAAATCCTCATTTGATATATAAGATGTTAAGGCATTTATTTTTTCTTTTCCTTTTCTATTTTTCTCTTTTTCAATTTTTTCTTTTTCAATTTTTTATTTTTCAACTTTTTCCTTTTCTTTTTCTTTTGCTAATTTTTCCTCTTTCTCCTTAAGTGGAGTAGAGACAGCAAAAATTCTATCAATTTCTTTTTTCATTTTTTCAATCATTTCTTTTTTCTTATTTTCAACAAAATTGTCTCTTTTGAAAGGAGATACATTGAAAGAAACATCTAATAATTTTCCTTTTGCTAGAAGAACATCTTCTTGTGCCAAGATTTTTTGAATTGAATCATAATCAACTTGACACTTTGGCCACCATTTTGTGTATAATATTCTTCTGAGCTGTGGAATGCCATCAATTGCATATCCTACTTCATATTTTCATGCAAATAACCATGGTGTTTGGAATTTTATTAAGAATAATAGAAAGGATTCTCCAAAGATTTCAGGATTTTGGAATTTTGAGGAATAAATATATTGGAATTGGCTAAAAAATGGTTGTAATTTTTCAGGTAAAAAATTTTCTTGTTTTGGTCCCATATTTTTGAACCATTCAATAAACCAATTTTGTATGGGTTTTTCAAAAATGGAATCATCAATGCGTATCCACCAAGTGTGTCTACACAAGGAATTTTGATATAAGAATACTTTGGAGAAACTATCCACCATATCATAATAGGTAAATTGATATTCAATTTTATTGTAATTTGAAATGAATTTTAAGACTTGGGTAGATGGTATTTTCCAATCTGAAAATGAAGGAATTTGGTGGATATATATTTGAGAAAGGGCTATTTCACTATCCTCATAAGTAGGAGACCATTCTTGAGGATGATTTGTTTTTGCTTTGTCTTTAACATCTGCAAATTTTGTGAAATTTAAAAAATCTGCATATGTATGATGGGTTTTTAAGGGTAAAGGTCCTTTTAAACCAAATTGAGAACTAGAAGGATGATTAAAATATTTATTTGCTACATCATAAGGATCTAATTTAAGATCACTTGTAGATATAGTTAAAGCATGTACTTGTACTCCATTTGGAATGTAATCATAATCCTGATTTGAGGATGTTCCTTCTAAAATATTTCTTTTAACATTGGGATTAAAACCTATAGAAGGTGTAGTAATTTTCTGACTAAGGAAATTTTGTCCTCTCATTTGAGATGACCATTGAGAAGAGGAATTAGGAAGTCTATTTTGACTTATTTGATTTATATTGTAACCAAATTTATTTTGGGATTGACGGCCTCTGCCTCTCATTTCCTGCAAAAAAGAAAATATTATTGTAGAGAACCAAATCTTTTCCTCCTTTATCATAACTAAAACCTGCAAAAAACAATATTGTGAGATTTTAAGATAAATTAAGGTAAGTATTTTAAAGATCTCTAATTTTAGGAAGAGTTACAAATTGAAATGATAAATTAGAATTTATTTTTGATAATTTTTTACCATCACATTGATAAGGATGCATTAAATTTAAAAAAGGATTTCCTAATATTACATGTTGACCAATTGCATTAGTTATTACAAATGGAGAACAAATGTAATTATTTTCTTCAGAAAATATGCAAACATCTGATATTTTATATTTTATATTTATTTGTGTACCTTGTGCTGCATGTAATTCTACATGAGTATTTTCAAAATATTTTGAAGGAATTAATCCTTCTTTTATGCAATTTAAATCTGCACCTGAATCAACCATTGCAATTGTTTGAATTTTATATTCTCTATTTATTATTAATGTAATAGAAATATAATATTTATAAGAAGTGACTAAGGTATTTATTTGAAGAAAATTATTTTGTTCAGAAATTTCTTCTATTTGTTCTTCATTCTTTGTATTTAATATATTTGTTAAATTTAATTCTTCTAAAATTAAAATTCTTTCTTTTAATTTTTGAATTTCTATTTTTAATTCATTAACTTCTTCTTTTAAAATTGGTAAAGTAATTTGTTTAGGATTTTGATTTTGTAAATGATCTATTACATCTTGCATTGTAAATGAAGTATTTATTCTATCTAATTTTCTTTTTATTTGAGAATTTTCATAAGAAGTAGATGGAGAATGATTTAAAGAATTTTTATTGTCTTCTTCTAATTGTAAATATTTTTCTAAATATTGTCTTTTTCTTATTGGATCTTGAATTTCCTCAACTAAATCAAGCATCATTTTATGCTTTTCAGATAATGTGAATATTCCTATTTCATTTAATCCATTAGCTTCAATTATTGCTTTGTAATAATCTGATTTCGAATTACAATTTTCACAATTTTCATCAGTATCATCTGAACTTATATTATTTATTTCTACAGATTCTTCACTATCTGATGAATCGGTTTTGTAAATTTTATTTTCTATTGTTTGTATTAAATATTCTTTTAATTCTTTATCTAAATTTATATCTTCTAATTTTTCCAAAAGAATTTCATTAATATTTGTCCTAGAAGTACATTTATTAGCATAATGTCCTTTTTTACCACATTTTCTACATGTTATATTTTCTTCTATCCATCTCTTTCTAGATTTTTTCTTTCTTTTAATTCATTCTTCAGAATTTTCAGATCTTTCAGATGATCTTTCATATTTTTTATGTTTTTTCTTTAATTTTTTTTCTATTTTTCTAAGAGGTGATTTTAATTCATGTGGATTATAAGCAAATTGATGACAAAAATCTCCTAATTCTGCTTTTTGAGTTTCTCTTTTTATTTGTGCTTTTAATTTTATATCATTGCATAATTTTAAGCCTTCTTCAGTACATACACTGATTAATTCTCCATAAGTAATTTGAGAAAATGGGATATTTATTCCATCAAAACAATTTCTTAGATTTCCTCTAACTTTTTCAGAAAATAATTTTGGTAAACCAGAAAGAAATTTTTCTTTCCAAAAATCTGCTTGAGAATCAGATCTTGAGTATAATTTTGACAAGAAAACATCTTTATACCATCTAAAATGAGATAGTGTAGGACATTTTAAATTCATTAATAATTCTTTATGACAATTTGTTAAGTAATTATTTCCAACAAAATGTTTAATTATTGCACATACAAGATTAAAGCAGCATCTGGAATATTAGTTGTAACAGTTATTTCTTGTGGTTGATTATTTTCTGGTTTTGGAAATATGGGTGTGGTTGTAGTTATTTGTTTAGTAGCTTTTATAATTTCACCTCTTTGATTTTCATTTAGATAATGATCCCACCAACCACGTAATTGTCCAGTAAAACCTTGAGTACAAGCTCTTACAGCTTGTTCTTCAGTAATATTTTCTATTTTTAAAATATTAATATACATTGATATTTTATGACACATATTAGCAATTTGATAAGGTGTAAATCCATCAAGATTCCATTCATATATAGCATTATTTTGATAACAATTTTGCCAATCACCATGTTCTTCAATTAAAAGATCTTGAGGAGTTGGTCTAGGATAATAAAATTGAGTTTGTGGATATTTTGGTCTAAATTTTGAGTTAGGTTTCTTTATTTTATTTATTTCCAATTGATTTGAATCTTCATCTATGTATAAATTATTAAACATTTCTTCTAATTGATCTATTTGTAAATTATTATTAATCATTTCTTCTTTTTCAGAACTTAATACATTGAGTCTTAATTTATTAAATTCTGAATTTAATTTTTCTAATTTTTCTTTAGTAAAACCTGAAGGTAAAACCTTTAACATATTTAAAGGTAAATCAGGCATAGGTTTAAATGAAAATGGTTGAGTTTTACTAGACCCTAATTTTATATTTTCTAAAGGAAAAATATTTTTTGGGGTTTGAAGATTAATTTTATCTTCAATACGACATAATTGTTTAGAAATGGTATTTAAATTAGGATTTGTAAAATTATTTTGTTTGGCTATTTTTGCTAATTCAACATTACTAACATCAATATAAGGACAAGCCTCAGTTGAAGTATTTGCAGCTTCTATTTTTATTAACTGTGAAGGAGGATGAATTGCTTTTAATAATTTATCATCAGATAATTTCCAAGTCTGATGAGCTTCTTCAAGAACATTTAGACTATATTGATCATCAATGTATTTTGCTTTTTGTTCAGTATTAAACCATGATATGAATGAAATTATAACACCAGTGACTTTAATAAAATTATAATACTGATCTTGAAATTGTTTTTGTTGTTTAGTATTATAAGTTTTAAAAAACCAATTTCTAAATGGTGTATATTGTGGAAGATTAAAATCTTTAACACATATTTTACTTATTTCTTTTAGATTAATTTTATTTTCTTGAGAAATTGTATTTATTTCAAAATTCATTTCTGATCCAAGGCTTATATCATCTTGTGATTTTTGTGTGTATATTGGTCTTGGAATTTGATTATCTGTTTCTCTAATTCCTTCAAAGTTAAACCTATCAGATCTAGATGCAGAAGAGTATGGAAATGAGGAGTATGAATTTCTTCTAGGAACATGTGTTTCAAATATTATTTCTACATTTTCTTCGTTATCTTCATGAATTTGAGCATCCTTAGATTTTAAAGGAATTGTTGGTCTACTTATTTTTTCTAAGACCCAATTTGATGGCAAAGATATTTCATCCCAATTTATTAATCTAGGTATTTGTAATTTTGATCTTTTTAAATTAGTTTCCATTAATAATGTACTTTTTCCATTATCTGTTATTCTTGCTCCTGGACTTATAGTATTCATTAATTTATAATAAAGTCTATATGTCAAATTAATATTTTCAGATCCAGGTTTCATATCATAACCTTTAGTTTGTAAATTAACAGTTAGTACATCATATAAATTTCTATCAGTTAAAGATACAGAAAAATTTGGATACGTATTAAAATAAATTGGACCATTGCAAAGACTAGACTCAATTAAGCCTAATAAAGAATCATGAAATTTATTATGTCTACAATCTCTTAAAGCAACTAAAATTGTAGTTTCTAATCCTTGTCTATTTAAAGGTTGTACAGCAATTTGTATAAGACCAATATGTAGATAATTATATCCTTGTTGTCTAATTTGAGACAAATAATCTAAATCTAGTAAATGTATTTCTTCAAATTGATTTTGTATAGAAATTGTTTTTTCTACATTTTTTATGGCTCTTTTAGTTTTTTGATCAAAAGTTCCATATTTATAAATTTTTTTATGTTCAATTTTTGGAATATGCCAATTTTGTATTTTTTGTTCAATTTCAGAAAATTCAACTAATTCAGAATTTTTAGTATTTTTATTTGAAGATGAAGCAGTAGAATTACTTCTAGACAATATAGATGTCATAATAATTGATAAGAGCTTCCGGTAGGATTACTAACAGAATTTATGGTAGTATACCCATAACTTAGTTTCTTTCATATAGAATCACGTATTGAATATCTTAGATTTTCTCCAAACTTGATATCACTTATTGAATATTTTAGATTTCTCCACACTTGATAACTTATTGTGCTAATGAAACTTAGCAAAACTTTGGTTTATATATGAATCTTTTGACCATTTAAAAGATAGAACATGTCTCATTTTTATTATGGATGATCTTGCTCGACTGTCAACGACATATTACCGGCTAAAAAGAGGACTTACAACATCATCAACCGCCTCATGAAACGCAGAAATTTGAAACCATTCATTCTTTTAAGAGTCATTAGATTTAACATATAAAATAAGTTTCAACTAAAAAACAACGCCTTATTGTTATCAATATGAATAGATCTAAAACTTCATATTGTGAAGTCAAACTGAATAGATCTAAAACTTCTTGTTGTGAAACCATATGTTCAGATCCAAAGTTACGTTACCATAACTGCTAGTAATCCCCCCCCCCCCCCGAAAGGAGGCTTAGCCTTCCATGGCTCTGATACCAAATTTACACCAGGAATTAAACATTAAAATTAAATAAACAAAAATCAAATTTACACCAGGAATTAAACATTAAAATTAAATAAACAAAAATAAAATAGTAATGGACTTACTACTTATTTTCTCTAATCTTGAAGCATTTATCTTCAAGCTTTATGTGCAAAACTTGAAAGTAATTTACAACAGGAGGGAAGAACTTGAAAGAACTTCTTAACTCCTTAGCATAACAAATTTACACCAGGAATTAAACATTAAAATTAAATAAACAAAAATAAAATAGTAAGGGACTTACTACTTATTTTCTCTAATCTTGAAGCATTTATCTTCAAGCTTTATGTGCAAAACTTGAAAGTAATTTACAACAGGAGGGAAGAACTTGAAAGAACTTCTTAACTCCTTAGCATAAACCTGTAAAATATAAAAACTTAAAGAAGAAAGAAGAAGAGAAGCTTGCTTTAAAGAAAGAAGAGAAAGTTTTGAAATCAAGAAATTTCTATTGCATAAGAACTCTTGATTACAAAAGAGAATTACCAAAGATAGCTAGAGAGCTTCTTCCAAGATTGAAAGATGTAGTAATGAAAAGGTGTCCATTACAATCCATTTGGATTTCTATTTATAGACCACCTAAGGACTTTGAAATAAAATACAAAAAAGTAAGGACTAATAACAAAATGAAAAAAGTAAAAGACAATAATACAAAAGACAACCATTCAAAGTTGATGTGACATTTTTCTAACTTCACATTTCTTTGTCTCCATGATGTTTCCTACTTGATTGATGTCCCCACTTGCTTGGAATTTTCCCTTCCCACTTGATATCATTTCTTTGAATTTTTCCTTTTTTGCAACCTTTTGTGAACTGATTTTTCCAGCTTCATCCGATGAAGATTTTTCTTAAAGGAGGATTTTGCTCTGGATTTTTCTGACAACTGGAAATCCAACATTTTATACATAGTCTTTATTTTTATACAGATTAGTTATTAATTGTTCGAATTCATTTTTTCCTTTTCTGTCATTTGCAATTGTTCACCATCAGATTGGTACTTGAAATTTTCATTCTGAAGAATTTTGCAAATCCTCTTCTGTTGAAGGTTCATCATCAGATGAATTTGATCAAATTTTTATCAAAAAGAATCTTGAATGGATGTTCTTTTTTCTTTTTCTTTTCTCACTTTCTTTTTTCTTTTCTATTTTTCTCTTTCAATTTTTTCCTTTTCTTTTCCTTTTATCATTTTTCTTCTTTTTCTTTTTCAGGAGAAGAAAACAGCTTTCACTTTTTCAATTCATTTTGCAATTTTGCATCAAGTCATTTTTCTCATTTAATTCTTTCTGAGAAAAATTATCAATTTCTTGTGTCACTTTTTCTTTTTCAAGAGATTTTGCATTAACAAATGCCTTCTCAATTTCAATGTATCTACTTGACATTTGGCCACCAATTTAGTGTACCCCAACTCTTGTGAGCTGTAAAATTCCATCAGTATTGTATCCAGTTTCATATTTCCAAGCATATAACCATGGAATTTGAAATTTTATTAAAAAGAGTAAAAATGATTGTTTTGGAAATTTTGAATGCTGAAATTTTTCAGAATAAACATTTTTAAACTGAATAAATAAATTTTTCAATTTTTCAGGTAAGAAAGTTTCTTCTTTTGGTCCATGAATTTTAAACCAATTAAGAAACCAACCTGGAATAATTTTATTGAAATTGGCTTCATCAATACGAATCCACCAAGTATGCTTGTAAGAAGAATTTTGATATAAGTGGACATTGTGAAAACTTTCCACCATATCTGTGTACGTAAATGCATATTCAAAATTGTTATATCTTGAAATAAATATATTTGAGTTTGAATTATGAGACAGTATTCCAGTCAGAATAAGATGGTATTTTATGAATATACATCTGAGACAAAGCAATTTCATTGTCTTCAGTTGTAGGAACCAATTTTGGTGACGACTGGTTCTGGGTCTGTCATTTATATCAGCTAATTTTGGTAAAATTTAAAAAATCAGCATAAGTATGCCGAGTTTTTAGAGGAAGTGGTCCCTCTTAAACTGAAATGAGAATTAGAAGGATTATTGAATATTTATGAATAATCGCATACAATCTAATTTGAGATCTGTTTCAGAAATGAAAATTGAATGTGCGATTATTCCATTTTAATATAATCATGGTCCTGATTTGAGGATTCATCAAGAAGGACATTTTTGCTGTGAGTATATGACCCAATGGAAACAAGAAATTATTTTTGGAATTTGATTGATTTAAAGAAGACTGACCTCTCATTTGAGATGACCAGTATAGTGGAGGATATTGGGATTGTAATGGCTAACATAACCAAAATCCATTTGAGGTTTATGACCGCTATTCCACCTTCTACCTTGCATTTTCCTGCAAAAATTTTAAAATAAAAAGATTTTAAATAAATAATAGCAATTTCTTTTCTAAAATTTTCAAGACGATTCCATAAAAATTGATTTATTATTGGATGTCTTCTAGATTTATTTATGTGATATGAAATCAACATTTGGTAGTACTTGCATTTGAATGTAAAAATACTTATTGTTTTATTGATAAAACATTTACATTTTCTACATGATAAACATGAGGAAAATTCAGAATCTTGCGAACCTTTCTTTCTTAATGAATAAATTTTTCTAATTTTCTTAATTGTAGCTGGATTTTCAATATAATCTTTAACCATTGTAATTTAAAATTTTCTTCCATTCTTTGATTTTTTTAAACAAAAATATATTTTCTTTCCAAAGAATTTTATAAATCTATAATAAGCCTCTCTTATTTGGTGAAATCTGATTTTGTATGAATTTCTTATTACTCTTACCATTCTGTAATATTGTACTTGATGAATAAAAATTTGATCCTTTAAGGATTCTTGTATATAATTTTCTTATTCTAATTTCTTTTTTAGAAATTCTTTGAAGATAATCTTTTAAATAATTTTTCTTTTAAAATTTCAATTTCTTCTTCAGTTTGTTGTTTCATAACCTGCAAAATTTTTTATCCTTGTAAAGAATTCTCTAGTAAGAAAATCAGGTAAAGAATTTAATTCACCTTTAATATAGACAATTTTAAAGTCAATACAGATAAAATAGCTTGCCATCTAGCAAATATTTGTTTAGATGCAATATTTTTTTACATCTTTCTGTAAACTTCTTTTGCATCACTACAGTCAACTCTAAGTAAAAATTCTTGATTTAATAAATCATCTTGGAATTTAGAAATACAAAGAACTATACTAAGAATTTCTTTTTTAATTGTAGAATAATTTATTTGAGCATTTTTCCATGTTCCAGAATAGTATCTAACTAATTCTTCTTTATTAGTTTGTGGATTCTTTTGTTTTAAAATTCCTCCATAACCAATATCAGAAGCATCAGTTTCAACAATTTTAAACCAATCAGGATTTACTAAACTTAAACATGGTAAAAATTTTACTTTTTGCTTAATTAATTTTACTGCATTTGTATGAATTTCAGACCATGCAAGAGGATTTTTCTTTAATCTATCATATAAAGGTTTACTATCAATTGCCAAATTTTTATAATATTCACCAATATAATTTAAACTTCCTAAAAATCTTTGTAATTGTTTTTTATCTATTAATTCATCAGGAAATTTATTTGCAAATTCAATACTTCTAGCAATTGGAGTAATTTGACCATTTTCTAATTCATATCCTAAGAATCTAATTTTAGATTGGAATAATTTTAATTTTTTAGCAGAAACAACTAAACCATTTTTAACAACTATTTTAATAAAAATATTCAAATGTTTAAAATGTTGTTCAATATTTTGTGAAAAAATTAAAATATCATCAATATAAACAATTATAAATGAATATGATGAAAAATATCATTCATTATATGTTGAAATTCAGAAGGAGCATTTTTGAGACCAAAAGGCATTACATTCCATTCATAATGACCAAATGGAACAGTAAATGCAGTTTTATATTTATCTTTTTCAGCAATTTGTATTTGCCAAAATCCAGATTTTAAATCAAATTTAGAATATATCATTGCTCCAAAAGTCCTATTTAATAAATCTTTTTTATTTGGAATTGGATATCTAATCCATTGTAAGACTGTATTTAAGGGTTTATAATTAATAACTAATCTTGGAACACCTCTTTCTATTTCTGAATTTTTATTAACATAAAATGCAGAACAACTCCAAGGAGAGTAACTTTTTCTAATTATTTTCTTTTTTAACAAATCATCAATTTCTTTTTTACAATATTCAACCATTTCTTTATTCATTTGAGATGGTCTTGCTTTTGTTGGTATTTTTTGTTCATCAAAATCTTTTTCATATGGTAATTCAACAATATGTTGTTTTCTTTCCCAAAAAGCATTTGGCAATTCACTACAAATTTTTGTAGTAATTTCTTGCGTAATATTTTTAATTTGATTTTGTAATTTTGGAGATTTGAATTGTTCTTCTATTTTTAAAGATAAAATCTCATTTGAAAGAAAATCAATTTGATTATTTTTTAATTTTATATTTTCTTGTAAAGATGACAAATTTAAAGAACAAAGATCTCTAGTTTTTGGAGAAGTAATAAATTTAAATGATAAATCAGAATCAATTTTTGATAATGTTTTACCATCACATTTATATGGATGCATTAAATTTAGGAAAGGAGTTCCCAATATTATATGTTGGTTAATTGTTTTAGCTAAAACAAATGGACAACAAACATAATTATTTTCTTCAGAAAATATACACACATTTGATAATTTATAATTTACTTGTATTTTTCCCCCTTGTGCAGCATTTAATATGACTTGAGTTTTTTCAAAATATTTAGAATGTATTATTCCTTCTCTAATACAATTTAAATCTGCACCTGAATCTACCATTGCTATTGATTTAATTTTATATTCTTTATTTATTATAAGAGTTGCAAAAATGTAATATTTTTGAGAAGTAATTAAAGTATTTAATTGAGAATTTTGATCAAATTTTTTTTCTATTTTATTAAGTTCTTTTTCTTCTAAAGTCTTATTTTTTAATATTTTAATTTCTATTTTTAACTCATTAATTTCTTGTTTTAATATAGGTGAAGTAATTTTATCTTCTTTTAAGGAAGTGTCTACTTTATCTATTTGTTTTATATTTAAAGAATTATTGTTTTGAAAAGAATTTTCATTAGATGGAAAAGAATAATTTTGTAAAGAATTATTTTGAAAATATATTTCAAAATATTGATTTCTTTTTATAGGATTTTTAATTTCATTAATTAAATTTAACATCATTTTATGATTTTCAGATAATGTAAAAATTTCTAACTGATTTAATTTTCTATTTTTAACAATTTTAGTTTTATCAGTTTCACTTACCTTATCAATAATTTTATTATTTTCAATATTTTCATCTAAATTATTATTAACTATTTCTATTTCAAAATTACAATTTTCATCAATATTTTTAGATTTAATAATTTTAACTTTTGAATTATTATCTTCTATATTATATAATTTATTAATATTTTTAGAACTATTTTCTTCTATGTCACTTTTATGCAAATTTACTTCAATTTTATGTAATTCTTCTTGTTCTATTATTTCATTTTTATTAACAAAAGAATCATTATTATGTTCAATTACTTCAATTTTCTTATTTTCAACATAAAAGAGATTATTATTTTGAATTATATCAATTTCTTTATTTTGAACATAAGAGTAATTCATAATTTCTTCTTTATGTTTTTGCAAAATATAAATTGATTTTAGTAATTTATTATTTGGTAATTTCCAAATTTGATAAGACTTATCTATGATAATTAAACTAGATAATTCATGCATGTAATTTACTCTTTTTTCATTATAAAACCATGCAATAAAAGAAATAATAATTTCATTATTTTTAATAAAATCATAATATTCATTTTGAATATATTTTTGTTGATTAGAATCATGAGTTCTAAAGAACCAAGTTCTAAATAATGTATAATAAGGAAGATTAAAATCTTCAACGCATATTTTACTTATTTCTTTTAAATCTAATTTAATTATTTGTTTATTTTCCATAGAAAAATAAAAAATAATACTATCAGATAATAAAATTAAAACAATTCAAAAGAGCAATTTAAGAAAATTAAAATGAGCTTCGGGTAGGATTACTAACAGAATTTATGGTAGTATACACATAACTTAGTTTCTTTCATATGGAATCACGTATTGAATATCTTAGATTTTCTCCAAACTTGATATCACTTATTGAATATTTTAGATTTCTCCACGCTTGATAACTTATTGTGCTAATGAAACTTAGCAAAACTTTGGTTTATATATCAATCTTTTGACCATTTAAAAGATAGAACATGTCTCATTTTTATTATGGATGATCTTGCTCGACTGTCAACGACATATTACCGGCTAAAAAGAGGACTTACAACATCATCAACCGCCTCATGAAACGCCGAACGCGACTTGGGTGTCGACCCACAAGATCATACCATAAGAAATTTGAAACCGTTCATTCTTTTAAGAGTCATTAGATTTAACATATAAAATAAGTTTCAACTAAGAAACAACGCCTTATTGTTATCAATATGAATAGATCTAAAACATCATATTGTGAAGTCAAACTGAATAGATCTAAAACTTCTTGTTGTGAAACCATATGTTCAGATCCAAAGTTACGTTACCATAACTGCTAGTAATCCCCCCCCCCCCGAAAGGAGACAAAGCCTTCTATGGCTTTGATACCAAATTTACACCAGGAATTAAACATTAAAATTAAATAAACAAAAAAAAAATAGTAAGGGACTTAGTACTTATTTTCTCTAATCTTGAAGCATTTATCTTCAAGCTTTATGTGCAAAACTTGAAAGTAATTTACAATAGGAGGGAAGAACTTGAAAGAACTTCTTAACTCCTTAGCATAAACCTGTAAAATATAAAAACTTAAAGAAGAAAGAAGAAGAGAAGCTTGCTTGAAGAAAAGAAGAGAAAGTTTTGAAACCAAGAAATTTCTATTGCATAAGAACTCTTGATTACAAAAGAGAATTACAAAGAGAGCTAGAGAGCTTTCTTCAAAGATTGAAAGATGTAGTAATGAAAAGGTGTCCATTACAATCCATTTGGATTCTATTTATAGACCACCTAAGGACTTTGAAATAAAATACAAAAACGTAAGGACTAATAACAAAATAAAAAAGTAAAAGACAATAATACAAAAGACAACCATTCAAGTTTCAACTAAGAAACAACGCCTTATTGTTATCAATATGAATAGATCTAAAACTTCATATTGTGAAGTCAAACTGAATAGATCTAAAACTTCTTGTTGTGAAACCATATGTTCAGATCCAAAGTTACGTTACCATAACTGCTAGTAATCCCCCCCCGAAAGGAGGCTTAGCCTTCAATGGCTCTGATACCAAATTTACACCAGGAATTAAACATTAAAATTAAATAAACAAAAATAAAATAGTAAGGGACGCCTTATTTCTTATGTGAAATAATTTGCTTACCAAAACACAAATCATCAAACTTTAAAACACAAGGTATAAATTTTCGAACTAAAGCTTCAAAGGTAGGTGAAAGACATTGAAATTGATTCAAAACAGAATTCAAACTTTGAAAATCAATAGCATCGGCATTAACAAAGTTCTTAACATTTAAACCATTAAAATCAACCAATAAACTTTCATACTTACCTAACTTACCTTGCTTACCTTGTGGAAAATAAGCTAAGGCAGATTGGACTCCTTCCAATTGATAATGAGTTAACCAAGTAGCAAGTTCTTGGATTATTTCCTCAAGAAAGAAGAATGTTTATAGAATGAGTTTGAATGATTCTGCAACACAAATTGTATTGTAATTTTTGTGTTACAAGTTGTGTGTTTGATCTTGACCAAAACACCTATTTATAGAGTTCAAAGTCCATCAAACATCATTCAAACATTTCAAAACCAAAAGCCATGATCATTCACTAAAGGATGCAACCAAATATGAAGAGATGCAACCTTTAGAAGTCAATTTGAAAAACTAGCCGTTCTGACACGAACGTCGCGTCATTCATATTGAACGTTGTGACGTTAATCCTATCTGACATAAACGTCACTATGTTCATGATTAACATTGCAACGTTCATGATTAACGTCGCGACGTTACGCTTTTAACAGCAATCTTTAAAATCCCCAACATCGCGACATTAATCATGAATGTCACGACGTTCAACTATAGCGCGACATACACATCTCCACGTCATGACGTAGCTCACTGCTTACAAATGTCTAAACTTGCAAACCACCAACGTCACAAAGTTAATCACAAACGTCTAGATGTTGAGCAAAATGGCACATTTGATACTCTAACTATATTACAAACTAAATTTCCAATATTCCCCACTTAGTTTGTAAAATAGTCTCAAACTAACAAGATATAAAGTTCATACGTAAAGAAAGTGATCTTCATCTTAAACTTTCCCTGAACATAGATAAATCACAAAACCATATTAATTAATTAGTAGCTTGATTGCTTAAAACAACAGATGCGGATTGATCGAGGCTTGATGTCCTAGACCACCGAGTTCACCAACTTTGTAGGACCGTGTTAGCATAAAAACAACCAAACAAACAAGAACAACAACAATAAACACAATGTGGAAAAGAAAACAAGGATATTGAAACGTGAAGACTGGATATTCGCCAATCAAACCCCCACGTTTATTACAAACGAATTGGCTTAAACTCATGTAAATCAAGAGGTAATCGATTTGGTGCGTTCTTGAAATTAAGAACTGGAAGGCTCACCTAAAGGTTTTAGCTAAAGGCTTGTGGATTTTATGAAGAGCAACTTAAATCAATTAAACTTCAAAGATAGCAAAATGTGTTTGCAAATTTAACAAAGCTAAAGATTTGTTCATTCATGTTTATTAACGTGAAAATCAGGCCTTAAATAGGCTACAAAAATTATTAAAAGTAAACCCTAGTGAAGAAGTCAATTTCGATTTGAACTTCACTAACTAAGCAATCCAATTTTAGGAAACTTCCAAATTGGAGTTGATAACTAACTAACCAACTTTGATGCGAATGATCCGTGTCCATGTCCATGGTGCCAAAGTCATATTTAAAATGCTGAAAGATTCTGGCACGTTTTGGTATTCTTGATGTATCTCTCTCAATATAACTCGGAATTTCGTGATTTAAGTGGCCCTGGAAAGCTAGGAGACGGAGCTAAAACGTTTGTGTTTTAACGTTTACAATATTCTGACATTATCATCTTTGAATGTGCCTACCACAATGAATGATGTGATTCTGGCAGATTACCATCGCGAATTCATGGACCTATTGAAGACCTAGATGTCGTGCTTGGACTTTTATCTTTGGATCACGCCACTTGAAGTAATTTAGGATTTATTTTGAGTTTTAATAAATAAGTCCATTAACATTTAATTATGGGCTTAAATTTTCGTTTTTATGTCAAATACTTGGCTTATTTTGAGTTTTAATAAATAAGTCCATTAACATTTAATTATGGGCTTAAATTTTCGTTTTTATGTCAAATACTTGGCCCAATTATCTTGCATGATAATTAGGAAAGTAATCTCCTATTTTTTAGGAAAATTTAGGAAAGTAAACTCCTATATTTTAGGAGCTTTATGAGTGTCCTTTTTTAGAAGCAAAAACGAATTTTGCTTGTTTTCTTTTAGGAAAGTAAGTTTCCTTTTCCAATTTGGAAAGTTTCCTAAATTGGGATTGGTTAGTTAGTTAAGTTTAATTCGAAATTGACTTCTTGTTAGGGTTTGTTTTACTCTCCTTTAGGCTGAATTAATTCCTTATTTAAGGAAGGCTTCTTGAACGTTTTTATTAGAGAATTTTCGAGATTTTTAGCTTTGCTAAATTCGTGATTAACACTTTGTGTTGTCAAAGCCTTGGAGATCAATTTTGTTCTTCATTGTAGAAAGTTTACCTTTAGCGTGACCTTTACGTGACTTCACCAAGTTCTTGATTTCAAGAACAAGCCAAATCGACTAAGTTTAGCTCTTGAATTTTCACGAGTTAAGCCAAATCCATTTGTTTAAACGTGGGGGTTTGATTTGCTTCAAGTCATTCCTTTTCTTTTCCCCTTGATTTCTTTCCGCTCAAAATCTGTTTTGGTGTTCTTGTTCTAACATTTTTGTGCAGCAACGATCCGAAGTTTGTGGTGGATTTGTTTGGTCCAGGAGCTAGAACCTCGACCATTCACATCAATTGGTATCAGAGCATAGGTTGTTGTCTCAAAAATTTAGGTTTTTCTGCATCTGTTTCTTGCTGTTTTGTGTCGCTTTTTCATGTTTGTTTTTCGCGTCAAATCTGCTACTGTTTTTGCATCTTTTTGCTTCTGGTTTTGAGTCCTTGCTGTCATAATTCGTGTTAGATACAGTCCATTAATTCGTCCAAATCGCATGCAAATTACTTGCTAAAATTCTACCCGAGATTGTTCTTATTTTTGTTTTGCGTCTTTGTTGTGTAGTTCTTGCAGATTTCCTTTAGCGTCTTTGCTGCTGTTTTTTGTGTCAAAATTCTGCATTGTTTTGTTCATCATCATAGTGCTGAATTCTTGTGTTTTCATTGTGGTTTCACACGTAAAAAACAAATTAGGGTTTCATAAAAAACTAGGGTTTTCATTCGGTTAAAATTTCATAACTTTCTTGTTTTTCATCCGATTGTCATTCTTCTTTTTGTGTTGATCCCGTTGGTGTCTCTATATCATCTTGTGTTTTGGTTGAGTTTTTTTTTCAAGTCAAAAAGATTAGTTCTTGGAGACTTTCTTGAATTTCTTGAAATTCTTGAAATTCCAAGGTTGTCAAAATTTGATTCTTGAGCTAGATTCTTGATCTTTGTTACAAATCTTGAATATCTTGTTAAAGTGGCATATTCAAAATCCGAATTGTTGTTGTTTTCTTGAAAGATCTTTATTGCTGAAATTTTAAGGTTAAGACAAGAAAAAAACCTTAAATCCTAGGTTTGTTTGGACAACATAAGACAAACAACTATAAATCCTAGGATTGTGTCCTAAAACCTTGACACTTTGATTTGTCCTAGGTTCTTGTCCGAAATTTTAAAAAATAGAGAGGCTGTTTTATAAAAAAAAGGGCCCAAATAAAAAAAAAGTGGCCGACTTATATATATTAAAACAAGGCCCAATGCAAAAAATATTCAGACCATTCAATTTAAAAAGGACTAAGTGTTTTAACTTGTTTTCTTTGAAACATCACCAACTTGAAATAGCCATATCTTGCTCAATACAACTCGGAATCAAATGATTCAAATTGATATATTTTTGTCTTAGAGTCTACTTTCTATTTTTCTTATTTCTGAAGTGAAATCGGTGTACACCCACACGTGATCTAAATCTTCTTGTGACGTGTTTTTCTTTGAATTCTTTTTGGTTTATACTTGTGTAAGTTTTTGTTGTGGAACTTTTTGATTGAGCGTGTTCTATAAGTCATTGAACTTGGTAAGACTCAATAGATCTCACAAATTCAAGAGTATTAACTAGGATATACAAGAGAAAACACTACTTAAATAGAGTGGAGAGTACCTACTACCCCAAAGTGATATCTCGTGAGGAAATCTTCTATTTTCTTGTTGTTTTTACTAACGTGCAGGTACAAATGGAGGGCGGTGGACAAAAATCATCACAAGGTGAACAAACATTCACTAATGATGTGATCATCAATATGATGTGCCGAAGAGTTCTTAATGCACAACCACAAATTGATGATGATTTGTCTCAAAGAGATAACATATTTCACACACGATGCATAGTTCAAGGAAAAATTTGTAGTGTGATCATTGATAGTGGTAGTTGTACAAATGTGGCAAGTACTTTCCTTGTTAAGAAATTGAAGTTGTCTTGCATGAAACATCCAAAACTGTATAAACTTCAATTGTTGAACAATTATACCGAAAGTAAAGTGACTAAACAAGTGAAGTTTTCATTCACTATTGGGAAGTATATTGATGAGATTTTGTGTGATGTGGTACCTATGGAAGCTAGTCATATTCTTCTTAGAAGACCTTGGCAATATGATAGAGATGTAACATATCATGCCAAGAAGAATTACTACTCTTTTGACTTTGAAGGCCGAAAATACAATCTTCGAGCATTAAGTCCGCTTCAAGTATTTGAAGATCAATCAAAGATTGTACAAGTTCACCGTGATATGATTGAATAAGAAGCAAAGGAAATGAATGAACAAGAGCATAAAAAGAATGTAATAGTTAGTATAGGCCGTGAGCAAAACAAGTGTAATAGACAGAGTGAGAATGAGAGTTCATTGAAAGCTAAACAACAACATCTTGTACTTATGAATTCTAGTGATCACGATTTACATTGTTTGCTGCCTAGTTCTTTTGTCTTGCAGATTCATGGTGTTCCCAAGTGTTTAATGGAGTTCGAAACAACTCATTATCAATTGGAAGGAGTCCAATCTGCCTTAGCTTGTTTTCCACAAGGTAAGAAAGGTAAGTTAGGTAAGTATGAAAGCTTTTTGGTTGATTTCAATAGTTTACATGTCAATAACTTTGTTAACGTCAATTTCATTGATTTTCAAAGTTTATATTCTGTTTTGAAACAATTTCAAAGTCTTTCACATACCTTTGAAACATTAGTTCGAAATTTGATAACATGTGTATTAGAGACCGATGGTTTGTGTTTTGGTAAGCTAATAGTTATACATAATTCTCCAATTATGAATGTTAACTATTTTGCATTAATTGATTTTATGTATACTTTCTTCACAAGCTATGTTGCTTATCTATTACATAAGTCATACATTTGTGTACTTAATTATAATTTCGAGCTTAATCAAATCCTTGTGTATAAAAGTGTTAATTCGGTTTATATTGGATATACTTGTTGGAATGACTTTTCTTTTGAATATTGGGATCGAGAGTTTGGACATAATGTTCTCAATCGGTTCCATAGCCAATTTCATAAAGTTCCAAGAGGTAATCGTGTAGTTCAACACTTAATTGGTAAGTTGTCTAAGTTCCAACTTTCTTTTCAATTCCAAAAGGTAAAGTATTGTGTTACCATCTATTTATTAGATAGTAAACATTCTGTTTTTAATTTTCGGAATTGTATTCTCTTTTTGATAACTTCAGCATGCTTACAAAGTGTTTCAAACATTATTGTGATTTACATTGCATCCGGGATATATATATGTTTAGTTGTTATTAATATTCTTATGAATCCTTGGAAAATATTTGTAATTACATTCATAATTGTTTGAGTCTTTTTCTTACATTACATGTTAATAATTCAATTGTTTTCTATGTTAGTACTAGTATGTCCTTGCATGGTATTACTAAGTTTGTCTTGAATACTTTCATATTGTCAAAACTACTAAGTTCGCATTTATATGAAGTGTCTAAATTGTTTCATGATGCATTTATTAATAGGATTTCTGATTAGCATTTATTAAATGATGTATATTTGCATAATTGTTATGAATTGTCTTCCAATGTTGTGTTTTTCATGATTTTAACAATATACATCTTGCACAACTTGTTAAGAATAATCATGCCTTATGTGATTTACGCATGCAAACATATTCTGCCCGATCCATTCTTTTGGTGAAAGAAAATCATTTAAAGTCTTGTTCTACATTGTTGAATTTTACTTTATCTTATACATTTGTTTTGTTCTTGCAGAATAGAAAAGCATGTTGGCCGAGATGTATATCAATCAATTTTATTTTGCTCGAGTTTACAATGAGTTCGTGATATTGGTGTTTGATCCAGGAACTCAATTTCAAGATTCGAGGACGAATCCTTTTCGAGAAGGGAGGGATTGATGCGAATGATCCGTGTCCATGTCCATGGTGCCAAAGTCATACATTAAAATGCTGAAAGATTCTGGCACGTTTTGGTATTCTTGATGTATCTCTCTCAATATAACTCGGACTTTTGTGATTCAAGTGGCCCTGGAAAGCTAAGAGATGGAGCTAAAACGTTTGTGTTTTAATTTTTACAAGATTCTGACGTTATCATCGTTGAACGTTCCTACCAAAATGAGTGACGTGATTCTGGCTGATTACCGTCGCGAATTCATGGACCTATTGAAGACCAAGATGGTGTGCTTGGACTTTTATCTTTGGATCACGCCACTTGAAGTAATTTAAGATTTATTTTGAGTTGTAATAATTCAGTCCATTAACATTTAATTATGGGGCTTGAATTTTCATTTTTAAGTCAATTACTTGGCCCAATTATCTTGCATGATAATTAGGAAAGTAATATCCTATTTTTTAGGAAAATTTAGGAAAGTAAACTCCTATATTTTAGGAGCTTTATGAGTGTACTTTTTTAGAAGCAAAAACGAATTTTGCTTGTTTTCTTTTAGGAAAGTAAGTTTCCTTTTCCAATTTGGAAAGTTTCCTAAATTGGGATTGGTTAGTTAGTGAAGTTCAATTCGAAATTGACTTCTTATTAGGGTTTCTTTTACTTTCCTTGAGGCTGAATTAATTCCTTATTTAAGGAAGGCTTCTTGAACGTTTTTATTAGAGAGTTTTTGAGATTTTTAGCTTTGCTAAATTTGTGATTAACACTTTGTGTTGTCAAAGCCTTGGAGATCAATTTTGTTCTACATTGTAGAAAGTTTACCTTTAGCGTGACCTTTAGGTGACTTCACCAAGTTCTTGATTTCAAGAACAAGCCAAATCGACTAAGTTTAGCTCTTGAATTTTCATGAGTTAAGCCAAATCCATTTGTTTAAACGTGGGGCTTTAATTTGCTTCAAGTCATTCCTTTTCGTGTCCCCTTGATTTCTTTCTGCCCAAAATCTATTTTGGTGTTCTTGTTCTAACGTTTTTGTGTAGCAACGATCCGAAGTTTATGGTGGATTTGTTTGGTCCAGGAGCTAGAGCCTCGACCATTCACATCAAACTTACTTTCCTAAAACGAAAGACTTTCCTAAACTTTACTTTCCTAAATTGATCACTTTTCGAAAACCATTACATGCCATTATCATGCAAGATAATTTGTGTGAGACCCCAAAATTTTAACATATTAATAATATTATTAATATTAAATATATGCAAATGATTTTAATCTTAAAGTTAAAATACCGAATCTTTGGTAAGCATTGTGCGAAGATTAAAATCATACGACTAAGAATTTTATTTAATTGATAATTTTAGAATTTTAATTATAAATTTTATAGGATTATAAGAGATTTAATTACATAATTTAAATGAATTTTGGTCCTTGTTTGTTCTTACAAAAATTCAAGGGCCAATTTGCAAATAACGAAAACAATCAAAAAAATAAAAATAAAAATAAACAGGGTGAGGCAACAATGTAAGCCCTTAAGCTTACAAACTACTACCCCCAATGTTGAAGTGGAAGCAACAAAAATGGAAAATAGCATACAGAGAAGAAGAAAAAGCTGGGAAGCAGAGAAAAAAAAAAGAGGAAGAAAGAAAGGGAAAGCGGCGGAGAGAACAAGGCCCGTCAATCCAACCTTGGCTAATCCAAGCAAGTTTTGAAAATCTCTAACATGTGGGTAATCCTTCCTTTTTTCTGCCGCTGCTCAATTTCTTCTCTGTACTTGCCTATCTGGGTTTGTGTGTGTGTTTGTCTCTACAGTTTTAGTGTGTCTGTCACTGTCCGTATTGTTTTCGTTAGTTTAGTTCTATTTCAGATGCATTTTAGCTGTAAATTATTTCTATTTCTAACCTTGAAGAAAAAAACTATTTTGTTTCAAAAGTTCAGAAATTGAGTTGTTTTTCAATCTGGGTTTTAAATATAGAACCCAAATTTACATTTTTGTGAGGGTTTACGGTTTACCCTGTTTGTTAACACTAGGGGTGTTCAATATTCGGTTTAAACCGAAAATCATTTCGAAAATTCGAAAACTGAATTCGAATTCGGTTTTCGAATTTCGAATCGGTTTTCGGTTTAAACCGAATTCGAATTTCGGTTTTTGATCCGATTTTCAAATTGGGCTTCCAATTCGAAAATCGAACCGAAAACCGAATTTAATATATATAATATAATTTTTATAAATATAAAATATATAATAATAATACAACTTAAACTTAAAAGACATAATTAGGTCATTCTTTTATGTATTATTTGATTTAATTGAATGTTATGTAAATTTTGATATAATTTATGTAATTTAATGATTTAATAAGGATTTAAATGAATCTGAATTCGGTTTATTCGAATAAAACCGAATTCGAACCGAAAACCAAATTTCGAATTCGGTTCGGTCTGTTCGAATTATATTCGAATTCGGTTTGGTTTTCGAATTCGAGTTCAGAAATGTCCAAACCAAGCAAACCAAACCGAATAAACCGAATAACCTGAAAACCGACTCGAAGAACACCCCTAGTTAACATTATTATTTATTCTCTTTTGGGCATCTTTGGTGAAATAATAGTTTGTATTCTGATCCTTGTTATATTATAGACGTCGTGTTGGTTAATTATATTATTGGGACTAAATTAGCCATTTTTCCCCGAATTCTTTGTCATGTCTTAGGTAAATTCCTAAGAATACATAGGAAATTTGGCACAGCTGTATATATTAGAATTGTTAGTCATATGAACCTCGGAAGGATGCATGATTTTCTGAAATATAAATCTAGTAAAGTTCTTGTGAATTGTCTGTGTACTGGAATTCAATGACACTTGATGCAGTTAGTTTTGTTTTCTTATTATAATTATACTAGGTGTTGTCTGGAATCTGAAGTCCCGACTGCTTATGTAATTTCTATTGTGTTCATTGAGACAAAGCCTTTACTTGCACATAAATGGTTTCTACGGCCTTTTAATGGATGCATTCCATATTTGTTGTGTTGTTTAGTGAGACCAAGCATTTAGTTTCATAAAACTAGTTTCCTCTTAATTATAATCCTAAATGTTCTAAATTTGTTGCCTTTTAGTGTGCTGGAGCAGATTTTGGCTCTTGCTCCAAATTACTTTATTTCTATTACTGTTGTGCCAAGTCTTTGTTAGCATACTTTTGCGCAATCTTTTGAATTAGTATGAAAAAAAATTACTAATATTTTTAGTATTTGATATTTTCCATACATGGATGAAATGTCAGTAGTTATGGATGAAATGTCAGTAGTTATGCTTTATATATCTCGTCAGGGATACAAAAGCTGCTACTTCTGGGGCTAATCGGCAAATGAAGTCCCGTTCTTGATTTAGATAAATTCCTTGAACATGCTATTCATGCAATGCTATGTTTGTAAACTCGAGGTTCTCTTTGATGCTTCTTATTTATGAGAACTTTGATGTTTAAAGTTTTGTAGAAAAATATATCTTCAAGCATGCTTAAACTATGGAAAAAATTATGATTTGTTCAACTATGCCTTCTTAAAAGCATAGGATGTATGTAATCTTCTTTGGATTAAATGGTTAGTTTTTGACATGGTTATAATTACTTGATGTGTTTAGAATTATTCATTATAGCTGGGTTAAAGCTCTAAAGTATGCTAATAAGGTATTTGGTAAAATTCTTTGAGGATTTTGGACTGAAACGTACTAAAGAAAAATGATAAGGATGTCCTTGGGTGTTTAAAGTTTTGTTTGGCTTTTCTTGATTTTGTTGGAATTTCTAAATGCTGAAAATTGATATCAATGTTTGACATATTGGCACAAAGAATTTGGGAATTCATGTGAAACAATAATTGTAGTACTTCGAGTCTAGTTTTGAATGGTTTTGATTTTACCTTTTTTGGACTTTTGGCTGACAAGTTATGGCCATTTCAAATAGCCCTGCCAGGTCAGAATTTGGTTACGGGATGTTAAAACCTTATGCAATTTTGGATTGTTTGATTTTTCTATTTATGGGAGGAATTCCGAAACTTGTATAACACAAGGGTTTCAATATTTTAAGTCTAGTGTTATAACATTTTGTTTTTCTGTTATTTGGACACGTAGTCGTAAAGTTAAAGCCATTTAAAGCTACTATGGCAGAACCGAAAATCTAGTCATAGAGTTTTCAGTATTTACAGAAATTTTGAACTGTTTTTATAATAATTTGTAATTTGAATTCAGCATGTTACACAACACGGAAGTTATAACATTTTGAATCTATTTTTATACAGTTTCAGTTTCGCATTATTTGGATAATTGAGCATGAAGTTATTATCAATTGATTCCACCTTGATAGGACTGAAAGTTAAGGTATTTTCAGCTGTTGTAGCTACTTTGAATAGTTTATATACAGCTTTATGGATAGAATTTGGGGATTCACAAATCATGAAAGTTTTTGTATTTTTAACATATTTTCATATGGAATAAATGGCGTTATTGGGATGATTGTCTGGATTGTATTCAACCTAAACTTGCAAGTTGCAAGGGAGCTATGTGATGATTGAATTTCCAAATTTTATGGGAATTTGATTTTGAATTAATGGTATCGAATATTTGTGGTATAATTTGGACATCGGATTTATGTACTGTGGAACTAGTGCTGTGCGGAACTAAGTGCTATGTCAATTTAAAGGCATGAGCCACCTCTAGAATCCGTAAAAGCCACCTCTAGAATCCACATGAGCTTTATTGTCTGTAGCACTTTGACATTGTGAATCGTTTAAGTTTGGCACAAGTGGATGAATTTCCCTAATTATTTGCCAACTTGCATTGATTGTATATGATACATGTATTGTAATTGATTGTTTGGGCCCTAATAGGTGTTGGCTTGGAGAGTGATCGAGACGGCATCGGGCTGACGATTACGTCAAGATCACACCAGTGAGCCCCGTCACAGGATTAAGGAGTTTTTAATTCTGTTGACGGGAGTCGGAGTGGCAAATTCGGATGCCACGTTAGGCCTGCGGGGCCATAGTGGTCACTGACCACGAGGAAGGATACGGTAGCTTCCCAAATCGTGCACGCAATAACGAATTGTCAGGGGAGATAAGTTTGGTAAAGGTCAGCATGGCCGATCGAGACAGGTACCGATTATATGTTTAATGTTTGATATGACATCCATGGTAAAGTTTTGTTGTACCTGGTCGTGTATTAAAATTGTACAGGGGGACAAGTACTAAATATATGTCCAATATTTTATATGACATCCATGGTGAAATTTTGTGGTACATGGTTTGCGCATTGGAACTCTTTCTTGGAACTGTATTTTGTTAAAAATTAATTTTTCAATAATTAAGCACTATTCCCACCCACTGAGCTATTTTAAGCTCACCCTTTTGTAAATTATTTTTTTTTTTCAGTGATTCAAGATGGATTGGGTGGTGAACAGAATTCTGGTTTACGTACTTAAAGGAAGAGATAGATGAATAGATTATTAAGGTATTTAATTACCTTGGTTGTGCTTGTAGCTATTGGAATAGGCCATTTTGGCGATCTTGAATGTATAAATTTTGGGATGAAATAGAAATATGTATATTACCTTAATATTGTTTTATTGTATATTATGGCGGGGTGTTAAAAGTAGTATCAGAGCAAATATGCTGATAAGCCAGGATTGGATTCTTGGACTTGGGTGTGATAGTCCATATATAGTTAAAAGCCAAGATATGATTCTTGGATTGTGGTATAGTGCCCACTAGGCTTTAATTAAATTCATAGCCATTTTGTGCAAAGTTCAACATAGTGTTTTAGAAATTACAGACTCAATTATTGGGAATCAAAATCTCTACGGGAAAACACAATTCTAAAGCTATAAGTTTGACTGTAGGATTAGATTGATCCTCTTAGGACTGATCAACCTAAGATTAGGATCTTTTTAATTCTGCCTCTCAAGCTATGGCTATAAGAAAATTTTAAAAGAATATGCGAACGGTGAAAGGTGTAAGGTATGAAAAAAAGGATTTAATTTTAAAATCCTACTAAGGATTTAAGTGTAATAACTAATACACTTATATAACATTTTTTTTGCTTTTGTTGCCTTGATTGTGACCTTAATTCAGAAACACCTTAATCTTATTCCCTTACTTTATTCCCTTAGAAAAAAAAGTTTGATGATTTCTTGTATAAAATTGTGACGATGCTAAGTGATGTTCTTGTTTGAGATTATATATTCTACCTTGATTTGTGACTTCTTTAGTGAATTTTTTTTTCTTTGAAAATATTGATTTAAGAACACGTTTGTTTGGGTTTCACTAGAGTAGTTGTGTGACATGACTTGATGATAGCGTGTGTAAATTTACAAATTATGTGGGACACTATTGAATACTTATAGCTTAATGACTCTGTGTAAAACTAGATTTATAAAATTCGCTTCAATTATTAAAAAAAAATTTGAACTTGATGTTCTGCTTTGTATTTACCTTACTAATTGATGCCCGCGTATGAATTCTACTTGATTTGTATTTGAAATTTTGTGGAAGTTTATCGACATGTGCTAAATTTGTAAAGAAGAAATATGGGTGAGTTTGGGTTTTAGAATTTTGTTTAAGTTCTTGGAAAAGAAGATAAATTTGCCTTCTTGTTCCATAAATTAATTCTTTTGTATATTATCTTAAACCGATTTCTATTGAAATCAGGTGAAGCCTGTTAAGAATTGGATGCCAAATCAAAGGAATTGAACATGGGTGAAACGGTTTTTAGATTGTAAACATTCTATGAGATATGTGCATGTGTTCTTTGTGAGTACATTATCTAAAGCTAAATTTTAGAATTTGTGGGATTATGGTTTATGACTTAAGACACCATTTCGGGCTGTTTTTTTTTATTTCGAATTTTGTGTGATAATCCGTTTTGTGGTTTTAATATAAAGGAAGAATATTGTGTGAGCAGTTTCAAATGCTTGACTTACTAACATGCACGCGTGTTAGAAAACTCTTTTGTAACAAGACTTTAAACTTTCGATAACAAAATTTATTTGAATGATAAAATGATATTTTTAGAATCCTATATGTTGAATATGCATATGATTGGGTGGCAAATAAAATGTTATGGAAAAATAAGAGATTTAGAAGTGCATCAACCTAGGCCTTGTTGTATTGAGTGCTCCAAATGACATTTAAAGTATATCCATATAAGTGGGAATGCATACGTGATCATAGAACTCACATTGTAAGACATAAGCTTTAGATGTATGAAATGTCCATGATAGAATCATATATAACTTAACCTTAAAATGGATTATCCGACAAATTAAGTAAAATTATAAATTGGAATGAATTGCAAAGCTAAATTCTTTTTAAATTTTCCCTATTTTTACTTAAGATACTTCATTGCTTGTTTCTCTTCCCCTTTAGTAATTTAAAGGAAGATGAGGCTACCAAAGAAAGTTAGAAAGCCTTAGTTAACCAGATTTTATTAGTTGACTTCTTGTTGTTAGTGGCAATGTGTTGGTCGTGCAATGTGTGCGATGAGTATGCATCAAATGTACGCAAGGTGTAAGCCTAGCGTTATGTCCTCATACACACTCTTGTGTCTACATGCCAACATTTGTATGCACACAACTGCAATGATAAAGGCACTTTTTTCACCGAATAGCACTACACATACTCGTCACATAGATTTACAAATCAACACACAATTCTGCACAAATTGCACTTAACACACAACAAAAGTCAAGTAAACTAGCATTTTTTAGTCAGTATTAAACTAACTTATCAATTTCCCCTACGCTTAGACTTTTGCTTGTCCCAAGCAAAGCTCACACTCCTCAACTCTTCACAATGACTTATCATGTGCATTCATCACACTGCCACCTAGTCCACTGTGCCAATCACTAAGTTCATCAAAATAATTTTCACACACTAAACATTTTCCAAAAGTTGTCCCCGTTCCAAACTCTAAGAATCCAACACACATTATCAACCAAGGCGAATAAAGACCAAAATGTCATGCGTGCAAGTGTGTGTTGAGGAACGCTGTCTTCACTTGCTCTCACTCTCTATCTCTCTCTCTCTCTGTGCACACCCCTTAGCATTTTGTTTAATCATTCATTGCACAACAATTTTCTTGTCCACACACTTGAACATGGACAGCACACAAGATCAATTGTAACCTAGCGCACATTGGTGCTTCTATAGGGTATTTCACTTTTTCCTTTCATCTTGCACTTTGGTGCATAAATTGCCACACTCATTGTGTTTGGCTGCCTGGGTTTTGTGGCCCCTTTTTCCCACTTGTTTCTCGGGTCTTGTGGCTGTTTTTTCCCATAATTACTTGCCAGGGTCTTACGGCTTTTCATTCTCAGTTGCCAAAGGTTTTTTCCCCATATCACTTCTCATGTAACTGTATGTTCATATGTGTCTTCAAGGGACTATACATGCAAGAATACCAAAACACAAAGAATACACGTAGGAAAAGGTAAGCTCAACATAGATTTCCTCTTATGTTGATTAAGATTGTTTTGCATGACATATCTATCTTACTTTAACATCATGTCTTGGCCATTAAAACATTAATTATTGGGCTTTATTAATTCGGTCTTTTAGTAAGTTAATTACATGGCCCAAATTGTAATGCCCCGCCATAATATACAATAAAACAATATTAAGGTAATATACATATTTCTATTTCATCCCAAATTTTATACGTTCAAGATCGCCAAAATGGCCTATTACAATAGCTACAAGCACAACCAAGGTAATTAAATACCTTAATAATCTATTCATCTATCTCTTCCTTTAAGTACGTAAACCAGAATTCTGTCCACCACTCAATCCATCTTGAATCACTGAAAAAAATATAATTTACAAAAATGTGAGCTTAAAATAGCTCAGTGGGTGGGAATAGTGCTTAATTATTGAAAAATTGATTTTCAACAAAATACAGTTCCAAGAAAGAGTTCTAATGCACAAACCATGTACCACAAAATTTCACCATGGATGTCATATAAAATATTGGACATATATTTAGTACTTGTCCCCCTGTACAATTTTAATACATGACCAGGTACAACAAAACTTTACCATGGATGTCATATCAAATGTTAAACATATAATCTGTACCTGTCTCGATCGGCCATGCCGACCTTTACCAACCTTATCTCCCCTGACAATTCGTTGTTGTGTGCACAACTTGGGAAGCTACCTTATCCTTACTCATGGTTAGTGACCACTACAGCCCCGTAGGCCTAACGTGGCATCCAGATTTGCCACTCTGACTCCCTTCAACAGAATTAAAAACTCCTTAATCCTATGACGGGGCTCACCGGCGTAGTCTTGGCGTAATCGTCAGCCCGATGCCGTCTCGATCACTCTCCAAGCCAACACCTACTAGGGCCCAAACAAACAATTACAATACATGTATCATATACAACCAATGCAAGTTGGCAAATAATTAGGGAAATTTTATTGATCGATATTTGCCAACTTGCAATCCGCTCTCAAGCCCACACTTGGGTTTTGCTTTCTCCTTGTACTACACACTTTGTTCTTGAATATCGTTGGGATTTCTTGTGAATTTCTTGCTTGGATATTGTTTGGTGCATCATCATCATAGCTTTGGAGGTGGTGATTGGCTTCATCGAACGGGAAATCAAGTTTTGGCAAGCGGATTTCTTAGCTTGGGGCAGCCTTGTTCTTCGATTTTTGGCACGTAATTGGGAACGGATTTCATCCTAAGAATTTATGGAACTTATTCCCTACATGCTTAGGGATTTTTGGTGAATTTTTCAGATTTTTTCAAGGTTTGTTTCGTTGATTTTCATCAAAAATCGGATTTGGGCAGCCACCGAAATCACTGTTCATCAAGTTTTCAAACGATTTTTGTCAACCTTGTTCGTCGATTTCGTGGCACGGATCGGACCAAATGAGTTATGGATCTTATTGCTTACATGGTTAGGGATTTATCTTGATTTATTAGGAATTTTTCAACCGGTTTTTGGTCAATATTTGGCAAATTTTCAGTCTGGCCGGACTTGGGTGTTATCGCCGGATTTCTTGCCGGAACTCGTTTGGTCTTCACTCGGTTTTCATGATCATGCCTAGGTCTTTTATGCTTTGATCTACTGATTAAAGGTTGGTGCTCTTTACATCTTTGTGGGTTTGTTTTCATTGTTGAAACGTTGGGGAAGATGATGAATAGTGGGCAGATTTGAGTTTTTGAAATTTTTGGTCAAACAACATTTCCCCACAAATCTGCTACTCACCTTTTAAGTGGGCCCCCACCGCCACTTGCTCTACTCCTATTGGACACTTGACACTTTGGCCTTCTCCCTTTGGCTGCCTAGGCCACATATGCAATGGGACCACCAACCCAATTGGCCACCCATCGCCGTAATTCAGCAACCATTTCTGTCGCCGGAAAAGCGGGCATATCGAAGGAGCTGATTACCGACAAAAATGTTGCTAGAAAAGGGCCGGACTTGAGCCCCCTTCTTGCTGGACCTAGTGGCCACCTTACCCAAGCCGGAGGGGCCACCAAGGTCGCCGAAAAAGCTGCTGCCACCACTAAACAACAAGCTGCCGGAAAAACGGGCCAAGAGGAAAAAATGCAAGAAACCCCCATTTTCTTGCATTCTGATCAAGGAAACCACCTCTCCCTAAGACCTGGAGGCAGGAAGGACAAAAAGGGGACTTCTATAGCTAGAAATACAGTTGGGAAAGCTGCTGCACTGCCAGCACCGAAATTCCTGAAAAAATTCCTATTGCTGCCTCCGGAAAAGCTGTCTACGTGGAGGGCTTTCAAACTGGACTTCTTGATGATAGAAACCACCTCTGGAAGCTGCTGAACATGCCGGAGGAGCTGTTGCCTTGTTGGGATGCTTGGTCGGCGAATCTGCCGGCCCAAATTCAGGCCAAAATTCTGACGGAATCGGCTCGGTTCTGGGGAAAAAATACGCCAAAATTCAGCAACAAAAAGGGGAAAAGGAGGTCTCTAAAATGGTTGTTTTGGGCAGCGGTACCGGTACAAAAAAGGTGGCTGCCGGAGTTGCTCAAAATGCGGCGGTAATGGAAAATTCCGGTGGAGTTGGCCAAAAATCGGTTCCTTTACCGGTTGGCACAACTTGGGCAGCCCTATTTAAAGAGCGCAAGAGTGTGGATACAAGCTTCAAATTGCGAAAATGGGAACTAGAAAACTGAGTTGTGGAGGTTGAGGAGCTACGTAGCTTTGGCCATTGTTTGCTGGGCTATGTGTTAGGAAAGTTCCCAGGTATGCGAGCCATCCACGATGTTCGGATGGGTTGGAAGGCCAAACATGTCTTCTCTATACATGATAGCGGTTGGATGATTTTTAGGTTTGAGGACGAGGGTGATAAGGACAGGGTTTTGGCAAGCGGTCCGTGTGAATCCTTCGGTACTCCTTGGCTATTAAAGGCAATGCCGCCTTAATTCAACTTTGATGACAGCTGTTTTAGCTCCATACCGACTTGGGTTCGTTTCCCCAGCCTACCACTAGATTGTTGGAGTGAGGCTGCACTGGGAAAGATTGCATCACATGTGGGGGATACTGGTGGAAGTCGACATCAGTAAACCACTAGTTAGGGAATTCACATATGGTTTGCCTTATGGGATCACCCGTACCCAAAAGGTACTGTATGAGAAGGAGCCTCGCTTTTGCACTGGTTGCCGACATATGGGGCACGACGTGGATTACTGCAAGCCCAAAGATGGAGCACCAAGGACACGGTCACGTTCGCGGGCACCAGAGGCAGTTGTGCCACCTAAGCCGCAGGTGGAAGCCACTCTTGTTGTGGAGGAGATGAGGAAATCTAGGGGCTGGTCTACGTCCAAGGCGGCCCCTAGGGATACAGTGGTTACAAAGGAGGTGAAGGTGGTGAAGGAGGTGGTGGAGGCGGATCTCAGTAGACTTGAGGCTCCAGAGGCCGAGGATGACCGACCGACTGCACCTTCGCCTGTTGATAAGGGCAAGGCCACGCAGGTTGAGGTGGAATCGCATGACCAGGAGATATCTTCTATGGGCAAGGCCCCAATGGTGGAAAAAGAGACGCCGGATGGATCATCCACAGGGACCTCCACAGGGACATCGGATTTACCCACAAAGGTTGTGGTTTGTCTACCTATGGAGGAGATACTTGGCATTAATGAGGAAGCTAGTGCTACCTCTTTTCCTTCGAATACACCTCTCACCGAGGTACAACAATGGATCCGTGTCCACACAAAGAAGAAAGGGAAGGGCAAGAAGGCAAAAGGGCATGGGAAGGGGTTCGGTAGATGTCATCACCGTTTTTAATGAAGATAGGCTCTTGGAACATTAAGGGGTTCAACCACGCCCTAAAGCAAAAAGAGGTTGCTACTATCCTAGGCAAGTAATGCCTAGATGTGTTTGGTGTTCTAGAATGCAAGATGGATGAGAGTAAGGTGGATTCGTTGTGCGAGTGAGGTTCCCGGGATGGCGCCAATGTAAAAATTTCGGTCTATATCAATCGGGCCGTATTCTTGTACTATGGAACCCTCTAAAGGTGGATATCTCTACGTTGGTGATGAGTCTCGAAAAACTCACGTCGTCTTCGGGATCGTCTCGTCGTCTGAACACACCGCACGCTCCGAAGACCTGCAAAAGTCCCCGGGATTGGTCCCAGGGAGTAAACTCCGATGCCTAAGTCAGTAACGAGCCTTAAGCAAATATCGATAAGCAATTGAGAATACTTGAATCGAATCCCCTTCTCAAGTGAGAGAGGGTTGTATTTATAGAATACATACCTGAATTAGAGTTGTATTGAAACTCTAATAACATACCTTGAAGAAGGGTTTGTTGTAGTGTAAGAGTTGTAATAGGATTGTAACTCTTAGCATACATGTGAAATAGAAATAATTGCTGAGAAGGAGTTGGACTCCTATGAACTGAACAATACTTGTTGTATTAGAAGTCTATTTCTGAGGTGTTATAATTAAAGTAAAATTCAACCCTCATCAATAGCCCCTCAGGTCGGATTGAATTTATTCATTCCGATCTGAATAATAATTTTTGCATAATACCGAACTGATATACAGTTTATCACTTCGAATCTCGTGCCCGAAAAACACGCGTACACTTCCTAAGCACGACTTGTACACTCTGACGTTTCGGCTTCACGTTCTCCAACACAGCTGTCACGTCCTTTGAACTTCCCACTCCCTTTATCTATAAATATGGGTTTCTCAGAATTCATATTTACACGCATTCTTCAGACTTCTCAATTTCTCAGTTCGAATCCTAAAGACATTCAAACGGTGCTTCCAGCTTTCTAGCTTAGGTCGAATTCGCTTCTTCATTCACAAGTAAGTACATGTCAAATTCAGAACATTCTAATTCATCTTCTGAAATCCGTTCTGAATCTGAACATGATTCTGCACACACTTCTAGTGGTTATTCAGATTCCACCTCTAGCTTATCTAGTAGTTCGTCCAATATAGACAAGACTTTGAAAACTACCAAGAAGTTTAATTTAGTTCGTTTAGAGAAAAACGGTATGGAAGGTCCTTCAACAACCGCCGAGCCAAATAATCCGAACCAAACAGAAAACTTAGACGATTTAGAAAATTTAATTACCCATGCCATTCCCTTATCGGTAGAATTTCCCGAGGATAATCCATCCACTACCCAAACAGCGAATGAGGAATCCTCTCTTTTGAACCCGTCCAAAGAAATTGTGAACAAGTTAGAAACTTTAAATTCTAGCATGACTCCCTCTTCCTTAGCAGACATTATTAAGGACTTTTCCATTAACTCCCAAGTCATAGTCAAAGTTCCTGGGGAGTCAGAGGTAGCTAGCCGACCTCCTGAGGGCTTTGTTAGCATATTCGTAGAACAGCTTAGGGCCGGACTGAGATTCCCCCTATCTCAATTCGTTAAAAGTATCCTTGCTGATTATATGATCAGCTTAACCCAATTAACTCCAAACGCGATCAGGATTCTGATCGGGTTTGAGTTATTTTTCAAACACATAAACTATTCTTGTTCCGTTCCTTACTTTAGGCATTTCTTCTGCCTGAAAACTTCAGGAAAAGACCCGGGGTGGTTCTATTTCACTCGCCGATCTAGAAAACAACAACTCTTAACCGGCAAGCCCAGTTCAATTCATGAGTGGAAAGACAAGTTTTTCTATCTTAGCTTAAACTCTTTAGGATGTGAGTGGTTTTGGAAAGAACCTGGTCGAGTTTCCGACCCTATTTCAATGAAAAAACTCCCAGCCGATCTGGCTAAGAAATTAGAAGAGGAAAAAAGAGTACTTAACACCAGTTTCTTTCCCGAACAAATATTGGTATCGGCAGGGATAAGTCCAGCTATTCTTCAACCCGACCACCCGAAGCATATTGTGAACGGAAAGGAGGGTATAGCCTTTCATCCTTACCTTATTTCATTTAAACTAACATATTCTGTTTTAATTGGGTTTACTCTTTTTCAGTGAGCAATATTGTAGACCTTTTTGATGACCTTCCGGAGGCTATTCTGGTAGATGACGACCTAGTCGAAACTGAGAAGGTTCCTTCAAACGAAGTTCCCACCGGCTCGGCCTCCACTCCCAAGGTGGAATTAGAGACGGAAAATCCTAAACCTTCTACGTCGTCAACTAAGGGGAAAGGGAAGAAAGTCGTTCACGGGGTTGGAAAATCTCTCAAGCAAGTGAGAAAATTGCTTGAGAAAAGAAAAGCTGACAGCTCCACCGACGAGGCTCAGAAAAAAGCCCGATTTGCTGAGTTTGAGGTCGACGAAAGCGAGCTGTCGAATCCTTCTCTTCTTTGGGACGTTTTCGTTCCATATTTGAAAGAACCTGGGGGTGAAGGCAGCTATCCCCTCAACACTTTCCGTCCTAACCCGCAGATGGGTATCAATGAGCAGCTTTCCTTAGAGACAGCTCCCAACTTTATCTACAGCACCTGCCCACATCGGGATAGGAAGATGATGAGAAGGCCTTCTACCGCTTCTCTTCACGAGCGGCTTGCTCTCGGGGTCGCTCAGGTAGTACTTTTGTTTCCCTTTGTTCTTCATTTTTGCATACATTTCTATTTTATTAACTACTCTCCTTTAGGTCATGGTCTTAGCCTCTGAGGTCATAGACCGCAGTGAGGGGGTTTCTGAAGGGTTGGACAAACTTTCTGCTGATAAAGATGCCAACACCGAAGAGATCAAAAATCTCACTTCGTCCTTGAAGAGTGAAGAAGAGAAATCAGCTGAACTTAGACGTGTGAACGCCGAGCTGACGCGGGAGAACGAGCTATTTCAAGATGACTTGAAAGCTGTCAGAGATTCCAATAAGGAGATAACTGATCGACTTTATTCATTGGAATCTCGAGTAGCTTTTCTAACAGGGGAAGGCTCTTCTCAGCTGATATCCAACTTTTTGTCGTTTGAAGAAGCAAGGAAGATGTTGGCTAGGTTATGTACTCAAGCTCGCAATCACGACTATCACATGGCTTTGGTCGCACTCAAGGAAAAAGTTCCTGAACTTGACATTACTTCAGAGAAGGGTTACAATGGCAAGTCAGTTGAATCTCTGAACCAAGCCTTCGCCGATCTGAAATTGGTGCGAGTTGATGGACGCCCATTCGTACCTTCATCTCCTGAGGAGAAGATAGATGACTAGAATTGAGCCTGTGAGCTCTTGTGCCTTATTTATAATAGCTGTAGGTTTCATGTATTACCTGAACAGCAGTTGACCGATTTTTGGTCATTTTGAGTATTAATATTTCTTTTTTGATCTGTTTTATGTCAAAAATTTCTTTTATCTCTAATTTCGTATCTTTCTCAACAAATTATTGCTTATGCAATCTCGTTTAGTCAGAACTCAATATTCCGAGCTGAGCAAAAATAAATTAATCCGAACTAGATCAGATTTGATCTTTTGAGTTCTTTGCTTTCATTTTTTGCGGAATAATATTTATGGATTTGGCTAGTTCGAACTGAACTAAAATCTCCGATACAAACTTAACTTGGATATTTTCCTTTTTGGCAGAAATCCAACGTTATGATCTAAAATCGATTAGTTCAAAATGGTTTGAACTTAGATTTTTATTTGATCTGGATATTTTCTTTTTTTGGCAGAAAAATCCTTATATTATATAATTCGATTGAAATCGAATTTTAACTGGTTCATCGCATGCGATAATTTAAAGACAAACTCAAGTTATAGGAATGTCCTCATAAGGAGTTGTTTTATTTATGTGTAGCCTTTAGGCTGAATTACACTTATTGATGCGCTAACGTGCTTAATTCGTGAAAACGAACTGAAGAATAACTTTAAACTACTGATGATATCTCCGCAAGTTGGTGATGTTCCACATCCTTGGGATAGTTCTTCCATTGAGAGTCTCTAATTTGTAACCCCCTGCGGTGCCGACCTGGGCAACCTTGTAAGGTCCTTCCCAATTCGGATCAAGTTTTTTGAGTCCTTCAACTCGGCTTGCTTCAGTCTTGCGCAAAACCAAGTCTCCGGGTTGAAACTGAGTTTTTATGACTCGCCGATCATAATATCGGGCCATCTCAGCCTTGTACTTAGCTTCTGCGAGGTGTGCCATCTCACGCTTTTCTTCCAGCAAATCCAAACTTAATTGCAATTCTTCCGAATTCGCTTCTGAGAAGAAGTGAATTGTCCTTGGACTTGGGAGCCCAATTTCAGCTGGTATTATAGTTTCGGAACCATAAACCAGACTAAATAGAGTTTCTCGGGTAGCGGTCCTAGCGGTAGTTCGGTACGTCCATAGAACATTTGGCAGTTTTTCTACCCAATCACCTTTAGCTCTCCCCAGTCTCGTCTTCAAGCCTTGAATAATTATTCGATTTGTGACCTCAGTCTGTCCATTTGCTTGAGGATGTGCTACCGAGGTGAAATGTTGTTTGATGTTCAGCTCTTCACACCAACTTTTGAACGGATCATGAGCGAACTGAGTACCATTATCAGATACAATGGTATTTGGTATTCCAAATCGGCATACAATCTGTCTCCACACGAACTTAACCATACTTCTCCCAGAAATACGCACAAGTGGTTCGGCTTCTACCCATTTTGTGAAGTAGTCAATAGCCACTACCAAGTGCTTAAGCCGTCCAGTAGCTTCGGGGAAAGGTCCAGCAATGTCGATCCCTCATTGAGCAAATGGCCAAGGACTTTGAATTGTGACCATCTCAGTTTGTGGGATATGTCTGACGACGGCATGGATTTGGCACTTAGGGCATTTATGCACCAAATTATGTGCATCCGAACTCATCGTAGGCCAGTAATATCCCAACCGCATTGCCTTTTTTGCCAATATTCGTGCTCCGACATGACTTCCACATGATCCAAGATGGATCTTTTTCAGGACGTACAACGCCTGTTCAGGTCCTATACAACGCAACCAAGGCATTAGATATCCTTTTTTAAACAAAAATCCGTTTTGGATAGTGTACCTGGCTGATCGCATAGTCAATCTCTGGGCTGACTGTTTGTCCTGCGGTAGTTCTCCCGTTGTCAAGAAGTTGATAATTGGAGTCATCCAAGTTTCACCCACATCTTCTATTGCGAGAACTTGCAACTCTTCGATACTTCTTGTTGGCAGAACCTCAACCAAAACCTTTTTATTGAGATGAACATGTGCCGAAGATGCCAGCTTACTGAGCGCGTCAGCACGTTTGTTCTGAGCTCGGGGTACTCGCTCTATCACGAACTCATGAAAAGCCTTCTTTAAATCTTCAGTTTTTTCCAAATATTTTTTCATATTCGGATCTCGGGCCTCATACCCCCCAGTTACTTGGTTTACTATGAGCTGTGAATCACTATAAACCTGTAACTTTTCAACTCCCATCTGATGAGCTAACTTCATTCCAGTTATTAATGCTTCATATTCAGCTTCATTATTGGTAGCTTTAAACTCAAAACGTAAAGCATATGTGAACTCTTGTCCTCGGGGGTTGGTTAATATCAACCCAGCACCTGAGCCATCTTCACTTGATGCACCATCTACATATAAAACCCAAAAACCCTCCTTTTGTTTAAAAGGGTGACGCAAGTCATCTTCTTTCAAGTCTTCCTCTGAAGTAGAAACTTCCGCTATGAAATCAGCGAGCACCTGACCTTTCACTGCTGTTCGTGGTGAAAATGTGATTGCGTATTCTCCTAACTCAATTGCCCATTTCATGAGTCTTCCTGACGAATCAGGTTTCTGCAAGACCTGCCTTAGTGATTTGTCAGTTAAGACATGAATTTCATGCGCTTGAAAGTAGGTTTCAATCTTCTTGAAGCATTGATAAGTGCCAGTGCTAGTTTTTCCATGGTTGGGTATCGCTGTTCGGCGCCTTGCAAAGCTCTGCTAGTATAGTATACGGGTTTCTGAACTCCATGGTCGTCCCTGACCAAAACTGCACTAATTGCTGCATCACTTGCCGCCAAATAAATGTATAGAATTTCTCCACGAACTGGGGTTGATAACACTTGTACGTTTTCTAGATATGCTTTCAGATCTTCGAATGCCTTGTTGCAATTTTCATCCCATTCAAAGCTTTTCGCTTTTCTTAATGCCTTGAAGAAAGGTAAACTGCGGTCAGCCGATCTGGACAAGAAGCGATTCAACGCAGCAAGACGACCAGTGAGCCTCTGGACATCATTCAAACTCTGTGGGGGCTTCATATCCAAGATCGCCTTGATCTTCTCTGGGTTAGCTGCTATCCCTTGGTTTGAAACCAAATGTCCAAGGAATTTTCCCGAGCCGACACCAAACGTGCACTTCTTCGGATTTAACTTCAGCCCCGTTTCACGCAACTTTAACAAAGTTTCCTTCACATCCTCCAAGAAGGTTGCTATTCTTTTGCTTTTAATAAGCATGTCATCAACATAAATTTCCATGTTCCGCCCGATCTGATCAGAGAAGATCTTGTCTACTAATCGCTGGTATGTAGCACCAGCATTTTTCAATCCGAACGGCATTTTCGTATAACAATAAGTGCCTTTTTCAGTAATGAATGCTGTTTTCTCCACATCATCTTCATCCATCTGAATTTGATGATAGCCTTTGTAGGCATCCAGAAAACACAAGACCTCGAAACCAGAGGTCGCATCCATTTTCTGGTCAATAATCGGTAAAGGATAACAATTCTTTGGACAAGCTTTTTTCAGATCGGTGTAATCAATCCACATCCGAAGTGAAGCATCTGGCTTTGGTACCATGACCGGATTGGCAAGCCAGGTTGGATAGTAGACTTCTTTTATAATCTTCGCTCCCAACAATTTGTCAACTTCTTCAGATATGGCACGATTGCGATCTGGCGCGTACTTCCTTTTCTTCTGCTTGATCACTTTAGCAGACTTATCAATGTTCAACTTATGAACCATCAGGTCGAAAGAGACTCCTTGCATGTCACCTGAACTCCAAGCAAAAACGTCTTTAAAATCTGACAAGAGGTTTACCAATGACCTTTTTATCTTCAGAGGCAATGATGATCCGATAAGGACAGTTCTTTCTGACACAAATTCGTCTAGGTGTACAGCTTCCACTTGATCTGTCAATGTCACTGGTTCGATTTGGTTTTCTTTTTCAACATAATTAACGTTTTCAATTTGTTGCTTTTTACTTCCTTTTAAAGCAATCATATGACATTCTCTGGCCAACCTCTGATCACCTCGGATAGTAGCAATTCCAGCTTCGGTAGGGAATTTCATGACTAGATGATATGGAGACCAGATAGCCTTAAGTTGCACCATGGCAGGTCGTCCTAGAATAACATTATATGGAGAGCTGACATTAAGGACTGTGAACTCAATATATATGAGCCTTTCCTTGGGATATTCTCCTAATGTCACCGGCAGGTTTATCGTGCCAATAGGCATTGACGTTTCTCCTGAAAAGCCGATGAGGTGTGAATGACAAGGTTTTTAACTGTTTCTTGTCGATACCCATTTTTTTGGCAAGTTTTCGTAATAGAGAATGTCAGTTTGACCAACTTGCCGTCATCCCACATATATTCTACGAACTTCCTTATTGGCGATGATTGCTTTAATTGCAATGCGTCGGCATGTGGGAATCTGGGTCGGCACTGCATCTTCTTCTGAAAGGTGATGGTGTCCATTGATTTGAACCGTTTATGAACTGATTCCTTGGTCGGGAATTCCTCTGTTTTTTCGATTTCTTGGAGGTTATGGATCCCCATCATATGGTCCTCCAATAATGGGTGTGAATTTACTTCTTGTGACATTTCTTATTCACTCCAGGATTTCTATCATCACCACTTTCTCTCCTTCTTTTCTCATCTGGAAGATCTGGATCTTTCTTCTGACTTCAGTTCGGCTTTTGAAAGATTTCTCAGACAAATTCCTTTAAATGACCGTTCTGAATCAATTCTTTCTATTATACTTCATTGAGATCTTTTACAGTGCTCTTGTATCATGACCATGTTGATTGTGGAACTTACAAAAGAATCTTCTTACTTCTTCTTGTTGTCGGGAAGCATCATTTTTTGTGGATATCTCACACCTCCTCTATTTCTCCAAGATGGCGAGCACGTCGGTTTGCTGTTTTATTCAACAAAGTGTAATTCTTATTCCCATCAATTGTTGGTCGAATTGTTATGTACTTTGTCAAATTTATCAAATTTTTGTTTGCGATTTCCATTACCCAAACGTCTTGTTTTGTCTTTTTTCTTCTTTTCAGGTCTCTGTCATTGTCTCGTTTCTTCTTATCTTGCATCTTCACCTTTAGCAAATTTACGAGCTCGTTTCATCATCTCTTCAGTATTAGCAGGAGGATCTATGACAAAATCTTTGTACAATCTTCCTGGTCGTAAACCATTGGTGAAGGCTCCAATAACTACTTCTTCCAACCTGTGCCCCACTTCCAAGCTTTCGTTTATGAATCTGTCAATGTACTGAGTCAATGATTCAGAGTCTCCTTGCTTCACATTGAGTAATTCAACACTTGTCTTCACAAATTTTTGTCTCTGCACAAATCTGTTTGTAAATGCTGTCTTTATTTCGCTGAATCTTCTAAATGACCTGGGTGGAAGATTGTCATACCACAATCGTGCAGTTCCCATCATAGTAATTCCAAAGCACTTGCACAATATCTGATCTGCGTAATTGTAAATTCTCATGCTTTGCACGTAATGGTGCACATGTTCTGCCGGGTCTCCTTCTCCATTGTAATACAGCAAAGTTGGCATTTTGAATTTATGCGGAAGAGGATAGTTATCCACATCGGTCACAAACGGAGAATTTACACCCAAATCATCATTATTACATTGTGGTTGTGTACGGGGTAGGTCAGATGGGCCTATGTCTCCGAACCGCAGTTCCTGATTCCTTTGCTGGTCGTCTCTTATGTACATATTATCACCGACGTGATCTTCTGCTGTTGTACGTTGTCGATAATGTATACGTCTTTCGTCTCCGTTCGGTGATCGTGAGTCTCTTCGGCGAGATGAAACTGAAATATGATCTCGATTCTGACCCCGATTTTGATCTCGACTATTTCTATGGGCACGCTCTTCAGCTCTCAATCTGAGCTCATGTTCTTTCTGCAACTCCTGTCGAAGATTTCGCTCGCGATTTAAATAACTATCACGAATTGCTTGTTCCCGATCTCTCAGTCTCGCATCGCGAGCTTGTTGTTCGGCCAAATTATTACCTGGAGCGTGACTTGCTATCATAGCCTGAATTCGCTGTCCATTATCGAGCAGAAATTTGACCACATCAGGTGAATCCAAATTGACTATGGGAATCGAACTTCCTTCTTGATTCAGAGGAACAGAACCTTGTCCGTCCTGACGAGGAGTTTTGATAGGTGAATTCGTAGGATTCTCCCCTGTGGGAGGATTGTTCTCCGCTTGCTGATCGGGATTGGAAGGAGGGGGTTGATTTTCACGTCTTGATGTCTGCAAACGAGTAGTAGGCATGTTGCTTTCTACCCCACGGTGGGCGCCAATTGATGAGTCTCGAAAAACTCACGTCGTCTTCGGGATCGTCTGGTCGTCTGAACACACCGCACGCTCCGAAGACCTGTAAAAGTCCCCGGGATTGGTCCCAGGGAGTAAACTCCGATGCCTAAGTCAGTAACGAGCCTTCAACAAATATCGATAAGCAATTGAGAATACTTGAATCGAATTCCCTTCTCAAGTGAGAGAGGGGTTGTATTTATAGAATACATACCTGAATTAGAGTTGTATTGAAACTCTAATAACATACCTTGAAGAAGGGTTTGTTGTAGTGTAAGAGTTGTAATAGGATTGTAACTCTTAGCATACATGTGAAATAGAAATAATTGCTGAGAAGGAGTTGGACTCCTATGAACTGAACAATACTTGTTGTATTAGGAATCTATTTCTGAGGTGTTATAATTAAAGTAAAATTCAACCCTCATCAGTTGGCGGTACAACCACAGCTCATTCACTTGGTGGTCACATGTAAGGTAACTCAGTTAACCTTCCATGTCTCGTTTATTTATGGTCTTAACACCATTGCGGAAAGAAGGATTTTATGGGGAGCATTGGAGTCCTTGGCACTGGTGGATACTCCGTGGATGCTTCTTGGGGATTTCAATAATGTCCTCTTTGAAAATGAAAGGATTAACGGCAACCCAGTCACATCATATGAGATACAGGATTTCTTGGAGTTCACCTTATCTCTAGGTTTCTCTGACGTCCCATCTATGGGAAGTCACCTCACTTTGTCCAATGGTACCATTTGGTCCAAACTCGACAGGGTAATGGTCAACAACCACTGGTATCGCTCTGATATATATGCTCATGTCACCTTTGACACTTTGACACATCTATCAGATCACTCCTTATGTGTGGTTTCGGTGGGAGATCAGGAGGACAGAGCCAAGGGCATGTTCCATTATTTCGACATGTGGGGAAAACATGACTCTTTTCTTGAAGTGATGTATAGGGGTTGGTCTCAACCCGTTATGGAAGGGAGTAATACAAGGTATCCAGAAGGTTGAAGGGCTTGAAGGAACTCCTACGGGAGCTCAACAGGCTACACTTCCATCATATCTCCTCCAGGGTGATCAAGGTTAGAGAAGAACTGGAAGTACACTTCTCGGCCCTCCAGGACTCACGTACGGATTTGGACTTACAGAGGAAGGTAAAGGAGATGAAGAAGGAGGCCTGGCGAATAGGAGAATCGGAGAGGAGTTTTTTGGCTCAAAAAGCTACGTGCCGGTACCTACTTAATAGTGACCGGAACACTAGGCCTTTTTATGATGCAGTCAAGAGGAATGGTAGGAGGAATTTCATACCTTCGATTATCACTGGAGACGGTACCACTACCACTTCCAAAGGAGCCCTGGTTAGGGAATTCATCACCTATTACCATGACCTATTAGGTTCCTCACACACTAGGCTAACACTTGATCTGAGAGTGTACCGGCGGGGTGCCCTAGTCTCTAGGGAGGAAGCGGATCGCCTCACGCTTCCAGTGGGGGACGAGGAAGTAAAGAGGGCAATCTTTGATATTGGCAATGACAAAGCGCCTGGCCCGGATTTTCATCGGGTTTTTTTAAGGCCTCTTAGAGCATTGTGGGAAATGATATATGTAGTGCGGTCAAGGAATTCTTTTAGGAAAGGAGGATCCTCAGACAACTCAACCACACGATCATTGCCCTAGTCCCTAAATCCTCTCATTCGAACTCGGTTGGGGACTACCGGCCCATATCTTGCTGTAATGTTCTCTATAAGGCCATCTCTAAGATCCTGGCCAATAAACTCGTTGGTCTTTTTCCGAGGCTCATCAACGAGGTGCAGTCGACTTTTGCGGAGGGAAGGAGTATATTAGAGAACATTCATTTGGCCCAGGAATTGGTTAGAAGATACCGTCGGAATCAGAATTCACCTAGGTTCCTTATCAAGGTGGATCTTCGGAAGGCTTATGATATGGTAGACTGGGATTTCTTGAGGTGAGCTATGGAGGCTATGGGTTTCCCCAAGCTATATGTGCACTGGATAATGGAGTGTGTTACCACAGTCTCATACTCCATACGCATCAATGGCGAGGTACATGGGCATTTCCAGGGACGGAGAGGATTGCGACAAGGAGACCACATTTCCCCTTATCTCTTCGTCATATGTATGGAGTATCTCTCCCGGTTGCTTACCAGAAGGACGAGCAGGTTACCTTTTAAACGTCATTCTTTGTGTGAGGAGCATAACATATCGCGCACCTGATATATGCGGATGACCTCATGCTCTTCAGCAGAGGGGACAGGCTTTCTGTAGGCGTTCTATGGGATTGCTTACAGCAGTTTGGAGAGGTCTCGGGATTAAGGGCAATAACCCTCAAATCCCAGGTTTTATTTGGCTCGGTTCCAACAGAGGTTCAGACGGACATCATCAACCTCACTGGAATACAACGCGGATCCTTTCCTATCAGGTACCTGGGAATTCCATTGGAGTCACAGGGATTGCAGGTTGCGCATTTTGCTCCACTTTTGGAGAAGATTACAACATAGATAGGCCTCTGGAATGCTTCCTCCTTATCTAATGTAGGCCATCTTGAGCTTATTCGATCTATAGTGCAAGGTATTCAATGCTTCTGGTTTTCTACATTGCCGGTCCTTACCGAGGTCATCACTAGGATTATCCAGCTAAGCCGTAATTTCCTGTAGAATGGGAGACAGGCGAAGGTTGCTTGGAAGGACTTGGCTATGCTAAAGGGGGAGGGAGGATTGGGAGTTATGGAACCGACAGCATGGAACCTAACTCTTTTATCCAAGCTTCTCTGGAATATACACCACAAGAAGGATTCCTTGTGGATGCGATGGGTTCAGCACTGTTATCTGGGGCGCCAATCTATTTCTATTTGGAATATCGGTCCTCACAGAGAGCATTCCACGCTCATGAGGAAGATCCTTTCTATTAGAGATCAGATCTTATAGAGAGAGGGATCGGTGGAACAGGCAGCGGCTCTTATGGATATGTGGAAGCAACCAGGACTCGCTGGGCCTACATATCTCTATTTCAGGAAATCGGCCCCGAAGGTACCTTGGGCCTCGACGATATGGAATTCCTATATCCCGCCCAAGTACTCCTTCATATAGGGCTAGGGATCAGAGGCAAGCTTCTCACGCGAGATAGATTGGCGTCCTACCTAGACATTGTTCCTATCTGTGGGCTCTGTGGAGTCTTTCAGGAGACAATCAAGCACCTATACTTCTCTTGTCCTTTCTCTAAGAGGATATGGGATGAGGTGCGGGCTTGGTGTGGCTTGACGAGGACCATGACGACCTTAGCTGCTGGTTTGAAATGGCTCAAGAAAGAGAACGGATGAACCTCCTAGAGAAGCCGAAAGTGTAGGCTAGCATTTGCTTACACGGTCTACTACATATGGCTAACGAGGAACATATTATATTTTGATGACACGACTCCTATACACATGGACATCATACACAGGATAAAGACACACGTGTACAGGGTAGGCATATCATTGTACCCTAGTGTCTGTATCCTAGACTAGACGGACATGTTTTTGCAATTTTGGAGGATTTCGGACGGCAGTTTGATATATTTTGGCATCTTCTTTTGATGTTTTTCCGCCCGGGAATTCCCGGTGTACAGTGTATATGAGAAAACAGAAAATCAATCAATAAAATTTTTACCTTTGATAAAAAAAAAGTGCTACAGACAATAAAGCTCATGTGGATTCTAGAGGTGGCTTTTACGGATTCTAGAGGTGGCTCATGCCTTTAAATTGACATAGCACTTAGTTCCACACAGCACTAGTTCCACAGTGCATAAATTCGATGTCCAAATTATACCACAGATATTCGATACCATTAATTCAAAATCAAATTGGCACAAAATTAGGAAATTCAATCATCACATAGCTCCCTTGCAACTTGCAAGTTTAGATTGAATACAATCCAGACAATCATCCTAATAACACCATTTATTCCATATGAAAATATGTTAAAAATAAAAAAACTTTTATGATTTGTGAATCCCCAAATTCTATCCATAAAGCTGCATATAAACTATTCAAAGTAGCTAAAACAGCTGAAAATACTTTAACTTTCAGTCCTATCAAGGTGGAATCAATTGATAATAACTTCATGCTCAATTATCCAAATAATGCGAAACTGAAACTGTATAAAATAGATTCAAAATGCTATAACTTCCGTGTTGTGTAACATGCTGAATTCAAATTACAAATTATTATAAAAACAGTTCCAAGTTTCTTTAAATACCGAAAACTCTATGACCAGATTTTCGGTTCTGCCATAGTAGCTTTAAATGGCTTTAACTTTATGACTACATGTCCAAATAACAAAAACAAAATGTTATAACACTAGACTTAAAACACAGAAACCCTTGTGTTATACATGTTTCTGAATTCCTCCCATAAATAGAAAAATCAAACAATCCAAAATTGCATAAGATTTTAACATCCTGTAACCAAATTCTGACCTGGCAGGGCTATTTGAAATGGCCATAACTTGGCAGCCAAAAGTCCAAAAAAGGTAAAATCAAAACCATTCAAAACTAGACTTGAAGTACTACAATTATTGTTTCACATGAATTCCCAAATTCTTTGTGCCAATATGTCAAAAATTGATATCAACTTTCAGCATTTAGAAATTCCAACAAAATCAAGAAAAGCCAAACAAAACTTTAAACACCCAAGGACATCCTTATCGTTTTTCTTTAGTACGTTTCAGTCCAAAATCCTCAAAGAATTTTACCAAATACCTTATTAGCATACTTTAGAGCTTCAACCCAGCTACAATGAATAATTCTAAACACATCAAGTAATTATAACCATGTCAAAAGCTAACCATTTAATCCAAAGAAGATTACATACATCATGTGCTTTTAAGAAGGCATAGTTGAACAAATCATAATTTTTTTTTCCATAGTTTAAGCATGCTTGAAAATATATTTTTCTACAAAACTTTAAACATCAAAGTTCTCAAAAATAAGAAGCATCAAAGAGAACCTCGAGTTTACAAACATAGCATTGCATGAATAGCATGTTCAAGGAATTTATCTAAATCAAGAACAGGACTTCATTTGCCGATTAGCCCCAGAAGTAGTAGCTTTTGTATCCCTGACGAGATATATAAAGCATAACTACTAACATTTCATCCATAACTACTGACATATCATCCATGTATGGAAAATATCAAATGCTAAAAATATTAGTAAATTTATTTCAAAATAATTCAAAAGATTGTGCAAAAGTATGCTAACTAAGACTTGGCACTACAGTAATAGAAATAAAGTAATTTAGAGCAAGAGCCAAAATCTGCTCCAGCACACTAAAAGCCACAAATTTAGAATATTTAGAATCATAATTAAGAGGAAACTAGTTTTATGAAAGTAAATGCTTGGTCTCACTAAACAACACAACAAATATGGAATGCATCCATTAAAAGGCCGTAGAAACCATTTATGTGCAAGTAAAGGCTTTGTCTCAATGAACACAATAGCAATTACATAAACAATCGGGACTTCAGAGTCTAGACAGCACCTAATATAATTATAATAAGAAAACAAAACTAACTGCATCAAGTGTCATTGAATTCCAGTACACAAACAATTCACAAGAACTTTACTGGATTTATATTTTAGAAAATCATGTATCCTTCTGAGGTTCATATGTATTCTTAGGAATTTGGTGGAAGCTGTCGCTACTTCCCAATTTTACCCAAACTCACTTAAATAATGTAGAAGCGGCGAGTGGGATCATATCCACTGGGAGAGGACCGTTATCAAATGCTGATTTAAGGACAGAATGAACAACCGAAGTAACCAATAATGAAATCACACAAACGATATGCAACAACGGAGAAAGCAAATAGAAATGATGGTATTGCCTTGAGGGTGATACAATCTGTATGGATCCTTTTCTTTTTATGCCGAACTTGTGTAAATGTGTGAGGGGATTACTCTCCTAGTGACCTAGGACTGATCAACTTGGCAGTTCTTACACTCATGGTTCACAAATCTCCTCGAATTTCCATTGGTAGGGCAAATCCTCAGCACTAATGTAAATCCTAGATTCCTATCCTCTTAGAATGAATCTAATTCAGTCACTAAATATCTCCCTTGGCAGGGCAGCTATTCAGTTCATGCCTTTGATCTATAATATTAGCATAATCTTAATTCTTTCCTAGGGTTTGATTTTAACTATCAGTGGGCACCGCACAATTAGAATCACAACAAATACAGAATTTAAGACTCACACATGCATGTTCACAACTCAATTGATGTTATGTTCAATTGCCTACGGTAGATCCACACAAGTCTCAGTGGGCACCGCAGACTTGATGTGAATTTGAACTAATATTGCAGAACATTGAATCTAAGCAAGTAAGGAAATATGAACATGAATAACACAGATAGATTTCTATTCAAATGTCTCAAATAAGATTAGATCCATACATATAACCCCTCAAAGCAACCCTCAAGGTTTAGCTGATCATTTTGATCGGCTCAGAATTCGCTATTACAAAGAGTAGAGTAAATGGGTCGGCTCTAATGTTCTCCTCTATCTCCGCAATTTCTTCCCTCTCGATTGCCCTAATTGATTCTCTCACTTGATTGCTTTCTCCCCCGTCGTCCTCCCTTTCTTTGATCTCTTCCTTTCCTTTTATACCTTTTCCTCCTTGTCGGGTTCCTGGAAGTTTCCTTTCTTTGCGGTGAAGATGCCACGTGTCTCACAAAATGTAATTTCAGAATAAAGTGAGGCCATGTTATCGATACATAACTAATGACTAAGGATTGATCATGCAAATCTTCAAACACTTGGTGCACGTATGAACATTGTATTGCATGCTTTGCTTGTGAGCTTCAAGGCTTGTGCGGGTTGCTATTGTATGTGCTTAGTGTAAGTGCGGATACGGAGTACAGTGTATGAAGTTATTGTGCAAATGTGTGAGCATGACAATGTAAAAGAATGCATAAGTGAAATGCATGAAAATGTGTAAGTGTGTGCAAATGAAGGCATGTGCATGTGTGTATGCGTGGCGGGCGCACTAGTGAGTGTGGCGGGTGCCATAGTGTGTGAGTGGCGCATGTGGCCATGTGTGAGTAGTGCGGGAGCACCACGGCACCCGCACCGTGCGTGTGTGTGAGAGGCGGGTGCCATGTGTATGTGTGTGTGTTGTGTTTTGTGTGCATGTGTTGTGTTTTGTGTATTTTTTCCCTTTATTCACCACTGGCTTTTTCTTCTCATTTACATCTTTTCTCAAACAATCCAAGTTCGTGTGTGTCTTCAATAGACTATATACTCAGAATGCAAGAATAAGTGTTTCCATGTAGAGGGCACATACAAGTAAAAGACTCATAAGCTCTCTCCTATGTCAAATAGATTGTTGGTGTTTCTATCTTACTTTAACACCGCACTTTACTTAGCAAACTTGTATAAATCATATGGGTACTGTAAAACTAAAAAAAAATTCACATGCATCACAGTTTGGTGTGTCGTTTTTGCACCAAAATTAATTCTTACTGTAAGGATTAAAAATAGTCTAATGGGAGTAAGGTCAATCCCACGAGGAACAACAAATTCTCTAAATTAGTTAATTTGCAATCGTCACAACAATGAAAATTATAAATAGCAATTATGAAACCAAATAAATTAATAATCAAATATAACCAATAATCCAAAATACCAAATTATTTAAGATAAAATTCTGGCAAATAAGCAATCCACACTAATCTTTATCAGTTGATCATTGACTCAGAAATAATAATTCCATCTTCAATCAGTCAGTTATAAGACACCGAGAATCAGCTCCGACGTGTCCCAATCCTTCCTTACTTATTCGATAATGGACAAGTATCAGCTTAATCCACTATTTCCCTATTTCTAACATAACCAGGCCGGAATCAGCCGATCACCCAATTCAACGTTAGAAAAGCATTAATTCTTAGAAGGACCTAACTCTAACAAACTAAGTTATGATCAGCATACATTAATTTGTTAACCAATTGTCTCCGTCTACCGAGACAGCAGCTTTGTCACTAATTAATCCTACTAATTCAATCCAGTGATTTAATTAGAGATTAATTGACTCTACCCAATTTTATTAAAGTTGATCAGGCTTTAATCCAATTAAGTAATGAACGCTATTCACAGAAAACTCTTGGAATCAAATCATGAAATTATTGATATAAACAATTCGGTCTCACAACCTGTTACTGATTAGAGCTTCTTACTTACATGCCAGATAAGAAACTACTGACTAATCATAATTAAAAGCAAAACAAGAACTAAAAATAATAAAGCTGAATTAAGCAAACCGAGACGCCCGTCGTTTGCCCAAACGACGGGCGTCTGTTCTTGTTCTCCAATCTGGAACTCTGTAAAACTGCAGAAAAGCTGCGCCAGACAAGTTCTAAAAATAATAAAAGATAAAAAGATATCTCTGCCTAATTATTGTGTTCTCTTATATAGAAGAGAACAAACATCTTTTCCTAATTTTACTAAAAGATAAGAATCTACTTCTTTCCAAAAAATCCTAACATCCACACATGGTTATAACAACCAACTTCCAAATCAAATTCTTCTCCCATTTGGTAACTGCCAATAATTCTTTCTGCTGCCAATCTCTCTCTTGGTAGCTTCCACAAAATCCTCTTGCTGTCCCAAATCCTTACTCCTCGTCTTCAGCCCTTAATCTTCTAAAAATCCTTTCAAATCAGCTTGGTCTCCACAGTATACTCCAATTTGTAATCTCCCACAAACTGCAAAGATTTAAACCATTAAGTGCAGATTTTATCCCCTAAAACACATAGAAATGTATATAAAAAATATGAATATTCTGAGCTTATCACAGTTGAACAACGATTTATGGATTTGACGATGATATTGAAAGTGTTGGTGTATTGGAAGTACTGGTGTGCTAGATGGTAGTGACAACATTTGCACAACACAACAAACACTTAACATTTATCGCAGTAGAATATTTAAACACACTACAACACAAAACACACCACCTAAATGCTACTAATATAAAAACACATACACCACCTCCGTTCCCCAAAACAAATAGCAACACATAGAATGAAAAGTTAAAGCAAAGGCACTAAGCCTCACAACACACAGCATAACTTCAAGGCAACCACACAGAACATCATCAAATTTCAACATCCCTAAAGCATGCTCCCCCCACACTTGAATATCGCAATGGTCCCCATTGTGGAAGAAAGGAAAGAGACTACCCTGTTTATGCCTCCCGACGAAGTCTTTCTCTTTGCTCAGTTTCTAAGTAGCTCTGCCATTGTGGTCTGCCCATGGTTCCCAAAGATTGTTGGGAGTACTCTGTTGGAGACACTTCCATTCCCTTCCTTCTTGCCATTTGCGACAATAAGAGAGGGAAGAACATAGGTGTGCAATCAGAGCTTTGTATGGCTGAATGTACCCCATGATCACCTTCCCCACATCGATTGTCATTCTGTGCTGGATGGCATAGATTAGGAATATCCTTTCTCGGGTCGCTCTGATGTTGTGGTTAGTGGGCATAAGCCTTGAATTTATGAAAAGCAACCACATTCGGGCTTCGGCAGTTAAATCCTTCGTTTGCACAAAAATTGCTTCAGAACATGCATTTCGAACCCATGAGGCTCCAGGTAGCCCAACTGACTCGATTAAATGGTCGACATTTCCAGCTTCTACCAACTGTTCAAACTTCCCCTCTGGATAGTCAGGTAGTTGGAAGTGTTGATTGATGGTGTGGCTTGTCACCTTGAGATATGTCCCCCTCAGGTAAACTCCATAGTGGTGGATCCAATTTGAATCACTTGTATTGGCATTGGCATAATATTCTCGGGCTATCTCCATATTAGATATGGCTGGGGCAAAGGTGAGAGGTTCCCAGTTATAGAAGCGGATCGCCTCTTCAAACTTACGTTCCACCAGGACGTGTCTATAGATGAATCTATCAAATTGTCTCTCTGCCCTGTCATTCACAAACCTTGGGGTGTGTTTGGAGTGTACTCCTCATAGTCTGAATTGGAAGAATCTGAGCCGTTTGAGACTCCTCGGAGGTACGTCGCGTAGTCCTCATCAATATACGGCATTTAACTTTTTCGGCTCGTGACTTCCACATAAAGCTTACCAATGTCTTGGAGTGGTCCGTGTTCAGTTTGCATGTATTTCCACTCCACTTATGGTAGCCTCTGCATCGGTTTTCCTCAACCTCCTGCACATGATAAGACAAGGGGGTGAGATTCAATCATTTATTGGAACACATAACTACTAACTAAAAACAGAATGGGTAAAGACAGGAAATTAAATGGTTGGGTTGCCTCCCAACACAGCACTTGGTTTATTGTCCTCAACCAGACATGAAGAACTTTTATTAAGTGGGTTGTTCATCAAGGAACTATGCTTGTCCCGTGCCTTCTGAAGTTGACTTGAAAATTTTCACTCTATGCCCATTAACACTCCAACATGATCCTGTGTACTCATTTTGAACTTCCACCACTCCATAGGGAAAAACTTTCGTGATGGTGAATGGTCCCATCCATCTAGGATTCAATTTCCCAGGGAACAACCTCAATCTGGAGTCATAAACCAACACACGTTGTCCCACTTCAAACTCTTTCACTTTAATTTTTGCATCATGCCAGTTTTTGTCCTTTCCTTGTAGAGGCTAGCACTGCTATAAGAATTTCACCTAAACTCATCCAGTTCATTGAGCCGCATCATCCTTGCCTCCTGAGCCAAATTTAGATCCATGTTGAGTTTTTATACTGCCCAGTAAGCTTTATGTTCCAGCTCAACTGGGAGATGACATTCCTTCCCAAATACCAGCCTAAATGGGGAAGCTCCAATTGGCGTCTTGTAAGCTGTTCTGTAAGCCCATAATGCATCATCCAATTTGAGTGCCCAATATTTCCTTTCGGGGTTTACCACTTTCTGCAAAATTCTCTTAATCTCCCGGTTGGTCACTTCTCCTTGTCCATTCTTCTGGGAGTGATAGGCTGTGGAGATTTTGTGCTGTACCCCATATCTTGCCAAAAAAGTCTTAAAAACCTTGTTACAAAAGTGACTTCCCCCATCACTGATGATGGCTCTAGGAGTCCCATACCTATTAAAAATGTTCTTTTTGACAAATCTCAGCACACTCCTACTGTCACTCCTACTGTCATTATGGGGCATAGTCGCGGCTTCTACCCACTTGGACACGTAGTCTACAGCTACCAATATATATTCATTCCTATAAAAGCGTGGGAATGGTCCCATAAAATCAAGCCGCCATACATCAATCTAATCTACCTCCAATATGTTGTTGAGAGGCATCTCATCCCTATAGGATATGTTTCCAGTTCTTTAGCATCTCTCATATTGGCTCACCCATAGCTTGGAGTCTTTAAAGATATGTGGCCAATAAAATCCTATCTGAAGAATTTTGTACCCAGTTCTAGTTCCTCCAAAATGTCCCCCAAAGGGTGACTCATGGCAAGCCCTCAAAATCTCTTCCTTCTCTTCTTCTGGTATGCACCTCCTAATAATCTGGTCACTGCACCTTTTATACAGACTACCACTCTCCCAAAAATGATACTTTGCCTCGTGTTTGAGTCTTTTCTTCTGATCATAGGAAAAATGTTGTGGCATTTGTCCTGCTACCACATAGTTGGCCAATTCAGAAAACCAAGGCAATTCGCGAGTCTGGACTCTGAAGATTTGTTCATTAGGAAAGCTCTCTTTGATCCATAACTGTAACTGGTCCTCACTTAATGCCCCCAGCTCAAGTCTAGACAAGTGGTCTACTACCACATTTTCACATCCCCTCATATCCTTGATTTCCACATCAAACTCTTGTAGCAGGAGTATGCAACAGATGAGCCTTGGTTTAGCCTCTTTCTTTGCCATAAGGTACTTGAGTGCCGCGTGGTCTGTATGAATTATTACTTTAGACCCCAACAGATAAGGCCTAAATTTATCGAATGCAAATACTACAGCTAACATTTCCTTCTCTGTGGTGGTATAATTCAACAGCTTCCTGGCATAATAAATGGCATGAAAAATGTTGCTTCTCTTCTGCCCCAGAACAGTGCCTACAGCGTGGTCGCTGGTATCACACATCACTTCGAAGGGCTCACCCCACGTTGATTGATGAGAATGAGCCGAATCCATGTCCATGGTGCCAAAGTCAAATATGAAACCTGAAAGATTCTGCCACATTCTGGTATTCTGGACATATCTCTTTAGATATAACTCGGAATTTGGTGATTCAAGAAGCCCTGGAACGATAAGAGATAAAGCTACAACTTTCATATTTTATGTTTTCCAAGATTCTGATGGTATCATCGTGGAATATGGCTGCCAAAATGAGTGACGGGATTCTGGCAGATTTCCATCTCAAATTTCATGGACTATATTGAAGACCAAGATGGCGTGCTTGGGCTTTGCCAACTTTGGATCACGCCATTGTTTAATTTTAGGATTTATTTTAAGTTGTAATAATAAGTCCATTAACATTAATTAATGTGGGCTTTAATTAATTGGTAGTTTAATAAATTACTTGGCCCAATTATCTTGCATGATAATGGCAAGTAAAGCAAATCCTTTTTGGACAAGGATTTGGTAGTTAGTTGTAGTTTCCTTTTCCAATTTGGAAAGTTGATTAGTTTAGGAAACAAGAAGCCAAAACACGTTTTGCTTCTTCATTAAAAACTGTCTAACCTAATCCTTTTACAACTTGGATTAGTTAGTTAGCTAGTTTGTTAAGAAGTCAAGTTGTACTTTGCAACTACTAGGGTTTATTTCCTTTTCCTTCTTGGCATGGCCGAAACTCATCCCCTATAAAAAGGAGATGCATGTAACGTTTTTACACAATAAGTTGGCGAATAAAATTGAGTTTTTAGCTTTGCTAAAATTCGTGAATTAACTCCTTGAGTTGTTCAAAGCCTTGAAGAGTTATTTAACTGTTCATTGTAGTTAATCCCCTTTAGCGTGACCTATAGGAGATTACACCAATTGTTCTTTATTTAAAGAGCAGGCCTAATTAACTTGTTTAACTGATTGAATTTTCATAGGTTAAATTAAGTTCATTAGTAATAAAACGTGAAGTTTTGATTTACTCAATTCCTAGCGTTTTTCCTTTGATTTCGTTCCATCCAATTTTGTGTTCTTGTTGTGGATTATCTTGGTAAGAGCAACACGGTCCTATAGCTTGTGTGGGAGATTCGAATTTGGTCCAGGAGTTGGAGCCTCGACCATACAACATTCGCATCAATTGGTATCAGAGAACAAGTTGTTGCCCAAGAAAATTCAGGTTAATCCGTTTTCAATTCTTCCGCAAAATTTCTGTTCTTGTTGCGTCAATTTTGCCCGTTTTTTTTGTGTCAATTTTCTGCAGTTTTGCTGGCATCTTTCTTGCTGTTATTTGGTGTTCTTCTTGCTGTCCAAAGTCGATACATATTCACCCATTAAAATCACCAAAATCGCATGCAACAAATCATTCACAATCTGCCCGAATTTGTTCATTGTTGTGTCGTCTGAATTCTGCTCTTTTTGACGTTGTTTCTGCCATAATTTTTGCTCATTCTTTGCTGCTTAATTCAGTCCTTAATTCTGTCCAAAATCGCATGAACATTGAGTCAATACATTCTGCCCGAAATCGTCTAAATTGAGTCTATCTTCTTTTGCGATTTTTGTGTTGTTTCTTGCTGTTTCTTGTTGCGTCTTCTTGCTGTCTTTTGGTGTTAAATTCTGCACTCTTTTGTCATAATCATAGTGTAGGATTCTTGAAGTTTTCTTTGCTGTTTTCACGTCATAACATTGTTAGGGTTTCGTGTGTCAAACTAGGGTTTCATAACTAGGGTTTCTAGGTCAAGTTTTCATAACTTTCTTGATTCTTATCCGTTTCTTGATTTTCTTTTTGCGTTTGATTCTTTATCTTGTCCACCATATATTGAGTTTTGATCAAACTTTTACTCCACTCGAAAAAGATAAGTTCTTGATAACTTTCTTGAACTTCTTGATTTTCTTGAAAACTCAAAGTGGTCAAAATTGAATTCTTGCGTTGGATTCTTGATCTTTGTCTTGAATCTTGATATTCTTGTTAAAGTGGCACATCCGAATTCATTGTCCTTGGTGAGTTAATAAAGTTTGAAGTTTTTAAGGTTGTTAAGACAAGAAGACAAAACATTCTTAAACCTAAATCCTAGGTTGTTGTCTTCAAACCTTAATTTTTGTGGTGTTTAAGGCTCTTGTCCGAACCTAGTATTTTGATTGGTCCAAGGTTTATGTTCAAACCTTAAAAGTGTAATTTTGTCCTTTGTTGTCCGAAGTTAAAAAAAAAAAAAAAAAAACTCACGGTCAAAAAAAAACAAAAAAATAGTCGGACTTTATTTATTGTTATTATTTTCTGTTATTTAATTATTTAATTTATTTTTGAAAAGAACACATTGTTCTTAACTTGTTTCTTGAAAACCACCTTGGATTAAAAGTGCCATAACTTTTTCAATACAACTCGGAATTAGTTGATTCAAAAACCAATCTCTTTGTCTTGAAATCTAGTTTCTGAATTTCTTAGTTTCTGGTGGTAAATCAAATTATAACTTTCACGTGTTCTAAACACTCTTGACGTGATTTCTTGTTACATCTCTTGATTTGATTTGTGAAAATTTGTGTGTGGAACTTGCTGATTGAGATCTTGCTATTAAAGTAATTGAACTTTGGTGAATCTTAATAACCCCACATATTCATTAATTGAGAGTAGTAGCTAGGTTAAACAAGAGAGAACACTACCCAAAAAGAGAGGAGAGTACCTACTATCCAATAGTGAGGAACCCGAGAGGTATATACACATATATTTCTTGTGCTTTCACTAACATTGCAGGTTTATTAATCAATGGGGAGAAAAAGTAATAATACTCTTAAGTTGGAGATTGATGAATTAATGCAAACATTCCAAAAGTTGATACAACCACATGATGAAACTCAGGAGGCTACAACTACATCTTCAGCATGTGTACAAAAGTTTTATACAAGGTGCAATGTTCAAAGTACAGTATGTGCTACAGTGATTGACAGTGGGAAAAGCTCTAACTTTGCTAATGAGCTCATGGTAGAAAGGTTGAATTTACAAACCACTCCACATCCAAATCCATACTTGCTGCAATGGAGTGATAATTGTGGTGAAGTATGGGTGACAATGCAAGTCAAGGTTGCACTCTCAATTGGAAGGTACAAAGATGAGGTACTATGTGATATATGTCCTATGCAAACATCTTGTCTTTTATTGGGAAAACCGTGGCAGCTTGATTGCAAGGGTGCTTACAATGATCTCAAAAGTTGCTATTCACTCATGAAAGATGGTAAGAAGTTTAATATCCGAGCTTCAACACCTTGTGAAGTTTCTGAAGATCAAACTAGAATTTCTAAAGCTTGTAAAGAGATGAGTGCTGCCAAGGAGAAGAAAGTTCAAGAGCAACAAAGTGTAATGGCTAGTGCATCTTGTAATGGCCGAGCTTTAAGTCTTTTAAAGTCTTGTTATTTTACTTCTTCTAGCGAGTTTAAGAGAGGAATACTAGATAAGCAATCAATGTACTTACTTGATGATAGTGATCACCATTTGAATTGTTTGCTGCCTAGTACATATGTTTTGCAGGTTTTTGGAGTTCGTAAGAGTTTAATGGAGTTCGAAACAATCCAATCCGCCTTAGCTTGTTTCCCACAAGGTAAGCAAGGTAAGTTAGGTAAGTATGAAAGTTTCTTGATTGATTTCAATGGTTTAAATGTCAAGAACTTTGTTAATGTCAATGCTATTGATTTTCAAAGTTTGAATTCTGTTTTGACTCAATTTCAATATCTTTCATATACCTTTGAAACATTAGTTCTAAATTCTTTACCATGTGTTTTAAAATCCAATGATTTGTGTTTTGGAAAGCAACTTATTTCACATAATTCTTCAATAATAAATTCCTATTATTTTATATTGAATGAGTTTATGTATAGTTTCTTCACATGCTATGTTGCTTATCTAATACATGAATTATATTTTGAGCTTAATGATTATAATTTCGAACTACATCAATCCTTTGTATGCACTCATTCAAGTGTTAATTATATTAACTCTACTTGCTGGATTATTCATTCCTTTGATTATTTGTTTCGTGACTTTGCTCACATCCATCAAGTTCAAAGAGGTCCTTTGGTAACTCAACACTTGTATGGTAAGTTATCTCCGTTCCAACTTTCTTTTGAATTCCAAGAGGTAAAATTTTCTGTTTACAACTATTCAATAGATTGTTTACATTCTAGTCTTTGGAATTACACTCTCATATTTGATAACTTTTGCATGTTTTTAGAGGTCTTAATACGTTCATGTCATTTACACTTTCCCAAGGATGCATATATGTTTTCTTGTTATGAATTTTCGTGTCTTTATGATTATATTCATATATGTTTACATCCTTTGCTTACATTACATGTTCATAACGTAAATAAGGTGTTAATGGATGTTGTTAGTGAATTCGTCTTGGTTAGTTCTCTAATTAAGAACATTTGGTTTTCTGATTTGCATAAACTACATGATAGTTATTTGCATTATTGTTTTGAATTCATTAACTTCAACATTATGACTCATGCAAAATTTGTTAAGACTAATCATGCTATATGTATTTCGATTTTGCATACATATTCTGCCCGTTTTATTCTTTTGGTGAAAGGAAATTATTCTAAGTCTTGTTTTAGATTATTGTACTTTCTTTTACCTTATACATTTGTCGTGTTTTGGCAGGATATATATTCTTGTTGGCCAAGATTGGCATCTTCCCAATTTTACTTGGCTCGAGTTTGAAATGAGTTCGTGATATTGGTGTTTGACCCTGGAGCTCAATTTCAAGATTCGAGGACGAATCCTTTTCGAGGAGGGAGGGATTGATGAGAATGAGCCGAATCCATGTCCATGGTGCCAAAGTCAAATATGAAACCTGAAAGATTCTGCCACATTCTGGTATTCTGGACATATCTCTTTAGATATAACTCGGAATTTGGTGATTCAAGAAGCCCTGGAACGATAAGAGATAAAGCTACAACTTTCATGTTTTATGTTTTCCAAGATTCTGATGGTATCATCGAGGAATATGGCTGCCAAAATGAGTGACGGGATTCTGGCAGATTTCCATCTCAAATTTCATGGACTATATTGAAGATCAAGATGGCGTGCTTGGGCTTTGCCAACTTTGGATCACGCCATTGTATAATTTTAGGATTTATTTTAAGTTGTAATAATAAGTCCATTAACATTAATTAATGTGGGCTTTAATTAATTGGTAGTTTAATAAATTACTTGGCCCAATTATCTTGCATGATAATGGCAAGTAAAGCAAATCCTTTTTGGACAAGGATTTGGTAGTTAGTTGTAGTTTCCTTTTCCAATTTGGAAAGTTGATTAGTTTAGGAAACAAGAAGCCAAAACACGTTTTGCTTCTTCCTTAAAAACTGTCTAACCTAATCCTTTTACAACTTGGATTAGTTAGTTAGCTAGTTTGTTAAGAAGTCAAGTTGTACTTTGCAACTACTAGGGTTTATTTCCTTTTCCTTCTTGGCATGGCCGAAACTCATCCCCTATAAAAAGGAGATGCATGTAACGTTTTTACACAATAAGTTGGCGAATAAAATTGAGTTTTTAGCTTTGCTAAAATTCGTGAATTAACTCCTTGAGTTGTTCAAAGCCTTGAAGAGTTATTTAACTGTTCATTGTAGTTAATCCCCTTTAGCGTGACCTATAGGAGATTACACCAATTGTTCTTTATTTAAAGAGCAGGCCTAATTAACTTGTTTAACTGATTGAATTTTCATAGGTTAAATTAAGTTCATTAGAAATAAAACGTGAAGTTTTGATTTACTCAATTCCTAGCGTTTTTCCTTTGATTTCGTTCCATCCAATTTTGTGTTCTTGTTGTGGATTATCTTGGTAAGAGCAACACGGTCCTATAGCTTGTGTGGGAGATTCGAATTTGGTCCAGGAGTTGGAGCCTCGGCCATACAACATTCGCATCACATTGGGGTGACAATCACTTGTGCTTCTACCAATTTCTTTTTTAGGAGTTCAAAGGCCTTCTTACACTCTTCATTAAAGATAAATGGCGCATCCTTTTCTAGCAATGCACACAGGGGCTTTGCTATTTTGGAGAAATCCTGGATAAATCTTCTGTAGAAGCCCGCATGCCCCATGAAGCTCCTTATACCTCTCACATTAGTCGAATCTGGAAGCTTGGCTATCACCTCCACCTTGGCTCTATCAACTTCCAACCCAGCTTTTGAAATTTTATGCCCCAGCACCACACCTTCATTCACCATAAATTGGCATTTCTCCCAATTCAGCATAAGATTGGTATCCACAAACCTCTTTAGGACCAACGACAAATTCTCCAGGCAGCCTTCAAAGGTCATTCCAAACACTGAGAAATTGTCCATAAAGATTTCGATAATGTTTTCTACCATATCCTGGAATATTGCCATCATACAGCGTTAAAAGGTGGCAGGTGCATTACACAGTCCAAAAGGCATCCTCTTGAAGGCATAAGTCCCAAATGGGTATGTAAAGGTGGTTTTCTCCTGGTCCTTTGGATCGATAGCAATTTGATTGTATCCGGAGTATCCATCTCAGAAGCAATAGAACAGAAATCCAGCTATCCTATCCAACAGTTGTTCAAGAAATGGCAGAGGGAAGTGATCTTTTCTGGTGGCTTTGTTCAACTTCCTGAAATCCATATATACTCTCCAAGCGTTGATGATCCTAGTGGCCAGTAGCTCATTATCCTCATTGGTCACCACAGTCACACCTCCCTTCTTAGGTACACACTATACAGGACTGACCCATACGCTGTCTGAGATAGGAAATATCATCCCAAAATCGAGAAGCTTGATGATTTTCTTTTTAATCATTTTCATCATTTGTGGGTTCAGTCTTCTTTGCCTATCCCTTGTGGGAGTCGCACCTTCTTCTAACAATATCTTCTGCATGTAAATACTAGAATTTATCCCCTTGATATTAGCTATCGTCCAACCAATGGCCTCCTTGTGCATTTTCAAAACTTCCAAGTAATTTATCCTCTTGCCACTTCTCCAACTTGGATGATTTGACGACTGGGAGGGTCTCATTTTCCCCCAAAAATGCGTATTTTAAGTAAGTTGGTAGTGGTTTCAGCTCCAGGTTTGGTGGCTTCATGATTGAAGACACCAACTTCTCATTCCTATTTTCAAATATCTCAGGCCTCACCTCAGTGGGCAAAACTTCAACATGTTCATTAGTATCACAAATAGTGTCACGCACCAAATTCGGCATGGCACGGCCACACGATTGGAAACCGAATCCAAAAGTGCGAAGCCTCCTGTCCATACAGTTTTCTATCCCAATAGTACATATACAAAGGCCACCCTTTCACAATATATTCAATATGTACAATCTCTAAACCACATGTCCTAATGAACAACGTGTACCATCTCAAATCCACATCTCCAACATATAACATTCAAACCTATATCTTTAATACATGTCACTTCTCTCTCCAATCAAAACATTATATATACAACTATACATTTCATACAACAAAAACCATCTTTAACTATATACATCATCGTCAAAATCAAATGTTCCAATACTTCAATATCATTCATTAAAACAAAACATCTATCTTTGATATATGACACATATTCATCCACAAAGCATTATATATACGGCTTATAACCCAATGACGTCATTCAAACTCAAAACGGTACATTTCCTTAGAAATCATTCACAATCTATATACATCAACATCCAAAATATCTACGACAATATCCTATTATCTATACATAACCATAATGTACACAAAATAGCTCCCTCCACCTCTAGTCATCCACGTAACCTGTACAGGAAACCTTAGAATCTGCAAAAACATAACAATAATGGTGGTATAAGCAAACACTATGCTCAGTAAGTGATATTGACATTCCTTTATCGGTTTGAGCATGTTATATTCATAATATACTTTCACAAAAAGTATTTCAACACATGAAAAACCACATTTTCGAAACATTTCAAATCTACACACGTACCTATCAATAGCAAGTGGCACAATCACTTTTCAAATAACATTCACAAATGCATTCGCAAATACATTGAACACTTGTCAATTGTCAATTAGCTCAAGAATAGGACACGTTACTCTCGGTACACTGGATCCAGTCCTGACTGTTTATCCCGTCAGGTAGGCCACATACACATGAGTTCCTAGCTATAATCCCGCTAGGTAGGTCAAATACACATGAACACATGAGTCGGAACATGTTCCTACCAATCGTTCCATAACCATTCAAGAGCTCATAACACTTCAAATTCATTTAAACATTTCATCAAACACTTTACTTTCACAAAACGAAGCAACTGCATACATTTTCTATTTATCAAAATCACAAATTAACACATGCTCAATCCATTATTTTGTATATCACAACATACCAAGTTCTCAAAATATGTTTCATCAAAAGCATATTAAAACATAAAGGAATATCAAACCACTTACCTTAAGCCAATATCCAATTTCGCACTTGATAAACGATTCCCACCACTTAATTACTTCCCTTTTTCCTATAAAACATATACATGTAATAAAAGAACAATCAAATAGAGCCTAATAACTCTTAGACACTATTCTTAATCTTATTAAAGCTCCCTAATTATTACAAGAATAATTTAGGAAGAATCCTTCTACATTTGAGGATATTTCACCTTCTTACAATTCTAAAACCCATTCATATAACACTTGAAATCCATTTGATAACTTCTTACATGTCTAATATGTTCAACAACCCATTTTTCCATAAACCCACTTACATCTTACTCTCATAAACTTTCTTCAACATCATATTCTCACTATTTGACTTAAACCCATCAATTCATGTCCTATACTTAATCAAATGCATGCTTAAATCCTTAGATTATTGTTATTGAACTTATAGGATTAAAACCCATATCCTATCACAACATAATTTCAAACCCTTATTATTCTTGAACACTAAATAAGGAGATTAACTTGGATAAATAAGCTAGATAGATTATTTACCTTAATGAGAGTGAAGTTTGAATGGAAATTAAGCCCTTGTCTCCTTTAATCCATCATTCCATCTTGCCCTAGTTGAGAGAAAAGAATGGAAGAAAAATGAGGGAGAAAAGATGAAAAAAGAGGCTGAACTTCAGCCAAAGAAATGGAAGGGGTTTAAGCCCCATTTTGTCAAATTGCTAAATAGTCCCTATACTTTTTCTTATTTACTAATTGGTCCCTAATTTGGTTAGGGGTATTATATTCTACCCTCCTTATAGAAAGTTTCAGCCTCGAAACTTGTCGTACCTTGTTCTTCAAACTATCATAACTTAATATTCAAATACCCCAAATGTATTTTGAAAGTAGCTAAAACAATTTGTTCAAACTTCATATATATCTGAAATCCCGTAACAGATTTCAGTTCTACCATACTGATTTCAACTAATCATAACCTTGAAATCAAAAATCCAAATGAGGCGAACCTAAAACTGTGAAAACTAGAATCAACGTTCTAAAACTCTTATGTTGTGAAAAACTCCAAATTCAATCTAAAAATTGTTATACAGATAGTTCAAATTTGCTGCAGTGGCCGTAACTGCAGGAGCAATTTTTCAATACCAAAATAGCTTCAAATAGCTATAACTTTGTGATTAAAAGTCCAAATAATATAAACCCAAACAGTATAAAACTAGACTTAATATACAAAATTTCTTGTACTTTACAAATTTTGAAATTCTGCCTTCAAAGAGGAGAAATAAACAATCCAAAGTTGTCAAAAACTTTAAATTTGTCACAAAGTTTTGTTCTGGCAGAATTACTTTAAATGACCATAACTTGACAAGAAGATATCGAAATGGGATGAAACCAAAACCATATAAAAGTTGAATCCAAATTCTAGAACTTTTGTGTTCTATAAAATTTCAATTTCAATCCTCAAGGTAGAGTAAAAACCGTTTCAAAGTTGTATATATTTAAAACTCGATAACCCAGATTTCTAGTTCTGCCATAGTAGTTTAAATTGGCTATAACTTTGTGACTGCATGCCCAAACAATATAAGGCCAAAACGGCATGAAACTAGACTTGAAACACTAAATCTCTTGTGTTTTGAGGAGTCCGGAATTCTGCTTACACGGAGTATAAACAAGACATCCAAGACGGCTGAAACATTGACATTCAATGACAAAATTCTGTCTTGGAATGCCTGGTTCCAATGGTCATAACTTAGTAACCAAGAATCAAAATCCCGTGAAATCAAAACCATATAAAACTAAATTTATAATACTAAAACTCTTATGTTTTACTCCGTTCCGACTTACATACACCACACCGTTAAAAGTCAGTTTGAAATAAACATGTATTCAACTTCCTTATGAATACGACTTTAAGCTTTTAGCTCACGTTTCATTTAAACCTTATACCGAATAGTTTAAAGACTCGGTACAAAACCAATATAGTCCATTCAATCTACAAATCAATCCAATCACCAATGAAAATTAATCCATAAAACACATGGCCATGTTTAACAATATACAATAAGCAAAACAACAACATATCCTTTCATCCTCTTTTCCTCAATTTTCCATGTATCTTCCTTAACCTTATGATTCTTCCGAATGACCTTAACTAATGGAATTTCCCTAGATCGAATGTACTTAAATTTTTCGTATCATGTATATCATTCCTACCTTTACTCCCACAATACATGGTATGGTCAAATGAAATTATTTCCTTAAATAATCACTTTGCATTAAGTGTAATCATCAGTTTATTTGCCTTAGTCACCAATAATATATTTTCATCCGACATCAACTTTTTAACCTTTAAGAAAAAGTGTATATATATACCTCGAGCCATATTTGATCATATATCTAAGCCACCATATCCTCCCTCCAAATTCTATATTCATTTTTTTTTTGACATATACTTTAATGTGCAAAAGTCGTCTCTTTCACTATTATCCTTTTAGCTCTCATTCATTCTTCAAAATCTCCCAAACATATAAATCTATTACATTATCAAATTGTTGCACATTGAATAGTTCACGTAGCATTCAATATCTCATGAAAGACTTCACACAAATGTAATAACGACTTCTTACCATTTAGATCATAATACTAGCAAAGAATTATCACAAATGTATGTCGATACTCTATACTTCAATTTAGAATAATTAATCATCCATCCATCATAAGCTATATCAAACTTATATTCCCATTAGAAAATTTTAGTTCGGTTCTTAATATTTAATCTTCTGTATCCCATGCACACACTAGTTCTTCAAACCTAAGCATCCAATGTCCACCTTAACTCCCGAATAAATTTCCTTATGTAAGATATGTAACTCCAATTGTTTATCAACAATCAATTCCCATTGGCATTTCAATTGAATAATAATAATAATAATAATCATCATTCTCTAGTAATTCTTAATACTAGCATTGACTTAGTTTGTAGCATATAATGATCATGAAAATGTTAAAACCTCCTAAGAACAACTCCTATCTTTATGCTTGCTTCACTGAAAAACAGCCTCCACGTTTTTCACATTTTTGACTAATTTCTTCACATTTCCCTCCTTTTTGAACTTTCAAAGCTCCAAGACTAACAACCTTGCATTTCACCTCTAATATGTACTTAGTGTCATCGACTACTCTCTGATACCACTAAATGTCACGCCCCAAATCCGGCATGGCACGGCCACACGATTGGAAACCGAATCCAAAAGTGCGAAGCCTCCTGTCCATACAGTTTTCTATCCCAACAGTACATATACAAAGGCCACCCTTTCACAATATATTCAATATGTACAATCTCTAAACCACATTTCCTAATGAACAATATGTACCATCTCAAATCCACATCTCCAACATATAACATTCAAACCTATATCTTTAATACATGTCACTTCTCTCTCCAATCAAAACATTATATATACAACTATACATTTCATACAACAAAAACCATCTTTAACTATATACATCATCGTCAAAATCAAATGGTCCAATACTCCAATATCATTCATTAAAACAAAACATCTATCTTTGATATATGACACATATTCATCCACAAAGCATTATATATACGGCTTATAACCCAATGACGTCATTCAAACTCAAAACGGTACATTTCCTTAGAAATCATTCACAATCTATATACATCAACATCCAAAATATCTACGACAATATCCTATTATCTATACATAACCATAATGTACACAAAATAGCTCCCTCCACCTCTAGTCATCCACGTAACCTGTACAGGAAACCTTAGAATCTGCAAAAACATAATAATAATGGTGGTATGAGCAAACACTATGCTCAGTAAGTGATATTGACATTCCTTTATCGGTTTGAGCATGTTATATTCATAATATACTTTCACAAAAAGTATTTCAACACATGAAAAACCACATTTTCGAAACATTTCAAATCTACACACACGTACCTATCAATAGCAAGTGGCACAATCACTTTTTAAATAACATTCACAAATGCATTCGCAAATACATTGAACACTTGTCAATTGTTAATTATCTCAAGAATAGGACACGTTACTCTCGGTACACTGGATCCAGTCCTGACTGTTTATCCCGTCAGGTAGGCCACATACACATGAGTTCTTAGCTATAATCCCTCTAGGTAGGTCAAATACACATGAACACATGAGTGGGAACATGTTCCTACCAATCGTTCCATGACCATTCAAGAGTTCATAACACTTCAAATTCATTTAAACATTTCATCAAACACTTTACTTTCACAAAACGAAGCCACTGCAATCATTTTCTATTTATCAAAATCACAAATTAACACATGCTCAATCCATTATTTTGTATATCACAACATACCAAGTTCTCAAAATATGTTTCATCAAAAGCATATTAAAACATAAAGTTTCAAACCACTTACCTTAAGCCAATATCCAATTTCGCACTTGATAAACGATTCCCACCACTTAATTACTTCCCTTTTTCCTATAAAACATATGCATGTAATAAAAGAACAATCAAATAGAGCCTAATAACTCTTAGACACTATTCTTAATCTTATTAAAGCTCCCTAATTATTACAAGAATAATTTAGGAAGAATCCTTCTACATTTGATGACATTTCACCTTCTTACAATTCTAAAACCCATTTATATAACACTTGAAATCCATTTGATAACTTCTTACATGTCTAATATGTTCAACAACCCATTTTTCCATAAACCCACTTACATCTTACTCTCATAAACTTTCTTCAACATCATATTCTCACTATTTGACTTAAACCCATCAATACATGTCCTATACTTAATCAAATGCATGCTTAAATCCTTAGATTAGTGTTATTGAACTTATAGGATTAAAACCCATATCCTATCACAACATAATTTCAAACCCTTATTATTCTTGAACACTAAATAAGGAGATTAACTTGGATAAATAAGCTAGATAGATTCTTTACCTTAATGAGAGTGAAGTTTGAATGGAAATTGAGCCCTTGTCTCCTTTAATCCATCATTCCATCTTGCCCTAGTTGAGAGAAAAGAATGGAAGAAAAATGAGGGAGAAAAGATGAAAAAAGAGGCTGAACTTCAGCCAAAGAAATGGAAGGGGTTTAAGACCCTTTTTGTCAAATTGCTAAATAGTCCCTATATATTTTCTTATTTACTAATTGGTCCCTAATTTGGTTAGGGGTATTATAAATAGCCTTTGTTAAAATTTCACACGATTCAACATTTTCATCTTTTGTGTCATTTTCACTTTCAAACTTCATATCTGTATTAGGTTTTTCCATCATACAACTTTCAATCAAATTGTTTATTTTATTCAAAATCATGTTATCTTTCTCATGCAAAGCAAATTCATTTGGTTAACTCTTTTCTGAGGTCTCAAATAAAGCAAGAGAGAATTTGTGCTTATGCTTAAGTTCAAGGACATGATGGGTACCTTCTACCGGTAGTGCAAAACAGCTTGGTTCTATTGACTGAGGGTGTTTCATTGCGTAATCTACGTTAAATATCGATCACTTCCTCTCCATTGACTCTGAATGTAATGGTTTTGCCTTTCACACCGATGAAAGCATCTCCAGTAGCCAGGAAGGGTCTATCAAAAATGAGAGGGACTTTCAGATCCTCCTCAATGTCTAAGATGATAAAATCAACTGGGAGTACAAATTTGTCTCTTGAGACCAATACATTCTCAACCATCCATGTAGGCTGCACAAGGGATCTATCCACCAATTGGATAAGTACAACCACGGGTTTAATCTTTTCACCCAGTCCCACACTTTCTGCAATGGACAGTGGCATCAAATTAATCCCTGCCTCGAGATCACATAAGGCCTTGTTGAAGAATCTGCCCCAAATTGTGTATGGTATTGTGCAACTTCCCGGGTCTTTTAGCTTTGGTGGTAGTTCATTGTTCATCCAGGCCTGACTCTCCTTTGTTAGTGGAATTGGCACTTCACACTGTAGAATCTGTTCCTTGTGCAATCAAATCCTTCAAAAACTTTGTGTATCTGGGGACAGTCGTGACCAAATCTAACAGAGGCACATTCACATTTACATTTTTCACCATGTCCAAAAATCTTGTGAACTGAGCTCCCTTCTTGACTGGGAGTGGAACTCTTTGGGGAAAAGGAGGGAGTGGTGCATACTCAAGATAGTTATATGGACTCTGAGGTCCTCTCTTCCTCTTAGGCTCATGTGCCTTCACACTTTCTTCCTTATCCTCTTTCTGTAGTTCCTCTTCACAATAATGGTTTCTTCCATGGACTCCTCCACTGGAGCATCTTCCTCTTCTTTTTTACTTCCACTAAGCTTCTTACCACATCTCAGAGTTATGGCATTGCACACTTCTTTTCCTTTTGGATTCGGTTCAGTATCACTTAGTAGGGTCCCCTGGGGTCTCTGATGAAGCGCCTTGGCCATTTGCCCCATTTGCATTTCTAGATTCTTATCCAAAATCTTTTGAATCATAATCTCTTCGTTGAGCTTTCTAGGCTCTCTGTTACTGGTCTCACCTCCTTGAAAGTATTGCCTGTTTTGGTTACCTTGCCCCCAGTTTTCTTATCCATTCTGATTTCTGTAACCTCCACCATATTGTTGTCTGTTGTTGTAGTTATTAACATACTGGATAGATTCCTGAGTGAGCTCGCACTCATCAGTATGTTGTTCCCCTTTACATAGGCCACACATCAACACTTGGGTGGTTTTAGCTGCTTTCAAGGTCTGAACTTGCCTAGTTAAGGCCTCTATTTTAGCCTCCAATGACATTTCCTTATCTAGATCCAAGACTTCTCTTTTCTTTATCATGGGGGTTTTTCGTGCTTCCAGGAATAAGTATTCATCATCCGCGATTGAGTCGAACAACTCCCTAACTTCTGGAACACTTTTATCCTTGAGAGCTCCGTTGGCACAAGCTTTCACCATAAAGGAGGATTCTTGTGACAAACCCTTGAAGAAGGTATTCAATTCTCTAACTTCTCCTAGGTCATTGTTGGGACACTGTCTGAGTAAGTCGTTGAACCTATCCCAAGCTTCCTTGAAGGTTTCACCATCTTGCTGTTATAAGCTCCTTATCTCAAGCCTCATTCTCTCCAATTTGGCAGGAGGAAATGATGAGAATGAGTCCGTGTCCATGTCCATGGTGTTAAACTCAATTATTCATCCTGAAAGATTCTGCCACAGTTTGGTATTCTTCACATATCTCTTTCAATATAACTCGGAATTACATGATGCAAGAAGCCCTGGAACGATAAGAGATAGGACTACAATTTTACGTTTTACATTTTATGAGATTCGGAAGTTAGCATCGTCCAAAGTGCCTACCAAGATGAGTGACGTGATTCTGACAGATTACCGTCATTCTCATTGTTAATCTTAGGATTTATTTTTGAGTTGTAATAATTAAGTCCATTAAACATTTAATTATGGGCTTACGTCTTTATGTTTTAATTGTGGGCTAAGTAATTACTTGATCCAATTATCTTGCATGATAATTAGGAAAGTAATTTAGGAAAGTTATTCTTTTAAGTTTTAGTTTCCTAAAACAACATTAGGGTTTTGTTTTGTAGCCTATTTAATGGCCTTCTTTTACACGTTAATGATAACATGAAATTTGATAAAAGTTTAGCTTTGTTAAAACCTTCTTCCAGCTGTGAAAAGTTGAGAGAAAACGTGAGAGTTCTTCTAAGTTTAGCTGAACAATCATAAAACCCACGAAAACCTTAAGTGAGGAGCTTTAGGTTGAGCTTACCCGTTCTAGATTTATAGAACACACCGAACTGAGGAAGTTTAACTTTTGATTTATATTAGTTGGACTGAATCTTTTTGTGATAACGTTGGGGTTTGGTTGATTTCTTCCATTCCTTCTCGTTCAATATCTTGTTTTGTTTCATTGTTTCATTCTGCATTGTGTTGCTTGTTACTTGTTCGTGGATTATTGAGAAACAACGATGCAAAGGGTGTGGAAAACGTGTGGATTAGAATTCAAAAGCTACTCCATTCGTATCAGGAAAATACTTTGCTAGAAATTTCCTTTCTAACTCCTCAAAGGTAGATAGAAGGTCTCCCTATAGAATTAAACCAATGCTTGGCTTACCCTTTCAGAGATAATAGGAACAGAACTCTCCGCACTTTGTCGTGTGATACCCTATGGAGTTTGAATATATTGCATAATCTCAGAAACCAATCTAGGTGTTCATTAGGGTCATCATTACTTAATCCCTAGAATATTTGACCTTGTGTAATCATCGACACTATTTGGGTTGGGATTTGATAACTTTCAAGGTCTATCCCCTGGCGGTTATTCCTCCTCTCAAAATTCACCGTGAAATGGTCCCCAAATCTGGGAGGTTGGGGTGCAGGCCTTTCTACTTCCTGATCTACCATTTCTACTTGTCTCCTTCTCTGCCTTAAAGTTCTCTGAAGTTCCAAATCAAGTTCAAATTCTTGTCTTTCTCCTGTAACCTTGCCCTCCTTTGCATGAACTGATTCTCCTAAACAATTAAAGAACACTCTCACGCAAATAGATCAGTAGAACAAAATCAACTCAAAAGAAATGAATCAAGTGGCTTCACTAAACATAACAAACAGAAATTCACAAAATTCACAATTTCAAAATAAGAACAGTGACAATTTAACAACAAAATCACAAAACACAAAGAATAAAACAAAACTATCATAAAATCAACTCATGACACTCTGCCTCTCCCCAGCAGCAGCGCCAAAAATTTGTGGAAGCTGTCGCTACTTCCCAATTTTACCCAAACTCACTTAAATAATGTAGAAGCGGCGAGTGGGATCGTATCCACAGGGAAAAGACCGTTATCAAATGCTGATTTAAGGATAGAATGAACAACCGAAGTAAGCAATAATGAAATGACACAAACGATATGCAACAACGGAGAAAGCAAATAGAAATGATGGTGTTGCCTTGAGAGTGATACAATCTGTATAGATCCTTTTCTTATTATCCTGGACTTGTGTAAATGTGTGAGGGGATTACTCTGCTAGTGACCTAGGACTGATCAACTTGGCAGTTCTCACACTCCTGGTTCACAAATCTCCTCAAATTTCCCTTGGCAGGGCAAATCCTCAGTACTAATGTAAATCCCAGATCCCTATCCTTTTAGAATGAATCTAATTCAGTCCCTAAATATCTCCCTTGGCAGGGCAGCTATTCAGTTTATGCCTTCGATCTATAATATGAGCATAATCTTAATTCTTTCCTAGGGTTTGATTTTAACTGTCAGTGGGCACTGCACAATTAGAATCACAAGAAATGCAGAATTTAAGACTCACACATGCATGTTCACAACTCAATTCATGTTATGTTTAATCGCCTACAGTAGATCCACACAAGTTTCAGTGGGCACCGCAGACTTGATGTGAATTTGAACTAATATTGCAGAACATTGAATCTAAACAAGTAAGGAAATATGAACATGAATAACACAGATAGATTTCTATTCAAATGTCTCAAATAAGATTAGATCCATACATATAACCCCTCAAAGCAACCCTCAAGGTTTAGCTGATCATTTTGATCGGCTCAGAATTCGCTATTACAAAGAGTAGAGTAAATGGGTCGGCTCTAATGTTCTCCTCTATCTCCGCAATTTCTTCCCTCTTGATTGCCCTAATTGATTCTCTCACTTGATTGCTTTCTCCCCCGTCGTCCTCCCTTTCTTTGATCTCTTCCTTTCCTTTTATACCTTTTCCTCCCTGCCGGGTTCCTGGAAGTTTTCTTTCTTTGCTGTGAAGATGCCACGTGTCCTACAAAATATAATTTCAGAATAAAGTGAGACCACGTTATCGGTACATAACTTAATGACTAAGGATTGATCATGCAAATCTTCAAACACTTGGTGCACGTGTGAACATTGTATTGCGTGCTTTGCTTGTGAGCTTCAAGGTTTGTGCGGGTTGCTATTGTATGTGCTTAGTGTAAGTGCGGATGCGGAGTACATTGTATGAAGTTATTGTGCAAATGTGTGAGCATGAAAATGTAAAAGAATGCATAAGTGAAATGCATGAAAATGTGTAAGTGTGTGCAAATGAATGCATGTGCATGTGTGTGTGTGTGGTGGGCGCACTAGTGAGTGTGGCAGGCGCCATAGTGTGTGAGTGGCGTGTGTGGCGGGCACCACGCCGTGTGTGAGTGTGTGAGTGGTGGGGGCGCCATGGTGCGTGTGTGTGTGTGAGAGGCGGGCGGCTCATGTGTGCGTGTGTTGTGTTTTGTGTGTTTTGTGTGCATGTGTTGTGTTTTGTGTGTGTTGTTGTGTATGAGTAATGTGTTCATGTGCTGGGGCTACTCTGATGCAATGCTTGAGATTTGTGAGGTCGAAGAGGTTAAGTGCTTGATTGTTCTCATTCATGTGTGAACATAACATTTTGCATAGTATTTACACAACACTTCACCAATTCTCACAACTTCTGAATCATAAACATATTGGTATGCAAGTCATTCATCAAGCACCATTTCTCCTATTATTCCATGCAAAAGACTATGAAAGTAGTTCAAATAAGTCGGTACAAGGTCCGACTTATCAAAATTTACCTAAGACATGACAAAGAATTCGGGGGAAAATGGCTAATTTAGTCCTAATAATATAATTAACGAACACGACGGCTATAATATAACAAGGATCAGCATACAAACTATTATTTCACCAAAGATTCCCAAAAGAGAATAAATAATAATGTTAACAAACAGGGTAAACCATAAACCCTCACAAAATGTAAATTTGGGTTCTATATTTAAAACCCAGATTGAAAAACAACTCAATTTCTGAACTTTTGAAACAAATTCGTTTTTTTCTTCAAGGTTAGAAATAGAATTAATTTACGGCTGAAATGCATCTGAAATAGAACTAAACTAACAAAAACAATACGGATAGTGACAGACACACTAAAACTGTTAAGACAAACACACACACAAACCCAGATAGGCAAGTACAGAGAAGAAATTGAACAGCGGCGGAAAAAAGGAAGGATTACCCACATGTTAGAGATTTTCAAAACTTGCTTGGATTAGCCAAGGTTGGATTGACGGGCCTTGTTCTCTCCCCCGCTTTCCCTTTCTTTCTTCCTCTTTTTTTTTCTCTGCTTCACTGCTTTTTCTTCTTCTCTGTATGCTCTTTTCTATTTTTGTTGCTTTCGCTTCAATATTGAGGGTGGTAGTTTGTAAGCCTAAGGGCTTACATGTTTGCCTCACCCTTTTTATTTTTATTTTTTTATTTTTTAATTTGTTTTCCTTATTTGCAAATTGGCCCTTGAATTTTTGTAAGAACCAACAAGAACCAAAATTCATTTAAATTATGCAATTAAATCTCTTATAATCTTATAAAATTTATAATTAAAATTCTAAAATTATCAATTAAATGAAATTCTTAGTCGTATGATTTTAATCTTACCAAAGATGCAGTATTTTAACTTTAAGATTAAAATCACTTGCATATATTTAATATTAATAATATTATTAATATTTTAAAATTTTGGAGTCTCACACCCTTCCCTCCTTAAAAGAATTGTGTCCTCGCAATTCAAAATCAATCTCTGATGATATTACCTTAAATGACTATATAAACAAGTATTTCACTTACGCACCCCTGACGGTACTTGTATTTGAACTTATCTAAAGACAGGTGACCCCTACATTTACAAACACACATATATCTTTCTATTTTCTCAAGTTTTGCAACACATATTGACTCACTCCATGTTGTGTCCTAGGAGATCCATAAATAAGTCCAAGGAATTTAAGCAAATGACACCAACAGCAATTCAAGTGACACCAACAACAATTCAAGTGACAATTTAGTTGAGCCAAAATCTGCTATTCAAACCAAGAATACTGTGTGATCCAAAAAAGTAAAAAAAATAAAACTATTATTGCATGCTTAAGTTTCACAACTCAGATAATAAAATAAAATAAAATAAGTCATAAATCAATTATCCAATTATGAAAATAATTTATTCACTCCGTTGTCCAATTACAAGGTTTTTTTTTAAATAATCTAAGATATACAATATATCAATCATAGATGACACAAAATATTGTCAAGTTTCGTGTCTTAATTTAGTCTAACATAAATCTTGAAATCTCGCTTCAAAGAATTTTATCACATAATTTTACGTCATTCAATCAAGTATTTTAAATGTTTTACTCACAGAGTTTTGAAGTTTTTTTTTTTTTTTGTGGTCTAAGTAACAAATTGGCATACATCATGAAACTGCTACTCCTGAACTTTTCTTACCAAATTAAAATACTTTATGGAAAAAAAATAACAATAATAGGGGTTACAGTAACATGTCTTTATTTCTATATGAAATATTAGTTCACATGTTTGTGACTTCACCCCATGTACACTTGCTAACTTCTTGACCTCCTAATAGTTAATTCAAATTCTAAATCATTATAAACTTCAACCAACAAGTTGCAGGACATAGGAAAAAGTTCTGTTTCACACTTAATTTGCTAATAACTAAAAATGAAAAAAAAAAGAGAGAAAACATCATATGTAATATACGTAGTTTAGACAATTCTTCTCTTTTTCTTTTTTTTTTTTTGAACAAGTAAATCTCAACGTGAACGCATCGTCAAGATGCATCGCCATTGAAGAAATAACACGACGACGCATCGTCAAGATGCGTCGCCATGAAAGGATTGTGTCTGTGATGAATCGTGGTGATGCATCGCAGTTGAATTTTGGAATACAAGGCTGCATATTTTTTCTAAGTGTTGAGTTTCATCCCTTTCATTTGTAGGTTGCGGAGGCATGAACTGGTGTGGCTCGAGAGCGTGTTTACTGCGATGAAAGCGTGGAGATCGGTGGCTCAAAGGCGTGGGTTGGTGCATTGAACAAGATGATTTGTGGACAATTGATTTTATGCAGTGGCATTTCTGTAATATTGTATTCATTTTATGTTACCGTATAGAATAAGCTTTAGACCTCTATATATAGAGTAATTGGTCAAGACTTTTGACTTTGAGAAGGATTCGATCATTCTAGATTTGTTACCAGACTTTTGATTTTGTGAGCGGGAATTCTCTCTCTTACTTCTCTCTCTAGGATTTTTCTCTTTCTAGAAATTGTTCTCCGTTTTGGATTCTGATCGCCACCTTCGTACCGATTACTGCATTTTGATTCTCAATTGATGAAGCATTTGACAATTCTACACACCTTGATCGGTAAATTTGTCCAATTTAATGGGAATGAATTGCTCAATGTTGTTCTGTGATGAATATGAGATGAAAATGAAGTTTTCCGGCTAAATTCACGATGCTCTAGGGTTTGAACTGGATGAATGTGTAATTAGATGTCGTGAGGCTATGCATTGGACACAATCTCTCGAGAATCCGAATCATACTTGATTCTTATACTTGAATTATGTTAAGTTTCATGAATTGGCACTGTATTGATTGCATTGAACTTCACTTGTGGTCGCCATGCTAAGTTGAGTTGAGATTCGTCTATATATGTGAGGATTACATGAAATGAGAACTACATGTATGATGTTGAGTCTTCCACTTGTTTCGCTTGATCATGTTCTAAGATGCGGTCATCACGCCGATCAAAGATCATTTGAGTTGTTAGGAAGAAGTGCGAAGAAACTTTCCTATATTAGCGTGGACTTTAGGACCTAGGTCAGGCCTCGCCATGGGAAGACCGTAGGTGATGCATGCTAGACTTGTTAACCTCGGGGATTTGGGACAATGCGGTTTACATCCAACACTTTCAGGCCTTGCCATGGGAGAGAGTGTTGTCAGGGATATTAGAGTACAACGCGGTCGCCAAGCTGGTTTTGAGCTAGTCTCCTAGGCATTTAGGTCTCTTCTATGCTTAACTGGTGTGTCAATTGCAAAGCCTGGGTCGTCTAAGATACATTCATTCGGTATAAGGACCCTAGGGCATCCAATTCATACTTAACTTCACCTCTTACTCTCTGCTTTTCTTTGTGATTCCTACTTGTTGTTCTTGTAGTAGCATTTTATCTCATTTTTGTGACAATTGTTAGAACATTACTTGAATTCTTGAAATCACCCCTTTCCCTGAGGAACGAAACCCTCTCACCACAACTACACTAGTGAATAGGGATAAATTGTTAAGGTACTTGATACACCTGTCAATGAACAGTGAAACGTTAAGAAAATATAGTGACCTATTTTAAATTTTACTCAATGATAAATGTTATTATTAGTGAAGTACATAATTCAGACATAGCTCCATTAACCATACTTTTTTTTTCAATCAGCAACATCTATCATACTCTTAACCTATCTAAACTATTCTATTGAGTTGACCCAACTAGATTAAGGGGATTGGATTGTCTAAAATACTCTATTAGGTTGACTTAATTGGGTCAATAGGGTTGAAGGGAGAGAATAGTGACCTACTTTGGACTTTACAGATTTAATAAGTACCTTTAAATTAGCTAAGGTGACCCGCAAAGCCTTAAAACATTAAGCCAAGGTAGGTCATTAAACTATGTGACTCATATGTTTATTATTCTAAATTATAATTCATCTGGTCAAATAATTTCATACTTTTGTTTTTAAGTTTGATATTTGTATTGAATTTTCTACTTAATTGAAATTGAAAAATTTAGTCGTTTTTAAATTTCTTTATATTGACTTTTATAAAGGTAATTTCCTGCCTAATTGAATTGAAATTTTAGTCGTTTTTAAATTTCTTTATATTGACTTTTATAAAGGTAATTTAGTGTAAAAAATAAAGTTAAATAGATAGATGGTATATTATCTTTTTTTTTTTGCTTTTATTTTTTTATTAAAATTATTAACATTATCATTGGGTTTTATATTTTCTTAAAAAAATTATAATTGTATTTTGTTGCTTTAAACTTTTTCTTTCATCTTTTTTCTTAACTAATTTTCATATATTTTATATCTCTAATATTATTGTTTAATAAATTTTAGCTCTTTTATTTATATTAAATTTTTGAATTTATTTTACTTGTATTTAATCAACTATTCTTTTTTTAGTAATATTAATAAATAAAATTTTTGTTTTAATACTTTTTTATAAAATGTAGTTAATAGATTAATTATTTAATTAAACTAAAAATGATAACTTTTACAATGATGAAAATATAAAACATAATATCAAAACATTGATCATAAGGTAAAAAAATAAAATTAAGTTTCATAATAATATGATTTAGAATAAAACTATATAAATGGTGATGTATACTTATAACACACAATTGGAATTCAAATAGCATTATTTGGCTTAATAATTTAAATCAATCAATACAATAAGAATCATACTAACTTTTCTAACGATCTATCCAAATACAGGCAAAATATTCATATTCCTCATAATTAAATTCTTAAGAATTAGATAATCAGGAAAAGTATTCATTTTTCTCAAAATTAAAATTATAAGAATCACATTCCTATTTACTCTACTTTCATGCCAATCGAAGGAACTCTAAGTTACTAACATGTATCATTTATTTTTGTAACCACAAAATATTATGCTAGTTAAGTTTCATTAGAAAAAAAAAATTAGAAAAAATCAAATGCTGGTTACTAGTAATATATTTGTTGTGTATATAGAAATCAAACATAATACCTACCTGCAAAATTATTTATGGCTATGATCAAGTTTGAAATCACGTTGTTATAAATATTTGTGTTTAGTTTCAAATATATAAATTAATATAGGTGAAGATATAAAATATTAAGTTTATTTTAACTTCAATCATGCGTTATATACTAATAATATTATGATAAGATGTTTAAAAATGTACAAAGAGGATTTAATGTTCACATTATTAGGATATGATGTTAGTATTTGTTATCTATCATAAAATATTATACTTCTAGTTAAAAAATGTAAAGTATTTTCTGATTATAAATTAAAAATGTCAAAAGATTGCAATTTGAAAAAGATGTCCACAAGGTAACAAAACAATTCAAGACATTATATAATATAGTAATTATAATCTAGAAATATTTAGCTGATTAAAATTAAAAAAGAGAGTTTAATTATGGGGAAAAGTTTAGATGGAGGATCAAAACCGAGTGTGTATGAAATTTTTACTTTTTCACTCTTTTTCCATAATTTGACAATTTACATATTTTCCATTAAGTTGGAAATAAAAAACTTACTTTTAAAAGCATGCATATGTAAATTTTCAAAATATTGTCATTTTCTCACAAAACACTAATCCACACGGAAAGCAAGGCTTCATTTGGATGGGGTATTTTTTGGTTTTATAATGAAATCTTTTTTATTGAGATTTATTGTAAGAAATGAATATTTTTGAAATATTTGGATTGATAAGTTTGTTTGGTTGGGATTTGTATTGAAGAATTTTTTATTAATAAAATTTTAAAATTCAAATTTGAATTGATATTTTATAAATTTGTTTTGGAGAGAAATTATGTTATGAAAAATTATTTATTATTAAAATTCAATGTAGCAAAAATAATTATTGTAACTTTATTTTTTGTTTTAAAAATCTTTGTAGAAAAATGGAGAAAACAAACGTGGTAAATTTGATTGGTGAAATAAACACTTAAAAATGTGTCAACCAAACAGACACTAAGATTTTTTGAAATTTTTGTTCGTCTATTTTTTTTTTCATAATTTACCGATTTTCATTTTTTTCATTAGGTTGAGGAAAAAACAAAATAATTGAAAGTGTGTGTAATTTTTTTTTAAATCATTATTTTTTTTCAAAAATTTAAGGCTTCATCTAATGATTATAAAACTGCAAGTAATCATTAACTTTGAAAAAAAAAATCCAGTATATACGTCCCTCAACCTCAACCCCAATCCAAAACAGTCATCCATTTCACAAAGGCTGTTGTTATTGCCAAAGCAACTATTAGCTTCCAGAGCAATAAATTATACATATTCCAAATTTACCCTTAATCAATCAACTCTTTATCTTTTCTCTATTTATCTGCATAACTCATCTTTATCTTCTTTCTACCTTATTATTACAACTTATCAATCCTTTATAACATCTTCCCGTAACTTTTGCTTTGTTCTCCTTTACACTGATTTTCGCACAAATTTTTATTAATATAATATTTATTTTCACTCTCAAATTATAAGGAAAAAAATTATATAAATATATATATATATATATATATATGACACTTATTTCTATTAATAGATTTTATTGTTTTCTCAATTAAATTATAAAATATTTACCAATATATACGTCAAAAAATTTAGACTTCATTTGTTTATCATTATTTTAGTGTTTTATTTCATCAATTCAATTTTTTTTTGTCCATTTTTTTTATCAAAATTTGTAAAATAAAAAAAATATTATAGTAATTATTTTGTTACAACATTTTTTTTTATATTTTTATAAATAAATTATTAAATTTAAATTTTACTTTTAAATTTTTAATAATAAAAAATTCTTTCTAAGACAGTTTTTTACCAAAATAAACTCATAAAATATTAATTCAATTTTAAATTTTAAATTTTAAATTTTTTATAATAAAAAATTCTTGTTGCCTTAATTATATTATGAGCAAATTAACATTTTAAAATGATAATAGATCAGAAGGAAAAAAATTTGCTCAGTATAAAAATAGAAGTGAATATATGCATCCATATTCTAAAAGAAAATTTGTTGCCATTTTATTATTTAAAATTTATGGATTAAATTGTAACATAAAAAAATATATGAAATCGAGATTTGGTGTCTTCCTTTTAAGTATTAACTTATGCGAATTATTTTTATAAAATATTAGTATGAGAAGCGTTATTAGAAATAAAAATAATAATTTATAGTTGCCATATTTTTATGTTTAGTATTTTAACAAAAAATATAACTCACCTTGGATAGAGTATTTTGGGGTATTTCCCAAAATATTGTTGTTTTCCATACAATTGATAAAAATATTGTTATTTTTATTCTATTTCCAAAAATGACCCAAACAAGCTTATCTTATTTATACAAAGACCCCAGAACTTTTAATAAGTTCATATAAAGACTATAAATTCTTTAATAAATATAATTTCGCACTGATCCCTTCGAGGCTAAGTATAACCTTAGTTTAAACTCGTCCACACTTGGTATCAGAGCCATGTGCTCATAAAAATTTTATAATTTCCTGAATGGTAAAAGATTTTAAACTACTTTTCTTCTATGAAGAAAATAACATGCATAATTTTGTTTTTAATAAACAAAATTTAGAATTATGGTTAAATATAGAAACTCCGATTATTATTGGAATACTGAAGAAATTAATGAATATGAATATAGCACAAGATCTTAGAAATATCATTTATGAAAAAACAATAAAAAACTTTGATTCTACAAATTCTGAAATAAAAATAATAGAATTTGAAGAAAAAATTAATTCTGAAACAAAATATGAATGGAATTCAGAAGAATGGTGATGAGTTGGTTTTATACCAACTACATTGTGTAAAATCTCTTGGCTTTTAGCTTGTAAATGATGCTATTGTGTGGTGTTTCATGTGGTTTAATGGGTAAATGTGGTTTGATAGTTGATAATGTGTAAATGGTGAAAAAAGTGCAAAATGATGGTAAATGGAGTGAAATGTGTTAAAGGAAAAAATGAAGAAACTTAAAGTGCACAATATGCCTATTTTAGGGTTTGGTCAGCTTTGTTGTGCAAATTCATTTGAGTATAACTTCTTCACTACTAATCCAATTGATGCGATCTTGGATGTTCTGGAAAGCTCTTTGAGTTTTCTTCAATTCTTATGTTTTAACTTTCTTCTAATTCTATGAGTAAATATGAGAAACTAAGGCATCTTTATGATTGCTACATCAGGATTTAGTTATTGAATTCATATTGTCACAGCTTGGGAGATTGTTGATATCTTGAGCTCTAGTGGTCCAATGGCGCTGTTTCTTGTACTCATGGAAAGGCAAGAGGAAACTCTACAATTCTTGTGTTGAGCTCAATTTCTAATTTGGAAGAGAAAAGGGAGAATTTTCGCCATGAATTGCTAAGATGAAATTTGCACTACGATGCATCGTAGTGCAAATGTCCAGTTTTTGCCATGTCTTGGTATTTCGGCCATAACGTTTTCATCCGGGGTCCTATTTGGGTGATTCAAAAGCCAATGGAAAGCCAAGAGAGAGATCTATAACTTTGGTGTTCAAAGTGAAGGCCAGTTCTGAAAGGAAAGTTGGAAATTGAACGTGGGAAATGGCAAACCAAACCAGGGTTTTAAGCCTACGATGCATCGTAGGCTTAAATTTCATATTCTGCCAGGCGTCAGTATTTTGGGCATAACTCTCTCACCTGAGCTCCGATTTGGATGATTCAAATGGCGATGGAAAGCTGAGATCAAGAGCTACAATATTGGTTCTTTAAGTTGCTTCCAATTCCTTACGTATCACAGTTGAATTTCGGGTGGAAGATTGCTGCATTTTGTGCATAAGTGTGTAGATTTTCACTACGATTAATCGTAGTGCAATTCTGCCCAGCACATATTTGCACCACGATGAATCATAGTGCGAATTCATACACACACATTTTGATACAACAATTCATCGTAGTGTTAGTTTTCACTTCACAACATTTATGCTTGCTACACTTGAATTCACAACACATTTCATGCATTCAGTTTCATTTTTCCAACTTTACTCATTTGCATCTTTGTTTTGTTCATTTCAGTTTCTCAACATTTGCTCACACCACTTCTCACTCACTTCACAATAGCTTGGATGTACATATTAATTTGCTTTGCTTTCATTGTTTTTGCAGGATTCATCACTTGGTAAACATTACATTCATGGCATTTAGATTAAGTTCATAAGTTTTCAATTCATTCATTCAAACTTCTTTACATTCTTCATTGTTTTCATTTGATTTCACTTCACCACTTCACCACTTCACCTCTTCACCTATTCACTCCATTCATTCATCACCTCAAGCACTCTACTACACACCACATGAACACTTCAATCACAAATTTGCACAACAACACCACGATGCATCGCCACGATACATCGTGGTGAAGTTCACACTACACGGCGATGCATCGCCACGATGCATCGCCACTTTGATGTGTTAAGCCTACGATGCATCGTAGCTTTGTGTTGAGTGTGTTGCAATGCATCGTGGCGATGCATCGCAGGTGTGGGTGTGTGTTTTCTTTGCTTTGAATCTAAAATGTTGTAGCTACCTTTCTCTTGTTCTTCATGTGTTGATTTTTCTTCCACTACATATTGTCACTTCATTCATGACATTCGTTGTAGTTATATACTTTGCAATCATAGCCTTTCCCAGATTTTGTTGTTGTCGAGCCTTATTTCAGTTTTCATCTTCATCGGGCAGAGAATGGAGCAAGAGAGCTGAAATGTGCTTGAGTGAGTTGAAGAAATTTTCTTAGTATGGAAGTTCTGATTTTCAGGGCAGCTGAAGGCGTGGGGCTTCCTGGCAAGGAGGCGTGATTACTTGAAGGCTGGACTGCACGAAGGTACGTGAGGATGCTGAAGGCGTGATTTCTGTAGCCCTGAAAGCGTGGAACGACTCTGATTTCGCGCACCTGGATTCTTCAGAAGTGAAGGTGTGAGAAGCAGAAGCCCAAAGGCGCTGACGCTGACATGAAGGCGCGGCACCGAAAGACTGAAGGCGCTGGAATGCTGAACAAATTCTTCAACTTCGAATTTTTCATATCTTAGGCTGATTTTTGGTTCCTCCATTCAAGGGCATTTTTTGTAATACTTTAGTTATTTTACGGTTGCGTATTAGTTACATTTTCATATCTATATATATAGGAGATGTAGTTAATGTGTAAGGGGGGATGGGAGACTTTAGAACTATCTTTTGAATTTTAGCGGGAGTTTTTCTCCCTCTCATTTCTCTCTCTAGATCTATTTTCTCTCACTAAACATTTCTTCTCCGATCTCAACTCCGATTGTGGATTTGGACTGGATTTATCTTTCTTAATCTCAATTGACAAAGGAATCGACAATTCTCTCGATTAAATCGGTAAATTCTTCCAATTAAATGAGAATAAGCTTATCAATGTTGCAATTTGTTGATTTTGAGATGAGAAAGATGATAATCGGCTAAATCTATGATATCTCAGGATTCTTAATGGATGAATACGTGATTTCTTAGATTGTACGCTATGCAATTGATCTAATTGTTGAGTATTTAAATCACATTTGAATTATGCATAGACATAGGTTGAATTTCATAATTCCTAGCTATTCTTGAATAGATCAAGCTGCAATTGTGGTCGACATGCTAAATTGAGGAGTGATTAATCAAAGTTAGCGAGGTTGCATGAATTGAGAACTAAATTGTGATTGTTTAAGTCTTTGCACTTGTTTTCTGTAATCAAATCAATTCTGAGACTCAGGCCTCGCCATAGGAAGTGTTAATGAATTGAAACATTAGGAAAAGTGTTAAAGGAGCTTTCTGTGTTAACAACAATTATATGTGAACCCTAGGATAGGCCTCGCCATGGGAGTTCTTAGGACTTTGCATGTTAGAGTAGTTAGCTTGGAGAGTTGAGACTTTGCGGAGCTTATTCCACCATTCTAGGGCCTCGCCATGGGAGGAGATGGTGATAGGAAGTACAGGAAGTGGTGTGGTCGCCATGCTAACCATGACTTGAACTTCTAGGCAACTTAGGTCTCCATAATTTTGCTTGTTAATTGATTGCAAAGAAGAAATTTGCTAGGTCTGTGTTCATCCGGTACAAGAATCCTGAGATATCTGTTCACTCCTGCTTGTTGCTACATTTTGCATCTTTGCTTTCGTTCTTTTGTGTTGAATTTTCTTTTTTCTCGTGACTAGATTCGGTGACAAGGAATTTTAGAATAATTTGCTCAATTTTCTTGACCTACGCCTTCCGTGTGGATTACGATCCCTGCTTCCACTTCTACAGTAGTTGTTAGGGTAAAATTGAGGGTACAGGACTAGCCTGTTCAAATGGCCAGATACAGATTAATAAAATAAACTTTAATGTATAGAAGAACTGCTTCTAAAATTATGGAATCAAATAAAAAATGCTATGTTTGCATAGATCTTTTAGAAAGAATACAAGACTCTTATAAAGAATTAAAAATAAGAAAAGAAAGATTTCAAGAAAATCTTATAGTAGGAGTACACCCAGAAGCTTTAAAACAGCAAGAAAGGGTTATAAAAATTAGAATCTGAGATTCTATATATGAAACAAAAAGTAAACTTTCATGGAACTCATGGATAAAATGAGTAAACTAGAATCAATAGAGTTAATTCTTCTTAAACAAGAAGAAAATATGGAAAAGTTAATCCAGTTAGTCAAAAGACTAGAAGTCAAGATTAATACAATAGAAATTATAGTTAAATCCGTAGAAGATCAGATACCTAATAAGGTAAAAGATAGTAAAAATTCCAAGAAAATCAACAAAAGGTTTTTGAAGAATTTTGGATGATAAAAGCTCCAACAGGATATAGACCATATGAAAAGGGAAGTCTAGATGAAAGGTTTCATTTAAAAGAAATAAAAAGAATTAAACAAGAGAAAATGAAACAAAAGGTTTCAATTAAAGAAGTAAACTCAGAAGAAAAAATAGATTCAGAAGAATAAATGGATAAAGAAATAGAAGAATTAATATATTCTTTAGAAGATTTAGTTATAGAAGAACCTGTAAAGGTAAAAATGAATAAAGATACATCTGTAAAACTAGAAACAGATAAACCAAGTACTTCATCAGTACCCATAAATCAAGAAAGAACCCGTAGAGTTCAACCTGATAAAGCAGCCATAGAATATACTTATTCACCTAGTGGAAAGTATATACCTAACAGACACATACCAGCAACTACAAGTTCTGGATTTAGATTTTTAAACCTTGAATGCAAGTTAGATGCGTCAAAAACTTTACAATAATGGGGACAAGATATAGGTCTTTATTTTTTGACTGATAAAACATCCAACTTTTCATCAGAAGAAAAATACAAAATATGCTTAGCAGCAATAGATGGAAATGTTAAACACTGGTTTCAAGGATTGACAGAATCAACCAGAAATACAATAAGGGTTAATGTAGTCAGACATATGGAAAGTTCCTTAACTGGTGGAATTAGCACATTCATTAACTATATAGCAGATGAATTCATGGGATATGATTGGAATTCAAAAATAGATTCATCTAGAATAGCTGAAAAACAATAAGCCTTAAAAAAGCTTAATCAATTACAAATTTGTAATATATGTGATATTAATTCATATATGTGTGAATTTGAAGAATACTATTATCAGTACTTTGATACATGGGCGGAACTAGGGGGCCAGCCCTTGTTCCTGAAATTTAGGGTTATAGTGCTTAATTTTATAGGTTTAGCACCGGTGATTCTAGCCCCCAATCCGCCAATATAGTAAAAAATGCGACAAAATCATCTCTGCAATTGATCTATGGTGATTGTATATAGGCAAAAGTTGTAGAGATAGAAGGGAGAAGTAAATCTTATGGATTGGTTTGTAATTAGTTAGATGATTAGAATATGAGAGATTGGATATGGCCTCCTCTTCTCATTTATCTTTTAATTCACGATAATGAAATTCCAAGTCAAATTTTATTTTAACTACTTGGCTTATCATGAAATAAGGAAGCTAGTTTTCTTTACCAAATTTAGAAAAATAAACAATCTAATCAAAGTGTTCAAGCTGATAATAAATCTTTATGCCCATAAGTTAAATTCGAATTATTTTTGTTTAGCTTTTCAAAATTCAAAATTTTGAACATGTTGAAACACTAAAATAAATTTATTTTATGAGTTTTTTTCTTATTAGGGGTAATTATTAAGGCATTTCTTTTAATAAGAAAAAATTATTATACCACGAATGTAGCATACATTGAAGATATGATTAAAATGAATAAATTTTGCAAAGTTTATTATGTGTATATATTTATATTTTCATATTATGTTTATCAAGTTGATACTTTATTAGTTATATATATTTAATTACGATTTTAACAAACAATAAAACAATAGAAAATTAGAATTATGATTTTAACGGCCATTAATTATCCTTTTTATATATATAAAACACGTCTTATATATAAACCGATTTCACAAAAAAAAATTATTTTGATTTTATACTCTTTATAAGCACTCCCTCAATTTTTTTTTCTGGTTCCGCCACTGCTTTGATAGTAATGAAGATATGACTAAAATAGCTGATATGCTATATCAAAAATTACCAGGTATATGGTGTTCATATTTTTTGACTCAGTTTTCAAAAAATTATGAAATAGAAAGATATTCAAATACTCTAGGAGCAAGAATAGTTTTCTTAAAAGAAAAGTTATCTGACCTTTGTGCACAACAAAGAATACTTTCAAAGGCTAAAAGGGTTAATAAAACCATATGTTGCAAAGAAGTATATGAAGTAGGCAACTGGGGATGTCATGGATCCGTAAATAAGTTTAAAAACGTAAATCTACAAATTAGATTTACAAAAAACTTAAAATATTCTTTAAAAAGAATAAAAAAACAAGATAGAAAATACTATAAAAGAAATAAATCTAAAGAAAAAGATAAAGATAAAAGGAAAAAACCAACCAGTTGTAGGTGCTATAACTGTGGTGAAGAAGGACATAAGTCCTATGAATGCACTAAAAGGAAGGTCAAAGTTTCAATACTTGACATAGAAGACATAGAATCTGATTTAGAAACTGTGTCAACATTTGATTCTGAAATAACAGAAATATTTGAAGTATTTACTGAATCAGAATCAAAATGAGTGAAATAGAAATCAGTAAAAAAGAAGAGAAAGGTATCCTCATACAAGAAGAAAAAGAAACTATAGAAGGATATGCACTTAGAGCATCTTTTGACCCTTCTAAATATGAAAAGATTAGGAATCTAGAGTTAAATCTAAGAGGACCTAATCAAAACATGTTAAGTCAAATAGGAAATGCTTTCAAAAGAAACAAATATGTTTATCATGAATATATGGAAATTGAAAAGGTTATACCTATTCAAGAAACCTCTGAAAATAGAAAATTGAATTTATTAACTAAAAAGATAGTAACATATTTGTTAAATAAACTGCCTAAAGAAAAGAAAGATAAAATGCAATAAGTTTATCTTGCAGGCATACAAATTCTTTGTAAATCAACTTTTCAAGAAGGAATAGATTGTTCTTTAGTCATCAATTTATCTGATGAAAGATTTACGAATGCTTCAGATGGAAATCTTGGAATAGTAGAAGGCAATTTAGCCTACAAAAAAACTACTTTTCACGTATTATCCAAAATATTGTATATCTTTAAAAGATAAAGATTTCAATGATGCCTTGAGTCTACATTTTCAAATCTTAAGAAAAGGATTTTTCAAACCAGGCAATCATATAATGAGCATATATTATTGTACATTATATAGTCTTACTAATTCAAACTATAGAAGTATTTTTGATAAAAAAAACCAGCGTTTGAATTAGATAAAGAATTCTTCGAAATAGGAAGAATTCTAGAACCAACTAGAAATAATCTAACTATCCCAGATAGTTATTCAATTAAGTTTGGAACTTCTAAAAGTTTAGAAGAAGGAACCTCAAGAGATATAGTCTCATATAATAAAAATAATATTGTGATAGAAAAGGGTAGAAGAAGTTATTCTTCACTTAATCTACCAATAAAAGAAAGAAAAGAAAATTCACCAAATAACTTAAAAGTTTTTGGTAAATATTTTAATGGTAAAAGCTATATCGAAGGATATAACATTCTTATAGATACAAAAGCTGTACAAAATCACTTTAATAGTTATTTTGATGCAGGATTAACAAAGAAATATAAAGACACATATAAATATGTATCAATTGATAGAAAGGTAAATGAGATTAATGAAATTGTTAAAGTCCCAATAACCTTTCAAGAAACCAAATTTAACATTAACTGTTATTTGGATGCTTTAGATGGAAAACAAAACCATCATATAATCCTAGGAGAATCTTTTCTAGATAGCCTAGATGATTTTACTATTGACAAGCATGGTATTGAGATTTATTTTGCAGGAAAAACCATTTTCTTAGAAAAAGAAAATGCTTAGTGAACAGAGATTTTCTGTAAGTATCTTCGTAGAAATTACTTGTTACGAAAAAAAAATTCTCACTTGTGCTCAAATTGATACAGGTGCAGAAATAAGTTTAGGAAAAGAATTCTTATTCAAAAATTGGATAACTAATCCAATAAAAGTCTCAATGCAAGGAGTAACAGGTGATAAACACTCCTTGGACAAAGTATGTTTTAAACCTGAAATTATATTAGGAAGCAAAATAGTAGTTATAAAACAACTATATGCTTATGAAGGATTAGATGTCGACTTACTGTTAGGAAATGACTTTGTTCAACAGTTTCAGACATATAACCAAACAATCTATATGATTAGTTTAAAAACCCCTTGTGGACATTGGATACGCACTTCGCGAATTCATAACCCATATAGAGTTCAGCCAGCACCGCGTGGTGATGGATATGACAAAATTTGTTTATATAAAAACCAGATAAGAAAGTTTAACGTAAAAATGCTAGATATAGATAAAGTTAAGGATTTGATATTATGGAGAAAATCCTATAGCAAAATGGGATATAAAAAGAGAATTAGCCGTAATAGAGCTAAAAGACCCAAATATTATAATTAGGGTTAAACCAATGATATATTCCGAAGAAGATAAAATTGAGTTTAAAACTCAAATAAAAGAATTACTTAATCTAACATTCATTAGAGGAAGTAATACCCACATAGTTCACCAGCTTTTATGGTTAGAAACCATGCTGAAGAAAAACGTAGAAAAGCATGAATGGTTGTTAACTATAAAGAGTTAAATAAATATAGTATTGTTTATGGATACTTTCTTCCAAACAAAATAATTTAATCAATTTAGCTAAAGGAAAGAAATACTTTTCTAAATTTGATTGTAAATAAGGATTTTGGCAAATAAAGCTTGCTAAAAAATCTATACCTTTAACTGCCTTTAGTACACCTAATGGACAGTATGAATGGTTAGTAATGCAGTTTGGATTAAAAAATGCACCACAAATATATCAGAGAAAAATGGATAAAATATTTTCTATTTTCTCATATATGCTTGTTTATGTTGATGATATTCTAATTTGTTCTAATAAATATCAAGAACACATTGAACATTTAAAAGAATTTGCAAAAATTTGCATGCAAAATGGAATAATTCTAAGTCAGAAAAATGCTGAGATTAGTAAAACCGAGATAGAATTTCTTGGTATGATAATAACCACTAATGGTATTAAATTACAAAGTCATATATCTAAAAAGATATGTAATTTTCCAGATAAATTAAATACTAAAAAAGAAATAGAACAATTTTTTGGATGTTTAAATTATGCAGGAGAATTTATACCGCAACTTGCAAAGAAAAGGTCATTGTTGCAAAAATTACTAAGAAAAAATAACATTAGCGGAAGGTCTGACGATCACACTGAAGTAGTAAAATCGCTAAAGGAAGGATGTAAAGAACTTCCTAAACTCAGAATGCATGAACTAGAAGATAATCTTGTTTTGCAAACTGATGCTTCTAACTTACATTGGGCAGCTATATTGAAAACTGATATTAATGAAATAGGCAGGTACACAAGTGGTACATTTAAAACCGCAGAAGTCAATTATTCTACGAACGAAAAAGAATTATTAGCTATAATAAAAGGAATAAGAAAATTTTCTTTTTTCTTATTACCAAAACCCTTTGTGGTAAAAATAGATAATACTCAAGTTAGTAGTTTAATTTTTAATAAACTACCTTTTGAACCTCAATTTAGAAGATTATTGAGATGGCAATCATTGTTGTCTTATTATACTTTTAAAATTGATTATATAAAAGGAACTGACAATTTCTATGCAGATTTCTTATCCAGGAATCCCGAACATGGAGAGGAATAAAAAATAACAAATGTTACAACTTTGCAACTCTTTAGCTACAAAAATAACTCAGCTAGATGAAAGCATAGTGGAAAAATCCAATATGTTATTCTCTATTAGAGAACAAACAATGAACCTCATGGATCAACAAAAACAACTACAGCAAGAAATGAATGGTCTTGTTGAACAACATGGAGAGATACTGAAAGAATTTGTAGATCTCTATAAACTGGTAGAGAAGTCTTCAGACTCTCATGGAATGTTGGGTGATAAACCAACTTACAGTGGTGAATCCACTAAAAATAAAAATGTTGAATTCAAATCAGCATATGATGATTTACCATTCACATAGAGGATCTTGAGAATATAAATCTCAAAATCAACAACGAGCAACCCAGTTCTTCTGATACTGGAAAAAATAAAGTTGTTCGGATAAAAGGATCTGTCGATTCAAAAAACATAAAAGAAAAAGAATATTATGAATTTGCCTTGCATGTATACAACTTGAATAATGGTGAGACCTTCTTTAGACTTGAAGGGTCAAGCATATATCCAACGATAACAGCACTTGAAAGAGTTCCAGCAAAATTCCTATATCAACTATTCAAATTCGGTTTCTGTGATCGAATTTATCCAAGCTTGGAGTTAAAGGAATTTCAATTCTTTGATCCAATATTTATTCAGACTCTTGAAGAATATTCAGATGGCAAAAAACTTTTCATTCGAGTTTACAGCATTGCTCCCGAATATGAAGATGAAGAATACCTTTGCTCTAACCGAGTTCATGTCGCCAAGCTCAAAGGAGATATGAGCCTAAGAGTTAATGAACAAAAAATGAAGATTCCATTCTTCAATAAAAAAAATGGGAACAATACAGACGAGCTATGGGAATCAAAGTTATAGCAGGAATAATGGAGACTTTCTCCGTAAAAAATTTTCAAGTCCTCAACAACTCAGACAGCTTGATGATTGTGACCGAGGGAGGAAATAAAAGATCACCAATATTGCAAGAAAAGGTGAAAGAATTCAAAAACGATAAGTTTTATGGCAGACAATCTACTTTAATGATTGCATGCAAAATGAGCCAGCATATGCACTCACGAGATTCCTCGCCAAATAAAGACTACAACATGTGAAGAGTGGTCCATACCACTACATGGAGCATGTGAAGAGTGGTCCCTACCACTATTGTAAGCAATTGCTGAAAAATAATAACAATGGACCACACCCATGTGATGATGGAGATAACTCTTACCCCACTCATCTAGTAGATATTGAATCTTATCATCAACCAACCAATGGAAGAAAAGGCTTATCTCTTCACGCGTATTCTCAAACACATTTGAAGCCTATATAAAGGAGACATCTTGAGAGAAAGAGGATCATCGAAAAATTTATCAGAAAACCCTCAACCGAGAGTGTTAGAAAAAGAATGAGTTTCTAAATTTTCTTTTTTCCCATAGGGAAAATATAAGCATAGGGATGAGCTGATTTAAGCTCTTTTCTATTGTAAATTAGTTTGTTCAAATTCAATAAAGAACGTTTCCTTTTAGAAATCGTACCATATATTTTGTTTAAATTCTTAAAAACCCAAATCAGATTAATTTCTGTACCCAAGGGAGGAGCTATGGCAGTCAAGAAAATCTATCAAGGACGAGAAGGTGTTGAGGCAGGAGGCCTTTAGCCGTTAAGAAGTCCAAAGGTGTGAAGATTCTGACGTCTTTGAGTGGAATGCCATTAATCATTGCCCAAACAGTAAAGCCAAGCGGCTGATAAGGTTTTAAGAAGAAGAACAAACAGCTTAAAGGAAGTGAGGTAAGACCTAAAAATTTGAACTACTTAGATACAATAGATATTGTTCTATTATGCTTATAAGAGTACCTAGGGAATATAAAATTAATAAAATTTTGAAATATTCATGCTATTGTAAGATATCCAAAAAGTTGAAGGACTAAAAACAAAATAGCTAAATAATGAAGTTGCAATCCTAAATTGCTACTTCCTTATTTTTGGAAGATTACTAAAAATAGCATTATTTCTTTAATTTGGATCATTTTAAGTATTATTCATGTAAATAACCCAAGTATTTTTTTAGTTTTATAGTATAATTTTTTAGTTGAGATTTGTTATAAGAAATAAATATTTTGTTGGTGTTTGGATTGGTGAGTTTGTTTTGGTAGACATCATATTCGAGAATTTTTTATTAATAACATTTAAATTTCAAATTTGAATTAATATTTTATGAGTTTATTTGGTAAAAAAAGTTTTTGGACAAATTTTTTATTATTAAAACTTTAAAAGTCAAATTTAAATGTAATAATTTATTTATAAAATATAAAAAACATTGTATTAAAAATAATTATTGTAACATTATTTCTTTTGTTTAAAAATTTTGATAAAAATATGGACAAAAAAGATAAATCAAATTGAATTTGTGAAATAAAACTCCAAAACAACAGTAAACAAATGGAGCATAAATTTTTTGAAGTATATATTGGTAAATATTTTATAATTTAATTGAGAAAATAATAAAAACTATTAATAGAAATAAGTGTCATATTATTTTTGTGAGAAAAAATAAAGGAGAAGAAAGAAGAAGTTACGGAAAGATGTTATAAAAAATAAGTTGTATTGATAAAGTAGAAAGAAGATAATGATGAGTTGTCTTGATAAGTAGAGAAAAGAATCAAAAGATAAAAATAGTTGATTGATTAAGGGTAAATTTAGAAGATGTGTGATTTATTGCTCTGGAAGCTAATAGTTGCTCTGGCAATAACAGTAGCCTTTCACAAATTCTCGAATAATACCTTTATTTATTCTGTCCAAATAAAATCCTCAAAAACTACGAACATTTAGAATTTTCAAGAATTTATAATTCCCCCAAGAAATTTAAAACAAAAAATGAAGGCTGGCACTGTTCAATTCTATTGGCACAATGTCATACCATCATAGCCCTTAATTTTCACCTTTTTAAGAATTTTTTTAAATTACAACATTTTCATCACATATTTTGCTTATTTTTATTTTAGTTTAGATTTTTCTCTTTATTTTAAAATAAATGTTGAATTCTTTACTTTTTGTAATAGTCTAATTCTAGTACAGTTCTGATAAGATTTTGTTTATTTATAGGTCTCTTTAATTTATTATTTATTTTTGAAGATAAATGCACTAAAACTTACTAGTGAAAAGACTTGTGAAGTTAAATTACTAATCCAATTTGTCTTATTTGTTTTATTCATTTTTTTAATCAAAATTTTTAAAATAAAAAATAATGCTACTTAATTTAATTATTTTTGGTACAATTTTTTTATAAATAAAATATTATATTTGAGTTTTAAATTTTTAACAACAAACAGTTCTATCTAACACAATTTTCCAATCAAAATAAATTCATACACTATTAAGTCAAATTTGAATTTCAAAATTTTATTAATAAAAAATTCTCCCATACAAATTCTCACAAAAATAAACTCATCAATTCAAACAGCTCTATTTTTTTCTTATAAAAATCCCAACAACAAATATTTTATTATAAAATTAAAAAATACCCTTTCCGAATGGAGGCTAAGTGATTCGAGACTGAATTGAAAATTTTCAAATTGTAGGATAGTAAGTTAAGACTTGAATTTTTGTTTTAAAGTCCACAACATAGTCAAATGAAATAATTTTTTAATAAATAGGCACTAGGTACTTTTTTGGGAAAAAAAATCGTTGGATTTTTGTTTCAGATTTTGGGTTTTGTTTTTTCATTTTATCTTCCTTTTGTTTTACTTTGGTTTAACCTTTTCTTTCATTCTTTTTTAATTTTGATTATAATCAACATTATTCAGGTTTTAGAAGAACAACAACTTGTGGGAATTTGCTTAACACAAAAGCTAAAAAAAAAAGGTAAAATATAGTAAATCTTTTTAAATTATATTGACATGTCTCATATTAACTCTCTATAATTTTGATAATAATATTTAACCTCTTTAATTTTTGATTTGAAATAAATCAGTGCATTTAATTAATTCTCATCAAATATTTTATATAGAGAATGCTTAATTCAATTGTTTACATTTGAATCTTATCGAATGTTTGAAATGAAAATTGTTTCGTTCAATTATTTGATGAAAATTAAAATTCATTTATTTCAAACTAAAATGCTAAGAAAATTATTTGCTACTATTAAAACTATATTGAATCAACACAATATAAATAATATTTTAAATGTACTGTATTTGTGCAACATCAATAACGAGTATTTATACAACTTTTTAGGTGTTTTTTTCAAAAATCAAATTTACCTTTGTTTTGTTCTACATAAAAAATAATAATATAGTAATTATTTTTATTACAGTAAATTTTAATAATAAACGATTCATCCTAATATAATTCTCACCAAAACAAGTCCATGAAATAATAATTCAAATTCTAATTTTAAAAATTTTATTAATAAAACATTTTCCAATACAAATTCCAATAAAACAATCCCATAAATTCAAACACTTTCAAAACAATAAACAAGGATACAATAATTATTTTTAAAATAATAATAATAATAATTCTCAGCAAAATAAACCCATAAAATAATAATTCAAATTTGAATTTTAAATTTTTTTTAATAAAAAATATGTCACTACAAATTTCTCCCAAAATAAACTTATTAATCTAAATATTTTCAAAATATTTCTTTCTTATAACAAATTTGAAGAGAAAAGATTTCAATATAAAACTAAAAAATATCCCATCCAAATAAAGCCTTAGCTATCTTTGAAAAAAATTTCATCAATAACAATAACAAATTAAACATTTATCCCACAATGTCTGTGCGATTGTATATATATTAATTTCATATCGTATTTTATTTATGTATATATTTTTATTTATATTTAAATACATCGTATATATTTTTTATGGTATATTTCTAATTCTATTTAAATCTCTATAGTTTAGGAATTTTTTTAACTTACCTCACTATGATGTAAAACTTATAAATTATTTTTTAGATGGGTAAATTACTTGTATTTATATTTTACTTCTTAATTTTATAATAAATTATTATTTAACCTTACCAAATTTTAACAATTATAAATAAATCCTACAAACTTTTTAAAAAAATAATGATTAAAAAAAGCTCGAACTCAACTTCGAGCACCATCCGTAATGAGCTCGAGTAGCTTAATTATGGTCTACTCGATCTCGTCTCGATTCTATTACAACTTTAAACTAAATAAATTTATAAAAAATAAGTGTTTTAAATCTATATATTTTGTATATTTTTCAAAGAAAATTAAACCACAAGAAGTCAAGTGTTCAATCATTCTTTCAATACTCTTATCATTTATATATTTTTCTTTCTCACTTATCTAATCCTTCATAATTCTATTTTTCTAAAACATCCATATCGATATAATGCGTGAGTTTCTGACTTTTGCTGCCCATATGGTGCGGTATCAGGGGCAAGTTGCCATCCAGTTATGTTTTTCATGAGTCTCTAGCTTGGTGGGTCCACTATGCTTTTAAGCATTCTTTTCACCAACTTTGTGTGCTCACTGCGCATTTTTTACCGGCTCCACCTTAGGGTCCTGTGTTCTTTTTTTTTAGCCGGCTCCGTGTTAGGGTTTCCTATTCAATTTTCTCAACGAAATATCAAGTATATGAAGTTTGTTCGGCCTTGCCCCTGTCAGTGGTCACAACTTTATTTCGTCGGCGGATGATATCGCTTCAGTGTTCGGCCGTAAGTCATTATTGGGTTTAGCAGAAAGCCGTGGCAGTGACGTGAAGTTTGTTCTATAAATTTGCTTCTATTTTTTTTAACAAATGGAGGCCCTTCCTGGGAGAGGTTTTGGGAATGCTCTTCGAAACCCTCTTCCTTGGCTTCTTCTTCGCACCATCACTCAGGCCGCGAGGCAAAGTTTCCAAGTTATTTTAGAAATGTTTTAACGAACTGTGGAATTTTGAGGAAATTCATGTGTTGTTTGTGATTGATTTTGTTGGATGGTTTGCGTTATTTGGCTATGTTATGGGCTTTGGGTTTTGCTGGGGTTATTGTGGGTTCTTTAATTTGATTGATTTGGTGCTTTGATGAGCCTGCTTTTTGTATAGATAGATTCTGATATTATTTTCTTGCTGGTTATGGACAATTCCTCATTGAATTTCATGAATTGATAGTTGGGTCTGTGTTTGATGATGGGTTCTGATGAGGGTTGAATTTTACTACAAGTATAATACCTCAGAAATAGACTTCTAATACAACAAGTATTCCTCAGCTCATAGGAGTCTAAGTATTCCTCAGCTCATAGGAGTCTAACTCCTTTTCAGCAATTATTTCTATTACTCATGTGTGCTAAGAGTTACAATTCTATTACAACTCTTACACTACAATAAACCCTTCTTCAAGGTATGTTATTAGAGTTTCACTACAACTCTAATTCAGGTATGTATTCTACAAATACCTGTGAAGACCTAGGGTCTAAAATCTTACTTATTTTGATGTGTAACAAACAATTATGTTTATGCTAATGGTTTAAAAAGTGTTTCAATATGTTAGATATTCAAAGAAGCCAAGCATGGAGATTTATCAAGCGAATAAAGAATTGAAATCGCAAAAGAAACAAAAGGATGGTAAATTAGGTCAATTCCCCAAATCTAAACCCTAATTTGTAAAATAGCTCAAGAAAGTGATTTACTCGTTTAAGGCTCAAGAAAAAGTGTTTTCAAAATGTTGTTAGTCTTCAAAAGAACTTCAAAAGATGAAGTACACACTTGCACTAAGTCGTACGAAGTTGTACAAAAGATGTGGAAAACGAAAATTGAAATTAAGTTGAAGAATAAAAGATCGGACGACCTTGGCCAAGTTTCGACCGTCCGAAACTGTCGTCCGAAACTGGACAGAAAAATTGATTTTCAGAAGCTAAAAGATCGGACGACTCAAGGGAGTTTCGGACGTCCGAAACCCCAGTCCGAAAGTCCCAACGGCTATTTTTTTAAATGTCAAACATGAACGTTTTCTTGTCTTTTCTTTGATAGTATAAATACCATCAAACACACAAACGTTAGCATACCTGAAAACACTTGATTCCCAAGCTTTACATCTAAAAATCTTCATCTACAACTCACATTTTTCATTTTGATTTCAAAGGAAACAAAAGATTAAAAAGTTCCTTGAGCTTTCAAATGAGTTCTTCACTTCTTCTTTGAGATATATAGTTTGAGTTGTAATTGCATTGATAGAAATCATATTGTGAGCTTCACTTCATCTTATCCACCCTAATTGAGGGCTTGTGTATCTCTTCAATCAATCACTGTAAGTATTTGTAAAAGGTTTCTCAAGTGAGAGTAAAAACCTTGAACACTTAGCTTGGGATAGCTTGTGTTAAGGTTGAACCTTGGGTGAAATCCTAAGTTGTGATACTTGGGTTGTAAAAGTGGTTCTTTTGATCTCACCACTTGTAAGGAGATCATTTCATAGTGGAAAGGTTTAGTGGATGTAGAGTGCTCCAAGGAGGAGACTTGAACCACTCTAAATCTCTTATGTTCTTGATTCCAATTATTTTCATTTCTGCACTTATTTTGATTTACTTATGCTTTAATTCATTAATCATATATATTGTTGGGTTTATTGATTACATTTCTGGATTATTAATATACATCATTGTATCACTCACTCATTATAATTCACTTTACTTACTCACTTGTATTGAACTTGATTGGAGAAAGTACAAGAAATTTTTAGAAACCTAATTCACCCCCCCCCCCCTCTTAGGTTGCCTTAGACCTTACAATTGGTATCAAAGCTTGGTCTCTACTTGCTTAGGCTTAACAACCTTAGAGTAAAAGATTATGGCAACAAACATTGCTATGTTTATGGAGGGACAATCTATCTCTAGGCCTCCAATGTTTAATGGAACCAACTACAGCAGTTGGAGAGATAGGATGGAAATCTATCTCAAATCCATTGACATTGAGATGTGGTATATTTTAGAAGAAGGACCTTATAAGGCTGAGATAATCATAGGTGATGAAATTAGAGAAAAGAAGAGGAGTGAACTCACTGAAACCGATTGGAGAAACCTCACCCTAAATGCTAAAGCCACAAATGTTTTATATAACTCACTAGATGTTAATGAATCAAGTAGAGTTAAAGGATGTAAAAATGCACATGACATTTGGAAGAAACTTAGGGAAATCCATGAGAGAACCGAAGATGTAAAAGAGGAAAAGAAATCATTGTTGGTAACACAATATGAAAGCTTTAAAATGGATGGTAATGAATCTATTGATAAAATGTTTTGTAGATTCAATAGCATAATTAAAGACTTGGAGAACCTAGGTAAAATTTACCCCTTAGGTGAGCAAAATAGAAAGATTTTAAACTCTCTACCTAAGGAATGGGAATCAAAAGCTATAGCTATTGAAGAAGCTAAAAATCTGAGAGAACTATCAATAGATCAACTAATTAGTTCACTTATGTCATATGAATTGAAGATCACGTCTAAAACTCAAAAAGAAGAAGATACTAAGGCTAAAAAGAACATAGCACTTAAAGTGTCAAAGAATGAGAATGATGTTGAGGAAGATGAAGAAGACATAAATGAACAAGATGATAATGATCTTGTATTTCTCACTAGAAAGTTATCTAGGATGATTCAAAGTAGGAAAAACAGGTTTAACAAAGGAAGAAATTTTAGGAACAAAGATTGGATGAAAGAGAAGGGAGAAACCTCCAAGGTTAACAAATGTTATGAATGTAACCAACCTGGACATTTTATTGCAGATTGCCCAAGAAGAAAGAATGAGTTCAAACAAGACAAGAAAGGCAAAGGAAGAAGCTTCAAGGTCACATAGGATGATGACAAATCCGAAGAGGAAACCGACGGAGAAGAAGAAGGAGTTGCTAACATGTGCTTTATGGGATTTGAAGACCATGAGGTAAGTCTTTCTTCTAGTGATGATGATGATGATAATTGTAATGATCAAGATGAACTTGAGCTGTACATTGCTAGATTGGTAGATGAGTTAAAGAAAACCAAAACTCAAAATAAGAGGCTTAAAGCCAAAATGGAAGAAATCACCTCTAGTAATCAAGAGTTGAACACTAAATATGATAGTGTAGTTAAAGAGAATTGTACCTTAAAAACTGAAAATGAAAAACTAACAATAGATAGTAACAAGGCTAGAGAAGAGGTTAAAAAATATGATGAAGTCAAGAAAGAACACATAGGGTTAAGAAAGAGAATAGAAAACCTTAGTGATTGTTTAGCCAAATTCACTCATGGTAAGAATAACTTAGAAATACTTCTAGGAAATCAAAGGATGGGAAATAGCAAATTTGGATTAGGATACTCACATAAAATAGGTCAAAGTTCAAAATCCAAATCGGTAAAAATGACTCACACATCATACAATCATGATAAAAGGATTGAAGACTCTAAAAATAGACCTCACCCACATCATGGATATGGAAAGCATAACACACATAATGATCATAGAATGTATATTCCACATTATGGACATAAGAGGTACAACTTTGAACCTAGACTATGCCTTACTATAAGACTTCACATTCATTTAAATACCATGTAATATGTGACTATTGTTGTAAAAAAGGACATACCTCTAGAAAATGTTTTGCTAGAATGGAAGTAGAAAATGGATCAAAAACATGGAAAAGAAAAGATATCAATGATTTAAGAGCTTAACTTTACACATTGATTCTCGAATGTAGGTATGTTTAAAAAACACAATTTTGGACACCAAATGGTTCCTTGATAGTGGATGCTCAAGACACATGACCGGTAATCCCTTGTTGCTTAACAACTTGAAAATCAAAAATAAGGGACATGTGACTTTTGGAAATGATAAAAAAGGGAAAATAGTTGGAATCGGAAATGTATCAAACAACAATAGCAATGTGATTGAAAATGTACTTTTGATTGATAATTTGAAATTCAATTTGATTAGCATAAGTCAAATATGTGATAAAGATCTTGATGTGTTATTTAAACGTGAAAAATGTGTTGTTATTGATCCTAGTGATGGTAAAATTGTTCTCACCGGATCTAGACATAACAATGTATACACTTTGCATTTGTGTGATATTATGGAACAAGATATGCAATGTCTTAGTATGGTGCATGATATTACTTGGTTATGGCATAAGAGACTAGCTCATGTTGGAATTGATAACATAAATAACCTAGTAGCTAAAGAACTAGTTAGAGGGCTACCTAAACAAAAATATGAGAAAGATAAAGTGTGTGATTCATGTCAATTTGGAAAACAAACCAAGAGTAGTTTCAAACCTAAAAACATGGTAACAACTTCAAAACCTTTAGAGTTAATCCACATGGACTTATTTGGACCTTCACAAACCACATGCTTAGGTGGTAAAAGATATGTGTTTGTAATAGTTGATGACTATTCTAGGTACACTTGGGTAATATTCTTGGCACATAAAAGTGATACATTTCAAGAGTATGTTAGATTATTTAAAAAGGTTCAAAATGAGTTAAGCTTAAATGTAGTAAAAATTAGAAGTGATAATGGAACCGAATTTGTTAATGAAAGCTTTATAACTCATTGTGATGAAAATGGTATTACACATAATTTTTCAGTGGTAAAGTCACCTCAACAAAATGGAGTAGTTGAAAGGAAAAATAGAACAATTCAAGAAATGGCTAGAACTATGCTTTGTGAAAATGATTTGCCAAAATATTTTTGGGCTGAAGCGGTTAACACCGCGTGTTATGTCATGAATCGTGCTTTGATTAGACCTTTGTTGAAGAAAACTCCATATGAATTAATCTATAAGAAAACTCCAAATATAGGATATTTTAGAGTCTTTGGTTGTAAATGCTTCATTCTAAATGTAAAAGACACTTTAGGAAAATTTGATAAGAAATCGGATGAATGATTATTTTTAGGATATTCAGAAATTAGAAAAGCATATAGAGTTTATAACAAAAGAACCATGATAATAGAAGAGGCAATTCATGTAAAGTTTGATGAAGGTGAAACAAGTAAAAGCCATGAAGAAAGTGATGAAGAAATAGGAATAGAAGAAAATCCATTAAATGAACAAGATAAAAATGAAATAGACAATAACTCTTCCCCACAAAATGACCCTAAAGAGGATAATCAAACATTAGATAAAAATCCACAAGAAAATGATCTTCCTAGAGCTTGGAAATTTATTCAAAGTCATCCTAAAGATTTAATCATAGGAAGTCCATCTAAAGGAGTCAACACTAGGTAATCATTGCGTTTAGATAACAACTTTGTCTTTCTCTCACAAATTGAGCCAAAAAATATAAATGAAGCTTTAAAAGATGATAATTGGATTGTAGCTATGCAAGAAGAATTAAACCAATTTGAAAGAAGTAAAGTTTGAAATTTAGTAGAAAGACCTAAAGATACTTCAATCATAGGAACTAAATGGATTTTTAGGAACAAACTTAATAAAGTGGGAAGCATAGTAAGGAACAAAACTAGGTTAGTGGCTCAAGGATATAGGCAAGAAGAAGGCATAGACTATGATGAAACCTTTGCTCCCGTAGCAAGGCTTGAGTCTATCCACATGTTACTTGCATATGCTTGTGTGAAGACCTAGGGTCTTAATCTTACTTATTTTGATGTTTAACAAACAATTATGTTTATGCTAATGGTTGAAAAAGTGTTTCAATGTGATAGATATACAAAGAAGCCAAGCATGGAGTATTATCGGTTGAAGAAAGAATTGGAAGTGCAAAAGATATGAAAATATGATATACAAAGAAGCCAAGCATAGAGTATTATCGGTTGAAGAAAGAATTGGAAGTGCAAAAGATATGAAAATATGGTAAATTAGTTTATTTGTGTAAATAGCTCAAGAAGTTGATCTACTCTTTTAATGCTCAAGTAAAAGTATTTTCAATGTGTTTTTAGTCCTTAAAAATTCATCAAAACACTTACACTAAGTCATACATAGTTGCACAAATGATTTGAAAAACAAAAATTGAAAATGAGTTCAAAATATATAGGATCGGATGACCATGGCATAGTTTTGGCCGTCCGAAATATAGGATCGGACGACCTCTGATCGTCCGAAATTGGTGCAAAATTTCAAGCACTCTGAAGTTTAGGATCGGACGGTGCAGGGGAGTTTCGGCCGTCCGAAACTTAGGATCGGACGACCCATTCGAGTTCGGCCGTCCGAAACTGTCGCGATAGGGTTTCACATGCTTTCAGTCAAATAGGTTCGGACGACCCCTGAGTCCGAAACTACCGTCCGAAACTCATAACGGCTAGTTTTTTTTTAAAAGTCAAATATGAACGTTTTCTTATCTTTTCTCTTATATTATAAATACTAGCCAATGTTAAAACGTTTTAAAAAAAAAAACTCCTCCCTTGATTCCTTGAGCATCTAATCTTGAAAAACACTCTCTACAACTCATACATTTCAATTTGATTTCAAAAGAAACAAAAGATCAAAAGTTTCTTGACCATGCTTTGAGTTCTTCATCTTATTCTTGAGCTATATAGTTTGAGTTGTAAATTTCATTATAGGAATCATATTGTGAGCTAAACAATATCATATCTACCCAATTTGTGGGATTGTACTTCATCTCTAAACATTCATTGAAAGTGATTGTAAAAGGTTTCTCAAGTGAGAGTAAAAACCTTGTACACATAGCTTGGAATTGCTAGTGTAAAGGTTGAGCCTTGGTTGAAATCCTAAGTAAGGTTACTTGGGTTGTAAAAGTGGTTCTTTTGATCTTGCCACAAGAAAAGATCAGTTTATAGTGAAGAGGTTGAAATCCTAAGTTGGAAAACTTGGGTAGTGGATGTAGAGTGCTCCAAGGGGGAGACTTGAACCACTCTAAATTGATTGTGTCCTTGATTTCCATTTTCTTTATTTCTGCACTTATTTTGATTTGCATATGCTTTGGGTTATTGATATTGAAGTGTTGATATTGTGGATTGAATTTGTGGAATATCAATATATATATATATATCTTACACTTGTTGTGATTCACACTACATACTCATTTGTGTTGGATTTAATTTGGTTAAGAAAATTTAAATTGATTGTTGCACTTAGAATTTTTAGAAACCTAATTCACCCCCCCCCCCCCTCTTAGGTTACCTTTAGAGCTTACAATTGGTATCAGAGCTTGGTCTCTAATTAGTTAGGCTTAACAACCTTAGAGTAAAGATTATGGCAACAAACAATGCTATGTTTATGGAGGGACAATCTATTTCTGGGCCCCCAATGTTTAATGGAACCAACTATAGTAGTTGGAGAGATAGGATGGAAATTTACCTTAAATCCATTGACATTGAGATGTGGTACATTGTTGAGGAAGGACCTTATAGGGCTGAAATAACCATAGGGAATGAAACTAGAGAAAAGAAGAGGAGTGAACTTGATGAATATGATAGGAGAAATCTTACTTTGAATGCCAAAGTCACAAATGTCTTATATAACTCCCTAGATGTTAATGAAACATGTAAGATTAATGGATGCAAAAATGCACATGATATTTGGAAGAAACTTTGGGAAATATATGAGGAAGAAACCTCCAAAATCAACAAATGCTTTGAATGTAACCAACTTGGTCATTTTGTGGCAGATTGTACAAGGAGAAAGAAGGAGGTTAAAAATGACAAGAATGACAAAGGAAGAAGCTTCAAAGTCACATGGGATGATGACCAATCCAAACAAGAAATTGAAGAAGAAGAGGAAGGAGTTGCACACATGTGCTTTATGGGATTTGAAGACCATGAGGTAAGTACTTCTTCTAGTGATAATGATGATGATAATTGCTATGATCAAGATGAACTTGAATTGTACATTGCTAGATTAGTAGATGAGTTAAAGAAAACCAAGACTCAAAACAAGAAGCTTAAGGCCAAAGTGGAAGAAATCACCTCATGTAATCAAGAGTTAATCACTAAGTATGATTGTGTAGTAAAAGAAAACTGTACATTAAAAACTGAAAATGAAAAGTTAACAATAGAGAGTAATAAGGTTAGGGAAGAAGTTAAAAAGCATGATGAAGTTAAGAAAGAACACGTAGGATTAAGGAAGAGAATTGAAGACCTTAGTGAGTGTTTAGCTAAATTCACACAAGGCAAGGAGAATTTAGAAAAACTGTTAGGAAATCAAAGAATGGGAAATAGTAAATTTGGATTAGGATATTCTCATGAGATAGGTAATCAAAGCTTAACCTCCAAAACTGTAAAAACTGCTCACACATCACATAATCATGAAAAAGGAGTAGAAGATTGTAAAAATAGACCTCACCAATATCATGAACATGGAATGCATAACACATATAACCAAAGATATGGATATGAGAGGTATAACTTTGAACCTAGGTTTAACAATGTTAGGCCTCACTATAGGACTTCACATTCATTTAAATATCATGTGATATGTGATTATTGTTGTAAAAAGGGGCATACCTCTAGGAAATGTTTTGCAAGAATGGATGTTGAAAATGGATCAAAAACATGGATAAGAAAAGATATCAATGATGTAAGAACTTAAGTGCATTGATTATTGAATATAGATACGTTTAAAAACTCAAGACACATGATAAAAATTCCTTATTGTTTAATATTTTTGGAAAAGATGAAAAAGGGAAAAATAATTGGATTAGTGCATACTAGTGCATGTGTTAGATCTTTTAATATGTTTCAAGATGTAGCTTTGTGTTTGGGAAACATTTTGAATTTACAATTTGTTGTTGTATTGAAGAATGCATTTTAGGATCTCTTCAAGATGGTACACTTACAATAAAAACTTCATATCTTAAGTGTCAATGAATTGCATAATAGTGTTGCACATTTGCATTCTAGTTTTGTGGCTTTGAAAGAATGTCAATTCCTTGATAATTTCTTTATTTTTAGGAAGCATCCTTTGAATGCTAATTTTATGGAAAATATATCTTTCATTAAATCCAATTAGATCCTTGAAAATTCTCATGAAGTGATTCAAGTATGGAAAGATTGTGTTAAACTTTTATATGATGACTACTTTGAGCATATTGAGTGTTTATTTAGAGATACTAGAGTTTGGGTTCCTATATGTGAGTCACTTGCAAAATAAACACATAAGGGTAAATTGGAAGGGCAAGTTGAAATGCTTAAAACTCTAAGTGTCTTACATGAAATTGATTTTCAGTTTTGAATACTTGTGGTATGTTGAATATATCAAACATTTTATGATGTTCTTGCATAGAGAGTGTGTTATTTTCTCTCAAGGAAAGTATGGACAAAACAAATTTCATGAATTCGATTCATTTGAGTAAAGAAAATGATTTCCAACTTTGTTCATTTCTTTTTGCAATTCATGCTTGAATACAAATCAACTTGTTGATTTTAAATGGTGAGTTTTGTGAAGAAAATTGTTTGGTATTTGTGCTAACATCAAGAAAATGAATGAGAATCAAGCATGGCAATCAAACATTAGAAGTCATGGTGGACTTGAAGTTATTTTTTTGAAATATAGCAATGTGATTGAGAATGTGCTTTTGATTGATGACTTGAAATTCAACTTGATTAGTATAAGTCAAATATGTGATAAATTTCTTGATGTATTGTTCAAAAAGATGGAAAAATCATTCTTACCTATTCTAGGCATAACAATGTGTATATACTTCATTTGTGTGCTATTATGGTACAAGACATGAATTGTCTTAGTGCACATGACACAACTTTGTTTTGGCATAGAAGGCTAGCTCATGTAGGAATAGATCACATAAATGATCTAGTAACTAAAGAACTAGTTAGAGGCTTACCTAAACAAAAATGTGAAAAAGACAAAATTTGTGATTCATGCTAATATGGAAAACAAACTAGAAGTACATTCAAACCTAAAAACATGGAAACTACTTCTAAACCTTTGGAGTTAATAAATATGGATTTGTTTGGACCATCACAAACTACAAGTTTAGGTGGCAAAAAGATATGCGTTTGTAATAATAGATGACTATTCTAGGCTCAATTGGATAACATTTTTGGCACATAAAAGTGATACCTTTAAAGAACATGCAAGATTGTGTAAAAAGGGTCAAAACGAGCTAAGTGAAATATGGATGGAGTTTTTGTGGAGATATTTCCTTACGTCATCAAGTACAAGAAAGGCAAAGAAGATGTTGTGACATATACACTCTCAAGGAGGTACTCTCTTATCTCTACACTTGATGCAAAGATTCTTGTTTTTGAACTTGATAAGGAATTGTATCTTATTGATTTTTGATTTGTGTGAAGGCTTATCAAGCTTGTGAAAAATATGCTATAGGCATGATCGGTTTATGTTTAAGAGAAAATAAGTTGTGCATTCCAAATTGCTTATTACGTGACTTGTTGGTTAGAGAAGCACATAGGGGTGGTTTAATGGGACATTTTGGAGTTGCTAAGACTTTGTCTATTTTGCAAGAACAGTTATTTATCCCATTATTCATCTTGTTTAATCATTCATGGATTTTGCCATCTTCTTTGGTGGAAATATAATTATGCATTAGTTTCTATGCTTATTATGAATGACAAATGATAATGTGCTAGAATTCAATCATGTGCAAATCATTCACACTTAATACCTCAAAGGAAAGGTAAAACATGGATTGTGGTACCCTAGGATTTGCATTAGTCATTTGTGTTTAATTATTGAAATTTTGATGTTCATTATCTAATTCCTTCAATTGTTTAACCATTATTGGATTTAGTGAAAGCTTAAATTGTGCATTAATATCTATGGTGATCATGATACATTGTGCATTTGGTATATTGTGCAAAATGGTGCTATAGGTTGTTTGGAAACTTTGAAAATTGGTATATTGTGTATTGTGCAAATTGAGGTTATATTGTACATTAGGGTTGCAACCTTTGCAATACATTATATTGTGCATATTTTTGTGACTCTTATTGGATTGTAAACATTTGAGAAGATTTCCTTTTTCAATTGGCATTATGACGGCCTTGTGCTTTTCAATTGGCATTATGACGGCCTTGTGCATTTCAATTGGCATTAGAGTACAATCATGTGATTAATGAGAAAGCTTGATAAGTTTACTATGTTTTTCTTATGATTCATTATTAATGAAGATGATGTTATTAATTTGGTATCATTCTTGGTTTAATTTGGTATCCATGTTGTTTTAGACATTTATGATCTTTGCTATCTTCCTTGGTGAAAAATTGATTATACTTTAGTATCTATGACTCTTGTGAATGTCATATGATTGTATACTTATATGTTGTGCATTGAATTTTTGTCAAAATTTTGGGTTGTTGGCATGTGGAATTAGTCTATAAACAAAGGAAACTCTGCCAAAATTTTTACAAAGTTTCCTATACTTAATTTTTTTTTATTATGCCTAGCCACCCATTAGGTTGCAAGGAGTGGAAAGGTAGTCCTAAGATAAGATGTTGTTTCCTTAACACTATATATTGTTCACCATGCAAAGGAAACAAGGTAAATAAAAAATGAGGTGTATGGTTTATATGTGTTCACATTCTTATTTTCACATTCTTATTTTGATGATATCAAAAAGGGGAGAAAAATAAAGGGGAAGAAGAATATTAGAAAAGAGAAAGCATACAATGAAATGGAAGTATACACATAGGGGGAGAAGATATTCTAAGGGGAGAAAAATATACATAGGTATAAGTTATAAAAATGAACATGAAAGGGGGAGAAATATAGAATGAAAGTGTGAGAAAGATATGTTGTTTGAGAAAAAGAAAAACAAAAGAATGAAAGGGGAAGATAAATATGTTATGAAATCATATTATTTTTAGCTCACTTATGTTATTGATGCCAAAGGGGAGAAAGGTATATTATTTATCATGTCATTTTAACTTTCTTAGTTTGATGATGCCAAAAGGGGGAGAAATTAAAGAACAAGGAAAAGAAAAAGAAACAAAATAGAATGAAGTAAAGAAAAATGGTATCATGTTGGCTTTAAGATCACTTATTTTGTTGATGACAAAAGGGGGAGAAAAATATGTAATTAAGTGATGAAATTCATTAGTTGAAAGATGATAGGGGGAGAAATGAATATACTTTTAAAAGTTAGAAATTAGAAAAATAGCAAGGTGGGAAAAATAAAAAGAAAAGGAAGTACACATGTAGGGGAAGCATTTATCAAAATAGGTTTACTTCAACAAAATGTATGTTTTTGCACTTATTATTTATTCCATCACATAATTGGTTTGTCATCATCAAAAAGGGGGAGATTGTGAAGACCTAGGGTCTTAATCTTACTTATTTTGATGTTTAACAAACAATTATGTTTATGCTAATGGTTGAAAAAGTGTTTCAATGTGATAGATATACAAAGAAGCCAAGCATGGAGTATTATCGGTTGAAGAAAGAATTGGAAGTTCAAAAGATATGAAAATATGATATACAAAGAAGCCAAGCATGGAGTATTATCGGTTGAAGAAAGAATTGGAAGTGCAAAAGATATGAAAATATGGTAAATTAGTTTATTTGTGTAAATAGCTCAAGAAGTTGATCTACTCTTTTAATGCTCAAGTAAAAGTATTTTCAATGTGTTTTTAGTCCTTAAAAATTCATCAAAACACTTACACTAAGTCATACATAGTTGCACAAATGATTTGAAAAACAAAAATTGAAAATGAGTTCAAAATATATAGGATCGGAAGACCATGGCATAGTTTTGGCCGTCCGAAATATAGGATCGGACGAGCTCTGATCGTCCGAAATTGGTGCAAAATTTCAAGCACTCTGAAGTTTAGGATCGGACGGTGCAGGGGAGTTTCGGCCGTCCGAAACTTAGGATCGGACGACCCATTCGAGTTTCGGCCGTCCGAAACTGTCGCGAATAGGGTATCTACATGCTTTCAGTCAAATAGGTTCGGACGACCCCTGAGTCCGAAACTACCGCCGAAACTCATAACGGCTAGTTTTTTTTTAAAGTCAAATATGAACGTTCTTGTCTTTTCTCTTATATTATAACATACTAGCCAATGTTAAAACGTTTTTAAAAAAAAACTCCTCCCTTGATTCCTTGAGCATCTAATCTTGAAAAACACTCTCTACAACTCATACATTTCAATTGATTTCAAAGAAACAAAAGATCAAAAGTTTCTTGAGCATCGTTGAGTTTTCATTCTTAATTCTTGAGCTATATAGTTTCGAGTTGTAAATTCATTATAGGAAGTCATATTGTGAGATAAACAATATCATATCTACCCAATTTGTGGGATTGTTACTTCATCTCTAAACATTCATTGAAAGTGATTGGTAAAAAGGTTTCTCAAGTGAGAGTAAAAACCTTGTACACATAGCTTGGAATTGCTAGTGTAAAGGTTGAGCCTTGTTGAAATCCTAAGTAAGGTTACTTGGGTTGTAAAAGTGGTTCTTTTTGATCTTGCCACAAGAAAAGATCAGTTTATAGTGAAGAGGTTGAAATCCTAAGTTGGAAAACTTGGGTAGTGGATGTAGAGTGCTCCAAGGGGGAGACTTGAACCACTCTAAATTGATTGTGTCCTTGATTTCCATTTTCTTTATTTTTGCACTTATTTTGATTTGCCTATGCTTTGGGTTATTGATATTGAAGTGTTGATATTGTGGATTGAATTTGTGGAATATCAATATATATATATCTTACACTTGTTGTGATTCACACTACATACTCATTTGTGTTGGATTTAATTTGGTTAAGAAAATTTAAATTGATTGTTGCACTTAGAATTTTTAGAAACCTAATTCACCCCCCCCCCCCCCTCACCTTTAGAGCTTACAGCTTGCTTTAAAGGATTTAAACTTTTCAAATGGATGTTAAAAGTGCTTTCTTAAATGGTTATATCAAAGAAGAAGTATATGTAGAACAACCTCCCGATTTTGAAAACAATAAGTTTCCTAATCATGTATATAAATTGGTCAAAGCACTATATGGACTAAAACAAGCACCTAGAGCTTGGTATGAAAGACTTAGTGGATTTTTGATAGAAAAGAACTTTCACAAGGGCATAATAGACACTACTTTGTTTACCAAATATTATGATGATGATTTGTTGATTGTGCAAATTTATGTTGATGATATCATCTTTGGTGCATCTAATGAATCATTGTGTGAAGAATTTTCAAAACTAATGAAAGATGAATTTGAAATGAGTATGATGGGAGAATTAACTTTCTTTCTTGGATTACAAATTAAACAAATGGATGAAGGGATCTTCATAAGCCAAGAAAAATACACTAAGGAGTTACTTAAAAAATTTGGAATGGAAGACTCTAAACCTAACGGAACACCTATGAGTACTTCAACTAAGTTAGACAAAGATGAAAATGGCGTAAAAGTTGATGAAACACAATATAGAGGAATGATTGGAAGTTTGCTTTATTTGACGGCTAGTAGGCCGGATATTATGTATGTTGTGCGCTTATGTGCTAGATTTCAATCATGTGCTAAACAATCACACTTGTTGGCTGTAAAAAGAATACTTAGATACCTAAAAGGAACGATAGAGTATGGATTATGGTACCCTAGGACGAACACCTTTGATTTAGTAGGGTTTACCGATGCCGATTTTGCCGGATGTAGGGTTGATAGGAAAAGCACAAGTGGAACGTGCCAATTTCTAGGAAAATCACTTGTATCTTGGTCAAGTAGAAAACAAGCTTCCGTATCTTTGTCAACGGCTGAGGCCGAATACATAGCCGCCGGAAGTTGTTGTTCTCAAATTCTTTGGATGAAACATACTCTTATTGACTTTGGTTTAGATTTTGGATGTGTATCCATAAAGTGTGATAATACAAGTGCCATAAATCTTACTAAGAATCCTATCCAACACTCTAGATCTAAACACATTGATATTAAACATCACTTCATTCGTGATCTTGTTCAAAATAAGGAAATTCACATAGAATATGTTTCCACTAAAGAACAATTGGCGGATATTTTTACCAAACCACTTCCCGAAGATCAATTCTCTCTATTAAGACTTAATATTGGTGTAGTCCAACTTAAGTGAGCTAAAAACATTGAGTTTATTTCGCAAAGATTCATTTTTTCAAAATTTTTTGAGTTTCGGATGACAGGATCGGACGACCTACCCGTCCGAAACTAAGTTTCAAGCGCGCAATCTCTGTTGAGGTTCAGACGACCAGATCGGACGACCCCGCGAGTTTCGGCCGTCCGAAACTTGCTTTTCAGGCTTAAAATTCCAGATTTCTTTACGCGATTTTCACAATTGTTCTTCACTTTTCTCAAACCCTTTTCTCAAACCCTTTTCTCCCCGCCAATTCTCAATTTGAATTCTACACGATTAATCTTCAAATTGGTCTATTAGAATCCTTCTTTGGCATCTAGAGAACACTTTCACCGATTCAAAACTCAAAATTTCCACATCAAAATTCGTCCTTTGATTCATAGCCCTAGAATTGGGTAAAACTCAATTTTGGACCTTCTTGAGTTTTCTATCTTCAAAGTTCACTCTCATTTTGATACTCAAGGTTGTGAACAACATGAGCACATCATGAGGACGCAAGAGGACAAAAAGTACGGCACCTTCACACGTTCAACAGGGCTCATTGGGTGCATCTCCACCTCCACTCCCTCTATTCATCAATGCTGAATGTGAAGCTAAGTATACTAGCTATCTTACATCTTCGAAGAAGATAATTGTCCCTAGGATAGTGAGAAAAGATGATTTTGGTGATAACGTAGATATTCTAGAGCTTTTTAAGTATCAAGATTGGGAAGACATATTGTATGCTAATGAGCCCATACCTACCTTGTTAGTGTATGAATTTTTTGCCAATTTACATTATCCTGAAGGCTTAAAATCAAGTGATGATACACTGTGTACTAGGGTTAACTCCAAGGATATCACATTGACCCCTGTGAACCGTAACATATTGTTTAAATGTTATCATCAATATGGTTTAGCAAAAGATGGCAAACAAGTCATGAAATATTTTAAGCTTCACTCTTTGTCAAATGCATCACATGGTTTTAACTTTCGTGACCTAGTTGCGATTGCTTTCAATGGAGAGACTTTCACTAAGGCAAGTGAAGCACCAACTAGGAATTTGAGCCCTAAGCACCACATTTTGTTCCATATCATTGCCAAAAACATTCTTCCAACTCATGGCCATAAGACCGATCCCAACACCATGAATCTTTATCTTCTCTGTGCCTTACTTAAGCAAGTTCCCGTAAATTTTGGATATTTAATGCTTAAGTACATTGAAGTTACCATTAAGGATCAACGCCTTAGTTTACCATATGGCATGCTCATTACAAAGATCCTAAGGCATAATAGCATATCCCTTGAGAGTGCCACGATGTACCCTGTACCCCCTCGTAATCTTTATGATTTGACCTTTCTTAAGTCCATGGGTATATATGTGGTAAATGGGGTTTGGACATTTGAGAAACCCATTGAAGGCCAAGGAGAGGATAAAGAAATGGAGGGAGAAGGTAATGAGGAGGAAGGTCAAGATCAAGGTCACGATACTCAAGATCAAGAAGCACCGGAGCCTGTCTGAGCACCTTACATCGATGACGACTTCAAGACCCTTATTCAAGGGTACCTCGACTCTCTAACTGATCGCATCGATAGTGGCATTGCCGGTGTGCAATCTAGCTTGGATAGTAGCATGGCAGAAATAAGAGAAAAATTGGATGCTTTAACCGTTAGGGTGGATGACTTAAGTAGTGAGATTCACTACGGGCATGAGGTTCTCATGACCGATGAGCAAAAGAACGCCCTTGCTCAAGTACGCCTTAAGGGAAAGGCACCGGCTCGTGATTGATACTTCCTATGTAATAGACTAGGATGATCACTCATTTTCATGTTTTTAAGTTCTTTTTGGTTGTTTTGATATGCCTGACAGTTTTATGACCTTTATGTCTTTGATGTTTCGTCTTTTGATGTTTTGAGGATTTTGCCATTTGTGTGAATCTTATGGTTAATTGGTATATATTGCTTGATGATTTCAATATTTTTGAGGCACTTCATGTTCATGGCATTGGATTATGGTGATATTGAATGGAATGTTGTATATTGTGCCTCTTTGTTCTTATGTTGTTTTTTGTTGGGTTGTTGACAGGTGGAAATGGTCAAATTACAAAGGAAACTCTGTCAAAATTTTTCAAAAATTATTGCACTTAACCATTTTTTTGCCTAGCCACCCATTAGGTTGCAAGGAGTGGAAAGGTAGTCCTAAAATGTGATGTTATTTCCCCACAAATAAAGGTAAAAGAAACCAAGTAAGAAATGAGTATCGTTTTTATGTCGTTTTCAAAAATTATTTTAATGATGACAAAAGGGGGAGAAGAAAAGAGAAATATAAAGCAAACGAAAAGAGTGGAAGAAAAGAGTGCAGTTTATGAACTCTATAAAGAAAGATAGTGAAAGAAAAACTAAGGGGGAGAAGAATATTTAGAGAAAAACAAAGTAGAAGTATATACATAGAGGGAGAAAAATTGAAAGAAAATGGAAATATACACATAGGGGGAGCTTATATCAATTTTTCTATTCACAAGTAAGTTATTACACTTGTTATTTATTCTTTTGCAGTTTATGAACTCTATAAAGAAAGATAGTGAAAGAAAAACTAAGGTGGAGAAGAATATTTAGAGAAAAACAAAGTAGAAGTATATACATAGGGGGAGAAAAATTGAAAGAAAATGGAAATATACACATAGGGGGAGCTTATATCAATTTTTCTATTCACAAGTAAGTTATTACACTTGTTATTTATTCTTTTGCATAATTAGTTTGTCATCATCAAAAAGGGGGAGATTGTGAAGACCTAGGGTCTAAAATCTTACTTATTTTGATGAGTAACAAACAATTATGTTTATGCTAATGGTTTAAAAAGTGTTTCAATATGTTAGATATTCAAAGAAGCCAAGCATGGAGATTTATCAAGCGAAGAAAGAATTGAAATCGCAAAAGAAACAAAAGGATGGTAAATTAGGTCAATTCCCCAAATCTAAACCCTAATTTGTAAAATAACTCAAGAAAGTGATTTACTCGTTTAAGGCTCAAGAAAAAGTGTTTTCAAAATGTTTTTAGTCTTCAAAAGAACTTCAAAAGATGAAGTACACACTTGCACTAAGTCGTACGAAGTTGTACAAAAGATGTGGAAAACGAAAATTGAAATTAAGTTGAAGAATAAAAGATCGGAGGACCTTGGCCAAGTTTCGGCCGTCCGAAACTGTCGTCCGAAACTGGACAGAAAAATTGATTTTCAGAAGCTAAAAGATCGGACGACTCAAGGGAGTTTCGGACGTCCGAAACCCCCGTCTGAAAGTCCCAACGGCTATTTTTTTAAATGTCAAACATGAACGTTTTCTTGTTTTTTCTTTGATAGTATAAATACCATCAAACACACAAACGTTAGCATACCTGAAAACACTTGATTCCCAAGCTTTACATCTGAAAATCTTCATCTACAACTCACATTTTTCATTTTGATTTCAAAGGAAACAAAAGATTAAAAAGTTCCTTGAGCCTTCAATTGATTTCTTCACTTCTTCTTTGAGATATATAGTTTGAGTTGTAATTGCATTGATAGGAATCATATTGTGAGCTTCACTTCATCTTATCCACCCTAATTGAGGGCTTGTGTATCTCTTCAATCAATCACTGTAAGTATTTGTAAAAGGTTTCTCAAGTAAGAGTAAAAACCTTGAACACTTAGCTTGGGATAGCTTGTGTTAAGGTTGAACCTTGGGTGAAATCCTAAGTTGTGATACTTGGGTTGTAAAAGTGGTTCTTTTGATCTCACCACTTGTAAGGAGATCATTTCATAGTGGAAAGGTTTGAAATCCTAAGTTGGGAAACTTAGGTAGTGGATGTAGAGTGCTCCAAGGAGGAAACTTGAACCACTCTAAATCTCTTGTGTTCTTGATTCCAATTATTTTCATTTCTGCACTTATTTTGATTTACTTATGCTTTAATTCATTAATCATATTGTTGGGTTTATTGATTACATTTCTGGATTATTAATATACATCTTTGTATCACTCACTCATTATAATTCACTTTACTTACTCACTTGTATTGAACTTGATTGGAGAAAGTACAAGAAATTTTTAGAAACCTAATTCACCCCCCCCCCGTCTTAGGTTGCCTTAGACCTTACAATACCTCTCCTCCATCACTTTGGACGGGGATTCGATTCAAGTATTCTCAATTGCTTATCGATATTTGCTTAAGGCGCGTGACTGACTTAGGCATCGGAGTTTACTCCCTGGGACCAATCCCGGGGATTTTGTGCAGGTTTTCGGAACGTACGGAGTGTTCAGACGACCAGACGATCCCGAAGATGACGTGAGTTTTTTGAGACTGATCAATTGGCGCCCACCGTGGGGTAGAAGACATGCCTACTACTCGCCTGCAATGTCAACACGTGACAAATCGCCGGCTCGCAATTCTCCAGTTCCTGAACATCAGGAGAAGAATAACCCTCCTTTGAGAGAAGACCTGCGAGTTCATCCACCAGAACTCCTGCTCAGTATGGAAGAGGTTCTGATCCTCAGAACCAAGATGGAAGTTCAGCCCCCATCGTTGACTTAGATTCACCTGATGTGCTCAAGTTTCTGATCAAGAACGGAGAGAGGATTCAAACGATGATAGCGAATCGTGCCTCGATTAACTTGACAGAACGTGAGGCTCGCACTGCTCGGCAACGAGAAGAACAGAATCAAGCTATTCGTGAACGAGATCTCCGATAGAGGCTTCGAGAAGAGCTGGAACTCAGAATGAGAGCTGAGGAGCGTGCTAACAAGAGGAACCGAGATCACATCTCAGTTTCGTCTCACCGAAGGGATTCACGGAACAGAAACATAAGACAGGTTCATTATCGTCAGCGGACCAGAGCTGAAGATCACCTTGATGATAACATGTATAGCTCGTATGAACTGCCAAGAGATCAGAATTTACGTTATGGGGATATAGGCCCATCCGACCTGCCACCCACTTCTCTGTCAAGGCATTATAACGATTCAGAGGTAAGTTCACCATTTGTTGACGATGTGGAAAATTATCCTCTTCCTCATCGTTTCAAAATGCCAAACTTGTTGTACTACAACGGTGAAGGAGATCCCTCAGAACATGTGCATCATTATGTGCAGAGCATGAGGATTTATAACTACCCAGATCAGATCTTATGCAAATGTTTTGGGATAACTATGATGGGAACTGCCCGATTGTGGTATGACCACCTCAAGCCTAAGACGTTTCGAAAGTTCAGCGACATCAAAGCAGCTTTTAAAAGCAGATTTGTGCAAAGACAGAAGTTTGTGAAAACAAGTGTTGAGTTACTCAACGTGAAGCAAGAAGATTCGAAATCGTTAACTCAATACATTGATAGATTCATAAACGAAAATTTGGAAGTGGGGCACAGATCGGAAGAAGTGGTCATTGGAGCTTTCACGAATGGTTTAAAACCAGGAAGATTATACAAAGATTTTATAATAGATCCTCCAACCAATGTGGAAGACATTATAAAGCGAGCTCGGAAATTCGCAAAAGGTGAAGACGCGGTAATAGGAATCCGTACAAGCAATCTACTCCAAATCCTAATGGGAATAGGATTACCAAGCCAAATCCTAATAGGAATAGGATTACCAAGCCAAATCCTAATAGGAATAGGATTTCCAAGACAAATCCTAATGGGATTAGGATTTCCAAGCTCAATCCTAATAGGATTAGGATTCATCAATCCTCATCTTGTCCGAGTTCCATAAGAGTTCCATAAAGGCAAATCCAAATGAGACTAGGATTCACAATCCTAGTGGGATTAGGATTCACTAATCCATGGACATTATTTATTGAAGACCAAGATGGCGTGCTTGGGCTTTTGCCAAATTGGATCGCGCCTTTTCTTAAGTAGTTAGAATTAATTAATGTTTTAATAATTAAGTCCAAAACATTTTAATTGGGCTTATTATTAGTATATTTTCGTTTTTAATTACATGGCCCAAGTTATCTTGCATGATAATGGCATGTAATGGGCTTTAATTTGTTAGGAAAGTAATTCCCTAAATTTTAGGAGCTTGTCCTTGTCTTCTAGAAGGGCAAAACGTTTTTAGCTTCCTTTTTCCATAAAGGATTAGCTTGTTAGTTGTTAGTTTGTTAGTTTAGAAGTCAAGTTGTACTTTACAACTTCTAGGGTTTTTGTTTCCTTTTTTGGTTTAGCATGGCCGAACCTACTCCCTATAAAAGGGAAAGCATTGTAACGTTTTTCTTATGTTGAATTGAAAGAATTTTGGCTTTGCTAAATTAAATTTGACATCATCAACGTGAGTTATTCTTGAGTAATTCATAAGACCCGCCAAACCTTAAGTGAGGAACTTTAGGTGAAGCTTACAAGTTCTAGATTTATAGAGCCGGCCAAACTTGATAGGTTTAAACTTTTGATTTACATTAGTTGAACTAATTCAATTTGTGTTAACGTTGGGGTTAGGTTAATTTTAATCTTGCCTTTTCGTTCCATATCTCTTTTCCGCAAATTGTGTTTCTTGTTTCTTGAATTGCGTTTTTGGTGCACAACGATCCGAACTTGTGGAAAATTCGTGTGGATTGGACTTCATCCTACTCCATTCGTATCAATTGGTATCAGAGCAAAGGGTTGTTCATCAAAAAAATTCAGGTTTTGCGTTTTGTTCTCTCTCGGATTTTTGTCCTTCTTTTTGCGTCGTTCTTGCTTCTTTTGGTTGCGTCAATTTCTGCAGCTTTTGTGGTGTTTTTTTGTTACTGTTTTCCTGTCTTTATTTCTGTCCAAGGTCGTCATAGTTCAGCTTTTAAATTACGTCAAAATCGCATGCAATTTGTTTGCTAAAAATTTGTCCAATTCGTGTTCATCTCTTGCTTGGATTTTTGCGATTTTTGTTGTGTTGATCTTGCTGTTTTGTGTCGTGTTTTGCTGCTGTTTTTCTTCATAATTCTGCATTGTTCTTGTTCATCATCATAGTGTGGAATTCTTGAGTCATTCTTGCTGAAATCACGTCCAAAGAATTAGGGTTTGTCAAACTAGGGTTTGTGAAATTAGGGTTTCTTATTCAAAATTTCATAACTTCCTTGTTTCTCATCCTTTTCTTGATCTTTCTTTTGTGTTATCTTCGTCATTCTATTGCCATCAAAGTGTGTTTCGATCAAACTTTTTCACCATCTCAAAAAGACGAGTTCTTGACCACTTTCTTGAAAATCTTGATTTTCTTGAAAATCCGAAAGTGTCAAAATTTGAATCTTGAGCTTGATTCTTGCTTCTTGTTGCAAATCTTGATTATCTTGTTAAAGAAGCATATTGAAATTCCTTATATTTGGTGACTTATTTGAAATTCTTGTTGGCTGAATTTGTTTGAAGAAATTAAGGTTTGAACAACATAAGACAAGACAACATCCTTAAACCTAAGTACTTGTACTAGGTTCTTGTCTTAAAAACCTTAAAGTTTGATTTGTTTAAGGTTGTCCGAATAAAAAAAAAGAGGCCGAATTTAAAAAAAAAAAAAAAAGAAAAGTTGGACCATATAAAAAAAATAGTAAACAACCCAAGAAAAGGACTAAAGTTCTTGTTTGCTCTTTGAAAATCACCAATATTGAAAGTGCCATATCTTGCTCATTTTTAATCGGAATTGAGTGATTCAAAAACACATCTTCTTGTTATCTTCTCTAGTTTCTGAATTCGTAGCTTTCTTTTCAAACTTCTTTGGTTTTGATTTTGTGAATTGATTTGTTTGAACTAATTGGTTGAGACTTGTTCTTAAAATCGAAAAAACAGTAAGCTTTAATTAGTTTGAGAGATTCATTGTTGAGTGTTTAGATAGGGTATACACGAGAAAAGCCATTACACTAGAGAGGAGTGTACCAACTCACCATATAGTGAGAACCCGAGAGGACTTCAATTGTGTTCTTCTTGTTTTCTTACTAACTTGCAGGTACCATGGAGGAGAATATTTTTCGTGCACGTTGTATGGTTCAAGATAAAATTTGTTGTGTCATCATTGATAGTGAGAGTTGGTCTAATTTGGAAAGCACTCTACTTGTCAAGAGGTTGAACTTAACGTGTATGAAACATCCAAAGCCATATCAACTTCAATGGCTTAACAATTCCGCCGAGACTAGAGTAACTAAACAAGTAAAGGTTCCATTCAAAATTGGAAACTATGTTGATGAAGTCTTGTGCGACGTGGTGCCAATGGGGGCTGGTCACATCCTTCTTGGAAGACCTTGGCAATTTGATAGAAATGCTTTTTATCATGCCAAGAAGAATTACTACAGCTTTGTACATAAAGGTAAAAAGTTTAGGCTTCATGCCTTAACTCCCGCACAAGTCATTGAAGACCAAGTAAGACTTGCAAAAGCTTGGAGTGATTTAAGAGATCAAGAAGCAAAGGAAAAGATTGAACAAGAGAAACAAAAGAAGGAAATAGCTAGCTTAGGCCGAGAGAGTGATTCTTCATCTTGTAATAGCCGAGAGTTAGTTGTTTCAAAATCTTGTAATTTTGATTCTTCTAGTGAGGTTGAGAGAGCATTACTAGCTAGGCAATCAATGTACTTACTTGGTGATAGTGTTCACAAATTTTCTTGTTTGCTGCCTAGTTCTTTTGTTTTGCAGGTTTTTGGAGTTCCTAAGCATTTAATGGAGTTGCAAACAACTCATTATCAATTGGAAGGAATCCAATCTGCCTTAACTTGTTTTTCCACAAGGTAAGCAAGGTAAGTTGAGTGCTTATAATTTCGATCATTACAAAACCCTTGTGAACACTAAACAAAGTGTTAAATCTATTGATTATCCTAACTGGAATACACTTTATTTTGATGACTTGATTCGTAACTTTGCTCTTACTGTTTTCAATTCATTCCAAAATCAAAAGTATCCACTTCGACAAGGTAATCTGATTGTTCAACACTTGTTTGGTAAGTTATCTCAATTTCGAATTTCTTTTCAATTCCCGAAGGTACAATATTCTGTTCTTATTCTTTGAAATTGTAAGTTCTTAATCTTTGATAACTTCAACATGCTTGTAAAGGATGTACAACTTAGTTTTTGTGATTTACATTTAATCCGGGATGTCTATATATATACTTGCTTTGCAAATTCTTATGAATCCTTGGATAATATTTGTAATTACATTAATATATGTTTACTTTCTTTTCATTCTTTACATGTTAACATCATTAATTTTTATGTTATTATTAGTGTGTCCAAGCATGATGTTAATAAATTTCTCTTGAATACTTTCTTGTTGTTCAAAACATTATGTTCATCTTTATTTGAAGTATTCTTTTTAAAGTTGTTTAATATTGCATATCATCATAAGTTTTCTGATTTGCATTTATTAAATGATGTTTATATGCATAATTATTTTGAGTTTTCTTTAACTTACACATTTATTTTCTTATTGCAGGATTTGTTTTACTGGGCTCGAGTTTGTATTCTTCTTATTGGTGTTTGATCCAGGAGCTCAATTTCCAGATTCGAGGACGAATCCTTTCTAGGAGGGAGGGAATAATAGGAATCCATACAAGCAATCTACTCCAAATCCTAATGGGAATAGGATTACCAAGCCAAATCCTAATAGGAATAGGATTTCCAAGACAAATCCTAATGGGATTAGGATTTCCAAGCTCAATCCTAATAGGATTAGGATTCATCAATCCTCATCTTGTCCGAGTTCCATAAGAGTTCCATAAAGGCAAATCCAAATGAGACTAGGATTCACAATCCTAGTGGGATTAGGATTCACTAATCCATGGACATTATTTATTGAAGACCAAGATGGCGTGCTTGGGCTTTTGCCAAATTGGATCGCGCCTTTTCTTAAGTAGTTAGAATTAATTAATGTTTTAATAATTAAGTCCAAAACATTTTAATTGGGCTTATTATTAGTATATTTTCAATTTTAATTACATGGCCCAAGTTATCTTGCATGATAATGGCATGTAATGGGCTTTAATTTGTTAGGAAAGTAATTCCCTAAATTTTAGGAGCTTGTCCTTGTCTTCTAGAAGGGCAAAACGTTTTTAGCTTCCTTTTTCCATAAAGGATTAGCTTGTTAGTTGTTAGTTTGTTAGTTTAGAAGTCAAGTTGTACTTTACAACTTCTAGGGTTTTTGTTTCCTTTTTTGGTTTAGCATGGCCGAACCTACTCCCTATAAAAGGGAAAGCATTGTAACGTTTTTCTTATGTTGAATTGAAAGAATTTTGGCTTTGCTAAATTAAATTTGACATCATCAACGTGAGTTATTCTTGAGTAATTCATAAGACCCGCCAAACCTTAAGTGAGGAACTTTAGGTGAAGCTTACAAGTTCTAGATTTATAGAACCGGCCAAACTTGATAGGTTTAAACTTTTGATTTACATTAGTTGAACTGATTCAATTTGTGTTAACGTTGGGGTTAGGTTAATTTTAATCTTGCCTTTTCGTTCCATATCTCTTTTCCGCAAATTGTGTTTCTTGTTCTTGAATTGCGTTTTTGGTGCACAACGATCCGAACTTGTGGAAAATTCGTGTGGATTGGACTTCATCCTACTCCATTCGTATCACGCGGATAAGCGAAAGCGAGATAATGAAAAAGGACCTGAAAAGAAGAAAGAAGAAATTAATAACTGGGATGAAGTTAGCCTATCAAATGAGAGTGAAAAAGTTACAAGTTTACAGTGATCCCCAACTCATCGTAAACCAAGTAACTGGGGGGTATGAGGCCCGAGATCCGAATATGAAGAAGTATTTGGAGAAAACTGAAGACCTCAATCAAAGTTCGACAATCAGTAACTTTAGTTGCTTTTTCAGTTCATTTTTATCAAGTCAAGCACATTGATGATAAGTGTAATTCAGCTTATAAGCTACGCATCAATAAAATAACTCATTTTGAGTTCATTTTGCTCAGCTCAATTATGCTCATTTTATATGACATGCAAATCCAAGTTCGATTCAGTTCGGATTATGCGATTTCAGATCATATCATTGATTTTCCGTCAAAAAGGAAAATATGCAAATCCAAGTTCGATTCAGTTCGGATTATGCGATTTCATATCATATAATTGATTTTCCGTCAAAAAGGAAAATATGCAAATCCAAGTTCGATTCAGTTCGGATTATGCGATTTCAGATCATATAATTGATTTTCCGTCAAAAAGGAAAATATGCAAATCCAAGTTCGATTCAGTTCGGATTATGCAATTTCACATCACATAATTGATTTTTCGTCAAAAAGGAAAACATCCAAATCCAAGTTCGATTCAGTTCGGATTATCCGATTTCAGACCATATCATTGATTTTCCGTCAAAAAGGAAAACATGCAAATCCAAGTTCGATTCAATTCGGATTATGCAATTTCAGACCATATCTTTGATTTCAGATCATGCAAATCAAAGTTCGATTCAGTTCGGATTATGCGATTTCACGTCATATCATTGATTTTCTACCAAAAAGGAAAACATACGAATCCAAGTTCGATTAAGTTCGGATTATGCGATTTCACGTCATATCATGGATTTTCCAACAAAACGGAAAACATGCAAATCCAAGTTCGATTCAATTCGAATTATTCGATTTCAGATCATACCATTGATTTCAGATCTTGCAAATCAAAGTTTGATTCAGCTCAGACTATTTGATTTCAGATCATATCATAGATTTCAGATCTTGCAAATCAAAGTTTGATTCAGTTCGGACTATTCGATTTCAGATCATATCATTGATTTCGGATCTTGCAAATCAAAGTTCGATTCAGTTCGGATTATTTGATTTCAGATCATATCATTGATTTCAAATCTTGCAAATCAAAGTTTGATTCGGTTTGGACTATTCAAAAATTTGATTCAGTTCGAATTGCTTATCAATCGGATACAGCTCGAATCATTTGTTTATGTATCAATTCAAGTTAAATTGAATTGCTCGAATACATAACAAATATGATTCAAATGACATCAAAATAAGTTAGAAACTTTTGTACACGGCAGTTCTGTATTATACAGAAGTTGTTCAGATCGGAATGAATAAATGCAATCCGACCTGAGGGGCTATTGATGAGGGTTGAATTTTAATACAAGTATAATACCTCAGAAATAGACTTCTAATACAACAAGTATTCCTCAGCTCATAGGAGTCTAAGTATTCCTTAGCTCATAGGAGTCTAACTCCTTTTCAGCAATTATTTATATTACTCATGTGTGCTAAGAGTTAAAATTCTATTACAACTCTTACACTACAACAAACCCTTCTTCAAGGTATGTTATTAGAGTTTCACTACAACTCTAATTCAGGTATGTATTCTATAAATACCTCTCCTCCATCACTTTGGACGGGGATACGATTCAAGTATTCTCAATTGATTATCGATATTTGCTTAAGGCGTGACTGACTTAGGCATCGGAGTTTACTCCCCTGGGACCAATCCCAGGGATTTGCCCCTGGCACCAATCCCAGGGATTTTGTGAAGACCAGGATTTTGTGCAGGTCTTCAGAACTCCTGGGACCAATCCCAGGGAGTTTGTGAAGACCAGGATTTTGTGCAGGTCTTCAGAACGTACGGAGTGTTCAGACGACCAGACTGAGCCCGAAAACGACGTGAGTTTTCTGAGACTCATCAGGTTCAAAGTTGGGATTTGGTATTGAGCTTGGATTTACTTTGTTTAGAGATATTTTGCATCAATTTCATTATTGTTGCATACTGTAACGAAAAGAAAAATGCATAAAGCATCTCTTTGCTTTGGTCTAATAACATCCAAATCCAAGTTAGAAGTTAATTGCATTGAAAAGGAGGGTCAACTTTGATCTAACACGACTTCAATTGAATTTCGATTATATTCTTCTTTGAAGAGGAGCTTGTTTGTGCTCTTTAGAAACATGATTTGCAAGCTGGTGCTTACAAGTTCAGCATTAATTGGGAAATATGATCAATTTTTTTGTCCTATTTTGCTTATTGGCATTACTGTAACAATAGATGGTTCTAATCTCTTTGTATGCATTATTCTCGGCTTTTGATTTACATATTCTCTTTGTCCTTAAATCACTGTGCAGACCTTCTACAAAGTCATTAGGAGCTGGGCCTTAAAGAAATTCATGACTGGATGGTAACTGCTTTCCCTTGCCCTCGTCTCTTGTAGTTTCCTATTCAATTTTCTGCATTAAGTATAATGTTACTTGTTTAGTCTTCCATTGAAGGTACAAGTGGGGTAGAATACATTTTGGAATTGGTTAGATTTTTAGAAATAAGGTTTAATACCGGTTGTTCGTATAAGTATTCTCTTTACCTGTTCTGTGATTTCATTCAATTCTGAGCCTCTCACCTCTCTCTGTGTCTCTCTCCTCTTGTTCTTTGTTTTCCCTCTGTACTTTCATTCTTTTTTTCGTCCTCAACTGATTGTTGTGCCTATCTTCTCTTTGCAGGTCTATGCTTGTTATTACACATGCTTTCCCTCTATTGATTATTTTTTAGATCCAATGGAATTTATTTATTTATTGTCATTATTTATGAATTTTCCAGCTCTCTGTTGCGGTGCTTATTTCATCCGTTAATTTATAATTATGCAAATATATTGATAATTTTTTAAAAATCTAAATGCCAGTGCCATCAATCTTTTGTGTTGGCTGATATTTTATTGTGGTTTTGGTGGGTATGGTTTTGCTTATATATTGTGGATGATGTCTTTGGATTTTTTTTCCGAATGCGGTATTTTTTTATTCAAAAGAATGATTCTTTGAAATAAAATAGCTCTTTATTATTTTGTTGTTTTCAATTATACTGAATGGGTGACTTTGCAATTCTTGCAGGCTGTGTTTATTTGGTGTGCCAGCTTTTACAGGTTGAATTTTTTTCTCCTCTTTTTGTAGGGTTTAAAGTTTCTCGGGTCATAGCCTAAAAGTTGGTGAATTCTATTTATAAAATTTCCATCGTCCAGAGATTTTGTAATTTCTTTTACATCTAAATAGCTATGTGGACTCTCTTTTAGATTGTGTGGTGAAATTTTATTTTCCTTTTTTTTTATGGATTTGGTGCAGTTTAGGGTGGCCAAAGATTTGGTAATTTGTATTTTTCTTCACGGAAAATTCAAATCCACTACTGTGTATAGCAGGTTACTGGAGTTCCATAGAACCTGGGCTTTTTGCTGCAGTTTGATGTCTTTCATTGTTCTGGTGGAATAATGCAAGGATTTAGTTGAGCAATTAAACTGGCTAACATTTAATGTTCAAAGCGTAGACTAATTTGTGAACGTGTGGAAACTGTTGGTCTAGCAGCAATGTGTGTTTTTAGTACCTTCTTATGTGAAACGATATTGCTTTCATAGGTTGCAGATACTAATGACAAAATATGGTCATTTGTCGCAGATTCTTGATCTCAATGGGGATCTAAGTGCTGCCAGTGCTGTTGAAGAATGTGGCACTCCCGAATTTGTTGATGCACATGGATCTATTCCTTGTTTTTGCCTGCCAAACTCTATAGGTTGTTCCCTCGCTGTTTGTATTTTTTTTCCCTTTTTTGGGCCTTTATTTGCCACACGGTTGTTGCTTGCTTTCTTCGTCTACGCCTTGTTTCTGAGGAGCCTTTGATTTTTTGTTGGCAGTTGGGGAGGGGGTGGGGGGGACTCGCAGGCTCCGATTTGGATACCTGCTGTTGTCTATAATTGGTTTTTCGAATGTGGATTTTTTGCGATTTATAACAGCTCCTAGATTGGTGTTTTATGCTTTTTCCGAATTTGGGTATTTCTATTTTTTTAAGTTGTGGTAGTTGCTTTGTTTTTTTGCTTATTGTTTTCGAGGAGGGTTTGTCACTGTTTTTGGCGTTCGAAACGGGGGTTTTTTATTCCGAGGCTTGCGGTTCTGTGTCGTTGGTTTTTGGATTAGGTGGCCTTCTGGGTTTTTCTGAGTTGCTAACATATCTTCTGGTCAAATGGAAAAGGATTTTTTGGGTTATTGTTTGTGACCAGTTTTTTTAGATTTGTTTTTGCTTGTTATGGATGACATAAAATTTTTGGTTATGCATTGTCGTACAATTGCCAAAAGTCTGAATGCAAGTGGAAAGTGGTCCTTTTCCCTTTATCAAGGAATAGTTGACCTTAAACAATTCATGTGAGAAGGGAACTGATGGGGCAGAATGGATCAACAAACAGATATTGTAGTTGTGGCAGGGTTAACCAGCTATCAAGACCCCCTCCCAGTTCTAAACTGATCTCTATGAGTAGCAGATCTTTTGGGCACACAAACTATTTGAGACTGCATTGGCCCTGCAAACACAAACTATTTGAAACTACATTGGCCCTGCAATCCCTAAATAAAGTAGAGTTGTTGGATGTCGAGCATTAGCTAGAACTTGAATGAGAATTTTTTTTTACGCATTTAAGTACTTCTCATCTTATGCAGCTGCTTAGCTTTAACTTTTTAAGTTTCCTTCTCCAAACTCGATTTCATTTTTGTGACTATTTCAGCTGCCAAACTGTGTGTCAATTACGCAACAAGATGTGCTTAGTAATTATGCTCTGTGTAAATATCTCTTGAATATTTGGATGAGTTGTCTTTTGTTATTTTACTCATCTAAACTTAAACAAAGTATGGCTTTGCAAGTGTCCACAGTTCATTAATTTGTTTTCCAAAATTTGAACTAACATGCTGCACTTTTGAAATTGTTACACCCACTTTAAGTTGATTCATTTTCCTAATGGAACCCGGTTGATTACTTTTACAGAAAGGTAATATTAAACAGTATGATGGTTATGAAATAACTTTCAAAACGAATTATATATTTGCTTATTTGGTCAAGGAGATTTATGGCCATTATAGATTCCTAACCTTATTCCTTGGTATCCTTTGAACTCGGTTGTACAAATGCTATTTGTAAAAATGCTATTTGTTGTTGGATTTAGATGTCGTAATTGTGAAACGTGTGAATTTTAATTTTCAAGAGCTTTGTTAGTAAAGATTTAGTTTTCTTGAGTCTATCATCATGATAAACTGATAAGTTGACATCATTGAATTTAGCTTGCCCATATTTGGCTTGAGTCTTCTTTGTTGATGTAAAATTTGATGCTCTATTTAATAGAAAATTCTTGTAATGCAAGAGATTATTATATTTCCATAATTCTTCCAATGCAAGAGATTATTATATTTCCATACTTACCATCTCTATGTAGATGTGAGATCTTAGAGATAAAAATTAATGATAGAGTTTTGGATTTATAAATTGAGATTCATCATAAAGTGATTAAGAATTGAAAACGTTAATAATTAAAAGAAGAAAACTTTGTTAACTTTTGGCACTTTCTTCATATGATTCATCAAATTTTAATATATTTAGAAATTTATTTAATTAACCATTTTTATTTATGAAATTAAATTTACTTTATGAGTTCTAATAGAACTTAATGATTATATAACTCTACGTTTTTATTTATGAAATCTTAATATGTTTAGAAATTTATTTATAATTGTCTTTATTTAGTAAAAGGAAACTTGATATGAGTTGTAATAAAAATTTCATGAATATTTATTTAGGAAATTTTAATATATTTAAAAAAATCATTAAATTAATCATGTTTATTAAATAAACTTAATTTGAGTTGTAATTGAAGTTAATGGTTATTTAACATATCATTTTCATTTGAGAAATTTTAACCTCCTTTACCCATTTACTCCCTTATACAATTTTTTTTATTAAATAATTTAACATATCATTTTCATGTTTAATAAATAAGATATTACTATCATACAATTTTTTTTCCCTTTTCTTACTTATACACCTTCATCATAATCTTTTTTAAAGATTACTTTTCTTACACATCCAACATCATCATAATCTTTTTAAAGATTATCATCACCACCTATTCCACAATATTAACAAAAAAAAAAACATTGTCCCTGCACCAATATATTTTTATTGTATTGACAAAAACAGAAATAAATCAAAATCTTAAAATCTGAGATTTAAGATTTTGATTTAAGTACATATTCACACACACAATGAGATGGTGCTCAAAACTCTTGTCAATCTTTTTTGCATTTCATTCTATTTCCACGCACACTCTAATGCAAATGGTAAGGTTGTTTCAACTTTTGGAATTCCTAATGGATGGATGGGAATTAGATATTGGACTCGCTATCAAATCATTCAGTCAAGCTTTATATACTACTAAAGATATTATTGAAATGAACAAACGTGTGTTTTGGTGTTTAGGCCCTTTAGGGTTATATTAAATAGTAAAATATAATTTTCATCAAACTCTTTTAAATTATTAAGAGTTTTTGTTATGTTTTAAATAACAAAATATACTTATTATAAAAATATTTCAAAATATAGATATTTCTTGTCAGGAATATATTTATTACTAAATTAGCTAAAATAAAAAATAATTTTTTGTCATGATTATATTTAAAATTAAAAATTATTAAATAGCCCATCACCACTCAAGAAATACAACAATTTTAAAAAAATAATAATTAAGTGCTTACTTATCAAATAATTGTTTTAGCAGAGGTAGATTCGTTGAAAATATATTACAAAAACATAAAATTTACTAAAATTAATTATGATTTGCAATATTAGTTTAACAAATTCTTGTGTATTTTCAAAAACTTAATTTTACAATAATGACTAAAATTAACATGAAAATTTGTAAATAATAATTGTTAAATAAAAGAAATATAAAAATTTATTGATAGCAATTATGAAATTGTAAATTGTGAAGAATTTAAAATAGTTAAGGATTATTTTAATATATTTTAGTAATAAAAGAATAAGAGAAGTAACAATTATCAACACATTTGAATTATGAATATTTGATTTCGGAATGGAATGGTTATTTCTTCTGTTTAGAATATAAGAAAAATATTTATCAAGGATTATCTTGATAAATTTATTGTCAAGCACCGCTCATTTTGTGCCTACATCATATAATTAAGCATAAAAACTCTTTAAAAACTAAATTAAGCATGAAAAAACAATTAAATATATACATTTCGACATCATTGATTTTTTCCAAACATCTTTGATCTTATTGTGTAATTAAAATGACATTGTAGGGTTCACTCATATTTAGGTTAGGCTTAATAATTGTAAATTTAATTTTCGTGATATTTTTTTTAATTATTGATTTTAGTTAAACAATGTCATAGGGTTCACTCACATTTAAGTTAGGGTTTAATAATTGTAGATTTAATTTTAATGATATTTTATTCTTTTAGTTCATTATTTTAATGAAAGAATATTGTAGGGTTCACTCACAATTAGAATTTAATAATTGCATATTTAATTTTAGTGATATTTTATTTTTTTAATCTTGTAGAGATTTGAACATTGGATCGATTAAATACATGATAATTTTAAACAAATGATATGGATGAATTATGGAAAGATTTATCATTTGGTACATTTATTTTTTTTTCTTCTAAAATTAAGGATTTTAGTTAATTATATGGTATAAGTAGGTGTATTATTATTATTATTATGGTGTAATATTAAAAAATGCTTATTTGATATTCAATTATTAGTGCATGACAAATGGTTTATCAGGATGATTCTGATAAATGATATACTCTATACCTTCTCTTTATGTAAAATATTTATTTTTTTTATTGAAGATCCCAAATAATGAATAACAAATGAAAAATATACATTTAATTTAAACTATTTAACTTTCTTTGTAAGAAAAAAATAAATGAAATTTTGTGTCTAGCCAAATTAGACATAGAGATATTGATAATAAACATTAAAAATGGAAAAAGCTTCCATAATCAACAATCAAATAGTTAATGAAAACATTTCATGTGATGAGTCGATTTTTATTATTTGGTATTTTACCACTTCTGTCAAAATATCCATTAGAAAACATACTAAAAAACTTCACACTTGAATTACTTAAATTACAATGAAAAGTAAAGGATTATCCATTCAAATAAAAATTTTATAAAATAAGAGAAAAAAAATTACAGTAATTAAATATTGCCCGAGCTACCTCACATTGTGCGGTTTACCGAAAACTAGCAAGAATTAAAGTAGCCGCATATGACAATTTTCAATTTAGAGCTATCATACAAAATATCTAAAGAAAATCACGCTTAAAACTAAAAAGGTTTAGCCAAAATATGGGCTATCCCCTGTAAGAATGGATCAAAAAAAGTTTTGCCAAAATAATGAAAACAACTTGTCCCAATAATAAACGTACGCAAACTAGGACCCAAAGTATAGCTCTGGGCTGCCGCACTTTGTGCGGCTTACCCATGACTAGTATTAGTTTAATTTTAACTATTAATCCAATTATATTATATATCAACTTAATTTTCTAATTTATATATCCTAATTCTATTATTATATTATGCTAATATACTATTTAAATACCAATTAATAGTTCGATCATTCTCTCAATACTCTTATTCTTTCTATATCTTTCTTTCTCACTTATCTAATATTCATAATTCTATTATTCTAAAAAATTCATATATTAGTTTAATTTTAACTACTATTCTAATTATGTTATTATATTATACTAGTTGAATTCTAATTAATAATTCAAATATTCAAATATTCTTATTATTTTTATATCATTGAATCTCATTTATCTAATTTTTCCTAGTTCTATTATCTAAAACTATATATTAATTAAGTTCAATTGTAACTATTATTATTCTAAGTATGTTATTATGTTGTATTATTTGAGTTTCAATAAATAGTTTAATTAGGGGTGATAAACGATCGAGCTACTCGCGAGTAGCTCGGTCAACTACTCGACTCGAGCTCGGTTTGACCGAGCTCGAGTCGAGTTCGAGTAGCTCGACTTCGAATTCGAGTCGAGCTACTCAAGTAGTTTTATTTTTTATTTTTATATTTATATTTTAGTCCCTAATGTTAATAAATTCTAATTTAAGCTACTTATATTTATATTTTGGTCCTTAATTTTATAGTAAATTATTATTTTACCAAACTAATTTTGAAAAATTACAAATACATCCTATAATTTTTTATTAAAAAATTTAAAAAAATTTAAAAAAATTTAAAAAATAATAAAAAAATCGAGCTCGATACTCGGTACTCGAAGTCGAGCTCGAGCTCGAGCTCAAAAAGGGGTGCTCGATCAAGCTCGAGCTCGAGTTCGAGTACCACCCCTAACGAACTCGAGTAGCTCGATTAGGGGTGTACTCGAGCTCGACTCGGCTCGATTACACCCCTAAGTTTAATCATTATTTCAATAGAAATCAAATTTAAAAGTGGGATTATAATCGAAATTCGAAATTAAAAATCGGAATTGGAACAAAATCGGAACCGGAACCGGAACCGAAACTGTCAGTTCCGGAACCGGCCCTCGGCTGTTCGGTAGGTCGAACCGGAACCGAACCGTGGCCATGGCTATCTGAGAGTATCCTGCAATTTACCCTTTTAGATGTACTGTATTTATGAAAACAAATTTGAGCCATTACAAAGAGTCCTTCCTAGATGTCTGCAGCAAACTGATGGAGCTGCTCTATCTTCTTTGTTCCATTATTTCCACTTCTATAACTTCCCTCTTCCTTTCTTTCTTCCTCCTCCTCCGCCGCATTTCCACCCCACGCGCCGCCTCCTCTGAGACTGCTAACTACGTCTCCTTATACGAAGGCACTGTCTGGCACGAACGCCGCCGCCCCGTCCACCATTCTTTTCAGTTTCCCGTCCGCTACGCCCTTATTGACCTCGACCGAGCCCCCAATGTGCCCCTGAATCATCTATCCGGCGATGAAGCTCGTCGGATGTCCGAAACTAATGGACCGATGTAATTATTTTTGCTAATTTCTTGCATTTTTCAGTAAAGAAACTGTGTTTTGTGGGTTGTTTGAATGTTTCATTTTACTAGCAACTTAGCTTGTTATTGTTTAAAGTTTCGATTTTTTCCCTTAAGATGTGAGTTGTAAATTGTTTACTTTTATGCAAATAATGCTAACTTTTTTAGATTTTTCATGTAATTTCGATACCATCCATTTACTTCTTTTACTTGTTAAAATGTTTTTGAGTTTACCTGTTAGTGTAGTGTTCTTAGTGAAAGTATTGATGTTTTTTTTTTTCCAATTGAGTTTGACTAATGTACTTGTGAAACTTCAAGTTCGAAAGAAACATCTTTTGGAGTCTTTTAAGTGGCATGATTTTTGGGTTTAGTTTCCATAAATATATACATATATATATATATATATATATATATATATATATATTGCTTGTCTGTGCTGAAGTATTGCTTGTTATATTGGCAATGTGATGCATGGAATTTTGGCGGATTGATGATTGTTCTTGTTGATGCACCAGTTTCTTATTGACGATACCTCCTAGTGTGGGATATGAGCAAAATCCATTGAGTGTGTATTACTGCTATGATGTTGAAGGCTCCACACGCAGTTTGAAGAAATGCATTGCGGAGGTATGGAATTTGAGTACTGGCGGATTGATTTTGGAGTTCATTCTTTAATTTTTGGCTTCCATACAAGTGAAAAAATTCTGTACAGTCTGTTAAAAGATGTTTAAAATTTACTTATGATCTAATTTGATTGCGTTCTCTGAAGTTGTGTTAGATGTTGTGTTTGAGAATATATGCATCCAATTAGTTATTGAATAGATAGAGTCTTGGACCTGATTATATGCATCAAAATTTAGTTGGAAGGCCCCTAGTTATTTGTCCCATCGACATTTCTTTGTCACAGTTTTTCGAATTAGCAGCGGAGAACTAGGATATTATTAAAAGGGTAAACAATGGAATCAATAGATTGAAAGTCTACCAAGGCCATTTTATTGGATATGCTTGCCTAATTTAACTCAATTCACTGGCTAGCAGGGCAGTAATTTCCTATCTATGGTGCATATCCACCAGAAACTTCTATTCCTAATAGCATTTCCCATTTGTTAAAACTGATCATCTAGGGGACCGTATTTTTTGAAAGTTTGAAGTCTAAAAAGTATCAGCTTATCGACCTTTGGAGCTACAACTTTCCTCCTGACAACTGCTGAGAATCTCGTTGATTCGTTTTTCTCAGATTGGCAAAATGGGTATGTAGCAATGGGTTATAGGTACAGTAGATTAGGCCTTCCAAATAAACTGGTTATTGATTTTAATGTGTATTTTTAGTTTCTTAAATTAAGCGTTAAAGTTTTAGAACCTAATATCAGAAGGGTATTCTATTCATGGCTTCCATGAGCATTTCTGAGAATTAATCTCAAGAAGTTATTTCGGATAATCATGTTTAGGTAATGGGATTTTGGATGGACATTAAAGAAAAACATCGTATCCAGCTTGATCTTTTTCCTCTGAAATTCTGAATTTCCTGTTGTGAACTTTTTGCCGAAGCATGCACACGAACAACTATATATTTTTTTGTCAATCTCTATTATTTGTTGACAGAGTAGTTGAAGAAATGTTGACTGCAGAACTATTCGGTAAAGGGAAAGAAGCAGGTTTTCATTATTTGACATAGAAAAGTGGGATTTTGAAGCTGGTTTTTTGTTTTCTTTGAGTTCGACCAATTGTGTTCTTTATTATTTGCCTATCAAGCATTACCAGTTCCTAACAGCAATTAAGTTTATTGTTTCAGGTTACTAACACACCATGGGGTGAAAGAGTATCGTTTTTGTTCAATCCCAAATCTGACACAGTTGCAAAGCCGCTTCATGTCAGTCCTTTCATGGTAATTCTTCAGTAATTCCATCTCTCTCTCTCTCTGTGTGTGTGTGTGTGTGTGTTTGTCTCTCTCTCTCTCACACACACATCGTTATAAAGGATGATTTTACATCAAGACTTATTTGTCTTTCATGGACTCTTCATTGACTGTTGCCAACAATAATTTCCTCTTTCATTTTGAAATGTCAACTTTTTTTTCTAATTTTAACCTAACTGGTCATTTTCCTTCACAGGCTAGTATCTTAACTTCTTAAGACATGATGCTTGCCTTGGTTTGTGGGACTGTGGTTACACTTCCCAAAATCTAGTCACCTTCATTAATTTTTCCTACTTAAGTTCTATTTACAAAGTTGAAAAGGAAATATTAACGATACTACCATGTGAATTTGAAATCTTCTGTGAGAAAGCACTTATTTCACAGAATGGCAGGATAAATTTTGTAGTACATTGTGTAGTTTGCTTTCTGTGCTTCTACTCTGTTGTTGTTGAGAATCAAATGTTAAACCTGATACTGTGTCTTTCATGTACATGTAGCAATTGAGAACTAGATCAAGCTATCTTTGCTTTTCATGTTATAGTGGTTGAATGAGCAGTAATTTTAGGTGGTTCTGTAATTTTGTAATGAGATATCCTGTAGTTGCAGTGGCATTTCTGCTGACCAATTATCTTAGGTCATTTTGGTACACAAAAGATTCTTTAAATCTTCCATAGTTTCTTTAAAATGCATGATTTTATTGAAATAGTTTGTTACATTTTTCATGGTGTCAAAAATGGATTAATTCATGGTTTAAGAGGAATTGATGGTTTCACACCAGGGCTGAATATCATGCCCTTGTTTTATAGATTCACATTTGAAGTTAAAATAAAGGGTTTATATGGATGTGCCAACTTTTAAGGTAATTACAGCTTTCCCAAGATGGTAATGTGGATTCATGTTCTTGTGCCTGTCCATTTTCTCCACCAATTTGGTGCTTATGATTACTCAGCATGTTAGACGTCTTTGCACAAGAGTGAATATATTTCTAGATGTTGAACAGAGGTGGCCTTTTTCTTGGGTGGGTCAAATGAAACTTCCTATGGAAAAAAATGAGATGATCAATTGGGTCCATTTGTTTAACTGGGGCAAATTGTGTGTTCAGAAATATAGGTTTTGATTTTGTGCATTTTATTTGGCTACTGAGTCTTCTGTTTCTGCATCATTTATAGTCTTTTTGCCATTTGCATACTCCTCAACTTCACATATATAGGCGTTTGGATTTGTTTCTGCTCATTTATGAAGTTGATCCCAGGATATGTTAGGGAACTGGAGCATCAAAACAAATGTGCCAGAAGATAATCTGTTGGTGGCAATTTCTGTGCAACATCCTGAGGTAGGCAACTATTTCACTGCTACATTGAGAGCCAAAAGAACCTCAAGCCAAATGGCAGGGAACCAAGCCTTGTTCTTCTGGTTAATGCCCCACAGAGTTGCCATTTGGATATATTGGCATGTAAGTGTATTTGAAAATTTTGTTGTCCACTAGATGGCCATTAACTTTCTGTCATGCTGTTTGCCTGAACAGTTAGATCACTGTGCCTTTGAGATTCAATAGTTTTTTAAACTTAAAATTAGTCAACTTATACAACATCTCACTCACTACTGAGACTTGAACATGTGTAGTGAGGTGAAACTATATTGTGGAACCGTTCTTGTTTGCTTGCAAATTGCGAGCTTGAATGATGCTTCTATTTTTGGCACTGCCCACTTTCTATCTACACCAAGATCTGAGAGATCCTTGTTTCTTCATATGTGCAACTTAGCCTATTGAGTATTTACATGTTCACAATCTAATAGGCTGTCAAGCTATGGTGGAAAAGTGTTCCCTTTATCGAACATCCAAGATATCACAGCCCAACATATAAAGAAGAAGCTATATTACGTGACAATAAACTTCAATGCTACCAGTCACTTGAGCGGGATAAGGATAATAATCAGCAATCTGAAGCTAGTAGTACTTCTCATGTTGCTGAAACAAGTCCGAATCCTCGCTGCTTTACTTGGAGAGATGCCAATTGGCCCTGGTGCTGAAAGGATGAATTAGGGGTGTTGCAGCTTGTGCATACTCAGTTACTTTTACATCGAGAGATGCCAAACGATCCTTGGTCTGCAACAAAGGAGGGATCAAGGTCTGCAGCTTGTATTTGGTTATAGAACAGGGTTCATTGTTTTAGATGTGCTCTCCAAATGGCCAAAAAACATTGTACACATTGACATTAAGCTTGTACATCCAAAATTAGCTTTGGTAAACATTTGTTCTACTTGCAAAAGACTGTAACATGCAAATTTATGGTGCCCAAATGTGATAATGTGAAAGACTGGTAAATACTGTTCGATATCATTCATAAGTTAAACAAGGATTCATAATTTCAACTTTTCTTGTGGCACTTAACACATGAAAAACTAAGTTGTTGAAATCTTCATCATGCTCTGGATTCCTTGTCTAGCTTAGAGGTCTGTCTGGGCATTTTTATCGTTTAATTTCATTCCTCCTCTAGTTTAGAGGTCTGTAGCAGTTAACGAAAATTGATTAGAGGTTATGCAATCTTTCCAGACAAATAACAGGAGATAACATTAAAGATATTCATTGCTGCCCTCATTTCTCTTGAGGTATAGAGTTCTCAACTGCAAAGCTGGAAAAAAATGATCACAAATTCAAGCTTGAGATAAAATCACAACATTGTGCACTTCTGTGCAGCTCAAAGCAGCAATGCAGTAAACAGGAGAAGATCAATTTTAAACACAAACTAGAATCATTCAAAAAGATTGGTTGAAGGAAAGAAGATCAATGTTTAAACACAAACTCGAATCACTCAAATAAGTCTGGCTGATGGAAACAGCTTCAAAAACCTGCAATTTCTTTAGAGCTACTAAATCACTAAGCAAAAGGTACCAGAAAATCAAAATGCCAAAATCTGAAGATTACATCCATAGCTTTCATCAAAAAGAGTTCCTTGAAGCATCTTGTGAAACAAAGTGAGCAATGTGCCAAAGTCCATACGAGAAAAAGGGCAAAAGAACCAACAATAAGCATATCTGTTGAGCTTGCCAAAACACCAAGAGCCATATCAATCATCAGCTACCAGAAACACCATGGACTAGTCTGCCAGTGCTTCTTGCAAAGATCTAGGATGCAAAGATTCCAAAAAACGATAGCAGTGAGTTTGTCTAAACAAACAAATTTTAAACAAATCCATCTAAAAATGCATAAAAAAACTGCTCCTTAGATAAAAATTTAGCAGAAAATTACATTTGCTCATCCTGTTACTTGGATAAGAGCATTTATATCTATATTCAACCGACTAATCCAACATGGTTTACAGCCTAGTGAACATTGCTAAGCAAAAAGAGGATAAACAATGGAAAAAAGCATTAAAGTATGCAACTGTCATTACAACAAAGGAAGAAAAAAGTAAAACTCCAAAGAAAGCTAGACCATTAGCCATATGAGACAAAACAAGTGTCAATTCATATGTCACAAATAGAGTTTCAAATGTTCTAAGGATCATATCCATATCTTACTCTTCAGTTGCCAAGCTTACTTTAGATACTGATTTTGAGAGAACTGATCAGTCAGAAGATCATTAAATCATGCTCTATACAATCCGATAATCATTATCACATGTAAATAAATGAATGTTGGAGTAAAGCAACAAATCAAGCTAATAAAGTTAAAGATATAACAGAAAGATAGAGGCCATATGGGACAAGACAAGTATCGATTCATTGCTACCAGAAAGATAAAATCAACAATAACTAGAAACAAGAATTTCCAAAAGCAAAAATATTAGGGACCTGATCTACAAGTGTGCTAAAGATTTGACACTGAAAAACAATGAGTAGAAAGAAACATTTCAATTTCTTTGTACTAGAAGATAAGAGATATAGTGGAAAAGATGCATAAAAGTAAATATATAGAATGCAATGCAACGATATAATTAATCAAGTTATAGTCAAAATTAAGTTTCAAAGATGATCAATGATACAATAATAGGAAAGCAATGAACATAGCATTTAATTGATAAAAATTATAGCCCAAACCATGAAGAATCAACAAAACTTCAACATCATAAAATCAGAAATGCTAGTACTACCATAACGAAGCATGTAATCATCAAATGAGAAATGCTAGTACCTTAAAGAAGCATGCAGTTCATCCACAACACCATCTAAATACCACTTAACGATAGCCAACTTCTCTTGGTAAAGCTGTATTTCTTGTAACCGCAGCTTTATCCATCGCTCATCAAATGCTGATTTGCTTTGAAATCTCTCAATAATGTCAAATCCATTCTTTAAAACATTTCTTGCTTGGGAACAATGATCACCCATCAGAATTTCGTTAGACTGGAAGTGTTGTGATTGTTCAGCATTGTAATTTTCTCTTGAAAGTTTAGTGCCCAACTCAATACCCCATACTATTTTAGATAACTCAAATACCCTCTTTTCATGGGATGTGAAATTCTTAAAAGGTTTTCCCACATTCTTTTTATACAAAGCTTTCAAACGCCTAAGTTTTTCTCTTGCTCTATGTTGGAAATCACTTGACTCCCCAATAATATCACAAAGGGCTGAAATATAACTTTTACCTGTACCCACTCTATCCTTGACTTCAATCATACCTTCAAGTAAGTTAATCACACCATCATCACTCCATCTGTGATATAGATTTCTCCCCTCATTAGCCTTCAAAGGCTTCTTATCTGCAATGGACTTTGAAACAGTTTCCGACGCCATAGCATCAGCTTGGTAGGACTTAGGAGATACAACACTCTTTGTTTTCTTTTGAGACATTCTCATCCAAGATTCTGATTGTGTCACATTGCCCTGATCTTCTTCACCCCCAATATCCAAGTCCTCATGTCCATTGCTTTCTTCACTATCACCTTCAGTTTCTGATTCAGATGAGTCATTCTCTTCTTCCTCCTTTACCACCAAATTTTGCTTGTGATTATTGCTTGTGTTAACAAAGGATGAACTTTCTTCTTCCTCTTCAGAATCAACTTCAGACTCCTCATCGTCCTCATCATTCTCCTTCATGTCATCTTTAGAGATTTCACTAGAAGCTAAGCGTGACTTCTTGACTGACAGCTGCTTAACTTCAAAAGATTTTTCTGATTCGGATTCTACATTTGTTGCGATGGCTGCTTTAGAATGAATAACACCAATGGCCTGAAAAAAAAAAAATAGTACAATAAAACTTCAAAATAGCTCACATTTGAAACTTTGTCTAAATCAAATCAAACATAAATATTAAAGTATTCCACGATAATAAACACGATAAGTTTTTTCCTTTGTTTCCTAAATCATGTTTCTGCTCTTTTGCAATCATGTGATTGATTCTCTCCCGTAATTCTGTTAAAACTGAATTTACATTCCAAAGATTTTAGCCCATAGTTCACAGTTGCTAGGTTAATTTTATGCCAAAGTGAAGCTATTATCTCATTTTTCTTACGAACGATATATCTATATGACATAAACATCAAACCTTCCAGAGGTTTAGGGCTGTTGAAATAAACTTACCTATTCTATTGAGAAACTACCAGTGTTAGTTAGCCACAAACTTTATTACTCATTTCTACTTTTTGACATCAGAGCAGCAAATACACACACACACACACACACACACACACACACACTCTAATACATGTTCTGAATTTGTATTTTAACATTACAATAAATTATGCACTACTTGACTTTTCACCAAAACTAATTTTGTTTCCTCAAAAGATATTGGGTTACCTTGCCTTGCTCTTCCTTCTCCCCGAAATCCAATGCCTGATGTTCATTGCTTCCTTCAGATTACCTTCAGATTCTGACTTCGACAAGTCGCCCTCTTCTATCTCATTTTCCGCCACAGTTTGCTTGTGCTTTTTGCTTACATATTCACCATTTGCCACAGTAGTCTGCCTGTGATTACTGTCTGTGTCTCTCGAGGATGAGCTTTCTTTTTCCTCACCAGAATCCTCCTTAGCTTCATCATCTTCCTCTTTGTTACATTGAGGGATATGAACAGAAGGTAGGCACGACTGCTTGACTAATGGCTGCTCCACTTCAGAATCTGATTCTTGTGATTCAAATTCTTCATTTTCCTCCTCAATGGCAGCTATAGATTGAACAACCTCCATAGTCTTCAAAAGAAAGAAAACAAAACAAAAACATTTAGAACACAAATTGCTTCCATTTTAACTTGTATAAATCAATTCAAACGTAATTATGCAAATAGTTCACAATACTATCTATGGGTAATAAGCTTCTCCTTTCGCTTCCTAAATCACATTACTCATCTTCTGCAATCAAAACTAATACAAGTTCTGGATTTGTATTTTAACTTTACAATATGTAAGCACCACTTAACTTTTCACTGCAACTAATTTTGCATCCTCCTTTTAAACAAGAGAACACAAAAGGAATTCATAAGCATTTTGACTTACCTTTCCTTGTTCTTCTTTCCTCCCCAAATCCAAGGCTTCCTCTTCATGGCTTCTTTCAGTACCATTTTCAGATTCTGACTCAGATGAATCATCCTCTTCTTCCTCATTATCTGTATTTTCTGTATCTCCCACAGATGAACGTCCTTCCTCATCTCCGGAATCAGATTCGGATTCTGACTCCAACTCCTCTCCATTTTTCTCAGATTCAGTAGTACCAATGAAAGGCAGACAGCGTTTCTTGAGTAATGGCTTCTCAACTTCAAGACACGAGTCTTTTGAGTCGTCATGACATGACTCTTGTGAGTCGGATTCCTCATTTACCTCAATAGTCCATCTAGATCGAATAATCCCCATAGTCTGGACAAAATCAGTGGTAAAAAGAACAATTACAACACAAATCTTGCCACTGTAACATTTCAACTTATCTATTTCAAATCAAACATATATCTGCAAAATATTTCAAGATACCATCCAAAGATAAGCTTTTTTTCTCAGCTTCATAAACATGTTACTCCTATTTTGCTTTAATAAGATGGATTCCCTCAAAATAATGTCAAACTTTTAAATGCATTCTAACGATCTTAACAGTGTGTCAACACTCAATCGATTATAGCCTGATTTATTTTCTGCCCAAATCAAAATATTATTACTGTCAGCTGTTGAGCATGCAAGCAATTGAAACAATAGGCACATACATTCTGATGAAAAAAGTTCAATTGCCTTTCCTTTACAAACAGTAAACCAAAGAAAATGAAATCCACACATCTTTTACGGCCAACAAACAAATAAAACTAACTAAGAGTACTCAAAATCATTAACGAAGTACATACTCCTTGCTGATGGAAGACACAAAAATCCAACTTTCCAGTGATTTAGGGCTGTTGAAATAAACTTAACTATTCTATTGAGAAAATACCAATGTCAGTTAGCCACAAACTTTATTACTCCTTTCTACTTTTGACATCAGAGCAGCAAATACGCACACACACACACACACACACTAACACACTAATACATGTTCTGAATTTGTATTTTAACATTATAATATATTAAGCACTCTTGACTTTTCACCAAAACAAATTTTGTTACCTTGCCTTGCTCTTCCTTCTCCTCGAAATCCAATGTCTCATGTTCATTGTTTCCTTCAGAATCACCTCCAGATTTTGACTTCGACAAGTTACCCTCTTCTTTCTCATTTTCCACCACAGTTTGCTTGTGATTTTTCCTTACATATTTCTCATTTGCCACAGTAGTCTGCATGTGATTACTGTTTGTGTCTCTCGAGGATGAACTTTCTGTTTCCTTACCAGAATCAGAATCAGATTCAGATTCCTCTATAGCTTCATCATCTTCCTCTTTGTTACATTGAGGGGTATCAATAGAAGATACGCAAGAGTGCTTGACTAATGACTGCTCTTTCTCTTTGTTACATTGAGGGATATGAACAGAAGGTAGGCACGACTGCTTGACTAATGGCTGCTCCACTTCAGAATCTGATTCTTGCGATTCAGATTCTTCATATTCCTCCTCAATAGCAGCTCTAGATCGAACAACCTCCATAGATTTTGCAAAAGAAAGAAAACAAAACAAAAACATTTAGGGCTCGTTTGGTTGGCAGGAAAGTAATGTTTAATGGGGATGTGATTCTTGGGATTTTAAATTTGAGGACAATGAACATTTTTCCTGATCATCTGATTCCTAGGAATTTAATTGTGAGGAATCTGTATAATGAATTTAATGGTACATCTATGTGGCATAAAAATTTAACCTTCAAGTGCTGTATGAGGCATGCTGTGAAATTAACTATTCTGTTGAGAAAATATCAATGTGAGCACACAGTTGCAGACTACATTAATCTTGCCATCTTTTGATATCAGAGTAGGAAAGATATACATATCAAAACTAATAAAAGTTCTGGATTCGTATTTTAACTTTACAATATGTAAGCATTACTTGACTTTTCACTGCAACTAATTTTGTTTTCTCCTTTTAAACGAGAGAACAGAAAAGGAATTCATAAGCATTTTGACTTACCTTGCCTTGTTCTTCTTTCCTCCCCAAATCCAAGGCTTCCTCTTCATTCCTTCTTTCAGTACCATTTTCAGATTCTGACTCAGAAGTGTCATCCTCTTCTTCCTCATTTATCAGCAGAGTATGCTTGTTATTATTATCTGTATCTCCCGCAGATGAACTTTCTTCCTCCTCTCCAGAATCAGATTCAGATTCAAATTCCGACTCCGACTCCTCTCCATCTTTCTCAGCTTCAGTAGTATCAATGAAAGGCAGACAGCGTTTCTTGAGTAATGGATTCTCATCTTCAGTAGTATCAATGAAAGGCAGACAGCGTTTCTTGAGTAATGGCTTCTCATCTTCATCACATGAGTCTTGTGAGTCTGATTCTTCATTTACCTCAATAGTCCATCTAGATTGAATAATCCCCATAGTCTGGACAAAATCAGTGGTAAAAAGAACAATTACAACACAATCTTGTCACTTTCACATTTCAACTTGTCTATATCAAATCAAACATATATCTGCAAAATATTTCAAGATAGTATCCAGAGATAAGTTTTTTTCTCAGCTTCATAAACATGTTACTCCTATTTTGCTCTAATAAGATGGATTCCCTCAAAATAATGTCAAACTTTTAAATGCATTCTAACGATCTTAACAGTGTGTCAACACTCAATCGATTCTTGCCTGATTTATTTTCTGCCCGAATCAAAATATTTTTACTGTCAGCAGTTGAGCATGCAAGCAATTGAAACAACAGACACATACATTCTGATGAAAAAAGTTCAATTGCCTTTCCTTTACAAACAGTAAACCAAAGAAAATGAAATCCACACATCATTTACACTCAACAAACAAATAAAACTAACTAAGAGTACTCAAAATCATTAACGAAGTACATACTCATTGCTGATGGAAGACACAAAAATCCAACTTTCCAGTGATTTAGGGCTGTTGAAATAAACTTACCTATTCTATTGAGAAAATACCAATGTCAGTTAGCCACAAACTTTATTACTTCTTTCTACTTTTGACATCAGAGCAGCAAATACACAAACACAAACACAAACACACACACACACACACACACACACACACTAATACATGTTCTGAATTTGTATTTTAACATTATAATATATTAAGCACTACTTGACTTTTCACCAAAACAAATTTTGTTTCCTCAAAAGATCTTGAATTACCTTGCCTTGCTCTTCCTTTTCCTCGAAATCCAATGTCTCATGTTCATTGTTTCCTTCAGAATCACCTTCAGATTCTAACTTCGACAAGTCGCCCTCTTCTTTCTCATTTTCCACCACAGTTTGCTTGTGATTTTTCCTTACATATTTCTCATTTGCCACAGTAGTCTGCATGTGATTACTGTTTGTGTCTCTCGAGGATGAACTTTCTGTTTCCTTACCAGAATCAGAATCAGATTCAGATTCCTCTATAGCTTCATCATCTTCCTCTTTGTTACATTGAGGGGTATCAATAGAAGGTACGCAAGGGTGCTTGACTAATGACTGCTCTTTCTCTTTGTTACATTGAGGGATATGAACAGAAGGTAGGCACGCCTGCTTGACTAATGGCTGCTCCACTTCAGAATCTGATTCTTGCGATTCAGATTCTTCATTTTCCGCCTCAATGGCAGCTCTAGATCGAACAACCTCCATAGTTTTTGCAAAAGAAAGAAAACAAAACAAAAAACAATTAGAACACAAATTGCTTCCATTTTAACTTGTATAAATCAAATCAAACGTAATTATGCAAATAGTTCACAATCTTATCTATGGGTAATAAGCTTCTCCTTTCGCTCCATAAATCACATTACTCATCCTCTGCAATCAAAACTAATACAAGTTCTGGATTTGTATTTCAACTTTACAATATGTAAGCACCACTTGACTTTTCACTGCAACTAATTTTGCATCCTCCTTTTAAACAAGAGAACACAAAAGGAATTCATAAGCATTTTGACTTACCTTTCCTTGTTCTTCTTTCCTCCCCAAATCCAAGGCTTCCTCTTCATGGCTTCTTTCAGTACCATTTTCAGATTCCGACTCAGATGAATCATCCTCTTCTTCCTCATTATCTGTATTATCTGTATCTCCCACAGATGAATTTTCTTCCTCATCTCCGGAATCAGATTCGGATTCCAACTCCTCTCCATCTTTCTCAGATTCAGTAGTACCAATGAAAGGCAGACAGCGTTTCTTGAGTAATGGCTTCTCAACTTCATGACATGAGTCTTGTGAGTCTTCATGACATGACTCTTGTGAGTCGGATTCCTCATTTACCTCAATAGTCCATCTAGATCGAATAATCCCCATAGTCTGGACAAAATCAGTGGTAAAAAGAACAATTACAACACAAATCTTGTCACTGTCGCATTTCAACTTGTCTATATCAAATCAAACATATATCTGCAAAATATTTCAAGATACTATCCAAAGATAAGCTTTTTTTCTCAGCTTCATAAACATGTTACTCCAATTTTGCTCTAATAAGATGGATTCCCTCAAAATAATGTCAAACTTTTAAATGCATTCTAATGATCTTAACAGTTTGTCAACGCTCAATCGATTATTGCCTGATCTATTTTCTGCCTGAATCAAAATATTATTACTGTCAGCAGTTGAGCATGCAAGCAATTGAAACAACAGACACATACATTCTGATGAAAAAAGTTCAACTTCCTTTCCTCTACAAACAGTAAACCAAAGAAAATGAAATCCCCACATCTTTTACGGTCAACAAACAAATAAAACTAACTAAGAGTACTCAAAATCATTAACGAAGTACATATTCCTTGCTGATGGAAGACACAAAAATCCAACTTTCCAGTGATTTAGGGCTGTTGAAATAAACTTACCTATTCTATTGAGAAAATACCAATGTCAGTTAGCCACAAACTTTATTACTTCTTTCTACTTTTGATATCAGAGCAGCAAATACACACACACACACACACACACTAATACATGTTCTGAATTTGTATTTTAAGATTACAATATATAAAGCACTACTTGACTTTTCACCAAAACAAATGTTGTTTCCTCAAAAGATCTTGTACCTTGTCTTGCTCTTCCTTCTCCTCAAAATCCAATGCCTCATGTTCATTGCTTCCTTCAGAATCACCTTCAGATTCTGACTTCGATGTGTTTCCCTCTTCTTTCTCATTTACCACCACAGTTTGCTTGTGATTTTTGCATACATATTCCTCATTTGCCACAGTAGTCTGCATGTCAGAGTCAGAATCAGATTCAGATTCAGATTCCTGCACATCTTCATCATCTTCCTCTTTGTTACATTGAGGGGTATCAATAGAAGGTACGCAAGAGTGCTTGACTAATGACTGCTCTTCCTCTCTGTTACATTGAGCAATATGAACAGAAGGTAGGCACGACTGCTTGACTAATGGCCGCTCCACTTCAGAATCTGATTCTTGTGATTCAGATTCTTCATTTTCCTCCTCAATGGCAGCTCTAGATCGAACAACCTCCATAGTCCGCAAAAGAAAGAAAACAAAACATAAACATTTAGAACACAAATTGCTTCCACTTTAACTTGTATAAATCAAATCGAACGTAATTATGCAAATAGTTCAAAATACTATCCATGGGTAATAAGCTTTTCATTTTGCTCCCTAAATCACATTATTCATCTTTTGCAAATATTTGATTGATTTTCCCTTGTAATTCTGTAAAACATTATTTGCATTTGAATGACTTTAGCACCTTGTTCATTTTTCTCACAAACGATACATCTATGTGGCATAAAAATCCAACCTTCAAATGATGTATGAGGCATGCTGTGAAATTAACCATTCTGTTGAGAAAATATCAATGTGAGCACACAGTTGCAGACTACATTAATCTTGTCATCTTTTGATATCAGAGCAGGAAAGATATACATATCAAAACCAATACAAGTTCTGGATTTGTATTTTAACTTTACAATATGTAAGCATTACTTGACTTTTCACTGCAACTAATTTTGCATCCTCCTTTTAAACAAGAGGACACAAAAGGAATTCATAAGCATTTTGACTTACCTTTCTTTGTTCTTCTTTCCTCCCTAAATCCAAGGCTTCCTCTTCATGGCTTCTTTCAGTACCATTTTCAGATTCAGACTCGGATGAATCATCCTCTTCTTGCTCATTATCTGTATTATCTGTATCTCCCACAGATGAACTTTCTTCCTCTTCCTCATCTCCAGAATCAGATTCGGATTCCGACTCCGACTTTTCTCCATCTGTCTCAGATTCAGTAGTACCAATGAAAGGCAGACAGCGTTTCTTGAGTAATGGCTTCTCAACTTCATGACATGAGTCTTGTGAGTTGGATTCCTCATTTACCTCGATAGTCCATCTAGATCGAATAATCCCCATAGTCTGGACAAAATCAGTGTTAAAAAGAACAATTACAACACAAATCTTGTAACTAACATTTCAACTCGTCTATATCAAATCAAACATATCTGCAAAATATTTCAAGATATAAGCTTTTTCTCTGCAACATAAACATCTTAGTCCTGTTTTGATTCTAAGGATCTTAACCGTTTGTCAACACTTCATCGATTGTTGCCTGAATCAAAACATTATAACTGTTAGCAGTTGAGCATCCAAGCAATTGAAACAACAGACGCATACATTCTGATGAAAAATTTTTAGTATTATAGAACCACTAGCAGGAAAGATTAACCTGTCATACTAATACAAGTCCTAGATTTGCATTTAAACACGATGAATAACATCAATGGCCTTTCCTCAACATATTTTTTTTCATCGTTTCAACCAACAGTAAACCAAAGAAAAGCAAATCCTCACATCTTTTACGCTCAACAAACAAATAAAACAAACTATGAGCACTCAAAATCATTAACAAAGTACATACTCCTTGCTGATGGAAGACACAAAAATCCCTGATTATCAAAGGCCTAAAAATCAATATTTTCTCTCTTTCTACTGTTCTTATACATGCACTTCTGATATATAGCTGGCAAGAATCCTTTTTCGCTGAAACCCTTTTGAGTTTACCTTAAAGGGTTACAAAATTTTATGGCAAACCGCGAAAAAAAAAAAACCAAAGAAGAAGAATAAGAGCGGGAATTTTGGAAGCTTATTTAAACGTCACATACAAGACCATCCTTGATTGATTGATCGATCGATCGATTGATATCCCTCCTTTCATTGATTACGTGCATTGGGAATCATTGCTTGGAATAGTTCACTGTGCATTTGTAGCGGCAGAATTTTATGTTTTTCAAGAATTCTTCATAATTATTATTGTGAGAGAGAGAGACTCGTAATGTTTTTGGTTCTTTGGCGGTAATTGAAAGGTTTTAGAATGAAAAAAAAAATACGGTTTTATTTATTTATTAAATTTAAAAATATAAAAGAAAAATTCAGTTAAAAATAATAATAATAATAATGTCGCAATTTTTCGATCCTATGTAAAATCTTGGATTCTTCCTCTACAAAGAAAAATTATTTCTTTATTTATCTCTCCTACTTTTTTGTTTTTTCTCTTTCCTATTATGATTTTTTTTTTGGCCTTCAATTGCTTTCGTCTTTATCCGTTGAATCTTTTAAAATTTCTTTTTCATTGTATTTATACATTACCAAAATCAAAATAAAACTTTCAATTTATAGTTACTTCTCTTTTTCTATATATTGCCAATAATAATTATATAAAATGGAAGATATATATTTTCCAAAAAAATGCCTTAATAAAAATTATCCTAATAAATCTTTTAACTCTCTTTTTTTGTTACTACTACTACTACTATTATTATTATTATTATTACTATTATTATTATTATTACTGTTATTATTATTATTATTAGTTTAAAAAAAAACTTTGAACCACGAATCAATCTCAAACTATTAAAATTTTAACCCTTTACATTTATAATGAATTTTCTTTGAGCAAAATGCCAATTTGGTCACCAAACTGTACCAAACTAGTAATTTTAGTCACCGAACTATTTTTTCAGCAGAAATGGTCACCCAACTAATTTTTTTTGGCTAAAAAAGTCACTCCATCCATTTAGGCCGTTTGAACCAGTGTTATTAAACTCGGACCGGACCGGCCGGTTAGACCGGTTGGATCGGGAACCGGTAAGGTGACCGGTCCGAGTTAATATAAAAAGTCGCTAGTTAAAAAATCGGTCAAACCCGGTCAAAAACCGGGTTCAACCGGAAACCGGTTGAAACCCGGTTTTCTGGTTTTTTTTTTAAAAAAAAATCTATGGTTTTCCATCATCACACCCAAATTCTACTTTCCTTCATAAAACTTTCCGGGAGACAGAGAGAGGGGGAGACGCCGCCAAACTGTTTTGCAGATGTGATCATTTTTAGTTCTGGCGAGATGGTGCTGGGGATCTGGATCTTGATGGAGATCTTGATAAAGATTTTGCTTTTGACCTGGAGTGAGACCTTGATGACACATCTGCAAAACAAAAGTCCAAAAAGCGCAGCACTAGTAAGAGTGAGAGCATGAGTCGGAGTCGGAGTCGGAGCAAAAGTCCACTAAGGTGAGATCCAGTTCTTTCTGCTATACTGGATCCTAGATTTGCAAATAAGGTGCCTTTCTGCCGGATTGGAATTATATTGTTTTCTACAGTTGGTCATACCGGGTTATTGATGCATTTGGAACCATCACATTTTGTGTTTTGTTGTGTTGACAAGTTTTGGGACATTTCGAAGAAGAATGGTGTTGTTTAGAACTATATTTGACAAGTATTAGTATTTAGGTAAATTGAAGATATTTTAAGGCACTAAGGACATTTCGAAGATATTTGGATGGTATTCTTTAATTTATCATATTTAAAATTTTAATTATTATTAATGATTCCAATTTACTATATTTCAATATTTTAAAATTTGAATACATTCAATTGTGTTAAATACTTTAATTTACCATATTAAAGATTTTTAATATCTTTCAATTATTATAAATGCTTCAAACTTACTATATTTTAAGATTTTTAATAAATTCTAATTGTCATAAATACTTCCAATTTACTATATTACAAGAATTTGAATGAATATGGAAATTATGTTTTTCATTACTATTTTCAATCAATCACATTCATACAATTTAAATAAATATGAATTTTAAATTTTATCATATAATATTTATTGTTTTTTATTTAATTATTATTTTATAGCACACAAAATTAAATTCAAAGTATGATATGTCATTAATTTTTTTAATTCACAAGTTTAAGTTTTGAAATAAATAAATTGTGTATTGAGAACTACATTTTCTAACTTATTTTAATATGATCGATTTGATATTAAATTAATTAATACTTTATTATATCTTGCGTATTTTAATAAAATTTTATTAAATTATAAACAAAATAATTATTAGCAATATTAAACAATACGATTTATGATTTTTTTTATGAACGAAAAACTAAGAATTCAATTGAATATTATTTTTTTTTACAATTTAGTCATTTTATTTTGACATAAAATGTGAGATATGTTAATATTTAATTAATATATTTATATTAAATATATTTATGACGTCATCCGGTTTTTGACACCGGTTCGACCGGTCCGACCAATTGACCCCTAACCCAGTAGCTCTACCGGTTCGCACTCCGGTCCGAGTTTTAAAACACTGGTTTGAACTAATGGAAACACATTCACGTGACTTGCACACTCGAATTTATAGGGATAAATTTGTCCAACAAAATTTTATCTCATTAAAAAACAACACACTCTTTATGTGGGCATGTGGCAACTCCAGTAAATGACAAATCGCTATTGCATTTCAGGACCAGCGAGGGGGCACAAATTCCTCTGCCATGGGGTTCAATTTGGAGAGCATTTCCACCAAATCCCTCATCTCCCTCTTAAACCCCTTTTCCTTAGGATCATCATCATCAGAACCATCATCATATCCACGCCAGTACCACCATTCATGTGATGGTGATGATGGTGATGATTATGATAGGTATTATTATTAGAGTGGTTCCGGTCAGGCAGCCCGTTGCCGCTGATGCTGTGCTGCTGGTGGTGGTGGTGAATTGCAGAGTTGTTCATCTTGTGATTGGGCGTCGGCGGCTGACCGTTGTTAGAGCTTTGTTGAGCGGTTATCATCTGCTGCTGAGACATGAGGCCGACGGGGAAGCTTTGATCGGAGGAGGGTGGTGGTGGTGGCGGCTTGGTTGACCTCGGGAGTGAAGGGTTTTGATGATTAGGCGCCGGCATGTTGATTCTCATGGTATTTCTCAAGCTGCTGCAAATCTCCTTCTGTGATAGTCTTGAAATTGTTTGCTTATTATTCTATGCTGCTTTGTGCAAGGCTTGAGCTGCTTACTACATGGTCTGAGAGAACTATTGATAGTTCTCTAGATATGGCTGAACTGGAAAATGCTTCGCCCCTTGAAGTTGACAAATGGTTCATATTTCCAAAATTTGTCTCTTGACCTGTAAGATTTTTACAATACATGGCATTTCAGCATTTGGAAAGAATTATCGAATTAGAATTACAGGGAACATTGTTTAATGGAATGGAGACTAAAGCATGGGTTGAATATAGACTATTCATTGGTTTGACTTGAACCTGGGACCGTTTAATCTCTGGTGACTGATGATGAAGGTGGAGTTGGTGGTGATCGCCATCCCCAAGGACCTCATTATGCAGGGGAATATTCGGATCAGCCCGATTCAAACCCAGAAACATTCTCTTGTCCTTCTTTCTTCTCCCTTCTTCATTTTCTTGCAATTTGGTTCAATTTTGATTTCATCTTGGTTCATCGTGATTTCTTTTTCTTAATCTCTAAAGCTTCACATCTACGGTGGTTGTCGTCATACGCTGCTATTGAATCTGATCTTTCAAGTTTCAATTTTGAATCACAAACAAATTCATCGTCAATTACCAACAAGCTCTTCGAGTCGCTAGAAATTGGAAAACTCAATGAAGGAAAAAAAAAGAGTTGCGAAGAAGACGATGAGATCTGCCTGGGATTAGATTTTTTGTTCTTAAAATTTATTGAATTTACTTTTTTGTCCCTTCAAATTCATGGCCGTTATAAATTTGACAGTTGAAATTGACAGGACTTGTTCCGCCAAAATATAACAGTTGAGTGATCATTTCAGCTGAAAAAATAGTTCGGTGACTAAAAGTACTAATTTGGTACAGTTTGGTGACCAAATTGGCATTTTGATCATTTTCTTTTATCAATGATGATAAGTTTTTTGACGTGAAAGTTACACTTCAATATTGTAAATAGAGTAAAACTACTGCAATCAAGTCAAATAGAAATTAAAATATACAAGTATTAAAACAGGATCATATATGCCACGTGTATGCGTGTTTTTTTTCATGTATCAATTTCATTTCAAGAACTAATACTTGATACCCAAAAAAACATTTATACTTGATATGCCAATCACAATAAGACACTTTTGTAGATATATTGATATGCAAAAGTTGATACTTGATATATATGTGAAAAATTGACTTCAGATTATCTTACAGGGTATTTGGCCAGATTAAATACTACAATAAGAGAGCATAGCTTAAAGAAAAATGCAATTACCGCATGATTTGAAGTATTTTATTTCTACTATAATTTTATTGCAATAGATAAAATTTTATTTATTGCAATATTCATATAATAATGCATAAGGTTTTCTTTCATGTAATATTTACTAGTATTCCCTTTAAATTTCCAACAATCTTTAGGCTAACAATAGTAGGAATAGAAAAATGATTAGACTTCCAATATTAGAAAAATTAGAAAGGTTAAAGGGAGACCATCTTACAAGAAGGAAAAAGAAGTGTCTACAAAAATTTTACTGCAAAGGATATGAGACAAGATAAAGTATATACATGAGAGGATGTTCAAGTAAGAACTTTCTTGTTTTAAACCTTTTTTAAATTATGAAATGGCAGATGCAAGTATGTGTTGAATCAATTTTCTGAAATTGAAACTTTGCTAAATAAGTTTAATCATCATAACTTGCACATTGAGGAAACTATTATAGTAATTTCTATAATAGAAGTTTTGTCCTTAGACATGGATGGAAATATTTCTCATTCTTGGGAAAGTTTCAAGAAAATCTGAAATTTAAGAAGGAATGAATGTCTCTTGATAATCTTGCTTAATTTGTTTGTATAGAAACTGAATGTTGTATACATGAAAATAATTTTTCTCAAGTAAAGAAAGAAGAGGAAAAGAAGGATATTTCCAATAAGACACATATGGTGGAAAGATACCAAGAAAACAAGCTTAACAAAGGCAAGAGACTATACCAAGACAAGTGTCAATCTAACAAAAGAAGAAAGGAAAAGGAAATGTGGTTTTATTGTAATAAGGACAATAAAAAGGAATGTCATTTGTTGAACAAGAAAGTGTTCAATAAGGGAAAATCATTCAAAGATGATTATTAAAAATTTATAATAATTTCTAAATTAAATATTATGGAAAACTTCTCTTGGTAGATTGATAAAGGTTCCACTAAATGTGTTTTAAAAAACAATGATTTCTTGAAGAATTTAAAGTTCATGAAGGAACAAATATTTTAAGGCAACTAATATTGCAATATAATGATTAAACTATATATTTAAGTTACTTATTTGATTTAATCTTTTTAATATGGCATAATAGATTATGTTATAAGACATATATGGATGTTGATAAAACATGATTTTTGCCATATTATAAACAATAAGAGAAAATGAGGAATCTGCATGTGTGTTAAAATAACAAGGCAAATTGTTTTCTTATTGAAGGAAATCATATAAGTTGATATAACGTATGTGAGTACATAGCACATATTTATTTTTCAAAAGTAAAAGTATTATTGTACTTTCCTTGCTTATTGAATAAAGTTTTGCTATGTTAATTTATTACATTATAAAAAGAAGTAATTGAAAAGTTATAAAGTTGAATAACTTAAAAATTTATTTCTTAAACTTATAATGTAATGTGGACAAAACTTATGATTAAATGATTATGCTAACTAACGCATATATTTAAATACAACTATTTTCTTAAATTGAAAGAAAATAGACTAAGTTGAAACTTGTTGACTCGGATAGATCGAGACTTGAAGTCCTGGATCAGCGAACCACACACTTCGGACTGTTGTTGACACAAAAACTTGAACAAAACAACAAGAACAAATAACAATTGCGGAATAGAAATCAAAGGGGAAACGAAAAGGAATGATATTAGCCAATCAAACCCCCATGTTTATTACAAACAAATTAACCTAGCTTATGTAAATCAAGACCTAAACTAATTAGTTAACTGGATGGCTAACCTAAAGGTCCTTGCTATAGGCTCGCGGATTGTCTTGAAGAACAACTTAAATCAATTGTACTTCAAATGGTTAAAACACAATGTGTTTTCAATTTAGCAAAGCTAAAATTCTTATTTCTTTTATATCATTAAAACGTGTAAGCATGCCTGTAAATAGGCTTACAAAAAGGAAACAAAGAAAAACCCTAATGGTAGTCAATTACAACTTGACTCCCAACTTACCAATCCAATTTTAAGAAACTTCCAAATTGGAGTTGATAACTAACTAACTAACTACTATCTAAAAACAAACACACGCTTTAGCTCCTAAAATGTAGCACACGGTTTGAACCCTACAAAATAGGGCACGGCTTGCTTCCTAAAAAGTAGGAAGTTACTTTCCTAAATTAAATTACTTTCCATTATCATGCAAGATAATTGAACCAAGTAATTAACTAACACATAAACGAAATTATAAGCCCAAATTAATGTTTAATGGACTTAATTTATTACAAAGCAAATGAAATTACAATGGCGTGATCCATAATTGATAAAGTCCAAGCACAACATCTTGGTCTTCAATGTGAATGCTCCATGAATAAAACTTCAAGGTGTAATTTCTTCAAGCTCCAATGTAGAACTCTTAGAAACATCTTCATGAATTGTGATTGAAGAGATATTTCAAATAACCCCTTCTTGAGATGTAAATGCCGTATGAACTTCTTCAAGATTGTCCAAGTCTCCACAATGTGTCGACAATAATGTATGAAAGGCGGCTTTCATCCTCTTGCTCCTTGATCTTGTCATTGGACCATCAAGTTTCTCCAACGGATCATGTCAAGTCGGCCTTGGTACCATGGATATGGACGGATTGCTATCATTTGTACAAACATAATCTAATAAGTGAAAGTACTATATATTCTACTTTTATTTGATGCTTGTACAAGTTGGATATATTTGTTCATTACATTGTTAAAGAAGAAGTGATTGAGAGGTTTTAAACTTACAAAGCTAGAAAAATTAATAAATCAACTTCTAAAGGTACAATGTAATGTTAAAGAATTGTGATATCAAAATGAAGAGCTTACTGTATTCATTACATTTTTAAGGTAGAAGTGATTGAAAAGTTTTAAACTTACAAAGTTGGAAAACTAAATCCACTTCTAAAGGTTAAAATGTAATGTAGTCAAACACAAGTTTGCTAAATCTATTCATTACATTTTTTGAAAGAAAAATGATTGAAAAGTTTTAAACTTACAAAGCTAGAAACATAATAAACTTTTAAAGGTTAAAATGTAATGTGCTTAAAACACTTGTGAATTTATTCTTGCTATAAAGCATAGAGTTGAGTGTCATGGATTGTGCATTTATGCTAGTTAAAGCAAGTTAAAACATATTGTTTATGCATAATGGGATGTCTAGACACATTGGTCTAAGACTTAATATGACATGATCAAATACTTGTGATATTAAACCTAATACTTTATAGAGTTAAGTATTATGAGAGCATTTGAAGTCTTATTGAAATCACCAAAGAAAAGGTTATTAGGACCACTCCTACTTTGGGTGACTAAAGCGAAGGGCAGAGAATGCAGACAAGAAGGATATGATTGATGTTACCTCGTGTTGTCAACTAAAAGACCTAAACACGTAGGTGCACCGTTTGATACTATCTAGCAGGTATAGTATCCCTTGTAGCATCTTATAACTAAAGGAATTAGGTATGCACTACTACAAAATGAGCCTATAGCAACACCCATAAAGTGTTGTTTTAGGCCCTAAAAATGTTGCTATAAGCCTAAAGCAACACTTTACAAAGTGTGTTATTAGAAGGTGTCTCCTTAGATCTATAGCAACACTTTTACCATTTTATGCAACACTTCGAAAATGTGTTGCAATTGTCATAATATGCAACGCTTTTGTATGTGCAACACTTCTTTCTCTCCAAATGCAACACTTTTTTATTTGTTTCCTTTAATCAATTGCAATAATTTATTCAACCAAATGCAATACTTTTACAATTTTTCAATCCAATATATGCAACACTTTTTCTAATTCAATATCATCCATTCAAAAGTAATTCTATAAATAGATAATCCAAATGATAAATATATTACAAAAGTATTTATAGTGTAAAATACAAAAGTAGTTAATGAAATTAATAAACAACTATATGACCCTTAGGGAATTGACAGCCTAAAGTCGTATCAGCTCAATTTTACCCTAAACACTAATGTAGTAGCGTAAGTAGGGATCGTATCCACAGGGAAGGCTTGGGCCAAGAATCTCAATGTTTGCTCAGAGAATGTCACGAAAGAAATAAAACTAGACACTAACTAGTAAAGAATCAAATGCAGCAAATAAAGTGTAAAAAAAATAGGAAGAGAGTGGATGCTCTAGAGTATTTCCATCAGTTGAATGCACATTAGGCCATGATTGCAATGCTCTTGACACACAAATAAAACAATGAGGAGATCTCTATTGCCCAGAGGCTAGCTAACACTTAGCATGACGACCACAGTGTTTTCTATACTCCTTAACATTCCACTTTTCCCACTGCGAGGCCTAAGTAGAACGGATTCAACCCGCAATGCCTCAACTCTCCAAAGTTAGCAAATCTAGCATGCAATTCCTACGGTATCCCATGGCGAGACCTGACCTAGGACCTAGAGTGTTTGCTTACTTTAGAAAGTTTCTTCTCACTTTTTCCTAACAACTCAATGATTCTCCACCGGCATGGCGATCGCATCTCAAATCATGATTCAAGCAAAGCAAGTGGAAGACTCAATCATCATACATTTAGTCTTCATTTCATGCAATTCTCACAGATATTGGTAAATCTCACTTCAACTCAGCATGGCGACCACAATCAAAGTTCAATTCATTCAATAAAAGTGTGAATTCATGAAACTCAACAAGATTTAATCATTAAAATCACATAGGATTTCATCCTTAAGAAATTATGTCAATTGCATAGCATTGCATAGTCTAATTATACATTTAACCGGTTGAAACTCTAGAACATGAGAGATCTAACCATAGAACACCATTACCAATTCACGATCAACAATTTGGAACTTGAAACAATTCATTTTCAATAAATGGAAAGAGTTTACCAATTGAATTCTTCCAAGAGCTTCCTTAATTGATATGAGAATTACAATAATCGGAGCAAATTTTTGATCGGAATAGAAAATGAAGCTCAAAAGCTAGAGAGAGAAACTAGAGAGAGAAAGTAGATCTTGCAAATTTTCCCGCTCTCCAGCTCTCAAAAGTTGGTTACCAAAATCAAAACCTAACTAATGGAATGAATAATAGTCTCCGGGATCTCTCTACATATTAGCTACATCTCCTATATATAGAATTAGGAAAGTGTAACTAATACGCAATCGTAAAATATCTAAGGTATTACAAAAGTGTCCTTCAAAAGGAAGAACCAAAATCAGCCCAAAGAAATAAAAATTCCAAGTTTGAAGAACTGTTCAGCACTCCAGCGCCTTTGGGCTTTCGATCATGCACCTTCAATTGCTTCTTTGCGCCTTCAGGCTATTCTGGAATGCGCCTTCACAGCAGCAGCAACGCCTTCTTGCACAGAAGAATCGCGCGCCTTCAATGTCAGTTGAAAAGCCCTTCTCGTTCAGCAAGTTCCACGCCTTCATATGCTAGGCAAATCACGTCTTCGGGATCTCCACTTTAGCTCCCCTTTTTGAACTCAGCGTTTGTGCGCCTTCAAGCCCTCCACGATCACGCCTCCGCTGCACCTGTACACATCACAAAAATTCTCCAACACTTAGGCACATTTTCTGCCAAGATGAAGCTTCAAAAGAAACAAGCTGGCGAGACCTCGCGGCGAGGTCTCACCGCTTTGTGCATATGTGTGGCGAGACCTCACCACGAGGTCTCGCCGTGTGTGTCTTTGCCGGCGAGGTCTCGCGGTGAGACCTCGCCGTTCATGGTGCATCACGAGGTCTCGCAACTTTGCGTGCGAGTGTGTGAATTTGAGTGAAGTGTGAAGTGTTGTGAGTGAATGTGAATTGTGAGTAAATGTGGATACTTAGTGAAGTGAATGTGAGATGTGCATTCTGAATGAAATGAATTATCTGATCACATGAAAATGAGAAAAAATGGAAATAATGTAACTTCCGAGTGCTATATGGATGAGAAGTGAATAGCTTGACTGCTTCATATTTTATCATTCAAATGATTGCATGACTATGTAATGAGATGCTTGTACATTAAGGATGAACATGCTTCTAGTGCTGTGAAAATAGAATGAAGATGACTATGAATGTTATAAAAGATAGATACAAAATGCTGTGCACACTACTAGATGTCTTGAAAATAAATGGAAATGCCATTGTAGTGTGAAGTGTTGTGCTCAAGTGATGTGTTTTTGTAGTGTGTGCGTGCAGCATTCATGGGCGAGATGACCTCGCTGCACAATGTGTGTGCGGATGATAGTGCTGTAGTAGTGCTAGTAGTGTACGAGTGTGGTGAGGTGAGTGCTAGAGTGTTGCGAGAGTGTTGTGCGAGTGATGCAGTGAGTGTGTGCGAGAGTGCAAGTGATGATATGCGAGATTCATGCGGCAAGGTGACCTCGCCGTATGAGTGTAGTGAGGTGTGTGCAGTGATGCGGTGAGGGTGATGTGCATGTGTGCGAGTGTTAGTGCGAAGGTAGAGTGCATAGTGTTGTGCGTGAGGTGAGTGCTCGTGTAGCAGGAGTGCGAGAGACTTGTGCTAGTGTAGCAGTGAGAGTGTAGTGCTATTGTGCAAGGTAGTGCGCATATGTGTGCATGAGTGTTGCGGCGAGGTGATCTCGCCGCATGTGAGGTGCGTGCGAGAGTGTTGCGAGGTTAGTGTGCGTGTGTGCGAGAGTAGCTGTGAGGCTGTGCAAGAGTGTAGTGTGAAGTGAGTGCTCGTGAGGTGTTTGTGAGAATGCCCGAGAAAATATTGTGCATGTGAGCCTTCATTGTGGCTGAGTGCCTGTTTCAGCTTAGAACCTAACTTCTACACCAAATTCATATGCCTTAGCTCTTAAACTGGACTTGATGGTAAACCTAAAAGTTTGAGACCTATCTCGTGGCTTTTCAATGGATCAAGAATCACCTTAATTGGAGGTCTGTAGCTCAAGTTATTAACAATCTACCAAACTGTGGCAATATGAATTCAATAACTAAATCCTAAAGTAGCAATCATAAATATGCCTTCGTTTCGCATATTTACACACAGAATTAGAAGAAAGTTAAAACACAAGAAATGAAGTACACTCAAATAGCTTTCCAGAACATCAAAGAACTTCTCATTTGGATTAGTATTGAAAGAATTACACTCAAATGAAGTTGCACAACAAATCTGTCCAAACCCTAAAATGGCCAATTATGTACTTTTAATTTCTCAAATCTCAACCTCTACTCGTATCACTTCATTTACCATTATTTTTACACTTTTTGCACCATTTACACATTATCAACTTTCCACCACATATATGCATAAAGCAACACAATGCACCACATATTTATAGGAAAATCAAGACAGAAGCCAAGTTAAATAGCACATATAAGTTGCTATAAAACCCACTTATCAAATTCCCCCACACTTGAACCTTTGCTTGTCCTCAAGCAAACTCACACTTCACAAACACTTAATACTAGACTTCACTCCTCTGTCAAACTTGTTCTCATTTGAGTTCATCAAAACAAATTTTTTATGCAATATCAAAAAACTCTTAACATATCCTCAATTCCAACCTATCTACTTTCAGCACAAATTATCAACCAAGGCAGGATGAATAAAGACCAAAATGTCATGCGTGCAAGTGTGTGCTGAGGAACATGAACTTCATCTATTCCCTTGCTATACACCATCTAGCTCGTCTCATACCCATTCAATACATGCCAATCTCTTTGTCCACTCTTATGAACATGCAATCACAAGATCAATGGTACCTATGCGTACATTGGTACTCTATGGGACATTGCCTTTATTCTGCACATTGGTGCACATTTATTTCACACATTGGTGACTAACAATAATACCTGGGTTTTATGGCTTTTTTCTCCAAATTTGAATGTCAGGTTCTTATGGCTTTTTCCTTCCCAGTTGCCAATATGGCTTTTTCTCCCATATCATTTATTGTGCAAGCACATGTTCATAAGAATCCCAAATTGACTAAACATGCACGAATTCTGGAGACACCAGATAAATGCATAACAAAAAGAATAGAATCCACGCACATTACCTCCTATGTCATTTGAATTTTACATGGCATATCTATCTTACATTAACATGATGCCTTGATTAACAAAATGTACCAATTTCATCAAGATTGGAATTAAGGACATCAAAACAACTTTCACATGCAAAATATGAAAATAACACTTGATGAACCACAAATTCAAACAAGACTTCAAAAGAGCCAAAGTCTAGTACAAGTATCCTAACCTTACAAAAAAAAAAAACTTACAACGACTTACACTCAACACTACACTTTCAACATTCACTTAGTACAATCACTACCCCATACTAAAACAACTACACTATTTATTCAAACTCAACTTTTCTACTAAAAGATAACATCACACATAATTCTTCAAACACTTCACTTCACAGAACCGACCCAAACAAGATCATCTACTCTTCAGCAAAGTTCCACATTTCAACTTCTTAGATACACATCAACAAAACCTGAAACACAAAACACTTCAAGGCTTCACTCGATCATGCTTCAAAAGCAAGACACACCATCTTCACAATATTTCTCAAAAATTTCTTCAACAGCAAACTTCATCCTTCAACAAATCAACATACTTCACGTCTAAGCCACTTCTCAAAAAAAAAAACAACCCCCTCAAAGCATCAAAACACATCAATCAAAGCATTAAACAATCAAAGCAATATCAACATCAAGCCAACCATCAACAACACATCAAATTTTCCCCCCACACTTGAAATAAACATTGTCCCCAATGTAAAGGTTTAAGAAGTAGGGGGCACTCCCTGAGAGGATAATGATGGAGCCGAAGAAGAAGGAGATCCAAATGCAGCTGCTGATGAGAAATATTGCCCACCCAAAGATGCTGTAGCAAATGCAGGAACACCAAAAGACTGAGGTACATAATGGAAAGGGCCATGGACAGGGCCTTCGAGAGGTTGGCCAGATGCAATTAATGGAAACCGTGTTGCTGGCATGAATTCAGAATTCGGGAGAATTTCTAGAGTTGGAGACATAGAAGGGATTCTTCCAAATGTAGGCAGTGGTGGGAGAGAAGGCATTGCCGGCACCCCTGCTGGAAGCTCATGAACAATACCACTAACCACATCCATTGATAAATTCGGAATTCGATAACCAGCTAATTGTGCGGATGTTGGTGTTGGTTTTGGGGGACCAGCATCACTGTGGTAGTAGACCGCCATCTTGTTGCACTTGTCCAATGCCAGTTGCATTATCATTTGCTGAAGGTAGAGTACCTCAAATTGCTGCTGAGCCACTGACGACAAATAATCAAATTTATGATCCATGTGTTCGTGCATCCTTTCCCACCTTTCCTCCATATTAGAAAAGCGCCTATCAACAGATTGTTGGAAGTCTTGGAACTGATTTTCCACAGAGTGCTGTAATTCTTGAATTGTCCCTTGTAGAGCACTCAAATCATACACCTGTGTTTCTTCCCTGCCTCAGAAGCTGAATGGCCAGTTTTACTCTTAGACTTCTTTGTTCCAGTTTTCTTAGCCTTTCTCAACTCCTTTTCCAGTGCCTGATACTTGATGTACAGAGGTGTTCCAATAGGCCCTGGATTCCTTCTCCAATCTCCAGCCACAGTGTCCACTCCCTGAGCCATACAAAGTTCCTCAAGCAAGACCGGGAAATATAGAGCAGCACTGTTCATTGCAATCCCATATTGAATAATAGAATAAATCTTTCTCCCCACATCAATTGGCTTCCTTCCTCGAATAGCTGAAATCAAATGCAATCTACTTCGAAGCACCTCGGTGGATTGGGAGCTGGGCATCAGCCGAGATAATACAAACATCAGCCATATCTTAACATCACTCCTCAGCCACTTCCCTCGTATATGCTTATGCTCCCCTCTTGTATTCATCTCCCATTTTGCTCATGGCAGGGCAAGTTCTGTTAATAATGCAAAATCATATTCATCGTCGTTCTCTGAAATTGGCAAGGGATCATGAGAAAAATTGGGTGTTCCCAGATGACTGTTGATTATCTCACTCGAAATATGCACCCATTTCCCTCGAACATAAAATGCACCATCTTCATTTGGAAATTTGGCATTAGCATAAAACTCCCGTGCTAAACTTGCATTGCATAACCCCGGAGCACTGGTCAGCTTCTTGTCAAAACAATGGAAAGCCATTAATTCTTCGAAAGGACCACCTTCAACTGCGAATGCCCTTTCTAAATGCAACTTTTTCATTCCTATCCCTTGCTCCCATCTTTGCTGAGCTAGTTCATCGAGGAATATTGGTGGTTCTTGACTCGATGCTCCTTTTCTCTTCTTTGGAGGTGTGGCTTGCACTGTGTACTCAGGTGAATCTTCAAAAAGTGGCAAATCCTCATCAGGACAATAATCCGAATCTGAATCAACTACTGGTGATTTTTTAGCCTTTCCTTTCCCTCTTCGTGAAGTGGAAGCTTTGTTAGGAGTAGTGTCCTTCTTTGGGGCCATTCTGTGAAGTTCAATTGCAACCAAGAAATCAATTAATTCATATGAACATTTGACACAATCTTGACAAATAATTTGCAAAGTGTAAAATATCACAATTCACTCTCCAAATATCATGAATGAAAATATGACATTGAACTTCCTCTGTTGCTTCAAACAATCGTGCACATGAAAACCTCCCAAGCACACCATGTAAAACTCATGTCATACGACTCATATACCTTTATTCACAAATTGCCACTTTCTCAACAAAAACACATTTCTCCTCTCCCATACCAAATTCTCAAATTATAACATGTAACCCACAAGTATGTAACACCTCAAATGAAAATGATCATATCATGGCAAATTTTCAGAGCTGGAAATGAGCAATGTAACCAAAATATAACCCAAAATGCAATATCCTCATTCTTGAAATATGTTGTGCACAAAGTTTGTAAAGTTCAGCTTAGACACTTCAAACAATAATCCACAGAACATAGTGGAGCATTTCAATTTAGTCAACACTTTCTACTGCAAACTTGATAAGCACATCCTAAGCTAAATCTGAGGACAAGAATTACACCATTCGGACCAAAATTAAACAAGTTATGGCCAAAAAACCGAGGCACTCCAAACAGGCTAGATTCCAGAAATTTCAGACTAATACTTCTGCCTGAACTCGGCCTTAACTCTGAAATAAGGCTATTTTCTAATCGAAACTGTCACAAGTTCCCAACACAAAATTTGTAACCTTATCTCTTAGCTAAATTCTCCAACTGGAATCAACTCATTTGGACCACATTTGAGACATTTATGACCTAAATACCAAATGGTGTTAAAACTGGGCAGATTCAAAATTTCAGCATTCTGATTTCAGCCTTTACTTCACGTTTTAAGCCAATTTAGTCTATTATCCAGGCATAACTAGCCAAAATGTACAACATAAACAATGAAACTTATCATGTTAGCTAAATTCTAGGACTGGAATCATGCAGTTTCAACATTCCAAGCTCGAGTTATGATCAAAACACAGAAACGTGGCAAAGCTGGAACAATTGAAATTCAACATTTTAAACCTTCACCCCACACTTATCATGCATTTAGTTCCTTGGCTAATCACAATGTTAACTTGCATATTCATCATTGCATTGTCTAAGAAACAACATCAACATTTCCATGCTCTCTACTCATTACTTGCATGCTTCATACAGCAACAACAAATCACAAAGCTTTAAGAGGAGTGAAACATACCTTTGTGGAGAGTTAACACTTAGTCTTTGAAGAGAAATGGAATGGTGAAATTCAATGTCAACAATGTGCTCTTGTTAGTGCCGACTTGAGCTCTCAACTATGGTTATTTTGAGGCAACAAACAATACTCTATGCATTTATAACCACAATGGAAAGAACGAAAGCATGAGCACTTCATTAAATCGGTCAACTAACATGAAGAGTTAATATTCTCACCAAACACTAGCAAACATTCAAGATACTTACATGTGGGACCCATTACTTACCAAGACATGTGAAGTTTCAGCCCTTGTATGATAACAATGCATTCATATCTCACAAAGCAACACAAACAAAGCCATCTTATCACTTCAGTCACCTCACCATGCAAACGTCCAAAATATGCTCTAAGCAAAATCATGAAAAAGAATAAGCACAAAACAAAGTCTAGATACATTTCCTTTGCATGTGAATTTTTCTTGAACTCCACTATACATAAAAAACGTCCAACAAGATGTCAGCCTTTTTCTTTCATTTCATTTCAACACCATGTTCACAACACTGTTACACTCCACATAAACTCAACAATTCATCAGCTTTTCAGATGATTCAATTCATGCTCAGAGATTGCAGATGTGCTCATCATCAATGCATGTGCCAAATGTTCACCATTGATACTAAGAAATCGAAAAAAAAGTTAACAAAAAATTTTTTAAAAATTAACAGGAATTTGTTTTAAACATACACAAACACTCAAATAACACACATTTACACTAAAAATTACATCACCTAAAAACAAAAAAATTTCACAAAAAATTTCATTTCATGACGGAAAATAAGCATATAAAGTCCAAGAAACACAAACCATAGCAAACATTCCCTCCCCCACACTTAAATCTTGCATTGTCCTCAATGTAAAGTAAAGTTAGGATTAGGAACTCCCTGGTTATTAATAAGTCATGAAGTCCAATGTTTCCTTTGTGGAGTGCTCTTGTTTGAAATTTTTTCTCGCATGAAAAATTCCTGCACACTGTAAAACATAGCTTATTAGAACTCACTTACTCAAATACACAACATATTGATGTAACATGCAAGCCCAGTGTCGCACCATAACTAGGAATCATGATGGTGTAAAAATATGCAATTAATAACACTAAATGGCACATGCACAACTCATGCTTAAAATGTAACACAAAGTGATTGAATGCAACAGGGGAATGGCCCTTGACACCACTCCCCTACACTTAGCCTTGTATGCATGGCTTATTTCTCTTGCAACTTCCTTCATATGTAAGTCCTGACAACATGAGTAGCTCACCAACATATAAGAAAATGTAAATACTAGTTTAACTAAAACACTTATTCAAGCTAAGGGAGAAAAGAAGTAGTTCTGGGTTTTGAAGTCTCCAGCTAGACTTTATTCATGAAACATTCTTCCTCAAGAATCGGAATACCCCTCTCTATACCAGAAAAATGCTCTCTCATAAATGCTATTCCTTCTCTTGTAAGGCACTTGATGAATGTTTTTAAAGTGGTGCTTATGCGCTTGTACATGGGAAGCCACCTTTACAAATTCCTCCTTGAACCACTGAGGCTCCTCTATTGAAGGCATATCCTTAAACTCTTCCACCATTGGAGGCAAATCATTCAACTCTTCCACCTTACTAGGCCTATCGATTACTTCTTCCACCACATTAAACTCTCCAACCCTACAAGGCTCAACCAAGGCTAGTACATCCATGGTCTCAACAAACAAATCAGCAAACTCAAAACCACCAGTAAGTTCAAAAACAAATGACTCAAACTCACAGTCATTCAAAATGTTAACATCTTTAGCAACCAGACTAATATCAACATTTTCATTAGCACGTTCAACATTATCTTGATTCATGATATCACAATGTTCATCAAGATGTGACTCTATGCAATTTATCAAGTCATCAAGAAAAGTTACATTCAGAGAATAACAATCAGCATCATCAAATATAGCATGGCACTCATTGTCATTGTCATTCAAAATGTTGACATCTTTATCATCAAAACTAACATTGGGAAATTCTTGAGGCTTTTCTTTCTCAACAACACAACAAGCATTATCATCAATTAACAAGAGTATCTCACTTTGCACTTCTTGTGAGTCACCATTTAGACTCTTAGATTTATTGACCATTTCAAAAATTGGTGCCTCAACCAGAGTTTCAAACAATGTGCTAACACTTTCATTAACAAATGCATCATTATCCTCCTTTATGAAATCACATTGATCTTCAAGAAGTGACTCTATGCAATTCACAAAGCTATCAAGAGGAAAAACATCTAAAGCTAGGCAATCGACATCATTTGACTCATTAAATTCCATGAAATTCATGCAAGATTCCACTTTAGACACATTTTCCAGCTTAGTAACATGGCAACTTAGAACACGAGAGTCATCACTATCAAGATCACTAAAGAAGCCATCATCCTCAACATCAAAGTGCACAGATTCATGCTCAAAAGAATCAGCAACAAAGCACTCATGTACACTATCCCCAAAACATGTAGACTCTTCCTCCCTTAGACACTTTAAGCCACAATCAACATTAGCATGCATATCAAAATGATTGTCCTCAGGAATGAGAGGTGTACCTTGTGAGTGGTATTGTGCATCTAAAGTTGGTGTCTCAATTTGTTCCCATAGGTTGCTTATTAAAGCGTTAATTCGATCAAACCTTTCTTGTCGCCCTTGAAGCTCTTCTTCCAGTTGAGCGAACCTTGTTTCATTTCTATCAAATCTCTCCAAAATTTGAGACAACATGCCTTCTATTTTTGCCTCATCTCTGAGATCACACTCATTGCTTTGTTGTTGGTAATACCATTGCTCTCCCTTTTGTAAGCCTCTGTCAAGTTTTTCCATAAGTTGAGAAAACATGTCTTCCACAGGAAGCTCTTGTGTCCCAATGTGGTGTGAGTTGTTGCTTTGTGCTTGATTTTACCATTGCCTTTCATATGGTGGTAGAGAGAAGTCCTCGTACCATCTAAACATGCATGGGTACTTGTGCAATACTCAATTACAGTGAACTTCAATATCCTGGACTTGACACAAATACACCAAAGCAGACAACAAAACACGAAAACTACAAAATGCAACAAAAGTTACCAAAATGAAAAATAACAAGACTACTAAACTACACAAGAAAAGAAAACAGAGCAAATCAAAATTCAAGAAACCGTGCCTTCCCGGCAACGGCGCCAAAAATTGACAGCCTAAAGTCGTATCAGCTCAATTTTACCCTAAACACTAATGTAGTAGCGTAAGTAGGGATCGTATCCACAGGGAAGGCTTGGGCCAAGAATCTCAATGTTTGCTCAGAGAATGTCACGAAAGAAATAAAACTAGACACTAACTAGTAAAGAATCAAATGCAGCAAATAAAGTGTAAAAAAAACAGGAAGAGAGTGGATGCTCTAGAGTATTTCCATCAGTTGAATGCACATTAGGCCATGATTGCAATGCTCTTGACACACAAATAAAACAATGAGGAGATCTCTATTGCCCAGAGGCTAGCTAACACTTAGCATGACGACCACAGTGTTTTCTATACTCCTTAACATTCCACTTTTCCCACTGCGAGGCCTAAGTAGAACGGATTCAACCCGCAATGCCTCAACTCTCCAAAGTTAGCAAATCTAGCATGCAATTCCTACGGTATCCCATGGCGAGACCTGACCTAGGACCTAGAGTGTTTGCTTACTTTAGAAAGTTTCTTCTCACTTTTTCCTAACAACTCAATGATTCTCCACCGGCATGACGACCACATCTCAAATCATGATTCAAGCAAAGAAAGTGGAAGACTCAATCATCATACATTTAGTCTTCATTTCATGCAATTCTCACAGATATTGGTAAATCTCACTTCAACTCAGCATGGCGACCACAATCAAAGTTCAATTCATTCAATAAAAGTGTGAATTCATGAAACTCAACAAGATTTAGTCATTAAAATCACATAGGATTTCATCCTTAAGAAATTATGTCAATTGCATAGCATTGCATAGTCTAATTATACATTTAACCGGTTGAAACTCTAGAACATGAGAGATCTAACCATAGAACACCATTACCAATTCACGATCAACAATTTGGAACTTAAAACAATTCATTTTCAATAAATGGAAAGAGTTTAGCAATTGAATTCTTCCAAGAGCTTCCTTAATTGATATGAGAATTACAATAATCGGAGCAAATCTTTGATCAGAATAGAAAATGGAGCTCAAAAGCTAGAGAGAGAAACTAGAGAGAGAAACTAGAGAGAGAAAGTAGATCTTGCAAATTTTCCCGCTCTCCAGCTCTCAAACGTTGGTTACCAAAATCAAAACCTAACTAATGGAATGAATAATAGTCTCCGGGATCTCTCTACATATTAGCTACATATCCTATATATAGAATTAGGAAAGTGTAACTAATACGCAATTGTAAAATATCTAAGGTATTACAAAAGTGTCCTTCAAAAGGAAGAACCAAAATCAGCCCAAAGAAATAAAAATTCCAAGTTTGAAGAACTGTTCAGCACTCCAGCGCCTTTGGGCTTTCGATCATGCGCCTTCAATTGCTTCTTCGCGCCTTCAGGCTATTCTAGAATGAGCCTTCACAGCAGCTGCAACGCCTTCTTGCACAGAAGAATCGCGAGCCTTCAATGTCAGTTGAAAAGCCCTTCTCGTTCAGCAAGTTCCACGCCTTCATATGCTAGGCAAATCAAGCCTTCGGGATCTCCACTTCAGCTCCCCTTTCTGAACTCAGCATTTGTGCGCCTTCAAGCCCTCCACGATCACGCCTCCACTGCACCTGTACACATCACAAAAATTCTCCAACACTTAGGCACATTTTCTGCCAAGATGAAGCTTCAAAAGAAACAAGCCGCGAGGTCTCGCCGCTTTGTGCATATGTGTGGAGAGACCTCGCCGCGAGGTCTCGCCGTGTGTGTCTTTGCCGACGAGGTCTCGCGGCGAGACCTCGTCGTTCATGGTGCACACAAGGTCTCGCCACTTTGCGTGCGAGTGTGTGAATTTGAGTGAAGTGTGAAGTGTTGTGAGTGAATGTGAATTGTGAGTAAATGTGGATGCTTAGTGAAGTGAATGTGAGATGTGCATTCTGAATGAAATGAATTATCTGATCACATGAAAACGAGAAAAAATGGAAATAATGTAACTTCCGAGTGCTATATGGATGAGAAGTGAATAGCTTGACTGCTTCGTATTTTATCATTTAAATGATTGCATGACTATGTAATGAGATGCTTGTACATTAAGGATGAACATGCTTCTAGTGATGTGAAAATAGAATGAAGATGACTATGAATGTTATAAAAGATGGATACAAAATGCTGCGCACACTACTAGATGTCTTGAAAATAAATGGAAATGCCATTGTAGTGTGAAGTGTTGTGCTCAAGTGACGTGTGTTTGTAATGTGTGCTTGCAGCATTCATGCGGCGAGATGACCTCGCCGCACAATGTGTGTGCGGATGATAGTGCTGTAGTAGTGCTTGTAGTGTGCGAGTGTGGTGAGGTGAGTGCTAGAGTGTTGCGAGAGTGTTGTGCGAGTGATGCAGTGAGTGTGTGCGAGAGTGCAAGTGATGATATGCGAGATTCATGCGGTGAGGTGACCTCGCCGCATGAGTGTAGTGAGGTGTGTGCAGTGATGCGGTGAGGGTGATGTGCATGTGTGCGAGTGTTAGTGCGAAGGTAGAGTGCATAGTGTTGTGCGTGAGGTGAGTGCTCGTGCGCGGGAGTGCGAGAGACTTGTGCGATTGTAGCAGTGAGAGTGTAGTGCTATTGTGCAAGGTAGTGTGCATATGTGTGCATGAGTGTTGCGGCGAGGTGATCTCGCCGCATGTGAGGTGCGTGCGAGAGTGTTGCGAGGTTAGTGTGCATGTGTACGAGAGTAGCTGTGAGGCTGTGCAAGAGTGTAGTGTGAAGTGAGTGCTCGTGAGGTGTTTGTGAGAATGCCCGAGAAAATATTGTACATGTGAGCCTTCATTGTGGCTGAGTGCCTGTTTCAGCTTAGAACCTAACTTCTACACCAAATTCATATGCCTTAGCTCTTAAACTGGACTTGATGGTAAACCTAAAAGTTTGAGACCTATCTCGTGGCTTTTCAATGGATCAAGAATCACCTTAATTGGAGGTCTGTAGCTCAAGTTATTAACAATCTACCAAACTGTGGCAATATGAATTCAATAACTAAATCCTGAAGTAGCAATCATAAAGATGCCTTCGTTTCTCATATTTACACATAGAAGTAGAAGAAAGTTAAAACACAAGAAATTAAGTACACTCAAATAGTTTTCCAGAACATCCAAGAACTTCTCATTTGGATTAGTATTGAAAGAATTACACTCAAATGAAGTTTCACAACAAATCTGTCCAAACCCTAAAATGGCCTATTATGTACTTTTAATTTCTCAAATCTCAACCTCTACTCGTATCACTTCATTTACCATCATTTTTACACTTTTTGCACCATTTACACATTATCAACTTTCCACCACATATATGCATAAAGCAACACAATGCACCACATATTTATAGGAAAATCAAGACAAAAGCCAAGTTAAATAGCACATATAAGTTGGTATAAAACCCACTTATCAGGAATTTACAAATTTTAACCCTAACTACTTTCAAATACATGAAATACTTTCATAGATAATGCATAGCTCTTAGAGTGGTACTTTCCAACATGTCATCCCACGGTAAAGATCAACATTTTAATCATTCCTAAAGGAAAATAACATTCATTGTAGATGTGAGTAGTATTCAATTATACACTAAATGAATGCTCTAAAAATGCAACAGAAAATTCTCATTTATAATTTCAACTAAAAATTAGTTATCACAAGCTGCAATACCCCCCAAAACAATATAAATTCAAGGAAAACATAATCCTTGTGCAGAATATGTGAGAACCTTAGAGCTTTATGACCAAATAAGATTTCATGCTATTTGCAATTAAATAATAATAGTATGTGGTAGAAAATCTAAATTTACCATGTAAATATATGGATCAGTACGACTCCTTGCTCCAAACCTCTTTCACTTGTTCTAAGTTCAACAATAAGCAATATACAAAATAAACAAGCCAAAACATGCAAACATGTGATTCTTTGATAGTAATTTAAACATTAAGTTATGCCAGAATTATGCCAATATGAGTATTGTAATTGATTTCAAATAATCAACTTCAAGCCATGCAGCTTAACTAAAAAAGCAAAAGAGAACCAAGGGAAAAAAATTCATCTTTATTTTCGGATTCTTTCAGATATTAAGCTATTAACTCAAAAGCTATGCATTAAATTAATAACATGTAGTGCCATGACTATTCTTCAATGTCAAATAAATACATGCAGTAGATATAGTGAAATTAGTGCCAATGAGATCATAACATAGAAAATAAGGAAGAACACCTATAATATTTCTTTAATGTCCACCCTCAATGACAAAAAAATAACTCCTTCCAACTCCACACATAAAACTAGAACTTTAAAGTTAAAAAATTAATGGCAAGTAAGAAGAAAATTTATGTGCAGTATGAAATACTATGATTTGTTCTCACAAATCTTAATAGTCTCCGCCATATGCATTTGGTACTATATGAGACATCCATTTAAATGCATCCTTGACACATCTGAACATTAAAAGAACAAGTCATATTTATAATTGTTCATTAAACTATCTCTACTAAAGAATCCTGGACATTACACAATCATAATTCTGCTACTAGCCACAGAGTAATCACATATTCCCAACAATTTCAAGATATCCCAAATCTCTATTCAAAGTTAAATACTCAAACTAAAAGATGTAATCCAGCCAACAATATTACACATAGCACGAAAAAAATGAGTAACTATCATCTTGAGCTTTCCTAAACATAATGTACAAATTCAACATACGGTTGTGGAATTCGAAATACTAAGGGAATGTAAGACATTAACATAGATTAAGGTAATCTTTAACCTAAGTTTAAAAACCTAAAAGTACCATATTTTAGTAATCTAAAAAAGCTCACCATATGCTCTCATTATATATTTCTCTCACTATATTAGCCCACTAGATGCTCCAACATTTAATACAAAAAAATATTCAGAATTTGAAAGGAAAGATTATTAGTTCAGAACAACATTCTAGGCTTCTAGCACACTATAGCATGATATAATATAACACAAAAATAAACTACTTATAGTTTAACCAAAATAGTTCTAGAAAATTTGATATTTAACATGTCAAAAACTGGACAAACTTCATTTAACTTGATCGCATGAATGCTTAAATCAGTTCATAGAGATGCAATGTAAAAGTTTTAACATCTCATTATGCACATACACAATCATTTCTAAAAAATGTTTCCACAATGACTGAGAACCTATGACCACTTTCGGACTTAATTAGCTGAGTATATATAATATGTTTGTATGGCTTTCCAAGGTTGCTGCTTTGCTGCAAGCCTGCAATTCATATTGGTCAATTGATGTCAGCACCACAAACTTCATAAGCATATACGTTATCACTATGTAGCATGAATGACTACTAGTAACTAGTCTCACTATCTCCTCATTCATTATTACTCTCACACGTAGCATACACAAAATAAATGTTGATGTTAAAAATATAATTCATTGAGATAAATTGCATTCACGCTTTATTCTCTCATTTTCCAATCAATTAATAACCTATCAATGAAATTGTGATTCAGTAATGTCTTCAAAATAAAACTTTTACATTGCAAAGTCAAGATAAGAAAAGCAATCCAATTGCTACTTCAAAATTCTGACCAAATTAAGAAAGTCAATGCACAAATATTCATCTTCTTAATAGGTATAATGAGAAGAGGAGATTATCTGAATTCAAAACATTGTTTATCAGTTTCTCATCAAATATGTAAATTAAAACAGGCTGACAAAAAAAAAGGGTAAAAAGAAAAAGATATTTGCAATGTTCATAGTGAATGAGCAAGAAAGTATAACATTGACCATTTTAGAACAAAAGAGATTAACATCAGAATTAATTCAAATATGACTCAGATAACAACATCAATCTTATAAAAAATACCCCTGAGAACAACATAAAAAATAGAGGGCACCATTATATTTAAAAAAAACGAAGAACAAACCATATAAATATGACAAATACCTTGAGTATCAGGACTTCTACAAAAAGAAAAAAGGTGTTAGACTGCAACCCCAATAAAATACCATTAGGTAATGAAGCCCTAAATAAAGCAAAATAAAATGAAAATAAAATTTAATAAAACTTAACGACAAAGAACTTTGGGATTGTTTATAGAGAGAAGAAATTTATGGTTTCAAATCGCAGTTTACCTCCTTGTTCATCATCTCTGTGGTCGTCTTCTTCAATCTACCGTAAAAAATTAATCAATAGTGAAGTCCTAGGGTTCAAAATGTTGTAGAATTCAAGGTTTTCAAGGAAGATTGAAAGATTTAAAAGGAAGAAATGAACGATTCGTGGATGATTCGAAAGATTGAATTCGATTCTTTAAAGGGTTTGCAAGCAGAAAGGCTCTAGTTGTTTTTAGAGTTAGAGTGAATGAAATGGAACTATTTTCTAAGTGTCGAACAGATGATAAGTAGTTGCCACAAACGACGTTGTATAACCAAAAAACGACATCGTATTATGTGCATGTTTAGTGATTAGTATGGATTGTTCACAAATTTTAGTTTTAATAATAACATAACATTAATTATAAGTATTAAGTTTTATAAAAAGAATTAAATACAAAATCATTAAGATAAAATAATTATAATTTTTTCCTAAAAATATAATTTTAGAATGTTTTTTTTATTTTCCTGTAGCAATTTTTATAATTAAACACAAAGCCACAACGATTATTTTTTGTACTGTTTTTATTAATAATATTAAATTTAAGTTTTAAAAATTTAATAATAGTTAAAAAATTCTATTGTAATTTCTCACCAAAATAAACTCAAAAATATTAAATTTAAATTTTATTTCATTAATTTTAATAATTAAATATTTTTTAACATAAATTCTCACCAAAATTAGTACATCAATTCAAACACTTATACAAGATTATCTTTATATACTAAAATTTGAAAAAATATTTCTTTTCAAAATAAAAAAATACTTTATTCAAATGAAACCTGAATATTTTGATAACAACTAGCTATACAAATATTTAGTTTATTATACACAATTTTTTTAATTAAATTACATTATTATTTGTTTCAAGGTATACAATTGTAAAATAAACGAACATTAAATTTTAGTTGCATAGAATGATACTTTACTAACTAAATTTATATTTAGTTGTATGCAATATTTTATAAAGTGTTGCATATATTATATAAATATTGCTTTAAATACATAATAAAGGTAACACTTTCTAAAAGTATTGCATGTTCTTATACTAATTGCAACACTTGTTTACAAGTATTGCATTAAATTTATATAAGCAACACTTATTTCAAAAGATTGCAACTTTTCTAAAATTTTCTTCATTTGCAATACTTTTAGAAGTGTTGCCTGCAAAGTGATGCAACAGGCTCATTTTATAGTAGTGATGTCAGGTGAAGAAGTCGACTCCATACTGGGAATTGTGACATTTATACTAGTTGAAATGCACAATAGTAAGCCTAGACATATTGGTCTAAGACTTGATATAGTTAATCACAAGTGGAAAAATTACTATGAACTTATAAACTTTAAAGGTAATTGGAAAATTTGGCAAATATTTAAACAAAAGAATTAAATAAAAACATGACTTTGAACACATTTTAAGGGATGAAAGTTCATTTTATAAAAACACTAATAGTGAAAACTTCGATCTAACGCTAGTCACAACGTCTAGTCTTCGATTAAATGAATGAAAGCACACTATTATAGTGATTTGAACATTACAAAACATCATCCTAAAATAGATGTAATGTTGAGTTATTCACCAAGAAAAAAAGGTTGAACAAAAAGGGTTCTTAACAAGTTTTGGAAATGCCAAAATTGGTGGAGGCATCAAGACCTTGCCTATATAAGTGTAAGATTTGTTATAACTACAAAGTTTAATGGACTTAAGTTTGTAAACACTCAAGAAAGGATAAGTGCAAAAGACCTTGCATGATCAATGACATTTACAAGTGTTGAATCTATGTGTATAAGTTAAAGTGGCTAATTACATATATGGTTGGTTCAAAACTTGTCTACCAATTCATATGATTTAGTTATTGATTCTTGTATTTAGATAGTGGTTCAATCGAAAGACACTATTATTGAAATTATAGATTATCAAGAGTAATTTGTGACTCTTTTAAGACTTTTCAAAATATGAAAATGGCGGGGGATTGTTGGATATTTTCAATATTGAAAGTATCAAAGTAATAAATATGAAAATTGGTGAATTATTCCTGATATCACGACATGGGTTATTGTGAATCAATTAGAATTTACATAGAATTCGATATCACGACGTAGAATAATTGCACAGGGTTGGAAAAATTTGGAGAAAAAGAGGATAAACCCAATTGGTTGAGTTTTTGGACAGTTTTTCATATAAACACATTATTAGTTATTTAATGTATTTGAAGGTAGTTATTTAGTGATGGTATGTCTCTACAAAGACATACTATTAGGAGTTGTTATGATTTTTATCAAAACAAAAACTACCGGAGGAATTCAAACAAATATAAGAGTTTAAGAATAAAAGAGTCACTGAGAGACGTAAGAAAGAAAATTTTTTGCAAACTTTCACTCTCACAAAAGACCAACTCTTGCAAAACTCTTCTTTTGTCCTAAGTGTTTAGAAATATGTTTAGTGCAATACGTATTTCTTATTAAGTTCAGATTATCCTACACGGTATTTGGTCAGATTAAATACTGCACAATAAGGGAGAAAAGCCTAAAGAAAATGCAATTATTACATTATTTGAAGTCTTTTATCTCTACTACAATTTTATTGTAATAGATAGAATTTTATTTATTGCAATATTCATGTAATAAATGAGTAAAGTTTTCTTTCCTATAATATTTACCACTACCATTGTTGTATTTCCTTTAAATTTCCTCAACAAAAGATGCTGACAATGTACCAAATTATTTATCAAAGCTGTGAAAGAAGTAGGATCAAGTATTGTAGCACAAATTGTTACTGATAATGCTAGAAAATACAAAGTTGTTGGAGCAATATTCGTTCATCTTTTGGTCACCTTATGTGGTGCATAGATTGAATTTGGCATTAAAAACATTGTGTGAGCCCCTAGAGAATTCTGATGGATGGTGTAAAGTGTAAATGGATGTTTTGCAAACCATGAGAAAATTTATTTTAAATCATGATATAGCAGATTCAATTTTCAATAGTTATTTGAAGTTAACATTGCTCAAAGTTTCCGAGATAAGATCTGTGATGTGGTCGGATTCACACCAAGTGCTGTGAAGTCTCCCTGTGGCCACGTGTCCATTGAAGTATCGTTGAAATTTAAAAGACCTACAACACAATTGTCAGAAATACACCCCGGGTTGTATTGGGAGTATGCTCTAATGCCTAAGTCAGTTTGGGATCCTGAACAATAAGCATAATATATAATTGGTGTAGCATAAAGTCGCCTCCTCCCATGTGATGATTGGGATCCTTTTTATAGAATCGTACTTGATAGAGTTGGAGTAAGATTAGATCTTTTTACTAGAGGTGCTAGGTTGTCATTATCTTACTGAGGTAGAATTTGGATATGATAAGAACTCCTCATTTTATTAAGAATCCCAATTCACATAACTCGGATACAGATAAGACTTTCATAGGGAGAACCATAGTATAACTCAACCCTTATCAATAGCCCCTCAGATCGATTAAGATGTATCTGAATTGATCTGAATATGTAATGTCTTGCCTATCTCCATACATAATGTAATCAATTATAATATCTTGCCTACCTATTATGAAGGAATTGTATCCAATCTTTGAGAAAGGTTAGACTATTACCGAACTCCGAAAACCTTTTATTTATTCAGTAGATTATTATATAACTTCTGACCTCCGGAAGTTATATACATCGATACTGTCATGCACGCTACTCTATGTATTATGTGTAGCCCTTTAGATCGCCTAAGGTGTAGCCAATCCTAAATGCACATACTTGTCGAATTACTGAAAATGGTGGTATATTGCTTGACACATTATATACTTCAAGTCGGTGACAAGATGTTCAAAACTAAATGTCATATTGACCACCGGACTTCTCTTAAATCATTACAACCGACCTCTGTATCAAATTCGAAAAGCATCCTCGTGCGTTGCTGACAGCTATGTCAGCACAGATCTCGGGTTGGAAATGGATGATTGTGATTTTGCAGCCCATAGGCTCACTAAATATCTATAAATAGCAGACTCCACCATTATTGTGTTTTACACATTTTTTTCAGCAATCTCTGCAATCTTGGCTCCCAGCTCGAATCTCTTAGCTTTCCGAACTCAAGCATAACCCAGATTTAACTCCAAAAACTTGAACCAAGAAAGCATGTCTTCCTTTGAGCATTCAAATTCTTCGTCAGCTCTTAATTCAAAGTTAATTTTAGAAGAATTAGGTAGCCCTAGTCCCCCGATCTCACCATCTGAACCTATGGAAGAACGTAGGATTGTAAAAATCCAATTTGAAGACTAGAATTCCTCTTCTTCTAGTTTTAGGGTTCTTGACCTAAGTAAAAAATTTCCGTAGTTCAGAACAAGAAACTAGTAGAATTTCCACTAATCATTCCTCTCTATTTGGCATCCATAATGAAATCTCGAACAGGAAAGAGCTCCCAATAAAGAACACCCCCAAGTTTCCAAGTTAAATATTGTAGATTCAATACTCACATATGATGTAGCCAATATAGTAAAGGAATGCTATATTCCTACCGAATTCGAAGCCCGCACTCCATTACCCGGTGAAGTTCCTAGTAATCCTCCTCCAGGGTTTGTAACTATATTCGTAGATCAGCTCGTAGGCGGGTTAAGATTCCTCATATCCTCATTCATGAAATCCATTATAGTGAAGTATAACATCTTCATTACCCAATTAACCCCTAATATTATTTGAACTCTCATAGGGTTTGAAATGCTATGTAAGCATTTAGACATATTGTGCACTGTGCCTTTGTTCAGACACTTCTTCAGCATTAAAACCTCAGGTCGAGATATAGGGTGATTTTACTTTACCCGAAGGTTGGGTTTGAACACTGTTTGCCCAATCGTTCTAAGGGTTGCTGGAATGGTGTAACCACGACCCACTAACTTACTAGAGCTAGGAACCTTGGATGCTCACGCCACAATCAACACACCAAGAGTTGATTGATAAGTGTTGAACGCCACAAGTTAGAAAACTTGATAAGTTCTAAAAGTTCATCAAAGAACTAAGAGTTGAAAAACTCACAATTTTCATTCATCTAAATCTCTGCCTTTTAAAGCTTACATGAGTGGCCTATTTATAGGCATAATTATAAGAACAAGTACTTATCAAAATAGGCTAAACTACTTATCTAATAAGCTATCAAAAATAAATCATTCTACTTATTAAGACTTCTTGAATTCTAGGGCATATGTCATAGATGATGTCACAAGGACAATCTTGTCATTTCATCATCAAAGAATAGGTCATCCATGATGTCATCAATGGCAGATTTGTCATTTCTTCACTTAGAAGCTTCTAGACTTGTCTTTATGCATTGTACTTCATTTAAAGACTTCCTTGACCAATTAACCAGCCCTTGAACGAAGTTAATATGTAGAAAAACCTTCAAACTTCTTCATTTAACACCTTGGAAGACTTGGAAAAGATTCAATGCATTTGGACCCTTTTTGACAGATTCGGACCGAGACTTTGAGGCTGCCTTTGGACGACTTTTATTGATCTTTTGGGCTTGATTTCTTTCATGGAAATACTAGAAAGGCTGAACTTTAAGTGGGCTTTGACTTCACTCCATTTGGACTTGAAATGAAAGAGATATAGTCAAAACATTCCACTTGGGCTGAAGTTTTCAAAGCTGAATTTTCCCTTGGGCTGAAATAAAATAAAACATATTTACTACTTGGGCTTAAATTAAAAATAATAATAACATTCAATCAGAAATACTTGGACTGAAATAAAAATAGAAACGATACTTCCCTCTGTGGGTTCCGTAGGATCATACGGAACCCAACTATTTTTGATTTTCAACTTCAATCAAAAGGACTTGACTTGTTGAGATGTTAGAAGAAGAAAGAAGAGATTTTTCCCAACAAGTTGACACCAATCCATTCAAAGTGTCTTTGAACAACTTTGTTTGTGACCTTGTGATAGGGCCGACGTGCCATCTTAAAGGGTCTTCGTTTCCTATGCTTGAGTCCTTGGATGAGTTTGCATCATTCCCCCCTCTTGAAAGTGATTTGTCCTCAAATCTGCATTAATATCAAAAGGACTCAAGTCAGAAACATTAAAGACATCATGAACTTCATATTCATTTGGTAAATCAAGTTGATAAGCATTGTCATTTATTTTGTTCAACACTTGAATGGTCCATCTCCTCTTGGCAGCAACTTTGACTTCCTCTTGGTTGGAAACCTTTCTTTCCTCAAATGCAACCATACCCATTCCCCGGGTTCGAAGATGACCTTGCGCCTTCCTTTGTTGGCTTGTTGCTCATACTTCTTAGTGCGCTCCTCAATGTTTTGCTTTGCCTTTTCATGAACCTGTTTCACAAAATCAGCCTTCTTTTTGCCATCCAGATTCAATCTTTCACTCAAAGGCAAAGGTGTCAAATCCAAAGGAGATAAAGGATTAAAACCATAAACAATTTCAAAAGGTGAAAACTTAGTGGTAGAATGTGTAGCACGATTATATCCAAACTCAACATGCGGTAAACATTCTTCCCAAGTTTTCACATTTCTTCCAATGATAGATCTAAGCAATGTAGACAAAGTCCTGTTTACCACTTCTGTTTGGCCATCAGTTTGCGGGTGACAAGTTGTTGAAAACAAGAGTTTAGTTCCCAACTTTCCCCACAAAGTCTTCCAAAAGTAGCTCAAAAACTTAGTGTCTCGATCGGACACAATGATTCTTGGCATTCCATGCAACCTAACAACTTCCCTGAAAAATAGGTTAGAAATATGCGAAGCATCATTTGTTTTGTTGCATGCAATAAAATGTGCCATTTTGGAGAACCTGTCAACAACCACAAAAAATAGAATCCTTGCCACTTTTTGTTCTTGGCAACCCCAAAACAAAGTCCATAGAAAGATCAACCCATGGTTCATTCGGAATAGGAAGAGGAGTGTATAAACCATGAGGTTGAACTCTAGATTTGGCCTGTTTGCAAACAATGCAAGTGTCACAAATTCTAACAACACCACTCTTCATCTTAGGCCAAAAGAAATGTTCCTGTAAGATGGCCAAAGTCTTGGTTATGCCAAAATGACCCATAAGGCCACCACCATGTGTTCCCTAACCAAAAGTTCATGCAAAGAAGAGTTAGGCACACAAAGTTTAGATTCCTTAAATAGAAAACCATCATTCTTGAAAAATTTCTCAAATGATCCCTTTTCGCAAGCTTGAAATATCTGTCCAAAATCAACATCATCAGTATACAACTCTTTGAGTTGTTCAAAACCAAGCAACTTAGAATCAAGAGAAAAGAGAAGAGAGTATCTCCTTGAAAGTGCATCTGCCACGACATTTTCCTTATATTTTTTGTACCGAATGACGTAAGGAAATGTCTCTATAAACTCCATCCACCTAGCATGTCTTTTGTTCAACTTGTGTTGTCCTCTTAAGAACTTCAAGGACTCATGATCAGTGTGTATCACAAACTCTTTTGCCCACAAGTAGTGCTGCCACATTTTCAATGCTCGTACCAAGGCATACAATTCTTTGTCGTATGTGGGGTAATTCAAAGTGGCCCCATTCAACTTCTCACTAAAGTATGCCAAGGGCTTTCCATCCTGCATCAAAACTGCACCAATTCCAACACCTGAAGCATCACACTCAATCTCAAAAGTTTTGTCAAATTTAGGCAAAGATAGCAAAGGAGCATGAGTTAGTTCAATTTTCAATTTGTTAAAAGATTGCTCTTGTTCTTCTCCCCATTTGAAACCTACACTCTTTTTAATCACCTCAGTGAGTGGTGCCGCCAAGGTGCTAAAATTCTTCACAAACCTGCGATAGAAACTTGCAAGACCATGAAAACTCCTTACCTCACTTACACTTCTAGGTGTAGGCCAATCTTGGATGGCTTTTACCTTTTCCATGTCAACGGAAATTCCTTGTGCACTTACAACATAGCCAAGAAAAATTATGCTATTGGTACAAAAGGTGCACTTCTTTAAATTGCCATAAAGCTTTTCCTTCCTGAGAACACTCAAAACACACGTTTAGATATTCAAGATGATCATTCAAATTTTTGGAATAAATAAGAATATCATCAAAATAAACAACCACAAATTTCCCAATAAACTCCCTCAAAACATGATGCATGAGTCTCATGAAAGTACTTGGAGCGTTAGTTAGGCCAAAAGGCATTATAACCACTCATACAAACCATGATTTGTCTTGAAAGCAGTTTTCCACTCATTACCCTCTTTCATGCGAATTTGGTGATATCCACTTTTCAAATCTATTTTAGAAAAGATGATAGCCCCAAAGAGTTCATCAAGTAAATCATCCAATCGTGGAATGGCATGACGATACTTTACCGTTATGTTGTTGATGGCGCGACAATCAATACACATCCTCCAAGATTTATCCTTCTTTGGTACCAACAAAACAGGCACAGCACAAGGACTCATACTTTCTCGAATCAATCCCTGGCCAAACAATTCTTCAACTTGCTTTTGCAACTCTTTGGCTTCCTCGGGACTAGTCCTGTAGGCTGGTTTGTTGGAATTGACACCCCTGGAACAAAGTCAATCTGGTGTTCAATCCCTCAAATGGGTGGCAATCCTTCGGGTACTTCTTCTGGGAATATGTCTTCAAATTCCTGTAAGAGAGAAATAAGACTGCTCGGTAGCATACTGGCCAAATCATTAGTGGATAAATGGGCTTCTTTGAACAAAAGAAGCACAAAAGGTATTTCAGAATTTAAAGCCTCTTTGATCTCACTTTTTTTTGCAAACACACAAATTTTTTCATCTTTTTCACTCACAACAAGTGTTTCTTTTCTCTCTTTTTTGTTCTTTCTCAACTCGCCCTGTTTTTCACTCTCAACTTCTTCCTTTTCACTTTCACTCTTTTGCTCTCTCATTTTTTTGCATCTTCTTGCATCTTTACTTGATCTGTATAAATCTGACTAGGCAACATAGGAACAAGAGTTACAGTTTTAGCTTTATACATAAAGGAATACTTGTTAGTAAAGCCATCATGCTTTACTTGTCGATCAAACTGCCAAGGTCTTCCCAACAACAAGTGACTTGCTTGCATGGGTACGACATCACATAGAACTTCATCCTCATACTTGCCGATGCGAAAAGGCACCATGACTTGCTTAGCAACACGAATCTCACCACTGTCATTAAGCCATTGAAGTTTGTATAGCCTTGGATGCTTCATCGTGGGCAACCGTATCTTTTCAACCGTAGAAGCACTAGCAACATTAGCACAACTCCCACCATCAATAATGACACCACATACCTTTCCATTCACAAAACACCAAGTGTGAAAGATGTTCTCTCGTTGGGCATTGTCATTTTCTTTGTGTTGTGCACTAAGGGCTTGCCTTCCAACCAACAATTCCCCTTGAACAGCCAACTCTTCATCATCATCAGAACCCTCTAAGGATGGCAGAGATTCAGCATCTTCATCCGTCTCGATCTCACCATCATCTCGAACCACCATTGCAAGCTTATTTGGACATTGACTTGCAATATGTCCCCTGCCTTGACACTTAAAACATTTAATATCACGATTCTTAGGAGTAGAAGAATCAGTATTACCCTTTGGAACATTGTCAAGCTTAGGTCCAGATTTGGGTGGCTTAGATGTAGAGGAAGAAGGTGGTTTCTCCATCTTTTTTGACGTGCTTGCCTTCCAAGGACTTGCTCGAGAGCCTCCTCCCCCCTTTTTGAGTTGTTGTTCAATCTTCACTATCATATGCACCATTTCTTCAAGTTCAACATAATGGTACATCTCAACACGATCTCTAATCTCATAGTTCAAGCCATGCAAGAATCTGGCCATGGTGGCTTTCCTGTCCTCCTTAATATTTGCCCGGATCATAGCTACCTCCATCTCCTTGAAGTAGTCATCTACGCACTTGCTATCTTGCCGAAGGCTTTGGAGCTTATTGTGAAGCTCTCGATAATAATGGCTTGGCACGAACCTCTTTCTCATGGTGGTTTTCATTTTCTCCCAAGTTTGAATAGGCCTATCTCCAAATCTTCGCCTACTCATCACAAGTTGATCCCACCATGTTAGTGCATAATCAGAAAACTCAGTGACAGCGAGTTTTACCTTTTTGAGATCGGAGTACTCATGACAATCAAAGATGAATTCCATCTTTTTCTCCCATTTGATGTATGCCTCCAGATCTGACTTCCCTTGGAATGATGGAATTTTCATCTTTATGGAACTCAAATTGTTGTCCTCTCGTGGCCTTCTGCACGCTGGTCTCCTATCATTTTCAGAACCCCTTGATTCACTCCTTCTGTCATCATCGTCGACGTCGTCTTGATCTTGATGAGACTGAGACTTTTGTGAGCCTTCCACTCGATCTAATCTTTCATGGACCTGGTCAAATTCATTTCTCATCAATCACCTCATTTCATCCATCATGGCTTGGATTTGAAGATTCGGTTGTTGAAAAACTCCTTCGTGTTCTTGATCTTGAGACATCTTCAAATCTGCACAAAACAAAGCTAGTTCCTCACTCACTCCCTCGCGTGTTTTCACTCAATAGAGGTCACTCTTCCCTCGTGTATTACAAAGATAGGCTTTTTTCCCTCTACTAGTCTTACCACACTGCCTTTTACCACTCTTTTTCGTCTCAAAGTTCTTATCGAACTAATGAAACATTCATCAAGCTTTACTTGTGGCCTTGAGAAATTCAAACTTATCAAACAACCCTGTTAACAAAAAAAAAATGTAGAGATAGAGAAGAATTCAAGCCGAGAGAATTTTGAAGTTTTGGCTTCCAAACTTGCTTCCTGGATCAAATGCAAACAAGTTAGTACAAATAGATGAAACTTGACTTTTCGCCTTTTTTTTTTAATCTTTGTTTTTTTTTCTTTTTTTTTTTTGGACGAATTTCTTTTTTTTTTCTTTTTTTTTTTTGGAATAATTCAAAGGAATAAAAATTATTGAATCCTTAAACCCCAAAACCCACTGATAAGAACCTTGCCGAACCTGTGACAAGACCCGCTGTCAATATGTGACTCTTGAATTTCAAGAAACCCAACAAAAAGAATGTAGATGAGAAGCCGACTACTTGGAGTACCAATAGTCACTAATAAGAACCTTGCCGAACCTGTGACAAGACCCGTTACCAATACGTGATTCTTGGACTTCGAGGAATCAAGAATAAGAAAAGATAAATCAAAAGATAAAAAAAAGGATATGCAACCGTTAGAACTGGCTCTGATACCAAATGATGTGATCTCGCCCAGAAGGTTGGGTTTGAACACTGTTTGCCCAATCGTTCTAAGGGTTGCTGGAATGGTGTAACCGCGACCCACTAACTTACTAGAGTTAGGAACCTTGGTATGCTCACGCCACAATCAACAAACCAAAAGTTGATTGATAAGTGTTGAACGCCACATGTTAGAAAACTTGACAAGTTCTAAAAGTTCATCAAAGAACTAAGAGTTGAAAAACTCACAATTTTCATTCATCTAAATCTCTACCTTTTAAAGCTTGCATGAGTGGCCGATTTATAGGCATAATTATAAGAACAAGTACTTATCAAAATAGGCTAAACTACTTATCTAATAAGCTATCAAAAATAAATCATTCTACTTATTGAGACTTCTTGAATTCTAGGGCATATGTCACAAGGACAGTCTTGTCATTTCCTCATCAAAGAATAGGTCATCCATGATGTCATCAATGGCAGATTGGTCATTTCTTCTCTTAGAAGCTTCTAAACTTATCTTTATGCATTGTACTTCATTTAAAGACTTCTTTGACCAATTAATCAGCCCTTGAACGAAATTAATATGTAGAAAAACCTTCAAACTTCTTCATTTAACACTTTGGAAGGCTTGGAAAAGATTCAATGTCTTTGAAAAGGGAGAGTCTCCCTTGGTTTTTTTTTTTTAATTTGTAATGGTTTGCTTATTTTAATAAAATAAAATTTATTTAAAAAAAAAAGATTCAATGCATTTGGACCCTTTTTGACAGATTCGGGCCGAGACTTTGAGGCTACCTTTGGACGACTTTTATTGATCTTTTGGGCTTGGTTTCTTTCATGGAAATACTAGAAAGGCTGAACTTTAAGTGGGCTTTGACTTCACTCCATTTGGACTTGAAATGAAAGAGACATAGTCAAAACATTCCACTTGGGCTGAAGTTTTCAAAGCTGAATTTTCCCTTGGGCTGAAATAAAATAAAACATAATTACTACTTGGGCTTAAATTAAAAATAATAATAAAATTCAATCAGAAATACTTGGACTAAAATAAAAATAGAAAAGATACTTCCCTCTGTGGGTTCCGTAGGATCATACGGAACCCAACTATTCTTGATTTTCAACTTCAATCAAAAGAACTTGACTTGTTGAGATGTTAGAAGAAGAAAGAAGAGATTGTTCCCAGCAAGTTGACACCAATCCATTCAAAGTGTCTTTGAACAACTTTGCTCGTGACCTTGTGATAGGGCCGACGTGCCATCTTAAAGGGTCTTTGTTTCCTATGCTTGAGTCCTTGGATGAGTTTGCATCAGTAGGAGAGGTAAACCTAAACTTTTTAAATGAATGTCGAGCTCCATCCACAGTTGGAAAGATAAATTCTTCTTCATAGGAGCTAAGGCAGTAGGTTTTAAGTCCTTTTGGCAACCTGACGAGTATGTCTCTGATCGGCTTTCCAAATGTGGAGTTAAGTTGGAAGATCCTACCAAAAAGTTAGATACCTTAGTGATAAGATTCCCGTTGATTTGATCCACCTTTGGGCGGATTTGACAACCTTATTTATCCACAGGACAGGTCTAGCTTGGAAAATTCCCACCAACAAGATCAATGAACGAACACGATAAGAACAAAGAGTAGAACAAACAATTAAAGAAGCACAAAGAAACAAAGAAATGAATAAGAAAAAGATATGGAGCGCGATTCAATGGAAACTTGTCCAAAGCCCCAACGCTATTACAAAACCAACTTGACTCAGGCGGCACCTAAATCAAATCAGATTTGGCTGTTCTCAAACTTAGAACAAAAGCAAGACTATTGGTCTAGCCTCACTTTAGGGTTTAGAAGAACAAAAGCTCAAACTTAGCTTAAGGTCTCTAAGGTTTTGGGATCAAATTTTGCTCTGCAAAATTATCAACTTCAATCTCAAAAATCATCTCCTCAAATTCGTGGGTTTACAAGCCTTTAAATAAGCACAAAGACTTGCCAACAAAGTAAACCCTACTTTCCTAAAAAAAATAGTTTCCTAATTGGAATAAACTTCCCTAAAATAGAATTAACACATGCTTAAATCATGCAAGATCTTTAGCCATGTGAAAACACCATATAGAACATATCAATGTTCATGCAAGAACATTAGATCACGTTCCTTATTGAAAAGATTAAATAAAAAAGATTAAAAATCAAAACCTAAAAACTGTAGAAATTCCCAACGTCGCGCGACGTGGGGGTTGGACGTCGTGACGTCGGTGTACGTCGCGACGTGCGGAAAATTTTGACGTGAATCTCAACTTCCAGAGAAACACGTCGCGACGTGGAGGTCGGTGGACGTCGCGACGTCGGTGCACGTCGCGACGTGAAGATGTGGACGTCGCGACGTGGATTTCTGAACTTCCAACACTTGTCCAATCTTGCTCTCCATTGAAGTGTCTTCATGTAATGTCAAAATCACGAAGTTTCAAGGCCTAAAATCAGTCTTCTCTTCATCAAAGCCTTGTTCCAACAACTTATATGCATCGTCCATCACTTCCATGATCAAACCATTAAGAGCCATCTTGAACTGTTTGGTTTTAGCTCGAGTCATTGGTCCACCAATTCCACTTAACGGGTCAACATAATGCTGTTCACCATTAAGTGCGTCTGGATTCCTATCACTTAGTGAAAAGACAATGCAAACTTTGTCTTGCTAACATTCCTGAAAGAGTGTTAGTTTCCCTTAAGATGAGTCATGCTGAACTGGGGCCTAACCATCAAGAAAAAGTCGATATGCTCGGACATAAGGCTATAAATTACTTACAAACATTCATATTGGATACATCATTGCAAATACATATATGTTATTCTATTCCGATCTCACTCCATTGTTTTTGTGCAGTTATGCAACTCAAGAATATGTTAGGTGGGTTTAAACTCAAAAAAACCCGAGCTGCCAAGGCTAAATTTCCCGATACCACCCTGACTTTGGAAAATACTATCAATCCCACTCTAACAATACCACCACCTTCCACTGAATAAGGTGTCATCATCGATCTGAATTTACAAGAGCCACTACTCTTGGAGGATCCTTCTGCTGAAATTGCAATTAGTGATGCGAGCCTTCCTGACGAACATAATGTTCCCACTTCACCGACCTGCCAGAATAGGAGGAAACGACCTGAAGAAAATTGTACAAATTTTTTCTAACCACCTTCAACTCGAACAACTAACTTTATACCTTTTAGATGAAATCACAGACATACATGTGTAAACAACTAACTAATCAAACAACTAAGCTTTCAGTTTATCGAATAACCACGCTTTCCATTTAAGTCCAATCAATACTTCAAAATCGTGAATATTTTCGTGTTAAAGTCATGACATATTGCTAATATGATCCATATTATAGGATTTGATAAAATTTTACATCGGCTGCCATCATGTTGCAACTTTTTATTTTTTTCGACTTTATAAACGGCTACTTATAGACAAAATTCACATTGATATATTTAAAAATTATATTAATACCCCAAAAATTAAAAATGTATTATGTTTAACCAAATTAATGCATTCATACGAATACTATTACAATGTTTAAATTGGTGAATACATTATGAATTTTATATATAAAAAATGATAGTAAAATAATAGATTTTTAAATAGAAAGGAAAAAGTCGATTGTTCATCAATTTATGAATTTTGAACATTTGTTGATCAAAGTTGACTAATCTATTTTACAAAACTAAGAAATATTGTGAACAAAGGAGTTAAAATTTTGCAAGTATTGATTAAAATAATATAGATAATATGTGCAAATCCTCTAATGATGAAATTCCTCATAGAATTTAAATAAAGTAACTTACTTAAAAGGGAAATTATTGACTGTTATGGACATTTAATTAATTACTCATTTTAGTATAGTAAATGAATTTAAGCAATGTATCCCCACCTGTTCCACTTGAACATACACATAAAATAAATGAGTTTTTTTTTCATGATTTGCACTTTGTTTTCTATACATTATAGACAATAATTATTACTCCATTTAAGTGTCGTTACAAAATTTTACACTTGTTAAGAAATTGTTAAATTGATTGAAAAACCCTCAACAACAATCATAATGATTCCAGGAATTAATAAAACTTCTTCCCCTTATCCACACATATCCATTCACTATTAGGGTAAAACAAACTGAAAGAGTACTAATATTAGTTGGAAAAGCAAACTGAAAAGAGTCCAATGCACTACAATAAATGTCTAGTTAACTTCAATGTTTAAATGAGGGTAAATTGGTAAGTATAAGGTAAAACGTCATTTATTTTCAAAAAGGAAACAAAATGTAAAACGATACTTAAATCTGATTAGCGGAAGTATGTACTTATATTTTAAATGAATGAAATCTTTTTACCTCGAACATTATTATTATTTTTTATATAAATTAAACACTAAGGAAAGCATATATTTATTTCTTTTCATTATTTTAAAAAAATTCAATTTTAAATGTCAATTTACATTAACATATAACCTGAGTTGAAGTGTATTAAACTAAGTCAGTTGCATGATTTTTGTAGAGTTTGTTTGATTAATTATAATTTAAGATTACTCAAATTCTAATTTTCTTAAAAGAATTAATTAGAATTTCTTTAATTTTTTAATAGCGAAAAAAATATTTTCAAAATTTTATATGGCCTTTGCATTTTGTACCCCCAGTTCTACTTGTGCTTGGATGATGTTGATCAATTATTTTGTCCCTTTATTATTAAAAAAAAAGAATTAACTGTAAAGAAATAAAAAAGGCTTAATGCTTGATTCACAAGATAATTTTTTTTAAAAAAATAAATTATCTAATTAATAGATTAAAAAAATATATTTGGCATTAATAGCTCGCTAACAATCAGTGCAATCTTTATTCATGGCTGTTCATCTTCACAAGTGCGCATTTTCCCGCCTTGAAAGAGCGCGGTTTTGCTACTCCGCAAGCCAAAACCCCTCTCGCCGTTTCATCTTCCAACAACGACAATATACTTGGCTTTAAATGCCACAACTGAAGAAAACTGATTGTACTCTCTAGTCTTGTATCTTCTTCATTCAAGAACTTCAGTGTGAAAAATGGCATTCTGGGGTCTGATTCTTCACCCTTTTTTTTTTGATAACTTTGCTTCTTATGTTACTAAACATTGACCCTTTTCTTGTTATTGTTTATTTTTGTCATATCCATTCGTATGCATGTAACAAGAAATTGATATTTTATTCTTGCATTTTCGCTGTTTTCTTGAAGGGGCAATGGTTCCTAAAGATCAGCCTTACACTCTTCAGTTGGATGGTGACCGCAAAAGGGTTCGCATAACACAGGTTAGTCAATAATCTGCTCATCTTTTCACAACTTCTGATTTTTGTCTCTCTCTCTCTCTCTCAAGGAGGAAATAGAAATATTCACTCCTTAGATTAGCTTTATACTTGACAGTTCTTTGGAAATTACATGCATGACATGTGTGTAAAATTTGATGAATGTTATATATGGATGTGATCTTTGAATTATGAAGCCTTGACTATAGATCTTTACTGCTTTGCATGCCAAATTACATGCACAATTCCATTTAAGTTGCTTGGCTGCATGCATGAGCAATTTCTGACTTAGTAATTATTCCTTTTTACTACTATCATTAGGTTTCAAAGCCCCTTTTGACAATTTAATCCAACTATATATAGAGGAGAACCATTGAGAAGCCTTTTAGTTCCATCATTCTTTGTAATCCTAAATATTGTTGGATATTTAATATAATCCAATAATATGTTCTAATATAAGCCCAATAGATAATGAACCTTTGTAATCGGCCTGAATGAGCAGGAGTCCATTAATTGGTTTTAACCCTAGTGTATTCCTATATATATGCTAGCTGGAGGCAGCATGCTGGGTATTCCAAATTAGATACCTAGGGTGTAATGCTTCAAGCAATTGCATATTGAATTGCTTGAGCTAAAACTCTAACAAATATAGTGGCAATTCAATTTTACTTTTGTTCTTTAATTTTTAACTTTCATTTGGTTTCCAACCCCTTCTGATAAATGATGTTTTATATACCTATGGAAGAAGTATGAATCAACTATGTTTATTAGACCAATCAAACTTTGAAATGATTTCAGGCGACGGTAGGGGATTATTCTGGTTGGCCATATGCATGGTCAAAGCTTAAATGTGCAGTGGGGAGTAAACCTCCAATGTACATATGCTCATTGTCAAAGGCATTACCTTTCTGTCAGCTGGATCTTGAGTTTGAGGAGTCTGAAGAAGTTGTTTTCTCAATTAAAGGTCCTCAGGGAATTCACCTGTCTGGTTATTATGTCTCCCCGAGTGCTGCAGCAAAAAAGGAGATCACTAGTAATGGCGCTGATGACCTCGCAATGTATCCTCCTGGACAGATTTTGAGCTACATCATTTTGTTATTTTAGCTGGTGTGTCTAAGGAGATGAACAATATAATGAATTATGATTGCTGGTTCATGATTAGAATTGGTGCAATACAAGCAGCAGCTGAGAGGACCAAAATCTGTTGTTGATGACATGCTCAAAAAGTAAAATGTTTTTGTTTGCTAATCTCTGTAAGAAAGGCCCTTATATTTGTGTCTTGATGGTCTCTTTTTCGTTCTATTTGTTGTAGATGAGCATTTCGTGTGTAATTATAAAATGGGAAAGATGGTGTGGATATCAAACTTGTATTGGGAAAAGGATGAGTTTCTAAATTTGCTGAAAGAATTTTTGACACAATGAAACAATATATCTCACCAACCTTAGTTGAACTAAGTTTGTGGATCTTTTCATATTTCTGATGCAAGTTTTCTGTCTTGGATATATTTTATCCTAGTACTTTAGTCATTATTTTGTTTTTCGAGATGAAGTTGGTTTGCTGTGAATTTGTGCCTGTCATCACATGTTGGGAAAAGGGCTTATTTGTTGTTGTTGATGATGATGATGATGATGATGCTTCCTTTACTATTACATTGCAATCAGTGATTGCCACAGTGAAGAAGATATAGTTATGGCAGAAAAGGAGGAAGGGAAAAAGTTGACTGCAGAGGAAGATATTGGCCACACCCATAGATTAGCTAATTGTGGCCAACATAACAACTGCGATGATGATCACAACCTCATGATTGGCAATGTCAATGACAATGATCAATTGGTCAATGCAGAAACGAATGAGGATGGTAAATCATGTGACAGTAGTTAGTAGTTATGTTAAAATCCATAGGATTCCAGGTCATGCATTTTTCCACTGTTGATTTATCCTGTAGAATGAGTTCTCTATACCCACTGATTTCTGTCCTCAGAAGATTTTAGTCTTATTCCCATATACCATCATCAATTGCTATACTCTCTGTAGAAAAATATTTAGCAGCCATGATTACATTTATTCGAACTTCTAGATACTTGAAGAACATCTTGTGCAGAGTTTATTGTATGTGTAGTCTGTACACAACTTGATTCTCTAATATCTTTTGGGTATTGCCTCTTATCTTCAATATTCGTTGAGGTGTTGAGTCCTTTTTTAGTGTATTTAATATTTATGATTTTTATTGGAATAGATGATGAGAAGACGGCAAAGGAGCAAGAAGAAATCATCTATGCTTTTGACAGTGAATTGCCAGAAGAGGAAGATGATGATTATGTTTTATGTATAAGGAAAAGTGCAAGAACTGCAAAGAAAATGGTGGAGAAAGTGGAAGAGGATGCTGACAAGGTGACAGTTGAACCGAATAGAATGCTAAAGGATTCTGGTAGAGTTGACAGCATATCAAAAGAAACAACTGATGCTACAAGGTGAGTTCTTGTGATTCAGTATTGTTCCCATGTGCAGCCTAGTATTTTTCTACTTAACTCTGCTAATTTCTAACTTTCTTGGTAATACGTGCATAAATCATGCAAAGACACAATTTCCATAATTTGTTAAACTTGTAGCAATGATTATTGCAGAGCATAATTTGAAAGAGAAATGAGCTAATGTAATTACCGACGGAAATGGCTGTAGTGCTCCTCTGGCACCTGAAACTGAAAATTTTAAAAGAACATTCTTGTTATTGGGATTACCACATCAATATGCAGTCAATATTTGAACGAAAAAAAATGGGATGAGAATGTATGTTGCAAAACCAGCAAGAGGCTTGCTTTTTTATCATTGTTTCTTTAAATAATCCAGGAAGAAGATCACTCACACATATGACAAAGAATGAACCAGCTCCTGCAGATCATCAGCTGAAAATCCAAGCTCGTCATATAGAACATGATAGTGGGTAGGCCTAGTGGTGCCCTGGTAGATATACATTTGGGCCGAAAAAATCATTGAGTACACAAAAACTTGAAAAGAAAAGAAAAAGAAGTTGACTACATTTCATACTTGTTGAAAGCCACATTATACAAAGTCAAATTTCTTGCACAGCAGTAACCTCAGTTGATTTTGTTATATTTTAGAGTAGGTAAAGAAATGCAGTAAGTAGCTGAAAAAAAAGGTCTTTTTGACCATAGAAACCAAATTGTAGCTGTAGTGATTAGATGGATAAGCCACAGTTTTCACAAGATTAGCCTTGCCAATTGGATGATCATCTGGTCCAGTCTACAGATTGTTTGAACTAAAGTGTAATACTTGTGTATGAATGACTGTTGTTCTTGAATGCATTTCAGGGATGCAAGCCTGGTAAGTCATTTTTTGCTTCTTTCAAATGAGGTAGACTTGAATGAAAGCACAGAGCAAGAAAATATATCTAGTGTACATTTCAGCAAAGAGGATGCTCCTGCCTGCAATATGGATTCCTTCAAATTTTTTATTGCATATCTCAATTCACCATTTCAAACTGTGTTAAATTCTATGTTTAAAGACTTGGCATTTGGAGGGTGTTTAGGGATGCACCTCTTCTCCTTGTTGTATTCCTTTCTGAAAACACTAATGGCCTTCATTCCACAGAGTTGTCAATCTCAATAGTTCTTTTGTTTTTTTTTTTTTTAACTCTAGGGGATCTCACTTGTCGTCTTTGTTTCTGCTGTGTTTTTGTAACTTGGGTGGGCAAAACAGCAGGGAACAAGAAAATGAAAGAAGACAAGATCAGGAAATATTTGACAAAGATGATACCAACTCTCACGAGGACGCCATTGACGAGGTTAAAGAACAGACAGCTAATACAGAAAATGATGCTTTTCATCGAGATTGTGCCAGGAATCAGCATGTGAAAACTTCAGCCATAAATGTGTATGAATCTTTTATTCTTTCAATCACTGCAAGAGTCATGCACTTCTTCATGCCTGATTGTTTATTACTGTCATGCTTTTGATCCTTGTTAAAAATTTAGCAGTGAAGTTGGAGTTTCACAACTTTTGCTACCTGCAGCTGAAATTAGTGAGATGTAGTTGAGAAACCTAAACAGATACCAAAAGATGGGATCATGGAAAGGATATTGATTTATTTACTTTTCTTTTTCCATATTCTTTATGCTTTTATATGAGAATGTTGATTTATTTCTGTTTTTCTTTTCCATATTCTTTATGCTTTTATGATCCTACAAATCCAAAAAAAAAAACACGTTTTATTTCCGAATCCCAATCTCTCATTTTGCTGACAGGATAACTTTTAATGATGCCAGTGAAATGCTTGATCATAATTTGGATCGTGCCCAAAACATGGTTAATGTTTCTCATATCAAAGTTGAAGAGCAAACCCCATCAAGTGATAAGTTAGCATTTCCTCTTCTTGCAAGAATTTTAATGTTCTCTTAGTTGAACTTGATTGTTTTTAAGAGTAAATTGTCTTCTTTGTAACAGGGTAATTGGCAATCCTTACTCTGGTGAAGGCCATTGCCGAAATGAGAACTTGGTGATAGTTCTGCCAGAAAATGCTGAAGATCATAAGCCAATTGATTATATGTGAGTAATTTTGATTCTTGTCATCTTCTACATTGGTTGAATAAGTAAAAAATTTCCATAGCCCCTCTCTAAAAGAGAAAAGAACTTTAAAATTCATCACTTTTAAGTTGTTTGCTCAAGCTGGTGTAAGCTAGATGGAGAAAAGTGGCATTTTCATATGACTGCCCAACAACCTAAAATGACAGTGGAACTTCTATTTTTGGTCCAAGGTGAAGTGATAGTGATTTGCAGTAAGCTTGTGATGCTTGCACTTCTCTATAATCTGATGTCAACGAATTAACTTACAACTGTTCTCAATTTTATTTTTTCTAGATTTTTGTCCCTCTTTGATGTTTTCCAATTGAAACTACAAGGCCAGTGGTCTGTGGACCTTCAGTTTTGTTTAACATGCTGTAGTGAAACTATTGTTTTTATTTTTGTTTTTTAACACATGTACCCTCGGATGCATCCCTCAAGTCTCGAACACTAGATTTAGAGGTCAGAAAACTAACTTCCTGGCCACTAGGCTAGTCCTAGTGGATGAAACTATTGAATTGTATGTATATGCAGAAATGATGACCTATATTTTAAACTATTAAGCCATGCACGCAGAGCTGAGGAAGAACAGGTACAGAAGAAAAAGCAGAAGACTATAGCTAAAGAAAATGAGAAAAATAATTGTGTCAATCCTTGTAAACTGAGGACCTTATCAAATGGGATGATAATAGAAGATTTGGAAATGGGTAAATCTAATGGAAAGAAAGCTGCTCAAGGAAGAAAGGTACAACGACAAGTTGTCAAGTTGTATGTCCTGAAAGTTGTTAGTTATATGTAATTTAGATCCTTGCACGAATACTCCTATAATAACTGAGATTGATACATCAATCCTTCTATTCTTCAGGTCAAAATATTTTATTCTGCCAGGTTAAGGAATACTGGATTATTAGTTGAAACAAATGTTGGTGAAAAACCCCTCAAGTTCTGTGTAGGTAATTAACTTGCAATATTCTTCTCACTCTACCTTACTCTCACATTGTATTCAACTTGCTTACTACTTTTCATTCTTTTTATTCTTAAATCAGGTGAGGAAAGGATAATTAAGGGGTTCAACATTGGTATTGATGGTAATTGCTATTAACAACTTGAGTGGTTTCTTTTCATGAACTGAACTTCTTTTTGTTGTCATTTAGTCAATTTGCATATTACATTGTTCAATAATCAAAACTTTTACTCTTACTAGGAATGCATATTGGTGGCAGGAGGCGGCTTATCATCCCACCAGCTTTTGGGTATATTATCTTCTGCTGCTGCAGATACATATAAACTTTCATCTTCTCAGATTTCAAGCCCTTAACATACTCTTTTTCGTTTCGTTTTGTTTTTCTGATGCAGCTATGGAGGGAAAGTTAAAGCACAACTTCCCCCTGACTCATGGCTCGTTTCTGATATTGAATTGGTTGGTGTGAAGATTGACAAGAGAAAATGAGACTGAAGCAGAATACAAGTACTTTTCAAAGTTTTTGGTGGCCAGGCATTGAACTTTTGATATTTTTGATCATCAACAAACTTAATCTTAAGCACTAAGCTTAGTTCCTTTTGATTTTGCAATAGAGTACTACTTGTATACAGTACTAAATGAACCTTTAGCTTGAAGAATCTTTCTTCTTATCAGCAAGTTATGAATTGGTTATGCTTTGTTTTGCAAATTTAGGAAGTCACTAAATTGGCAAAACAAGTTCGGCATTTGCCAAGACAGTCACTAAGACATGTTTGCATGTGTTAAATTCTCCTCTCCACTGGTTTGTTCATTTCTTATGGTATTTGATTCCTCAGAATTGTTGATTCAGTTATGAAAAAAAGCCCAAGGAAATTCTAACATTTTGAGTTCCTAATGGATGATAAAATGGCAATGATGACATGCCAATTTTCAAGTAGCTGAGGAAGGTGTTGGTCCGGCGGTTGAGAACTTTAGTGGTCACAGAAGATACCTTGCTGTTTATATCACATCTGCAATTGCAAGTTCTGCAATGAGCTATTGGCTATGTAAAGCCCCTTCAGTCTGGTGCATCTGGAGCAATTTTTGGATTAGTTGGATCATATGCTGTTTTTGTCTTGAGGCACAACAAGGGGGCATGATTGAGGACAGTTATTAAGCAGGGAAGACCATCACAATAGACCTATTCTGTGACTTGAGATGAGGTTATGAGATTGAATCCAAATATTGGTCATTTTATGAACAATGTTTGTATCACTGAGCTACTGACAAATATGTACATCAATGGTAGATTATATTTTCTTCTGTAAAAAGAAAAAAAGAGAGTAGCTGATCAACATTTTCTTGTTAGTGTCCAAAATTGCCATGTTGAATAGTCTCACTTGGAAAATTAGCACTAAGATTCGAATGTTTACATTTTTAAAGCTTAATAAATTTAGATGTGCATAGGAATTCTTATTTAGCAAATTAATAGTAATTTCTTTCCAATTGTCACATTTTTTTTTTAAAAAAAAATTTGTTTGTTGCACTAAGTGAGTTCATTGCTAATGCAACACAAGTTTGCATATTAATGAATAAGTGATAATTGTTCAATATATTATTTTCAGTTTATTTGATTTTCTGAACTACAGCTAGCCCACAAAAATTTGATTTGCCATATAAATCTTTCTCAAAATTCAAGCTAGCTAGTAATTTTCATTGATAATTTTTCGTCATGGACTTTTCAATGTGTGAGATCGAACTCCCATGAATGTGTACGTAGTTTAATAATCAGTAACATTTTAATATTTGTTAAACTCAATGATGACTGTAGAACAATCCAATTTCATTTATTCACCAAATTTTAATATTCATGGTTGATCAATATTCACTTGCAATTTGCATGAGGTGAGATAAGAAATGGTGTATCAATTTGCTTAGATGATAATGAGAATTGATTGTTGTTGAAAGGAAGAAAATTAGCCTTAGTACCATTTAATCATAGTATTTACTCATTTAGCATATTTCAAGAAACTCTTAGGACTCTACAAATGAATTATGCAAGTCCCTATACCATATTGTTAATTATTTGCCTAATTCCAAAACAAATTTTGGTGATACCAAAGACCTCACCAATGAGTACTAATCAATGCTAAAGAATTCTAAACATTTTCATTACTTTTAACAAGAATTTAGCAAAAATTTGTAAGTTTTGTGAATCCATATTCACTCTCTTGCTTGCTGTTCTTTGCAATAGTTGGAGAGGTTCAAATTAATGACTAATGAAGAAGGAAATGAGACATCAAAAGTATGCAAATTGTACCTTCTACTTAAGGACTATCCTACTTTCAATTTAGAAAATGCTGTTTGCAACCATGGATTCTTCATGATGGCTCCAAATGTTTGGGATCCGTCTTCTATTTCCCTTCCACGCCCATTGAGGCTTGCTGATTCCTTAAATTCTGTAATTGTCACAATTTCAAAACCTCCATAATACAATTTTCTTCTCATCAAAGTTCATGATATGGACAACAAATCCTATCCAGACAAAGAAGCCATTTTGGTAAATCATTGTTTTCTAGTTTCTTTGCTGCTGGAACTATATAATTAATACACACTACTCCTTCCATTCCATTGTTTTATTTTTTTTTTCTTTGTTCACTTCTCCATCCCATATTTGTTTTCCTCTTTTTGGTGAATGTTTTCATCTTTGATAAACATTTTCTCACAAAAAAATAAAAACAAAATCCCATTTCTTAGAATAAGATTCTTTGATTTAAAAACCATCAAATTAAGGCAACTAAAATGTTAGTGGGATCACAATACAACAACAACATCTAATCTTTTGTAGTAAGCCTATACGGGATAAAGGATATATATGGAGCGACTAATATTTTGCAATGCAGTCTCAGGTGTCAAGGATGATGAGGCTGTCATCTAAGGATGAAAATGATGTGCAAGAATTTCAAAAACTTCACCCAGAAGCCAAAAAGATAGGCTTTGGTCGCATTTTTCGTGCTCCATCTTTGTTTGAAGATGCTGTGAAGTGCATTTTTCTTTGCTTTTGCAAGTAAGTTGTAGAAACATGCAGCTCTTGTATTTGTTCTTCAGTTGAACTAAATGTCAAGAATATTACATGAGCAATGATGCATGTAACAAGTCTCTTTTTAGCATCTCCAATACTTGAAGTTTGAGTTCTCTTTTATAGCATTACATAATGCAAACATTATATGGAGCAAATAAAATGATAAATGACTACTTTGCTACCTATTTAAGTGATTTATTGGTTTCTACATGAGAAATATTGGCTTTCAGTATAGGAAATGAAAGAAATTAATGAAAGATGTCCAAATTACATCCTGAGGTTGTTCATAAGATTTTATTCACTTATTAAGATTTTATAAAAATGGTTATATTTTTCTCAATCTTTATTTCCAATTTAATTTTTTTTTTCTTGATTAGCTGGGAGAATTCATTGAGGATGGCTAGAAGTCTATATGATCTTCAATTGGACTAGTTGTCTAATGGTCTTATTATACCTCATGAAATTTCACACACTCAAGGGAAAGGGTCCAAGAGAAAGCGTGATTTTCCTGCATTATTGACCAAGAAGACACAAACTGCGGGAAACTTCCCAACTGCAGCAGAATTGGCTAGTTTGGATTTGGACATACTAAAATATCACTGCATGATGGGATTTAGAGCACTTCAAATTCATAAATTTGCAAAAGATGTGCATAGTGGAAATTGTAAGCTCAACAGCTTTGAAACAATTGCATCACAAAAGGAGTTACATAAGAAATTGATGAAGATAAATGGTTTTGGTTTCTTTGTTTCTGCCAACATCTCTATGTGCTTGGGATTCTACCAAAATATCCCAATTGATACTGAAACCATAAGGCATTTAAAGGAGGTATGAATACTTCTCTTTATTGTTTATATGATTAATAATATGCTGTACAAGTTTTTTCTACTACTTTTACTGTGAATAGATGAATAAATGAGAATTTCACGTGAGTATAATTACAACATTTAAAAAAAAAAAAACTCGTTGTATCCTAATTGTTGTTACTCTATAATTTTATATATTTTTTGCTAATCAATGTTGCATTGTGCTTTGTTTACAAAATTAATACTGGGATTTGTCTTTTACTATAAGAAATTGTTCAAAATTTCAATGCCTAATGTTTTATGTCCATCAAAGGAGAAACTCCAGTAAGAAAAAAGCCCAAGCAGTCACTAAAGTTGTTTATGGGACGTATGCACCATTTCAATGCTTGGCATTCTGGTAAGTTTATATATAGATATCCTGCTGTATATTTCCTTTTCTTTTGAGAATTAAAAGAAAAAAAATATTCTGTTTTGCAAACTATATTTCTTTTGTCACTTATCAACTTGCAAATTTGGCAAATTGTGACATTAACATTTTGGAAGTTTTAACATATATATATGAAACTAGTTGGCATCAACGCGTCAGCGCGGTATAATTAAATGTTATTTTCCGTTATAATTTTAATTCAGTGTAATAGGTATAAATAATATAATACTTGTTGCACAATAAATGTACTAACATTTACTGTTAATATTTTCACAAAGCTACCCATAACTCCAGTCGCTATATATGTCTATACATATTTAAACATTTCTATAAGATACATGGTTGCCAATACTTGTACACCCACTTATACATATACATATATATGTATACACTATACGCACTTTCGTATATTTGCATATATTACACTTACTTTTACACTATAGATTTGTACACATTTTGCACATAATGTGCACACTACGTATATACATATACTATATACAATCTCATACATTATAAATATTTGCATATTCGCTTTACATCTGCATACATTGCAATGTACATGTGTTATATACTACATATATTATACATACTTATGCACACACTTATACATTCTACGCATATATGTATACACTAAACATATTTTCATATATTGGCACATATTTAATTATTTATCACATTATAATTTTTTACTTATTTTTCACATATTTTCGACGCTACATATATTGCACATAATATTTACATTTGCACACACATTAAATATTTGCACATTCTTCTTACATTTTAACATATTTCATATGTGCACACATTTACACATACTTGAACACACACTTATTCATAATTCACATATATTTATACACTATACTAGACATGACCAAGGTTCACGAACCGCCGGTTACGGTTCGTGAACCGCTGCCCTTGGAGTCACGGCTACGATTACGGTTCGTGAACCGCCGGTTCACGGTTCCGGTTCTGTCTCGGTTCCGGTTTCATCCCGGTTACGATTTTATCCCGGTTTCAATTCCGGTTCTAGTTTCGATTCCGATTCCGATTTTGGTACGATTTTCTCATGGTTCGACTTTTAAAAAAAATAACAATATGAAGTGTGATATACTTTACAAAATTTACAAGATGAAAAAAAAGAAGTTTGGTATAATTTAAAATGTGAAAAATAAGAGAAGTTTGATATAATTCACAAATTTACAAGGTGAAAAAATTCATTAAATAATAGGAACTTGATTACCATATTTAGAAAGAAATTCATTAAATAAATCACGAAGAAGAAATTTTACTTCTCCTATAATCTCCTTAGTATCTTGAGGTTTATAACCTTCATTGTCAGAAAAAAATGAATCTACACCACTATTATATGCATTAATATATTTTTCTAAAATATAAATTTTTTGGCGTGGATCAAAAACAGAACCAATTAAATATGTAGGTGGAATTTTTCGGTAATAGTTAAGCCATTTTATTAACATATCATATATAGAAAGTGATAAAACAGGGTCATCTTTAAATTGTTGTAAAATACCAACAACATCACATGCAATGTGAATAAATAGATGAGAAGTAGGATAATAAACACCAGATAAAATTTCAGTAGCATCTTTAAATACCTTTAAAAGTTGTAATAATTTACAACAAATTTCCCACATATTAGGATGCAAAGAAATATCATCTACATGATTTTGCATAAAAAAAGTACATAACAAAGTACTATATTGTGTAAGATGCATTCAATAATTTATAAGCTGAATTTCACCTATTAGGAACATCTTTACTAAATCTTTTTGGTTTGCGTCCATTTTCCATACAAAATTTTACCCATAGTTTCATTAAATTTGGACGGATCCATAAAAGACTAATTGCTTCTTTAATAGGCGTAATATACCTATTTAGTGTTTTTAAACCATATTGTACCGCTAAATTTAATATGTGGCATGCACACCTAATATGAAAATTTTTTTTACCTATTATTGGTTGACAAAGAGTTGTTAATTGACTAATTGAAGCCGTATTAGCCGAAGCATTATCAAAACCAATTGAAATTTTTTTTCTAGATAAACCATATTCATCTAAAATAATATTCAACAAATTAGATATATTATTTGCGGTATGTCTTGCTTCAAAATGATGAAAAGCAATAATTATTTTTTGTATTTTCCAATCACTATCAACCCAATGACAAGTTACTCCAATATAAGAATGCATTTGCCATAAATCACTCCAAATATCGGAACATATAGAAACGCTACCATTTAATTTTGAAAAAGTGTCAATTAAAATTTGTTTTTTACATTTATAAATTTTCTTTAATTCTCTTGTTATTTTTGTTCTAGGCATTCTTTTAGCTTGTGGATTTAATGCCTCTTGACAATAATGAGTAAATCCTACTTTTTCACCAAAACCAAATGATATTTGTTCTATGGCTATCATTTTAGCTAATTGTTTTCTATTTTTTTCATCCGAATATTTAAAAGGAGGAGTAGTACAGGGAACAAACCTGGATAATTGCGATTGGTTGGTGGAAAGGCCGATTTCGTGTGGATGTTTTTCCTTCAAATGTCGCGCCAAAGTTCCATAGCCCGATCCTTTTTTGAAAGCATATAATTTATTTCCGGGACAATAATTGCATTTTGCCTTGATTGGTTGTTGGTTGGAATCTAATATCTTTGTATAATGCTTCTTGAACTTATCCGATTTTCGCCTTTCTTCAACGTTGGGGCTTTCGGTTTCTCCACCACCACTAAAAATTTGCTCACTTTGGTTTGCACCAAATTGTGAGCTACCAATAATATCTCTATTAAAATTATCCATTTTATAGTAAATTAAAATTAAGTAATTGAATAAATATATAAATAATTAGATAAATAAAATTATAACTTTATAAGTCTATAATAAAAGTATATAAATAAATTAAAATAATTAAAATAATAAAAATTATTAATGAGAAATCAATATTTAATAAAATAAATAATTTTAAAAAATAATTAGCTAAAGATTTGAATAAAATAAAATAATTTAAAGTAAAGAATTGAATTTTGAATATAATGAATAAATAAATTAATGAGTAAAAATAATTTAATGATAACTAAAAAAAAGTAGATAATATAAATGATAATTGAGTACTGAGAGAATTGGAAGAATTGGAAGAATTGATAGAATTGAGAGAATTGAGATTGAGAGAAGAGAATGGTGTGAAAATGAGTTTAGAAAGTTTTAAGTATTTATAGAAGAAAAAAAAAAAGGCATAAAGCCTTAATCTGAAACACTATATTTATGCACATATTTTCACATACTATATATTTATGCACATTTTTCATAATATAAATATTTACACATAACACACATTTTTTGAAACACTATATTTGTACATATACTCTCATATTTTCATATGCTACATATATTTATACATAATTCATACATTTTAATACACTATGCATATGAACACATATACACATACTGCACATATTTTCACACACTATACATGTTTACACATAATAAACATATTTTACTCACTATACATACATATACATATTACACATAGTTCTCATACACTATATTTACACATATCTACACATATAACACATATTTTCACACACTATACGTTTTTATACATACTGCACATATTTTTGTACACTACACATTTACACACACTACACGCATTTTCACACATTATACATATTTGCACATAATTTATACATTTTCACATATTGTACATATTTACACATACTACAAATATTTTCAACCGCTATAATAATTTATACATACTATAAATTTTTTCATATACATATATCTACACATATTACACACATTTCACATACTATACATATTTATAAAAACTTCAAACATTTTCTCACACTATACATATTTAACATATTTGTGCACATCACACCTATTTACATATATTACCTATATTTTCACACATTATTTATATATATATATATATATATACACATTTTCAACCATTATACATTTTTACAAAGACTTCACACGTTTTCAAACACTACATATTTACATATAGTATACATATGTTCACACATTATACATATTTATACATACAACATATATTTTCACACACTATACATATATGCACACATTTCATACACGATATGTATTTACTCATACTACACATATTTTCACATACTATAAATATTTATACATGCTATATATATTTATACATACTACACACATTTTTACACACCATAATTTTGTTCATTACAAATATTTTTGCATAATTCATACATTTTCACAAATTACATATGTACACATTTTACATATTACACATATTTATACATATTTGTACATGCATTTATTCATACTACACATTATACATACTTGTACATGCATTTATTCATACTACACATTATACATACACTATACACATCTTCATACATTTGCTCATCCTATAGTTATTTTTATATTATAGATTTTTAACATGTTGTGCATATTTTGCATACTACATATACACAATTACTATATATTTCATATACCACAATATTTATTAACACATACCAATATGTCTTTTAATACATATTACATGCATTGTCACACACTTTGAATATTTATATGCATTATATTTATTTACACATATTATATATATTTCACACACTATACATATTTACAAAAACTATATATATTTACATATATGCCCAGGGTGAAAATTATTTAGGCAAAACTTTTATGTTTGTGAATTAATTAAGTTTAAGTAAAAAATATAAAGAAAAAAATTTGTTGTGTTATTGTAAACGTTTGTCACAAAAATTATAATTTACAAGGTATAATTTATTAAAAAATTAGTAAAATTAAAATTATATATATAGTTTATGAATAAAACCATGTAGTATGTCAATTCTCATCATGATCCTCATGTATTTCTCAAAATAAAAACATAAAATAAAAAAGAAAAGCTTTAGCTTATTGGCAAGTTTAATAAGTAATTACAAACTTTTTTAAATCACTTTTTCATGCAACTTAAGTAACTTCTATATATTTCATAATAAATACATAAACCTTTATATACTTTAATACTTAGAAGAAGTTAGAAATATGAGCAATTAATGCTTGGATTAAAAAAAGTGGTTGCATCAATATTTAAATGAACTAATTAAGTTTCAAATTCATTCAACTACTTAAGTTATGATATTGATATATTTAAACTATCTCACCATCAATACAGTACATTAGAAATATTAGAATTTTAATTAAATTGCACTAACAGTATTATTATTTTTTATATTTACAAATTTCACAATAACAATGTTTACTACATTTTCACTATGAATTTTTTTAATTGGCAAAATTAGGGGCGCCACTCCCATATTTATTAAAAGAAACCAGAGTTACACAAGATGAACAGTTATAAAGACCTATGATGCTCCCGAAAATTCAGAACATTTAACCTATCCATATTTAAACAACCTCGAACTTGCAAAGGAAGCATACCAAAAGATGTAAATTCCAAATCCAGCTGCCGACGACATCCCTCCGAAGCAAGGCCATCAGCAGGCTGATTGGCCTCCCTATAAACATGGCTCAGGGACACCATACACGAGAACTGTTTCAACTTATCAATAATTGCCCTCAACTTCCACGGAACATGTCCCTCCCCCAACATTAGCGACACCAACACATTTGAGTCTGACTCCACCAGCACATTGCTACAATTCCAACGCTCACAAAGTTCCAGCCCAATTAATAATGCCAAAGCCTCAGCTTCCAGACTCGTGACGAACTCAAAACCCATAGCTCGAGCGACCACCAACCGACCAGCCGAATCCCTAATCAACGCCCCACCCCCCAAGACCAGGGTTACCAAGGGAACAACCATCGACATTCAACTTCACTACACCTAGCGGAGGACGCAACCAACATACCCTAATGATCGAAACCGGAATAGAAAGACCCAAAACCCCATCCACCACATGATGCCACTCACCGGAAAGGTTATGTGAAGGAAACCGCAAATTCCACATCAGAAGTAAATCTTTCAGAACCAGATCACATACGCGTTCCCAGGACTCACTCTTACCCTCAAAGAAATCTAAATTCCGCCGTTTCTATAGCTGCCACGTAATAACAGCCGGGATCCAACGGAATAAGATTCTGCAGTAGACACTCCCTCGTAAGTTCCACCAAACCATACAATGCTCCCTCCACGCTCTCGGTCGTTGACGAACTCCAACAGCATCACCAAAAAAACCCCAAACCTTAGAAGCCAAACTTCCCCAACCAAACACAATATCCAAATTCTCCTCCACAGGGATATCACAACACAGACATGGAAAAGGGCCATGTACACCCAACTTTCCCAACCAATGGGCCAAAGGTACCCGTCCATAAAATAAACGCAAAAGGAAAAAAGATACCTTGGGCAGAATTCCCGTTTCCCAGATACGCTTAAAAAGTTCCGACTGGGGCGACTTAGATTGAAAGAGATTATAAGCCGAAGACACCGAAAAGAACCCATTTGCATCACACATCCACACTGGATGTGCCGGTCTATGTGACAGAGCTAATTCAGATACCTCATGACATATGTCAGCAGGAAGAGAGAGATTACTCAACCACCAGACACCATTGATATTAAAATCCTTAAGGCATGTGTAACCATTCCCAGGAGCCAACGCAGACAACTCGTCGATTTTCCGCCAGTTATCATGAAAGACATCTAGTGTACCATCACCCACAACCCAACCAACAACTTCCTCACAATCCGAGCGAATCCGTCCTCCGCGAACAAACAACTGCCGGGTGCTCTAAACGACAATATCTAGCAACCATATACTGGGCCCATAAAGAATTTTGGGCCCGAAATACCCACCATAATTTCGCAGCAAAAGAATCGACAACATCCTCAAGTTTACGAAAACCCACACCACCTTCACTATATGGCCGACAGAGCGAATCCTATGCAATCCAATGTTGTTTCCTTTTCAAAAAAGGACCCTCCCTAAAAAACTTTGCACAAATTTGCGTGATTTGATGAAGCACACTCCTGGGAGGTTGAGAAACCGCCAAAATATGCAAATGAAGGGACGCCAACACATGCTTAATTAAAACAATACGACCTCCAAAAGATAAGAGCCTATGTTGCCAACCCAGTAATCTCTGCTGGATTGAAAGAACCATCTCCTGAAAGAAAGCAGCACATTGTCTCCCAATATAAATCAGGCATCCCAAGTACTTGAAGGGAAAAGTAGCTTGAGTATAACCCGTGATACGAGCAACTCTCCGGTGAACCCCAAGGGACGATTTGGAATTAACAAAAAAATTACTCTTCGAAACATTAACTTTCTGCTTAGAGAGCTCCTCATAATCCGCAATGACCTTACAAACCGCCACTAGAGAAGCCCAGTCTGCAGAAGAAAACACCAGAACATCATCCGCGTAGGCAAGGTGAGTGACTGGAATCGCAAGCCTATGACCCCGAAAAGGAGAGAAAGTCCCCATGTCCAATAAACCATTCAGTCTCCGGGAAAGAAAATTAGCCACCAAAATATTAAAGAGGGAGACAGTGGATCCCCCTGTCGCAAACCTCTGGAAGAACGGAAGAAACCCGAAGGACTTCCATTTATCATAACTGAGAACCAACAATTAGATATACCACTACTCCAGAATATATAATTTAAAACGGTCTATTTAAAATGGTTATTAATAACCCGTTTTAGATAATTGGGGCGATGGCATTTTTGTAATAAGAATTAGGAAAACGCAAACTTTCTAAAACGGTTACAATATAACCGTGTTAGAAAGTCTCTTGATGTCAGTTTCTAAAACGGTTCGGGAGACAACCGTTTTAGAAACTGTTATCATCTCCGTTTTAAGAACGGTTTCTAACTAACTGTTTTAGAAAATTTCAGTTTTCTAACACGGTTAAGAGTTTAACCGTTCTAGAAAATTGAAATTTTAAATTATTTAGTACGGTTAGCGTGTAACCGTGTTAGAAAACGGAAATTTTTTTCTCCTCTTTATCTTCACACTTTTCTCTGCCGCTCTCCTTCCCCTTTCTCTGCCGACTCTCTCCACTGAGAATGTCAAGTTTTATTTTTTTTAACACCATATTTTGTTCTTTTTCTTTCCCTCGTCAAACCCACAATCTTTGTATTGTCTCAGTTTTTGCGGTATTTTTGGGCTCAAGACGAAGAGAGCTCCGATCTTTGCCGACTTATTTTTTGCTCCGATTGCTCCAAAGGTTATATCTTTAAACACATCACCGGTGTAAGCTCCTTAATTTTGAGTTTATATTGTTCCATTCATCTATCATTAATCTTCATGAACACTTATGCTAAAACATTCAGAATCGACGGAGAGTTTTTCGACGCGGTGAAACTGGAGGACTGTTTCTGGAGCTTGGAGGATCAGAAGACGGTTTCGATTTTGTTGACGAAGCAGGACAGGATGAATTGGTGGAAGAGTTTGTTGAAAGGCAGTCCAGAAATTGATACGCAGAAGGTGGAGATCGAAACTTTCTGATTTGGATTTTGAGACTAGATCGGCGGTGGAGAAGATGATGTTTGATTAGAGGCAGAAATCGATTAATGTTTTTGTCTTTTGGTGCAGTTTAATTTTGTAGGAAGGTTTGGGTTTGGTTGATATGAATATATAATATTCTTGTTTGATTTTCATAATAATATTCCAGTAAATTCTTCTTCCATTCTTTCTCTGCAATTCGCATCTTGCTAACGTAGTTTGGATGAGTTTGAAGAGTTTTTTTGTTATTGTTTCTTTCAAGTTTAAGCGAATGAGTTTGAAAAGTTAAAGATTACTAAACTGATTGAAATAATGTTCAAGAACATGCATGAAATCTTTAAGTTGGTTGGTGGGAGTGTAAAAAATGCAATTGTCTTGGAGCTTGATAGGCGTGAAAGATTACTAAACTGCTCTTGTGTGTTGAGTCGTTCCCCAAAATGCCCTTGAAATCCTCTGAAGATGGAGGGCAAAATTGGCTTGAAAAACCTGATGCGCTGCTGAACGTCGCGACGTTCGAACGTGAATGTCACGACGTTCAGCTCTCCGGCGCACCAGTAAGTTCCTATCCGGCGCGCCGGAGATGTCTGGAAGTTTTGGAAATTTAATTCACCAATTTTCGGCGCGCTGGAGAAGTTCTCTTCGGCGCGCCGTTCGTTTGTGAGCCAGTTTTCTCTATGATCCAGAACGAATTTGGAAAATTCCAAAACATAAAAGTTGTAGCTCTTCCTCTTAGCTTTCCAATGGAATCCGAATCATTCCATTTGGATGTAAATTGAGCGAGATATGATCAAAATACTAAACCCTGGCAGATTTCTTCAGCATTTGTTGACATCCGCCTCAGCTCTCTGAAATGCGCTATTTTCATCGTTCTTTTGCTCCGTTGCTCCTCTCACGCCATAATGTCCTACAAATACATTAAAAACACGTAAAAACGACATAAATCACGTTACAAGGACGTTCAATAGTTAAGTAAAACGAATCCAAGAAGGTGAAAAATATCACCTTATCAAACCCTCCACACTTAAACATTGCTCGTCCTCGAGCAACAAAACAAAACACATATATGCTCGTTATACAACAAAGAATGAAGGATTGGCAAATTTACTTTACTCAACAATGCATCTAATCATTTAAAGCATTTGATAAGTGTATGTGTACATGCCTCATAGCTTACTCGACTAAAATGACAAGTAATCACTCCATGTATCCACAAGAGTCATCAAAGTTCCTTTTTGTACACATTCAACACGTTGAGTACATTGTGTGTGTGTGTGCAATGGGTACCACTTGGATCTTGACTTATTCATGTCTGTGCCATAGGTAAGAGATCCGACAACTAAGCTTCGTTTTACTCTTTTCCTTACAATCACCTCCTTGACAATTATGTAGATACTAAGAAGTTTACAAGATCATTGGGACTTTTATTCTTATTACAACATATGAGTTCTCTGGGTTTTATGACTTTTTATACCCATATTCCACCTCATATGAGTTCTCCTCCAACCTTTTGGTTATTAAAATAGCGGTCTCGCATTGGAGGGGAACTTATTCACAACAAAGTATACGAAATACATAACTTAACAAATATACAAAACACATAACTTAAACAAATGCCAAGGGTTTTGTGGCTATTTTTTCCCATTCCATCTCATATGAATTCTCCTTCTACCTTTTCGGTTAGTGAAGGAGCGGTCTCACATTGGAGAGGAATTTATTCATTGCAAACAACATAATATTAAAAACAACACATAATGCCCAATTCATTTCTTGAAACTTCAAAGTATATACACATGTCTTTTAGGGAAAGTTAGTCCAAAAGCTAAACTAACAAAGTGCCAAGGTACTCCGACCTATCTTATTAACCAAACTTGTCAATCTCCATGAGTTCCCCACTTGTGCTTATTAACAATAAACTCAAAATGTCAAGCTTTCCATCAAGAACCCGACTTCCCTTACGTAACATGTTGTTTTCCTAATCACAAGTCGAGTTCTAAAATACAACAATTCACATCATTGGCTACACAACACTTATCTCACATAATTTACATTAGACACATTTTTTCATTTTGGTTGCCAATACCATCACTCAAACACTTAACACAAATATACAACATATACATAATCACTAAAATCCACAAAAGTTCAAAAGTCACAAAAATGAAAAGTTCACAAGAATCACAAAGACAGCAACAAATATGGACATTATGGGATCCCAAAATAGCAACAATGGATTTCCTATTGTAGAGCTTCAAGCCTAAAGACAAGGGACTTTTAAAACTTCAAGACACACAATGGACTTTCAATGTGCACTCAAGAGACACAAGAATCAACCAAAAATCAAAACCTAAACAAGAAAAACACTAAAAATTCAAGTTCAATATCCATAAATCACCAAATATTCATTGAAGCACAATTTCAAACATCTTCACCAATCTTATCTCCTCCACACTTAAAATATGCATATTTTTCCAAAGATAAGAGAGGGATAAGAAAACACCCATGGTGTATGCATTGTGGCCATCTCTTCAATTGCGCATGTGAAATGTAAACTTGGCCATTGTGAAGATGTCTTTCATTTTTTTTTCCTTATGGATGGAAAACCTAAAAAAAAAGATAAAAAAAAGAAAACAAGTAAACTAATTTCAAGTATGAGTTAAAGAAGAAAACATTTAAGCAATTAAGCTCTATACATGACACTCAAACCTAATCACTCAAAACAAAAATGTTCAAAATCACTCTTTGGCATGCATGAAAAGTTTTACATTGTGCTCATGTGAGTGCTCTTGTGCTAAGTGTGCATCTCAATCATGTTCAAATCCTAATCTCATTCATTAAGCTCATGTGCACTTGAGTCCTAATGAATTCATGCTAGGTAAATCATGAATGTGCCATTAACTACATATATGAATATTGCACACATCAAACCTTTGAGACTCACAACATATGCTAACTCATGCAATTTAATCATTGAAAATCATGAAGTGATTTAGAGTGAAAAGTTGTTTGTTGTGTGCCATTGACATGAGCGTGAAAAAGAAGAAACAATTAAGCAAGTTTAGCGAGGGTATGCATCCCCCCTCCACACTTAGCTCTTTTTATCATTTATGCACATTTTTCATTCTCTCATATTCATTCGTTCACTTTTAATGCTTTCTTTGAACTTATGCAAGAAAAACAAACCTAACTATGCTAAAAAAATGCAAAACAAGCACAAAAGCTAGCATGCAAATGGAAATAAAAAGAATGGAAAGAAATGGTAGTTCTAGATTTATTTAGTCCCTAGCTAGACTTTATTTATGTGGCTATTCCCTTAAGATTCGGAATAGCCATCACGGTACCAAAAGAATGCCATTTCGTAGGCACTTCTATGCCTTTTGAAAGGCACCCTTTGGAACCATTTTAGGAGGTACTTGAGCTCAAGTACATGAGGAGCAATGTCAACAAATTCCATCTTGTACCATTGTTGCTCCTCCTTCGTAGGTACCTCCTCCTTCTCTCCCTCATTGTCTTTTGGGAACACCAATGACCTAACCTTCCCTAAGACTTCTTCACTTACTATGCTAAGTGATGACTCTCTACATGGCTTGTCTAGAAGCTCTACATCCAAGGTCTCTTCACCCTCATAAGGCATTTCAAATATGGATGCATCAACAAAGCTATTTTCTACCAAGTTAACTAATTCACAAAAAATTTTCATGTCTTCTTCATCAAAGCTAACATGGTATTCAACTTGAGATTCACCCTTTTTCGCATCACATTGGGCATTATTATCATTCAAGGGTTTATCATTGTACATACACCTAATGACATCTACCATTTCATGTAAATCATTGAATTCCATGTAAGATGTCAAAATTACACATGAATGCACTATGTTAGCTAGCTCTTGACAAATTAACAACTCATTTTCATCCAAGCCATCATATGCATCAACATGTGTTGTCTCCTCATTCCTAAGGTGATCAAGCTTAAGAGGGAGGGTGTTTTGAAAGCTTTGTCTATGGCTAAACCATTGTTCATTGTAGCTTAAATGACCTAAAAGACTTGAGTGAGGGTGAGGTAAAATTTTTTTGTCAAATTGGTTATCACTTCCTCTCATGTTATGTGAATAACATTGAAAGGTGTGATTGCCTCCTTGGCACCAATTACATGAAAATGCATCCTTACTCAATTGAACTTGTATGTCATTCAAAGTGTTGGTTATTTCGGCCATTTGAGCCTCAAGCCTAGAATGTCTAACTTCAAGTTCATCATTCACAAAGCATGGAAGAGGGAAATATCCTAGAGGTTCATTTGGTCCCCATTCATTGGTGTCCCAATACTCTAATGGAGAGAAGTCTCCAAACATCTTAGGTTGTGGTCTTGTATCATCCACCACAAATGGTAGGTCATTATGATCTAGTTCAAGGAAGTTTCCAAACAACCTAGGTATATTTGGACAACAAACCCTAAAAAAGTAAAACAAGAAAAACAACAAAAACAGCAAAAACAAAAACAAACATGAAAAGAAAACTATCTACAACTACAAAACACACAAAAACACTAATCCTAAAACCAATTGCCTCCCCGGCAACGGCGCCAATTTGATAGGCGTGAAAGATTAGACTTTAATTCCCTGGCGCCAATTTGATAGCGGTTTTGGAGCTAGGGTTAAAAGTTAAGGCTTAACCGAATCAAATAAATTTATAACCCTAATCCTCACGACATTTAAGGTGCATCAAGACACCGACGTTTGTGTAGCAAAGAGGAAGTAGGGGTCGAACCCACAGGGAGGGGATGAGTTTATGGAATTAGTGTGAACGTGTGTGTAGTAGTGAAAGTATAAACAAGAACAGAGAAATGACCTAAACTACCAACTAGACAAAAGAACAAATAAGGAAGAAATGCATCAAGGACAAGGAATCATGCAATGAGTGTACCCTTGGAGTATTGGTTTTCCTAAACATTAGTGCTTAATGTGTTTTACAAAAGTGAGTTAACGAACTAAGAGTGTGACAACATCGATCAAGTTTCACTTTTATGGTGAAAGTTAGAACCTAATAACGTTGACACCTACGGAAAATTAACTTCGTAGCTAATCCCCCCTTTATGATGGAGGCAAGGATTTGCCAATTTAGGTCAACCGAGATCCCTATGTTCTCCCAATCTTACCACACTCTAATTCGGCTCCTCCTTTATGGCGAAGGTAAGAGCCAAACCTAGTCACTCTTTCGGACGTCACTCCCTAACCTATCCCTTCCTTTATGGCGGAGGCATGGTCTAAGTTAGTTCATGCTACCCGAATTCACCAACCCTAACATCGGTATCTCAATGTCCTAACCAATTCCCCCTTTATAGCGGAGGCAAGAAAAGGCTAGAACACCACCACTAATCTACTATCCACATACTAATCTACCTTAAGCATTACTAGCATGGAATGTTAGATTAGCTTGTAGTTCCTAATTCTTGATTACCCACAACATAAATCCACAATAAAACACAACAATTCAACAATCATAACCAATCTCCAAGGGCACTAGCAATTTAGCACATCAAAGCTTCTAAGAACATCACAATAATGAATTAAAGCAATGGAATTAAACAAAGAAATACAAAGAGTAGTACTCCCCTTTGAAGTTCCAAGCCAAAGCTCCAAGCTTTCTTTACAAATCAAGTCCTTAGAGCCAAGACATTACAAGAATTCCTTCCACAAATGGGGGCCTATTTACACCAAGAACACACACTAATTGTGTGTTCTTGTGGAGTAGCTAAAGAGAAAACCCTAAAATCTAACTAATCTAACCTAACTATGAAAATGGTTTTCTTCTTGGTCTTGAGCTCCTCCTTCTTCCCCTTCTCCCCCTCTTCTCCTTGTTATTGGCTGCAGATTTCTTCATATATTGGAAGAATTAGGGCTGCTCTTGTGTGTTGAGTCGTTCCCCAAAATGCCCTTGAAATCCTCTCAAGATGGAGGGCAAAATTGGCTTGAAAAACCTGATGCGCTGCTGAATGTCGCGACGTTCAGCTCTCCGGCGCGCCAGTAAGTTCCTATCCGGCGCGCCGGAGATGTCTGGAAGTTTTGAAAATTTAATTCACCAATTTTCGGCGCGCCGGAGAATTTCGCTTCGGCGCGCCGTTCGTTTGTGAGCCAGTTTTCTCTATGATCCAGAACGAATTTGGAAAATCCCAAAACATAAAAGTTGTAGCTCTTCCTCTTAGCTTTCCAATGGAATCTGAATCATTCCATTTGGATGTAGATTGAGCGAGATATGATCAAAATACTAAACCCTGGCAGATTTCTTCAGCATTTGTTGACATTCGCCTCAGCTCTCTGAAATGCGATCTTTTCATCGTTCTTTTGCTCCGTTGCTCCTCTCACGCCATAATGTCCTACAAATACATTAAAAACACGTAAAAACGACATAAATCACATTACAAGAACGTTCAATAGGTAAAACAAATCCAAGAAGGTGAAAAATATCACCTTATCAGAGCTTACCAGATTGGTATGGCAGAACTGATTCCGTGTACCATTGGACATGGGTGTGCAGAAATTTGGGTGTGCAGAAATTTGGGTGTGTTAAAAAACAGACTTTTAAGAACGGTTCATCAACCGTGTTAGAAAACAGACTTTTAAGAACGGTTCTTATCCGTTTTAAAAAATGTAGGACTTCCTAGTCCGCCCATATCTAAAACGGTTTGGAAAATCTAAAACATGTTTTAAATAACTACTTTTAACCGTTTTAGAAAGCGAATTCTGTAGTAGTGTACACCTCCACACCATATCAATCCACCGTTCCTCAAATCCAAACTGACGTAAGATAGCACAGAAAAAAACCCAAGAAATCCTATCATATGCTTTCATCATATCTAGCTTAAGAATCACTTTACCATGACGCGATCGAGACACCATCGCGTACGCCATTTCCTGAGCCAGCAACACATTATCAGATATAGCTCAGTTTTTGACAAAAGCACTCTGCTATGGAGAAATTAACCTCGGCAAAAAATCCTTAAGACGGTTGGCCAGAACCTTACAGATAATCTTATTAATGACGTTACACAAGCTTATTGGACGGAATTTCGTAAAGCTCTGTGGGTTGTCACTCTTAGGAATAAGCACAAGCGTTGTTGCCGTAACTCCCCGCGGAAGCTCGCCCCCACAGAAAAACTCCACAACAGCCTCAAACATATCTTCCTTAATAATCTCCCAAGCTACTTTAAAAAAACAACTAGAGAAACCATCCGCACCCGGAGCACTCGCCTCATCAATACCATCCAAAGCCGCCCGTACTTCATCCAAAATAGGCTCTACTTCCAGAACCAAATTATCCGGAGCCTGCAACAATTGAGGGACGACCCCCAGCTTCGCAATGTCCACCTCAGGAGATTCGCCTGTTAATAAATCACGGAAGAAAACCTCCGCAGCTGACCGAATACCCAAACCATCAGTAATCAATTCGCCATTCCCTCCTCTGATCATATGAATCCCCATTCTAGCCTGTCGTGCCTTAACAGATTTATGGAAAAAAGCAGTGTTCTTATCACCACAATCAAGCCATTTCACATTAGACTTCTGTCTCCAGAAATATTCCTCATCCCTCAAAGATAGCTGAAAAATCGACCGCGCATTACTAAGCGCCAATCTGGCCTCCACACTATCTTGAGCTTCCATCTCCACCTCCGCCTTTTGTACCTCCTCCTCAGCAGTCCTTATTCGGTCAAACACATTACCCACCGTATTGCGATTCCATTCAATCAAATATTTTTTCACCATTTGCAATTTCATGCAAATTCTCACCAGAGGCCAAGCCTGAACTGAGACACACCAGGACTCACGCACCACTTGTAGGAAATCTGTCCGAAGGACCCAAAAATTCTGGAAACGAAACAACTTATGAAAGTCCATTAGCTTAGATTGTAGCGAAAAGAGTAAAGGGGCATGATCAGAGCCCGTTCTACTTAGGTGTTGGAGAGAGGAAATGAACAGTTTCGACCATACTTCATTCAATAAAGCACGGTCCAAACGCTTCCAGATACGGGGAGGCCTACTATGATTGTGATTATTTAAATGAGTCAAATTATTTAGATGTTATATGAAAAGTTTAATATAATAAGTTGAATAGTTTAGATTATACAAAAAATATTGCTTCTAAAAACATGAAGAAATGATTTAACATAACAGATTGAATTAGTAGTTTAAAACGTTTGAATATATAAAACTTAACAATAATAAGTTTGGATGAATTCAAAATTGAAAAAATCAGTTTATAGGTAGGATGTAGAATATTTGCATTTTTTTTGGATGATTTTGGCTCTTGGCTTGTTTTCTGTAGGCAGAAACTGCTAAATGTACTTATTTAGGATATTTCCATGCAACCTTCTCAAGATACTTGTAAGACTTGACTAAAGCTAAATGATTGAAGAATTTGTTTCTTTAAAATTTCTTTCATTCCAAGATAAAACTTGCCAATGAAACATCTTGGATCCTGTTTGGATTCAGCAATTCATGACAGTTTGTAACCTGAGGGCTTTGTCAGATCATGCACTGAATCTAATTCAGAATGTTGCTAGTTCATTACTATTTGTGTTTGTTAGGACAAATTTGTCTTTGAAATGCTTTTCAACCAAGCTGGTAATTGTTTCAAGACTTAAGTTTAATGTTCGATTGGCCAAATGCAATACATTTGACTATAATTTTTTCATAGGCAGAATTAGGACAGAACTTGCTAGTTAATGCATTGTAGCAATAAGGATCACTGCAGTTCTAAATGGAAGATCCAAATCCTATTATATATGAACATATAAAATCAAGCTAATAAAAAACAGAAGTTGGCCCTGGCCTAATATTGCTTAACAAATACACACCTTTCTGTAAAGTCAACCTTCAATGCAGTAAGACTTCCGTAAATTGTCTCTCGATAGGCTATAGTTATGGTTCATTTACAACAACAAACCTTTTCTTCTATTCCATCAAGTGATAGATACAAACAAGGAAAAGTGAAGTTTAGTCTTCAATTCCTATGTCAATTGTTTTCATCAGTTATGTATAATCGACGTCTAAGTACTTTTCAAACGAAGTGGATGCTTCAAAAGGTTTATTGACGTCCTTGAAAGACGAATAGATAACTCCTGGAGCCCTTTCCAAATCTGATCTTCTCATCTATATATGTGATCTCTAGCTTTACCTCACTCTGACCACCATACTAGAACTCAAATCCTCCTAACTTCAGTTCAGAAGTTTTAAAGACCACTCGAATCCACTTCTTATCCAGGACAGTCAATTTCCCTAGATGTAATGACAGGTATGTCGCGTACTTGCACAATTTAACCCTACTCACTAATGTAGATGTGATGAGAGTGATCGTATCCTCAGGGAAGGTATTGGCTCAAGACTAGAAAGTGTTTCTCAAAGTATCACAACAGTGCAAGATTAAAGGAACAGGAGAAATTCACACAAATAAGTAATAACAAATCTTAAAAGTATGCCTTAGGGTTTTATACCGGATGTTTGCCAATTAAACTACCGAAATACTGTGCAATTGTCACTCAATTTAAACACAGAGGAGATCAATCTGCCTAGGAACATAGAACACCATTGGCATGGTCACCACATGTCATCCTACACTCTTGTCACCACTCTTTCCCGTGGCGAGGTCCAAGAGTGATGGTTTAAATCTGCAGAATCTCAACTTCCCAAGTTCCATGACTATAGCATGCAAAACCTAAGGTTTTCCTATGGCAGGGCCTAGCCTAGGTTCATCTGTCTTCGCGAAGCTCGGGAGGTCTCTTCTCACTTAGTTCTACAGGTTCAACAAACTTCCACCGGCATGGCGACCGCATCTCGGTTTGTGATCAAATTAAACAAGAGAGAAAACTCAATTCTCATACTTCAAGACCTCATTTCATGCATTTCTCACTCAAATCGGTAAATCGAACCTTAACCTAGAATGACGACTACAATCAAGGATCAATTCTACAATTAGAAGTACAGAAGGTATGAAACTTGTCGTATTCCAAGCATTAAATCAAGTATGAGTTCATTCTTCAACAATAGAATCAATTACAAAGCATTCCCGATGTCTAATTATTCAATCATCCGGTTCAAACCCTAAGACATCGCCAAATTAGACAGAAAATTCCATATTCAACTCGTAAACATCAAATTCCAAAATTAAGCAATTGAATTCCATCAAATTGAGAAATTTCACCGATTAAAGTGTAGAGGAAATGCAAATGCTCCTTCGATTGAGTTCAATATACAATCTCTGGTACAAATTCACAATCAGAAATAAAATCGGAAAAGGAATTCTAGAGAGAGAAATTAGAGAGAGAAAGAGAAAATGAGAGAAAATTCCTGCTCTCAAAATCAAAAGTCTGTTGTGAAATATAGAATATTCGTCCTCATTCTGTTTAACTAACCCTCCCTATATATAGAGGTTACAGAAAACGTAAATAATACGCAAACGTGAAATGATTAAACTATTACAAAAAATGCCACTGCCTAAAATAAACGCTCAAAAATCAATTCATGCAAAAACACATCCACGCCTTTGACCTACTGATCTTCACGCCCATATTTCTCCCCTCACGCCTTCAAGCTTTTGAGAATCACGCCTCCAGCATGTTGTTATCAAACCCTTGTATGCTCAGCCCAAAGCACGCCTTTACTTTGTGGGTTCTGCATGCTTTCAGGCCTCCAGCTTCATCATCCTTTCCGAACTCACCAATCGTGCACCTTTGAGCCTCTAAATAGCACGCCTTCTACACCCATCTGCCCATGAACAACACAAAACACTTAGCCAATTTTTCAGTTGCCAAAAAGATAACTTCCAAGGTGAATTTGTGGACGAGGTCTGCCAGACCTCACCGTGTGCTGCGTGTGTGGGCGAGACCTCGCGGCGAGGTCTCGCCATGAGAAGTGTTTGTGGGAGAGGTCTCGCGGCGTGTGTGGGCGAGACCTCGCGGCGAGGTCTCGCCATAAGAAGTGTTTGTGGGAGAGGTCTCGCGGCGAGACCTCGCCGTGTAAATGTTTATATGGCGAGACCTCGTGGCGAGGTCTCGCCCCTTGTGTGCAAGTGAATGTGTTTGAACAAAGTAAGTCTGTGAGGTGAGGGTGAAAGTTGTGAAGTTTATGAAGTGTTATAATGAGGATTGAATGGCGTTGAGGAGTGAAAATATGATGTGATGAACATAAGTATGAATGTTGAGTGAAGTGTGTGAAGAATATTGCAATCTGAAAGTTTGTGGGATGATTATGAATTTTATGAAGTGAAGTGAAAATGAGAAGTGAAATGTGATGTGTATGAAGTCATGAAGCATGCAAGAAAATGATGAAACACGGAGTAAAGAAATGATGAATGCCAATGAATTGTGAACCAACTTCACTCTTCAATCTTGCAATGAATCACATAACACATGAAACCAATTGGATTGCAAAATACAAGCTTTCATGAAGTACAAATTTTGTAAAGAAAACAATGAATCATAGCTTCCAACATATACAAACATAAACCAAATTAAGAAGTGAAAATCACGAAGTGAAAATCATGTGTGGCTAGTGTGTGCGACGTGCATGCGGTGAGCTCACCTCTCCGCATGGTGAGTGTACGAGAGTGCATGCGGCGAGGTGAGCTCACCGCATGATGTGTGTGCAATCCACCTCGCCGCACGGTGTGTGTGCGTAGTGCATACGACGAGCTTACCTCGTCGCATGGAATGTGTGAGACTTCGTCGCAAGGTGCATGCGGCGAAGTGTGAGTAGTGCGCGAGAGTTAAATGCAGGCCTAGTGTGAGTGTGTGCATGAGTGCTGCGAGATGTGAATGCTTGTGTGCGGTGAGTGTAAATGCCATACAATAAACTGCGAAGTGAGTGCAAATGCAAGAACATCAAGATGACTAAGTGTACAATTCATCACAATGCTCTATTTCCATGCCAAATACATGTAACTTAGTCTATGAATTAGACTTGATGATGAACATAGAAGTTCTAGATCTATTTCTTGGCTTTCTATTGGATCAAGAATCACCAAAATTAGAGGACTATAGCTCAAGATATTGTCAATCTACCAAACTGTAAAAAGAAGAGCAAAACCCGAAAAACCCTAATCCAAGCACAATAAAGAAGCTTTCGTTTCTCATGATTGCATACAGAATTTGAAGAAAGTTAAAACATGACAATCAAAGTACACACAAAGATCTTTCCATAGCAACCAAAATTTCATCATTCGGATTAGAATTGAAAGAGTTATACACAAAACAAATTGCACATCCAAGATGCCAAAACCCTAATTTTAACCGAATAACTCACTTTAAGTTCCTTCATTTCCAACCTAGGCACACATCACTTCATTTACCATCATCTTTACCCTTTTTTCACCCTTACACATTATCAGCTAGCAAACCACAAACATTCATAAAACAACATAAATCACCACACATTTGCATCCAACACAAGACGAAAGCTAAGAGATTTAGCACAAAATGGTTGGTATAAAACCAACTTATCATGTAATCATAAAGCCAGGAATTTCATGACTGTAAAAGCAACATTTACAAGCTTCAGTCACCAAATTTCAGGATGCACAAGTCCAGAAGATAACCTTGACCAAGCCTGTATGTAGCCAAAGAATGACCCTTGATTACAAGCTCAAAAGCTGAGGTTCAAGTTCATGGTAGAGGGGCAGGGAGATTGAAATCTCTATATGTCATTCAAACAATTCCAACAGAATTAACTCCGACAATCTTACATAATAAATATATTTTCAAGCATCCACCTAAATGCATGCAAAAGTCTAGCAAAGGAAGAAACTTAACTTTGAAAGTTAACTTAAAACTTTCAATCCATACCTCATTTGGGAGAAATATGATGATAAAGCTACACTAAATGATGTTGCCAGAATTCTTAGAACAAATAAAGGAAGAAAGCAGAAGTGAGCTAAGAGAAAAGTACGAGTCGATTACCTTCTAAAGAAACCTCTCCATCAAAGAATCCAAAAAGAGAAAAAGAGACTTTATTTCTCACAATATCAGGTGCTTCAACAAACCGAATCATTTCTTTTGTTTTGAAAAATTAAGCGACCAATTTCACATCTATAGCCTCCACCAGGTGATGTAGGGTTCGAACAATACACAACATCCCACTCTGCAAAGAACTTGGGTCATCAATAGTGATATGAAAATAAGAGTTATTGAATCAAATAGTGCATCATATAATTAGAGAGACGCAAAGTTTTAATTTATTCTGTTTGGTACATATCCAAAGCTATATTAAGGATGAATGAAATTTTGCAACAAATCAAATTATATTCCTTGATGAGTAAATACCAAATCAAACAGTCATGTGGCAGCTACTTGGAGAGATGAGCCAATCTTATGCTAAGAACTATTCATTAAGGGCAAGATATCTCTTCTCAGGTTCTACACTCTACTCAGTAATTATAATCTACACCATATTAGTTAACATAGAAGTAGTAAATTACAAAGCAAAACATTAACAACATTGTGTATGCAGCAAAAGGAAAAGATAAGGATTAATGTTATCAACTTTTATAACATTTACATAGGCATCACATAAATTCTTTTTTTTCGAGTAAAATCACTGAACACCTCCTTTACAGTCCTGGATATTGGATGTGGAATCCCCTCCACAACCATAACTCTTGGTCTCAAACTCCACTTACCCTGTGAATAACCAGTGAATTGATTCCAGAAATCGAGTTTAATCTAAGCAAAAATTCAAAAATTGATATTTTGGAATAGGAGCTAAGGTTTCTTCCTCATTAATCCCAAAATTCAAAACTAATTAGATACGTAAAAACAGAAATAAATACAATAAATAATTATATACACGTGTATAGAGCGAGAAAAAACTCGCATTTGGTAAGTGATAGACAGACCTGTTTGTAAAAGTATCGCGGGGAAGCAGAGAAAGCAGCAAAAGTGCCCATTTTCTGCCTTCTGAGAAAATCATATGCTAATGACAGCAAGAAGACTCAAATCGATCGAAATATCTGTTTCATTTTTTATGCATGGAATTCCAAAAAATATTCTGTAATACCTATTAGAAGTAACTTGAACATTCATTGTATTGAACAAGCCATTTAGAGAAGCAAGCGATATGCAATTATTAAGAAATTAAAATGTAAATCGCATATTTAGGAGTCTGATTATTGTTCTTGCCCAATTTGTTCTTTCAACTTTTGTAGACAAATCTTTGTTCATTGATAGGTTGAATAAATTCTTTTTATTCTCATCAATCACTTAATTCTGAACTAAATACAACATTTTCTAGCCATTTTACCTTCCATGAAATCATCTGTATGATATCCCAAAAGCATGAAAACTTCATAAAAGTTCATTTCTGTAATTGACTCAGTTGTCACACCTCTAAACTATGAAAGAAATTAGAGGCAGATTTAGGAAATTGGGATCTCCATTAAATAACGAAAAACACTTAAAAAAATTTTAAAAGTTGATTGTGCAGAAGATTCTACCCCAACCAAATAATCTAAAAAAACTGCATGGCTCATGCAACTAATATCTTGTTAGTTATAAAGAAATGTTACATTTGGTTTGCAAAAACTAATACTGATTGTGTTTGGATAATAACAGCATCACATTGAGAAAACAAAAATTTCCTACCAATAATTTTCACCAGTGAAATCAGAACCATGCCTTCCAACATTGTAATGCTGCTCAGAATGCAGTTCCCAGAGTTGGCTTCCCAAGCTGTGGCTGAAAATGTACCAAAAACCAGAAAAAATTTGTAGCAACACGCAAAAAGCCAATTAAGGAGGCAACTTTTAGTCAATGACAAATCATCTGAAATAGATGGCAATCAAATTCATTTTATTGGCTTTTGATGTTAGGATGCTTCTATTGCCAAACCAGAAGAAAAAAGGGTAGGAATCTGTGAGAATATACAAAATTTCATGGATACCAAAAACTTTAAGGTGCTCGTATCTCGTCAAAAAAACAGAAAATTGATGTCAATAGTCCAAGAATCAACAAAATTATATTGAAGCTTAATTCTTAACTATAAATCTGTTGTTCAGCATTTTACTGTAAAGAGAATGTTAAGAAAAAGAAATAAGGTAGTTTTTTAGTGCCCAAGACACCTAAAGTTGAAGGTATTCCCCTCTCCAGAGCAAATTGTATTTTATTCTCACGCACATCATTGGGTGTCAATGACATAGTTATGATGTCAAAAGGAAGAAGGTAGCCCTGAAATTTGCAACCCCACAACCCACGTCAAGGACAGTACGAATATTTCCACCATTGCTTAGCGTTTCACCAGGAAACTTAAGAATCTGCAAAGACTGAAAATTGGAATGGTATGAGGAGTCAAGTAAAGCAAGAGAAAATTTATGCTTATGCTCCAGTTCAAGGAGGTGAAGATTACCTTCCACGAGGTATGGAGAGTAGCATTGCTCCACTGACTTAGGGTATTTCATCGCGTAGTCCACATTGAAGACCACCTGATCTCCATTCACTCTGAACGTGATGGTCTTACTCTTGACCCCTATGAGAGCATCCCTTGTGGCTAGAAAAGGTCTCCCAAAGATTAAGGGTACCTCTAGGTCTTCCTCCATATCCAATATGATGAAGTCAATAGGAAGTAAAAACTTGTCTACTGACACCAATACATCTTCTACCACCCATGTGGGTTGCACTAAAGATCTGTCAGCCAATTGGAGGAGCACAACCACTGGTTTGATTTTTCCTCCCAATCCTACATTCTCGGCAATAGAGAGTGGCATCAAATTTATGCCTGCTCCAAGGTCACAAAGGGCCTTGTTAAAGAATCTGGTACCAATGGTGCACGGTATGTGCAACTCCCGGGGTCTTTCAATTTTGGAGACAGAATTTTGTTCAACCATGCCTGACTTTCATCTGTGAGTGGAACTGGGACGTCGCATTGTAGGATTTGTTCCTTGTTGGCAATTAGGTCTTTCAAGAATTTGGCATATCTGGGCATAGCTGTCACCAAGTCTAATAGTGGTACATTCACGTTCATATTTTTTACCATATCAAAGAACCTTGTGAACTGGGCTCCTTTCCTGGCTTGAGGTGGAACTCTTTGAGGGTTTGGGGGCAATGGTGTATACTCTGGGTAATTGTAGGGACTGGGAGGTCCCTTCTTCTTTTTAGTCTCTGGTGCCTTCCCACTTTCCCTTACAGTTTCCTTCTCTGGTTCATCCTCTTCAAGGGTTTCCACATTGGTCTTCTCCATGGCTTCCTCCACTGGATCCTCCTCAGTATGACCTCTCTTGTTTCCACTTAGTTCATTTCCATATCTTAGAGTTATTGCATTACACACTTCCTTTCCCTTTGGATTTGGTTCAGTATCGCTTGGAAGAGTTCCATGGGGTCTCTGATGTACTGCCTTGGCCATCTGGCCCATTTGCATATCCAGGTTCTTTATAGCCACTTCACAGTATTTCACTTGAGATTTAGTATCCGATTGTTCCTTTTCATACATGCCCATCTTGTCCAAAATCTTTTGAAGCATAATCTTCTCATTGGTCTTCCTCGGTTCCCTGTTGCTTGATTCTCCACCTTGGAAGTACTGTCTCTGCTGATTGCCTTGATTGTTCTGTCCCCAAGTACCTTGACCCGACTGATTTTTATAGCCTCTATATTGCTGTCTGTTGTTGTAATTCTGAACATACTGAACAGACTCTTGTGTGAGCTCACATTCATCGATGTGGTATTCACCTTTACATAAACCACATGATAGCACTGGGGCTGTCTTTGTTGCTTTCAAGGTCTGAACTTGCCTAGTCAAAGCCTCTATCTTAGCTTCCAATGAAGTCTCCTCGTCAAAATCCAACACCCCTCATTGCTTCCTCATAGGTGTCTTTCTGGCCTCTGGGAACAAATATTCTTCATCTGAAATTGAGTCGAAGAGTTCCCTAACCTCAGGCACACTTTTGTCTTTCAAGGCCCCATTGGCACAAGCCTTTACCATCAGTGAAGCTTCTAGTGACAGCCCCTTAAAGAAGGTGTTGAGCTCTCTGTCCTCCCCAAGGTCATTGTTTGGACACTGTCGGAGTAAGTCATTGAACCTGTCCCATGCTTCCTTAAACGTCTCGCCATCTTGCTGTTGAAAGCTGCAAATCTCCATCCTCATCCATTCTAATTTGGCTGGAGGGAAGTACTTGGCCAAAAACTTTCTTTCTAATTCCTCAAAAGTGGCTATGGACGGTCCTCCGATTGAATTGAACCAGTGCTTCGCCTTCCACTTGAGGGACAGTGGGAACAAAACTCTTCTCACGTCATCAGGCGTGACCCTCTGTAGTTTGAAAGTGTTACAGAGTCCCAAGAGCCAGTCTAAGTGCTCGTTCGGATCTTTATTGCTCAGGCCTTGGAAAATCTACCCTTGGGTAATCATGGAGACGATTTGGGTTAGTATTTGATAGCTCTCTACGTCTATTCCTTGGCAATTATTCCTTCTCTCAAAGTTTACCGCGAAATGGTCCCCAAACCTTGGAGGTTGGGGTGTAGGTCTCTCCTCACCCTGTTCGGCCATTTCTAATGCCCTTCTCCTTTGCCTCAAAGTCCTCTGTAATTCCAAATCGAGTTCAAACTCTGGACCTTCTCCCCGAAGTCTTGCACCCGGTTGCATAAACTAAGATTTCTCTGCGAAAATCCAGAAATCCCACAAAAGTAGATAGATCAATAGCACCAAAATCGAGAAGAATTTGCACGTAGGGGAACAACTCAATAACGTAAAATCAAGACTCAACAAAAATCAAAACAATCAAACCACATATACTCCAACACAAAATAGATACCAAAATAAACGAAAAACACAAAACTATCACAATCAATCCCTAGCACTTAGCCTCTCCCCGGCAACGGCGCCAAAAATTGACACGAGCTGTCGTGGGCTCGTCAATTTAACCCAGACTCAATAACTCTGTAGAAGCAGTGAGTGGGGATTGTATCCTCTGGCAGAGGTGTATGTCCTAATCTTGATACGTGATAGTAAACAACAAGAAAAATAATGTGACAAAGACCATAAATAGATGTAAGGAATTGAAATGTCAACTACACAAAATGTGATCTAAAACAAGGAAATTAAAGGCAACAACTAAACTCAAATGTAATCAAGAGAGACTAAGTGTATTGCCTTGAGGGATATTCATTCAATATGGATCTATACTTGTCATCATCAATGTGTGTGGTTATGTGAGGAGACTTAGCTGCTAGTGATCTAGAATTGATCTACCGGGTGGTTCTCAAGATTTCTATTTCACAATAGGGCAAGCCTTCGGTACTCACTTAAATTCTCAGATCTCTATTATGTGAATTAACCCTAGTCCTATCCTCAAACCCCTCTCTTGGTAGGGCAGTTGTTTAATTCAAGCATTCAGTTCTCATCACATTAATCATCTCAAGTCTTTCCATTAAGTTGATTTCACTTGCCATAGGTTACTGCACAAACAAAATCACACAATAAGCAGACCTTGAGACTCACATAAATTCAATTCTCGATTCAAATCATGTTATACCCAATTATCTTTGGTAGACCCACACCGATCTCAGTGGGAACCATAGATCGAGTATGGGTTTTGGTGATTTTGTAAAAGCCCATTGAATTAAACATGAAGAAACAGATATTGAATAAATTCACAGATCAATCGTTACAAATATCTCAGACAAGTTAAGATCCATATCTCTGAAATCCCCAAGACAATACTGTGAAATTAGCCGATCATGTTGATCGGCTTATACCCACAAATTACAAAAGGTAGAATAGCTAATGGATCTATGGTGTTTTCTCTCTTCTCTGCAATTGTGGCTTTTTCTCTCTTTTTCTTTGCAAAAATCTCTCTTGATCGAATGTCCTCCCCCCGGATGTCGTTAGGGTTGCCTCCTTTTTCCTTTTATACTTTATCCTTCTCCTGTAGCTTGATCGTGACCGCTAAGCTCTTTCTCTTGCTCTATGATTCCCTAACGTGTCCCTAAAAAATGGCATTCAGATAATAAGTGGAACAAGTGAGGCACGTGTTCTACCCATAACTTAAGCATTAAGATTTAGTAATGCAAAACTACGAACACCTTGTGGTCATATGAATTAGCCGTGTCTATGCCTTGTGTGTGCGAAGAAGTGTATGAATTGTTAATGCATTTGTGCATGAGTGTGTGTTTCGTGGTGTGTGAGTGTGTGTAGTGGCGGGCGCCAAGGTGATTTTGTGTTTGGGCTTGGCGCTCGCCAAGCTCTTTTTGTGTTTGTGTGTGTTGTGCAGTGTTTTGTAGTGTGTTGTGAAGTGAAAATGTTTGAATGATTATGTATGCAAGTGTAACGTGTTGATGCAAGTGAAGTGAGGTTGTGTGTTGAGTGATGAGTGAAATGAAGTATACTGTGTGTAGTGCATGTGTGTGTTTTAGTGTGTGCTAGTGTGTGTGGTGGCGGGCGCCATGCCTATTTTGGCATTTTGGGCTTGGCGCCCGCCAAGGCTGTTTTGTGTTTATGTGTGGTGTAGTGTTTGTGAAGTGAGGTGTTGAGTGTTCAAGTGTGCAAGTCTGTGAGATGAGTGCAATGCGTGAGTGATGAATATAGTGCAAGTGTGCAAGTGTGATAACAGAATGCATGCGTGAGTGAGTGTTGTTAGTGTAGTGCGTGCTTTGTGAGGTGTGTTAGTGTGTGTAGTGGCGGGCGCCAAGCCTGTTTTGGCATTTTGGGCTTGGCGCCCGCCAAGGCTATTTTGTGTTTTTGTGTGAAGTTGTGTTGTGTTGTTTATGAAATGCATATGTGAGAGGTGAGTGTAAGTGTAGTGTAAGAATGCATGAGTGCAGTGAGTGCAAGTGTAGCGTGAAATGTGTGTGTGAGTGAAGGTGTGTGAGTGTGTGTAGTGGCGGGCGCCATGCGGTTTTTTGTGTTTGTGTGTGGCGCCCGCCTAGGCCTTTTGTGTGTGCATGAGTGTTGTGTGCTTATTTGGTGATGCATGATCAGTGTGATCCATTTTCCAGAAAATCATAACACATTGAATGTATTGCACAATACTTGAACACAACTAAGCAATTTCCATATTGTGAACATCATTGCATACAAATTGTTCATCAAGTACCATTTTCACCAAAAGTCTATATAAAAGTTTAAGCAAAATGAAGCGATAAGTCGGTGAAACCAAGACTTATAAACCAATCTGTCCTCCAATGTCTTAATACGTACATCAAACCGTCCCACCTTCGATTTATTCCACTTAATCAAATCTCTTTTCACATTCATAAGCTTAAGCCAAGCAGCGACCAAAGGGCGACCTTTCACCTTTTTCTGCCATGTTGATTTCACCATCTCAAGGAAATCCGGTCTCATAGTCCAAAAATTCAAGAATTTAAACTGAGGCCGATGTTGCACCATTGAACGACAAAACCGCAAGAGTAATGGGGAATGATCTGAGGATGCCTTACTAAGATGCTGTAAAGAAGACGCAAACATTTCCATCCAGACATCATTCACAAGAGCAAGGTCAAGATGTTTACAAATTCTTGGATTACGCTTCCAGTTATTACACCATGTAAAAGATGGACCGGAAAAACCAATTTCAGCTAATCCTATGTCAACAATAAAGGAACAAAAATCTTTGGCTTCACAATCACGGAAAGGTCGACCCCCTTTCTTATCCTCGGCACTAGTGATGGTTTTAAAATCACCCCAAATAATCCAAGAAAAATTCCCAACATCCAAGGGTCGGAGTGACGTACACAACTGCTCCATTTCCCAACGAGTGCAAAAGCCATGCACACAAGATACCATACATTTATTGTCACCATTACTATTAGCCACACTAAGAGAAAGTATTTGTTCTGAGTGATCGACAACATTAAATACCAATATATCAGAATGAAAAATCCAAATACAGTTCGAATAATTTGCAAAGGCACAAGCAAACGAGCTGCAATATCATCCATGTTTGAAGAGTCTAGTTTAGGTTCTACAATACATAGGAAAACCAGTTTATGATCATGTACCAGTCTACACAGCCAGTGCAACGTAGCCTTATTGCTGACCCCCTTGCATTCCAGAACAGCCACATCATCGTGAACCTTTCACTAAGTTAATGTTTTCTTTTTGGAGGATCAAAGAATACGAGTGGGGGTCGATTCACCGAAGGCAACAGATCCACCACCGAGTCCAGATTTAACTTCCCCATTACTTGTTGAATTATGTTGCAATGAGCTACATTATGAGTTTTTTTCTATCCAGTGACTGCATCGTACCTACAGTGGATGAATCCTCGCCTGAATCATCCTCTTCCATCACTAAATCAGCAATACCTTCAATGACACCCTCCTTTATTTGCTGCGTTATATCTTCAGCAATTGCCTAAAGCCTCACCAATTCATCACCTGTCGGTAAATCGACCGAGCACAACTGAGTCTGCTCACTTGATTCCATCACCGAAGAAACATTAACAACATCAGTGTCAACAGCCGTGACCAATATTGAGACCTTCTCCATTATATCCGTATCCACAGCTCCATCCCGAAGATCTATTGCATGCTCGACCAAAACAACGTCCTGGCTAATTTCCCCAACACTGGGAAAAACAGATGTTAATGTACACACTGCCTTACATAGCGAAGGCTCATTTTCTAGAGGCGTTGAATTTTCCATCCCCCCTTGCCGGGCAGTGGCATCCTCCTGCGAAATTCCACAATCTTTCAAAACATCTCCATCACTCGTAATTTTCTCTTTTCGTATTAGCAGAGGCTTTCCTACAATCTGCTCCATGGCACGATCACATTTTTTAGCTTCCTCGACATTCAAATCTGTCGTAAACCCTTCAGTGTTAATCGTGTCCTTCACCTCCACCTTTTTCGACATATTATTCCGACAATGCTCAATCCCATGCCCTTGACGAAAGCACTGGGAAAAATAAGGCGGAAGTCTTTCAAGTACAAGTTCACTGACATAGGGTTCTGAAATAGCAAGGAATTCACAGTTATGCTGAAAGACCAATTTCTTTAATCTTCTAAAATTTGGTTTTTTAATGATACTCCTAATATTCTAGAAAATGCAATTCAACATTCAGACTTTTTTGGTTAGGGGAGTACCTGCTTTCTTTTCACGTAGCCACCTTGTTGAGGATTGTTCTGCTTTGGGATTTTTCTCAATCACCTGTATCTTCTTGTCTTCTCCCTTTTGCTTATTCGATTTTTGAGCAGTCCCTTGCCTTTGAGAAGCTTTGCCTTTCCCCTCATCTCTAGGTGTTTGGCTTACCACAGGAGGGTTCAGGGGGCCTTCATCTTTTCGAATTTGAGGCGCCATTAGGTTCACCTCCTGTTCCTCATCCGATGATGTTTCAAGCTGCAGGTTCACCACAGAAACAGATTTAGTCAAAACGCCATGGGGGTTTTCTATTGTTTTTACCTGAGATGTTTCCGGGCTAGAATTGCTTGGAGCCACAACAGCTTGGTTCCCTGTTTTCCATAATTCTCTAATTTCAAAGTCTTCATTGGGGAGAGTGGCATTCATTCTGTTTTCTTCCAAGAAGATCTGAGAGGGAGGTGAGGCTTGTGAGACTTGTGCCAATTCTTCTGGTTGTTGATCAATGCTATCCATTTTTCTCATTGACAAATCAGCCACCTTCTCACCACATAGATGTAGAACTGAATTTTCCTCAGGTTGGTGGCATTGAGATTGGGATGCAATGGGTTGTTTACTTGGGGAATCTGGCCAACTTCCTTGAATTGGAGGACTCACGTCTAAACCACCTGCAGCCATTCTAGGGAGGTCACTTCCATTCTCAATCACACCATCAAAGATGGGAGGTGCTTTGTTGGCTATTGTCCCTCCTTCCCTCCTAGAGGATTCAGGGATGTCTTCCTGTAATATCACCGAACTATGGATCATTGGTTCTTTACTTGATTGAGCTTGCAACTGGGTTGAATTAATCTGAGAGATCCCAATGGGGGTTTTCCATTTATTTCTCTTTACCAAGGTCCATTCTTGGCTCTTTTGCGCTCGCATTTGTTCCACTGCTTTTGCCGGCTTTTTCCCATCAGCTTTAGTCACGATTGAGATATGTTTTTGAGGATTACAGTTCTTGATTTCATGTCCTAATTTTTTACATTTGGTGTAGTAGACCGGTTTGTCTTCCACCTCCAAACTCTGCCATCTTCCATTTTCTTTGGAGCCAATCCAAACTCTGGGGGGCACCTCCTTAGTCACATCCAGTTCGACGCACACCCTAGGTTAGCTAGGCCGTTTGATGTTGGTAGCAGCGGCGGTGGCTACATCGAGTTTCAGAGGCCTTCCAGCAACTGAGGCCAGCGCATAAAGACAATCCTTTTTGAAGAGGTGGAGCGGTAGCCAGGGAAATCGAATCCAGACTAGGGCTGACGACGGTTCAATCATTGGATCGAAGTGTCTGGTCCACTTGAAGATCCTAGCCGAGAAGCCATTGAAATGCCAAGTCTTCCTTAGCCATACTCTTTGGAAGTCCTGCTCATTTTCGAATTTGAGTAAGATATGGCGTGAGTCCAACAGCCCAACTTGACATTCACCCAAGAAGGCCGCTGCTTGTACCTCTTTCCTTATACATGCCATCGATGGTCTTCCCCATGAGAATTTTCCGACCAAGGTCCAGCAGTATGGTTCTGCCAATTTATCCTCTTCCTCTGCCGTTAGGATGAGGGCCGGTTCCCCTTTATGAAGCGTTATTGGAAGATTGCGATCTATGGGGTTAAATGAAGTAGAATGGACAAGGCCATTGTTTGGCGTAGAGCCTATGGCCTATGGCCAGTTTGTAGTTTGCCGGAGGAGGGTTTCCCCCTCCCTCCGCCATAGGCGGTTGTGAAGGGCAGGGAGCAGATATCAATAAATGTCCGTTAGGGCAAAGAAATGTAAAACGGTCATATATTGACCAAGAGATAATAATAAAATGAGATTGTTTCAATAGTAAGGGGTTAGGAAAGTAGAGAGAAATTTTTGCTCATTCCCAAAATTCTAGTATTTTTTTTGGCTGGCTAACCTCCATTTGAGGTGGGTCGCCACTCCCTATTTATTAGATAATATTGTGAGCGATGGATATACCCTAATATCGCTCTTATATAATTTAAGGATCCTTAAGAACAAGACTTCATTTACATGCCAACGGCCTAATGGTAAACTATTCTTAAGGATATCACAAAAGGAAATGAACTTGGAGTACTACTCCATTTACAGAAAGGTTTCAAAAAACATAAATAAGAAGTACTACTCCTTTTACAATGGAAAATCAGTAAAATCCTACACTAATAAGAGCCCAAAACATGCATGTGTTTAAGAATGACATTATATACCCATGCATATTATCACAAAATCAGCCTTGGTTAAGGCCATATAAATACAGTAAAGGGGAAATGCTTGCCATTTTCAGTCCCACTTTCTCTATCTCCAACTCCGAACTATTGGCAGTCGGCTGGGTAAGACGCAGCTGGATCAGCTTCAGGTTGTGAGTAGTTCTCACAGCCATTAGTTTGCCAAGTATTATTCAGCATTTGGATTACAGGGCAGCAGTAAAAGGATTATCCTCTAACCAGGAATCAGTTGCATAACAAAAGGACACGCATTAGAAAAGAGAAAGCCCTAACTTCATCAGTCTAAATTTCAAGAAACAGTCCCATGTCCTACCAGCAGCAGACAGGGGCACTAACCTGAGACATAGAGCTTGGTTCACTTTCTTAGGATGTAGGGGAGGCCCATCATATCTGCTTTTAAGAGGTTCTTCAGGCTGGAAGTCTCCTTACCTTCATTTACCACCACCCATCTCGCTGGACTGTTTGCCTCTTTTGGAATCTTGGAAAATGAGGTATGGGGCTGAAGTTGTTGGATAAGGATGTCCACATTGCCATCTTGTTTCCAGGCTTTGTGCAGCTGTTCAGATTCTGATTCGATTTCCACCATCATGAATCCCTTTCCCATACAAAATTCTAACCACCATCTGCATGACATTAACTCAGCCTGTACCTTAGTGTAGGATATAGCATAAGAAAGAAGAGGAATATTGAGGATATGTCTCCCATTGTGATCACGAGCTACTCCTCCAATTTTCCATTCTTGGTCAACTTTTAGGGTTGAGAAATTTACCTTAATCCCCGGGGGTTCAGGAGGAGTCCATTTGAAGGTACTTACTTTTATTCTCCTTTTGATCTTCCAAACGTCATTCCAAAATTGAGTCCATTCAAGGTTCACCAAATACCTGGTTTTGAATTTGTTAACAGCTAGTTCCTTAACAAGTTGGAAATATGTGTTGATAATCTGACTTAGTTCAGGCTTAACGGAGCTGAAGGTAATTTTTTTCTCCTTATCCACACATTCCAGCAGATAATAGAAGGGATAATTTTCATCATGAACTTTCTCACTTCAATTTTTTCAGGGCTGTTCCACCACTGAGTTAGGGCACCTGTCAAAGAAGGAGTATTAGGCAACAATCCAACTTCTGCTCCAAAGATTTTGCATACCTTATATGTCATTTGACAGGCTGTTAATAGGTGGCTGATGGATTCTTCCGAGGAGCAACAAAATGGACATAACATAGGGCCTATAAAGCCAATTTTCTGTAAATTTTGAGCAATTGGTAGTCTTTTCCTGCATAATCTTAACATAAAAAATGAAATCTTTATTGGAAGACAAATATCCCAAATATGAGTTGCGAAAGGGAACAAAAAAAGTTTAACCTCTCTGATTACCTGGAAAGCTGAGTGAAGAGAGAAGAGTCCATTACCTGTAAGCATCCATTTCATTTGGTCTGTCCTATTTCTGTCTCCAATGTGGATTTCAGTGAAGAAATCTGAGGGAATCTGGGGGAAGCTTTCATGGAGAAGCTCCAAATTCCAGGCCTGACAATCTAAGAATTCACTCACCTTATGTTGGTCTTGCTCATGGAAGATATATGCAGCCCTCCCCTTGAGGTTCCATTTGTCCCAACATAGGCTGCATTCACCTTTACCCATCTGAAAATGTACATGTTCCTCCTCTTTGGCAGCAATTTTGAGCATCTTTTTCCATATGTTTGAGTCACCTCTATGGATCTGAGGTTGCAGAGGTTGGCCTATTCTACAATATTTTGCCATTAAGAATCTAGCCCAAAGTGTGTTTTGCTGTCTAAACCTCCACCACAACTTATATAGTTAGGCTTTGGCAATGACTTTAAAATCTCTAAACCCAATACCACCCTCTTCATATGGGAGACATAAGTCTGCCCATTTAATCCAGTGATATTTGTCTCTCTTTTCTGATGAGGACCATAGAAAGTTGGACATCATTGTTTCTAACTGATTGATCAACTTTTTTGGGGTAGGTGTGCTCATTAATGTGTAGCATGGAACAGAGGAGAGTACACTTTTAATAAGGGTAATTCTACCACCCATTGACAGGAATTTTGTGCTCCACCCACTAATCAATTGGCTGAATTTCTGCACGACATGATCAAAATAGGCAGCTGGGTCCTTTTAAAATGGAGGGGTAGACATAGGTATCGGGTAGGGAAAGAACCTATACAAAATTTGGTGAGTCTTCCTAGCATGTGTTTTGTTTCAATGGGAGCTTTGTGTCGGATTAGATAACAACTCTTAGCCGCATTAACCCTCTGACAAGAGACAGCCTCATAATACTTTAATTTGCCCATAACTTCCTCAATAATAGAGGGATTCGATGAGGAAAAGATGACAATGTCATTAGCGTAGGCTAGGTGAGTAATTTGGGGACACTCTCTAGGTATACAGAAGCCTAGTCCTTTCCAAGGATTAAGGTTAAGGTCTCTTGACAAATATTCAGCTCCTAAGGCAAAAAGAAGAGGGGAGATGGGATCACCTTGTCTTAGTCCTCTTGAGGTTTTAAACCAGCCATGTGAGGAACCATTATGGGTAATGGTCATCCATGTGTTTGAAATTAATCTCCATATGATATCAATCCAAACTTCCCCAAAACCTAAGGATCAAAATACCTTCAAAAGGTAAAGCCAATTAACCCTATCATATGCCTTCTATATATCAAGTTTTAAGGCTACATTTTCAACCTTCCTTTTCCTATTGATTGTTGAGACTAATTCATTGGCTAGAAGATAGTTATCCAAAATAGATCTACCCTTTATGAATCCACTTTGATTTTCTGAGATTATCTTGGGTAAGACATTTGCAAGCCTCGTAGCCAACAATTTGGATATAATTTTGTTAAGGAAGGTGCATAGGCTTATGGGTCTAAAGTCTTTGAAGGATAAGGGATTTTGGCATTTGGAGATCAAGACTAATGATGTGGCAGAGATAGCATTTGGTAACTCACCTCCATTCATAAAGAATTGGACAGCTTCTACAAGGTCTTGCTTAATGATTTCCCAAGCTTTGACATAGAATAGTCCCGGGAATCCATCTAGGCCAGGGGCACTATCTTTATTCATGGAAGTGACAGTCTCATAAACCTCTGCCATATCAGGGATTCTGGTAAAATTCTCTCTATCTTTCTCAGTTAGGCAGTTGGGCAGTAGGTGGCTCTTAAAGATTGATTCAATAGGCTCAGCAGTGAATATCTTTGTGAAGTGGTGGGTAGCGATGTGGCCTAAGTTCCACTGTTTGAGGGCAATTTTAGTTGATTTCAGTTTCTCACATAAGGTTCTTAAGGGATTACCTAATGTATTGGTGGCCCAAGCTTCTCTAATCACTGTAAGGCAGTCTTCATCATCTAGCCAAAATTTCTAAAAGCGAAAAGCTTTCTTTGGTCCTGGTTTTCCTTTACTAATAGAGAGTAACAGTTGGGCATGATCCGAAGGTGATCTAGCTAAGTGAGAAATATGATCTTGGAGGTTTTTTTTCAGGAATTCTAAGTTCATTCAACCTCTATCCAATTTTTTCCAAATCCTATGCTTTCTATCCCTAATATTACACCACATGAATTTAGACTTGCTCGCTTGGATTTCAGTAATTAATGTAGTGATTAATGTAAAAAAATCCTATGCTTTCCAAATCCTATGCTTTCCAACCCAAAATTCTAGTGATTAATGTAAAAAAATGACAACCCAAAATTTTTCGCCAAACCTCCAATTTTCAAGGTTTTTTGGTCAAAAACGGGAAAATCTATAAACGCATTCATTTTGACTTTATTTGGTCCGTTTCTTTTGCGGAGCTTAATTTGAACATGAATACTAGTGATTTTTATTTTATTTTATTTTTATTTTTTATTTGGCAAGGCCTCTATTGCGAGTTGGGGCGCCACTCCCCATTATATTAATATATGGTTTAAGTGATGGACGTACCCCAAAATCACCCTTCCAAAAATAAGCCATCTTGATCACTTTACCATTTATATGCACGAGCCTAATTAAACGGTGATCAAACGGAGACCACAAAAGAGGAGTACTACTTCTTTTACATAGGCAGTTTATAATTACAAAGGTAGAGAAAATTCTCGGAAAGTTAAAGACCAAAAGAGGAGTACTACTTCTTTTACATTGAGTTGTGTACACTATGCAAAACTAGAAATGAAAGGGATCTATAAATCGAGATAGGAAGTAAGACAGCTCGTAAGATGGATAGGAAGTAAGACAACATGAATTGTAGTGATTAATGTCAAAAAACAACAACCCAAAATTTTTCGCCAAACCTCAAATTTTCATGGGTTTTTTTGTCAAAAACGGCAAAGTCCAAAAATGCGTTCATTTTGACTTTTTTCGGTTCGTTACTTTTGCGGACCTTGATTTGAACATCAATTCTAGTGATTTTTTTTAACCAAAAGGAAATATCCATTACTGAAACATAACAAAATACAGTCTTGGCTATACTCGTCCACACTGTTGCAAAGCAAATGCAATAAATGTAAAGTACTACTCCATTACATAAAAGATTTTTCTCAATATGCGTAAGGAAAATAGAAAAAATCTACTTGAAAGGATTTCCAGTAGATATGCTCTATTTTCCTCTAAATTTGAGGCCCTAATCTGTATAATTAGTCAGCAAATGAATGTCGAAAGCCATTGTTTGAAGGTTCGATACCACAATATAGAAACATTCAAATCACAGTAGCAAACCCAGAATTTTAAATGGGGATAGGCCAATCTGATATAAGCATCAGTAATCAGGGGCCTCACATAAATTTAGATATAGAGGTCTCACCTTAGGTTCGACCTTTTCCTGTCCGAATAGGATATAAAGGGATTACGATCCCTCAGTTTTTGTCCCGAAAAAGTACCTGCTTTGGGACTCAGTAAAGCCTCAATAGTCTTTGATTGTTTGGGTGGCTTAGAGCTTCTTTCCATCTTGTCAATGAACTCCTCAACCTTATCGTGATCCTCCTCCTCGAAACTGGTTTCCGTCCAGCAGTCCTCTTGATCCTCCTCGATTTCAATATCACAATTTAAGGCTTTGAGGTCAGCCAAGCCCGATGGGGAGCTTACATTCTGAATGCTGGAGAAAGTCCCTTCATCCCAGACCTGGTCTCCACTCTTCGCGTCCTCCTTTTCCAGATCATTGGATTCCTGCTCTTTATTCATTCCATCAGCAGCTATTGTAGGTTCATGAAGATTTGATGTCCCCGATAGGCTATCATTCTGGCCCTGATTCTGCCGTTTTGGAACCCATACCTTGTCCTTTGGGGCCTTTAATTTAGCTAGGTTGGTCTTGCACGATGAATTAGGATGGCCAATCTTTGAGCATGATGAACAGAAATCTGGCAGATTTTCATAAATGATAGGTTGCCACTTACCCTTTCCTTTTAGCTCAATCCACACCCGATTCGGGAGTTCGTTAAGGAGATTAACTTCAGCACACAATCTGGCTGTGCTTGGTCTGAGCACCTTGTCCATGGCCACGTTGGCCAAGTCCAGTTTTAGGGGACTGCCACCGCCGTTCCCAAAGCAAAAAGCATCTCCTTGTTGCAAATATGGACAGGCAGTAATGGGAGGTTGATCCATACCGGCACAATAGAAGCTTCGTTTCCAGGTCAAAATTCCGGTGTCCATCTGAAAATCGTGGCTTAAAACCTCCCAAATGTCCAAGAGTTCTTTAACCACATTCTATGATAATCGCTTTGTAGCTGGAATTGAAAAATAATGTGGCAGTAGTCAATCAAACCCACATGACACTCTCCACTGAATCCAGCTTCAAGAACTGCTTTTCGAATGATTTCCATAGTTGGCCTACCTCGGTGAAATTTTCCGATTAGGGCGAACTGAAATTTTTTTGCGAGCCTTTCTTCCTCCTCTTCTGAGATATACAGAGCTGGTTCTCCCTTATAGGAGGACAGAGCTTTAGTTGGAGAAGACGGTAATGAGACATCAATTGATTGTGACCATTGTACTGAGACTGCTTCTCGAAAGGACTTGGTGGATCTTTTTGGGCCATCCGGCTTCTGAGTTGACAAAGGAGTCTCCCCGGTGGTCTTAGGATTCTGATTAGGTAGTGGGGGAAAAGCAGCTGTCTTTACAGTCTGCCTAGGTCCAGAAGTCTGATTTGAATTATCCCTAACTCCAGCTGAACCTGAAGATCCGGGAAATTGCTGTTGATCAAAGCTAGCTACCCACTTGAGTTTGGGTGTGGTAATCAATTGACCCAGGTAGGTATTAGATGGTGTGGGAGGCTGACTGTGTACGTGTGAGGACCGCCTGAGAACTGGGAAGTAGTCGACTAGTGTCGTAGCCCGTCGCAGCGCTGCCATAAGGACGGCTACTGTCGACCACTAGCGGGGTGGTGTTCCGCTGTCTTTGGCGGCTCAGGCCAGACGGCCGGAGCCAGAGATTAGTCTCCTTTTGTATTCACTACCCAAAAGATTACAGTTACTATATTTGGTAACAAGGACAGTCTGAGTGGGCTTATTGTTAGATCTTTTGGGTCGGTGGAATTAGGGCAAATCTATGGTGGAGAATAATGTGAAAAGGATACAAGGGTACTAAAAAAGAATTCTAGAGAGAAGAGGGAGCATCCAACAAAGAACGGCTGGAACGACAAAAAAAATGCTAGGAATTCTAGTGTGATTAATGTTAAAAAACGACAACCCAAAATTTTTCGCCAAACCTCCAATTTTTAGGGTTTTTTGGTAAAAAATAGGAAAGTCCAAAAACGCGTTCATTCTGACTTTTTTTGGTCTGTTTCTATCTCAGACCTTAATTTGAACATGAATTCTAGTGATTAATGTCAAAATATGACAACCCAAAATTTTTCGCCGAACCTCCAATTTTAAGGTTTTTTTGTCAAAAATCGGACAGTCTAAAAATGTGTTCATTTTGACTTTTTTGGGCTGTTTCTTTTGCGGACCTTAATTTGAACATGAATTATAATGATTTTTTTGGCTGGCTAACCTCCTTTTGAGGTGGGGCGCCAGTCCAAATTTATTAATAAAAGTTGTAAGTGATGGATATACCCTAATATCACTCTATACAAAATAAGGGATCCATAAGAACACTTTCCCATTTACATGTTAAGGCCTAATTGGAACGTGTTCTACAAGGACTGTAAAATGATTAAAGTGGAGTACTACTCCATTTACACTTGTAGCTCAAATAGAAAACATAAATGTGGAGTACTACTTCATTTACACTTGTAGTTCAAATTAAAAGCATGACTGGATATCCCTTTTGTGTAATCAGCATGTTACAGAAAATTTACAGTTCACTCATATATATGCTGTAACAAATTCACCAGAGTTGAAAGTGTTTATGTAACGGACACAAAAATTAAAGTTCTGAGGCACCTCCCTGATAGTTACTATAGCAACGAGCATAATTGAATCAGCGGGACCTTGTGGCATTGTCTTTCTTTCTCCAGTTAGTTCACGTTCCAATCAGAAAGAAGAGATGGACTAGAGGTGAGGTGTAACTGGACTAGAGATGAAAACTTTCTTCCCATCCAATAATTTCAGCACAACAGATTATCACTAAGTTCAGAGGATGCAAATTAATTAACAAGTGCCCTAACATCAGTAGGTATGGAACATTTGGCAACCTGTCCTAACAACAGCAGACAGGGGCCCTGACCTGTGAATAATTCTGATTCAAGGAGGTTTGAAGAGCTTTGTTTTAACTAAATGAATTTCACAGCTGTCCAAATTAATTAGTTTCTGTATCTGTGGATCTTTGATGTTGTTGGTTCATCTATCTGCCATCAATCTTGCTGGTAGATTCATTTCTTTGGTGATAACCGAAATGGAAGCATGATTCTTCAAGGTCAGAACCTCATCTGCATCTGGATGAACGGCCAGCTTTCATGATTAATTTCTCTCATCACCTTTGCCTCTGTTTCCACCCATGTCATGTTTATGTCATTGTTCCTACAGTGGGAGACTCCTTGATATGCTAGAAGGACTAGTGCCTGCAGGTTAGTGACTACAAACTGTGGCAAATTATGCATAAAGTAAGTATGTAAGACTTCACCTTTCTCTCTTCTGATTATACCAGCTCCCCTATTTTTTTGTATGGCAATGTTTTATTTAACTTGTTGATCCTTTGGGAGAATCCATTTGATTACCTGAATTTGCCTTTTCCTCCTGAGAGTATTGATTTCTATCCAAAATTCGTTCCATGTTGCAGGCAGTTAGGAACTAGATTTTAGTCTGAAGGAGGTTTTTATTTCTTTGAAGATATGAGCAATGGATTCAGGCATTGATGGAATGATATCTTAAAAAATAGCTTTGTTTCTAACCCTCCATAATTCCCAGCATATAAGTGAATGAGTTAACTTAGCTATAAAGTTTATATAGAATCTGCTATGTTTCTTCCCCCACCACAGTCCCAAGCAATGTGTCGATTGACTTGGAATTAGAAATATACCCAATTCTATCCCAAAGGCTTTCCAGGCATTCTGTACAAAGAAGCAGTCAGCAAATATATGGTTAGTTGTCTCCTCTTGTTCACAGCACATAGGGCATCTCCATGGCCCTTGTACATTGAATCTGTAAAGATTAGAGCCAAGAGGGATTCTATTTATAGACATTCTAAGTATGAAAAATGATTTTTTTTTAGGCAATAAAGGGTCCCAAGTGTACTTCCAGATTTTATTTGACCATTGCCTACTATTTCTGACACATTGGAATGCTGAATTAAGTGAGAAGTGACCTTTATTTTCCAATTTCCAGTGAATAGTATCTCGTGTCATTCTATTATATATAGGGACTTGGTAGATTCTTTGTGCCCAGACTGCTGTGACCCTATCAAGGATTTTATCATATGACCAGCCCCCTTCATCCAGGAAGTCTCTTACTTTTTCATGCCCTTCCCCTAGTTCTAATAATGTTCTTGTCCCAAGCCAATTATAATGCCAAAAATTACATTCGCCTTCATTAATTGTAAAAGAGATGTGATTTTCTGCAATTTTTGATACCTCAAGTAGTCTAGTCCATGAATGAGAATTTCTTCTTCTAGTTCTGACAAGTGAGGGATATTGAGAATGACAATACTTAGCATACATGAATTTAGACCATAATGTATGTTTTTGTCTAAACCTCCACTATAGTCTTAAAGATTGGGCCTTTACTATGTCCTCTAATTTTCTGAATCACAGTCCCCCTTCCTGAATAGGGTAACAAAGGTTCTCCCATTTTATCCAATGGAATCAATGTGACTTATTCACCCAATTCCATAAGAAATTACTGAATATTGTTTCCAGTTGATTCAGCACACATTTGGGGGGATTAATTGCCATTGTGGTGTATAGGGTAGTTGAGGCTAGAACACTCTTCATGAGGGTGATTTTCCCTCCTATTGTGAGCATATTAGCTTTCCAGGAGTCTATTTTGGAGGTGATTTTACCCACCACCCCAGAGAACTGGCTTGCTTGTATCCTTTTATAATGCAGTGGCATGCCAAAGTACTGTATAGGAAGATCCTCTTGCTGAAACTGTGTGATCCTATATGTCCTATGCTTTTCTGTATTAGTCATGTTCTTACGAACTATAAATCTACTTTTGGCTTGACTAATTTTCTGCCCAGAAGTGTGCTCATAGTGCTGCAATATATTGATGATAGTCCTTAGAGCTTTGGGCTGAGAAGAGCAGAATATGATAATATCATCAGCATATGCTAGATGAGTTATCTTTGGACGCATTTTTGGGAGGTGAAATTGGGTTGTATCCTTATCATTTAAAGTGCTGTTTAGTAGTCCTGATAGATATTCGGCCCCTATCACAAAAAGTAAAGGTGAAATTGGGTCCCCTTGTCTTTGTCCTCTTGTTGACCTAAAGAATCCTATAGGGGTTCCATTTATAAGTACTGAGAACCAAACATTGGAGATTAATCTCCACATCAAGTCAATCCATACCTCTCCAAAACCCAAGAATCTCATGATTTGGAGTAAAAAAGGCCAATAAACTCTGTCATAAGCCTTTTCCATGTCTAACTTTAAGGCCATGTTTCCTACTTTTATTTTCCCAAGGAGTGTAGATATCAACTCTGAGGCTAAAAGATAATTATCTGTGATTTGCCTTCCTTTTATGAAATCACTTTGGTTTTCACTAATGATCTTGGGAAGTAAGGAGGCTAATATGTTGGCCAATAGTTTAGAGAAAATTTTATTAACAAAATTACATAAAATTATAGGCCTGAATTTAGAAAACTCTGCTGCATGTTTACTTTTCGGGATTAAAACTAGGGCTGTAGCAGTTATTGCCTTTGGGAGTTCTGCCCCATTCATGAACTCCCTTATAGCTAGAAGTAGGTCTGCTTTAATTATATCCCATGAGACATGAAAGAATTTCCCATTAAAACCATCAGGTCCCGGGGCACTTACATGGCCGAGGGAAAATACAATTTCTTTCAGTTCTTTTATATCTGGAAAGTTATTCAACTGGGCTCTATCTTGCTCAGTTAAAGCCGGGGGAAGAATATGGGACTTGATATCAGAAGAGGTGTTAGAAGCTGTAAACAGCTCTGAAGAGAATATCTCTGCTTCTTTAACTATTTCAATTTCATTTTCTATCCGTTGTCCATTGTTTGTTTTAATTTTATGTATCCTATTTACAGCATGCATTTGTTTCACATAAGAATGGAAAAAAACTGTGTTTCTATCCCCTTTCCCTAGCCATTTAGTTCTCATTTTTGAGCCCAGAATTCCTCTTCATTACTCAAACCTAGTCTTAAGTTTTGCCTTCATTTTCTTCCTAGGGATTGGATTTTGGGTGTCAGGTATTTCCAGCATTTTCATTTCCTTTTCCGCTTCATCTACCGCATTAAAAATGTTACCAAATTTTTCTTTGTTCCACTTTTGTAAGGCTTTTTTGGTATTTTTTAGTTTTTTTACAAACAACCTATTTGGATTACCACTAACTAGAATTTCACAGGCAGTTTTGACTATTTCTAAGAAGTTATCATGTTTAGTCCAGAAGTTTTGGAACCTGAAACTCTTTATTCTATCCTGATTCCCTGGTTGTATTTCTAATATCAGAGGAGTGTGATCCGAAGGAGATCTACTTAAAAGTGTGACACTAGTCTGAATGTCTGATAAGACCCACTTTTGGTTGACTAACCCTCTATTCAATGTTTTCCAAATCCTTGCCTTTCCTTGTCTATTGTTGCACCATAAATGTAGTCCTCCAATTGGTTTAATTTATGCTAAATTTTGTTTCTGCACAAATTCTACCATTTCTTGAAAATCTTTTAGTTGAAATCCCTTACTCCCTTTTTTTTCCTCTCTATATAGCATGCAATTCCAATCCCCCAAACTAGTTATGGAAGATTGGAGGGATTTATCTGACTAAGGGAGTTCCACAGTTCTGTTCTTTCAGTCTTAGTACACTTAGCATATATGTTTGAAACAAGACATTTAACACTCAACTTTGGATGTTCCATGACTAGGGTTATATGCTGAGTAGAGTTAGAAATAATTTAGCACATGAAAGGACTTCTATACAAAACCCAGAGTGAGCTATTTTCATTAGATACACAGTGTTCAAAATTCAATTTGAGCATTAACTTAAAAATTTTTTCTTTACTTGCAAAAGGTACAGCTATTGCAATTAAATCAATCTTTTTGGATTTCACTATTCTTTTTAGTTTTCTAAAGTTTGGTTTTTTGAAAACACTCCTGATATTCCAAAAAAGATCTTTAATCATTTTAAACTTACCTGATCTTCAGTAGTATATGGATTGTCACTCCTAAGCTTCCTGTTTGATGTAACTTGTGACATGGATCTAGTCCTCATTTTCTTACTTGTCTTTTCTGTTTAAGGTTCCATGTGTCTACCTCTTCCACTACAGTCATGCTCCTTGTTTTCCTTTTGATTGCTGCATACCTGGATTTGCTCTTCTTATTCCTCTAGGATATAGTCTGAATATTTTTCTTGGTTGTTGCGCCCTTGTAATTCTTCTTCTTGATGATGATCCTTCTGTGAGATGGAGGGGGATCCTTGGTCCAATATTTGAATATGCATTGTGTGGTTGTTCTGGTCCTTTTTTTCCTTCTGATTATTGCATTACTGGGGATGGTCTTCTGCTGCCTCTGTATCATAAGAATGGATTTTGTCCTGGTCGTTGAGTCCTTGTGATTCTTTATCTAGTTGGTCCTTCTGTGAACATGATGGGATCACTTTATCTACTATTTGAATTAGTATTGGTTGATATTCCCGTTCCTTGTTTTCCTTTTGTTTGGTGCATTCCTGGGGTTGGTCTTCTCCATCCTCTAAGTCATGAATTGAATTTTTGTCCTGCATTTTGATTCCTTGTGATTCTCCTTCTGGATGATCCTTCTGTGAGTTGGGGGAGATGTCTTGATCCACTATGTTAATTGGGATTATGTGCTACTCTTGGCTAAGCATAGGCTGAACTCCTGTATCCCAATCTTTGAGTAGCCTTCCTGTTGCTCCACACTGAAGTTACTATTTTTAACCATGAGTTGTTTACATTTATCCTTTGTTTGACTTTGAGGCTGTATTGTCATTTTGTTCTGATTTCTTTCCTCATGATCATTCTTCTTCGATCTAGTGACTGGAATCCACTTCCGCTTTTTTTCAGAGGGAGAGTAACTTGTTGTTTTGGTTCAGGGATAGTCCTTGGCTTGTTCGGATTGCAATGAGTGTGATTGTGCCCCAATTTATTCCAAATAGTGCAATAGTAAGTTCTATCTTCACCTTCTATTTCTTGCCATTTACCTTCTTCCTTACTACCTATCCAAATTCGGCTAGGTTGAACTTTCAGCACATTCATCTCCACACATACTCGTGCTTTGCTAGGTCTATGAAGATTTTCAGCTGCATCAGTGGCCAAATCAACCTTGAGTGGTTTTCCTATGCAGGAGGCTATAGCAAACAACTTGGACTTCTCGAATAGGTGGAGAGGGAGATTAGGTAGCCTAATCCTGACTGGTGCAATTGTCGATTATTTGAAAATCCTGGCCTGGAATCCAGAGAAAGTCCATGTTTTTCTGAGCCACATCCTCTGAAAATCCTCCTCCAAGTCGAATTTAACAATGATGGGTCTCTGATCTAGTAGTCCTGTGTCGACTTGTCCTTTGAACACAGCCATGAGAATCTCCTTGCGGATATTGACCATAGGAGGTCTGCCCCACGAGAATT